>OY804608.1:1477069-2877069 GCA_963680895.1 Fragum sueziense
GATTAGATATGTTAGTATTAAAAAATTTATGCAAGAAAATGTGTTTTCCACTCTTTTGTCTTGCTCCACAAGAAAGAATAGGGTGGACTCGTAGCCACAAACCAATACCCATTATCAAGTTTGTGGCTACAATATCCCAGCTCAGAGTTTCCATTCACGCCAAATTGTGCGTGAAACACGCATATTTGAAAGAAATAACGCACAAAATTACGCTCCCGTACATGATTTCACGCACAAAAATTTGGATCAGGATCTTCAGGTGTATGCAAGAAGATCCAACAATCCTGAAAGTGAAACTAAACATGGAAACTTGAGTAAATCTGTGTTACTCATATGCGATGATTTGAGCAAGATCAAAGTCGCCGCAAACACAGTCTGTTGATGACATAGTCATTCCAGTTTCAATACAATCACATGATTTTTCCGCACCCAAATAAGGTTACGGTTTACTATGATTTGTTTATAAAAAGTCGCACGAGCCAGTTAGCACGGGAAAATGCGATGAAACAAAGGAATTAGGTCACAGTTAGTTGTACATAGTTAAACTGGTGTGCTTACTCGACCATTTAGACAGCCAATCTATCTTTCGAATTAAATAAAAAGTAAGTGGTGACAGTCATGTCTTCGGCGATTGATTTATGGTAAAAGATGGAGTCAAGTCTGAGCCACATTCGATTTTTTGACCCACTTTTTTTAAAAATTGTCGCGAAACTCGCCTAAAGCTTTTGTAGTGGCGATCACCAGCGCAAGCCCTGTCTGTCATTTATACCTAAGAAACAAAACAAAAATTCATTTTTCTGTGCATTTTGATATATTTACGGAAAGTACCGAAGATTCTCGAAAAACCAATATTTCGTTTTTACCCCTATTTTCTGTCCCATACCCCCATTTTTCAATGGCAGTGCGCGCAAAACCCCCAAATAAAAAAATGAGTGGAAACACTGCATCTATAGCATAGCTAGTGGTGTCCCGAGTGCAAGCGGGGAAATTACCTGTGTACCGTAACGTTAGGGGGCCCGGGATCCACCCCTGAATCTGCACATGGATGTCTAATGAGCCCGTTTCCATTTGTATTAAAATTATACGAAATACAGAAATATCACATCAATTCTCTGAAATCAAAAATGTTTCATTCAAATTTTTTAGAAAACAAAGAGGGAAAAAGAGAAAATAATCTTTTGTAAAAGTGAAAAAGGTTTAGATAAGGAGCCGAGGGTTTTGTGCCATTTATATTTCAATCTGCTACATAGAGAAATTGATAGTCTTGGTACTTGAAATATATCTGTAAATCTTTTTAGGGCGCTGGGGCTTTATGACAGCGGAGCCAATGTCACAGCCCTTGTGACAGTGTCGTTGCGTTGGATCTTTATTTGAAAAACTTTTTAAAACCTGGTCTATATCTCGGGCACAATTAGAGATAGTTAGAGAATGATTCAGCCTTGATACTTCGCACATGGATACATCCCTCCAAGACTTTCATTTTGGACCATGACCTTTGACCTGGTGACCTTGACCTTGGAGTTTGTCCTACTATTATAACACGTTTCCGTAAAATCCATATATAGCGAAAGAAGAACTGCATCGGGTTTTATTTGACCAATAATGACTCTATGTAATTATGCTTTGTGTATGCGCCAAAACGTCACGTAACGTCAAATGACATCATCGATGACGTCACTTGACCGCCAATGCGTTTCCTACGCCGAAAACTAGTTTATGCAGAATTTTCACAAAATAACACATTTCAAATGTGGGTTTTGTTATTTTGAGTGTTATAATGGAGATAATAACAAGTTAAGCGGTCTTTATTGCGCAATGAAAACCTTTGTGCTCTGGACTACATGTTATGGCAAATACCTCGGCGCTTTGCGCCTCGGTTTTTACCTACACATGTAGTCCGTAGCACATCGGGTTTTATTTGCGCAATAAAGACCGCTAAACTTGTTATTATTTCATAAATATAAAACTTTGATCTGGCCTATAACTCATGCACTATTATTGAGAACAGATAGAGCTTTGATGTTTGACACATGGACACCTCCTGCCAATACCTTTTATTTGGGACCTTGACCTTGGAGGTTGACCTTGTTTAAACTTTGTCCTGGCCCAATCTTAGGCACTATTGGAGATAGATATATCCTTCCTTTCATTTTGGACCTTGGAGTCTAGCTGTTTTTGTGACAAGTTCCTGTATAGGCTAGCTACGCTGTCCAAGGACAACTCTTGTTTTATTAAACAATTCTATATCTTGAAGCCATACAGTTCACTGCACCTGAAAACAAACAAAGCAGCATGTATTATTTATTTATCAAACCAAAGTTGCTTAACCTTAACCCTTTCCCAAACAAGACCTAGTTTTGACGTCCCTAATAGAAATGGCTTGGGAAAACATTGAAACAAAAGAAGAAACTGCTGATGACCAGTAGTTTCTCCATTTGTCTCAAGATTTTCTGTGCTGTATCATACACAAATTCTATCTCTAACAACATCTCTTTTGTCGTCAGCAGCAGCTTTCAAATTGGATCACCCTAAAATTTTGTCATTCCAGAAAGGATTAACCTGAAATGAACTGATAACATTGACACAGTTCTCTGAACTTGATGATGTAATTTCATGTCTTGACCGAAATCATCTTGTTTTATCTACAGTGTTTTAAACCGTTCCTTCCTAGTGACACCTTTTGTCGCTACACAAGATGACAACTTGGGAAAACATTGTGGATACTGAAGAAATCGCTCCCTCTTATCTGTTATTCATGATCAATTTCTCTTTCCAGGTGAAAAAGATTACAATATAGAAGCTGTAGAATGTTATTTTTCTGCAGTGGAATTTCAATTAGCAATTTCTTCATTTTTCTACCCCAGAAAGACCAATTAATGTCAAATTTTCATTCACTTGAAATTGTTATCTGCAACATCTTTAAATTAAATTTGGGCAAGTCTTAACTTTTCACCCCTTTCTCAGGGTTTTCCATGATCAGGGGTCTCGTTCGCCAAAATTTGGGGCCGTTATTGGGCCCCATTCCCAATGGCAAAAAGTATCTTTTTTTCCCAATTCTCTGGTGAAAATTCCCAATGAGGACCCAGAATTCCCCATGTTAAGACCTCATCTTCATTTACAAACATTTTGAAGACAGTTTTAGAGTAGATTCTTTTAAACAAGAGTATTACAAATGCATTTTACATCACTACAGTCTAATTTGCAGCTGAAACTAAGTGACAGTATGAAAACAAACTTGTTTTAGTTTTTCCCAATTTAGGTAAAAACGTCGCTATTTTTGTCGAGCCCGCTTGCGGTGAGCTCGACATAGTTGTCACAATGGCGGTTCGGTGTATGTGCGTTAGTGCGTGCGTTAGTGCGTGCGTGCGTTAGTGCGTGCGTCCGTCCGGATGGAGCTTGTCCGGGCCATAACTTCACCATGGATGGAGGGATTCAGAAATAACTTGGCACAAATGTCAAGCTCAGTAAGGCGGAGTGTCGCGTGCAAGAACCAGATTCCAAGCTCAAAGGTCAAGGTCAAACTTGGAGGTCAAATGTCAAAAATGAGATGATTTTTGCTTGTCCGGGCCATAACTTCACCATGGATGGAGGGATTCAGAAATAACTTGGCACAAATGTCAAACTCAGTAAGGCAGAGTGTCGCGTGCAAGAACCAGATTCCAAGCTCAAAGGTCAAGGTCAAACTTGGAGGTCAAATGTCAAAAATGAGATGATTTTTGCTTGTCCGGGCCATAACTTCACCATGGATGGAGGGATTCAGAAATAACTTGGCACAAATGTCAAGCTCAGTAAGGCAGAGTGTCGCGTGCAAGAACCAGATTCCAAGCTCAAAGGTCAAGGTCAAACTTGGAGGTCAAATGTCAAAAATGAGATGATTTTTGCTTGTCCGGGCCATAACTTCACCATGGATGGAGGGATTCAGAAATAACTTGGCACAAATGTCAAGCTCAGTAAGGCGGAGTGTCGCGTGCAAAAACCAGATTCCAAGCTCAAAGGTCAAGGTCAAACTTGGAGGTCAAATGTCAAAAATGAGATGATTTTTGCTTGTCCGGGCCATAACTTCACCATGGATGGAGGGATTCAGAAATAACTTGGCACAAATGTCAAGCTCAGTAAGGCAGAGTGTCGCGTGCAAGAACCAGATTCCAAGCTCAAAGGTCAAGGTCAAACTTGGAGGTCAAATGTCAAAAATGAGATGATTTTTGCTTGTCCGGGCCATAACTTCACCATGGATGGAGGGATTCAGAAATAACTTGGCACAAATGTCAAGCTCAGTAAGGCGGAGTGTCGCGTGCAAAAACCAGATTCCAAGCTCAAAGGTCAAGGTCAAACTTGGAGGTCAAATGTCAAAAATGAGATGATTTTTGCTTGTCCGGGCCATAACTTCACCATGGATGGAGGGATTCAGAAATAACTTGGCACAAATGTCAAGCTCAGTAAGATGGAGTGTCGCGTGCAAGAACCAGATTCCAAGATGAAAGGTCAAGGTCAAACTTTGAGGTCAAATGTAAAAAATGAGTTGATTTTTTATGTATATAGTCAAACTTTGAAATTCATCTCCTCCAAAACTACAGCCCAGATTTCAAACTAATTTGGCACAAATATTCTTTGGATGGCCCTCTACCAAGATTGTTCAAATTATCTCAATCCGTAAAAAACATGGCCACGTACAGCTACGTGCAGCTAATTTTCGTACTTCTCAGAATGTTCAAATTATTCCGATCCGTACAAAAAATGGGTGCCAGGGGGCATGGCTTATTTTCCTTATATGTGACCCGTCGCGCTAAAAGGGACCTTATCGGATTTGTGAAAAGTATCGACCCTAGTCCGTCTGCGCAGTCCGCGCAGCCTGACTAGGGTCGAAACTTTTCACGTTTAAGTATTTTCTGAATCTAGAATGTTTTCTCTACCTTACAATATTTTCGTTTTCCAAATACGACATCGGATGGACTTCTGCTTGGTCTGGTATATTTCTCGGAATTTGGTTTTATGGACTTAGCATAAGGTCCCTTTTAGCGTGACGGGTCACATATGTATACTCAAATTAATCCATTCTGGTATCTCGTTATAAATACATAGACATGTAATATTTTGTGAACAATAAACTGTCTCACCATGATCCCCATCATTCCAACTTATTTTGTCCCCACTTTTACAACGCCATTGTAATGACAGCTGTAGACATAGGTATGGTCTTCTTTCTTCAAAATGAGCGGGCTCGACATGTTGCCCTTCGGCATCTAGTTCCCAATTTCACTGGCCCCTGGCCCCAAACAAAAATTGGTAGCAAGACCCCTGATGATGCACATATTATCTTGTGTCATTGTCACAATTTCAAAGCAAATGACCCTAAAAAATTTACCATTTTGGTCATTGATGATACAAGTTTTAGAAACCAGATTTTAGAATGTAAATAGAATGTATGAATATAATTTTACCCCAAAAAATGGAGAAATGACCACCAAGTTGAAGGGGATCACAATGAACCCCAAATTCCTATTTCAGGGGTTTTCCTAGCCATTTTGGGAAAAGAAGTCTGGCCTAAATGGGAAATTTTTAAAGCCGAAAATAGCTCATTTCGGGCTAAAAATGTAAGCGAATCACTCATTTTTCAATGAAAAATTAAATATTTTTTTAATAGATTGGCAAAAATTCGCTTTGGGAACACAGCCTTTTGCTTTGGCAGTGTTTATTTTTAATTTTGGGGGAAGGGGGTCAGGGCCCATAGGTGGGGGAAAATTTGCGGGTGAACGCCAAAAAAGGGGAAATTTCAATACATGCTTATAGTTATACTCTCAAATTTAGTGTTATGAATGCATTTAACTTGCTTGTATATCATAATGGGACTTTCAAACAACCATTAGAACTGCTAGAGATGCCTAGAATCTAAATATGATTTGGATTTTTTTTTGCAACAAAAAATCTAATTCCAGGAGGGGAAAATTTCTCTGAAATGGGGGAAAAAAGTATATTCCTCAGAGAGGGGAAAGGGGCCCAATAACGACTGTTTTTTTAAGAAAAAAATCACTGTTTGGGGATGCCTCCGTTTTCAGGAGGCAAAGAAAGCTTAAGGAAAACCCCTGTATTCCCAGGGAAAACTCTGAGTAATGTTATATAAATTACCGTAAAATTGATGAACAATAGTTATGATATCAGAATTTATTTCTTTCCCAAATGGCAAAATTTTAGATGTTGCGTTCAATGCGTTGGTCAATTTCAATTGAGTGAATTTTACTTTGTTTAACCCTTTCCCAAACAAGACCTGCTTTTGACGTCCTTAACCCTTTCCCAAACGACGAAATTTTTTAATAATCCAAATTGAAAGCTGCTGCAGACAACAAAATTGATGATGATAAAGACATGATTTGTGTACAATATGGCACAGAAAATATTGAGACAATAGGAGAAACTGCTGGTTATCAGCAGTTTCTTCTTTTGTCTCAATGTTTTCCCAAACCTGTGCTATTACGGACGTCAAAACCAGGTCTTGTTTGGGAAAGGGTTAATAGAAAAGGCTTGGGAAAACATTGAAACAGGAGAAACTGCTGGTTATCAGCAGTTTCTCCTTTTGTCTCAATATTTTCCTTGCAATATTTTACACAAATCCTATCTTTAATAGCATCCATTTTGTCATTTGTGGCAGTTTTCGAAGTGGATCACTCGAAATTTTGTCGTTTGGGAAAGAGTTGACTTTCTTGGTTAACCCTTTGCCAAATGACAAAATCTTAGGGTGATCCATTTAAAAAACTGCCACAAATAACAAAATGGATGTTATTAAAGATATGATTTGAGTAAAATATGGCCTAGAAAATATTGAAACCAAAGGAGGAACTGCTGGTTATCAGCAGTTTCTTCTTTTGTTTCTATATTTTCCAAAGCCTTTTCTATCAGGGACGTCAAAACCAGGTCTTGTTTGGGAAAGGGTTAAAAAGCCGTGTGTGAAATGAAGAATTTCAAATTTCTCTTTCTAGGTCAAAAAGAGCCTGACGATTGGCCATGTTACCAAGAATTAAATCGCTGGCCATTTTGGCTGACCTCGGCAGCAATGTACAGAAACTCTCGTTCCGCTGCAGTCGAAGTTTTCAATCAGCCTCGGTCTATCACTGCCAGAAACCTGAGGAACCGGCCGTTAAAGGGGTACCATACAAAAATCTCTCGGTCGGGGTACCGAAAGAAGTGTTTCCTGGAGAACGAAGGATAGCAATCTCACCAACAGCTGTGAAAGTTTTGACTAAAAAAGGAATCACAGTAAATATAGAGGAAGGTGCAGGTCTCGAGGCTAAATTCACAAACGCAGACTTTACTGAAGCGGGAGCGAATGTTCTGCCTCGCGCCGAAACACTCAAGTCAGATATAGTATTAAAGGTCAGGCCTCCATTGGAGAGTGAAATCCCAGAGTTAAAAGATGGCGGTACTTTGATCAGCTTTTTATACCCTGCTCAAAATGAGAAATTAGTGAAAGACTTGGCGAAAAAGAATTTGACCACATTTGCTATGGACAAAGTGCCCAGAATATCTCGTGCCCAAGTGTTTGACGCTCTCTCCTCGATGGCCAATATAGCCGGATACAAAGCGGTGATTGAAGCTGCGAATAACTATGGCAGATTTTTCAGTGGTAAGTTAGTTTATAAAATTGTAGTTATAATAGTCCTGTGTGAGTTCATAAATTGTATAAATCATTCCTTATCCAAATAATGTCACTTTTTGAGGTATATAGGCATTCAAGCTTTGAATGCATAGAAAAAAAGAGAGAGAAAAGGCTGATAATCAGCATCCAAGGAATACTTAGTTAGGTGCTCCAGCAACCGCGATATGACCATAGCAGTTAAGAGGCATTGAACGCCAATCAATCAATGATCCCTCTTTGTTGTTACAGGTCAGATAACAGCCGCAGGGAAGGTTCCACCAGCGAAGGTGTTTATTATCTGTGGTGGGGTAGCAGGTCTAGCAGCCGCTAAAAATATTTAGGCTAAAGGAGAAAATGCTGCCTACAAGCATTTCTCTGCTTTTCAACAAAAACCTTATAACTGCAGCTTAAAATAAGCTGCACTTACAAAGTTTTTGTTGAAAAGTGATGATTTTCTTATTTTGTCTCAATGTTTTCCCAAGCCTTTTCTATTATAAAACATGAAAACCAGGTCTTGTTTTGAAAAGGGTTAATCCCCATTCAATCAAAGAATTCATGATCCCCTCTTTGTTTTGACAGGTCAGATAACAGCCGCAGGGAAGGTTCCACCAGCGAAGGTGTTTATCATCGGAGGAGGAGTCGCCGGCCTAGCAGCCGCTGGAGCAGCCAAGAATCTCGGAGCCATTACACGACTCTACGATGTACGACCGGCCGTCAAGGAACAGGCAGAATCTGTCGGAGCAGAGTACCTAGAGGTGTCCGTGAAGGTAACTCAAAATTTCACGGTGGATAATCACGTGATACAATATTTTCAGAAAATCTTCCATAATTTTGTTAATATTTGACCGATTTGACTTCGGTTTGAAGCAGAGAATGTGGACAGACGTCACACATTAGATGGACGTGGTTGATTTTTGAAAAATCAACTGATAAAAAAGTTATTGAAGATAAACCAAAATTTTGGTTTATCTTCAATAACTTTTTTTATCAGTTGATTTTTAAAAAATTCAACATGTCTAGCTTATTCCTGGCATTGTTCCGCCTTCTATGCTTCAAATCGAATTCAAATCGGTCAAATATTAAAAAAGATATAGAAGATTATCGAAAATTCTGAGTCACGTGATTATACACTGACTTTGCATATTCTGGTTAGAACTATAAATGCTTCAGCCAGTGATTGAAATTTGCACTAGTCTGATGATCAAAAACTAGTAAACATTATTAACCCTTTCCCAAACAAGACCTGGTTTTGACGTCCCTAATAAAATGCTTTGGGAAAACATTGTGACAAAAGAAGAAACTGCTGATAACCAGCAGTTTCTCCTTTTGTCACAATATTTTCTGTGCCATATCGTACACAGGTTCTTTCTTTTTCAACATCCATATGGGCGTTTGGAGCGGTTTTCAAATTAGACAGCCCTAATTTTTCATCGTTTGGGAAAGGGTTAAAACAGTATCACGAAGATAATGGACATGTCATCTGAAAACCTTGTCAACTTTTATTGGCTGTCAAAATTTGTTGTCAAAGATAAAGAGAAATGTTGGCACAGATTTGTTTAACAATGACATTTATAATATTTTCTCTACAAAATATTCTAAAGACAAAGATTCCTGTGTTTATGTCCAAGATACATTTGACTGAATTTATCATTTGATTGGTCAATTATCTCTTCATAGGAATCAAGAGCAGGTGCTTACGCCAAAGAAGGCCATCAACGACCATTCCAAAATTTTGTGGTTAGGGTTTAATGTACAAAGCCCTATAACAGACTTAGTACATCCTGCCCTTGCCAGAATCCCACAAAATAGAAAGTCTGTTGTTGAATTGCACCAATTATCTCCCTTTAATTATCTTTTAACAGGAATCTGGAGCAGCCGCTGGTGGCTATGCCAAGGATATCAAGGACATGTCGTCCGAGTTCCAGAACGCCGTCAATGACCTGTATGCCAAACAATGTAAAGAAGTAGATGTCGTTATTACAACAGCGCTCATTCCGGGCAAGAAGGCACCCATTCTTATTACAAAGGTACATGTACTTTAATTTCAAAATTTAAAGATCAAAATTATCTTTCTTTCTGCTGAGCCCTACTAGTTCAGACTGTTATGTTGAAGATGATCAAATTCAGGGATCTTGTTTTGCATGGATCTGAAATCACATCTTGGCAAGAACTCTTTAAGATTTATGAATCTCACAATTGCATGAATTGTCTACCTTGTCAGCTTTTTCATCACTAAATTGAAATCTGATGCAGACAAGGAAATTATCAAATTGATGTTTATAAAGAAAAGATCTGTGTAAAATAAAACCAATGTTTTCTTAAGTCTTTAATATGAAGTAAAGTTTTGTTTACTACATTGCTCTGTTAACAAGCTGTCAACAGTTGGGAAAGGGTTGTAAAAGGCTTATTTATCAAATATTTATTTGTAGGAAATGGTAGATTCCATGAAGCCGGGCTCCGTTCTTGTGGATCTTGCAGCAGAAGCTGGCGGCAATGTTGAGACAATCAAACCTGGAGAAATCTACAAATACAACGACGTAACGCACATCGGGTTTACAGACCTGCCCGGTCGACTACCAACACAATCTAGTACACTATATGGGAACAATATAACTAAACTTCTACTCTCTATGGGTGAGTAACAAATACAACGATGTAACACACATCGGGTTTACAGACCTGCCTGGTAGACTACCAACACAATCTAGTACACTATATGGGAACAATATAACTAAACTTCTACTGTCTATGGGTATGTTTGTTTATTGACTAACATTGTCTGTAGTCTTAGAGCTCTAGATAATAGAAAATGTAGATCTATCATTTTCTAGTGGCAGGACACAGACTTCAAGACCGAATGGTCCAGAGAACAAATCTCACTGGTACAATGGGAGTCTTCCTAAGCATAAATTTAACTTAAGTTGCTCTTCTTCATCCAGCAGGTGTATAAAATGGGTTGAGATCCAAGGTGCTGTGCCTGCCAAAGGCACCACTTGTTAACAGCTAACTTGATACTCAATGACATGGCATTAAAGTTTAACCCTTTCCCAAACAACAGAATTTTAGGATGATCCAATAAAAAAGCTGCTGTAAACAACAAAGTGCATGTTGACAGAGATGGGATTTGTGTATAGTATAGCTCAGAAAATATTGAGGCAAAAGGAGAAACTGCTGGTTATCAGCAGTTTCTTCTTTTGTCTCAATGTTTTCCCAAGCCTCATTTATTAAAGATGTCAAAACCAGGCCCCGGTTTCTCGAAAAAACTTAAGTATATTCTCATGAGAACATGCTCAACTTCAAAGGGATACTCTCCAACGTTGAAGGTTATTCTATTGAAGTTCACGTGGATTTCGTGCAATTTGAGCACGGTGCTCAGATTTGAGCATAAATACGTACTTAAGTTTTTTCGAGAAACCGGGGCCTGGTCTTGTTTGGGAAAGGGTTAAAGTAATTTGAATATGATCCAGTTTGTAGATAAAAGCTCTTTTGATGAAGTTTAAATTCTGTCAAAGTAATCAACTTTCTCCATGACAACATGTCTTTTAACTTGATTAGTAATAATAATAATAATAATAATAATAACGACTTTATTTATAGAGGCTACACATTTGGTTGCCCAATCTTCCATGTGGGCCTCTCTTTCAAACAATATTTACAATAACATCAATTTACACATAATTTATACACACAAACAATAAAAATTTTATTATTTAAGACATATTTTAGACTTGTCAATTTTTATCCCCCGCCGAAAAAATTTTTCGGGGGGGATATTGTTTTTGCCATGTCCGTCCGTCCGTCCGTCCGTCCGTCCGTCCGTCCGTCCGTCCGTCCGTCCGTCCGACATTCGTTTCCGCGCTATTTCTTGGAAACTATAGACCGGATTTCGATGAAACTTGGCACACAGCTTCACTACAAAGAGGACATGCGCATATCGTCGGGGTTACCCGGTTCGACCATTGAATTTAGAGTTACTGCCCCTGACTGTTTAAGCCATATACATACAGAGTGATATTCGTTTCCGCGCTATTTCTTGAAAACTGTAGACCGGATTTCGATGAAACTTGGCACACAGCTTCGCTACAAAGTGGACATGCGCATATCGTCGGGGTTACCCGGTTCGACCGCCGAATTTAGAGTTACTGCCCCTGACTGTTTTAGCCATATACATACAGAGTGATATTCGTTTCCGCGCTATTTCTTGAAAACTGTTGACCGGATTTCGATGAAACTTGGCACACAGCTTCGCTACAAAGTGGACATGCGCATATCGTCGGGGTTATCCGGTTCGACCGCCAAATTTAGAGTTACTGCCCCTGACTGTTTTAGCCATATACATACAGTGATATTCGTTTCCGCGCTATTTCTTGGAAACTATAGACCGGATTTCGATGAAACTTGGCACACAGCTTTACTACAATGAGGACATGCGCATATCGTCGGGGTTACCCGGTTCGGCCGTCGAATTCAGAGTTACTGCTCCTGACTGTTTAAGCCATATACATACAGAGTGATATTCGTTTCCGCGCTATTTCTTGAAAACTGTAGACCGGATTTCGATGAAATTTGGCACACAGCTTTACTACAAAGTGGACATGCGCATATCGTCGGGGTTACTCGGTTCCACCGCCGAATTTAGAGTTACTGCCCCTGACTGTTTTAGCCATATACATACAGAGTGATATTCGTTTCCGCGCTATTTCTTGAAAACTATAAACCGGATTTCAATGAAACTTGGCACACAGCTTTACTACAATGAGGACATGCGCATATCGTCGGGGTTACCCGGTTCGACCGCCGAATTTAGAGTTACTGCCCCTGACTGTTTAAGCCATATACATACAGAGTGATATTCGTTTCCGCGCTATTTCTTGAAAACTATAGATCGGATTTCAATGAAACTTGGCTCACAGCTTCACTACAAAGTGGACATGAGCATATCGTCGGGGTTACCCGGTTCGACCGTCGAATTTAGAGTTACTGCCCCTGACTGTTTTAGCCATATACATACAGAGTGATATTCGTTTCCGCGCTATTTCTTGAAAACTATAGACCGGATTTCAATGAAACTTGGCACACAGCTTAACTACAATGAGGACATGCGCATATCGTCGGGGTTACCCGGTTCGACCGCCGAATTTAGAGTTACTGCCCCTGACTGTTTAAGCCATATACATACAGTGATATTCGATTCCGCGCTATTTCTTGAAAATTATACACCGGATTTCAATGAAACTTGGCACACAGCTTTACTACAATGAGGACATGCGCATATCGTCGGGGTTACCCGGTTCGGCCGTTTTATTTAGTGTTACTGCCCCTGACTATTTTAGCCATATACATACAGAGTGATATTCGTTCTGTTGAAGCCATATACATACAGAGTGATATTCGTTCTGTTGAAGCCATATACATACAGATTTATATTCGTTTCCGCGCTACTTTATTGACAATGAAAATATATTCGGCGGGGGATATCAATTCAACGAATTTGCTTGTTCTAATTGTGTTTGGCCATGTCTGTTACTGATCCTTTTTCAAAACTAAAGGAATGGAAACTATTTTAAAAGCAAGGAGGTTGTGTACACTAGGATAAGACTGCATATACATGTAGGCTTATCTTTGTCTACACAGCAAGCCAAGTTCTGAATTTCAAGATCATCATAGGTAAGGGTTAAGTAAGGCTTAGTAGTATTGGTACATTAAAAGCAAATTACACAAAACAACAGATCATTCCTTTCACAGATAATTCCTTTCACTGGCAAGTAAAAGTGCAAACATTCAGAGTAAATAAATTCAAATCTTACAGGATTATAAACGATTCAAAATCTTTCACTAATGAGGGAATAGACCTATAACGGATGATAGGGGAGACAGGATGTATATTTGACTATTTATAGTAACAACTTATACATATTCATACCTGTCCTCCCTAAAATAAACCAAAATATTTGTATCGATTCTCGTTTAACTTTGAACGTATAATAGATAAACAAAGAAACATTGTGGTAATAACTTATTTTACCAGGTGCTGATTGACTCTTTCACAAACAGCAAAATTTTTGGTTTGTTGAATTTGGAAGGGGTTCTATATGTCAAAATAAACAATATGTTAAAAGAAGAAATCTTGTAGTTTATGGTTTAGAACACATTGTGGAAAAAGGAGAATTGCTGGTAATCAGCAATGTCTTCTTTTCTCTCAATGTTTCCAAATCATTTTCTGCTTAGGATATCACAACTAGGTTTTGTATGGAAATGGATTGATTAATGTTTTTAGCAACATTTTAATTTGATGATAGCCCTCCTGGATATTTGTACTGCAGATAACGTGATTTGAATTGCTTTACAGTGTCAGAATTCCTCACAGAAATTGGTATTTCATTCCAAATTTTTGGACCTGAATAATTGAATGACTTACGAAAGCTTTCCCGTTTTGGCTTTGGTATATTTAAGC
Organism: Fragum sueziense; assembly: GCA_963680895.1. Classification (NCBI taxonomy): domain Eukaryota; kingdom Metazoa; phylum Mollusca; class Bivalvia; order Cardiida; family Cardiidae; genus Fragum; species Fragum sueziense. Next base: position 1,491,151 of record OY804608.1, read on the forward strand.
AGTTATTTTCTGAAGATCTTAGTCTAAAATTATGTGTAGTACCTGCCTTGGTACATTTGTCTTGAATGTATTTAGGGGCCAAATCTGGCTTAGATGCTTTAAACATCAAAATAGCCTTTTTGTAAATCAAAATCAGTAATGAAATATCTTGTGAGCTAGAATTTGTTAAAGTATATTTATGTGAATATTTGTATTTGCTGAATGAACCATTGACTTGCTTCTATCTGGACCTGGCTTAACAAAATTGAACACCTGACATTTGCTCAGTAAAATCCCATTAATCCTTTCCCGTACAAGACCTGGTCTGTACATCCCTAATCGATAAAGCTTGGGAAAGTATCGAGGTAAAAGAAAAAGCTGATAGTCAGCATTTTCTCCTTTTCCTCAATATTTTGTTTGCTATTTTGTACACAAATACTTTTTATCAACATTTATTTTGTCGTTTGTGTCAGCTTTCGGAAATTCCAATTGGGACAGTCCAAAATTTTGCCGTCAGGGAAAGGGTAAATTAATCGATTCATATGTTTATGTTTATATGTTCAGGCGAGAAGGATCATTTTCACATCAACTTGGAGGATGAAGTTGTCCGTGGCAGTATTGTCACACAAAATGTAAGTCAGCCTTTCTTTATAGAACCAGGGCTTGTAATGCCTCAAGTTTTATAATTATACACTCGCCAACAAAGTATATGGAGGTTTTGCTATATCTGTTTGTCTGAACTCATAGACTCTTTATACGCCCGAAGGGTCGTATTATGTTATGGCCCCGTTCGTCTGTCCGTCTGTCTGTCCGTCCGTCTGTCTGTCTGTCCGTCTGTTAGCAATTTCTTGTGTGCGCAACTCCTACAGTTTTGAATCTCCATGGTGTCTAGTTGTGCACACCACTTACAGAATTCTGATAACTCTTTTCGTTCTTGAATGATCTGCCCTTGAATTAAAAAAAATGCCCATTTTACTGACAAGCCCCTCTCGGGCGTATACGCGTCGCTCTGCGATGCTCCTGTTGTTTCTGTGCTTTAGCTCAAGAACTGGTTGACTTATGACCATGATACTTTGTAGGACTGTTGCCCTTGACCCAAGGCAATCTGATCAAATTCGGATGAACAATTCAGTTAAATCTGGCAGGGATCAATTAGGGGTCGTTTTTAAGGACATTTCTTATGTTGTTCTTCTGTCAAATATGATTTGCCCAGATGCATCTTTACTAGAAAATAAGTTTCGTAAGTTTAACCCTTTGCCACACATTAACGCTTTTTGACGCCCCACAAAATAAAGGCTTTGGAAAACATTGTGTAAAATGAAGAAATTGCTTGTTACAAGCAATTTCTTCATTTCCCACAATGTTTTCTACCAAGAAAGACCAAAAAATGTTGAATTTTGTTAAATGGAAATTGTCATCTGCAACACCTATGAGTTTAGACTGGGCTAAAATTTTGTTGTTTGGTAATGGGTTAATAAGAATTCTTGTATTCATCCTAGGGAGAAATCCTGCCCCCAGCCCCACCACCGCAGTTGGACGCTGTTCCAGAGAAACCTAAAGCAGCTGCAGCAGCCGCCGCGGCAGTCGTGCCGGTAGATCCGTTAGTAAAGACACGAAACACAGCCTTGAGGTACACAGGCGGTCTAGGAACAATGCTGGCTCTCGGAGCAGTCTCACCTAACCCTGCTTTCACTACGATGGTGACAACTTTTGGTCTAGCAGGAATTGTGGGTATGTAGGGATTTTGTTTTGGACTATTTTGGCTTTCCTAGACAATTTTACTTTTGAGAAAACTGATGAATTGAATTTGATCATAATGTTTTAATTTTTTTTCTGAAAAATGCTGGACTTAACTTCACTTAATGTTTATATTGTCAAATTATCTCTTGGTTAATATGATGTATGTAAAGTAGCGACTGCCCTATGATTCTTTAACACATTGCATTGAAATAAATACATAATTTGTAGTATGAATTTTCTAATGAATGAAAAGTTCACCTTCACATATTTGTATAATTTGTAGGTTACTACACTGTATGGAACGTTACACCTGCCCTACATTCTCCGTTGATGTCCGTCACTAATGCGATCTCCGGTATCACGGCTGTCGGCGGGATGTTGTTGATGAGTAACGGGCTTTATCCGACCAATAACGTTGAAGCTCTCGCAGCGGTCGCATGTTTTATCTCTAGTATTAACATAGGCGGTGGATTCATGGTCACACAGAGAATGTTAGACATGTTTAGACGGCCAGGTAAGAAAATTTAAAAAGCTATCTATGGAAATTTTACCCCTTTCTAAATGGCAATATTTTGGGGAGGTCCGATTTTAAAGCTTTTGCAGATGACAAAATGTACATTGGTAGAAAGGACTAATGCCCAATTAAGCCTAGAGAATATTGAGGCAAAAAGAGAAACTGCTGGTTACCAGCGGTTTCTTCTTTTGTCTCTATGTTTTCCCAAGCCTTTCCTATTAGGGATGTCAAAATCAGATCTTGTTTATGAAATGGTTAATTTATTGTCGGTTTTATCTCTAGTATTAACATTGGTGGTCGGTTCATGTTTCAGGGTGTCCACGGTCAGGGAAAAAGTCAGGGAAAAAAATATTTTTTCAAGGTCAGGGAATTGTCAGGGAATTTTTGAATTGGTCAGGGAATTTTACAGTTTAAGCAAAAGTCAGGGAAAAGTCAGGGAATTTTGAAATAAATAGTGTATGAATGATAAAATGATAAAAAAAAATAAAGCCTAAGACAGTTTCTTCATGATTGGCTATAATGATAATACTGATAATAACAATAACGTTAATAATAATGTGATAAGTAGTATTCATTATTCCAAATTGTTCTTTGAGAAGAAACTGAAAGGACTAGCGCGGCCAACATTTTCATATATTAACGTGCAAAATACGGTAAACATAAGTCAGGGAAATTTGGTTTTAGTCAGGGAAAAGTCAGGGAAAAGTCAGGGAATTTTGCATTGCTCAAACTGTGGACACCCTGTGTTTAGACGTCCAGGTAATACAACTATTTCTGAAAAAAATTATTGTCATTTTGGAGGGAATTTTCCATAAAGAAAGATGTGAAATTTTGGTCATTTTGAAAAGCTATTGATGGAAATTCAAAGATTTAATTTTGATCATCATCAGCCTGTGAAGTTAAAATGTAAAGCTTTAGATAGAGATATTGGCAACATAATTGTAAAAAGAATTGGTAACTTAATCAGGATCTGACTTTGACGTTTTTGCTTTAGGACTTAGCAGGGAATTTGAATTTCATCTGGGCCCCTTCCTGATAATTAGTGATCCCCGATTTGAATAAAAAACAACAACAACTTATCACACTCATTATCGTGGTCTCTTGAATTTGAGTTATATTTGTTGTCAAAGGAGTGTTATAAGCAGGATTTTAACTACCACCAAAAGAATAAGGGAAAAAAGCAACAGGAAACAACAAGATGGTGCATGAAATTACACATGCAGCAAAGCAATATTTAGTGCTTTGATAATGGTTAATGAATTTTTTTAATTCTCAATTTCAGATGACCCACCGGAGCACAACAAGATGTATTTGATCCCTGCCGTATCGTTCCTCGGTGGTTATGGGGGTATGGTCCATCTCGGAGGCTATCCAGATATTCATCAAATGACATACCTTGCTGCATCACTATGTTGTGTGGGAGCGTTGACTGGTCTGTCTTCTCAGAGCACCTGTCGATTGGGTAATTAGTTAATTAATTAAGGATTACAAACCAGCATTAGATACTTAATACTTTGAGCATCATTGGATGTCATCTGTGACAACAGAAATTATTCAAATTAACAAGAGATATCCTCGTCAATTTTGGGGCATCATCCGTGGCACGGAAGTGACAAGGGATACCATCGTCAATTTCGGTTGCTAGGGATGATGCTCGAAGATGCACAAAGTGTTTTGTAGCTAATGCCGCATTGGAATCCTGAATATGTAAATTTGTACACGAACATGCATTAGATGAAATACCTGGCTGCTTCACTATGTTTTGTGAGGGAGTTGACTGGCCTGTCTTTACAAAGCACCTGTAGATTGGGTAATATTCTGTGTAGTTTAAAATTATTTCCAAATACATGTCGTTATCGCTAAATTGATAGTAAATTAAAGAAGTAATTTAGTAGATGACGTGTCATGAGAGACTAAAAAAATATCCAATATCAACCAATGGGTAATATAGGATAATAATATAAACACATCACAATGCTGAGCCTGTTTTGGTCTGTTGTATTCTATGGCAATACCACCCTATTTCAGATGAAGCTATGAGTCCCAAAATGTTCACAATATTAAGTTTTAATTATACTCGGAACTCAGTAAGAATTTCACTAGAACTTTTATTATTTGTCTTTGCAGAGAACTACTTTAAATCAAGGCTGTAGCAAGAGTCACTCTTGAGCTAATGGTGTTCTCATTCGTGGAATATTTACACATTTCTGCCAAATCTTTGCATAATCGAAAAATTTTGTTTACTATGTATGTATTATTGTAAAAGAATTGGAACGAAATCCATGACTTTTCATTTCGCAGGGGCCAGTTTCATCAAAACATTTAAGAGATAGTTTTTCTTACCAATAATGAAAGGCTTAAAACTTTGATTGCATTACCTAGGTCTTGGGTTATTGGTGATATATAGTTTCTGTGCTAAATGTGTTGTAAATGTGAGATCAGAAAGACAAAATTATGTCGTAAATGTTTTGATGAAAATGGCCCCTTGTCTTACATGAGCTTATCATTACGAATGATTACAATGTTGTTGATTTGATTACAGGTAATGCTCTAGGTATGATTGGTGTATCATCAGGTATTGGGACTACACTTGGTCTACTGTCACCTGGATATGAGGCTTTAACACAGATGACTGCTTGTATAGGTGGGGGTATATCATACAGAATAATTACAATGTTGTTGATTTGATTACAGGTAATGCTCTAGGTATGATTGGTGTATCATCAGGTATTGGGTCTACACTTGGTCTACTGTCACCTGGACATGAGGCTTTAACACAGATGACTGCTTGTATAGGGGGGGGGGGGGGGGGGGTATATCATACAGAATAATTACAATGTTGTTGATTTGATTACAGGTAATGCTCTAGGTATGATTGGTGTATCATCAGGTATTGGGACTACACTTGGTCTACTGTCACCTGGATATGAGGCTTTAACACAGATGACTGCTTGTATAGGGGGGGTATATCATACAGAATAATTATAATGTTGTTGATTTGATTACAGGTAATGCTCTAGGTATGATTGGTGTATCATCAGGTATTGGGTCTACACTTGGTCTACTGTCACCTGGACATGAAGCTTTAACACAGTTGACAGCTTGTATAGGGGGGGGGGGTATATCATACAGAATAATTATAATGTTGTTGATTTGATTACAGGTAATGCTCTAGGTATGATTGGTGTATCATCAGGTATTGGGACTACACTTGGTCTACTGTCACCTGGACATGAGGCTTTAACACAGATGACAGCTTGTATAGGGGGTATATCATACAGAATAATTATAATGTTGTTGATTTGATTACAGGTAATGCTCTAGGTATGATTGGTGTATCATCAGGTATTGGGGCTACACTTGGTCTACTGTCACCTGGACATGAAGCTTTAACACAGATGACTGCTTGTATAGGGGGGGGGGGGGGTATATCATACAGAATAATTACAATGTTGTTGATTTGATTACAGGTAATGCTCTAGGTATGATTGGTGTATCATCAGGTATTGGTGCTACACTTGGTCTACTGTCACCTGGACATGAAGCTTTAACACAGATGACTGCTTGTATAGGGGAGGGGGGTATATCATACAGAATAATTACAATGTTGTTGATTTGATTACAGGTAATGCTCTAGGTATGATTGGTGTATCATCAGGTATTGGGGCTACACTTGGTCTACTGTCACCTGGACATGAAGCTTTAACACAGATGTCTGCTTGTATAGGGGGGTATATCATACAGAATAATTACAATGTTGTTGATTTGATTACAGGTAATGCTCTAGGTATGATTGGTGTATCATCAGGTATTGGGACTACACTTGGTCTACTGTCACCTGGACATGAGGCTTTAACACAGATGACTGCTTGTATAGGTGGGGGTATATCATACAGAATAATTACAATGTTGTTGATTTGATTACAGGTAATGCTCTAGGTATGATTGGTGTATCATCGGGTATTGGAGCTACACTTGGTCTACTGTCACCTGGGCACGAAGCTTTAACACAGATGGCTGCTTGCATAGGAGGGGGTAAGTAGGCATATATGCAGACCAACAGATAAGAGGCTTAAGGTTTACGAACTGAGAATGAAATGCAGAGCCAGAGGCAAAATTTGAAAAGTGCCTTTAATTATGCCCCCTTTCGAAGAAAATGGGGGTATTTTGTTTTGCAAGTGTCGGTCGGAAGGTCGGTCGGTCGGTCGGTCCGTAGGTCGGTCGGTCTGTCCGTAGACCAAACTTTGTCCGGAGCATAACTCGAAAAGTATTAAAGGTAGAATCATGAAACTTCATAGGTGGATAGATCACATTATGGAGAGGTGCAGTGCACAAGAACCGTAACTCTGCCGATCAAATTTTTTGAGTTATTGCCCTTTGTTGATTTTCAAACTTGATTCTTGTTCGGAGCATAACTCAAAAAGTATGTAAGGTACAATCATGAAACTTTACAGGTGGATAGATCTCATTATGGAGAGGTTTAGTGCACAAGAACCGATCAAATTTTGTGAGTTATTGCCCTTTGTTGATTTTATAACTTGATTCTTGTCCGGAGCACAACTCAAAAAGTATGCAAGGTAGAATCATGAAACTTTACAGGTGAATAGATTTCATTATGGAGAGGTGCAGTGCACAAGAACCGTAACTCTGCCAATCAAATTCTTGGAGTTATTGCCCTTTGTTGATTTTTACACTTAATTCTTAACCTTGCCTATATCTCATGTCCTTTTACACATACAGCCTTGATATCTCACACATAGATACCTCCTATCAACATTGTTCACATTTAACCATGACCTTGTGACCTTGACCTTGGAGTTTGACCTTTTACAAATGCAGCCTTGATATTTCACACATGGACACATCTTACCAAGACCTTTCACAATTGACCATGACCTTGGACTTTGTGACCTTGACCTTGGAGTTTGACCTACTTTTAAAAAACTTTAACCTGGCCGATATATCATGTCCTTTTACACATACAGCCTTGATATTTGACACATGGAAACCTCCGACCAAGACCTATCACATACGACTATGACCTTGGACCATGTGGCCTTGACCTTGGAGTTTGACCTACTTTTAAAAAAATTAAACTGGGCCTATATCTTATGTGCTATTACACATACAGCCTTGGTATTTCACACATGGACACATCTTACCAAGGCCTTTCACATTTGACCATGACCTTGGACCTTGTGACCTTGACCTTGGACTTTGACCTACTTTAAAAAAAACTTTAACCTAGCCGATATATCATGTCCTTTTACACATACAGCCTTGATATTTGACACATGGACACCTATGACCAAGACCTTTCACATTTGACCATGACCTTAGACCTTGTGACCTTGACCTTGGTGTTTGACCTACTTTAATAATACATTAACCTGGCCTATATTTCATGTCATTTTACATATACAGCCTTGATATTTCACACATGGTCACTTCCAACCAAGATAATTCACTTTTGACCATGACCTTGGACCTTGACCTTGGAGTTTGACCTACTTTTAAAAAACTTAAACTAGGCCTATATCTCATGTCCTGTTACCTATACAGTCTCAATATTTTACACATGGACACCTCCTACCAAGACCTTTCACATTTGACCATGACCTTGGCCTGTGTGACCTTGACCTTTGATTTTTACATACTTTTAGAAATCTTTAACCTAGCCTTTATCTTATGTCCTATTACACCTACAGCCTTGATATTTCACACATAGACACCTCCTACCAAGACCTTTCACATTTGACCATGACCTTTAATATTGCAACCTTGACCTTGGAGTTTGACCTACTTTTAAAAAGACTGAAACCAGGCATATATATCATGTCCTTTTACACCTACAGCCTTGATATTTCACACATGGTCACCTCCAACCAAGACCTTTCACATTTGACCTTGACCTTGGCATTTGGCCTACTTTTAAAAACTTTAACCTGGCCTATGTTTCATTTTACTTTTACACAGCTTTGATATTTCACACATAGACACCTCCTACCAAGACCTTTCATATTTGACCATGACCTTGGACCTTGTTAACTTGACCTTGGACTTTGACCTACATCAAATGTAGGCCCTTGAGGGGGCATATATGTTTTACAAACTTCTCTTGTTCCTAAACTGTGGTGTATATTTTCATTCCAAATACAAACATTAGCATTTTGTATGGTTTAGAATGTTGAATTAATGCATACTTATTGAAATATTTGACAAAAATGTTCAAAATTACCTCCCTTGCATATGAATATAGAGTAAAATAATATTTGTACATTATTTTCTTCTTGAAGCATAATCTTGAAATCCGGCACGGTGAATCAACTAATGTGAAGTGTTTTTACAAGTATGTGTAATTTGATGCATTTCGTATGGCTAGAAAGTGGTGTTTTCATTCTCAGTTCGTAAACCTTAAAAGGCTGTTTAGAAAGCAAAATGTGATTAACCCTTTCCCAAACAAGACCTGGTTTTGATGTCCCTAAAAGAAATGGCTAGGGAAATCATTGAGACAAAAGAAGAAACTGCTGATAACCAGCAGTTTCTCCTTTTGACCCAATATTTTCCGTGCTGTATTATACACAAATTCTATCGTTAACAATGCCTCTTTTGTCGTCTGCAGCAGATTTTAAAAATGGATCACCTTAAAATCATGCAGTTTGGGAAATGGTTGATTGTCAATCAAACCCCATGTTGTGGATTGAGCACTAACAACATAGGGTTTGGATTTGAAATAAGATATACAGAATGCCTTTTCTCCCTATTATCTGTTTTTCTGTGTAAATATCAGATATAAATAGATAATGCTATATGCATGGTTGCCATGTGTCGGGGGAAAAGTAAAGGAAATTTAAATTTTTTCAAGTTCAGGGAATAGTCAGAAAATTTTGTAAACTGTCCGGGAAATTTAAAAATACTGGCAAATATAAGGATATTTTCAGAGAATTTTTAAATAAAAAGTAAGATGCACGGCCATATAATAAATGATTTCAACATTGCCTTTTAAAATTGTCTGAAGACGTTGCGAGTCAACGCAATATTACGGTGACAAAACATGTTAGGGAATTTTCCAATTTTGTCAGGGAATTTTATTTCCTCTGACTATTGGCAGCCCTGATATTGACTGTTTACTTTTATTTTATTGTTTCCTATGTTCAAAAATGCCGTAGAGTGACAGCTATTTCGCAGTTGGTAATGCATTGAACTATCACGAGGTCCCGAATTTGATCCTTTGCCATGACAAACATCCTTTCTTACATTTGTCTACCACTAATGGTTTATCCTATACCTACGTGGGTGAGCAACTGCACGGTGGAAGATCACTTGACTCAGAATTATAGAAAATCGTCGATATTTTTAGTAATACTTCACCAATTTGAATTTGGTTTGAAGCAGAGAATGTGGGACAATTCCAGGAATAAGCTGGACATGGTGGATTTTTTAAAAAAATAGCTGATAAAAAAGTTATTGAAGATAAACCAAAAATTTGGTTTATCTTCAATGACTTTTTTATCAGCTGATTTATCAAAAATCCACCACGTCCATCTAATGTGTGGCGTCTGTCCACCTTCTCTGCTTCAAACCGAATTCAAATGGGTCCCATATTAACAAAATTGTTAAAGACTTTCTGAAAATGTTGTATCATGTGATTATCCACCGTGAACTAGAGGCTTGGAAAGAATGTTGTGGTAGCACTGTCGGGAAAAATACCAGGTATCCATTGTTAGATGCTCCAGCTTTTATGATATGACCATAGCACTTCAAGAGCTCAGTGCAAAACTATTGTAACTACATATTTTTCAGAAATTCACTTTTTTTGCATTTTCTGAATCTTTAGGAAGGAATCCATTATGTGTTCTAATATTAGGTTGCAATTCTGTATACTTAAAAAGATATTTAGAGTTTTAAAAACATTTTTCTTCTTTAACTTTGAGAAAATCAATAAGTTTTTTCACTCTCCTGTAAAATTTGACACAATGTAGTTACAATAGTATTGCACCAAATCCTCGACTTGAAAAAGGCGTTAGACCACATTCAATCAATCAATCAAAAATACTGTGACTAGTCACTACAGCTTATTCAACCTGTAGTAAAGTAATCATGTAAGGTTGGAACATAACAGACAATTTGCTGAACTATCTTTACCACTGGTGGATGAACTTGGCCAAAGCGAGGGACGTTTTCCGCTACAACAAGGTACAGATATTTTGCGTTTAAATGTGAGTTTAAAGATCTGATTGGATAGTTTTTCTAATAACAATGAATTTGTTCTAAAAATACACCGGGTTTACCGATATGTATTGACAAACCGTATGTGTTGTTATAAAATCTCGTAACTACGGCTTTATCAAAGCCGTAGTTACGATATTTTATAACAACACCTACAGAATACTGTGATTGCGAAAAAATGTCCAACACTTTGGCCGAGTTCACCACCAGTGTTTACTATGGTTTTCAGGAGTGGCTCTAGGTATATACGGAGGAAAGCGTGTGTTTATTGAAGCTGTAGTAAAGTAATCATGTAACGTTGAAACATAACAGACAATTTGCTGAACTACCTTTACTATGGTTTTCAGGAGTTGCTCTAGGTATATACGGAGGAAGGCGTGTGGAAGTAACAGATCTACCTCAGATGGTCGCCTTGTTTCACAGTCTCGTCGGTGCCGCCGCCGTCATCACGTGTGTCGCTAACTTTATGGCGGAACATGCCCACCTGGCCACCGATCCAGCTGCCGGTGTCATGAAAACGTCACTCTTTCTGGGTACCTACATTGGTGGGGTTACATTTACGGGGTCACTCGTGGCTTTTGGAAAATTACAAGGTAAGATTAACAAGGTTTTCCCTGGGCACAAGAATTTGGGGGTCATTGTGACAACATTGCCTTCAAAGTTGGGGGTCTTTTCTCCAGTTTTATGGGTCAAATTTTATAAATTCATAGGGACTTAAGTATCATAACAAAAATCTGGATTTTAAAACTAGCCTCATAAATTGCTCTCAGGTTAAAACTTCTAAGAGGCCATTGCAACAATGATGCACAATTAACCAAACGCCGGCTGTCAATCAAAAACATCGATAAGCCAATGGATGATCAGAAAAATGTCATGCCCCAATTGTTCTTCGTTGCACGTGTTCTTGTATCGATTTATTGACTGACAATCAAAACAATCGACATGCCAATGGCAAAGAATTTTGTGCTAACAATAGACTAGATTTACCGTTATGTTTTGATAATCCGTCGGTGTTGTTATAAAATCTCGTAACTACGGCTTGATTCAAGCCGTAGTTACGAGATTTTATAGCAACACCTACGAAATACTATTTTGTTTGTCCGAACTTAAGTTACATATTAACGATCACATTCCCATTGTTTGTCTTAAATTCTATGTTGGGCGGAGCGATCTGTCGATTGGCGTTTGGTCAATTAGTGTGTCATGGAAAACCATGGGTTACAAAGCAACAGTTAAAAGTGGATAACAGCTGTCAAAATTACAATATTTCATTCATTCATCATCAAACCCTATATTTTGGGTATCCATTGGAATCGACTCATCGAGGCAATTCAAATGAGTACCCACAACATAGGGTTTGGACTTGAAATAACAAACGTAGAATGCCTTTATAACATCTTATCTATTGCTCTGAAACACTGTTTTCATCTTCGATAGGACAATGACCTTTTCTGTTACAAATACAGACATAATGAATAGATCAATGCCCCTATATGATTGAACTAAATCACTTCAATTGTTGCTCTGGTTACAGAGTAGAGCGTCATTATCTTGTTTTACGTCAGTTCTTTAACCCTTTACCAGGCGACAAAATTTTAGGGCGTTCCAAATTCAAAAGCTGCTGCAGGCGACAAAATGGATGTTGATAAAGGTTGAAATTGTGTGTGATGTAGCACAGAAAATATTGAGGCAAAAGGAGAAACTGGTGGTTATCAGCAGTTTCTTCTTTTGTTTCAATGTTTCCCAAGCCTTTTCTATTAGGGACGTCAAAACCAGGTCTTGTTTGGGAAAGGGTTAAGGCATTACCACACACTGACTCTTTTTAACTCATCATGCGATAATGGCTTTGGAAAACATTGTGGAAAAGGAAGAAATTGCTTGTCACAAGCAATTTTTTCATTTTCCACAATGTTTTCCAAAGCCTTTTTCTGTGAGGGAGACAAAAGGCTTCACTGTGCAGTAATGGGTTAACCTGTGTCAGTGAACTTTTACTAGACCATGACATAGCAGTTTTGCGAATGACGTTAATATAGGAAGAGGGTTTGTTCCCAGAGCTAAAGATATGAGGGAATGATGGCTTTTCAAAATGCAATATCTCTTTTATAGATCATTACACTCTATGTTGGGGATACTCTGTCTCATTAGAATCGTCTCAGTGAAATGATTTAAATGAGTACCCACAGCATAGGATTTCGTCGGTGTAAATGCAAAACCTCGTATGTCGATTCTTGCGATTTTCAAAGTACAAACTTGTGTGTCAAATTAAAGATAATTCTTGCTGATATTGAGATATTTTGACAGGTCAGTATTAAAGACAAATCATTTGTGAACAATATGTCCAAATTTCAAGTTAAATATTTCAGTTTGGGAAAAGTTACAACACCTTTTTCCCCCCCCCTTTAAAATTTTCCAAAAACGAGATACGAGGTTTTGCATTTACAACGACGATTTGATGAATATTTAGCTCTGCATCAGTACTTAGCTAATGTCAGTGAACTTAACTTGTTGATGATTTAGCAATTTTATAAGTGACGTTATAGGAAAAGGGTTTGTTCCTGTTGATCAACCATCTTTCTGCCGAGCCCAGATAGTTCTAACGTCAGAGTCTGTCAATCCAGGGGTCGCGGGTCTGAATCCCGGTTTAACCAGTATCCATTCTGACATTTCAATTTGACAAAAGTCATTAGTCTCTCACCAATGGATGTGAATATTCTATGTGAGAAAGCAGTGTTCTCCCCAGCCCAATAAGCTGTATCGGCCCCACTACAGCTTCATGTAAATTAATGTATTGCCACTACAGCTTCAAAAGTACCCCTACAGCTTAATCCTTCAAAAAGGTCAACAATTAGGGGGATTTCTGAGCATTTCATGTCAAAAAGTGATAATTAATGTATTATTATAATACAACCTGTTATAATTCCTCATAAAAACATAATGGGAAAAGAAGAAATTGCTCAAATTGAGCAATTTCTTATTTTCCCGTTATGGTTTTATTCACAATTATTTGCATGAACACAATGCATTTCAAGGTTTACCAATACTTGTAATTTGCCACTACAGCTTCAAATTATTCTGGGGAGAACCCTGGAAAGCAGGTGGAGGCTTGCTTTGGATGTTGTGGTACTGGTGCGAGATATACAAGGAATCCAGGCTTAGGTGCTCCAGCTGCCGTGTAGGCCGCGGCCTTAGCGCAGTTGGTAGCGCATCTGACCCTCATTCGAGAGGTCCGGGGTTCGATACCCGGCCGCGGCTAATACCCTTTCTGACAAAATTGTCACCCACCAATGGGTTTGAAATCGTTAACCTAAGTGGGCGAGCAGCTGGAGGCTCGGTAAGGGTGTTGTGGTAGTACTGGTTTCAGAAACAACAGGAATCCATGGGTAGGTGCTCCAGCCGCCGCGATATGACCCTGGTAGTTGAAAACGGCGTAAAACCCCAATAAACTCGAACCAGCTGCCGTGATATGACCATAGCTGTTGAAAACGGCATTAAACCCAAATAAATCAAATTAACCAAACTTATCATGTTGCAGTTTTGGGAAATATTATTTATGAAGGGGTTTGGTCCCTTACTAGCCCTCGACAATAATTATCATATACAAAAATAGTTGATATTCTTTTTCGCTGTGATATTTTTTGGAAAGGATTAACCAATATTACTGTAATGGAATTGATAAGATAATTAAATTAATTACACATGTTTTATGCCCGGTATCAAAAGATCAAGTGCATATTGTTTTACTCTTACCTGTCTGTTAGTCTGTCTGTCTGAAAACTTAACACTGGCCTTTTCTAAGAAGAAATAGCCATTTCTGGGGAATAATTGTTTCACAAACACATCTTGTTTCAATATTGTCTTAATCAAACCCATTGATTAATTGCGTTGATAAATTGATTGATAGATTTTTTTTTTCTTTTTTTTACAGGAATGTTAAAATCAAACCCCCTTATTTTGCCCGGACGACATTTAATGAACGGTGGAATGTTAGCGACAAACATCGGAGCCTACAGCTACTTTATGATGGACCAAGACTTCAACAGTGGTATGGGCATGTTGGGTATCGCAACATCTTTATCCAGCGTTATGGGAGTCACATTGACTATGGCTATTGGAGGTATGTTTTGGTCTTCTTTGGGAAAGGGTTAAAACTAAATTTTAGGGTGGTCGAAAATGGAAGATAAAACGAATGTGTTTAAAGAAATCATTTGCGTAAAAGTTAGCTCTGAAAATATTGAGGCAGAAGAAGAAAATGCTGGTTACCAGCATTTTCTTCTTTTGTCTCAATGTTTTCCCAAGCCTTTCCTATCAGGGACATTAAAGCCAGGTCTTATTTGGGAAAGGGTTAAATCTGGTGTTTAGTACCTACAACATTGGTATAAAGTTGAAATAACAAAGACTTCAACAGTGGTATGGGCATGTTGGGTATTGCGACATTTCTATCCAGCATTATGGGCGTCACTTTGACTATGGCTATCGGAGGTATGTTTATAAGTCTTGGTTTTGTTTAGGAAAGGGTTATAACTAAATTTTAGGGTGGTCCAAAATGGAAGACAAAATGACTGATTAAAGAAATCATTTGCGTAAAAGTTAGCACAGAAAATATTGAGGCAGAAGGAGAAAATGCTGGTTATCAGCATTTTCTTCTTTTGTTTCAATCAATGTTTTCCCAAGCCTTTCCTATCAGGGACATTAAAGCCAGGTCTTATTTGGGAAAGGGTTAAATCTGGTGTTTAGTACCTACAACATTGGTATAAAGTTGAAATAACAAAGACTTCAACAGTGGTATGGGCATGTTGGGTATTGCGACATTTCTATCCAGCATTATGGGCGTCACTTTGACTATGGCTATCGGAGGTATGTTTAT
This sequence comes from Fragum sueziense, assembly GCA_963680895.1. Lineage (NCBI taxonomy): Eukaryota > Metazoa > Mollusca > Bivalvia > Cardiida > Cardiidae > Fragum > Fragum sueziense. Next base: position 1,506,477 of record OY804608.1, read on the forward strand.
AAGTCTTGGTTTTGTTTAGGAAAGGGTTATAACTAAATTTTAGGGTGGTCCAAAATGGAAGACAAAATGACTGATTAAAGAAATCATTTGCGTAAAAGTTAGCACAGAAAATATTGAGGCAGAAGGAGAAAATGCTGGTTATCAGCATTTTCTTCTTTTGTTTCAATCAATGTTTTCCCAAGCCTTTCCTATCAGGGACATTAAAACCAGGTCTTATTTGGGAAAGGATTAAATCTTATGTTTAGTACCCACAACATTGGTACAAAGTTGACATAAACAAAGACTTCAACAGTGGTATGGGCATGTTGGGTATCGCAACATCTCTATCCAGCGTTATGGGAGTCACTTTGACCATGGCTATTGGAGGTATGTTTTGGTCTTGTTTGGTAAAGGTTTAAACAAAATTTTAGGGTGGTCCAAAATGGAAAATGAAATGAATGTGTTTAAAGAAATCATTTGTGTAAAAGTTAGCTCAGATAATATTGAGGCAGAAGAAGTAAATGCTGGTTATCAGCATTTTCTTCTTTTGTTTCAATGTTTTCCCATGCCTTTCCTATCGGGGACAACAAAACCATGTCTTATTTGGGAAAGGGTTGAATCTGATGTTTAGTACCCACAACATTTGTATAAAGTTGATAAAACAAAGACTTCAACAGTGGTATGGGCATGTTGGGTATTGAAACATCTCTATCCAGCGTTATGGGCGTCACTTTGACTATGGCTATTGGAGGTATGTTTTGGTCTTGCTTGGGAAAGGGTTAAAACTAAATTTTAGGGTGGTCCAAAATGGAAGACAAAATGACTTTGTTTAAAGAAATCATTTGTGTGAAACTTGGCTCGGAAAATATTGAGGCAGAAGAAGAAAATGCTTGTTATAGGATTAAGACTTTGAATTACAAACTACAGTTATATTGCACTTCATTAAGCATATCAATCCTTTCCACACAAGACTTAAAATAACCAGCATTTTAATGCCCCTGTATTGAAAGATTAGGGGCATATTTTTTTACTCGTGTCTGTCTGTCCATCTGTTTGTCATTCCGAAACCTTAACGTGAAAACTTAACATTAGTATTTTCGGGGGCATTAATGTATCACAAACACGTCTTGTTTTCTTTTGCCTCAATATGCCTGTATATTGTTTTAGATTGAACCAGAAAGTGTTGTTTGACAAAAGGTCAAATGGAACACTGAAAATAAACAGTTTGTTAAAGTTGTGAAAACAGGACAGGTAGTGTTAATTTGATCTACAGCAAGGCAAAGACAGCGTTCAACTGCTGAAGTCTTATGGGGGGGGGGGGGGGGGAAATGTTTACCAAAGATAGTCATTAGTCTTATAAAAAATGGATGAACTGTTCTTGAATCATCTAAACCATTCACAGGGTTCGCATAGTCTTGAAAAGTGCTTAAATTTTAGCCTGTTTCTTGAAAAGTGCCTAAAAAAGAAGAAATAGTGCTTAAAAGAGCTTGATTTTGATCCCTCTCTGAAAAAGTCTTGAAAAAGTGCTTGAATTTGTCAAAAAGATGCTTAAAAATGATTGAATGACTAAAATGATTCAAAACATTTGCTCGAATTAAGTATCAGGCAACCTATTTTAAGAGATGTTTCCTGATAGTGAATCCCTAAATGTTTTGCCTGTGGAAAACGTAAAACGTCCTACCTTTGTATATTGGGACTGCAGTACTCTTTGTTGAAGACTATCATTAGTGACTGGTGAATGAAGATATGTGCTTGAAAAATGGAATTATGTGCTTAAAAAGTGCTTGAATTTTGGCATTGGCTGTCTGTATGAACCCTGAAATTTCAATCTTTTCGATTATCCAGGTGCTGATATGCCGTTGTTATCACGGTATTGAACAGCTACTCGGGCTGGGCCTTGTGTGCTGAAGGATTCATGTTGAACAATATCATTTCCGAAATTTAAACCTTTCCTACAAAATGTCGCCTTTTGACCGCCCCATGAGATAAAGGCATAAGAAATCATTGTGGGAAACAAAGACCTTGCTTATGACAACATAGTGGGAAATAAAGAAATTGCTTGTGACAAGCAATTTCTTTATTTCCCACATTGTTTTTCACACAGAAAGATAAAAAAAAATGTGATATTTCATTCACTTGAAATTGTTGTCTGCAACATCTTATATTTAAACCAGTCTGAGATTTTGCTGTCTGGTAATGGGTTAATAATTTATCCCTTTCCCAAACAACAAAATTTTAGGGCAATCCAATTTAAAAGTTGCTGTAGACGACAAAATTGATGTTAAAAAGGAAGGGATTTGTGTACAATATAGTGAAGAAAATATTGAGAAAAAAGAAGAAACTGCTGGTTATCAGCAGTTTCTTCTTTCGTCTCAATGTTTTCCCAAGCCTTTTCTCGAGACGTCAAAACCAGGTCTTGTTTAGGAAAGGGTTAATCATTAGTCCTTCAATCTTTTCTATAATCCAGGTGCTGATATGCCCGTTGTCATCACGGTACTGAACAGCTACTCGGGCTGGGCCCTGTGTGCTGAAGGGTTCATGTTGAACAATATCATTTACGACATTTAAACTGTTCCGACAAAATGTCGCCTTTTGACCACCCCTTGAGATAAAGGCATAAGAATCATTGTTGGAAAAAAAGAAATTGCTTGTGACAAGCAATTTCTTTATTTCTCACAATGTTTTTCACACAGAAAGATAAAAAAATGTGATATTTCATTCACTTGAAATGTTTGTCTGCAACATCTTATATTTATCCCAGTAGGAGATTTTGCTGTCTGGTAATGGGTTTATAATTTAATCATTAGTCATTCAATCTTTTCTATAATCCAGGTGCTGATATGCCCGTTGTCATCACCGTACTCAACAGCTACTCGGGCTGGGCCCTGTGTGCTGAAGGATTCATGTTGAACAATAATCTGATGACCATTGTCGGAGCTCTAATTGGCTCTTCCGGAGCTATTCTTTCTTATATCATGTGTAAGGTATGTATAAAGTAAAGGTGTTTTGTGTAAAACTATTGTAAATATAGTTATTAACTCTAGTTATTAACTCCAATGTATTGAAGGATTTATGTTGAACAATAATCTAATGACCATTGTTGGGGCTCTAATTGGCTAATCCGGAGCTATTTTTCATATATTATGTGTAAGGTATGAATAAAGTAAATGTGTTTAGTGTAAAACTATTGTAAATATAGTTATTTACTCCAGTGTGCTGATGGATTTAATATGTTGAACAATAATCTGATGACCATTGTCGGGGCTCTAATTGGCTCTTCGGGAGCTATTCTGTCTTATATCATGTGTAAGTTATGTATGAAAAAAATCTAGCTGAGTTACAAATTGCTTTACACAATACAAAATACCTTTCAATGTTCATCAAACCCTTTGTTTTGTATGGACTTATTGGAATTGTCTCTCTGTTGATTCCAATGAGTACCAACAACATAGGGTTTGAATTAGAAAATATCTTTACAGTGACTGAGAAAGACTATCAGTCTGTAACACCACGTCTAGACCAGCCCAAATTCAAAGGTGTTGCTGACAACAAAGTGAATGAAATTTAAATTTTGGGCCCCGGGGTCTTCTTGGCTAGAAAACCAATATGGGAAATGAAGAAATTGCTTATCACAAGCAATTTCTTCATTTCCCACAATGTTTTCAACAGCCTTTATCTTGTGAGACGTCAAAAGGCGTAATGATGCGGGAATGGATTAAGTCCTCTGAAAAAAGGACCATATCCCATTACCAAACAACAAAATTTAAACTTGCCGTAATTCATAGATAGAGCTGATGTCAATTTCAATCAAACAGCGTTAGTGTATGGGAAAATATTAAGGCATTTTATAAACCAAAATGGATCAAGTATTTGAGAATTATAATTGCTACTTGCAGGCTATGAACCGTTCACTCACCAACGTTATTTTGGGCGGCACAAATATCGGGACCAAGACTCATGCCGGTGGAAAGCCCATGGAGATCACGGGCACGCACACGGAGATCGACGTCCCCGGGACCACGGAGCTCATCGCCAATGCCAAAAACATCATTATTGTACCGGGATACGGGCTGTGTGTCGCCAAGGCTCAGTACCCGATCTCTGAAATGGTGGACTACTTGAGGGCTAAAGGCAAAAATGTCAGATTCGGTATTCATCCTGTAGCAGGTGGGTTTGAGTGTTGTTTATCTGAGGCACATTCTTTAGAGCAAGATTTCTTGAGATGTTTTAGGATAAAGCATTCTTTAGAGCAAGAATTTAAGACGCTCAATGGGAGGCGCCATTACCCTATACTTCGCGCGGAACCCCTCGGTGAACTCTGTAGAAACAATATAAGAGAGAATTGACCGAGTTTTCGACTGCTCGATGGCACCATGGTAATGCTCAATACTTCATACAAATGACATCATTATGATGTCATTTGTATGAAGTATGGAGCATTTGGAACATCTTGGTACTAATCTAGGTCTTAAAAACGCTTTATCTAAAAATCTCGCTTTAAAGAACGTGCCTCTGTTCTTTAGCCCAATAAGCCTTTGCTATGATGGTAGGGGGGAAATAGAGCAAAATGCTGATAAGTAGCAATTTCTCCTGTAATCTTGATGTTTTCCATTTCATGAAATAACGATCTTCAGTTTCAAACAGCATTTGTGTCATTGTCAGCAACTCTTGAACTAAGACAATTTTATAATATTGTCATTTGAGAAAGGTCTATTACTTTTAAATTTAAACCTCAATCATGGAATAGTTAGGCATCTTTTCATGTATGAAAACATTATAAGAAAAGGCCGCGGCTTTAGCGCAGTTGGTAGCGCATTTGCCTCTCATACGAGAGGTCCTGGGTTCGATACCCGGTCGTGGCTAAAACCCTTTCTGACAAAATTGTCACCCACTAATGGGTTTGAAATCATTAAACTAAGTGGGCGAGCAGCTGGAGGCTCGGTAAGGGTGTTGTGGTAGTACTGGTTTGAGAAACAACAGGAATCCATGGGTAGGTGCTCCAGCCGGGCGATATGACCCTGGCATTTGAAAATGGCGTAAAACCCCAATAAACAAACAAACATTGTAAGAAAAGAAGAAATGTCTCTATGTGCAATGTCTTTCGAATGCTTTGTTTATCAAAAATTCTATGAAAATCCAAACCCTATGTTGGGGTAATCATTTGAATCGTTTCTATGAGACGATTCTAATGAGTACCCACAACATAGGGTTTGATAAACATTGAAAGATATTTCACGTTTTGAAAATCCCTTACCTCATCTCATCTGTAGCTCTGCCTTTTAAAACACAAAATTTTAGCCTACTCCAAACTCAAAGGTGTTGCAGACGACAATTTCAATTGAACAAAATTTAACATTTTTTCGTCTTTCTTGGTAGAAAACATTGTGGGAAATGAAGAAATTGCTTGTCACAAGCAATTTTTTCATTTCCAACAATGTTTTCAAAAGCCTTCAAAAGCGTGATCATGCGGGAATGGACTAAGTCCTCTGAAAAAAAGGACCATATCCCAACCAAATAACGAAATTTTAACTTGTCGTAACTCAAAGATAGAGCAGATGTCAATTTCAATCAAACAGCATTAGTGTATGGGAAAAGATTAAGGCCTTTTATAGACCAAAATGGATCAAGTATTTGAGAATTATAATTGCTACTTGCAGGCTATGAATCGTTCTCTCACCAACGTTATTTTGGGCGGCACAAATATCGGAACCAAGACTCACGCCATTTTCCACAATGTTTTCCAAAGCCTTTTATTTTGTGAGGCGTCCAAAAGCGTCGATGTGTGGGAAAGGGTTAAAATCATTGGACCTTTGTTGTATGAGTAATGGCGTGCTTATTGATTTTCTCCAGGACGTATGCCGGGGCAGTTGAATGTATTACTGGCAGAAGCTGGAGTACCCTATGACATCGTACAAGAAATGGAAGAATTAAACGACGATTTCCCCGACACCGATCTTGTACTCGTTATCGGAGCCAATGACACGGTGAACTCTGCCGCCGAAGAAGATCCCAACTCGATCATCGCCGGTATGCCAGTACTCAGAGTCTGGCTGTCTAAACAGGTAATGATAAACTAGTCCTTGTTTTGAAATTGATTTATCTCTGCGGCATAAAGATTAATTAATTAAAGAGTTGATGAGGCATCAGAATTTTTTGGGCTATGTTGTAAAGATTTGATGGTGGAAAGTGTCCAATTTTTTTCTAACTTTTAATATGTCCTGATTAATCAGATATGTTACGAAAATTAACTATGTGGCTTGAAAAATTCTGATAACATGTGAATCTCATTAGGGGAGGACACCCTAAAACCAGAGTATTTGTCGACCAATTAAAGACCAGGGTTTGACAGAACCCTTAAATGGGGTTTATATACTGCCAGTTTGAAGCTTGCATGCCTGCTTTTTTGGGGAGAAAAGCTGTAGACGTCTCTTTAGAAAGGATATCAGCATGGGGATTATTTAATGGTTTTTGCCTCAGATTCAAAGTCAACTCTGACACAGATTATAAGATATCTTTATTTGTCTCAATGAAATTTTAAGGCAAAGATACTTGTTTTAGATATTGTTTAATGAAGGAATACACAAAGGTCTTAACAGTCAAGTAAAATTAAACAACACTGATTAATTATCAACTTTTCTTCTTTCACCTTATTATTTTCTTCAATTTGTCAATTGTACTAACTTATCTATTTACAGACAATTGTAATGAAGCGATCTCTCGGAGTCGGTTACGCGGCCGTTGACAATCCCGTCTTCTTCAAGGAGAACACGAGCATGTTGCTAGGTGACGCCAAGAAGACCTGTGATGCTCTCTTGACCAGCGTAAAAACCCACTACGGCGAATAACAATCGTAAACGCCTAGTTTGTTTTTGTTGCCACAGATTTATGTAGAATGGGATTTAATACTAAAACCTTGCAACTATAGCTTGACTTCAGTTTCAGATACAATGTTTTAGAAATGAAAGAATAATTTGATCATGATAAAAAATTCTTATTCTTACATCCAAATAATTTTGAAATCTAACAAAGACATTGATGTAATCCTTTAAAAAATTCAGAGCTGCACTGAATGAATCTCTTTAAATATCATAAAACCAAGATTATTTGGATTAAGGTTAAGATATGACATTTTTATGCAATGATAATCATGAGAGAAAAATTTAAAAAGTTGCATTTGACAAGTTTAACCCATTCCCAGTTTCCCACACATTGACGCTTTCTGATACCATACAAAGTAATGACTAGGAAAGATAAAGTGGAAAATGAAGAAATAGCTTGTGACAACCTGTCCAAATTAGACCAGACTAAAATAATGTCACATGTGACTTTGGGAAAGGATTAAACATTGTTAAAAATAAGATTGTTATGAGATATATATTGAACAAATTGTGTAACATTTGGTTGTAATGTTTGCCAATGTGTTTGTAATGTGTGGCTAAATCTCTGAAAAGTAATGGTTGTACTTATTCAAAGGGGAAAAGGAAATCTTTGATAATCAAAAGTTGCTAAAATAGGCTTTAATTTGTAGGTTGTAGCGTAATTTTGATTACTACATTTGAAAACGTCATAACTGCAACTTTTTTAAGCTGTAGTTATTGCATTTTTGAACGATGCCAACAATAGATTAAAAGTAGGAATTTGGGCTTTATCATGACAGTTAAGTTACAGATTCTGTCTTGCCTAACTACAGTCGACACTCGTTATCTCGACATCGGATAAGTCGAAATTCCGCTTAAGTCGAAGTGAAAGTCAAGTCCCATACTCAACATATGGATATCAAAATGAATTCCGTAACAAATACAGCCATTGAAATTTAGTAGGAAAAGGATAGAAATTGCTCGTTTCGAGCAATTTCTTTCCTTTTCCTACTATATTTCAATAATGGACACATATGATGCCCATCAAAAATGTTTAGAAAACGTTTTCATCGAAAATAATCAAAATCGGATGAGTCGAACTCCGGATATGTCGATGTATACTAAGCACAAAAATATAGGGATAATGAAACTAAATGATAAATGAAAATTAAATTTTTAAGATTCTGGAAAGCTGTTATACTTTTTTTGATAAAACTATTATTACTTTTGCTTTGCGTGAAAATATTGTGCAGTCACAGGTCATTGATTTCATAACATAAGCATATACGCTACAGAGGGGTCAGCATAGAAAAATCACAAATGGGCCAAATTTGTGCATACACATGCGATTTTCGCATTTCTGGATGAAAACTGAACTGTACATATTCGCAAACAAGTTCTTAGCTGTGAAAAGATGGTTCAACGTTGTCATCTAACCGACCCCCAACACTGGTAGATGTAGGAAAGTTAACCAAACTAATGTTGTATTGAAGATTGCTGTGTCACAAAGCGTATAATTATGGGGTTGCATTGACTAAGCAACCGATCGGCGCGTTATCCCGTTCTTTCGCTATCATAGAGGTTTTAAGTTCACTGATTGATGATAACCGGCATCAACATACCGGGATGTTTCAGGGCCATGCATGCAGGCATCCAAATACAGGGATAATCTCAAGAAACACAGATTTGGACCCTAGTCGTTTCCGCAGTATTAACACTATTATGCGATTTTCGAAACAGACGGTACTGCTACATACGCCCGAGGATTAACCAGTCTGTAATAGTGCGACCGAAAACCTTTTGAGTTTTCGTTCTTTAAGATGTTAAGGAACAAGTTTGTTGAAGAAATTTGAGAAAATTTTGGAAATTTCGTGATAAAATATTAAACCAATTCCGATATCCCTATATTGTTGTGCTTAGTATATTTTGGCTGTCCCTCTGACTTCGACACAACGAGTGTCGACTGTATTTCAATTACTTAAATTTACTTGGATTGCACAAACATTTATTTTTGCACTGTTTTCATTGGCCAATGCTTAATTTTGCCAAATGAATGTTCTCTGTAAAAGTTTGAATTAGAAATATTTTTTAAGAAGTGATGAATAGATCTGGCGTTGATTAAGAATTTTGAATATGTTTTGGTTAAAAATATTGTCATATTTTTTGGAAATGTCTAAGAAACTAGAAAAATGATCATGTTTTTGTATATTTTACTGAGATTGTGCTTTATTTATAATTATACCCCCCACAACAAAGTTATGGGGGGGTATACTGGATTCAGGTTGTCCGTCCGTCTGTCCGTCCGTCCTTCTGTCCGTCTGTCCGTCTGTCCGTCCGTCCGTCCGTGGACATAATTTTGTGTCCTCTTCTCCTCCCACAGTTTTTGACCGATTTTGCTGAAATTTTAGCAGGATGTTTCCTATCATATGAAGTTGTGCACCTGCAATTTTCATCTTGATCCAGGCAGTAGTTTCAGAGTTATGCCACTTTGAACTTTAGCACTTTTTCAGTGACAACGCGCTAGTGGGGGGTATTTGTCCGCTTTGCGACAGTTCTAGTGTATGTTTTGTTTTGTTTTGACAACCCAAAGTGCTAGCTCTTCCATATATTATGCAGTAACAGATTGATAAAAAAACCTAAATACTGTGCTAGAAATGAAATGAGCGAGATTCTGAAAAAAGGGTCCTTATAGCACTCGAGATTATCATGTTTCCAGAGGCATGTTCTTTAGAGCGAGATTTTTTGAGATTTCTTAAGATGTTTTAGATAAAGCATTTTTAAGACCTAGATTCTGACTGAGGTGTTCCAAATGCACCATACTTCATACAAATGATGTCATGATGACGTCATTTGTATGAAGCATGGAGCATTCGGAACTTCGCGGTTTTTGAGTTATGGAACAACTTGGTCAATTATCTCCCCTAAAGATTCTACAGATTTACCGAGGCGTTCTGAAGGAAGTATAAAGCAAAGGCGGCTCCCAGTGATTGTCTTAAAAATATTGCACTAAAGAACGCTTTATCCTAAAACATCTTAAGAAATCTCAAGATATCTTAAGAAATCTTGCTCTAAAGAACGCGCGTCTGATCAACCTGTGTCTAAATATGGCCGAAACAGGTGCCATTCTGCTCTCTTATGGTTGATGCATGTCGTAAAGATGCTAATAGATAAATGTGAATCTTGATCAGATTATGGGAGTCATAGCCTGGTTTTGATCCATTTTGTTCTCTCATGCCATAAGAGCACTTTTCTCATACCATACCTCGAATTACTGTTATTGAGAAAGTACAGTTTAATTGGAAATAGGTAAAATGCTACACACATCCCTTTTCTTTTCCCCCAATGTTTAAAACACAGGTTGTATATATCAATGAATTTACAGTTTGAATTACATTTATGAAAATGTTGTCCTATAGAATATCGCTGCTTTTCAACTAAAACCTTGTAACAGCAGCTTATTTTAAGCTGCTGTTATGACGTTTTCAATGAAAAGCAGCGATATGGAATAATTGACTCATGTTGACATAGGGCATTCAGTCTTATACTGCCGCTGTTTTTGACTCTTTCTGGCAACCTGCATTTTCTCCATTTACCGCCAAATTTTCTGCCTTATTGTACACATATCGTAATTTTATCAGCATGTCATCTGTGGCAGTTTTCGATTTGAAGAACCCTAAAATTTTGTTGTTTTGGAAAGGGTTGATATAAAATTGTGTTAAGTGACTATATGTTTCTATTTTCCTATGTAACAAATAAGGAGATTGGAAGAGTATTAAAGTGATATTTGAATCTACGAGGGTTCACTTTTGTTTCCGATCAAAGTTCACTTTTGTTTTCAATTAATTATTCTCCTCCCCATTCAAAAGCTGTTGCAGACAACAAAATATAGGTTGACAAAGATAAGATTTGTGTTGAATATAGGATAGAAAATATTTAGACTAAAGGAAAAAATGCTGGTCATTGTCACTTTCTTCTTTTGCCTTGATGTTTTCCCAAGCATATCTAATAGGGACGACAAAACCAAGTCTTCTTTTGGAAAGGGTTTATCTATTAACCCTTTCCCAAACAAAACCTAGTTTTGACGTTTCTAACTAAAATCACTTGAGAAAACATTGAGGCTAAAGAAGAAAATGCTGATCAATTCGGTTGTCTGCAGTTTTGGTTTTACACAGTAACGAGATGGATTAATCTAAGTTTTAAATACTGGCCATTTAGAATCAGTGCACTTATTCTATTCGTTATTTACCTTTCCGCATTACGGTGCTTTTTGAAGCAGATAAATGCTTTGAAAACATTTTAGTCTACGGACTGTAATTCGTACGGGCTCTGGAAAATGGTTTTGATGGCATTCTTTGTTAATGCTCGGCATCCATGCTAGTAATATTCTTTGGGGTATGACAAAACCTCCCAGGGTGGATGCCCAGTCTGAAACTTCGAATTAAGGTCACAGCAAGGTCAAAGGTCAAATGGGTGCAATTTCACATGAAAATAGTCATTGTGCTATATTTAATTGCTATACATGCTGTATTATTAATTTTAACTGTGCTAAATTTGCTGAAAACTGAATCAGAGACATTATTTTATTGAAAAGATGACTTTTTGTGAATATTTTGACTATTATGGGATAGAAAATGTACTTTCCAAAGCTTAAAACGGGTTATCTATTCTGACGTTTTCAGTCTTTTTTCAACGGTATTTGCCACGATGTCTCAGTCATAAGCATTTCTTGATTTGTGACTCTGTCCTCTACATTGTGTAAGGGTCTGTGTACATTTGTTCTGTATATCTAAGAAATAGTCCGAGTTCTACCGTGGTCTAACTTTATTTAACCACGGTTCTGAGTAATGCAGCGAAATCTATCACAGGGTCCGCTGTCGGTGTAACAAAATTCCATTTAATTTAGAAGGTCGGTAGGTGTCCCAAATGCTATCTTGTGAGTCCAATACTCATAACATGCTATGCTTATCCTACCTCATAATGTCTGCTGTAAGTATAAGCTAGATAACTGCACTTGCAATGACAATATGTTCCTGTGCAGGAATCATGACCGTAGAAGTTGCATCTCGTCCAAAACCTGTGTTGTATCGTTGAATTATTGCCCCAATTAACCTATCGTTGCTAATGGCAGTGGTCAAAACAGACCAATTAATGTAATGTCGTTGTTATCTTTTGTAGTTTTCCTATTTAAATGGTTGCTCTGAAGTCTATCGGTACTCAATTACATTCTAGTGGTTGAAGCAGTGCTATTAAATTGTAGAGTCTGAAAAGCGTAGAGTTCTTATTATAAGTAGAACTGCAGAATTATATTTTTGTCTGTTTCTAGTGTTTCCAGAACAAGAACAGCCCAGATATCATGTTATCTGTATAAGTACATCTACCCTTTCCCAAACGAGACCTTGTTTTGACGTCCCTAGTAGACAGAACTTGGGAAAACATTGAGGCTAAAGAAGAAAACACTGGCTATATGATACATAAACGCATCCCACTATTCATAAAGATTTTATTTGTCGGCTGCAGGAGCTTCCAAATGTGAGCCCCATAGGATTCGTTGTTTGGGAAAGAGTTATTGGTACATATAAATATTACGACAGTGCAATCAATGAAAAATGATGACACAAGTATTTCTGTTTAGCACTGGTGCCAGCATCTTCGCAAGCCAAGGGTTACTACCTCCACTTTGTTCCTTACGTAAGGAACAAAGTGGAGGTAGTAACCCTTGGCTTGCGAAGATGTGATGCCAGGGGCGCCTCAAGATAAGACTCAACAATTTCATCTGAAAACACCCGAATGGTAGAATAATGTCATGTAATTAGTTGTCCGACCGTTTGTCTACTCCTCCATCCGTGTGTTCTTTTGTCCGTTAGCAATTTATTGGGTGCGCATCTCCTCTTACAGTTCATATTGGAAGATAATCAAACTGGGATATCTTGGGGCATTTTTATCTTTATAACACTCAAAGTACTCAGCTGTCGTTCAGGTCTTTCAATCTGAGCAAATCGATTTCACTTTGACCAGCCTTAGATGGAAATTTTAGATACCATGAACAAACATTTTGGGATAAAAAGCAACTCTTCTGCATTTTTGGAAAGGTGCATGCTGTCATGAATGATATTGGGAATCTTTTTTAAGAAGAACATTCTGATTGGCTTACTCTTTACCTGAAGATAATATTCACTACTTGACTTCTTTTGAATAATGTAAACCAGAAATAGCTATTTGTGGTCAAAAGTATTTTAGGATTTTGAAATAAAATATCTTTCTCGAACTTGTTTACAGCTTCCAAATCATTAGGAAGCTACCTCAAAGAATTATCTCCTTATAAAAATCAATCCTTTCCGTTTGTATTTGATTGGAACTAAATACTTCAAAGCAGTACTAAGTTCCAGCTTGCCTCAGTTCTAGGAACCAAAGGTGCAGCTGCAGATACAAAGCCAAAAATATATGCTATCATAGTTGATGGATCAGCTGTGATAAACACATGGCCGCTTCGTACCAAGAACATGCAGTCGAATGTGCTATTCCTTCAGTTAAACCTTCATAGGCAATTACAGGCTAACTGATTTGGCTTATCGATGTACACAGTTACATCTGCCCGAATGATGGAAAAAGGTCAAAGCATAGTCAAGACATCAAATAGTGACTGACAAAAGCTTTCCACGTAAAGGCTGGCAGATATTTTGTTGAGACAATGACAACAAGACAGATTTCAAAACCTTTTAGATTGAAGATTGTCCAGATGTGTCAGCAAGATATGGTCATTGTAAAAGGGGAAGAAAGGGTTAAAGATAGCTAGTCTTGAAGGAATTGGGCCTAGTAATCATGGGCTAATACATGCTTGATAATCAAAGCCAGCAGCACAGATGTCTTATAATAACTAGTGTATTTCAAAGACTAAATGATCTTGGTATTGAGAAGCTTTCGATTAAAGTATAAGTTATAACCTTATGCTAAACGCCCCTACATAATATGCACTGGGTGTTTTAGGGAAGAAAGAGAGTTTTTCATTCTTTCACTAGCTGTGATGTTGTTTGAGCTTTACGGTTATAGGACAGGGGGCCTAGTTCTTTTCTTTTTGCCATGTCTGTCATATGATGCATAATCCCAAATTAGGGCAGCTTTCGAAAGGTCTACTTTTTACCAAGAAGAATAGACCTGCTTTCAAATAACTATCCCCAAAATGGAAGTACTGAGCCTTGCTAAATAGGAATGGACGCAACGAAGAATCACATAGCATAATATTGTCTGGATTTGGATTAACTTCCGTCAATTGTTGTGGGTACAAGAAGTCATGCAAAGATTGATGCTATAGGTTTAGCCTACGCTGCCCTGGATTGTGCATGTGTAAATGCTGTCGCTCCAAGAAATTATAGTGGTGACATATGCACGTTACGATTTAAAGAGACAAAGGTTAGGTAATTTATGCACCCATGCTTACAAGCATATGTCCTACATCATATCATTTCTGACCAAAAATGAAAGGAAACATAGAACTGGTATTAAGTATAACACTTCCTTTTGAGAAATGTTTCACCATAACTTTTACTTGAAATTAAAAGGGTCTTAGTTTAAAAGAAATTCGTTTTGAAGTAGAAAGTCTGCATGAATTTCATTACAATTGTTTGGACAGAAACAATGTGCCTCCAGGTTTATAAATTCTCTTATATTTGCCAAAAGTATTGTTAAAAATATAAAAATAGTAATTTTATGCACAGAACATTTTTGAATTATGTTATCTTGTGTTTAAAAACATAAATTTTGTTATAAAAAAGCGGCCAATCATATCAGGTTTTATAGTAAAAATGGTATTTTCCACCTGTCAATGGCTGCCATCTTGGAAAATGGTGGCCATCTTGTAATTTTTATACACAAAACATGCTAAAAATCTGTTTTCTTATGTTTAGAAACATTCATTTTGGTGTGATAAGTACAAAAACCGGCCAATTATATTAGCTTTTACGGTAAAAGCGGTATCTTTCACACGTCAATGGCGGCCGTCTTGAAAAAAATGGCGGACACCAAGACTTTTTGAGTGGCTAATGGGTATCTATCTATTTACGTGGTCTTATAAATGTATGTGCCAAATTTGATGCTTGCATCATCAAGTGCATAATTTTTGCACTTATCTGCTTAGCTATTTGCCAATTTCGCAAGTTTGAACGTAATTTACCTGTGACCTACTTCTGACCTGGAATTCGAAACAGACGCTTAGCATGCACCCTAACATTGTTTGAAGTAGTCTAGAATATTTCTAGCATTTCTACCTTTAGTTACAAGAATGCCTTGGATTATTTGTATGCAATAATAGAACCAAACCTTTTACCCAAGTTCAATCAAAATTTCGTTAGATATCGTGCTTTATTTTGTTATTGACCTGAGCGATTTTTAGCATAAATATGGTAAAATAGTGTTTGAAAATGACAATATAGGCTCTGGGTGAGCCTCTGTATATTCCTGATTCAATTTATTTGATTTAGTTTACATTTCTTTCATTTTGTGTGGACGCAAATAATTCTGCTTTAATCTACAAGCCATTTTTCTTGATTTTTGCACTCATTGACCTTTGACCTCACTGTGACCTTAAATCGAAAAATCACGCTGGGCATCCACCCCTATCTTGTTTGTAATAGTCTAAGGAACTATTCTAGCATGGATGCCGAGCATTAACAAAGAATGCCATCAGGAGTCATCGTAGGATTTACAGTCCGTAGACTATTTAGGAAAATGAAGAAATTGATTGCAGCAAGTAATTTCCCCATTTTCATATTGTTTTCTTCTGAGAAAGCCAAGAAAATATAAAAACAAATCGATGGCTCAGCGTGAAACAGTTGTAACTGCCTATATGTTTATGAAAATTTGATTTTTCCCTAAATTTTAGTGAGTGTAAAATAAAGAAAATTCAGTATTTTTGGCCAACTTGGGGGGGGGGGGGGGGGGGGCTTAGCCCTTCCCTACCCCCCTATCCCCGTTCCTACGGGCCTGACGTGTCCATTTCTTTCTTTTCGGACACAGAAAAAAACACATGCGTTTGAAAGGTTGGTTGACACGTAGTTTGATGAAGAGTGAGATAGAACCGGAAATACCGGAACCGGAAATAGCCCTTTTAAACGCGCACACGGTGCACTTTATCTCGTCAAAATCGGCTGAGTTTAGGCCGAGAAATTTAAACAAATAACTGATTTTCAACAAAAAAACCTCGTATCTTCAGCTTGTTTAAGCTGCAGATACGAGGGTTTTTTTCTTTTTTTTTTTTTTTTTTTTTGTTGTTGTTGAAAAGCTACGAAATGAAAGTGATGTAAACATTAAAGCTGTCTGCTTTGAATATAGCTCCCAATAAATGACTTGGCACATCATCCCATATGATTAGCAAGGGCTACTCTGCCAGGTCATTTATCGTGGGCTATAACTACACAGATTCTATGTCAAAATTCTTTCTGCATCATTGAAATTGGTTCTTTCGGAAGCAGCGGAGTGGCAAAACACCTTTTCCTTTGAAGCGATCCCTGGAATTAACAATTCGTCTGAATTTAAATCTCGTAAACAGCAAATTTTGGGGCTAGTCGAAATTTAAAATGTTGCATACGCCAACACAATTGAGACAAAAAATTAGGAGTCTTGTCGTTTCCGAAGAGTTAATATTAGACGAAGTGATAAAACACCCTTTCCTTACAAAAAGTTCTCTATGACGGCCACACCGAGACTATTTACACGATGTATAATCACGTGACTCAGAATTTCAGACAATCTTCAATATTTTTGTTCATACTTGAGCAATTTGAATTCTGTTTGAAGCAGAGAAGACAAGAAACTACCAGGAATAAGCTGGACGTGGTAGATTTTTGAAAAATAAACTGATAAAAAAGTTATTGGTTGATCTTCAATAACTTTTTATTAGCTGGTTTTCATGATTTTTCAAGAATTCATCGTCCATCTAATACGTGACATCTGTCCACCTTCTCTGCTTCAAACTGAATTCAAATCAAATTCAAACCCGTATTAACAAAATTATGGAAGATTTTCTGACATTGTTGTATATCATAACATTATCCACCGTGGCTACAGCTACATGCTTCGAATAATTGAACACCTCACAATAAATGAACCGGCAGATCAATTCTATCTATTAGCTAGAGATGCTCTGCCAGGTCATTTATTGTGAGCTGTACAAGACTTGAAGTACATGTCAACATTTTTGCTGCATCATTGACATTGGGTCTTTCGGAAGCAGTGGAATTGCAAAACACCTTTCCTTTTAATTAACCCTTTCCCAAACGTCAACATTGTAGGGTGATCCGACAAAATTAATGACAAAATTAATGTTATCAAAGATAGGATTTGTGTAAAATATGACATAAAAAATATTGAGACAAAAGGAGAAACTGCTGGTTATCAGCAGTTTCTTCTTTTGTTTCAATGTTTTCCCAAGCCATTTCTATAAGGGACTTCAAAACGTTTGGAAAAGGGTTAAAGGAAATTAACAATTCGTCTGAATTTAAATCTCGGAAACAGCAAATTTTGGGGCTAGTCGAAATTCAAAATGTTGCAAAGATCTACGCCAACACATTACAACCCGAAAATTAGGAAAGTCTTGTCATTTCCGGGTAGCTGATTTAAGTTTAAGTGATAAAACACCTTTTCCTTTAAAACAGTCCTTGGGGTTAACACTTCTTCTAGAATTAACTCTCGAAAATGGCAAAAATAATAGAAAAAGGTCATGTCATTTTCGGAGAGCTTATTTCAGACTGAGTGATGAAACACCTTTTCCTTTCAACCCTTCTCTGGGGTAGCCATACCTAGACAAAGTGCGTCCACACGAGAAAGCCATATGGTGGCATCTATCGGCTTTCTTTAACCCTTTCCCAAACAAGATTTGACTAACAGAAAAGACACAGGAAGTCATTGAGGCAAGAGAAGATAATGCGGATAATCAGCGTTTTCTCCCTTTGTCTCAATTTTTTCTATGTATAATACAGTTATACTATCATAATCAACACTCAATATTCACTGGTGGTGAACTCGGCCAGGAATGGTTTATCTTCAATAACATTTTTATCAGTTGATTTTTCAAAAATCAACCACGTCCATCTAATGCGTGACGTCTGTCCACATTCTCTGCTTCAAACCGAATTCAAATCGGTCCAGTATTTACAAAATTATTTAAGATTTTCTGAAAATATTGTATCACTGATTATCCACCGTGCCAATGTTCTTTCTCATAAGGTTGTTGCTTAAAGTGACATTTCACAATAATTTTTACATACATTTTACCTTTATTTTATCCGAAAGAGCATATTTTCTTATGAAAATTCTGATAATTTCAAGCCAAAATATTGAACCGTTTACGAGAAATATACATTTTTGTGCTAACATTATACAAATTGTTGTGGACAACAGTTCAGATTTATATAGAATTTGTCATTTCTGTCTCAAGTTTAAAGGCATATTTCTCGCTTAATAATAACAACTTCAAAAAAACTGATAGCATTTCTACGCATCAGAATAAACAATCTTTGCGTCAAGACATACTTTTCAAAATTGAAATAAATGTGAAATGTCACTTTAAATATATTGCATAACTATGTTAGAATGCTTCGGTCTGAACATCTTGGATATCGGCCTTAACTGCATATGGAACGTACACTTACTAATAGAGTTTTGCGTCTTACGTGGACTTCGACTGTGGACATCGGACGTGGACATTTTATTGGGGACCATCTCAGCCTTTTTCAATTAACGGTACATGTAAAAATGTGCCGATCAAAATTGAAAACGAATAACCTCGTGTTTATTGTTTTGGAACTAATTGATTTGTACCGTTTACAAAATGCACCTGATTAAATTATAAATTAAATTGTGGAAGGTTGAAAACAAATTACAGTTTGAGTATATTGGCACGGGTTCATAGCACAGTGTTTGTAACGGCAGACTACTTTTCCCTCTATACAATGTTACAACAGTGGGGAATCACTTAACAACAGTATCAGCAGCAGCAGCAGCAACAACAACAACAACAACGAGTACAACAATTGCAGGAAATTTTTACTAAATCTTTAAACACGCGCACGATTTAAATAGTAATGAATTTTGTGCTAAAAGTAGATTTGGTTTGTCGTTGTGTTTTGATTAACCACCAGTGTTGTTATAAAAGCTCGTCACTATGGTTTGAATCAAGCTGTAGTTACGATAATTTATACCTACGGAGATACTATTGTTTGTCCGAAATTACGTCACGATACCTTGGATAAAATCGTTCCCTATCTGGTTTGAAGCAAGCAGATTGTGCATCATGGGATGGATAAAAACTATGAACAATTTGCCTCGTTTCAAGTTAGAAATTGTGCAATAACTTTCTGCACCAATTTTCAAGCGATTTGTTACATGTACCCCGCCTTACCGAGCTCTTTCCTCCGTTATATGACCTACTTGTATAGACTTTGTACTTTGTCCGAAAATTGATCCAAACCGACCGGAAAACGACAAAAAAATCAGGTCGTTTTTCTGGTCGGTTGGAATCAATTCTTTAGAAAAGTGTAAGGAGCTTCCAAATAAGTAATACACACGAGGAAAGGGCTCATAACGCGAGGTACATGCAGCAAACCGCTTAAAATTTGGCACAGAATTAAGAAAGTTATTGCCCAAATTCTTACCTATAGCGAGGCTAATTTGGCCGTAGTTGTTATCATTTCGCTTTCAGGTCGGTTGGGAAAAATACAAAGAGTTTCCTAATGTATGTAATACATCCGATGAAAGAGCTGAATAAGGTGGGGTACCATCTTCGCAAGCCAAGGGTGACATCTACGACGTAACGTCGTTTCTGTATTCACCCTTGGCGAATTTAGTCCGGTTTTCTTGGTCTGCTGGAAAGTGTTTTCATTGGTTCCAGCGAGGTCTCGCTGGAACCAATCAGATTGTCGACTGATACATTTGTTATGAGTAACCAGATCATGACAACGGGCGGGAAAAAGCATTGAATTTGCAACTCAAAAACGCGAAGGTGGGCGATTTTTCCTAAGAATTTCACTACAATAGACAGGAATTCCCTAATTTTAATCGACGAATTATCATACTTTCGACAATTAGACCAAAAAAGCAGCTAACTTTTACATAATCCGCATGACATATGACGCGAAACACAACGCGCGTTAATGACGTCATCAATAATGGACGTAAACAACCAGCATTACAAACGCTAGGCGGCGCTTCGCAATTTCAAGAAAATCGGATTAAATCCGCCAAGGGTGAATACAAACGTAGGTGGGTTCAACCTTGGCTAGCGAAGATGGTGGGGTACAGGCAACAGACCTTTTGAAAATTGACGCAGAAATAAGAAAGTTATCGCAAAATATTTTACTAGAATCGAGAATATTTTGTCCATATTCGTTATTCGTATCATGATGCACAATTTCCACCATGATAATGAACGAGTTAATTTGGTAAAATTATAATCATAAAGATGACCCAAAATCCATCACTTTTTCTGTACATGGTGTCCCTTTACAGCTGCCGTTCTGCAAACGAAAAAAAAACGACAAAGAATTGAATATTCTTTTTTCTTAATTCTATGAGGTTATTTGAATCATCCGACGAATTATTTAGACGTGCTTTGAAGGAGTGCGACAAAGCCTAGACCATTTGCCATGGGACTTCTCGTGATCAACCTGATCAAGCTGCTTCTGCAATAACCACGGACAGTGGAGACGAACCAATTCCTTAAAGACGCTCTACGAAACAGATTTATCAAGGTTCAAAAATCTTAACTGGTTTGAGAGCCAGTGTAGATTCGGGCGAAACAGAATCTGAAATATATGCATTAAACTGGCCTTTGCTTTGTTTTGTCTTAAAAGTTAAAACCCCATACCAATTTATGTACCGTTAATTGAAAAAGGCTTAGACGTCCCCCGATAAAAAGTCCACGTCCGATGTCCACAGCCGAAGTCCACGTAAGACGCAAAACTCTAATACTAAACACCCGGTATCAGAGCGCGTAAAAGTTTGCTAAACCATTTCCCAAATGACAAAATTTTAGGGTGATCCACTCAAAGGACAAAATGTAGGCTACCTTATTAAAAATTGGATTTGTGTAAAATATGGCACATGAAATATTGAGATAAACGGAGAAACTGCTGGTTATCAGCAGTTTCTTCTTCTAAACTGACACGATTTAAAAACGCAAAATAGTACTTCTACAAATGGTATCGCCTGCATCTTACAAACCCGATGTATAGCCATGTAAAATTGTAAATGTTACAATTGTTAACATAACAGGACAGAAAATGACCTTTAAAGCCACGAATAATGCCTGAATGGACGTCAGATTATGCCAAAATACACGTTGTGTCAAGAGCCTGGCATTGAACATCGACGACAGCGAACCCAGTGTTTTCACAGCCGATTTATCACCATGTCGCGATGTATAGGACGCCCGCGATTACCAACCATAGAATTTGCTGTAAACTGAGCCGTCACAAATCTGTTGCGTTAGTGACGTTGACGTATACAATTATGTTGACGTACAGTTGTTACACGCAGCTGACCGGGACATGGGTGGTCTGTAAATCTTCCCGTGTCGTTTACACGTCTCATAAACCTTGGAACCGTCGATTCGGCTTCATTAAAGCGTCTAGCTACCTACATTTGCGAAACACGGCAAACCAAAAGCCCCAAAACTCGGTTCCTTTTTCGCAAAGTATGCCTCAGCATTTTATACACAATTTTCTTTCGTTGTTCTCGTATGTTTTCAATAAGTAAATCAAAGTGGCAATTTGTACAAAAAAAATCTTAGTGATTTAACACGTGGTCTGAATGCACGAGACGCACGAGCATTTAGTGATGGGCGGTTCAGATGTCCGGATAGTTTACAGAAAACACGACAAAATCGCTGGGGCGTGAAGCGTATACATTGTCTCATACATGTCCCCAAATATGGTGCCGGCCGAGGCAATAGGAAAGGAATGGTTAATGAAAACGTGTTTTGCGTTTTTAAATCGTGTCAGTTTATCTCAATGTTTTCCTAAGCCATTTCTATTTGAGACGTTAAAACCACGTTCTTGTTTAGGAAAGGGTTAAACTGACTTGGTGCTAAAAACACTAATCTAATACCTTAATTTGACTTTTCTGAACGAAAATGCTCCATTGTTTCCTACCGGGACGTCAAACCGAGGACTTTCAGTTAAATTCTGTTTTTTTTTTTTTTTTTTTTTTTTTTTTTTTTTTTTTTTTTTTTTTAGGAAAACATTGTGGGAAACGAAAAAATTGCTTGTATCAAGCAATTTCTTCATTTTTCACAATGTTTTCTGGAGCTTCCATCTTTTTGGGGAGTCAAAAAAGAGTCATGTGTGGCAATGGATTAATTAGTGCCGAATTGTGTGAGAGTAAAAACGTGTAGCAATCACATTTACATACTTTTATTTACATATTTACAAATAATTCAAATGTATTCAAATTGATAAGTCTTTCCCAAACGACAAACTTTTTGACGGGTTCAAATATTTTATGCGTTCACAAAACAACAAATCATTACAATGATATCATTTAATAAATGACATCATTGAATAAACTGCATGTTATACCATAGAAAATATTCAGGGGGAAAGGAAAAATCAAATTTCTATAATTTTTCTGTCAACCTTTTTCTAAGCTTTCATGTTTCAACCCGTCTACAAACCCGGTGTTGATTTATGCCATGTTAGGCCTATAGCTCACGATAAATGACCTGGCAGAGCATCCCAGCCTATTGGCTAGGATTGCTCTGCCAGTTCAATTATCGAGAGCTATAACATTTTGAAATGGATGACGAAATAACATAAGGCATCAACAAGTTATACACACATAAATTATACAGAAATAGCACAATTGAAACAAAATCAACTTGGCACCAGACTATGACAAGTCAACACATAGATTATCATTATTATGCTTCAAAGTAACTAAATATCAGGAAAAAGACCATTCCATGCTTTGTTTTTATTTTAAAGTATCCGGAAGCCGTTTAGAGCGCGCTTTCGTAGACTGGTTATAACCCCTCATATTAGGCTACTTCAATAGTAAACAGGTAGTAGTGTCAGGGGTGATGACCAGTCTAAAATCGTGCGCATGTTACAATGCTTCCGGAGGAAAAATGATAGGCCCCTACCGTAAAAAACATAACATGAAACGGTCTGTTGACTAGAGCACATAAGTATCATGTAGGCCTATCATAACATTAAGATGAAAATATTGCATTACTTTGTTGTTGAGAGACTGGAAAATCTTATTTCCCCCACAAACAAACAAACAAACAAAAAGAGAGAAAAGAAATCGAATATCTTGTAACGTGATTCCATCAACCAGATGCATGTCTATCCCATGCCAAAATCTTGATTTGCTCCATAAAAACAAATCGTTTAGGCTTTTCTTGAATTACCCCATAAATATTAAAGCTAGCTGTAGTTTAGCTGTAGTTGTGGGGTTTTCGAAGAAAAGCCGCGAAATAAGGATTTAACAAAGTGATGGGAGTGGAATTAAATATAGGGTATACGCTTGTCCGATGTTGGACGAATGTTTTTTTAAAAGCAACATTTTTAAAAAAAGAAAAAAAAATCATAGCACAATCGCATAATAAATTACAGCAAATGAACAGACGTACACGAAACCACTAGCGGATTCTAACGTTTCTATTTACAATGCCATTTTTAAGACGAATCCGAGTCGCCGAAAGAGTCTTCCGTATCATATCGACCCCGTTTAGCGGCGGGATAGTCGTCGTCAAAGTCATGCTCACGTTCAGATTTCACACTATGTGGCCAATAAACTTGCTCTGGATAATTCATCACCTTAACCGGATGTTGATAGTCGCCATTTTGTACATTCGGCGTGACTTGGAACTCTCCATGATGGAATGTCGGCTGTTGTGGTATGGCTGCGTAGTTTTGGCTGACCTCGGCACTCTCCGTTGATTGGTAAGGTAGTGCATACGGATACTGCATGGACGGACTAAACTGAGATCGGCCATGATCGGCTGTGGCGGGGTAAACACCGTTTGGAAAGAAGCTATTCGGATCTGGTATATCACTCCGCTCGATTTTGACTTCATGATTTGCGGGTAAGTAGGACATGTATCCGCATTTATCGGGCATGTGTTGTGGGTACATGTAACCAGGGAAACCGGGCTGACTCCCGGGAAACATTCCAGGATACATCTTGTTGACAGGGTTGTTCCTGTAAATAAAATATTTACAAGATTTAAACAATTGTTGGATAAAGAAACCGATATATATAGTCACTCCCAGTTACACTGTTCTACGCCACACTTTGTTAAAACTCCTAAAGAATGAACAAGAAATTGTTGCAGCAAATGCAGTTTTTATTATGATTATGGTGTTTATGGTCAAATGTTTTCTTACAATCGGTAGATCTAGTTTTCCAATATTATCAAACGCAAAATTGTTTAATTGTTTCGACGTAATGAATTAAAGTACCCAAATTGCAGATTGCCATAGATACACTTGGTCGATTTATAAATAGGATTATTCCATGGATGTTTTGACTGATCAATATTAATCCTAACGATTCATCAATAAGGTTATTTATGAATACTTTCATGGATTTCGACCATGGGGTATCATAGATTTTTCAAAGTGTTCTTCTTTTAATAGCATTGTCCGTTGTATCATGGACTTGATGTGAGAAATTTCTTAATTCTGGCATTCATCTAAGCACTTCGATACCAAAATACAAAGAAATATGAAGATACTCACCCATCTGCGTCTCTAAAACCTTTTGCGAACGGATTGTTGTCAATTTTGAGCTGGGTGATCTGCAGAAAAAAAAACACGATTCTTATTTATTTTCTTTTCCAAAGGTAAATGTAGACTGGTCGATATGGAAAGGGTACATAACATGAGTTTTGCTCAAAGAAGGAATGTGAATGAATAGTGTAATAGAAAATGCATTTGAGAAAAAAGAAGAACTTGTTTGTTATCAGATGCACATCAAGAATCAAGATACAGCTAAGCTAGACTAACAAATGGTCGATGGTGAAAATATCGAAAATGTTCAAAGTTTCACTGAAAAACATTATGGGAAATGGACATGTTCAAAGAAGAGGATATAAATTCAAATCTTACATCAGTATTTTGATACGCTGTGACAGTTATAAACTGTGTTTCGGCAAAGAAGTGTGTTTGCAGTGTCTTTGGGTCCCCGGTGTTGAACGCTCCAACTTCTATAACGTTGATACGAGGCTGGTACTTGTGCATGGAGTTCACCACAATCTGTAAATATGAGAAAATATTATCATTATAGGTTTGGTATTTACTAAAGTGTCTTCCATGCTCGTTAAATACCATATAAAACATACAGGCCGTTCAAAGACGTAAACGGTTTCATTTTGATCAGTTCTATTTCTCAGAACTACATGTATATATATGCCGCTGCTTTTCAACAAAAAAAAAAATCGTAATAGCAGCTGCAATAATGAGCATCGGAAGTGCTCGTTAAAAAGCGACGATGTGCATTTTTGCAGAAAATCTTCAACCATTTTGTCAATACGGTGTGACCGATTTGAAAATGGTTTAAAGCAAAGAGTGTGAAAAGATTTTTGGCATTTGCTTGATCTTTGAGAAAACACTTTACTGGGTCTTTGAGACGACAATTTACAAAGAAGTTATTTGCAACCAACTAAAATTTTTAATTTTACTTGGTCTTCAATAACTTCTTTACGGCTGATTTTCTAAATATCTAGATCTATACCACGGTACCCAGTAAATCCTTGACGTATTTTCGATTTTTCTGCTTCAAACCATTTTCAAATCGGTCACATATTTAACTCTAAATAGGTAGATCATGTTATGTACGACTATTTATAGATTTCATATATAACGATTCTCGTTTAATTTTGAAAGCATCGTACCTGGTCTAATTTGAAAGCATTATGCATGGTCTAATTTTGAAAGCAATATACCTGGTCTAATTTTGAAAGCAATATACCTGGTCTAATTTTGAAAGCAAAATACCTGGTCTAATTTTGAAAGCAATATACCTGATCTAATTTTGAAAGCATCACAATAATTCATTATAAAGGCTTACCTGTCCGCCTGTTGAATTTTTGTTGTTTGTCAGTTTAAGTTTGTTAAAAACGATGTCTTGTTTCATCCAGTGATTTCCGGAGTTTGGCGAGTCAGGGTGTAGGTACACGCGCCCAGCTGTAAATAGTTATGAATTAATAATAATAATACTAATAATAATACTAATACTAATAATAATACTAATACTAATACTACTACTACTACTAATAATAATAATAATAATAATAATAATAATAATAATAATAATAATAATAATAATAATAATAATAATAATAATAATAATAATAATAATAATAATAATAATAATAATAATAATAACAATAATAATAATAATAATAATAATAATAATAATAATAATAATAATAATAATAATAATAATAATAATAATAATAATAATAATAATAATAATAATAATAATAATAATAATAATAATAATAATAATAACAATAATAATAATAATAATAATAATAATATTGTCCAACAAGGTTAACCCGGGACAACTTAATTTTCGTGCGCAAAGTCCGTTAGTGGAGCGTCTTAACAAAACAAAGCCGAAGTGGGGTCATTACATATGCAGATGCCCCGGGTTAATCTTGCTGGACAATAACAACAACAACAATAATAATAATAATGTATTTCATTTTGTTGGATTGGATTGCATTGGACCGTATTGGATTGTGTAATATAGGCCTTCGCGTCAAGGTCCGTCTTTATAAAGTCATAGTTAGGAAAGCATATCATAACAAAGTCACGTGATTGCCGCCTGTGAAACAAGTCGCCCAAAATTGCTAGAGTCACGCGACTTTTTGTTTTTAAACACGTGCGACGGTTATCCAAATCTTGCTAATATAGATATCATGATTGACATTTCCTTTGCGTCATGTTTATTATCATGTTTTGACTTTGAACACGGTGGATAATCACGTGACTCAGAATTTCAGAAGATCATTAATAGTTTTGTTAATACTTGACCAATTTGAATTCGGTTTGAAGCAGAGAAGGGGAGAAAATACCAGGAATAACCTGTATGTAGTGGATTTTTGAAAAATCATCTGATGAAAAAGTTATTGAAGACAAACCAAAATTTTGGTTTATCTTAAATAACTTTTTTATTAGTTGATTTTTCAAAAATCCAACACGTTAATCTAATGCGCTACGTCTGTCCACCTTCTCTGCTTCAAACCGAATTCAAATCGGTCAAGTACATGTACGAATGTACGAATGTACATGTATTTACAAAATTAAAGATTTATCAAGGCAGCTGGAGCACTTCCTCTTGGAATCTGTGTATTTATTTCACCAGTACCACCACGCTAGACATGTGGATCCAATCCGAACCTCCGTGTTTCTCTCATTTAGATGATACAAAAATTTGGCCAGTCTAAAATTTACCGTCTGTTAACGAATTAAAGAAGTAAACTTACTTTTTGGCAGCTGTTCGGCTTCGCCGACTGGGATCCATTTACTGTTCTGATATTTCCAGTGGTGATTGTCGGCTAGGACCAGATCAACGTAAACGTTGTAGACCTTGTCAGGCTGCAAACCACGCAGGCTAAACTCCAACACTGGGAACATACGTCTGCATAATAAAGTAAAAAATCATTAGGCCTATGTATTGTGCAATATCACTGACCTGGCGAAACTGTAATGTTTACTATCATAAATTACACGCTTGACCTGGTTCCTAAAATAGTTCAGTCATATTTTCTTGCATTCTTTCTAGATCTATATCCTTTTAATAAGATTTTGAAAGTTTCTTTTTGATGTAGGCCTAGATCTATATATTAAGCTATTTGCCAAATATTTAAATTGTCGGTTAAACTTGTCATCTATATAGGGTATACTTTTTTTAAACACCCATACATGGTCATAAGGTCTGAAAAGTATACTTACCTTTCATCCGTGTTATTGCAAAACCGCTGGAGTTGCGAGGTTTAGCAATAACATCGACGATTTACTTTTATAAAAGAATAAAAGAAAGAGCAGAAAAAACTTTGGTCCTTTACCTGCCCTGTTTCGTGACAATCATCTCAGTTGTATGCATGTGGAATCTCTCCCAAAGATCTCTATTGCACAAAAACACTCCTGCCTTGCCGGGGTTCGGAGTGTTAACCTCGAACGGCCAGACGTCTTGGGGAACCCCCGGCTTCGTGTTGATGTAGGCATGTTGGGAAGGCACGTGTGGATAGCTCGCGGGAATCACCGCGCGCTCGGACGGGTATTCCGAGTAGGGATACCGTATGACGTCACGGGGAATGCCGTCTGTGTCTTTTGGGTACTTGTAGCCGTAACTGAAAGAAGAAATTGGATGCGTGAGAGATATGTGTAAACTGATGCAAAGCTGTCGTAAATGCACATTTTATGAAAACAATTTACCTGTCAAAATTACAGCACAACCTTTTTAGATCTACTTGAGAATTATGTTTTGATCTGTCCATTCTACATAGCCTAATTGCAAAATGGACGCAGTATACTAGTACTTTGGTGGGAATCGGTAGACCGCACGGGCATTTACGTAAGATATGTATAGAAGACGTAAATATAACAATGACCGTGCATTTTTGTAGTAAAAATTATATATTTAGACAGATTTTCCCGGAAAAATTAACACTGTTCCAGCCCGCAATGCGAAACTATCGGTGTTCTCAAAGTGATTTGTCACAACGGAAATCCTTTCTGGCATTTCTCTGATACAAATCGGTAGATAATCGTTAACCTTAGTGAGATGAGCAACTGGGGGCTCGAAAGGAGGTTTTGGTAGTATCACGTGTATTTGGTACAATTCATTTTATGATCTAAACATTAAGTAATTTATGACATGAATTACTAAAAAATCATAGATTATAATAAAATGGATCAAGTGCCTGTGGTGCAAAAATGAATCGACATGAATACATAGTTAGGTACACTAGATTCAACGATATGACTGAAATCCTGTTTAAAATCGCAACCAACTTATTGCTGAATAACGCTGTTTTGATGATCAGGGGGTTGTTTTTCGCAGTATCTGACGTCTTTCAAAAATTGTTAATATATAGAATTGATGAAGACGCAAGTTGCTAATTTTTGAAATGTCATGTGAATATAATTATTGACTCGAGAGCTATGACCCTTAGCTAGAACACCAGAGGTGCGTTCTTTAGGGCGAGATTTCTTGAGATATCTTGAGATTTCTTAAGATATTTTAGGATAAAGCGTTCTTTAGAGCAAGATTTCCAAGACGCTCAATGGGAGGTGCCACTAGCCTATACTTCTTGCGGAACCCCTCGGTCAACTCTGTTTAAACAATATAAAAGATATTTGACCGAGTTGTTCCGAACACTCCATAATTCATAAACCGCGGTGTTCCGAATGCTCCATACTTTATACAAATGACGTCATGATGACGTCATTTGTATAAATATGGAGCAATCGGAACAGCTCGGTCAAAGTCTCGGTCTTAAAAACGCTTTATCCAAATCTCCTCAAGAAATCTTAAAAAAATCTCGCTCTAAAGAACGCGCCTCAGAGCCCAGTTGTATAAAAATATTGGTTAGCGCTAACCAAATGGTTAAATACCTGTGTTGGTTAAAATTGCCTTTGTTGGTATAGGGAAAACTAACCAAAAGAGATATTCAACCATTTTGTTAGCGCTAACCCAAGTTTATACAACCGGGCCTCTATAACAAAAAACAGGGGTCCTTTTGAACAGAAAGAGGTTCCCAACGTTTTCCCCTAAAGAAATAATACACGTTTTCCCACGAAACAAAATTTCCGCTTTAAAACCCAAGTATTTCCTCAAGACATATTTTCAAATCACAAAAAAAATACTAAATAAAACGAAATCTTTTCCACAGTTGCTGCAGTTTTACAAAATAGCCCTGCTGGTGATTGGTATTAGATGTTTTTTGTGTTTTTTTTTTTTGTTTGTTTTTTTTTTTTTTTGCCTATCAAAATATGCCTTTCCCCATTTCTAAAAAAAAAACGCTGATAATTCACCCCTCACCCCCCCCCCCCCCCCCAAGCAATCCCCGATGTTCTTCCTCTTCTACTCAAATATACTGACACGCAAAAGAAAGTGTGCATTCGGTTACATGGAATATTGAACACTTATTTTAACTTTTCCGAAACAATACCTGGTTTAGCCCTTTCCCAAACAAGACCGGGTTTTGACGTTCCTAGTAGAAATGGCTTGGGAAAACATTGAAGCAAAAGAAGAAACTACTGATAACCAGCAGTTTCTACTTTTGCCTCAATATTTTCTGAGCTATTTTACACACAAATTTTCTCTTTATCTACATGTATTTTGTTATCTGCAACAGCTTTCCATTTGGAACACCCCATTTTTTATTTTTTTGTCATATTGGAAAGGGTTATAGAAAACGTTTGCGAAAAATGATCCAAAAGAAGAATTATACCGTAATTTAATACTGGTTATAATCAAAAGAAAATTTTCATAAACAGCATCTTCTTCCTTTGTATCAAAATTTCCTGTATGATATCATAAACTAGCATTTTTATTGTCGTGTTAGTGAATAAACTGTTTTGAAAAACAAACCCCCAAAAAAGAAGAAAAAATTGGAAAAGAGTTGAATTTGTGAAATAAAGCATTTTCTTCTTTTCGCTTAACGTTTTTTATCATTCTATATATTACAAGTTCCATTTTTCAGATATTTTACCAACCTTTCCCTAACTTTAAGACGTTTACCCATTACCAAACGGCAACATTTTAGACTGGTCCAAATTAAAAGATGTTGCAGACGACTATTTCACGTGAATGAAATTCAAGAATTTTTGTCTTTTTAAGCAGAAAACATTGTGGGAAATGATGAAATTGTTTATTACAAGCAATTTCTTCATTTTCCGCAATGTTTTCCGAGGGAGTGAAAAGAGTCACTATGTGGGGATGGATTAAGTCCAACTAAAAGTTGTGAAATGAAATGAATAGATAGATCTATCGTGCGATGGGGAATCACGTGAAACAATATTCTAAAATATTTTCAATAATTCTCTTTTATGGCAGATTTGAAAAAGGGTTGAATCAGAGACGACGGGAATACATCAGATAGTAGCCGCATCCAGTGGATATTTTAACCCCTTCCCACACAAGACCTGATTTTGACGTACCTAATGAAAAAGGCTTGGGAAAACATTGAAACAAAAGAAGAAACTGCTGATAACCAGCAGTTTCTCCTTTTTGTCTCAGTGTTTTCTATGCCATATTTTACACCAATTCTATCTTTAATAACATCCATTTTGTCATTTGTGACAGTTTTTGAAGTGGATCATCCGAAAATTCTGCGTTTTGGAAAGGGTTAAATGTCAAACTGGTAAAAAAGCTTTGGACGACAAACCATTGATTTGGTTGGTCGTCGATAACTTTTCCAACAGCTTATTAAACAAGAGCTGTAGGCAGACAGCGCGCTCGACTTTTCTAAGTTGCTTAACCCAGAATTTCTACGTCAAAAAAGGTTAAAATTCCAGTAAATTAAATTTGAGAGTAATGAATCTTTGCCTAGAGGCTAATATTATGGTCACAAAAGCACGTGCAAAGTTTCAGAGCAATAGCATAAGTAGAAACAGATGTTTGAAAAAAAACCTTTAACCTTTGTTGCAACGCCGACGCCAACGCCAACGTCCGGGTGACAGTATAAGCTCTCATTTTCTTCGAAAAGTCGAGCTAACAATGAGATCTATTACGTCCATCTAATCTTTGGCATATTATCGCCTCCGCTTCATACCGTTTTCAAATCGATCACATATTATAAGAAAGATCTTTTCTGTAATTGTTGTGTCACGTGATTCTCCATATTGGGTATAGCAGAGAAAATATTGAGGCAAAGAGAGAAAAGTAGAAGGTATACAATCATGTTATAACATATGAATATTGAATACATGGGAGACCTTTCCCACCGTCCACGAAAAAGAAGACTGCATTTGCACAATTTCAGTCGGGATCTTGAAAAGGGGCCATCTGACGTTTGAGACCAACATGGACTCCAAATCAGCCTATGAACACGCATATATATTCTGATCAGACTCAATGTTGCTCTCTTAGTGCTACTTCAATACCGTAACATCTCTCGTAGAACAATATAGATCCAGATCAGATAATAGAACAACACAAGAAGAA
The DNA here is from genome assembly GCA_963680895.1 of Fragum sueziense. NCBI lineage: Eukaryota > Metazoa > Mollusca > Bivalvia > Cardiida > Cardiidae > Fragum > Fragum sueziense. Next base: position 1,538,486 of record OY804608.1, read on the forward strand.
GATCATCACTTACTTGTCTAGCATGGGATCGTTACTGAAAGAGATGAGGTTCCCGTGCGCATGCGCGTCCTGCTCCTGATCAGGCTGCTCGTTGACCGGCAGGCTGTAATTCTGCGCGTGTACGTCACTCTTAAACTCTACAACGTTACCGACGTTACTCTGATCCACGGGACGATACAACGCGTCAATCGGGGTAGTCAGATATTTGACGTCCGCCGTCTCTAACGGCGTCAACACGGTCGCGTCACGATCCGGAGACGCCTGTTCCTTTGCTTCATCGCCGGAAAAGGATTCATCACCGCTGGACGAAGTTTCTCCTTGTCCCTCAATACTTCTGGTTCCAGTCTCGTCCACGAATAAAGCATCGCCGGTATAACGTGGCATATCGCCGGTAAATCGTTGTACGGAACCAGCGGTCGGCTTAGTGTCGGCGTTATAGAGGTCCTCGTGTGTATAAGCTTGTCGGAATACATCAGTCACTGATGCTGATGCTACTGACATCGTAGTCGCCATTTTATTACTAATCCGTACACACTCAAAATATTCTTGAATTGTTTATATACACGCACAAATATTCCTCAAATTATGAACACTGTTCTTTTATAACTATTTGTCTGTGAACTTATTAGACTTTTTCTCTGATTGTCACAGAATTTTCAGTAAGCGTCAGATAGAATTATCAAAAGAAACTCCATAGAAATGGCAACAAATGTGTAAATAAAATTCCGTTTCTTGTCCCAATGTCTTTTTAAAATACGTTTATGTCAAAATGTTTATTGTAGCAATTCGTCCTTTTTCACAAATTCAGCAAATATTCAAACTCAACTTTTACACAAAACTAACTAAAATTAAAGCCCCTAATCTGCAACGATGAGTTCTCACCTACGTTTCGACAAATCTTTCTTTTCTTTTATCTTACGTGAACAAAAAAATAAGATTTTTCACGGTGTTGATCAGTCTAACGGTTCTTACAATTATGATCTTTGCCCGCGAGCATTGCCATATATACCAATCTTTGACCTCTGACAGGGGCTGAAAAACGTCCAAGCCAGCGTATCCAAGGCGATTCCTAATTATTTCTTCCGTAAACAGTTAAATGTCGCAATGTCGCTTTACAACGAAAACCTCGTAACTACACCTTGTTTGGATGTATAGTTACGAGGTTTTTGTTTTTTGAATTGAAAAGCAGTGAAATGACAGGTGCGTTTGGTAGATTGCAGAGAATATGATTTGACAATTCATTTAATTCAAAACTATAGTAACTGAATTTCAAAATTATGTATACTTAAAACAGTTTCGCGCTAAACCATCTTCGATGGTTTAGCGCGAAACTGTTGTAAGTATATATACAATATTTCAATACCTACGATATTTTTGCGCCGATAAATGGTAATGGGCTCGCGCGCGTCCTTTGTGTGCGCGGTTCTACTAACGGTGACTGATGACCAAGCTGTGAAAAACAACCCGCGACCCACGGATGGACCATTTGTTGAATTAATTAGTCTATCGAAATCTGACATATTGAACAATTTTCAATGCCTCATGTCAATATTTCGGGAAAATGTATAATCAAATCAAATATTTTATTGCATTAAGCATTATACATGCATATAGCAACATAATATTAACATGAATCATGAGAGCATGAATTAACATGAAGAGCATAAGACAAACAGTGGAAACAATGGAAAATAGCAAACATTATTAAATGTTATTTCAATGGCTGTTATTTGTGGGGGAGAAAAAATATGACAATAGTGTATTGTATTGTTATTTGGGGGGATGGAATTCTTGACAATAATGTCAAAAATGAGTATCAATTTCTGAGAAGATTTGCGTGGTGTATGTATTTACTTAGGTTATTTAATGTGTTTTTAGATTTTTCAGTCATTAAATTGGCAAATTTTTGAATTGTGGGCCATGTGTAATAATAGCATTTGATGTACTTATTTCTAAGGTTTTTGAATTTCGGACAGATCAACAAGAAATGGTATTCGTTTTCAACGAGGTTCATGCTACAGTTTCTACATATTCTTTGGTTTCGTGGGCGATTTTCATATCTTCCTTGTTCTATTTCTAGGTTGTGAGATGAGATTCTAAATCTTGTTAAAGCTATACGAAATTTGGGTTCTTTAACCGATTCTAAGTATTTCTCCAAACCAAAGGAGTGTTTGAAGATGCTGTATGTTTCAAGACGTTGTGAATTATTAATGGATGTATACCATTTTTCGTAATAATTTTGTAATATGTGATATTTGATAGGTTTAAATTCGAATCGCATTACTGATTGATTTCTCCAAATAAAAGAAAGTCCATTTTCTATTAAAATTTGTTTGATATTGTATGCCCAATTATAACCATCGTATGTCAGACCATTTTCTGCGTCAATCCTAAGCATGTTATATGTTTTGTGTAAGAGAGTGTTTTCATTTTGATTAAGTATCTTTAGCCAATATTTAAGCATTACTGTTTTTCGGTGGGTGTGCATAGGTATTCGTCCTAATTCTCCATATAAAGCATCGCGATTAGTTGATAGTTTTACATTTAGTAGTTTTCTACAGAACTTTGTGTGAATAATTTCTATGTCTGGAGCTGGATGCATACCGAGTAATTCTGCAGAGTAGTTTAAGGTTGATCCTACTAACGAATCGAATAATTTTATTTTTTGTTCAATTGGAAGTTGAATTTGATTAAATATCGTAAATAATTTGTGTAAAGCAAATGATGCGTGTTTAGCTATGTGTTTTTGTGTTTGGTTAAGGTTTCCGTTTTTGAAAAGGTAAACTCCGAGATATTTGAATGATTTAACAATTTCAATGCGTGTGTTGTATAAATAAAAGTCATAATTAGTGTGTCGTCCTTTTTCGAATATCATAACTTTTGTTTTCGAAACATTTAATTTGAGTTTATTGTTGTTACTGTATATCTCAACGTCGTTTAATAGTGATTGTAAAGATTCGGGTTTTGTAGCAAATAATGCAGCGTCATCTGCAAATAATAAGAGAAAAACTTGAATGTCGTCTATATTTATTATGCCGTCTAGATTGTTATCAATGTTTTCTAGGATATCATTCAAGAAAAATAAGCATAATAAGCTGCTTGAAGGATCGCCTTGCTTTACTCCGACAAATGAATCGATGGGTTGCGATTTTATATTTTGATATTTGATAGTAGATTTAACAGTGATGTACATAGATTTTATAGCGGCAATAAGTTTCGTGCTAACATTTTGTTTTAGTAGTTTTGACCATAAAATTATTCGATCAATTCTATCGAACATTTTTTCCCAATCTAGAAAAGCGACATATAATTTTTGTTTGTTTGATAATGTTTTCATTATTAATGAATGTAGTATGAACACACAATCTATTGTTGATTTTTGCTTCTGCAAACCGAACTGATTATCTATTACAACATTATTATTTTTTGACCATTTCGACAATCGATTAACTAGTATTTTTGAATAAATTTTTGAAAGTATATTATTCAAGGTTATTCCTCGGAAATTCTTTGGTTCTGCTGCACCACCTTTAAAAATTGGAATAAGTAAACCTTCCGTCCAATTTTTCGGAAAAATCGATTTTTGGAATAATTTATTAAATAATGTTTTCATATAAGGTAACAATAAATCAAATGCGTTTTTGAACAGCTCAGCTATCAGACCATCTTCCCCTGGACTTTTTGAATTGCTTTGTGAAAAAACTGCATTTTTAATTTCTGTTTCAGAAATATTACCATCAAGTTCAAGGTTTTCTATTATTTGATTTTGTTGAGAGTTTACGTCATTTTGATGCGTTGGGTTAGGTTGCTGTCCATACAGCTCTTTAAAATGTTGGTATAGGTCAGCCATTTTAATATTTGCAGGCGCTTGTGTTTTATTGGAATATTTAGATTTGATATTTTTCCAGAATGATTTGGGATTATTTTTTGCTAAGTCTGAAATGCGAATGCCTTCACTTACTCTATATTTCTTCATATTTCTACGTTTGCATTTTACGTAATCTTGTTTTTTATTTATCATGTTATTTTTATTATCTGTATTTTTGTTTCTAATATAACTATTTCTAGCTTTGTTGAAACTTTTACGGGCATGATAGCATTCTGCATTAAACCAGGGTTTTCTTGTTTTGTAAGTTACTCCTTTTTTTACATTGTTTTGTTTACGACTTTTTTCAAAATGTGTGGACGCAGTGTTGTGCAATAAAGATGTAAATGTAATCACTGATTCGTCAATGGAAATACTATTATCGTTCAAATTAGTAGTAATATTTCCTAATAAGGTAGTGTGTTTTGATAAGTCATCATGGAATGCAGACGAACGCGTGATGTCCCACGAGATATATGTGTTAGTGGGCGGGTCGTGAGTGTCACGTGACTCTAAGGTGCGTATACGTGAAATACTAAAGTGTATTGCGCAATGATCTGAAAATTCGGTCAAAGGTAATATTTGGAACGATTTTATATATTTAAGATCGTTTTGATGAGCTAAAAGATAATCAATGACGCTTGATGCATTTCTATTAATGTATGTATATTCGCCGACCGCTTGATCGCTGTGTAATCTACCATTGCATATGAGCAAATTCGTAGATTTACAGAGGTCAAGCAGTCGACGCCCACGTGCATCTAGCACGTGGTCTTTGTTTACCCTTTTGTTATTGTTTACATTCAATTCTAAATCGTTGTGATTATCAAGATATTCGTCTTGGACAATGAAATCTAATTCATCGGACGTTCTTGAGTTGAGATCTCCTGTAATGACGACTCTACCCATTGTGCTGTATAATTCTATGTCTGATTCTATTAACTCAAATAGATCTTGATCGGCTTGTTTGACAATCTTTGAGTTGAGAGGGGGAATATACGTGCAACAGACATATAGATCCTGTTCCATATCAAAGATCGTTTTGTGTAGTTTAAGCCATACAATACCGTTTTGATTACTTTTGACAATATTGATTTTGTCTTTTAGAGTAGATTTAAAATATATGGAGATCCCACCAGAATAACGTCCTTTAGTTACATGTAATGATTTGTTACCATGTAGATGAAATGATTCATAATTATCAATGTTCAAGTTAAAACAAGTATTTGCTGACAGCCAGGTTTCAGTAAGTAATATTAAGTCATAAGAATTTATTATTTCCACAAAGTCAGGATCACCGATTTTTCTTGATAAACCATTTATGTTCCAACTTATGCATTTAAACTCCTCTTGACTAGCCTAGTCTTTGCCGTCATATAACACACCGTCAACGTACAATTTTTCTCCAACGAATTTCACCTTTTTTCCCTTCTGCTTTTCAGCTTGATACACAGTGGATAATTGTTTACGAGAATCACGCCATTCCTTAGGTATCTGAATGGACACACCCAGATCATTTTGCCTCAACACTTCACGCTTTTTGATCGACGCTTCCCTGACCTGCTCACGTTCGTGATAGTAATGGAACTTGGCTACTATAGGGCGAGGCTGGGCCCCGGGTTGACGTTGACGTTTGCCTAATCTATGGGTGCGATCAAACAGAATATTAGTGGAGTCAATGCTGAGTTTTGTAGCTATGAGGGTTTTGACAAGTTCTTCGCAATGTTGATTTTCAGCCTCGAAATCTTCTGTGGTGAATTCGGGATTTTCTGGCAATGGGCCCTCCTTTAGACCGTAGAAGATGAGATTTTCTCTCATGTTGCGGAATTCGTGTTCTAAGGATTTGGATCGCAGATCAGCTTGAGTTTTACGCATTTCGTCCATGGATTTTTCTAGCGAAATTCGGGCAGTTTGTAAATGTCCAATTTGATCTTTGGTGGTTTTTAACTCATTGCCATGGTCATCGAATTTTCCGCTCAGAAAAACGGTTGTTTTTTCAACTTCCATGAGGCGACCATCTATTTTGTTAACCTTCTGATCTAAGTCCATAAGTCGGGCATTTATCGAATTCAGTGTTTTTTCCATTTCCTCTATTTTGTTAACCTTTGCATCGACCTTGTCAATTTTTACATTTAGTCCTTGTACTTCTTTCATTAAGTCAATGGCCCATGGTGGCGGTTGCTGGGGTTGGTTTTGGGCGATGTTTTGTTGTTGGTATGGAAATGGAGTGGGTGGAGAATTTTGGTATTGTCCGGGAAAGGGTTGCGAATATCCAATATTGTTCATGTTTTGGATTGATTGAGCATCAAACGTAAAATAATTTGGTAGGTTTCTAGGTTCGTTGGTGTTATTTTGACTGTTTTGGTCACTTTTGGAACGTTTGCAGTCTTGTTTTGGTTCTATTGTTTTGGTTGTAGAACCGGTTTTTTTTTTGGGTAGGCATGTAGGCAGATTATATAGTGAGCTAAATAGTCCATTTTCTACTTTAATTTTGCATTTTATTCCAAAATTCACTCTGTCCTCTAAATCCATGCCCTCATTCCAAGGGAGATAATGTAAGCATAATAGATTAATTTGTTATTTTATTATTATTTTTTATAGTTTTTAAATAATCATTTTGTTTTATATAATTTCATGAAAATGCCACAATTCAACACATCTGAATAAGAATACCGAAAAAAGGAATAAGGAAAATAGAAAGAATGATAAATGATTAGCAGAATAGATCAGTGCTTATAGACCTTTTCTCAATTAAATCCTGTTCTCTGTGTCCTATTTATTTTTGTTTGCAGCAGCCATATAAAAAATTTTTGTTTGGAAAGGAGTTAACCCTTTCACAAACAAGACCTGGTTTTGACGTTACAGATAGAAAATGGATTGGAAAACATTGTGACAAAAGAAAAACAACCCGCGACCCACGGATGGACCATTTGTTGAATTAATTAGTCTATCTAAATGTGACATGTTGAACAATTTTCAATACCGCATGTCAATATTTTTGGGGGAAATGTAGATTAATTCGATATTTTTTTCTCTTAGTATGGTACATTTTAAATTGAGTTCTGGTTTTATAAAATTATTTTCACGAAAATGCTTCAATTCAGCATATTTCGATAAGAATAAGAAAACGGGGAAAAAAGTAAGAATGATAAATGATAAGCATAATACATAAGTGCTTAACTTTTTCTCAATTAAAGCCTTGTTCTTTACGACCATTATAGAAGGAGTGAAAAAAGGGAAAAGAAAATAATTAAGAGACTGATGACTGCGTTTATTCCTTTTGTCTCAATATTTTCGTGCTGTATTGTGCGAAAAGCCAACCTTTATCAATATCTATCATTTGCATCAGTCTTTAAATTAAAGACAGTTTTCTCTTTGGATTTTAGAGTTCAATATACATGTACATGTTTTACATTTAATTGGTTGTCGAAGAAAGAAAAAGCAAGAAAGACAAACAGAACTAAATGAATAAGGGACGAAAACATTGAACTCATTAGAATCTTTCTCCGACGATGGTATTGGCTTTTGGCTTGTTTGACCAGACAAATTCAGAAAGTTTTGGGGAAACTACAGAATGTAAAAAAAAATGATAAAAACACCGATTTCTCATTTTCACCCAATGTTTTGTGTCCAATGAGATACATAATTATCACAATTATCCCATTACCAAACAAGAAAATATTAGGTTAGTCGAAATTGAAAGAATTTGCAGACAACAATTTTATCTTTTTAAGTGAATGAATTTTAAAATTCTGTTGTAATTATGGGTAGAAAACATTGTGGAAAATGAAGAAATTGCTTGTAACAAGCAATTTCTTCATTTTCAACAATGTTTGTCAAAGTCATTATCTTGTGATGAGTAAAAAAAGAGTCAGTGTGTGGTAATGGGTTATACTAGACCTATTCATCTGCTTTCGGGAATTCATATTTCGTCTTCTTTACCATATTTGGAACTTAACTAGTCTTACACCTTTCCCCAAACCGATCGTTCCAACTCGAAAGCTGCTGCAACTAGGAACGTTTTTGATAGATTATGATTTATTGTACGATAAAGTACAGAAATTATTGAGACAAAACGAGAAACCTACGAAATCGCCTTTCGTCCGTTCTTGTTAAAACAAAAAAGAAAGAAGTTTGGGACATTTTCTAGTTGATCGAATTAAAAAATTATCACATTCTAGGAAGGGGGAAACATGGTGGAAAAAGAAACAATGCTTGCGAAAAGCAATCTCTTCATTTTACACACTGTTTTCTACAAACTTTCTCTTGGGCGACAAGAAATGGATCAGCATGTTGGAATGGATTTATAGCTGAAAACTAGTACATTCATTTTCTTTATGTCTAAAACATTTTTAAGTCTTAGGATAATGTTTTACAGTCGATACTTGGTATGCACTGGCGAATCTATGCAGATGGGGCTTCGGGGTTCAAACGAACCACCCGTATTTAGACTGTTTGTTTCATTTTCATGTCAATTCAGACAAAGTCGTGCTATAATGGGAAACGAAGCCCCGTTTGCATGTTCGAATTCCTTCTTTAGAAATCCTGGATCAACAGCAGGTATGTCGAAAACAAAATGTACCAAAACAATAAAAAAAAAAAAAAAAAAAAAAAAAAAAAACGACCCATTGTCCTCCCCAGCCCCATAAGCTGCAGCCCAGCTAGTCTTCAAGTAAATATTGTCACGGTGTATAATCACGTGACTCAGAATTTCCGATAATATTCAATATCTTTTTTCATACATGACCAATTTGAATTCGGTTTGAAGCAGAGAATGTGGGGAAATGCCAGAAATAAGCTGGAAGTGTTGGATTTTTGAAAAATCAATTGATAAAAACGTTATTGAAGATAAACCAAAATTTTGGTTTATTTTCAATAACTTTTTATCAGCTGATTTTTCAAAAACCAATCACGTCCATCTAATGCGTGGTTTCTGTTTTAATTCTCTGCTTCAAACCGAATTCGAATCGGTCCAGTATTTACAAAATTATTGAAGATTTTCTGAAAATGTTGTATCACGTGATTATCCACCGTGATACTGGTTAAGTTTCGATTGAATTCGTGTCTTGTAGCTCAAAAATGTTTATAATTCAGAAAATAATATACCGGTAGTAGAAAAAGGAAAGAAATTGCTCGTCTCCACTTTTTCTTGCTTCATTTCTATGGATATATGTGGAGATCACTGCGACATCCGATTTTCGTAAATTGTGCTGAAAATTCAAACCTAATATTTTTAGAAATTAAATGTATAGTTGAAAAGTTTTAGATTAGAGAGAGAGAATCTGCTCCTTTGCCTACAATATTCATATAAAAAGTCGTTTTCTAGGTAATTTTGTTTTTCAAAATTTCTAATTTCTTTGATAAGGACGTGACTAGATTTTCCGGCTCTGAAAATGTAACCATGGAAATGAAAATATCTTATTAACACTTTTTTACAGATATCCAAAATGTCATGTACCCACGAGATGTACACATGGCACTGACCGTTATTTAAGACATATTTATATCTGGTAAATACCTTAAGGTAGTTCACCCCTAATGAGATTCGCACGACGTCGGAATTATTCGGACGTGGCCGAAAACATTCGGCGATGGAACTTACCACCGCCGAATGTTTAAGACCGCGCCCGAATATCTCCGGATACGTAACGACGACGCTAGGAAAAAGCCGTTGTTTGATGAAATTCAAAATGGCCACATTACGTGTATTCTACCTTAATCCATGACTAAAAAGCACATTTTTGAACAGTTCCAATTTGAAAAATATTGCAGAAGAAAACTTCAAGTTGACAAAAAACTGAAAAGCCTTCCATTTTTGATTGGATTGGAAAAGATTGTGGAAAATGAAGAAATTGTCTGTCACAAGCAATTTCTTCATTTTTACCAATGTTTTCTCAAACACATTTCTTGTGAAGGAGACCAAAAAATACATGAAAGAGACATCATTTCGACTTAACCTTAGTCAAACGGCAAATATTTTGATTAACCCTTTCCCAAACAAGACCTGGTTTTGACGTCTCCAATAGAATGATTGGAAAAATTGAGACAAAAGATAATCAGCAGTTTCTCCTTTTGTCTCAATATTTTCTGTTCTATATTTTACACAAATTCAGTCTTTATCAACAGTCATTTTGTCGTCTGCAGCATGTTTCAAATTGGTGCAGCCTATATGTTTGCCGTTTGGGAAAGGATTAATCTAATTTGAAAGCTGCTGCAGAGAAAAAGTGAATGTGTTAATAAAGATGTGACTTATGAATAATAACATACCGTATTGGGAAAAGGGAGAAAATCGTCGTTTTTAAACAAACACATACACTGGTTGTGAACTAAAACAATTTTCGCTACAACAAGGTATAGATATTTTACGTTTAAATGTGAGTTTATAGATGTTTTTTCTAATGACAACGAACTTGTTCTAAAAACAGACCGGGTTTACCGTTTTTGTATTGACAAACTGTCGGTGTTGTTATAAAATCTCGTAACTTCGGCTTCGATAAAGCCGTAGTTACGATATTTTATAACAACACCGACTGAATACATTGATCGCGAAAAAACGTCCCTCGCTTTGGCCGAGTTCACCACCAGTGACATAGTAACTGCAGCTTGTTTTCAGGTGCAATTACGAGGTTTTGTTGAAAAGCAGCGAAAGGCTGATTATCAGGGGGGGTTTTTATCTTTTTTTTTTTAACTCACTTAGCCTATTCTATTATGGACGTTAAAACGCTTTAACTTTTATCATCATAAAATTATACGATTGAGCTGTTTCTCGCGTAGTTCCATCATATTTTCTTGTACATTTTATAATTATATCCTGACAGGCCCGTAGGAACGGGGGAGGGGGGTGCGTAGTTCATCAAAATGCCGAATGTTTTTTATTCTACACTAAAAATCTAGGGAAAGTCTAATTTAGCCCCTCTAACAACTTCCAAAGGACAACATAGATCCAGATTAGACCGCACTGGGGTTAACCCATTTCCTGACGACAAAATTTGGACCTGTCCAAATTCAAAGCAATTACATACAACAATTACTAGTGAATAGAATTATACATTTTCTGGTATTTTGGGGTAGAAAAAATTGTGGGAAACGAAGAAATTGCTTGTGACAAGCAATTTCTTCGTTACCCACAATGTTTTCCAAAGACTTTAACTTGTGGAGCGTCATAAAAAGAAATCCGAGCGGTGCAAATCAATTTAGATCACCACGACCATTCCCGATCACCTAAGCCGATCGATCTGGATCGCTTAATCGGGATTGATCTAGTTGATTTGATCGGCAGCACTTGGGAACCTAGCATGACCAAAGACTCCTTGATCGACCAATCCCGTCCTACATAATTGAGGGGGGTGGGGTGGGGTGGATTCGGTGCAGTGGTAACGCGCTGGACTTGTAACACATGGGGTCGTGGTTCGATCTCCCGCCTGTCCAGTCTTTCATGTGAGGCTTTAAACCCCGTCTCCATATGACCTTAGCAGTTGAGTGGGACGTAAAACTCCATTGAATCTAAATCCTATACAGTTGATTTCATCCGGTGAAAATATGGAGGAAAGGTCGAGATGATCGAGGTGCGGTTGGGAATCACGCGAGTACAAGTTGAGGTGATCGAGCGCAGAATGGACACGTGTTGGGTTAAAGATATTAACCCGGTCACACTCGATCTCCAGACACGATTGATTCTAGATCAGGTCGATGTTATATCCGATGAATGCACGATCGCTTCTCGATCCGTTTTCTACCTGATCGCACAGAACCGATCACGCATGATCATTTTGGACATGTAAAAATTTGATTAGGAATCCCGAGCGATGCAGATCAAGGTCGGAAACCCTGACGACTACTGATCACTCATGCCGACCAAGCTAAATCTGTACTCTATCGCTTGATTAGAAATGGATGTTGAAAAAGATAGTATTTATGTTTGTCCTATGATATATAGCTCTAGTACAAAGAAGAAGGAAATACTGATTAGCAGCATTTTGTCTTCATGTTTTAATTAGCTTTTTTTTCCCTCTTAGGTGAGTCAAAACGCGTCATTGTCAGGCTTCCAGAAATGTGTCGTTCCGACACCACCGACAGGCATGACCGACGATTGTTTAGGAGGACTGACTTCATAGGCGTAGCAACTCGTACGCAAAAACGCAATTGCGTACACATCGCAAAAAATATGTAGATTTTTGTTTTTGTTTCCCTTGAAATAAACATCTGAATCGCCATTAAAATACATACCAAATACCCACCAGGTGCCACGAATGACCATGGTCATTCGTGGCTCCAGGTGGGTATTTGGTATGTATTTCACAAGCATCTACATTAAATTCAAAAAAAGAAAATCTTTGAGATGCCCGCAAGACCCACATGGGCGGATCTAGAGGGGGATCGGGGGGTCCGGACCCCCCCCCCCCTTGACATTGGCTGAAAATTTAATTTTGACTATATAAATTTAGTGTAATGTTACCTATTTACCACATTTTAAGCCATAATTTGGGCTTGGACCCCCCCCCCCCCCGTGAAAAAATTCTTGGGCTTGGACCCCCCTGGCAAAAAATCCTGGATCCACCCTTGACCCATCCCCAGCATTATGGAGCCCGTCGTTAAACCTCCTCCTCGGGCATGCGTTTTGCGTAAACTTTATTTTCGGCTAGCTACGCCAGTGGGCTTCTTCAACTCTCTGCCAGTCAGACAGACTGACAGTCTTGCAGGTGCATGTAGGCCTATTATTTTAGCCCAAACCATCGACGATTGATAGTTTACAGTAAAAAATTCATTCTTTCAGTCAATGGTTTCTTTGTAATTAAAGGGTGAATAACACTTAACATCTTGCAAATTTTCCAAGAACTTCGTACAAAAAAATAATTATATATTATTAAAATATGGTCTTTAAATTGCATATATGCCAAATCTTAGCTTTCTACCTTGTGTATTGGCTTAGATGTCGACGGATTTAAAACCCCATGATTTTTTGTCCCGGGGATAAAATATTTACAATAATGGAACATATGGGGTTTTAAATCCGTCGACATCCTAGCCAATACACAAGATAGAAAGCTAAGATTTGGCATAGATGCAATTTAAAGGCCATATTTTCATAATACATATTTATTTTGTACAAAGTTCTCGAAAAATTTGCATGATTTTAAGTGCCATTCCCCCTTTAATTGTAAAATAATTATTAGGCCTATAGTAACATTTGTTTTGTTTTTTTCTTTTGTCCGACTTGGTACTTCGGTCTTACATTTTTTTTGGAGTGACAGGTTTTTCAGAAGCTTTCTGAACTTTCAAAGAGAGACTAAAATTTCTGTAAAAGGGTTGTATATGAAATAGATCTACATACACACAGTACATTTGCATGAATGGTTATTTGTTGCTTAGATATATAAAATTAACAAGTTTTTTCCCATTTATTAAAAAAGTCACGTTCGACGGAAAAATGTCCGCCCGGTCGATATTGTTACCCATTCCTAAACATCAAAATTGAAGTAAAGCCTTATAAAGAAACCATTTTAAGACGATGAAATGATTTTTTAAATATTTTTCAATTTCTGAGAAAGGGTTAAATCAGAAATCGGTACATCTGCGTGAATGGTTATTTGTTGCTTAGATATAAAATTAACAACTTTTTGTTCATTTATTAAAGAAGTCACGTTCGATGGCAAATGTTCGTCCGGTCGATATTGTAACCCGAACCTACAGATAAGAGGGACTGATAGCTTCACTGTATGGAAACTATAAATAGACATCGAGTCGTGAGCCGTGACGAAAGGTTACGGTATATTCCAATACATGTAAATAGGGAGGAGCGCCTATTTTCCACTGAATAAAAGTGAACAATGACAGGTATTGCGCGTTTCCCGCGATACCGTGTGAGTTCAGTAGCTGTATCCAGATAGTACTTCGTCGGTTTATTGCAGGGTGATGGGTTTGAGTCACATATGTTATAATTCGAAATCCCTCCTACCCCATTAAATTAGACTCGCTGATCTTTGGTCATTCACATGTCGTTGTCTATCTATACTGTATGTATAGTAAGCTGGGTTTTCCAAAGTCAAAATAAAAATGGCGGACGGGATTTCTGTACAAGGTGGGTGTCATGTATTTTTGGTCACATACTATTGAATATGTTCTTTCATGCAACTTGACGGATATCAGCGTGAAGGCAATTGGTTGGAGAACCAATAAATATAGCCCCCTTTTTACGAATTTGCCTCGTTTGACTGTAATGTTTGAATGAACACAGTGTCGTGTTGACCTTGAAATCCGAAGCGATAGATTGTGAAAAATCGGTCTGTATTTCCGAATTCCTAATGTTCCTGTCAACAACACAGGGCTAGATGGGTGGAGAAATTGATATTCTTACCTGAAATGTTTCGACAGATCGTCTGTGTAGTCTACATTTGTTGTAATTACACTTTGAAAATTTGCATGCTGTACAGCTGTGTGCAAACCGAAACTAACCCGGTGTACAGCTGGGTGAAACTGTTTTTCTGTATGTGTGGGTGCAATATTGTTGCGAGCCAGCGGTCGGTCGAAGATGTACAGATGGGGAAAAGGGTGGGGTTGGACTCCAGATAATTAAATTAAATTTGAATAAAGAAAACAAAATTCAAAGTGTTTGAGTTCTTAATATAATTTAGACCTTTGTAGATCTTATGATAATATTACATGAAAATAATACAACAATCCCTAACAACGAATAAATTCCTTAAAAGATGACACAAATAAAAGCCGATGTTCGGAAAACACTTAATAAATCTAGAATTTTGTCTCAGAATTAAGTTCCAAAAATTTGTCAGGTGTGAAGCCGTTAAAGAAATGAGTGGTGTGAAACCACTGCCTTAAAACGTAAATAAAATTACCTTAATCAATGAATTAAACAAACGTAAAATTTCCTATTTAGTCCTACTCAAAATAAAAGCAAAAATAAAGAATTCTAACTAAAAATAAAATAAAATAAAAAAAGAAAAATTAATAACGGAAGTGCTTCCGAAAAAAATCAAGTCTGGAGTCAAATTTCTGAGTCCGAACATGGGCTTTTATACTGTGGTTTCCAACAATTTTTCTTGTGGGATTTCCAACAGATTTCCAACAAAATAATTTGTTGGAAATTCGTCACACAAAAAATCTTGTTGGAAAATATTACTACGCGAAGTGCTGTAGGTACTTGATAACGAGTTTTGACGACTTAAAACCTACGTAAGACAAACTATGATAAATATCGAACAATAATATGTGTCATCTTTACCTAAAAAAGGATTATAAAATGTGGTTGTGTAATATTTGTTTTTCGAATAAGGCGCTATTTTCTCGGGTGAGATAGAATCGATGAGTCGGTTAATGACGTCATCAATTCTATCACGTGGAGCACTGAAAAATCAAAACAAACATGGCTGCCGCGCGTGACAGAAAAATATGTCAAAACTTCGAAGAGCCGATATTACACAAATTTATACGCTACACAGTTCTAATACGACGACAAGGTGAGTGAGTAACGAATGCGTAAGCCTAGCAGACTGATACAAAAAGACTCGCATCAGCATCTAGACTGGGAATAAGCATTTATTAAATGAAAAATCAAGATCGAATGCACTCGAGGTCTGGCTCGTTACATCACCCCCTCCTAATATGCCTAAGTTCCAACAGGCATACAAAAGGCAATACTATGAATCACAAATAAAAAGGGTAAGTTATATGCAAAAGAATCAATTAGTAATATTAGTACTCATAGCAGTTAGAAATGAGAAATGCTTAATTTGAATGTTAAAATGTCTTAATGAAATGATAAAAAGTCTTTTAGATTTGTCATCATTTTCTGTCTCTATTGTTTTTTCTGTATCTGTTTTCTCTTCCTCTACTATCAGTAAGACTATCATCTCTGTAATGTCGTCTGTCTGTTAGCTGTACTGTGCAGTCCAGCTCTTTGTTTCTGTAGTTTCTTCTCTTATCTTTTTTCTCTTCCTTTTTTTTCTTCTTTCTTTTCATCTTTCTTTTCTTCTTACCTCTCATCTTTATCTGTTCCTTCTCCTCTAGCCATTTGTTACTGACCTTGAACCCCTCATTTACCTGCAATTATCACTTTCTCATTTTCTCATTTCAGACGAGTTGACTGTAATTTACAAGCTTATCAGCTGAGTCACATCACGATTTTCACTTTCTGCTGAAATGTGATCTATCGGACCCAAAACTTGTCGCTCATTCCTGACAACGCCATCCGAATAGCCTTGACGCGCCTACACCCCTTGTGCATCCGCCAATCTATTCACCATGGACTTCCACCGCAGGAAATCTTGCGACCTACCACCACAGGTCCTCACCCATCGGATCCAAAACTAGTCGCTCATTCCCGACACCGCCATCCAAATAGCCTTGACGCGCCTACACCCCTTGTGCATCCGCCAATCTATCCACCATGGACTTCCACCGCGGGAAATCTTGCGACCAACTGCCAACTCTACCACAGGTCCTTCTAGATCACCATTTACAGTCCTCAAGCTTCTCATCGGACAAGTTACTTCAACATGAATCTGTGAATATCACTGTCAAATTCTCTCTTGCAGGTTCTACTTGTGTTGGTCATTTGCTGTATAAGGCCCAAGCCGCAGTTCTCTCAATCCAGGCTGACAGTCTCACCCTTCACACTCCTTGTGACAGTAAGCTGTCCCGGCCTAGCATCTCTTGATCTGCCCAGCTTCTCCTTTTCCAACAAATGTTCTGTTTCTCTTCTTTTTGTAGATCTAATCAGAATGAAGTTCTTCTTTACTGCTATTCTCAGTTAAGACCATCCCATCTCAGTCTTCTTGTGTCTTGAGCCCTTGCTGTGTTAAGTCCAAGCCGCAACTCTCTCCAGGCTGACAGTCTCACACCCTTCACAGTTCACACCCTTAGTGACAGTGAGCTGTCCCGGCCTAGAATCTCTCTTGAGCAGACCCAGCTTCCCTCATCCACCAACAAGCCTCAATCCTAGTCCTCTGCTGCAGTAAAAAGACTCCATTCTGTTAGTTGCCTCGTACTGTTCAAGGTCCTGGTTATCTGTTTTGTAAACAAAAGGTAAAATCTGAAAGTAAATAACAAAAATTATGCATGTCAAGGCAAACTGATATTTAATGAAAGCTGAAATATTTTAATTCATCTGTTTGTCTGGAGCTTTCTTGATTCTACCTACATATATGTATGGGTTTGTTTCGAACTGTTGTTTGTAGTCATAACGGGTAGCAAGCTGATCTGGATCTTTCAGATGCAGGGTTGCTTGTTTCTGTTTGCTACCATCTTCTTTGTTCTTGGTGGAACTGTGTTCTTCTTGTCATGTGTCTGTCTTGTGGGTCGATGCCTTTGTACCCATTGTCTAATATTACTGTTCTGGTTGGGCCTGAATCTGTTTTAGAAAGTACCGATTTCCCTTCTGCGGTTCTCAGTACGGATAGACTGGTGTTCCCTGGCCTTATTCGGGTTGGGTCGGTACTGTTATTAACATCATTGTGGCCATTAAAGTTGTCATGGGCCTCACCTCGACCACTAGGCTTGGCCTCTACAAGTTTAAATGGTTCCGCTTTCGTCTGTATTGGTTGATGCTTTCGTATTTGACTTGCTTTTCTTGGTCTTGCTTTTGCTGCTGTGACCTCTGTGGACAGTCTCTGATAAAATGTCCTTCCCCGCATGCAAAACAGGCATATTCTCTCGTGCTGTTTATCTGTTCGTGCTGGTTACCAGTTCTGTATGTTCTGTGCTGGTCACTCCCATCACTGCCTCTGTTGTAAAGTAGTGGTCTTACGTCACATCTTTCTAGTCTGTTTTGTCCTGCTGCATCATTTGATAGGTAAGTAGTATGCCTTTCAACCTCTGTCTCTGTCACGCAGAATGGGCTAGTTCCTTTGTCAGTTCTGTATTCTGGGTTGTTAGGCTGGTTGCTCAGCGTGTCGCCTCCGGCTGTGTCGCTTTCTGCTCTGCAGGGTGCTGATTCTTGTCGCTGCAAACTGTTCTGGCGCATGTTCTCTCGCTGTCGACCGACACTATCTACCGAATCGATGTTAAGTGCTGCAATGTCTGTGTTACTCTCACACTCTGCTGAAGCTGTATTCTATAAATGACTGCTGTACTCTGTGTTATCTGTTTGCTGCTCTGCTGCGCCTTTTCTTCTCCCCATTATAGTAATCTGCCGGTTGTGAGTTCGAATCTCTGGATCCACTGTACTGTAATTGCTTGTAGTAGATCCCACTTCTTGGACACCAGGTTTATGTTGCGAGCCAGCGGTCGGTCGAAGATGTACAGATGGGGAAAAGGGTGGGGTTGGACTCCAGATAATTAAATTAAATTTGAATAAAGAAAACAAAATTCAAAGTGTTTGAGTTCTTAATATAATTTAGACCTTTGTAGATCTTATGATAATATTACATGAAAATAATACAACAATCCCTAACAACGAATAAATTCCTTAAAAGATGACACAAATAAAAGCCGATGTTCGGAAAACACTTAATAAATCTAGAATTTTGTCTCAGAATTAAGTTCCAAAAATTTGTCAGGTGTGAAGCCGTTAAAGAAATGAGTGGTGTGAAACCACTGCCTTAAAACGTAAATAAAATTACCTTAATCAATGAATTAAACAAACGTAAAATTTCCTATTTAGTCCTACTCAAAATAAAAGCAAAAATAAAGAATTCTAACTAAAAATAAAATAAAATAAAAAAAGAAAAATTAATAACGGAAGTGCTTCCGAAAAAAATCAAGTCTGGAGTCAAATTTCTGAGTCCGAACATGGGCTTTTATACTGTGGTTTCCAACAATTTTTCTTGTGGGATTTCCAACAGATTTCCAACAAAATAATTTGTTGGAAATTCGTCACACAAAAAATCTTGTTGGAAAATATTACTACGCGAAGTGCTGTAGGTACTTGATAACGAGTTTTGACGACTTAAAACCTACGTAAGACAAACTATGATAAATATCGAACAATAATATGTGTCATCTTTACCTAAAAAAGGATTATAAAATGTGGTTGTGTAATATTTGTTTTTCGAATAAGGCGCTATTTTCTCGGGTGAGATAGAATCGATGAGTCGGTTAATGACGTCATCAATTCTATCACGTGGAGCACTGAAAAATCAAAACAAACATGGCTGTCGCGCGTGACAGAAAAATATGTCAAAACTTCGAAGAGCCGATATTACACAAATTTATACGCTACACAGTTCTAATACGACGACAAGGTGAGTGAGTAACGAATGCGTAAGCCTAGCAGACTGATACAAAAAGACTCGCATCAGCATCTAGACTGGGAATAAGCATTTATTAAATGAAAAATCAAGATCGAATGCACTCGAGGTCTGACTCGTTACATCACCCCCTCCTAATATGCCTAAGTTCCAACAGGCATACAAAAGGCAATACTATGAATCACAAATAAAAAGGGTAAGTTATATGCAAAAGAATCAATTAGTAATATTAGTACTCATAGCAGTTAGAAATGAGAAATGCTTAATTTGAATGTTAAAATGTCTTAATGAAATGATAAAAAGTCTTTTAGATTTGTCATCATTTTCTGTCTCTATTGTTTTTTCTGTATCTGTTTTCTCTTCCTCTACTATCAGTAAGACTATCATCTCTGTAATGTCGTCTGTCTGTTAGCTGTACTGTGCAGTCCAGCTCTTTGTTTCTGTAGTTTCTTCTCTTATCTTTTTTCTCTTCCTTTTTTTTTCTTCTTTCTTTTCATCTTTCTTTTCTTCTTACCTCTCATCTTTATCTGTTCCTTCTCCTCTAGCCATTTGTTACTGACCTTGAACCCCTCATTTACCTGCAATTATCACTTTCTCATTTTCTCATTTCAGACGAGTTGACTGTAATTTACAAGCTTATCAGCTGAGTCACATCACGATTTTCACTTTCTGCTGAAATGTGATCTATCGGACCCAAAACTTGTCGCTCATTCCTGACAACGCCATCCGAATAGCCTTGACGCGCCTACACCCCTTGTGCATCCGCCAATCTATTCACCATGGACTTCCACCGCAGGAAATCTTGCGACCTACCACCACAGGTCCTCACCCATCGGATCCAAAACTAGTCGCTCATTCCCGACACCGCCATCCAAATAGCCTTGACGCGCCTACACCCCTTGTGCATCCGCCAATCTATCCACCATGGACTTCCACCGCGGGAAATCTTGCGACCAACTGCCAACTCTACCACAGGTCCTTCTAGATCACCATTTACAGTCCTCAAGCTTCTCATCGGACAAGTTACTTCAACATGAATCTGTGAATATCACTGTCAAATTCTCTCTTGCAGGTTCTACTTGTGTTGGTCATTTGCTGTATAAGGCCCAAGCCGCAGTTCTCTCAATCCAGGCTGACAGTCTCACCCTTCACACTCCTTGTGACAGTAAGCTGTCCCGGCCTAGCATCTCTTGATCTGCCCAGCTTCTCCTTTTCCAACAAATGTTCTGTTTCTCTTCTTTTTGTAGATCTAATCAGAATGAAGTTCTTCTTTACTGCTATTCTCAGTTAAGACCATCCCATCTCAGTCTTCTTGTGTCTTGAGCCCTTGCTGTGTTAAGTCCAAGCCGCAACTCTCTCCAGGCTGACAGTCTCACACCCTTCACAGTTCACACCCTTAGTGACAGTGAGCTGTCCCGGCCTAGAATCTCTCTTGAGCAGACCCAGCTTCCCTCATCCACCAACAAGCCTCAATCCTAGTCCTCTGCTGCAGTAAAAAGACTCCATTCTGTTAGTTGCCTCGTACTGTTCAAGGTCCTGGTTATCTGTTTTGTAAACAAAAGGTAAAATCTGAAAGTAAATAACAAAAATTATGCATGTCAAGGCAAACTGATATTTAATGAAAGCTGAAATATTTTAATTCATCTGTTTGTCTGGAGCTTTCTTGATTCTACCTACATATATGTATGGGTTTGTTTCGAACTGTTGTTTGTAGTCATAACGGGTAGCAAGCTGATCTGGATCTTTCAGATGCAGGGTTGCTTGTTTCTGTTTGCTACCATCTTCTTTGTTCTTGGTGGAACTGTGTTCTTCTTGTCATGTGTCTGTCTTGTGGGTCGATGCCTTTGTACCCATTGTCTAATATTACTGTTCTGGTTGGGCCTGAATCTGTTTTAGAAAGTACCGATTTCCCTTCTGCGGTTCTCAGTACGGATAGACTGGTGTTCCCTGGCCTTATTCGGGTTGGGTCGGTACTGTTATTAACATCATTGTGGCCATTAAAGTTGTCATGGGCCTCACCTCGACCACTAGGCTTGGCCTCTACAAGTTTAAATGGTTCCGCTTTCGTCTGTATTGGTTGATGCTTTCGTATTTGACTTGCTTTTCTTGGTCTTGCTTTTGCTGCTGTGACCTCTGTGGACAGTCTCTGATAAAATGTCCTTCCCCGCATGCAAAACAGGCATATTCTCTCGTGCTGTTTATCTGTTCGTGCTGGTTACCAGTTCTGTATGTTCTGTGCTGGTCACTCCCATCACTGCCTCTGTTGTAAAGTAGTGGTCTTACGTCACATCTTTCTAGTCTGTTTTGTCCTGCTGCATCATTTGATAGGTAAGTAGAATGCCTTTCAACCTCTGTCTCTGTCACGCAGAATGGGCTAGTTCCTTTGTCAGTTCTGTATTCTGGGTTGTTAGGCTGGTTGCTCAGCGTGTCGCCTCCGGCTGTGTCGCTTTCTGCTCTGCAGGGTGCTGATTCTTGTCGCTGCAAACTGTTCTGGCGCATGTTCTCTCGCTGTCGACCGACACTATCTACCGAATCGATGTTAAGTGCTGCAATGTCTGTGTTACTCTCACACTCTGCTGAAGCTGTATTCTATAAATGACTGCTGTACTCTGTGTTATCTGTTTGCTGCTCTGCTGCGCCTTTTCTTCTCCCCATTATAGTAATCTGCCGGTTGTGAGTTCGAATCTCTGGATCCACTGTACTGTAATTGCTTGTAGTAGATCCCACTTCTTGGACACCAGGTTTATGTTGCGAGCCAGCGGTCGGTCGAAGATATACAGATGGGGAAAAGGGTGGGGTTGGACTCCAGATAATTAAATTAAATTTGAATAAAGAAAACAAAATTCAAAGTGTTTGAGTTCTTAATATAATTTAGACCTTTGTAGATCTTATGATAATATTACATGAAAATAATACAACAATCCCTAACAACGAATAAATTCCTTAAAAGATGACACAAATAAAAGCCGATGTTCGGAAAACACTTAATAAATCTAGAATTTTGTCTCAGAATTAAGTTCCAAAAATTTGTCAGGTGTGAAGCCGTTAAAGAAATGAGTGGTGTGAAACCACTGCCTTAAAACGTAAATAAAATTACCTTAATCAATGAATTAAACAAACGTAAAATTTCCTATTTAGTCCTACTCAAAATAAAAGCAAAAATAAAGAATTCTAACTAAAAATAAAATAAATAAAAAAAGAAAAATTAATAACGGAAGTGCTTCCGAAAAAAATCAAGTCTGGAGTCAAATTTCTGAGTCCGAACATGGGCTTTTATACTGTGGTTTCCAACAATTTTTCTTGTGGGATTTCCAACAGATTTCCAACAAAATAATTTGTTGGAAATTCGTCACACAAAAAATCTTGTTGGAAAATATTACTACGCGAAGTGCTGTAGTAGTCTGGCAGACCTTCCCCTTCTACACTACGTTCCTACGTTACTACGTTCCAAAGAGTCAGGCACATACGAAACATGGCGGAACCCACAGAAACCGATCAACTAGTTAAACAAAGAACAAAATTCCGTAAGTTTTGTGATTAGGTGGCTAAAATTTGCAGAGAAGGTGTATTTCAGTCCAAGTTTTACGATGACGATAATAATCTTATGTGAACCGTTAGGCCACACCGCATTTTAACCAATCGAAGCGAAGATAGCAAATCGCTCTTTCGGACTGTACTAGAATGCGGATACCAAAGATTATTTCCCGGGGATTAATTCAAAATGAAAGGAAATCATTTGCAAATGACAATTGACTGATTGTTCTTTTGAAGTTATTTGTCGGCTATTGTTTGTTTCTGCTTTTTGTTCCTATTATGGTTATCAATGATTGATTTTTTAAGATTATTTTTGTAGAACACCGACAGCCAGGAAAATCATGAAATTTTCTCGTAGTTATAGATCTACTGTACTTAAAGATCTAATCTATTTAATCAAATGTGATGCAGAGAAGCAAATCATTCAGTTTTTGAATTATTATCAGCAAAACTGGCGGATCCCTACCCGCACTGGCACTCGATCCTAATTAATCTATCCTTGTCTTGTAACAGTGGCGGATCCAGGATTTCTGCGAGGGGGGGGGGGGGTCGAACAAATAGGGGGGGAGTTTTACTGTTATTATTTACTGTATTACTGTGATTGAATTCCTGCATGAAAATGAAATATTATAATCAGGCTACAGTAGCCTGATTATTTCATTTTCATATTATTTCATACAGGCATTCAGTCAAAATTGTGCAATACTAGGACCCCCATACCCCCCAACCCCACCCGCATTTGTAGATTTAAACCTCCCTCACACAAATCCTAGATCTGCTGCAGGCTTCAAGTTATTAGAGGAGTAGAACCCCATTTATGTATAAAGCTTAAATGATACTCTGCAGATAGTTCTGCTCTATTATACAGAAAAAGAGTTTGATTGAAGGATTAATTTGATTATTATTTTTTTTTCTATACAGATATGAGGGTATCATGAAGAAAGATCACACAAAGACGAAACATCAATCATGCATCCAGAGCTTTACTGGACCAAGGCAGTCATAGAGACACAGAATACAGTCACATTCAAATTCTTGAGAAGAAGACTTCATGTTATTTGACAGAGTCATAATTATAGGAATGGGTTAATGACTTTCTTTCACTTTGTGAAGAAGAGTGTCCTGTAGCCTGGGACAGTGTGGCCCATTTGAATGTCTGATCATGACATTAACATGCCTGTAGTTGAACCTTCATATTCAGGACCTTGCCTTTAGATTTCAAGAACATGTATACTCTCAGGGGTGATGCACATTAGACTGATGCATTTATTGAATTGGCTAGAAAAACATAAAATACTTGAAGGAATGGTGTATGAGATCAGGAAACATTTTATAGTAAAGACTGATTAAATGTGATGCTAGCAGGAGCACCAACAGTGATTTTTTTTCCTAAAAAAACGGTCGTTATTGGGCCCCTTTCCCCTCTCTGGGGAATATACTTTTTTCCACCATTTTGGATAAATTTTCCCCTCCTGGAACTTGATTTTTTGTTGAAAAGAAAAAACCAAATCATATTTAAATTCTAGGCATCTCTAACAGTTCAAATGGTTGTTTGAATGTCCCATTATCATATACAAGCAAGTTAAATGCATTTATATCACTGTATTTGAGAGTATAAGCATGTATTGAAATTTCCCCTTTTTGGGCATTCACGCGCAAATTTTCCCCCACCAATGGGCCCTGACCCCCTTCCCCCAAAATTAAAAATAAACACTGACCAAGATGGTCATATAAATGCACAAATCCACAGAACTTTTTAATAGCAATGAATTTTGAGCTGAAAATAGATTGAGTTTACTGTTTTGTTTTTATAAATATTAAGATATGAAATCTCGCAAATACATGTTCAATCAAGCTGTAGTTGCGACGTTTTAAATTTACACCGACAAAATACTATTGTTTGTCTGAAATTATGTCAATGCTTATTTAAAAAAAGTTATTTTATATAACTAATCCCTATTAGGTTCACTCCTCAATGATCAATGTATTTCCTTTCTAAAGCCTGTGGTAGGAGGGCATGTGATAAAAACATTACTGAGAACTGTGGTATTTTGATCATAAAATTAGAGCCTGGTGATCTTGAATGTGACTGACCCAGAATGTGAATTTGACTTTGCGGATTGGGTTTGAAATGTTTTGTTCCCTGATAAACATTTTAAGTTTTAAAAAATTGTAAAGTGCAGGAAACTGTAGTCTTCTGTTGATATTGAGACCATGTGAAAATTGCTCATGTAAGGATCCACTTTGAACATGTCTTTGGACTTTTCAGTAATAAAATAAGAGGATACTAAACTAATATAAAGCCTCTAAGTGTTGGGAAAACATTGAGTCAAAAGAATAAAATGTTGATAATCAGAATTTTCTCCATTTGTCTCAATGTTTTCTTGGCAATATTGGACTTACATATCTGCTGATTTTTCAAAAGTCAAAGGGTAAACCTTTAAATTCTCCACATATAACTAAATCAAAATTGGTCATGGATTGACAGAATTATAGATAATTTTCCGAAATTTTGATGTCATGTGATTCCCCACCATAATTATTATCATAGTAAATAAAATTGTGAAAAAATCTCTTCGTATTTTCTTCTGTAGACAGTTTGTACTGAGTATTTGCCATGCAAAAAATTCAAATTGAAAAGGAGAAATTCTTTGCAAAAAATAATTTCTATCAAAGTTTACCTTTGTCCACATATAAATGACACCTTACCAGATAAAGACTATGGATAACAAGAAATTGCTTGTGAAAAGCAATTTCTTCCTTTTTACACAATGCTTTCTTTCGAGAAAGACCAAAAAATTGTAAAAGTGCATTCACTTTGAAAAATGTCTTCTGCAACTTCTTTGAATTTGGACAAGTCTAAAGTTTTGTCATCTGGTAATGGGTCAAAATAATTGGAAAGTGCTAGCTTCTTTCCCAAACTATCAATTTTAAGGCTTGCTGATCCAATTGGAATTTGGTTTTGAAAATAGCATAATTATAGTTGTCCAATGTACATGTTAGAATATTGGATATATATGGCAAATGGAGAAATTATGGTGTTCTAAATTCTCTGCTTGCCACAATCATTTCCTCAGCTTACTCTCAGAGACATCATAACCAGGTCTTGCTTTGAAAAGGGCTAAAGTCTCATTAAAAGACACTGCATGGTACATTGACCTGTGTGGAACAAGGATTGGCTATTACCATTGCACCAAGTCCACCCTACTGAGCTAGTTTAAAAGATGCTATCTTAACCCTTTCCCGAAGAGCAACATTTAACCCTTTCACAAACGACAAAATTTTAGGGTGATCCACTTCAAAAACTGCCACATATGACAAAATGGATGTTATTAAAGATATGATATGTGTAAAATATGGCATAGAAAATATTGAGGCAAAAGGAGAAAATGCTGGTTATCAGCATTTTCTTCTTTTGTCTCAATGTTTTTCAAAGTCTATTTTCTAAGGGACATCAAAACCAGATCTTGTTTGGTAAAGGGTTAAGGGTGGTCCAATTTGAAAGCTGCAACAGAGCAAAAAATAATTGCTGATCAAGATATGAATTGTGTAAAAAAAATGTAGTCCATAAAGTATTGAGAGAAAATGCTGGTCATCAGAATTTTGTTTTATCTTGAGCAATGTTTTCCCAGGCCTTGTCTATAAGGACAGTCAAAAAGGTCTTGTTTGGATTCAAAAGCAGTGACAGACAACAAAACAGGGGAAGATAAATTTTGGTGAGGGGAAAAATAGGAAAATGCTGGTTATCAGAATGTCCCTCTTTAGCATTAATGCTTTCCAAAGCTTTCTCTCACAGGGTCATCAATCAAAATCAGGGTCCCATTTTCCTAGCGAACTTTCAAACATTTTGTGTAAACTATGTATCAATAAATTTAAATGAACGAAAAATGTGCTTCAGACCAATAACGACGACTCGGATTAGATTATGTTCAGTAGGCAAAAAAAAAATACTAAGTTCGTTTAGTAAAATGGGTCCTTGGTCTTCTTTGAGAAAGAGTTGAAGTCTCTGTTCTGAAAGATAGGAATATGGTGCTCGAACCATTTACCTGTATCTGTCACAAGTTCAGTGAAATATGTGACCAGTCGCGCTAAAAGGGACCTTATCGGGTGTGTGAAAAATATCGACCCTAGTCAGTCTGCGCAGCCAGACTAGGGCTGACACTTTTCACTTGTATGTACTTTTTCATATCTTGAATGTTTTTCCCTATCTTACTTTACGTTCATTTTTCGAATACAGTATCTGGTTGACCTGTGCTAAGTCTGACAAGTTTGTCAAAATTTGGATTTTTGGAGTTCGGATAAGGTCCCTTTTAGTGTGACGGGTCACATATATGCAAATAACAAGGACTTTTTGTATACATGTAAAATACATGTTTACTGTTGAGGTAAAAGGAAAAAATAGTAATTTCAATGTTTTCTCATGTTTTTCATGGGTCACCAAAATCAGGATTCTTTTTTGGAAAGGTATATGACAGAACTTTGATTCCAACTGTGACATTGATTTTTATCTATTATGATAGTCATTTTATTTCATATTCATTTAGAACCAGTCAAACAGTGTAGTCAGGATATGGCTAAATCCTGTTACCCTAACGACAACATTGTAGGATGGTCCAATTTGAAAGCTGCTGCAGAAAACAAAATAGTAGTTGCTAACCATAGCATTGGTGTACAATATACTAGCAAAGAAAAAAGAAAATATTGAGACAATATGAGATTATGATCATTATCAGCATTTTCTTTGTTTGTATTTGAGATGTTTTCCCAGGTATTTTCTTATAGGGATGTGAAAACCAGGTCTTGTTTGGGAAAGGTAAAACATCTTCAGAGCTTGCAAACAACATCTGTGTAAGAGCAATATGCATAATGAAAGGAAAGTAAGAATTGATGGAGGAATAGTTAATTTGTTAAAGATTCCTCCATTTCTTTCTTCCTCCGTTTATTTCTTTATTCCATTACAAGAATAAAAATTGTAAGCTTGCCCAAAATGAAAGAAGTTGCAGAAAAATTTGTGTTGAAATTTCATGACTTTTTGGGTTGAAAACATTGTGGGAAATGAAGAAATTGCTTGTTTCAAAGTCTTCATCTTGTTGGGCATCAAAGGGTGTCCCATATATTTTCCCCACAAGATGAAAGCTTTGTTATCACTTGTTAACCCTTTACCAGACAGCAAAATGGACTGTTCAAATATGAAAGGTGTTGCAGACGACAATTCCAATTTGATGAAATTTTAAAAGTATTTCCGTTTTTGGTTAGAAAACATTGTGGAAAATGAAGAAATTTGTTTTTCACAAACAATTACTTTGTTTTCCACAATGTATTCCCAAGCAATTTCTTGTTAGGGGGTAAAAAGGCCTTAATGTGCAGTAATGGGTTAAAATCAAATCACTTTAAAATATTGTTTGCAGCATCTTTTAATTTGGACAAGTTGAAGAAAATGTTCTCTGGTAATGGGTTTAAGACAATTAAATGTTTAGCAGATTTGCTTAGAATATATTCTGCTTGGGGAGACAGAAGAGCTAGTCGATTAATGTATGAAACTAATAATTCACATTTATAAATGTACATTATGGCAATGAATACACAATAAATTAACTAAAAGCTAGAAAGACCAGAAGGTCTTGAGTCGCTCCACAAGCCTGAATTTCTTTTTAGCTCACCTGAGCACAAAGTGCTCAAGGTGAGCTATTGTGGTCACTCAATGTCCATTGTCCGTCTGTCTGTCTGTCAACAATTTGGTGTTAACACTCTAGCATCCACAAAAGTTGGCCAATCTTGATCAAACTTGGTCAAAGCAAGTATGGTCATAAGTTCTCGAATGAGTTTGATTATGGGCCTGATCAGACCTAGAAGTCTGGAGTTATTTGCCCTTGAACGTAAAAAAATAGCTAGTTTTGACTGTTTACATTCTAGCATCTATAATTATTGATCAATCAAGACAAAACTTGGACATAATGTTGGAGATTATAAGATCTCGGATGAATTTGATTTTCAGTCTGATCTTACCAGAAAGACGAGAGTTATGTGCCCTTGAATTCGACAAAATTGCCATTTTCGGCAGTTTTCGACCTTGTTTACACTCTAGAATCTACACTTATTAATCAATCAAGACAAAACTTGGACACAATGTTGGGGACCATAAGATTTTGGATGAATTCGATTTTCAGTCTGATCTGATTAGAAAGACTAGAGATATGTGCCCTTTAATTTGACAAAATTGCCATTTTTGTCTGGTTTCGACCTTGTTAACACTCTAGAATCTACACTTATTTATCAATCAGGATAAAACTTGGACACAATATTGGGGACTATAAGATCTCAGATCGGTTTGATTTTCAGTCTGATCTGAACAGAAAGTCCAGAGTTACATCCTCTTGAATTTGACAAAATTGCCATTTGCGGCTGGTTTCGACTTTGTTAACACTGTAGAATCTACAATTATCAATCAAACAACACAAAACTTGGACACAATGTTGGGGACTATAAGATCTTTGATCAGTATGATTTTCAGTCTGATGTAATCAGAAAGTCAAGAGTTAAGTGCCCTTGAATTGGATAAAATTGCCATTTTCGGCTGTTTTCGACCTTGTTTACACTCTAGAATCTACAATTATTAATAAATCAAGACAAAACTTGGACACAATGTTAGAGACCATAAGATCTTGGATGTGTTTGATTTTCAGTGTGATCTGATTAGAAAGACGAGAGTAATGTACCCTTGAATTTGATAAAATTGCCATTTTTGGCTGTTTTCGACCTTGTTTACACTCTAGAATCTACAATTATTTATCAATCAAGACAACACTTGGACCCAAAGTTGGGGATCATAAGATCTCGGATGACTTTGATTTTCAGTCTGATCTGAAGAGAAAGTCCAGAGTTACATGCCCTTGAATTTTACAAAATTGCCATTTTCGGCTGGTTTCGACTTTGTTATCACTGTAGAATCTACAATTATTAATCAAACAAGACAAAACTTGGACACAATGCTGGGGACCATAAGATCTTGGACGAGTATGATTTTCAGTCTGAGAGTTAAGTGCCCTTGAATTGGATAAAATTGCCATTTTCGGCTGTTTTCGACCTTGTTTACACTCTAGAATCTACAATTATTAATCAATCAAGACAAAACTTGGACACAATGTTGGAGACCATAAGATCTTGGATGTGTTTGATTTTCAGTGTGATCTGACCAGAAAGACGAGAGTTATGTACCCTTGAATTTGATAAAATTGCCATTTTTGGCTGTTTTCGACCTTGTTTACACTCTAGAATCTACAATTGTTAATCAATCAAGACAACACTTGGACCCAAAGTTGGGGATCATAAGATCTCGGATGACTTTGATGTTCAGTCTGATATGATCAGTAAGTTGAGAGTTATGTGCCCTTGAATTTGAAAAAAAAAAACTGCTGCTTTCGACCATGTTTACACTCTAGAATCTACAATTATTTATCAATCAAGACAAAACTTGGACACAATGTTCATAGTTGGGCACCATAAGATCTCGTATAAGTTGCACTTTCACAACGTTATTGACCATAAGATTGTTCTCAGTCTTAAAGTCATAGCTATTAATTGAATTGAACAAAAGAGTTGCTCATATCATTTTCGTTCAGGTGAGCGATATAGGACCATCATGGTCCTCTTGTAATATTTAATCCAAGTTTTGACTAGATTTTTCAATACTTGTGTTCTTACAGCAGAAACAAAGTAAAAAGCAGTAATCATGTGGTCGAAGCAAAAAAGAAAGTAAATGATTGACATATTTTGAGGATGTTAGAGCGATAATAAAATTGAAAACTTGTAAAACTTGCCAAAATCAAGGACACATAATTCAGTGTGTGAGTTTATACCCTGTAGTCAAGCCGAAAATTAGACTCCTGCAAGATCTTATAGTCACCACCATTTTGTCTATATATATATATATATTAGGCAATATTCATGGCTGCAAGAATGAAAAAAGTGTCGAAAACTGAAATTTTGTCAATTTCAAGGGCACATAACTCAGATTGTAACAGTGTGATCATGCTGAAAATTACACATAAGCAAGATCTTGTAGTCAACAAGATTCTTTCCTTGTATCATCTTGATTGGTTGACATTTGTGGTTGTTAGTGAAAACAAAGTCGAAAATGGCAATTTGGTCAAATTCAAGGGCCCATACTCATGATGTAAGGTTCCGATCAAGCTAAAAATTACACCCAGGCAGGGTATAATGCTTATATATTTTCTGTCCAAATTTTATCTTGATTGGTCAATACTTGTAGGTTTTGGAGTAAAAACAAAGTCAAAACTAGCTATTTTTGACATTCAAGGGCAGATAACTCAGGTTATTCTGATTCAATCCAAATTATTTGAAGGAATCTGAGAGAGGGTGACCCAAGGATCATTCCTGTGAAGTTCGATTGAAATCTATCCAGTGGTTTTTGAGAGGAAGATTTTTAAAGAAAAAGTTTACGGACGCACGCACAGACGCACACACACACACGACGGACACACCACAATGACAATAGCCCGCTGGCTTGAAAGGTCAGTGGAGCTAAATATCAACAAGTCACATTAGTCTCTTTTAGTGGATAACATCTGAGTTTGGACTTGAAAGTGGTACTTGTGTTTCTACTTGAGACCTTCGTGCTCCAAAAAGTCCACCTTTTCTTCCACACCATAGATTTTGTCATTTTGGCACAATAAGGATACATTGTACTTAATTTCTAGGCTCTAACAGTCCATCAACCTTGCTAGCACAGTACACTTTCCCTTTGTTCTGGCCAGTTTCTCTACCAAATCACAATTCTCTTCTTCA
Organism: Fragum sueziense; assembly: GCA_963680895.1. Classification (NCBI taxonomy): domain Eukaryota; kingdom Metazoa; phylum Mollusca; class Bivalvia; order Cardiida; family Cardiidae; genus Fragum; species Fragum sueziense. The sequence continues at coordinate 1,569,893 of OY804608.1, forward strand.
AAAGGTGCAAGGATCTGGGGCATCTTCATAGACTGTTGTCTTAGAGGCTGTGTTCCGAGGAGTGTATGTTAAAGTTTACATTTCTGCACAACAGTTGAGGTGAAGTCAATGTCCTTAACTTCTGAATATGTCACCTTTTCCACATATGAAGATGTACTGAGTCACTGTCAGGACTTTGTTGACATGGTACTTCTCATTCATCCAGAACAGCAGTACTCCTACATAGGTACAAACCTGCAAATGTATTAAAGACATCATTTTTACAAAAAAAAATACAGAGACAAGCTCTTTTATGTATCCAAACAATTTCAAAACACCCTACTTTACTCCTGAAAATCATTGCAATTTGTTAAAACACACTGGCTTAATGTCTTTAAGTGTCCATTCATTCAGTACTTTGTAAACTTCTTACATAATTATAACAAGGTATAGTTCTTGGGACATGTTCTCTGACTGAACTTTCTTCATTGATAAGAAAGATATTGGAGATGTTAATATAGCTTAAAAGATTTTGCTCTATATCTCTATTTAAAGTCTGAGAACCCACAACAGTCATGTGCTGAACTTTCATTGTATGTAGATAATTTGAAGGATTTGAGGTTAAATCCCTCAAACAAAAATAACACAACATAGGGCTGATTTTCAAATATATAACTATGTTTGAAGTACATGTATTCAGTTTACTATATTTGGAGTATTCAGTTTATAATATCGTTCCATACAGATTTCAGTGTATTTAATACATGCATTTGTACTGCAATATATTTTAAAAGATGATTGCATGACTTTATTTATGACATATTTTTCTTACCTCAACAAAATTAATATGATCAGTAAGAATGCATTTTTTAATACTTTTTCTTTAGCCCTTTCTTTAACGACAAAGTTATAGAATGATATGAAAGTAACAGCAGACAGAAAAGACGGATGCTCACAAATACATATAGCACAGAAATATTTGACAAAAAAGGAGAAAATGAACATTATCAACATTTTTTTTTCTTTTGTCTCAATGTTTATAACAGCTCTGTTACAGTCACATAAAAAGCAAGGCTTGTTTGGGAAAGGGTTGGACACTTTATTAGCCATATTGAATAACTTTTAATTAAAACGATCATAATAAATCGTAGACATGTAGTAGTAATGTATATGCTGATCTGGATCCATAAAACGCTAAATTGACAAACAGGCTCTTTTACCAGATCCTGGCTCATATAAATCAGTTCAAGAAGACTTACCTCACACATTCCTACAACTACAAAACTCCAATTACATTAAACTGTCTGTTGTGTAAAAAGTCCAACCTACAAATATATAAAAGATTCAAAATGAAATATAAGGAAATAGGGGTTCTGTAGCATTTTGATATCACCATGCATACAGATCAGAGGCGCGTTCTTTAGAGCGAGATTTTTTGAGATATCTTGAGATTTCTTAAGATATTTTAGGATAAAGCGTTCTTCAGAGCAAGATTTTTAAGACGCTCAATTGGAAGCGCCATTACCCTATAATTCATGCGGAAGTTGTCTGTTATCTCTGTAGAAACAATATTAGAGAGAACTGACCGAGTTGTTCCGAATGCTCCATGGTACCATGGTAATGCTCAATACTTCATACAAATGATGTCATCATATCGTCATTTGTATGAAGTATGGAGCATTTGGAACACCTCGGTCAGAATCTAGGTATTAAAAACACTTTATCGAAAACATCTTAAGAAATCTTCAAAATTCTCCCTCTAAATAACGCGCCTCACTCAGTTCATCTTAATGTGTGATTAGGATTCATGCTGTTCACTTGAACTTTTTAAAGGTATTGAAGATTAAACCTTTTCCAAGACCTGGTTTTGATGTCCCTGAAATAAAAGACTAGGGAAAAATTGAGGCCAAAGATGAAAATGTTGATGATCAGCATTTTCTCCTTTTGTCTCTATATTTTCTGTGTTATTATTGTACACAGCTTACAAGTTGGACTAAAAAATTGCTGTTTGGTAAGGGGTTTTAAAGAAAAAGGAAAAATATGAAATAATATTATGGAAAGACCATTTTGAGTTTTTTGTCCACATTCAAATACATTCATGTGTTTTATATTTATTTTTTTCTTATTTACAGTTTTGTAATTTAATAACATATTCAGTGTCTCTAGTGAAAACTTGTCATTCAAAGAGTAAGACCTGAAACGATTTGCAAGTTCAAATGTGAACTTATAAATACAGAACTTATGTTAACCCATTACCAAACAACAAAATGTTAGACTTGTCCAAATTCAAAGATGTTGCAGACGACAATTTAATGTTAAGGAAACTTAGAATTTTTTGGTCATTTTCTTAGAAAACATTGTGGGAAATGAAGAAATTTCTTCATTTTCCACGATGTTTCTCAGAGCCTTTTTCTTCTTTGGTGGCAAAAGGCCTCAATATATGCCAATGGCATTAAACTTCACTAGATCTGTCACCTGAGATATTTGATGCAAATAATAAAGCTAGAGATCATTTTTGATCTTGTAAGTGAGTGATGCTTTACAAGCTGTAAGAATTGTTTTCTACCAATCCCTTACTGTCAAATCATCAGGTTTCCATTGTACTCATAAGCAGCATTGACTCAATTTTACACAATAGTTTCTACCCTAATGATATGTATTTTGGTATAATCAAATTAATATATCAAAATATTCTCTGGACCCCTTTTCAATTTTGGCTGCCTGGTCTAAAAGTTCAGTCATCTGGTAAGGGTAAGTGTAAACTTACCTACATGGTTCTATTAAAACTTATAAGTTTCTCTGAATGCCACTTTTGTTCTACATACAGCTTATTGAGCTACAGGACATGTGTACTCTCCAATCTCTACAAATACAGGCATATTAATTTAATCCTTTCCAAAAACAAAAATATTTTAGACTGTTCGAATGTGAACACTGCTAAATATATGACAATACTGGTGTTGATAAGGATTAGACTTATGTAAATCATAACAAAGACTTATGTAAATCATAACAAAGAAAATTTTGTGGAAAAGAAATATACTGCTTATCAGACTATAATTATATCAGTATTTTCTTCTTTTGCCTCAATGTATTCCCGAACTTTCTCTAAACAAAAACAGGTCTGATAAATATTGGGAAATGGTTTTAAAAATAAGAGCCATACTGAAACTTAGGAGCTCACAAGCTGGAAAATAAATAAGCCCATTCCCACATAATGATGCTTTTTGACACCCCAAAAGATAAAATCTTTGGAAAACAGTACAAGTGGAAAATGAAGAAAATGCCTGTCACAATCAATTTCTTCATTTTTCACAATGTTTTGATAATTTTCTACCCAGAAAGACCAAAAATGTACAAACAAATTCACTATTGTTGTCTGCACAACATTTTTGAATTTGCATCAATCTATATATTTGTTAATGTTCATGCAGTTACAAGTAATGAGACAAAGAACAAATTTCCTTCTGGTATATTTACAGGGGTAAAAGTTGAAAATTTTGAAAAACCTGAAAACCTGGAAAAGTCTGTATTTATAAAGTAAAAATCGAGAAAATGGGGCATTTTGGAATACTCAAAAACCTGAACTTCAGGCATATGCCTGAAAACTTTTACCCCTGTATTTATACATGCAGTCTGGATCCTCATTTGTCTCAAGTCATAGCATTACAACTCTATTTTCTTTTCCTAGCTCATTATACTTTCGGTTCAAATTCAATACTCCTAATGTCAGCTTTTCAGGCTTAAAATATGAAACCATACAGTAACTAAAGGTCATTAATACATACAAAACAAAACCTCGAAATCTCAGTCTGAGTCATCACACAATTTTTTTAAAATTCAAGTTTGTCCTTAAGCCAAGGAATCATGGACAAGAGGGAAAAGGAATATAACTGGTACATACCTTAAAAAATTGGTTTTCCTATGAGTAACAAAATGTTTCATCAAGACAATAGGACAATCTATGCTGTCAAATAGGGCAAAAATTACCAGCATTCCAGTCCTGTAATACATAATACATGTCTAGAAAGACTAGAATGATACAGATTGCAATCTTTATTAATTTTATGAAGCAACTCATAGATATTGGAACCTTTAAAATGTAGATTTAATATCCCCAAACCTTGCAATCATTGATCTTTCATTTTTCTCTTTCAAAGTTTCATTTTAGCTATTACAGGCAATACATTTTGTCATACATTTTCATTTTTGGGTCTCTCGCTGATCTAGAAGGAAAGGATTGAAACAAAACAGGAAGAAATGTAGATATCAGTAATTAGATCTAGATCTAATCATTTTGAATAAAATAAACATTTTCTTCTTTTGTCTCGATATTTTCTAATTTATGTTTTACAGATCTAGAATAATATTGTCTTTATAAGAATCGATTTTATGGCAAGTATCAGCTTGGAACAATCTGAATTTATGCCGTTTGGGAATGTCCAATGAGTTGTAAAAAAGAAGATAAACCGAGGTGGCATATCTAATTCAAGTATTCAACATTGTTAAAACATTTTTGTGGATTATCTTTTCCAGTATGTGGACACAATAATATGTGGCCGTTGTATGAAAGTCATCAAACCTTGTGCAAACCAAATATTCCGGGCGGAACTCTTCCCGTCTGAATCTTTTGGCTTGGAACCACCTGGAAAAAAATCCTGGATCCGCCCTTGAGCTGTGTCCGGCTCTGTTGTCCGTCGTGCGTTGTCTGTCAAACATCGCCTTGCGTGCACTCTAGAGGCCACAGTTTTTGTCCAATCAACCTGAAATTTGATCAGAATGATTTTCTTGATAAAATCTCGGACAAGTTCGAAATTGAGTCATATGGGGTCATAAACTAGGTCACTAGTTCAAATAAAAAAAACTTTGTGTGAAAAATCAAAGAGCGTATTTACATCAGAGAAGACTCAGATTATGAAAATAGTTGATATAAATCAGCAAATCAACTTTTTCTTCTTTTGTCTCAATATTTTCTGACTTATATTTTATAGATCTAGATTAATATTGTCTTTATCAAGATCGATTTATGGCATGTATCAGCTTTCAGTGTGGAACAGTTTGATTTTATGTCGTTTGGGAATGGCCAATGTGTGCAAAATCAGAAGATAGATCGAGCTAGCAGATCTAATTCAAGTTTTTAACATTGTTAAAACATTTGTGGGGATAATCCCTTCAATCATGTGGCCACTAAAATACGTGGTTGTTGTGTGGAAGTCATAAAACCTCGTGCAAACCCAATATTCCAGACGGGACTCTTCCCGTCCGAACACTGTGCTACTTTCACAAATACAGCGAATTTTCATATCTTAAGTGGGATTACACGAAAATCACGCTTCTGTGTGATTTGTTACAGTTAGAAGAAGCGTTCGGTAGAAAATCTTCCACCTAATCACAAAATTAGTAGATTTTCCTTCTTTGTTTACTTACTGCAGACGGCAGAGCGGACGACGCCATTTTTCGTAATTGCCTGACGTAATAAAACGGCCTATTATTACGACAGGGAACCAGACTAAGTGCTGTAGGTACTTGATAACGAGTTTTGACGACTTAAAACCTACGTAAGACAAACTATGATAAATATCGAACAATAATATGTGTCATCTTTACCTAAAAAAGGATTATAAAATGTGGTTGTGTAATATTTGTTTTTCGAATAAGGCGCTATTTTCTCGGGTGAGATAGAATCGATGAGTCGGTTAATGACGTCATCAATTCTATCACGTGGAGCACTGAAAAATCAAAACAAACATGGCTGCCGCGCGTGACAGAAAAATATGTCAAAACTTCGAAGAGTCGATATTACACAAATTTATACGCTACACAGTTCTAATACGACGACAAGGTGAGTGAGTAACGAATGCGTAAGCCTAGCAGACTGATACAAAAAGACTCGCATCAGCATCTAGACTGGGAATAAGCATTTATTAAATGAAAAATCAAGATCGAATGCACTCGAGGTCTGGCTCGTCATATCTAACCCGAAAACACTGTATGTTTGGGTTTTTTCTGGATAAAATCAGATACATGATTCCGAAACTCTTTTGTGTTGAACTATCGAATTATATATCCCAAACTATCCAAACGATTTTCATTAAAGAGACATTTCACATATAATTTCTCATAATTTTCACCTTTTCTTTTATCTGAATGAACTGAATTTCTTATGAAAATTCTGAAAAGTTCAAACCAAAGTTTTGCGCCGTTTAAGAGACATATTTTTAATCTTGAAATTAAACTCATTGATGGATGCCGCAGTTAAAATGTAAATGAAATTTGTCCTTTTCGTCTCAACTTGAAAGGCGTTTTTTTACTTATCAGCAACATTTTCAAACAACTGATAGCATTTTTTTTTTTTAAAAAACGCATTGGAATAATCGACCTTGGCATCAAGACATACCTTCAAAAATGAACTAGCAATGTTATGTCTTTTTAGTGTGCTTCAGAAAACGTATGAAATCGACAATCTTACTTCAGTCTTCCTATCGTTTTAGTTCTGTGGCACACCCAAAGTGAATATTCACACCATCTTTTTATAACTGGTATCGGACTATCCCACAAATGAAAATATACACATCGTCCCTTGATTGCCAGAAGGGGCTATCAGCACTTTTCGGCGAAAATGACATTTTAGCATTTTTAAAGTCAGCGGAGTGATTTCTACTGATGAAATAATTTTGGTACTGATATTCCAATTATAAATGATAAAAAAATGCATAACATGATTAGGGTCTATCAGCAACTGGCCAGTTTGTTCCCGACCAGAAGCAAGGGGTCCAACGTACACACGTTTTTGTGGTCAAAAAGATCGGCAGTGGACAAAGATGGCGGCTAAATGATTGAATTTTGGTTGATTTTGGGGACAAAAACTGAAAGTAAGTATGTTTCTTAGATTTGATATACCATGTCACCTAGCCGAGGATGTGGAGACAGTATTCACGCTCCTAGGGAAATAGGCCTTAACTTCTGACATGTTCTCAAACTCCATTGATGCTCGAAGTAATGCGAAGCTTTCAGCAGCAACAAAATCCGGAACTGATTGTGACCCGTATAAAATCGCCTTTTTGCATAAAACACGCGATGAATGAGACTTACCCTCGCTGTCTACACCATTTAAACAATAAGCCCAACAATCTGATTGCACTTTTAATGTATGCAACACCGCGCATTCACGAAAAAACCCTATGTAAGCTGTCTAAGGTGGACTGTGGTCAACTGTACGAAAATAATATCGCCACCATGTCAATTATTAATCCAACTATCTCCTGTAAAAATTTCGAATTGCGCTGCAAATTCAGAGGCGTAAGTTCGCGTAACAATGAATTTTGTTATAATGAAGTCCTAGGCGTATTATCAAGTCCATTTGACGCATTTTGGGACCCAAACATTATTAAAATAAGAATGCGCTAGAAAATACTGTGGAAATTGAAAATGAATGAGCAATACATGTGTTCATTTTCCAAAGTGTTTTCTATCCAGAGGGACCCGAAATGTAAAATTACATTCACTTGATATGGTCGTCTGGGGTAGTCTCTAGTTTACCAAGCGCAAAATCAGTTTTATCCTATTTTGTATGCTTTTGGTTAGGGCTTGGGATAAAAAATGTCAAAATTCATGCAAAAAGAATCGAAAAGGGTCTAGGAAAAACGAGAAGGGGGTGTGGGGGATAGCAGTACCCATCATGATACTAGTAAGCCAGAACAAAGCACAACATTTAATGTGCCCTGCATACCAGAGGTGCGCTTCTGTAACGCTTTACACTTCATACAGCTAAGTTAAGACAGATGCTGTTATTATCTAGATTGGTCTAAATTCAAGATGTTGCAGACGACAATTTCAAGTGAATATATTTTTTTATACTTTTCTTTTTCTCCAAAATGATTAATGATTTCCAAAGCATTGATGTTCTGGGAATTCCATTTGTGGCAATGGATTACATGGTATGTACATTCATGATGTAGAAAATCATCTAGAAAAATGACTTATGAGTTTAAAGTTGTAAACAACCTTTCATGAACTAAAGCTAGAGATGAATAGCTGGTGGATTTAATTGGTCATTGTAATAAATTTGACACAAAGCATTGATGGGGCACATTGTTAGGTGCACCAGCTACAAAAGTGAAGCTGAAATATTGTTGAATGCAGCTGTAAACTCCATCAAAGCAGTAATCTACCAAAACTATCCAACTTTGTGAGGTATTGTTTCTATATTTCAGGGAAAAAGACCATTCAGGAAACAGTTGAATCAAAGAGAATGATGTGTTACAGATTAATCTCCACTTGAATGAGTACCTGAGGCTACACGCTAGAGGGAGAGACAAAACTTTTCATGTTTACTAACGAACTGAATGAATTTGAAGACTTTTTATCCAAAATTCATTGAAAAGAGATAACTATTTTTAAATGAAGTTTAGCTCTTGATAAATGACCAGGCAGAGCATATTTAGCTATTAGCCAAGTATGCTCTGCCAGGTCATTTATCATTAGCTTTACCGGTGTATCAGTTTATTTTGGCTCCTGAGCAGCTATTTCAAGCAAAAAAGCCGAAAAATTTGACCAAAACACATTAAACTTTGTTTTTTCTTTACATTTAACAGAAGGTGTAACATTTGTAGACATTGTTTGAATTTTTGGGGACTCTGGAACAAAATTTTAGGTGGAGGCCAAGATACCCAGGGTTGGGGCCATGATACCCCGAGGCCAAGATAAACTGTTACCCCGGTTCTTATCATGTTAAAGATTTACATGTTTTAGATTAATTGTCATGCATTATTAGACTTTATTGTGTGTTAATTCAGTTTAAAAAACTTTGGACTTTTTTGCCAGAGTTTAAAGTGACATTTCATATTATTTGTACATAAATTTTACTTTTATTCCATCTGAAAGAGTATGATTTCTTATGAAAATTCTGAAAATTTCAAGCCAAAATATTGAACCGTTTACGAGAAATATATATTTTTGTCTTAGAATTAAACAAATTGTTGTGGACAACAGTTCAGATTTATATAGAATTTGTCATTTCTGTTTCAACTTTAAAGGCGTATTTTTCGCTTAAAAATAACACCTTCAAAAACTGATAGCATTTCTACGCATTAGAACAAACAATCTTTGCATCAAGACATACTTTTAAAAAATGAAATAAACGTGAAATGTCACTTTAAAGCAGGATCAATAAATTGTCCCTGGACAAGCATCTAATTCCTCCATGTTCTCAAAAGCTTACCTTATTAGAGAGTTTCAAATATACTTGTTTGTTAAAATGAGAGTCTTAAGGGTTTTTTTTGCAAAGTTTTAGATATCTAGCCTTAGATTTCCAAGTAAATTATTAATGTACTTTGGTTTTGGCAATTCCCAAGCGATATGAAATTGGAATTTGTTTTGTGTAATTTAAGAAAATAGCAGTGGTTGAAGAATCTTGAGTTTGCTTTTTTTATTTATATTTTCACCTCATTTTAATCCTTTCCCAAACAACTAAATGTTGGACTGGCCCAATTTGAAATCAGCTGTTTCTTAATGAAGATAGCATTTGTGTAGAGAGCTTAGAAAATATTGAGGCAAAAGGAGAAATTATATTATTCCTTCTTTTGCATCAATGATTTCACAAGGTTAATCTATCAGGGACATAAAAAATGAGTTGAAAATAAATGGAAAAATTGAATTATTTGTTCATTCAATGTGACTTTATTTATGTCCTATCACCTATAAGCCCAGTTGTACTGCCATGCAATACACTTGTGGAAAAGGATGAAATTGTTAATATAGTTACCAGCATCCTTTTCCAGTTGATGCTTTCAAAGGCTTTGTCCTGAATGATCCAATTGGTCATTGGTTCATTATTTGCTAGTAGCCTGGTAGTCTGAAATTGTCAGATGACATTTTAATCTGCTTTTGACAGATGTCTTTGTCTATGGAAAATCTGTAGTAAAATTCAAGTTAAAAATAATTTATCCCGTGAGTGTCTGGAACATCTGTTTAAAATTTTGAAGAGAAAAGATTCATTGACACACCTTGATATTTCCTTTTCCATCAATGATTTTACCATAGCGAATGAAGAAGTTTTCACAGATTTTGGTCATCTACATGTTTTCTCAATATGTACTAACAGAACTTCCAATCAAAGCCATCGACTGCTCTCTCAATTTAATTATTCAAATCCATTGACGATAGAAAGACTTCTGTCAAATCAAGGTCTGATCCAGGATTTTTCCTGGGGGCAGGGGGGAAGGGGTTGGGGTTGGGGGCGAGCGACCCAATGCACCAATCCCCCACTAGAGTCGCCTTTGCGAATGGCAGAAAGGATACTGGTCGAGCCAGGGGTCTGGTGCCTTTTTCTCAAACAATCCTTGGTCGTGATGTATAGATCTATGAGATGATGCTTTTGAAAACATTGAGGGAAGCGTAATAAAAATGCTGACAATAAGCATTCACCCCCTTATCCCTTTTTATTTTTCTACCATATGAAATGAACATTCAACATTATCGATGGCTCAGTGTGAAACAGTTCTAACAGCCTATCTGTTTATAGGCAGTTACAACTGTTTCGTGCTGAGCCAACGATTTCACATTGTAAGTCAGATTCACATTGTTGTCGGCAACCATTTTCTATTTTGACCAGTCTAGCGGACAAAGATTACTCCATCAGTTTACCATATAGTGGCATTTTGAAATTGATGCCCAACAAGATAGAGGTTTTTTATATAACACTGTGGAAAATCAAGAAATTGCATACATATGACAAGCAAGCAATCTTTTCATTTTCCACAATATTTTCAAGCAAGAAAGACCAAAAATCATAAAATCTTTTTCACTTTAAATTACTTTCTGCAACATCTTTGAATTGGGACCAACATCAAATTTTGTTGTCTTGGGAAGGGTTATACAGTACCACATTGTACAAGTTTGACAGGATTTTATTCTGTAACGAGCAACACCAAAATAGTATCAGAAGACAAAATGCTTAATCAATCCTTTCCCAAACAAGACCTGATTTTGAAGTCCTTAATAGAAAAGGCTTGAGAAACATTGAGGTAAAAGAAGAAAATTCTGATAACCAGCATTTTCTCCTTTTGTCTCAATGTTTTCTGAGCTATATCATAGGCAAGTCCTACCTTAATTAACATCTGTTTTTTTGTCTCTGAAACAACTTAAAAATTGGACAGCCCTAAAATTTTGCGATTTGGGAAAGGTTTAATTTAACATAAACTTCTTTAAAAGCTGTAGGTCTGGTCATTAGCATTGCAAGACTGGGAACCATCATCCATGAAAATATCTTGAAGCTTGACTGTGGTTTTCATCATCTTGTGTCAAACTTCATAAATCAATAGCATCCATCTTTACAGTGTGTTTACAGAGTTCTTGAAAAACATGCATAAAAATGTTCATTTGTGACTTCAGGTAATATTTCTGGTATGCCGTCTCAGTGAATTCAGACAGTTATGCCAGTTATTTCTCGGAATTCATCAGGACAGGGATACTGATCTTTCTGCTACGGTCAAGTGTCTGCCATGGAAGATTAACATCACCTGAAAAATATAAACAAGATTTATTCAAACAACGGCATTATAATGATGACAATGATTAATATAACCATTTCCCAAACAATGAATGATACATACAACCAAGTGTTGAACAATTGGAAAATATTGACGAAAAGGAAGAAAATTTTTGATACCGTCTTATTCCTTTTCCTCGATATTTTTACATCTTATCAAAGGGAATTATTAAGTCACGCAGTGGCAGTAGATCCAGTCACATCATGATTCTTACTGAAGCTTGACTGACTCCTACTAAACATAGATCTAGACTATAAATGATTTATAAACATTTTTAACATCACTTCATTCGCAAAGAGAATTCGTGGTTCTAAAAACAACGTTCTTTAATACTTTTCAGCAGCGTTCCCATTGATTCTTAAATCTGGGGGTACAAATGTTTATTTTACAGGATGCCTGCACCCCCTCTTTAAGAGACAAAGTAGGCTGTCTACAAAAACGAGGGGTACAAGATTCATTTTGAGGGTAAAATAAAACCATTTGTGGGGGTTTGGGTATCCTGTTTCAGGTATGTGAAAGGATTTCAAAACAAAACCTTTGGGAAACACAATTCGAAATTTGACAAGGGATCGTTAGATTTGACATGGTGGCGACATTATTTTCGTACAGTTGGCCACAGTCCACCTTAGACAGCTTACATAGGGTTTTTACATGAATGCGAGGTGTTGCATACGTTAAAAGTGCGATCAGATTGTTGGGCTTATTGTTTAAATGGTGTAGACAGCGAGGGTAAGTCTCATTTCATCGCATTTTTAATGCAAATGGCGATTTTATACAGGTCAAAATCAGTTTCGGATTTTGTTGCCGCCTCAAGCTTCGCATTACTTCGAGCATCAATGGAGTTTGAGAACATGTCAGAAGTTAAGGCCTATTTCCCTAGGAGCGTGAATACCGCCTCCACATCCTCGGCTAGGTGACATGGTATATCAAAGCCAAGAAACGTACTTACTTTCAGTTTTTGTCCCCAAAATCGACACAAATTCAATCATTTAGCCGCCATCTTTGTCCACTGCCGATCTTTTTGACCACAAAAACTTGTGTACGTTGGACCCCTTGAGAAGGAGCTATCAACACCCGCTGGGCTGCCATAAGGGTTCCTCAGCACAGGAATGCAGCCCCAATGAATGATTAACGGGACTCAGGTTAGTAATTAACCGGTCACTTTATCTGCCTAATAGCACCATAACCCTTTCCTGAACAAGAACTAGTTTTTACATTCCTCATAGAAATGCATTCAGAAAACATTGAGGCAAAAGAAGAAAATGTAGATAACCAGCATTTCCTACGTTTGCATAAACCTTTGCTATGCTATAATGTTCGCAAGTTTTCAATTCATATACTTCATTTTGTAGTCTGTAGCAGCTTTCATTGTGGACTGCCTTGGAATTTGGCCGTTTGGGAAATGGTTAATTCAAGCAAACAGCGACATGTTGTGAATGTGTGAATCTGTCCTGGAAATTAACTTAATTAGTGGAAGTATCATAGTTATTCTAGCAAGTGCGATATAATTGTTAAACAAATCGGAATTTTCTCAGCTAAATATTATGTGAAGAGGTAAATGATTTTATATTATTTTTTTGTTTTTTAATTTACACTTATTATTATTGTTGTATTTGCAGTTTTCAAATGATCATAAAAGCAATTATCGGGGAATGGGGAAACGCAATAGTTGTTAGCCAGTTTTGTTTATATGGCAGTCTGGCTGTCGAGATATCAAATTATGATAAAACCATTTTTGCTGTCTGTGCACACGATATTTGCATTGCATTAATAAGAAGTAATGTGTTTAACTAGTTATATAAATCATTGTCTCAGCAAACTACCAATATAGAAGAATTAAGTTTCTGTTTTTTGTAGCAGCCTGGGTTTTGCTTATTTCAGATGGAAACAGAGTGGTCAGATGAAGATTTCTACACTGCAATTCCTTTGCACAAGATAGCGAATTCTACAAAGGATACAAATGAAGGTAAGGATCTGTCCATTATCCTTCCCCGTGCTACAAAGACTATTTTTGCTAAAATTAGTGTTTGTTTCAAATGATCAAATAGCCCTTACGTGAACTTCGATGTCCAGATGCCTTCTTTCAAACTTCATGGATCTGGATAATTCACGCTATTTTGCGATTAAGTTTGGTAGTTTTCAGTGGAAATAATTATATCGCTGGTCACGTTCGAAAATGTCGTAACTACAGCTTATTTAAGCTGTAGTTACGACGTTTTCGAATGTGACCGACGATATGACATTTATAACAAGAGGAAGAATTATTGGGACTGAAAAAGAACTTTCCCGAGTAACAGCAATGTATAAAAAAGAAGAATGAGCAATAATTTAGCCTACATAAACATTACTAATTGTAGCAGAAAATTTTGTATCGAACCAGTGTTCTTTTAACCCTTTCCTAAAGAAGACCTGGTTTTGATGTCCCTAATAGAAGACGCCTGGGAACCATTGAAACAAAAGAAGAAAATGCTGATGGTCAGCATTCTCTTTTTGCCATAGATCTTGTATTTTCTGTGTTATATTAAACACGAAAATCATGTTTTTATATACATCCATTTTGTCGTACGTACCAGCTTTCAAGTTGGACAACCCTGGTGTTAGGGAAAGGATTTTACATTTAAACATAATTGTAGCGAAATTATACTTTTGTTAAAACTATTATTTGCTACTCATTTTTTTCTTCCAGAACAAAAAGAAGAAGATCAGACGTCATCAAATTATTCTACATCCAGCAATTTAAACAAACACACAGGTCAGCCTACGAATTCTGATGCAGCCAAAGCCAATAAAGAAGTAACATCGCACCAAGGAGACACAAGTACAAAATACAAAGACAGTCAAGAACATGTAACTCAACAGGAAATCGTGTCATCTGAATCATCTGATGATAACTTGCCTATACAGATAGTGATTGACCGACTTCAGGAGAGACGTGACTTCAAGAAAAAATATAAACTTCAACCGCCAACTTATACAAATGCTTTTACTGATGATGATAACAGCGATGTAGACAACGACTATATTCCGCCTGATGAGTGTTCTTCTCCGTCCGATGAATGCTATACCCCAGTTGTGCCAAAACGAAAGCGTAAGTGGGTGCGAAAACGGATTCGCCCTTTAAGACGTGAAGAGGGTAGGGCCAGGATGAAACTTAATATCAAAAAAACACTTAGCCCCTCAATTGAAATCCACGATGACAGAGCCCATACTGCACATGCAATCAAAAAAAGCAAAACTGAGTCAAATTTGAATAAAATGCTGCAAAGATTTGCCAAGACAAGAATACAGAATCTTCTCAGTAGCCATGGCTTACAACGACAACTTATTCCTTCTGATGGAAACTGTTATTTTAGTTCTATTATTCATCAATTGGACTCTGGTATTTCAGTTATGGAATTAAGGACACAGTTGTGCCAGCACTTGATGGACAATGAAAAACATTATATCGGTTACATATCACACACAGTTGAAGGCGAACTTCAAATTTCCGACAAATACAGAAAAATGGTAGCTGAGTTAGGTCAAGAAGGAATATGGAATGTTGAAATGTCGGATGTCCTCCCTTTAGCAACAGCAAATATGTTGCAGAGAAACGTTACAATATATTCAAGTAGACTTAACAACCCCGTAATACATATTGTACCAAATTTGGAGACAACTGCACAAAACGAAACCACAGACATTAAACTGGCATACCTTATAATACCTGGTCACGAGCACTATGACTCGTGTGTTCCTGAGAGTATGACAAGTGAAATACCTTTACAAGAAGACATTTCCAACCAAACGGCTAGAGCGGAAAATACACAAGTATCGCAGACACCAAACAAGAAAGAAAAATCACCTAGTAAATGCATAACACCAAGGAAATTGGCTGATTATATTTCACCTATAAAAGTAAAACAATCTAGAAAGAAGGAAAGGAATGAACAAAATTGGAAAAAGAATGTACGTAAAGCTAAAAGAAACACTGGCCAATCATATGTGTCGGACAAAACGAATCAGACGGTCCCTGCAAAGAAACTTTTGTTTTCAACTTGTAATCATTGTAAAAACAAGTGTTCAGAGAGTATAGATGAAGAAACTAGACAAAACATTTTCATGTCTTATTACCAAGACACTATGAGCTTTGAGCGGAAAAGAGATTTTATATGTCAAAATATTGAAGTAACGAGAACGTCAAATAGATATGGACAGACGCGAAAACACCAGACAAGAAAATTCTACTTACCAGTCGAAGGACAAAGAATTAGAGTTTGTCGAAGCTTCTTTCTGAATACCCTTTGCATTGGTAAGAAAGTCGTCGAGTGCTCATTACAAAAGAAAGAACATGGAAAGTACAAAGGAAGCGATCTAAGAGGGAGACACACACCAGCAAACAAAACTGGTGGTGATAAAATGAAATTCGTAAAAGAACACATAGAGGCTTTTCCTACAGTAGAATCTCACTACACAAGACAAAAATCGCGCCGCAAGTTCTTGAATCAGGATCTGTCAGTTCGAAAAATGTATGAACTTTATCGTCAAAAATGTCAAGAAAATGACCAAGAACCAGTGTCTGAAAAAGTGTACCGAAACACTTTTTGTAAGGATTATAATTTCTCATTTCATAAGCCAAAAAAAGACACATGCCAAACATGCAATACATTTAATGAATTGAAAAAGAGTGGTACAATTTCAGATGAGTCGGAAAAAAACTATAGAGAACATATTTTTAGAAAGGAAGAAGCCAGAATTGAAAAGGACGCTGACAAGAAAAATGCAAAATCTAACAACGCTCTGTATGTTGCGACTTTTGACCTACAAGCCGTACTACAAACGCCATGCTCCAATGTGTCACAAACATATTACAAACGAAAGCTGAACAGCTACAATCTTACTGTTTATTCACTTTCAGACGCAAAGGGGACATGTTATGTGTGGAACGAGGTACATGGCCAGCGTGGATCGTCGGAAATAGGCACCTGCATAATGACGCATCTTAATTCGTTACCATCAAGTATTAAGCATGTCATACTGTATTCTGACTGCTGTTCCGGACAGAACAGAAACAAATATCTGGCCTCCGGTTTGTTGAAGGTGGTGTCGACTCATCCTCATATAGAAGTGATCGAACAGAAATTTTTGGAGTCTGGACACACGCAAATGGAATGCGATTCGATGCATTCCGCCATAGAGCATGCCAAGAAACAGACATCGCTTTATGTTCCGGAACAATGGGACACCATATTTCAAATGGCTAGACGTAATAACCCATACAGTGTAATTCCTTTACGATACGACAACTTCTTTGATTTGAAAGCATATGCACAATCATTTAAAAACTTTAAAACGGGTACCGATGGCAGTAGAGTAAACTGGTTGAAGGTTAAAGTGTTGAAAGTGCAAAAATGCTATCCAGATGAAATATTTGTCAAATACAAATACAGTGATCCGGATTTCATTTGTATTGAGGTGCAAAAGTGTCTACGCGGAAGACCCTCTGAAATTCTCCCAATGAAATATAAGGAGAAACTCCCAATATCGGTTGCTAAAAAGAAGGATCTGATAGACCTGTGTCAAGGATTGATAATTCCAGAAATATACTGGCCATATTATGAAAACCTAAAAACTGACAAATTAATCAAAGACAAATTACCAGCCCCCGATGTACTCGAAAACTCGGAATCGGATGAGGACTGAATGTAAAATGACAAGATATTTTGTTGAAAAATGCCATAATTGTTCGATTAGCCCAGTCCGAAACTAGACCGGGTTTTGACGTCCAAAATAAAAAGGCTTGGGAAAACATTGAGGCAAAAGAAGAAAATGCTGATAATCAGCTATTTCTCCTTTTGCCCTAATGTTTTCTGTGATGCATTGTTCACAAATTTTTACCTTAAGTAACGTTCATCATGTCGTCTGCAGCAGCTTCCAAATCAACCAATCCAGAAATTCTGTCGTTTGGGAAAAGAGTTTAAACTTTAACAAACATTAAAATGTGAAAAATGTATCATTGATGATAATAAACGATGTTTGAACCAATAAATACTTTGCTGTTGACTCCTTTTGGCAGAAACATAACCTATGTTTTTTGGTATTTTTTCCGGCAGCCAGAAGGGGCTATCAGCATTTTTGACCAAAAAAGGTGTAAATCAATGGAAATGGAGTTTCATAATGTGTATGTGTATAGAAGCTGCCATGTTCTTCTTATATGCCAAACAAGGTATCTGACAAATAAAACCCTCATTTTTAACAACCTTTCAAATCTTTAAACGCGTTTTTCTCAAAACTATGAAAAGTGCTGATAGCCCCTTCTGGCAGTCAAGGGACGACATAATTGTATAATAACTAAATCAAGTATATCATGCTTTTTTTTTCAAAGTGTAATTACAACCAAAGTAAAATTACACAGACGAAATATTGAAACATATCCCTTAAGCTTAACTACAGTATCAATTTCTGCACCCATTTAGTCGTGTGCTGTTTTCAGGAAAATTAGGCATTCAGAAATAAATTCCGTTTTTCAGCCTAACATTTTTTTCTAATTTTTCAAAATCATAAAATTATCAATAATATTTATTCCAAACTATCCAAACGATTTTCATAAATGTGCTCCAGAAAATGTATGACATTAATAGTCTTATTGCAGTCTTTTTGTATATGTTTTTCATAGCTTTCATTATTTGGCTAAGTTGAAATTAAGTTGGGTTCACTATAACTCCTTTCAGATTGCCAGGAACCATTGATTAACAAATGAATAAAATGGTAATGGCTGGATAATTTAGGAATCATAACAAGTTTGGGATGTTAGGGTCATTCTGAGCTTTCAAAATTAGTTGATGCAACACCTTACCAGACAGACATGGCTCATAGCTCTATACTTAGTTGCAATAATGTTACCGAGACCTTTTTGAATTTAAACCAAACAATACCCATCATCAAGTTTGTGGCTACGATATCACAACTACTCTATATCTTGTGGGGTTTTTTTTGCTGTTTTCTTTACATGTATCAAAAACAGAAAAGGCTTGGGATTAACAATAAACATTAAGGCAAAAGAAGAAAATGCTAATAATCGGCAATTTCTCATTTTGTCTCAATATTTTCCAAGTTGTATTACATAAATTCAGTAAACAAATCTTAACCCTTTCCCAATCGACAAAATTTTAAGGTGTTCCTGAACTTCAAAATTGAAAGCTGCTGCAGTAAGATTATCGATTTCACACGTTTTCTGAAGCACACTAAAAAGACATAACATTGCTAGTTCATTTTGAAAGGTATATCTTGATGACAAGGTCAGTTATTCTAATGCGTTTTTTTTTTTTAAAAAAATGCTATCAGTTGTTTGAAAATCTTGCTGATAAGTAAAAAAAACGCCTTTAAAGTTGAGACGAAAAGGACAAATTTCATTTACATTTTAACTGCGGCATCCATCAATGAGTTTAATTTCAAGATTAAATACATGTCTCTTAAACGGCGCAAAACTTTGGTTTGAACTTTTCAGAATTTTCATAAGAAATTCAGTTCATTCAGATAAAAGAAAAGGTGAAAATTATGAGAAATTATATGTGAAATGTCTCTTTAATGAAAATCGTTTGGATAGTTTGGAATATATATTTTGATAGTTCAACACAAAAGAGTTTCGGAATCATGTATCTGATTTTATCCAGAAAAACCCAAACATACAGTGTTTTCGGGTTAGATATTGCACCCACACATACAGAAAAACAGTTTCACCCAGCTGTACACCGGGTTAGTTTCGGTTTGCACACAGCTGTACAGCATTCGAATTTTCAAAGTGTAATTACAACAAATGTAGACTACACAGACGATCTGTCGAAACATTTCAGGTAAGAATATCAATTTCTCCACCCATCTAGCCCTGTGTTGTTGACAGGAACATTAGAAATTCGGAAATACAGACCGATTTTTCAAAATCTATCGCTTCGGATTTCAAGGTCAACACGACACTGTATTCATTCAAACATTACAGTCAAACGAGGCAAATTCGTAAAAAGGGGGCTATATTTATTGGTTCTTCAACCAATTGCCTTCACGCTGATATCCGTCAAGTTGCATGAAAGAACATATTCAATAGTATGTGACCAAAAATACATGACACCTACCTTGTACAGAAATCCCGTCCGCCATTTTTATTTTGACTTTGGAAAACCCAGCTAACTATACATACAGTAGTTTCCATACAGTGAGCTTTGCAAAAAAAAAAAAAAAAAAAAAAAAAAATAAATATAAATAAATAAATAAATGAGCCAGGATCTGGAAAAACGTCCCTTAAGGCTTTTGAGCCCAACATAGATCCAGTTCAGCCTGTGCATACGCACAGTCTGATCAGGAACCACGTTGTTCTCTAATAGCTTCTTCGTGATCTGAAGTAACTTAAAGAGAGCAGCATAGATGTATATTGGACTGTATTTAACAACATGCTGATCTTCAAACTCAATTTTTAAAAATGCTATAATGGACGTTTTTCCAGATCCCCGCTCAAATATTCTATTGGTGATCAAACCCTTAGTTGTGGGTACTCATCGGTCTCATCATTACCCACAGCATAGGGTTTGGATTTCAAATAACACATTTAGAATGGTTTCACCCTCTCTTGTCCGTTGCTCTGGGCCCATACCTGATAAAAAATACATTAACCCATTACCACATATTGACTCTTTTTGACTCCCAAAGAGATGATGACATCAATTTTAAAACATTACGGAAAATGAAGAAATTGCTTGTGACAAGCAATTTCTTCACTTTCCACTATGTTTTCTATACAAAAAGAGCAAAAATGTTAAATTTTATTCAATTAAATTTGTTGTCTACAACATCTTTGAATTTGAATAAGTAGAAAATTTCGACGTTTGGTAATGGGTTAAAGCCCTATTCAGAAAGCACGTACAGACGACAAAATGAACTTTTTAAGAAAAGAGAAAATGCAGATTTTCATTATTTTCTTTTTTCTGTCAATGTCCAATACGTTCCGATTTATGTATGCAAAAGGATTGTTTTGGACAAGGATGAATATGGAAAAGATGGTGCAAGTAATTTTAACCCTTTCCCAAACAGTTTAAATTTTAGACCGTTCCAATTCGAATGTAGTTGCAGATGACAAAACGAATATTGCTTTTTGAATAGAAGTTGTAAATTATAGCATGGCAAAATTTGAGGCAAAGTGAGAAAATGCTGGTTACCAGCATTTTCTTCTTTTGCCTCAATCTTTTCTCAAGCCTTTTCTTTTGAGGACGTCAAAACCATGTCTTGCTTGGGAAAGGGTTAAATAATAACAATGTCATAGTGTCGTAGCAAACATCGGGGGAAATGAGGAAATGCTAACTGGTAGCATGATACCTTTCCATTTTGTTTTTAAAATAGAAAGATAAGGGATAAAGCTTTTCCTAAAAAAGTCATGGGTTTCGGGTATTTAAGCAAGACAGCTTGGGAATACATTGGGGGAACAGAAAGAATAACGCTGATTAGTGTCTTTTTTCTTATTTAATTTCATTTTTTTCATTTTCTTCTAAATATGTAATCTGACACGATTTAAAAACGCAAAACACGTTTTCATTAACCATTCCTTTCCTATTGCCTCGATCGGCACCATATTTGGGGACATGTATGAGACAATGTATACGCTTCACGCCCC
The DNA here is from genome assembly GCA_963680895.1 of Fragum sueziense. NCBI lineage: Eukaryota > Metazoa > Mollusca > Bivalvia > Cardiida > Cardiidae > Fragum > Fragum sueziense. Next base: position 1,591,058 of record OY804608.1, read on the forward strand.
AGCGATTTTGTCGTGTTTTCTGTAAACTATCCGGACATCTGAACCTCCCATCACTAAATGCTCGTGTGTCTCGTGCATTCAGACCACGTGTTAAATCACTAAGATTTTTGTGTACAAATTGCCACTTTGATTTACTTATTGAAAACATACGAGAACAACGAAAGAAAATTGTGTATAAAATGCTGAGGCTTACTTTGCGAAAAAAGGAACCGAGTTATTTGGCTTTTGGTTTGCCGTGTTTCGCAAATAAAGGTAGCTAGACGCTTTAATGTAGCCGAATCGACGTTATGAGACGTGTAAACGACACAGGAAAATTTACATACCACCCACGTCCCGGTCAGCTGCGTGTAACAACTGTACGTCAACATAATTGTATACGTCAACGTCACTAACGCATCAGATTTGTGACGGCTCAGTCTACAGCAAATTCTATGGTTGGTAATCGCGGGCGGCCTATACATCGCGACATGGTGATAATTAGCCTGTTAAAACACGGGGTTCGCTGTCGTCGATGTTCAATACCAGGCTCTTGACTCAACGTGCATTTTGGCATAATCTGACGTTCATTCAGGCATTATTCGTGGCATTAAAGGTCATTTTCTGTTCTGTTATGTTAACAATTGTAACATTTACATTTTTACATGGCTATACATCGGTTTTGTAAGATTCAGGAGATACCATTTGTAAAAGTACTATTTTGCGTTTTTAAATCGTGTCAGTTTATTTCTTTGGTATAACAAACACACTCCGTAAATTTGATAACGTTGATTTAGTCTTTTATAGCAGCTTTTAAGGGTTACAACTCACCGTCACCAAATATTTCATGCATTTTCGGGTCTCATCCGTGGCAACCGAAATAGAAGATGTAATACCTTCGTCAATTTTCGGGCGTCATCCTTGACAATGGAAATTGAAGAGGGATACCCTCTTCAATTTCCGTTGTCACGGATGACGCACGAAGTTCCAAGAACTATTTGGTGTCTAATGATGGTGGTAATCCTTAAATCCATTTGGGTAATTTTACATTTAAGGATTACAACCATATATATTCAAAAATCTTAATGGTCCAGGCCCGTAGGAAGCAATTTCATATTGGGGGGGGGGGGGGCTAAAGCCCCAGTGTCTGAATATTGGGGGGGGCTAATTTGGATTTTCCCTGATTTTTCAGTGTGAAAAAAGGAAAAATCATCATTTTTTGCCATCTTTGGGGGGGCTAAGCCCCCCCCCCCCTAGCCCCCCCTGTTCCTACGGGCCTGTGGTCAAGACGAGGGTTGTTTAGAGTAAATAAGTTGTGCGTTGGGCTACGCGCGTTGTCAATTAAGCATAATTTAAACATTTCAATACAAAGCTCCCACGTTGCTCAAGACCTTGAGCTCGGAGCTTGTCAACAAGAATTACAGCAACAACAACAAACAACTGCTTGGAGGATCACGGTGGGGATTGTGCATGATGGGATGGATAACGAATATTGAGTATACGGACAAATTTTGCCACGCTTCAGGTAAGAAATTGTGCAATAATTTTCTTATTTCTGCTCCGATTTTCAAGCGGTTTGTTGCATGTACCCCGCATTAGTGAGCTCTTTCCTCGGATATATAACTTGTTTGTAGAATCTTGGTACTTTGTCCAAAAATTGATCCCAACCGACCAGAAAAACGACAAAAAATTCAGGCCCTTTTTCTAGTCGGTTGGGATCGGTTTTTGAAAGTACAGGGAAGTTCCAGATAAATGATACATCTGAGAAAATGGCTCAGTAAGACGGAGTACATGCAACAAACCGCATGAAAATTGATGCAGAAATAAGAAAGTTATTGCACAATTTTTTACCTGAAGCGTGGTTAGTTTGGCCGTAGTCGTTACCATTTCGCTTTCTGGTCGGTTGGGACAATATTTCGGAAAAAGTATCATGAGTTATCCAATATGTCATACATCCGATGAAAGAGCTCGATAAGGCGGGGTACATGCAGCAAACCGCTTGAAAATTGATACAAAAATAAGAGAGTTATTGTAAAATGTCTTACCTGAAGCGAGGCGAGTTGTCATCAAATTTTGTGCAAAAAGTAGACTGAGTTTACCGTTATGTTTTGATAAACCGTCGGTGTTGTTATAACATCTCGTAACTACGGGTTGATTCAAGCCGTAGTTACGAGATTTTATAACAACACCAACGAAATACTATTTATTTGTCCGAAATTACGTCACGGTTTACTTGATAAAATCGTTCCCTATTGTCGGTAGTCGTTATCCATCCCATCATGCACAATCCCCACCGTGAGGATGTTATGTAGAACTTTTACCAGGGTTTTCCATGACGTACAAATTTGAGAATAAAAGCCGTTATTTTATAGCATGCTTGTTGGCCTACTTAAGAAACATAGAAAACTGCTTACAAAAACACGAGGTAGCCTATAATAGATTCCCTATTAAACGATAATAGTTTCAGTTGTTTTGATAAAGCAGTTCAACTGAAATAATTCTCGTTTAATTGTGGATCTATTATACAATATTCATCTTTGGGATTAAAAACATATTTTGAAGTTCGGGACAGAGTATGTGTAGGACCTTTCACTATTCAGTTTCAATGACACAAAAAAAATGCTGTGGGATCCAGCAAGAGTCGGGATGAATTTAGGCTATCAACTGAAATCAATAGACCTGCCTGGGGTCGGGCTTAACACATCAAAAAAAAAAAAAAAAAAAAAAAAAAAAAAAAAAAAAAAAAAAAAAAAAATATGAGACAATTCTTTAAAGGGACATTTCATTCTGATTTCATTTTCTTAATGTATGTCTTGATGCCAAGATTGGGTATTCTAATGGGCATAAATGCGATCAGTTTGTTGAAGTTGCTCTAGTCCTATCTATAAGCCCTGGCATATTTTATCTTTGAAGTGATGCCAGGTCTTATCATTTCCGCCATTTTGTCTATAGCACGTCCGCTGTGCGGAAAACTTCGGAGGTTTAGCCCTCAAACTACTACATTTGAAATCAAAATTTCGATCTGAAAATGGTATGAATTGAAAGATAAATCAATTGTTTTCACTTCAGTATAATTTTGAAATAAAAAATTACCTTGTTTTATGAAAAATCCAACCAAATTTCCAACAACCCTATACAAAAGCAAGATGGCCGACAGGCTTGCCAATTGTAGTAAAAACACGTTTCACAGTCATAATTTGATTGACACATCAGTATTTTAGTAATTTTAAGGTGGTTATAAACATAATGTAGTTATTTTTCATTGTTTATGCCTCACTTTACCATGAATAGGGACTTAGAAGAATTTAAGATATGCTACACAGAATAACAGTAACCTGACAGGACTAAAGTTGCTCAAGCGCGGATCCAGGAATTTTTCCCAGGGGGGGGGGGGGTGTCATCCAATCTTCACCCCCTTTTTTGCCAAATTCCAGGGGGGGGGGGTCAGGGGGTCCCACTGGGTCCGCACGTGCAGATACATGTCATTCCATGAAGGACTAAATGATAACAACAATTTGTCGTGGCACACAGGGACAAATGACGCAGCTCTATTTTGGGACATAACTAAGTAATCTTTTTGATAACCCCTTTTTCGCCAAATTCCAGGGGGGTCATGACCCCCTGACCCCCCTCTGGATCCGCGCATGTTGCTGATGATATTCGAAAAACACAGCTCTAAAGTTGAAATAGATATGACAATTTCTATGTACATATGAACTGTTGTCCACAACAATTTGTTTAATTTTAATACAAAAACACTTATTTCTCGTAAACGACACAATATATTGGCTCGAAACTTTCAGAATTTTCATAAGGAAATGTGCTTTTTCAGATAAAGATAAAAGTCATATTTATGAAAATGTCTGTGAAATGTCACTTTAAAAAATCACCACCTTCTTAGCAATTGTGCAAATATATATAGCCTAGATCTAGGTCAGGTCCATAGGAAGCAATTTAATTTTGGCTGCCTCGATAGCGCAGTGCATGGTGAGAGCACTGCGCTTGTAACCCGGATGACCTGGGTTCGAGTCCCACTCGAGGGAGGTGTGTCCCTGGGCAAGACACTTAACCCTTTCCCAAAACGACAAACTTTTAGGGGGTTCCAAATTGAAAACTGCAGCAGACAACAAAATAAAGATTGAAAACCACTGAATTTGTGTAAAATTTGGCATAGAAAATATTGATTCAAAGATTCAAAGATTCAAAATTTTATTCTGTATATAATCCACAACATACAGGATTGTGACAGAAACACATAACATATAACATGGCATACAAACAACAACGAAAGAGAATCCAATCTCTCCACCCCAGTGAAGTGAGCAAAATGGATTCACATTCGCAAAGGTGACATCACAGTATTGTAACAATTTGACGAGTTAGGAATATTGAGGCAAAAGCAGAAACTGCTGGTTACCAGCAGTTTCTTCTTTTGCCGCAATGTTTTCCCAAGGCACCTATTCTATTAAAAGCGTCAAAACCAGGTCTTGTTTGGGAATGGGTTCACTGTCAACGCCTCAGTCTACCCAGCTGTATGGATTGGGTAGCAGCGAGGTAAAACTCACTGCCTCTTCTCTCGCTCGTGTATACATATGTGTTTCAAGTTTGATAAAGTTAGTTCATGTTCACTGTAAATCACTGTAAATAGAGCACTAGTTACCTATAGCTTAGTTAAAAACAATGTTCAACAAAACATACACGGAAACGTGGTTCTCCAGACATTGGAGGAATTCACACTAAGCAAAGCAAAACAATATTGGGTGGACTAAATATTGGGGGGGGGGGGGGCGCTAAATTGGGTTTTCCATAAATTATCAGTGTTACAAAATGAAAATTCCGCATATTTTGCCAACTTGGCTGGCCCTAGCCCCTCCTTCCTAACCACCTGTTCCTACGGGCCAGTGCATAGGCCTAGGTCTAATGTGCATAGGCCTACGACTTGAATGATCCTTGGGTGACTATTTTCAAACTTGATAATAAATTTCTGATTAATTAGATCTAGCAAACTTAGGCGTGTCAAGGCTGAAATTACCAGACTTAAAGACTTGTCAGATCATGTCAACATGCCTATAATTAGATCTTTATCTAGGCTTTAATTAATAATTTAAATAATGATCTAGATCTACTGTAGAAAGGTAGGCAATTTGGGACCATTCTTGTTGTGTTGTAATAGGGCGCCTTGTAATAGTTTAGTGTTTTCTTAAGCATCTAATTTGCGTTTTTTCTTGCAGGTGTAGGCTCTTCCGAGTCTTTCGGCACCACCTATTGTCGGTTGTATGGCCATCGGCTCTTTTGGGTAAATACGACCCTATTCGGTTACATTCGGTATTTCTATGCAATCACAAGGAGTAAGGTCACCCAGGCAAGTACTTCCTAGGTCGTAGGGGGCTAAAATAGTTCTTTGAAAAAAAAAGGCCCCTTTTCTGGTGATGCCTTGCTCTCTGCATGAATGATTTTGAGCTAATATTTCCATTGAATGCTTTTTGTTGACATGTTTTCTCATTTTTGAGCCAGAATCCATGTTTCTTTTCAGGACTATTTGACGTCTCTGGGTGGATGAGTACATGTGGCCACCATTTCCGGTGTCTCAATTTTAGCACTGAAAAATACACGGTACGTATGTTTAACTGAATTTTTTGAAAAATCCACTCCATGATAGTGGGTTCATTTCTGAGAATTCTACAGGTCAAGGGTGGATCTACACCATTTTAGGCGCAGTTTGACTCTAACTGAGTTGTGGATTGTGTAATAATGTGTTGAAAAATGGGATTTTACATAGAGTTATATAGGAGCTGTTCTAGGTGTACTGCAACCTATATGTCAGGAAGCGTTATATTTTTTGACATTTGATAGCTCTCCTGCGTTTGAAGGTAGCAACTCCAAATTTGAACCACAGCTAGCCTATGATGAACAAAACTTGATTTTGGTTGAATTTGTCCTGTAAAGAATGAATTTAAATTTTTAAAAGGCATTGAAACTTAAATTAAATTGAAACTGTCAAAATTCTCACATTTCTGTCTGTGGTTGATTGCAGTCAGCTTTTCTTTGCATCTAGACAGTCTCTTTTGCTCTAAATTTGGATGCCTTGTTGTCTGGAAGGTATTTAAGATCATTTCTAGGAGTGTTTGGGTGGAATTGAAATTTTAATTAATTATTTAAAAAAGATTTAAAAAATTTAATTTTTTAAAAGATTGTTTAAAATGGCTTAAAATTGATACCTATTTTCATTATTTCAGGAAACTTAACCATGGTAGACCAAGACTGAAGGCGTAATCTGCTTACAACCGCACCAAAGCGATCAAGAACTGTGTATAGCGCTTCATCGAGGTTTTCGGACTCCGAAAGCCCTTTCGGTACAGTTTCAGATTCCGAAAAGCAACAAAACTTGTAAGTTATTTAGTTATTTCCCGACCCCCCCCCCCCCCCCCCCCCCCCATGATGTGGTTCTATTCAGTAGCACTATGAGTTTGTCTCTGCAGAATAAGCAGTATTTGGTACCATTTTGGAGTTATAATTGCTTCTGGCTTGTAAAAGATAGGAACACATGGTTAGCTGAACCAGCTGTCACATTATTTTAATGCCACAGACTAAAATTCCTGAAAAATGATGTTGAATAGCTTATTATTAAAAGATTAAAAGTCACAAATGTAGGGATTTAGACTGAGTTTGAAGAAGAAAAGGGCAATGGGCCCATTGCCTAGTACACAGCTTCATTTTTCTTACTAACCAGGACCAGTAATGTGTATATTTTGGCAGTTACATCTGAATATGCATAATTTGTCTAAAATTTTGACTTTGAAAGCTTGTAGGGACTCCAAATGACTTGATTACAGAGCTAGGGGATTGCATATGCAATATGCCTCTTCATTGGTATAATCCTTCAAAAACTTTGGAAAGCTCTTCGACTCAAATTATCGCTTTGAATTGGTCAAAGCGGTGTCGCGGACCAGGAATTCAGTCGCGATGCCAGATTTTTTGGATGCTAGTAACTTCCGTATGGACTGTCAGAATGATGTAATATATGCACATTTCTATTGCATTAGGGCTAAATTAATAAAAAAATAACACTTTTGATACATTTGGGAAAAATGTCTTTTCATTTAGGAGTAAGGTCACCCAGGCAAGTACTTCCTAGGTCGTAGGGGGCTAAAATAGTTCTTTGAAAAAAAAAGGCCCCTTTTCTGGTGATGCCTTGCTCTCTGCATGAATGATTTTGAGCTAATATTTCCATTGAATGCTTTTTGTTGACATGTTTTCTCATTTTTGAGCCAGAATCCATGTTTCTTTTCAGGACTATTTGACGTCTCTGGGTGGATGAGTACATGTGGTCACCATTTCCGGTGTCTCAATTTTAGCACTGAAAAATACACGGTACGTATGTTTAACTGAATTTTTTGAAAAATCCACTCCATGATAGTGGGTTCATTTCTGAGAATTCTACAGGTCAAGGGTGGATCTACACCATTTTAGGCGCAGTTTGACTCTAACTGAGTTGTGGATTGTGTAATAATGTGTTGAAAAATGGGATTTTACATAGAGTTATATAGGAGCTGTTCTAGGTGTACTGCAACCACAATTGAGGACAACAACAACAACCGCGTTATTCTGAGAAAGAAAATTCACAAATTCTGAGACACTCTGGGGCGAAATGAGTTCCAGATAGGTGATTGCGTTATTGTAAATGGTAAGAGCAAGTATTTGTGTATCAAATGACACTCATTATCTTCGGCAGTTTCTCTTGATCGCAGCAAAATGCCGTATTTTTTCAAAGGACGCGCTCTTATTACCTCCCCTGATTTGTCCCCGGCATATTGTCTTAATTTATGAAAGCATTTAATTTCTTGTCGATCTTATTCTAGATCTAGGTCCTTGGACCTATCGGAGTGAACTTTCACACCTTATGTATGATCTTTGGAAATTAACCGTTCGATTTATTATGTGTTCAAATCACTCTTTTCGGTGATTGATTTGTCATTAACCAATTAGTCATTACCAGACGACAATTTTTCAGACTTGTCCAAATCAGCTAGGGCAGATTCACCAATACGGAGACAATCTCCCGATCGTGGGACGTCACCCGATCGAGGGACATTTGAGCCAAAAATACTCCTTCATTTGTCCCCCGATCGGGATACATTCTCCAGATTTAGGGACAACAAAATTGCTTCAATGGGGGTACCCCTGAAGATCAGCTCACGCGCAAAAAGTGCTTTCTTTGCGCATTTTCGCATAAAAACGAGTTTGTCAAGCAGGAAATTTCGAGGGGGGTTATCCGATGGGTTAAATACTTTCACCGATGCGATCTCAAGCTATAACTCGCCAAACGTCTCTTTAATGATAAATCTTGTAAAAATCCTTTGAAATGTTAAGAAATCGTACCTTATTTTCAAGTTTCTTAGCAAATAATGTCCATCAATTCATGCACGTCGGCCATCTTTGAGGGCCTTAACGGCCCACAGACTCGTCGTACCCCATTATTTTCGCTGATGCTTAAGTCAAATCGAGGTATTGAATTTCAAATGAAGATGTACAAGATCTTTTCAAAAACTCCAAAAATCTTGTTATTCACGAATAAAAAAAGACAAATATCTTTATTTTTATTATATTCTATAGATTCTAGTTCTTTCTGCCTACTTTGATAAAATAAAACAAAGTAGGGTGGTTCTCTTTTGAGAAAATGTCATCAGCGAGTTCTTTGAAATTTAACCAATCTTAAAGTGTGCCCTTCATACCTGTTACCTGTTACCTGTCTGTAGAAGCCCGTACTAGGCTTTCGCCTCTGTGGCCCATTTCTTGTTGGTTCTGTTCTCGGTTGGTGACTTACAAAATAAACTTTCCAAGCTCCGCAATGAAAAAAGAAAGCATTGCAGAAAATCAAGGAATTGCATTTTTTTCAAGAATTTCTTCATTGTCAACAATGTTTTCTTCAAAAAAGAAAGAGTTTTTAAAATTAAATGTCATCAAATGTGGCCTGCATTTTCTTTACATTCTTAAAGACTGAAGATTCTATTTCATTTTATGGTTAAAGTTCATATATTGTCCTATATTTCATATAAACTTATATTTTTATTTTGTTGGCCAAAAGGGAGAGTATTTTCTGTATAAATTGAGTAAACAAGAGCATCAAATTTAAAAAAAATAAGTACGGTATATCAATTTTAGCATCAAAATGTCTAAAAGTACAACTACGAAATAAATTTAATTGGTTCAATTCCATTTCCTTAAAGAAAATTTTGGCCAAAAGGTCCTACCTTTTAAAATATTGTGGCCAAAACGTCCGTGGCCAAAATGTCCGTCCACCGGTTCTCTTGGTTACTAAAATGATAGGCTGGTTCTACTGTTTACATTTGCTAACAATTGAAAGGATTGGAATAACACAAATATTGTTAAAATGATTCACCAAAATAATCCTTTCCTAGACAAAACCTTGTTCACTTCAGTAATTTATTTGAACTTTGGCTCATAGACCTGCCAAAGGTCTACTAGTAGAAAAAATCTGGGTAAAAAGCCAGGATACATCATGTATTCTAGCTTATTAGTTACTGTTAGATTTTTATTTCAAAGGTCATCCAGTGAAAATTGGATGCCAATCATGACAAAAGACTATAATTGCCTGACTTTCAGTGTATATTTATGTGTCATTTCTACATCCAAGAATATATCATGTGGGACACTTTGGCTCATAGGTTGAAATTAAGGGGCCATCTTTGAGAACAAATGGCCAGCGGCTCAATGGCTTGGCCCAAAATTGTCCCTGCAAGTTTATACATCCCTGGAAGAAATAATTCAGGAAAACATTAAGCAACTCCTCCTTCCCTTCCATATATTTTTTTCGACCTATAACATAAATTTTTCTACTTTTGATATCAATTATTTTGCTTGTCAAGTATTTTGCTTGTCGTCACTTTCAAATTGTATCTATTAACTCTTTCCCAAACAAGACCTGGTTTTGACGTCCCTATTAGAAAAGGCTTGGGAAAACATTGAAACAAAAGAAGAAACTGCTGGTAACCAGCAGTTTCTCCTTTTGTCTCAATATTTTCTTTAACATATTTTACACTAACTCTATCTTAAATACCTTCCATTTTGTCATTTGTGTCAGTTTTTGAAGTGGATCACCCTAAAATCTTGCCGTTTGGGAAAGGGTTAATATGTGATCAATTCTAAAGCCATTCATAAATACATCATAATACATTTTAGGTATTCATATCCCTAGACACCAATACCTTAGTAGTATATAATTGATACGAGATCTAGTCAGACATCTTTTTCAAAAAGGTTAGAAACATTCAATGTCAAGATATGTGTAAATTAAACAAGCACCAACAACGAAATCACAAATAGGATTTAACAAGATTGATGATAACATTTTTGACTTTAACTGCTTTCACCTCATTGCAGATCAGCAAATATAATATACTGAAGCAAATAAGAAAACGACTGTGGAAAGTGATCTCTCAGAATTGCAGTTAGGCGTATATTCATCTGCTATATTTGCCAATTCATCTGTTAACCCTTTCCCAAACAAGACCTGGTTTTGACGTCCCTGATAGAATAGGCTTATGAAAACATTGAGACAAAAGAAGAAACTGCTGATAACCAGCAGTTTCTCCTTTTGTCTCAATATTTTATGTGCAATATTCTACACATATCTTATCTTTAATAACATCTCTTTTGTCATTAGTGGCAGTTTTTGAAGGGGATCACCCTAAATTTTTGTTGTTTGGGAAAGGGTTAAAGTGGCCATCCAGTTTTCACTTCTATGCTCCTTTTCACTCATTAGATGCAGAAAATACTCTAACTGGTATCATTTCATCGCATTAACCCTTTCCCAAACAAGACATGTTTTTGACGTACATAATAGAAATGGCTTGGGAAAACATTGCTCAAGGCAAAAGAAGAAAATGCTGATTAGCATTTTCTCCTTTTGCCTCAATATTTTCTGTGCTTTATTTTACACAAATCCTATCAATACAACATGAATATTTCCGCCTGCAGCGTATTCAAATCAAAACACTCCAATTTTTTGCCATTTGGGAAAGGGTTAAAATCCAACTTCCAATCTTCATCATAATTATTTTGCCATTTGTAAGATATTCATCTGTAGCTGTAATAGATCAAATTGAGATTTGTTACATTTCTTTTTAAGCCTTATTCAATTCAAAAGCTGTTGCTGACAACAAAATGGATAGTGACAGAGGTAGGACTTGTGCACAATACAACACAGAAACTGTTAAGGCAAGAGGAGAAAGTACTTGTTATAAATCAACAATTTCTTCTTCTACATTGATATTTTACTCATGTTAATTTTTTTTTCATATACACACTGCCTTCTACAACTTGTACATTTTCTATTTGTATACTCATTTGAGCTCCACAATAAAAACAACACTTTTCTTCATATGATTCGCAGTCAACTACACTCACTACCATCCACAATCTCCAGAAAGAACAACAGTGAATCCAATCGAACAAACATTTTTGTTGCATGACCATCAGCTTGAAAATGTCACAGATGGAAGATACCTTGGGGTTAACACTATTCACAAGAAGCTGCTCTGGAATAAGGATGTAGACAATGTGATCAAGAAGGCCAACAACTCTCTCATTTTCCTGAAGAGGAAAATCACTAGCTGCCCCCAGGATGTAAAGGCCTAATAGCTAAGCAAATAAGTGTAAAAATCATGCCAGGGTTTCCATTAGGACAAGAATCCCAAGAGTCATTGACCCTTGAGGCCAAAATCCCAAGAGTCAAAATGAAGCGCGAGAAAAATGAAACCGTAATCGATTGATAATGAAGGGGGGGCAGTGTTAAGATATGTTCTTCACTAGAGTTCATTGTAGTATTCTCCCAAACTTAACAAGGTTAAACTGCTTTTGAAAATATTGGGGAAAATGAAAAAATACTGATTTATATGAAAATGTATGAAAATGTTTCAATAAGACCAAAGTGCTTATTTTAAGAGTAAATGTAACACCTTTTCAACCTTTAGAGTGCTACAGATGAGAAGGGATATTGACATTTCAAAAAGCATTGTTGTTATCCAAAGGGTAAAACCCTATGTTGAAGGTACTCATTGGAATCTTGAGTACCCTCAAGATGGGGGTTTGGATTTGAAATTAAAGGTTAGGAATGCATGTGCCTCCATTTTACCCCACCCCCCACCCTTTATTTACAAATTTAGTACAAGATTGAAATCTTGTGTAAACTGGTAGAAATCGAATTCTTGATATTGAAAAGCTGATATTTTTCATTTATGACAAGGAAATTTCGTAGAAAATTATTTATCTTTGATAAAGTGCACCTTTAAATTTTCCTTTGATAATGCCGTGTCTAAACCACGAAAACCCATGACAATTACGATATCTGATCATTTTACCTTTTCTTTAAGAACTTAAACCAGCTAGATCAATTTTATTTCGCATAAGTAAGACAACTTAACATTAATTAATCAGGGTTCAAGGGATTCTGTTTGATATTCAATGATAATGTAATCAGAATTTCATGGCCGCCGCCGAGATCGAGCTACCTGTTGATTGATCATTGATGATAAACTTCTTCAAGTTCTTGGTATTTTTACAAGCAGATTGTCTATTTTATTGCCACACAGCTACTTCAAATAAAATTAAGGACTGTGACAAATTAATTGATGGATTTACGACTGATAATCTGCATGCATCACTGATGTCAAATCAACACTTTACACACGACTTGCAAATCAGCGAAAGATTGCGTAACACAGATTATCGATTTTTACTGCTCTGAACTAAAGGTGTGTCCTGAATAATGGGTCTATTAGTAGATATCCCTTGATCTTGAATGATGGGTGACGCATGGGTAGTAAAAATCAAGAGTCAGAATGATGCATCAGTTGAAATTTCTGAGAGTCAAATTGGGGTCATTTTCATTTTTCATGCGTCAAAACCGGAGCTCCCGGGTCAAACGGAAACCCTGTCATGCACTTAGTGATGCAAGCATCAAATTTTGCACATACATTTATAAGACCATGTAGTTTAATAAGAACCCGTTAGCCACTCAAAAAATTAAGATGGCCGCCATTTTTCAAGATGGCCGCCATTGATGTGTGTGAAATACAGTTTTTACGATGAAACCTGATATAACTGGTCGTTTTTTCTGCAATTTTCAACAAAATGTATATTTTAAATACGAGAAAATAAGATTTTATCATATTAGTGCATATAATTACAAGATGGCCTCCACTTTTCAAGATGGCCGCCATAGACGAATGGAAAATACTGTTTTTGCCATAAAACCTGATATAATTGGCTGGTTTTGTACTTTTTTATAACAAAATGTATGTTGCAGACAATAGAAAACATAACTTTAGCATGTTTTGTGCATAATACACAAAATGGCCACCATTTTTCAAGATGGCCGCCTGATTAAATTGGCCAATTGACCCCTTTCAATAATTGTTTTAGTCCGTACCTACATGTATGAGCCGCTTCCGTAGACAAACAATGGATTTATGGGAAATTAACATTGTATACATACAGACACGGTTCCATTTTGTTACTAAAAATAGCAACACATCAGCCATTTTCTTTATGCCAGATCGAGGCCCTGACCCAATTCCGAGCAAATCATCCCACATGCAATGGCAACGAATGGTGATTGGCCATAATTGTCATCAAAGGACGATTTCCAGTGGCTATTGTGAGTGTGGAGTGTGTGTGTGTGTGTGTGTGTGGGGGTCTTAGCGGAAATACCGATTTTTTGTAATTTTTATACCAAATTTTATGTTTTCAAACGCAAGAAAACATAACTTTAGTATTTTTTGTGCAAAAAATTACTATTTCCTGTGTGTTGATAATACTAGGTAAAATAATGGGAATGTCTCTTTAAATCGCAGCATACATAGTTCACAAATGCTTTCCGGAAGCATCATCATTTATATCTGCACAATCAGGGTCGAGTAGGCTAAACCGATAGCTTCAATCTTTGAATGCCTTCTTGTAGCCACAGCAAATGATAGAAGTGAATCCAGACAATATGCCATGTGATTCTTCATCGGGCCAGTCCTTATTCAGTGAGGTCTTGTAGTACTTCAGTACCTCAGTACTTCCATTTCAAGGGTAGTCATCTATAGGCTCAGGGGATTCTGCTTGGTACAAGGCACACTTTGTGTGTCATTCTTAAGCTGTTCTATGGTTGGAGAAATTACATCACGTGGCTTTGTGGGCAAACATTTCTATTCTTACATTGCTAATAAAATGAAATAACTGTCATTCATAAGGATGACCATTTTTTATTGATTGGTTTAGTTTGAATCTCCATATTCCCCACATACTTCATGGCAGTGTGTACCTTTCCAAAATTGTAGAAGAGTTGCTGTTAATCCCAATCTGTTTGTTCATGGTATCTAACCTGTCCATTTCAGACTAGTCATGTTGAAATCTGTTTGTTTCGACTGAAATTCAGTCACCGGAAAGATAGCTGAGTACAATGTACTTGTGTTCTCAAGATGAAATGTCTCTTAGATAAACATATATCATAGTTTGTTTATATTCCAATAGCAACTGTCAGATGAATTGCGCACACAAAAATGCTAACAGACAAAAGGACATACAGATGGAGGAGTGGACCTACGGACGGACGCTCAGTGCCATGACATTTTTCTACCTTTCGGGCGTAGTAAGATGAAACTGCAGAGTCTGATTTTGAAGTGCCTGTGATAGCAGGACTAGAAAGACTTGTGTTATCATTGTCATTAATTGCATTGTCGTAATATCAATAGGCATATTTAATGTGCTTGTAAAGATAACTGGATATCTGGACAGATCTTGCTCTGGAAAAACAAGAAACAGACAAATATAATTCTGCTGTTCCACATAGATCTATATTACACGTATAAGCCTCTACAATAGCACCGGTCCAACCACTAGACTAGTACAAGTAAATTTCAGACCAACCATTTCAATATGTAGACTTCAAAACATAATAACAAAATTGTATGCATCGTTCTGTTCTGACCACTGTCATTGAATCATTTTAGCGAAGATTGATTAATTGGCAGGTATAATTTGAGTCTGATCAGGAATTCTATCACCAATTGAGCTTGGTCAAACATAAGAGGTTAAAAGGCAGGAATTCAAAGGTATACCCATGTTTATGGATGCATTATGTGTTATAGATGCATGATGTGTCGACCATGTTAGTTTGATTTCCAAACAAAAGGTTTTGGGCGAGATTCAACTTCTCCTGCCATTCCTGGGCTAAAATATTGACACGCGATATGTACACCATTTTAGTATTGAATTCCTCATTACTACTGTTTTGGCTCTCCCGCACAGGAAAATCTGGTGGATTTAGGCGCAGTTATTTAGCTTATACATACAGCAGACATTATGAAGTAGGATAAGCATAACATGTTATGAGTATAGGATTTACTAAATAGCATTACCGATCTTCGTAATTGAATGAAATTGTGTTACACCAACACTGGACCCTATGCTAGTTTTAGAGGTATTGCAGTTACAAGTGTGTGCCTGGTTGTGTCATAAGACTCTTCAATACATTTTCTATCACCAACTACACCACTATGAAGTAGGAGACTGGTAAAGCTGGTGGAATGCTTTTCAGTTAAAATGAAGATTTTTTTGCGGCAGAAAATAAGATATAAAGCAAAAAAATTGATTTGTTTAAATAAATTGGCGGCCATTTTGACAAATAGTGGCCATATTGACCTATAAGAACAACCTTGTATCATTTTCCTACATCACTCTAAGTTCTGTACAGAAGTTGCAGTAAATTTACCCTTGAAATTATCGGGAATTTGCCCTTAAAATCTACCTAAATATTGTAACAGTATAATTTCAATAATGCTTCGGCGGCCATCTTGAAAATAGCCACCATGTTGAAATTTCAGGTGGCTAACAGGATTTTCCTGAAGAGAGACACAATATGATGAGACACAAGTTTCTTGCTCCCGTCACTAAATGTATGATTTTGGTGAAAATTCCAAGTTATCTGCTGTGCTATTCATAAATTGGTGGCCATTTCGACAAATAGCGGCCATATTGACTCAAAAGAACAACTCTGTGTCGTTTTTTTACATCACTCTAAGTTTGTTTTAGAAGTTGCAGTAATTTTAACTTAGGAATTACCGGGAATTTGCCCTTAAAATATGTCTAAATATCTTAACGGTATAATTTCAATTATGATTTGGCGGCCATCTTGAAAAATGGCCGCCATATTGAAATTTCAAGTGGCTAACGGTTTTTTTCTGAAGAGAGACCCGATATGAATGTGTGTGCTAAGTTTCATGCTTGCATCACTAAATGCATGATTTTGGTGAAAAATCCAATTTATCTGCTGGGCTATAATGGCTCAGTGCAATGATGAGTACTGGTCAGATGATTGCCACTCTAGGCTGGCCTTCTTTTCAACACTGATGTTCATGGAACAAATTCCCCACCCAGACAATCACAGCTGTCATCCAGGACCCTGGGACATGTTCAAGACTCTCCTGAAAATAACTCACTATATAATTATATTGTATAGATAATGTTTCTATCTCGTTTTAGCTTCTTTTTGTTTATGCCTCACACTATCCTTGTACAGTCTTCTACATCTACATCTACAGTTTAACCCAACAATCGATTGCCGATTATAACTGGGTGAGGGTGTGCTAATAGCCGGTAAAAGAGCTGTTAAAGAAAAGATATGTTACAGTGTTAAAATTGTAAAATAAAAAGATAGTATGCAACAGTTAAAAATAAAAGCAGAGATTGGTTTATCCTAGGTTGGTTGCCGCTAGTCTGTCAGAAAATATGCAGAGACTAGGGCTAGACTTGACATTGAGTGGAAGAGTATTCCAGTATTTCACTGTTCGAGGGAAGAAAGAGTTAGTGAAGTATTGGGTTTTGGAGAAGGGGATGAGATAATTGAGATTTCTAGTGGGTATAAGGTGACTGCTATCTACTGCGACTGAACCGGCTCTGATCTTGTAAAATAGAATGAGTGAATTGTACAGTTCATATACCCTCTAGAGGAGTCCTACAGTTATTGGGAAGAAAGAGAAGAAAGTTAATTACACATTCACCCCATCCCTGGTCCGAGTGCCTCAGTGGAGCACACACTTTCTAGTGTCAGATCCAAAGAAAAATATTTTCAAATGTAAACAAATACAGTTGTCTCCTGATCAGGAGACTTTTCATTAATTGTCTCCTAATGTGGTGACTGTCACCCTGAAAGGAGATAGTCTCCCGATCTGGATACACATTTGTAAATATTACATGTAACTACTCATTTTAAAAAATGTGACACCCGATCGGGAGACATTCCCTCGATATGGAGATTGTCTCCCTATTGGTGAATCTGTCCTAGCTGCAAATTCAAAGATGTTGCAGACGACAATTTCAAATGTACGCAATTTTACATTTCTTGGTTGTTTTAGGTAGAAAACATTGTAGGGAATGGTGATATTGTTAACACTTTTCCAAACAACAAAAACTAATACCCCTAGTAGGCTGTGGATCCATGGTTTCTGTGACAAGGAGGGGGGAGGGGGGGGGGCAGCGTTTTTTCTCACAGCTTTGGGAACGGGTCTGAAACCAGGCAAATTGGGAAAAATGCTTTGTTTTCTCGCAGAATGGAAACATATTATAATCACAGATTCCAACAAAAGTTGAGTCAGGGTTCTCCCCAGAATTATTTGAAGCCGGGGCTTTTCTTCCTTTTATAACAAAGGCCGAAATTCGGTGGCTTCCCAATTGAAAAATGGCTCCTTTTTTACCAATTTCAAAAGCTGTAGTGGCATATTATAAAAAGCGTCAGTAAACCTTGAAAAACAGTGTTCATGTAAACGATAATGAATAAAAACATGATGGGAAAAGAAGAAATTGCTCGAAATGAGCAATTTCTACTTTTCTCATCATGTTTTTATACACAATTAGATCTATTACATTTGCAATTATAATAAAAGCATTGTTTATCAGTCTTTGACAGAAACTAGATCTACCTTAAAATGACTCTATTTTGGTGAGCATTTTGAAGAAATTAAGCTGTGGGGTACTTTTGAAGCTGTAGTGGCATTACACTGATTTTCATGAAGCTGTAGTGGGGCCGATACAGCTTATTGGGCTAGCGAGAACACTGATTTAAAATTTACTAAATGAAATAGATCTAGACTGAAAGGAATTCCAGTTTTTCTTGGATGCTTTTAGCTCAACTTAGGAAAGGAATTGAGCAAATTTTCACTTAAAAACAAGGTAGAAGTTTTGTATTTGGAATTTTTCAACCAGATTTTGGGAAAAAATGAACCTTTTTGGCATTGGGAACATGCTCATTAGCTGACTAAGATCTCAACTCATCATAAATCATCATTTTCTATTCCAGTTTATGTAGTAAAGTATTCTGGACTATTGAAATCTATGGAAGCCTGAGACACCTACGATCTACGAGACAAAATGACGGCCCCGGACATGGAAGTAATAAAGGAGATACCAGGTTATAAGGTCATCTTGAAGGCTGTGTTGAAAAGTCAAATCCAGCAGCTGGTACGTAGAATTGTCAGGGTTTTGATATTTTGTTTAAACCCTTTCCAAAATGACAAAATTTAAGGGTGGTCCAATTCAAAAGCTGTTGCAGACGACAAAAAGGATGTTGATAAAGATTGAAATTGTGTGTGATATAGTCAAGAAAATATTGAGGCAAAAGGAGAAACTGCTGGTTATCAGCAGTTTCTTCTTTTGGCTCAATGTTTTCACAAGTCTATTCTATTAGGGACATCAAAACCTGGTCTTGTTTGGGAAAGGGTTAAACCATTTATACCAGAATTTTAGACTGTTCCAAATTCAAAGCTGCTGCAAATGACAAAATTGATGTTAAAAGAGAAGAGATTTGTGTAAAATTCAGCACAGAAAAATATTGAGACAAAAGGAGAAAATGCTGATTATCAGCATTTTTAGCTCACCTGAGCACAAAGTGCTCAAGGTGAGCTATTGTGGTCGCTTTTTGTCCGTCGTCCGTCCGTCTGTCCGTCCGTCCGTCCATCTGTCCGTCCGTCCGTTCACAATTTCTTTCAACATCTTCTCCTCCTAAACCATTGGACCAATTTTGACCAAAGTTGGCAGGAATGTTCCTTGTGTGATACTTTTCAAAACTTGTTCGTGAATTTTTGATTTGTCAAAAAATGTGGGCGTGGCAGGCAGAAAGGGGCTTATCAGACTAGAAATCATAAGAAAATTCTTTAAAAATCAACCATTGGGCCCAATTGAACCAAACTCGGCAGGAATATTCCTTGAGTCACTCTTTTCAAAATTTGTTCACAAATTTTTATATTTGTCAAAAAATGTGGCCGTGGCAGGGAGAAAGGGGCTTATTAGACTTAGAGAAATCATTAGAAAATTCTTTAAAAATCAACCATTGGGCCAATTTGAACCATACTTTGCAGGAATGTGCCTTGAGTCATTCTTGTCAAAATTTGTTCACAAATTCTTTCATTTGTCAAAAATTGTGGCCGTGGCAGGGAAAAAGGGGCTTATCAGACTTGGAGAAATCAGAAGAAAATTCTTTAAAAATCAACCATTGGGCCAATTTGAACCATACTTGGCAGGAATGTGCCTTAAGTCATTCTTTTCAAAATTTGTTCAGAAATTTTACATTTGAAAAAAAAAACAAAAAAACATGGCCGTGGCAGGGATAAAGGGGCTTATTAGACTTAAAGAAATCATAAGAAAATTCTTTAAAAATCAACCATTGGGCCAATTTGAACCAGACCTTGCAGGAATGTGCCTTGAGTCATTCTTTTCAAAATTTGACCACAAATCTTTTTATTTGTAAAAAATTGTGGCCTTGGCAGGGAGAAAGGGGCTTATCAGACTTGGAGAAATCATAAGAAAATTCTTTAAAAATCAACCAATGGGCCAATTTTAAGCAGACTTTGCAGGAATGTTCTTTGAGTCTCTGTTTTCAAAATTTGTTCACAGTTTTTTTCATTTGTAAAAAACTGTGACTGTGGCAGGGAGAAAGGGGTTTATTAGACTTAGAGAAATCATAAGAAAATTCTTTAAAAATCAACCATTGTGCCCAATTGAAGCAGACTTTGCTGGAAGGTTCCTTGAGTGACCCTTCTCAAAACTTTTTCACAGATTTTTGATTTGTCAAAAAATGTGGGTGTGGCAGGGAGGAAGGGGCTTATCGGACTTAAAGAAATCATAAGAAAATTCTTTAAAAATCAACCATTGTGCCCAATTGAACCAGACTTTACTGGAATGTTCCTTGAGTTACTCTTTGCAAAATGTGTTCACAAATTTTTCCATTGGTCAAAAAATGTGGGCATGGCAGGGAGGAAGGGCTTATCAGACTTAGAGAAATCATAAGAAAATTCTTTAAAAATAACCATTGTGCCCAATTTTCTATTTCCCTTATCTGTTGCTCTCAGGCTGGCCCCATGTTTATCTTATGTAAACAAATAAGGGATTAGCTTTAGCTTATCAGATGGTAATCTTTCACTATATTCTATCAATCACAGACAAAATCTTGTTAATTGAGCCTATCATAAATGATCAATCTCTAACAGATCAGTATGCTTTGAAAATTAGCCCTATGTTGTATATTGCGAAATCATGAAATAATTGTTGAAAATTAACTAACTCAACAATTGTACTAATTCATACCCAACCTAACAGGATCGATTGGAACAAAATTATTTCTTAATTGTTTCCAAACAGAAAGTCCTTATAAGTTTCATGCCTTTGAATTTGACAAAATTGCCATTATCACTCTTGTTAGCTCACCTGAGCACGAAGTGCTCAAGGTGAGCTATTGTGGTCACTTTTTGTCCGTCGTCCGTCTGTCTGTCCGTCTGTCTGTCCGTCCGTCCGTTCACAATTTCGTGTTTACACTCTAGCATCTACAAATATAGGCCAATCTTGACCAAACTTGGTCAAAACATGTATGGCCATAAGATCTCGGATGAGTTCGATTATGGGTCAGATCGAACTAAAAAGTCAGGAGTTATCTGCCCTTGAATGCGAAAAATACCTAGTTTTGACATTGTTTACACTCTAGCATCTACAATTATTGATCAATCAAGACAAATCTAGGACATAAAGTTGCAGACCATAATATCTCGGATGAGTTCGATTTTTAGTCTGATCTGACCAGAAGGACGAGAGTTATGTGCTCTTGAGTTCGACAAAATTGCCATTTTCGGCTGCTTGCGACATTGTTTACACTCTAGAATCTACAATTATTCATCAATCGGGACAAAACTTGAATACAATATTGGGGACCATGAGATCTCCGACGAGTATGATTTTCAGTCTGATCTGATTAGAAAGCCGAGAGTTACTTGCCCTTGAATTGGACCAAATTGTCATTTTCGGCTGTTTTCGACCTTGTTTACACTCTAGAATCTACAGTTATTAATCAATCAAGCCAAAACTCGGACAAAATATTGGGGATCATAAGATCTGGGATGAGTTAGATTTTCAGTATTATCTGATCAGAAAGTTGAGAGTTATCAGCCCTTGAATTTGACAAAATTGCCGTTTTTGACTGTTTTCAACCTTATTTATACTCTAGAATCAACAATTTTTGACCAATCAAGACAAAACTTGGACACAAGGTTGGAGACCATAAGATCTCAAATGAGTTTGATTTTCAGTCTGATCTGACCAGAAAGATGAGAGTTATGTGCCCTTGAATTCGATGAAATTGCCGTTTTTGGCTGTTTTTGACATTGTTTACACTCTAGAATCTACAATTATTTATCAATTGAGACAAAACTTGAAAGCAATGTATGAAACTATAAGATCTTGAATGAGATTTATTTTCAGTCCGATCTGATCAAAAAGCCGAGTGTTATGTGCCCTTGAATTTGACAAAATTACTGTTTTCGACTGTTTTCGACCTTGTTTACACTCTAGAATCTACAATTATTGACCAATCAAGACAAATCTTGGACACAATGTTGGGTATCATAAGATGTCGGATGAGTTTTATTTTCTGCCTGATTTGACTAGAAAGTCGAGATTTATGTGCCCTTGAATGTGATCAAAATTGCCATTTTTGGCTGTTTTCGACCTTGTTTATACTCTAGAATCTACAATTATTGATCAATCAAGACAAAACTTGGACCAAAATGTTGGGGATCACAAGATCTGGGATGAGTCTGTTTTTCAGTCTGATCCGATCAAAAAGTCGAGAGTTATGTGCCCTTGAATTTGACAAAATCGCTGTTTTCGGCTGTTTTCGACCTTGTTTATACTCCAGAATCTACAATTATTTATCAAACAAGACAAATCTTGGACAATGTTGGGCACCATAAGATCGTGGATGAGTTTTCACAACGTTATTGACCATAAGTTCGTTTTCAGTCTTAAAGTCATACATATTTATTGAATTGAACAAAAGTGTTGCTCATATCATTTTGGTTCAGGTGAGCGATATAGGACCATCATGGTCCTCTTGTCATCTTGATTCAGGTGAGCGATTTAGGACTATCATGGTCCTCTTGTCTTCTTTTGTCTTTAGTAGTGTTTTTCCAAGTCTAATCTTTTAACCCATTTCAACACAGTGACGCCTACTGACGCTCTATAACACAATGGCTTTGGAAAACATTGTGGAAAATGAAGAAATTGCTTGTGACAAGCAATTTCTTCATTTCCCACAATGTTTTCTATTCAAAAAGACCAACAAACTTTAGATTTCATTCACTTGAAATTGTTGTCTGCAACATCTTTGAATTTGGACCAGTCTAAAATTGTGTTGTTTGGTAATGGGTTAAAGGACGTCAAAATCAGGTCTTGTTAGGGAAAGGGTTAAAAGCTTTTAACCCCTCTTATCTGTGGCTCTATAACCTGTTTTTTGCTTTAATGAATAGACAAATAAATCCCTGCAGTATCTATAAAATGATAACTGCCATATTTTGAATGAGCACCTGGAGGCTCGGTAAATATGTTACATGTTGTGGTAGAACTTGTATGAGAAACGACAGGAATCCATAGTTAGGTGCTCCAGCCCCTGTGATATGACCATTGCAGTTGAAAGAGGCATTAAATCTTAATCAGTCAACTCTCTTCTTCTTCCAAGTAGTGTGTGGGACTCCTGTGTGGCATTTTCGCACAAAGGTGAATATGCACATGTGCAAGGGGAATTACATGTATATATATATATAGAATCAGTAAAGTCCAAACCTTAGCTTGTTTGGGAAATGATCAAATAGTTAAAGCTTATTGCACTCATCAAATGATTTTAAAAATGTAACAATTTTCCTGTAGGTTGAACAGTTAGCCAGTTTTACGGAAGAGGAATCTGTCATTCTAACTGCGAGCGTGTCAGACAGAACTCTCAGTCATCTGGGTTCAGCTATTCTTGGAAATTATCAAATTAATAAACTTATCTCACACATAAAACGACTTAAAAATGTACAGGTAAAGGTGTTCTAAATTTGTTATTTCAATTCCAAACTCTATGTTGTGGGTACACTTTGGAATCGTCTTGACAAGACAATTCCAATGAAAACCGTGAACATAGGGTTTGATAAATAATAAATGAATTATTGCATATCTCTGTATAAATTTTTCCTTTAGGTTGAGCAGCTAGCTAGTTTTACGGAGGAAGAATCTGTGATTCTAACTGCGAGCGTGTCAGACGGAACGCTCAGTCATCTTGGGTCCGATTCCGGCAAATATTTCCTCGAAGATCACGAAGATGTCAAGTCGCAGTTTCTAGGGTTTTGTCTAAAGCGTAAGTCATTAGTTCTTTAATCCATTCCCACACATTGATGCTTTTTGATGCCGCACATGATAAAGGCTTTTTGACAAGCAATTTCTTTATTTGCCTTGATGTTTTTTACCTAAAGCAAAAAATCCAAAATGACTAAAATTCATTCATTTGAAATTGTCGTCTGCAACATCTTCCGATATGAACCACCCAAAATTTTGCTTTCTGGTAAAAGGTTAACCCATTTAAGGCCTTCTTACATGTATACTTATATTTATAATGCTTTTGAAAATATTGAAGAAAAGAAAGAAAATGCTTATAATCAGCATTTCCTCCCTTTTCCTCAGTATTTTCCTACCCTTTCTGACAGAATTTCTTTCATAGAGTTGTATTTAAATATCAACCTGGTTTTGTTTGGGTAAATGTAAACTGAAAATTTATTATTCAATCAATCTGACTTTTAAAATCAAATTGTGTTTTCTGTTTGTTTAAGTTTGTGAACTGTGCCTTTTAAATGTAAATTAATTATCAAAGCTAAGATACGCCTTGTGCATCATGATGCTCTTAGGTTCTGCAATCATAGCTTAAAGTTGTCTTAGCTTTATTTGCCTCATATTTAGAGTTGTGCAGGCGATGTTCTCTTTCTCTTATAGGACATCACAGAAAGAAACAAGAAAAAGAGGGGATGAAAGTATTCTAGATTTGTTATTTCAAATTCAAACCATATGTTGTGGGTACTCAATTGAATTATCTCGCCGAGACAATTCAAATGAGTACCCACAACATATGGTTTGATGAACAAATAAGTGAAAAATTGCAATTTGGAAAAGCCATCACCCCCCTCTTAGCTGTAGCTCTAAATACTCTCTCATTTACAGGGCATCACAGAAAGAAACAAGAGAAAGAGCAGAAAGAACGAGAAGATCGGGAGAGAGAAGAGGCCATGAGGGTAGCGGCAATGCAATCTCGCGCCAGGATGGGCTACATGCACAGATCTCCACGGTTACAATCACCACGACAACCCTTCATGCGGGGTGCCCCAGGATTCAGCCCCAGGGGTGCCGGCGTCAGACAGGAACCCTATCCAATGAACAGACCTAAACGGACTTCATTAAGTTTTGATATACAAGGAAACAATACAAACCCAGGTCTAAACATAAACAATCCAGCTGTGGCAGTCAAACTTGAACCTCAGGATGATAATTCAAACAGCAGTGATCAGAACACTAATCAAACAACTCCATCTAAAGTGAAACCCGAACATGACGACGACACAAACTCTAATGCTTCATCTAGTGGTACCACTCAACAACTAGACACTAACACAAACACCCCCGGTGATAATTCAGACAATCAAGACACTTCACAAGGTGATACAGACTCTACAGGACTGCCTAATATAAAACTGGAAGCTATAAGTGAAGCTGATATGGAGTTAGAGATTACGGGTGTGGAACCAGGGAGACCGATGGTTCCCCAGCAGGATAGCTGGAGCCCGGCGTCGACGTCAGCGGGGTTTGACCCGTCAGGGGCCATGGGTAGTCCAGGAGATATGCAAGGTTACAGTAAGTGATTTTTTTCCTATTTTGTGTATTCAACAGAGCTGAAGATAAGAGTGAATGATGGCATCTTAATGAGTACCTATTTCTGGGTATTTCTCATGTAAGCCTGTTCTTGTGTTTATTCATTGAGTCCTTTTCCCCCCAAAAAAGCAGATTTGAGTGTCCCCACCAAGAAATGCTTTGTGAAATGTTGATGCAAAAGAAGGAAAGTCTGATTATCAGCATTTTCTCATCAGCTTAATGTAAACACATGTGGTGGTTTGTCCTTAGCTGCAGTTTTAAATATTGAACAGTCCAAAAGTTTTGTTTTGGAAAGAATGAAATTTGATATATAGATCCAAAAATAAGACAAATCAGTGAATTCTAATGAAATAGACTACATAGCATTTGATCAACGATAACTGATAAATTTCTTTATAAATTACCATCATTCCCTCTTATCTGTAGCTCTGTATTATTGACCTGTCATGTGAAAATGGAGTCATCTGGGAAAATCTGCTCTTGAAAGAAATTATTGTCCTATTTAGGCTTAGTGGTAGAGGCACTTGACTTTAACTCATTACCAGACGGCACGTTTTACACCTGTCAAATCAGAAGATGTTGCAGATGGCAATTTTCTTGTGAATGGAATTTTACATGTTTTGGTCCTTTTGGGTAGAAAACATTGTGGGAAATGAAGAAATTGTCTCAAACAAGTTCTCCATTTTCCATACTGTTTAACTTTACAGAAGCCTTTATCTTATAGGGCATCGAAAAGTGCCATTATGTGGGTGTGGATTAAGATTCTGATATACACGACCAGTTTGTATTAAATAATTTATGCTATTGCAAAGAAACATCGTTTTTATAGCTATGAAAAGATCTACTCTAATTGTAAATTTACTACTGTCATAGAGCAACTGTTCTCAGTGTACATTTACACATGGCAGGTCGCAACAATTAATGATGAGAAGGAGTAATAAAATTTTCAAAAATTTTACAATGAAAGATCTGGAATATTGCCATTTTCTATATGGAAGTTTGTTCCTAAATGAAACTACTTTTGCCAACTTGTGTTATAATTGGTTTTGAGACTTAAAGCAAAATTAAGCCATGCCATTTATTTTGTATCTTTTTTGGTTGTTGGAAGGAATCATTATAAAGTAAAGGCGTATCACATTATTCTATAGAAATTCGCCCATATGAAAATTTGTAGTTGTTGTTATGTCAACAAAAAAGGTTGAAAATTAAAATGTTCTCCTCACTCATCAACCAGTAAGATTATTTTGATGTTTCATTACTCCTTGTCTATCTGTAATCTTCAATGTACATTTCCTCACTGAGTTACCGCTTGCTTTTGTTCATCTGTAAAATATTAAAACCTAGGATATTTTAGAAATTAAGGCAAAAAAAGAAAAATTGAAAAGCAATCACAGATCAAACCAAAAATTCTTTTTTTATATCTTTTCAAAAGAAGTAAGCTTTATGTAGGAAAAGAAGTCGTTTGAGAGAAAGGAAGAAAATGCTTATGATCTGTATTTCTCCTTTTCTGATTTTTGCAAGTCAGCATCTTGAACCAGTCCCAGATTTTCTTTGTACGACCCCCAGAAAGAGATATTGTAATGTATTTCATATGCAAATTAACACTAGAAAGATAGGATGAACAGAACAGGTAGTCAACCTCTTGAGGGTCATTAGCTTCTAGAACAACTTGCAAATTTTATTTACATTTACTTTAACCCATTACCAGACATTAATATTTCAGAAGTTATATCCAAACTTCAATCCTGCTGCAGAGAACATAATGGATTTTGTAAAGATAGGCTTATATAAATGTACAACATAGCATGGAAAATATTGAAGCAAAAGGAGAAAATGCTGATTATCAGCATTTTCTTCTTTTGCCTCAATGTTTTCCACAGTCTTTTACTTTGATTTCATTCTTTCAAGTCAATGACATTTCTGCAATCAAACCCTATGTTCTAGGTTCTCATTAGAAACGTCTCATAGAGATGATTCAAATGGGTACCCACAACATAGGATTTTGATTTGCAACATTTGATAAATTTATATGAAGAATGTCTTTAAATGTCCTGTCTTATCTGTTGCTCTGCTTGTTGCTCAGGGTTCGACATTAAGGGGAGTCCGTGAGTCCGAGACTCCCTAAAAATTGGTGGGACTCCCTGATTTTCAACCTAGGGAGTCTGACTGACTCCTTAAAAATTCTGTCGAAAAATTATAAGCAGAATGATAAATAGCTGTTAGCTCAAAATAACAGGATCTATTGTACTGCATTTATTCTTTAGTATTCCATGCAGACATGAAAATGACATCGTCACAGATAAAAGGCAACATGCATGCAACATAAAATATTTGCTTCTTTTCGGACTCCTTTACTTTCGACTGGACTCCCCATTTTCTCGTTATGGGAGTCCGTTGAACTCCTTGGTTTGGAAAGTTAGTCTCTTACCCTGATTGCTGATTTGTTGTTGTGAAAATGGGCTTGACTTGCCACAGGTACAAGCCTCATGGGCCAGCAACTTATCTTTTGGATGAGACCTAAAGTCAAGTTACCATATGTCCTGTCTTATAGGACCTTAATAATTTCCCAAACAACAAATTCTAGGGTTTTCCAATTCAAAAGATGTTGCAGATGAAAAAATGTATGTTGATAAAGATTAGATTTGTGTACAATATAGCATAGAAAGTTTTGATGGAAAAGGAGAAAATGCTTAAATTGATTTATTGACATCTTCGTCTTTTGTCTGGATCTTTTTCCAAGTTTAACTGATTCGGGACTTCAAAACCAGGTCAAATTTGTGGAAGGCTTAAATTAAGGTTGTCATTTACACGGTGGGGATTGTGCATGATGGGATGGATAACGAATACAGACAAAATAATCTTGATTCTGGTAAGATTTTTTGCAATAACTTCCTTATTTGTGCGTCAATTTTCAAAAGGCTTGTTGCATGTACCCCGCCTTACCGAGCTCTTTCATCGGATGTAAGACATATTAGATAACTTGTGGTACTTTTTCCAAAATATTGTCCCAACCGACCAGAAAGCGAAATGGTAACGACTACGGCTAAATTAACCACGCTTCAGGTAAGTATTTGTGCAATAACTTTCTTATTTCTGCGTCAATTTTCATGCGGTTTGTTGCATGTACTCCGTCTTACTGA
Source organism: Fragum sueziense (assembly GCA_963680895.1). Lineage (NCBI taxonomy): Eukaryota > Metazoa > Mollusca > Bivalvia > Cardiida > Cardiidae > Fragum > Fragum sueziense. The sequence goes on from OY804608.1 coordinate 1,619,452, forward strand.
GCCCTTTTCTCAGATGTATTACTTATGGCCCGGTCCCACTGGCCGATTAACAAAAACGTATGCAAAAAGGACAACGCGGACGAGCAAAATTTCGGTAGTGGTACCATCCGTTTTCATCAGCTTTTAGAAAATGGCGAAAATATAACGGAAAAGAGCGCACATCAGTAGTATATAGCGGGGATTTTAAACGGATATTCGTGGGAAGCCTGGCGGATGGGAGCGGATGTCAAGCTAAATTTACGGAATACATCCCAGATAAAAACTCTTTTTTCCATTTGTATACTTCATATACGCGATGCATATGCTTACATCCTTTCTATTTCCTACTCTCTTATCTATTTCCGTGCTGCTAACGATTTATAGACGTTCCATCTACCTTATCGTTCCCCTATCAGTCCCTTTTCAGTTTCGGTTGATTTGAGTTTCAAGGATGCCTATAGGATGAAGAAAGGATACAACGGACTGATAACGGACGTAGAACGTCTGTTGCTCGTATGTATTGCGGATTTATATCGTACACGACGGAAGGTTCATCCGTTCTAAAAGTTTTGGGCAGCCCAAAACTTCTTGCACGGATGAAATTACGGTTGACGGATGCCCGTTGGATAAAACGTATGCAATAAGTACATATCGGACTTCCAACGGATGGAAAGAGACGTCTAACGGAAAGCAAGGTTTTTTGTACGTTTTATATCCCCTTTGCATCCGAAAGTGCAGTGGGACCGGGCCTTTATCGGGAAACTCGAAAATCGATCCCAACCGACTAGAAAATTGACCTGGATTTTTTGTCATTTTTCTGATCGGTTGGGATCAAATTTTGGACAAAGTACAAAGATTCTACAAACAAGTCATATATCTGAGGAAAGAGCTCAGTAATGTGGAGTACATGCAACAAACCGCTTGAAAATTGACGCAGAAACAAGAAAATTATTGCACAATTTCTTACCTGAAGCGAGGCAAATTTGTCCGTATTCGTTATCCATCCCATCATGCACAATCCCCAGCGTGATTTAGGGACCTTAACAGGTGAGTAACTAGTGTATATAAACTATCAATTCAAATTGTTGTTATAAATTGCAAGTTGTTCTATTGTAATGCTTGGTTAGCTCTTGTCTTGCTGCTTCTAATAGGGGCCCCTTTCACAATCCACAAGAATTTACACTGATCCAAACTTAAGGCAATAATTTTACATTTGAACTTGCACTTGTTGAGGAACAAAATTAGTATGTCATAGCTAAGCTTGTAAAATATTCAGAGAAATGGGGGAGAATGCATTTTTATTTCAGTTGCATTATTAAAAACATTTGTAAACTCCTTTTCTATTAACACCTTCGAAAGCTTTCTTGCTGAAGGAGCAGAAGGACCCAAAATTTTAAACTGTTTCAGTGTCGATAAATATGGGAAGAAAGCTGAATTAACATGACTCTCTAGTGTAAATAGGCTTTCATTATCGGAAGCAGCGGGACAAGTGTTAATCTTATTATCTTTGAAATTTGTATAATGTACATAGCAATAGATAAGAGGGGGTAAGGGGTTTCAAAATGCATTATTTCATAAAATGTTCATCAAACGTTATGTTTGGGGACTCATTGGAATCGTCTTGTCGAGACGATTCAAATGAGTCCCCACAACATATGGTTTGGATTTGAGATAATTTAAAATGATTTAGAATTAACTCAACTAATAATTTCGATTGCCATTACCCCCTTCCTATCTGTTGCTTTGATGTATACATGTATAGGAGTAGTCTCAAGCTAATAAGTGGGACCTCTTCAGATCCATTTCAACAGGAATCATTCTATGGCATTCAATTTTGATACATTCCCATACATTGGTGCTATTTGATTCACAAGCAGCTGGAGGCTTGGTTAGGATGTTATGGTAGTACTGGTATGAGAAATGACAGGAACCCATGGTTAGGTGCTCCAGCGGAGGTGATATGACCATAGCAATTTAAAACAGTGTTAAACGTAATAATCAAATTAAATGAAAAATAATTGTTCAAAATATGTTTGGGAGAACATCAAGCTACAAAAATTAAGGTCAAACTGTGCCATTGTGTGTCAGATCTTTGTTCATTTGCTTCCTTGCCAAATCACAAGTCACATTTTAGTGAAATAATAGAAACATAACCATGGCATTGGTACTGGTTAGTACTTTACTGTGCTGTGAAATGACAGGATAATCTAGAATGCTATAGGTACTCCCTTTTTAGCTTGAGAATGCTCATATTACGCTTGTTTTAAGCTCAACTTAGCTAGATGCTTGGTTGAGCCATTGTGATCAAAATTAGTCCGTACCGACAGTCTGTTTGAAACTCCCTTCCAACACCTCCTTCGTAAGCAATTCAAAATTAATGATTAAATATCAGGTGACGAATTTCAATTTCCGAAAAACAAAAATACTAAAATCTTTGAAATTGATGCTAAGACAATAGTTTGCTTTATCTGCTGAAATGGTAGCTATCATTTATGATTTCTGCAAAATAATCCCACTTTAATACTTCAGTTATCAAAGGGACCCAGGCTACTTAATTTAGTCCAAGCTTATGTTTTACTGCTTGCTTTTACCAGCCAAAAAGAAGAAGTCATAGACTATGTGCCAAGTTATTCACTTCTTCAAAAACCAGCTTTTCATAACTGTAAGAAATGAAAAGGGTATACAGGTAAGAAAGATATTGACTCAGCCCTTTCCCGAACAAGACCTGGTTTTGATGTCCCTAAACTCAAAAATAAATGAAAACATTGAGACAAAGGAAAAAAAAGCTGATAACCAGAATTTTCTGCTTTTGTCACAATATTTTCTGTGCTACATTGTATGTATATTATTTAGTCATCTTTACATTTTATGGCGGCTTTCAAATGAAATAACTGAATTTATTGCCATTTGAGAAAATGTTTAAATCACAGTCTACAATTTGAGGCCAACTGTCACTGGATACCTCCACAGAATCATACAATTTCTTTTAAATATTTTAAATTCTTCGCAATTTAGTAGCCTGGGTCTCTTTAATGATATAACTTTTGTACTCATGTGAGCGAATTAAGGCCATCAGGATTTCCTTGTATGTAATCTCCACAAAAATATAATTTTTCTAGCAAAGTAGATCTATCTGTTATCGTTAGTAACACTTGAAGGGACATTTCAATGAAAGTGTAACTGTAATGCTATACCAAATAATCTCTATGAAATCGGTTCTCTCCCAAAAGACTAAAGTTTGGACTGTTCTTATTTGAGAGCTGCTGCAGATGACTAAATTACTCTTGATATAATGGGGAATTGTGTATAGTAGAGTGGAAAAATATTGAGGCAGAAGGAGAAAATGCTGATTATCAGCATTTTCTTCTTTTGCCTGAATGTTTTCCTAAGTGTTAAAGTCTTTTCCATCGGGGATGTCAAACAAGGTCCTGTTTGAGAAAAAGTTACAGAAGACAAGCAGTTCTGTAAAAATTGATGGAGGGTGGATGAAATGATGGTAAAGGGTTGCTATTAATTTCTTCAGTTATAGGTCCATTTGGTAAAAAATGACTTTTAGATGGCAAAATTGATGTTGACACTTAGAAATGTACACAAAATGTTCGGGGAAAAGAATATGAAAAAAATGGGTATCAGCATTATCTTCTTTTCCCTCAATGTTTAGTACAATTTTCTCAGTTGGTAGTCATCAAAACCAGTTATTGTATGGGAAATGATGAAGGCCATCCAATCCTAACTTCCATCTCCTCAATGAGTTGTAAATTTCTATCGATAATTGACACCTTTCTAGAGGTTTGACTTCTAGTTAAGGATGGGCACATTGTAAGCCTTGAAAACGACACTTGGAACATTTGAAACTGCCCATGGCACATGTGAACAAATTTTACCTATGTAATCAAGAGAAAAGAGTTCTTAATTTTCAATGCAATTTTGCATGTGTTGGTTTGAATTTTGCAAGCGTGAGACACCTGCAAGACTAAAACCATCATTTGCCAAGTTACAGTAGCTTACAATTTGATACCGTGTTGTTTTCATGAGTAAATTTTGTAAAATGTCGTTACTCACTGGCAATAGAGTACATACGTGTATAAACTCCTTTCCTGCACAACTAATTTTAAGAATGGTTCAATTTCAAAGCTGCTGCAGACAACAAGGTGGATGTTGATAAAGAAATGATTTTGTGTAAAATACCGCACAATAATATTCAGGCAAAAGCAGAACATGATGGTTATCAGCAATTCATACTTATGCCTCAATGTTTTCTCAAACCATTTCAATGAGGGACATCAAAAAATCGGTTTCGTTTGGGAAAGGGTCAACAGACATTCAGAGTTTTGTCAATTTCTAATTTGAGCTTTAGTTTTGACCTTTTAAGTGATTAAGAATGATACAAATGCCGACTATTTGATCACTTGCTGTGTAAGAAATTAGAATTGAAATGAGCGCAATTGTAGTTACGCTGAAAGGCTTGCATAGAATAAAATGGTGTTGTCAGGTAATGAGTTAACTGCAAAACAATCTGAACTTGAAATCTCACCACCACAAAAGTTTGTTTGAAAATGATAACAGTAACACCGGTATCATTGTTTAGTTACCCGGTACTTGAATTCTGACTTGATTTGCGTCCCTGTTTCACATCTGTCTGTCCTTACTTCGTACATGGGCAAGCATGATTCTACTTCGGTTAACTTCAACATTTCCAATTGGATCAAGTTTAAACTTACTACAGTGTATGTCTATGGTTCGCTAATTTTATGACAGATCGTGATATTTGTGTCAGTATTTTGAAGAATTGAAAAGAATTTCGTAACAAATTGGTAAGTTTTGACACATGTATATTTAAAATAAACCTTAAAATGTATGAAATGATTTTGTCTTGAAATACAATGTTGCTGATCATGTGACAATGTCTTTTTCAACATTTTAGTTGTGGATTGTTGTCGTCATGTTTAAATAATTGGAAAATAAGACTGACAAAGTATGAATCTAAGATATGGCAGTGATTGCAGAGTTTAAGTTGTTATAGTGCAGGGGTTTTCTTAAGGATTTGAGTTTCACTTGCCCAGGGGGCAAGTCACTTTCAAGATCTACTTGCCCCCATTAAAAACTACTTGCCCCAATTTCTGTTGATGTTTGGAAGGAAGCTGGTGAGTTCTAGTACATAGTATGTATAAAACAAAGATATAGGTTCTAACACAGGGTTTTTTTACTAAGAATTTGGGGGACGAATATCTGTCCCTTCCCCTCTGGGAATTTTCCCCTAAATTGCAATTTTCCCCTCATAAATCAATGTTTTTACCTTTAAAATGTTCTCCCATGGGAGTATTTATGTTTACAACCAAAAATCTTCAAGTTATAAGCTTATAGATAACTTTCAAAATCTATTTTCTTTGTTTTCTTAAACATTTAGAAGCATTTTCTGTATTCAAGCAAAAAAAGCATACTTGAAAAAATTTCCCCTATCAGAGCTCATTCGATGCATTTTTCCCCAAATCAAGGGCCCCGGGCCCCTTCCCCTAACCATAAAAATAACCCCTGTAACACATCAATCATTATAGCCATGTGTCTACCATTTTGGTATGCAGCTAAGTATTCACCACAGACACAGAGTCCACAGAGAGGTGAATATCTCTCTGTGTACCAAAATGAGGTATCTGATTTGTATCATAATTTGAATATCATAATCCATCAAGTGCATTAATACTCTCAGCAGTCCTATTACATAAATGTAAACAGAAAGAAAAATAACATCGCAACAGAAACTAGTTACCAAAAATGTTTCCAATGACAGAAAATATACTTGCCCGGCGGGCAACCTTCATGGAAAAAGCACTTGCCCCCACTGATTTTACCCCGGCATGGGCAAGTGGGCGTCCACTTAAGAAAATCCCTGTAGTGGAGTTAGAATTTGCGTATTTGTATGTGGGATTTGTTCAAAGGCTTGGTGTTTCAGTTAACACCAAACTGTATGTAGAGGCAATCATGAAATGATCCTCACTTCCTGCTATTTTCAGACATGAAATTGACTATAAGTGACAAAATATGTAAAACCCTGTAGTCATGTCTCTAAAAATGGAACCTCTCAGGTGAGCAACCTAAGACAGATAGTTTTCTTGTCTCGTATTCCATCCATCATAAGATACCGAACACTTTGTGAAACTGCAGTTGTCATCCATTGCAACGGAAATTGACAATGGCATGCTGTCAACAATTTCAGCACATCATCTAAGGCAATGGAAAGTGAAGAGGGATACCCTTGTTAGTATCCATTGATATGGATGACACCTGAAGTTCCACCAAAGAGTTTGGTATCTTTCAATGGATGAAATACCTAAATACATATGAGCCGGGATCTGGAGAAACGTCCCTTAAGTATAGCATTTTAGACTACCATGTTTCCAGATTAGCATGTGCCTTAGAGCACTGATCTAGATCAATGATGTTGTCTTACAGTTGCTACAAATCACAGACAAGCTATTTGAGGACAGCATGGATCCTGATCAGACTGTGCGTATGCATAGGCTGATCAGGGGTCCGTATTACTAACGAGCGTACGTTTGATTTTTGCATAATTACTTGTAACAACAGGCCTGATTGGCTCAGTCGGATTTCTCGTGCAATCAGATGTCTTGTTACACAGTTTACACAAAAACTTGATCGTAAGATGTTTAGTAATACGGGGCCCTGGATACAGGTTGTTCTCAAATGCCATAAAGGACGTTTTTCCAGATCCTTGCTCATAAGTTTTATAGAGTCTGAGATTTGTACTCTTGTGTATAGAGTGACACTTTGTTTTATGCTTTCAGACTTGACAGTTGATATAAATGAAACAATTAACCAATTAGAAACAAGTCCAATATTCCAAGATTTTTCAACTGTTACCACGGAAACAAAAGGAAATTATGAGTGTGAAGTGTGCGGAAAACGTTTCAAACAAAATTGGATTCTAAAACGACACAGTGCTGTGCATTTGTCAGAAAAACCATTTAAGTGTTCATATTGTGATTATAGAACTACCAGAAAAGACTCCTTAAAGATCCATATGTGGTCCATACATCTGGCACCTATTAGTCAAGAAAGCCAGAGCTAGAAATATTGGATATTGTCACTTTTCAACAAAAATCCTGTATCTGCAGCTTGTTTTAACCTTTTGACTACCAAGAGATATGTCCCCTTATATACCAGAGGCAAATTTACACAGGTGATAATTTACCCTAACACTGTTTCGGCAGACCACAAATAAATGTGATGTCACTAACATTGAAAAGTAGGCAAACATGGTTAACATTGTACATACATATAGCACATACCAATCATACAGCCTTGCAATATATACCAGCTTTCTTTACAATACTATAAGATGGAAAAAGACGTCTTGTATGGTATACGTAGAGCACAAAATGTGATGGAAATTTCCGTCGCTATAGGTAATTAAAAGGTTAAAAGCTGCAATTAGGAGGTATTTGTTGAAAAGCAGCCATAATTATCTACGTCTAGGTGCAATACTATGCTTTGGGTACATTTGAAATTAGATTCACAGACAATAGTTTTGACCAAAACTGTGACTATGCTGTGGCTTTGTCGTAGTGAACAGGTTGACATTGTCATGCTCATCATATTGTTTACAGTTACAATTTGATTACCCTGAGAATTGTAGACCATTATAAGTTAGACTAGTGTTTCCAAAAGATAAATGGACAAATCTTAATCCTTTCCCAAACAGCAAAATTTTAAGGTGATCCACTTCAAAAACTGCAACAAATGACAAAATGGATGTTATCAAAGATAGGATTTGTGTAAAATATGGCACAGAAAATATTGAGACAAAGGGAGAAACTGCTGGTTATCAGCAGTTTCTCCTTTTGTTTCAATGTTTTCCCAAGCCTTTCCTATTAGGGATGTCAAAGCCAGGTCTTGTTTGGGAAAGGGTTAAATAGATTCCATAATTCCTTTCAGGTGTAATGATGGACCAAGATATTCTGGAAATAAATCTATTTGATAAAGACAAAATTGGAGGCACAAAAACAGATTTATTTGATAAACAGAAAAGTGGAGGTACAAAAATACCATTATCCAACACTGATGCTGGACCTATGGGACACTTTTGTACGATCTGTGGGAAGGCTTTTGGCTCAAAATGGCTTCTGAACAGACACTTAGTCGTGCATTCTGGGATAAAGCCGTTTCAGTGTCAGCATTGTGACTTTAGATCCGCCAGGAAAGATAATCTGTATCAACATATGGCAATAAAACATTTGAAATGAGTTTTGAGTGTGAGATGTATGAGTTTTAAATAAGTGTGAGATGACCTAGACAATGTATTTGGATTGCTGCTGCAGATAACAACATGGGTGTTACATATTGGTCGAAACTGTAATGAGACATACTGCTGCCCCTGTTGTCTGTTTCTTATGGGTATTGATAAAGAATGGGATTGGGTAAAAAAATAAGAGAGAAAAATTGAAACAAGCGGAGAAAATGCTGATACCATCATTCACTTCTTTAGTCACAATGTTTTCCCAAAGTATTTCTAATAGGGATGTCAAAACCACAATTTGTTTTGTATAAGGTTAGAAATTTCCCTAGAGGGCAACGTAATGCCTTGTCCAAATAAGTAATTTTATAAGTCATTGGTAAAGAAAGAATGTGTTTTATATCGTTTTTTAAATGGGAAATGTTCAATAGAAAAAGAAATAATTGCTCATTGAAATGTCAATATTTATAAGAATAATAAAAATGTTTTCTAATGTGAAAAAGTCCTCAGTTTAAAAACCTAGTTGCCTAGGGCTTTGCATTTTAACCATTTCCCAAACATGTCCGGGTTTTGATGCCCCCCAAATGAAAAAGGCATCCATGGGAAAAACACAGGCAATTGGGAAAATGCTGAGAACCTGGTTTTGACATCCCTTATAGAAAAGGCTTGGGAAAACATTGAAACAAAAGAAGAAACTGCTGATAATCAGCAGTTTCTCCGTCTCAATATTTTCTGTGCCTTTTTTACTCAAATTCTATCTTTTATAACTTTCATTTTGTCATTTATGGCGGTTTTTGAAGTGGATCACCGTAAAATTTTGCCGTTTGGGAAAGGGTTAAATGTTGTCAGGTTTCATGATCACCTCAGGTGAGCGCTCTAGATCCAATTTGGTCCACATTTTGGAAATCAGGATTTATGCTGTGATTTAGTGAAAGTTTATAAAACTTTACCATGATCAATTTGATATGCAGATCCCACTGAGACAGACCCTATATTATTTCAGCTACTGATCCTGTTGGAAGTGAAGGGACATACTTGGTACCAAATGTCAAAGTGTTTCCGTGTGATTTTTGCCGAAAGATGTTTCCGTCTAAAACTGAGCTTCAGAGACACGTCAGAACCCACACGAAGGAAAGACCATTCAAGTGTGAAATTTGTGGTCGTGCTTTCTCCGATAAAAGCAACATGAATCGTCATGTCATGGTCGTACATAAAGTAGATTATCGCCAAAAATAGACTGATTAATGTGTGATGAAAAGTAAAATTTGTGGTGGCATTTTCTCAGATAAAAGTAACATAAATCGTCAGGTGATCGTGGTACATGAAGTAAATTATCGCCAAAAATAGAGGTTGATGGTGGCAAGGAATAGAATTTAGTGTTGATGCATTAAATGATTACATATTCAAAAATTTCTAAGTTTACCCCAGGCCTCCTAGTGAAACCTTTAAAACCACTAAAAACCTTTAATTTCAGATCAAACGTTTAAAACCTTTACATTTTCCAAGAAAACCTTAAAAACGCCAAAATAGCCTTTAATTGTAACTCAAAACCTTTATATTTTCTCTGAAGTAATGGATTTTGTTCTGCATTTTCCCTTCTTTTATGTGTAGTTAAACAATTCAGATATCACCAGATGCCACCAGATCTGTCAAAATTTTCTCATGGGAGACACCACACCCCATTATGAGATGGATGCTAAAAAATAATGTAGATTTTGTGTGTATTTTTTTTCAATGAAAATGGCCTTTATTTACTCTTTATTTTTATATATTTTACACTGAAAGGCCTTTATATCCATACTTTGGAGTGTTTTTGAAAACCTTTATGTTTTGTCTGCTAGGAGGCCTGTAACCCTTTGGAAAGGATGACATTCAGATTAATGCAGGGTCATGCTGAAAAATATGCAAACTATAGAATAAAAATCTATAAAGGAGAAAATGTTGTGCAATCATATTGATTATAAGTATTTTCTCCATTGCCCACAATGCTCTCCTAATGAACAGTGATTGTTAGCTCACTTGACTAAAGTGTTTGTTTATGCAAGATCTTAGACAGGTTTGATTTTTAGCCTGATCGGAACTGAAAGTCCTTAGTTATATGACTTTGAATTTTTCAAAATTTGCATTTTCGCTCATATCATCTTGATTTAGGTGAGCGATTTAGCGATTTTAACCATCATGGTTTTCTTGTTTAATAAATGATTTATTAGAGAAAAGTGAATCTAAGCTTTATATATTTTTCACAAGGGACCTTGTCACATGTTAGTCTCAGTCACCAAATTGTTGGAATAATATTCTGGATCTGTATAATAGTGCAATGTCTTTTGATTTGAATCTGGTTGTCACAACTGACCAAGATACCAAAGATATGAACAAATATATGAACAAACAGATGAACTTTCCTTAAAGGATTTGAAAGCATTCTTTTGAAAAGAGATGTACAACCTGAAAAAACTGTGTATATTTTCAGTGAATGTTGGTCGCGGTGGTCCGTTTAAATGTGTAGACTGCGGTAAAACATTTCCGTGGGTGTCGCATCTAAGGTGGTATTCGCCAACTAGTCTAATTCCATGCATTCCTTTAAAATTACACAACAATCAATCTGATTGGCCGAGACATATGTCTCGTCCAATCAGATGGCTTGTTATGTATTTTGGATTTTGAAATTCAATTTAGTATTGTTTCCATGGGTGTCCCACCTAGTACAACATCGGCATATCTATACTGAAATATTAAAATAACAAAGTTAGAATGTCTTCACCCCTCTTAATTGTTGCTCTGCTGTGTATATTTTTCAGTGAATGTTGGTCGCAGTGGTCCGTTTAAATGTGTAGACTGCGGTAAAACATTTCCGTGGGTGTCGCATCTAGGTTGGTATTCGCCAACTAGTCTAATTCCATGCATTCCTTTAAAATACACAACAATCAATCTGATTGGCCGAGACATATGTCTCGTCCAATCAGATGGATTGTTAAGTAATTTGAAAATCCATTTAGAACTGTATATTTTTCAGTGAAACTTGGACGCGGTGGTCCGTTTAAATGTGTAGACTGCGGTAAAACGTTTCCGTGGGCGTCACACCTACAACGGCACAGAAGAAGCCATACTGGTGAGAAACCTTACAGCTGTACGATCTGCGGACGAAGTTTTACCGTCAAAAATAACCTGAAATCTCACATGTTAGTGCATTATAAAGATACGCCGGTGTCCATGAGTGATAATAATGTTCTGTGATCAAAATTGATTGTGAAAATAGATACTAAATATAGATTTGTGGATACGCTACCGAAATCATATATGATTTGTGGACGAAGTTTAACTATCAAAAGTAACCTGAAATCTCATATGTTGGTGCATTACAAAGATACGCCGATTCCCATGAATGACCAAAAAGTTTTGTGATTAAACCTTGTTGTGAAATTAGAAAATGAATATGCATTTGTAGTTCTAGGTACACTGCAAAGGTTCTGAAAGTCAATATAGATTTGTGGAAGAAATACTTGACAAAAGCCATTGAACTTTAAAATTAAGGTATAGTTCAATAGTATTAGATAGGAGGTACCACTGTTTACATGTATTTGTAAACAGTGGTCAGTCTGGTTTGTCAAACTATAAATGATAACTTTTCTTAGTTGTTACTCAGTGTTTTAGGAAAGGAAAAATTAAAAAGATGGTTAAAATTGTGTTTTGTCAGTTACTCTTAATCCAATGCCAAAAACTAATAAATTATAGACTGGTCCATATTCAAATATATAATGCATTGGGAGAAAAGAAAAAAAAATACCGATGTCATTTTTAGCTCATCTAAGTGCAAAATGCTCAGAGTAATCTAATGTTATGGGCTCATGTGTGGTGTCAGCATTTGCCTTGTATGCATTGAAGCCCCTTATCTCCCAGCTAAAGCTATCATTACAAAGTATGTTAAAACCAAAGCCTACTCTTAAAAGCTAACACTAATAAATCGATAAGTGAATGTGCAACAAAATGATACAATTTCAGTATTAACCCTTTTCCAAACAAAACATTGCTGGAAATGTTATTTCCGTTCCCAAAAGAATATCTCTTGAATTACATATATAGGAGGTTCCAATCTGTTCCACCCAATCTGTTCCAAGTTAAAGCATCTAAAACAATTACAACTCTCTTGTTATCACTATATAACTTTTATATGACAATTTGGCGAATTAGCTGGAGTGCCTGTTTGCAGATGAGGAAGATGTATGAATACATACATGTAAGTACACTTATTGAATATGGTCACTTTAATGGAGAAAACCTTAGAGAACATTTCCTGGTTACTGTTCAATAATTGAAGAATTTTGACCCAATCTTTGTCCATTCTGTTCCGAGTTATAACGAAAATCTTTCCTTGACCTTGATACAAGTCAGGTGTGCGATTTAAGACTATTTTTCCAATGGTCATTCTAGTTTTGATTAAACATAAAATTAGATGTATGTTAACTTTTATTTTGAATTTGGAATTTTGCATCTTTCAGACATCCAAAGTTGGAATTCTGACAACAGTTCGCTGACAACCTCTGCAAGAAATCTACCGACAAAAAGGACAAAAGTATTCTCGTGTGAATACTGCGGAAAAGCTTTTGGTTATAAATCCATACTGAATCAGCATGTAAAATCTCACACAGGAGTCAAGGATTTTGTTTGTCGTATTTGTGGGCAAGGCTATAATAGAAGAGACAGACTAAGGAATCATATGATAAACTTTCATAAAATGTTACCTTCTGGAGAAGAAGTTGAGAGAGTTGAGAAGACATTATAGTGTCAGAACTGTTTATAAGTCGTGGCAAAGGCTGTTCAAAATGCAATATTTTGTTAATTGGTTATCAAACCATATGTTGTGGGTACTCATTGGAATCGTTTCATTGAGACGATTCAAATGAGTACCCACATCGTATGGTTTAGATTTCAAATAAATTCACTGACAACCTCTTCAAGAAACCAACCTGTAAAAAGGACAAAAATAATTTCGTGTGAATACTGCGGAAAAGCTTTTGGTTATAAATCCGTGCTGCATCAGCACGTAAAATCTCATACAGGAGTCAAGGATTTTGTTTGTCGTATTTGTGGGCAAGGCTATAATAGAAGAGACCGACTTAGGAATCATATGATAAACTTTCATAAAATGTTACCTTCTGGAGAAGAAGTTGAGAGAGTTGAGAAGACATTTTAGTGTCAGAACTACTTATAAGTCATGGCAAAGGCTGTTCAAATTGCAATATTTTATTAATTGGTTATCAAACCATATGTTGTGGGTACTCATTGGAATCGTCTCATCGAGATGATTCAAATGAGTACCCACATCATATGGTTTAGATTTCGAATAAATTCACTGACAACCTCTTCAAGAAACCAACCTGTAAAAATGCCAAAAATATTCTCGTGTGAATACTAGGGAAAAGCTTTTGGTTATAAATCTGTGCTGAATCAGCATGTAAAATCTCACACCGGAGTCAAGGATTTTGTTTGTCGTATTTGTGGGCAAGGATATAATAGAAGAGACAGACTAAGGAATCATATGATAAACTGTCATAAAATGTTACCTTCTGGAGAAGAAGTTGAGAGAGTTGAGAAGGCATTATAGTGTCAGAACTACTTATAAAGTTGTGGCAAAGGCTGTTCAATATGCAATATTTTGTTAACCCTTTCCCACATGACACAATTTCAGGGTGACCCACTTCAAAAACTGTCAAAAGGGGCAAAATGGATGCTATTAAAGATAGGATTTATGTAAAATATGGCATGGAAAATATTGAGACAAAAGGAGAAACTGCTGGTTATCAGCAGTTTCTTCTTTTGTTTCAATGTTTTCCCAAGCCATTTCTACAAGAGACGTCAAAACCAGGTCTTTTTTGGAAAAGGGTTAATTGTCCATCAAACCATATGTTGTGGGTACTCATTGGAATCGTCTCATTGAGACGATTTAAATGAGTACCCACATCATATGGTTTAGATTTCAATTAAATTCTCTGACAACCTCTTCAAGAAACCAACCTGTAAAAATGCCAAAAATATTCTCATGTGAATACTGCGGAAAAGCTTTTGGTTATAAATCCGTGCTCAGCATATAAAATCTCGTACTGGAGTGAAGGATTTTGTTTGTCGTATTTGTGGGCAAGGCTATAATAGAAGAGACAGGCTAAGGAATCATATGATAAACTTTCATAAAATGTTACCTTCTGGGGAAGAAGTTGAGAGAGTTGAGAAGGCATTATAGTGTCAGAACTACTTATAAGTCGTGGCAAAGGCTCTTCAAAATGCAATATTTTGTTAATTGGTTATCAAACCATATGTTGTGGGTACTCATTAGAATCGTCTCATTGAGATGATTTAAATGAGTACCCACAACATAGGTCTTAGATGTGAAATAATAAAATAAATCCGTGCTGAATCAGCATGTAAAGTCACACACTGGAGTGAATGATTTTGTTTGTCGTATTTGTGGCTAAGGCTATGATAGAAGAGACCGACTAAGGAATCATATGATAAACTTTCATAAAATGTTACCTTCTGGCGAAGAAGTTGAGAGAGTTGAGAAGACATTATAGTGTCAGAACTACTTATAACATTATAGTGTCAGAACTACTTATAACATTATAGTGTCAGAACTACTTATAACATTATAGTGTCAGAACTACTTATAACATTATAGTGTCAGAACTACTTATAACATTATAGTGTCAGAACTACTTATAACATTATAGTGTCAGAACTAGATCTACTTATAACATTATAGTGTCAGAACTACTTATAACATTATAGTGTCAGAACTACTTATAACATTATAGTGTCAGAACTACTTATAACATTATAGTGTCAGAACTACTTATAACATTATAGTGTCAGAACTACTTATAACATTATAGTGTCAGAACTACTTATAACATTATAGTGTCAGAACTACTTATAACATTATAGTGTCAGAACTACTTATAACATTATAGTGTCAGAACTACTTATAACATTATAGTGTCAGAACTACTTAAATGTCGTGACAAAGGCTGTTCAAAATGCAATATTTCATTAATTGGTTAATCAAAACATGTTGTGAAATAACAAAATAAATCACTGTTGAGTCAACATATTAACCCTTATCATGGTAAGCGCGACCCTACCCCATACGCCACCACTAAGCGCGACTACAGGGGTTCCCCCGATATGAGCCTCGTATTCACGAACTGATGACGTTTTATGCAAGTTTTGAGCTACATTTAATAGGACACTCTCAGTGAAAGTCAATTCTGTAAAAATATCAGCCAACCAAAAGCCTAAGACGTTATAATGATGCACTTAATATTTAAAAGAGAAATTGGGAAAACCCTAATCCAAAATGGTGGCGCTCAGAAGGCGAACATGTTGATGAAGTTTTGCATGAATTTTTGATGATAAGGACTTTTAAGCGGAAAGTGACTTTAATAGTAATGGTTAGAAATATATTTGGAACAAAATATCATAGATTTGGACTTTATGTGTTAAACCCCGATGGAGTAATCGCCCCGATAGCGGAACGTACCAACTGTCACTTTTAGTGGGTCGGGCTTGATTTACAACAGATTTGTTTTTATGCAATTTAAGTGGGTCAAAGTAAACCAACAACATGGAATTCTCGATGATCCTACATGGTATGTAGTCTTCTTTCTAAAACATAGGGTTTATAGGGCTAATATGCCTCATAAATTCAATTTATAGTGTCGGAATAGGTGCACCCCATTTATACACTGTGCACGGTGAATTAATTCAGTGGTACGGAGGTGTTCTAGTCAAAATTAATTCAGCATGATAAGGGTTAAATCTCATACAAGAGTCAAGGATTTTGTTTGTCGTATTTGTGGGCAAGGCTACAATTGAAGGGACCGACTTAGGTATCATATGATTAACTTTCATAAAATGTTAATGTCTGGGGAACAAGTTGAGAGAGTTGAGAAGACATTATAGAGTCAGAACTATTTATAAGTCGTGGCAAAGGCTGTTCAAAATGCAATATTTTATTAACTGGTTATCAAACCATATGTTGTGGGTACTCATTAGAATCGTCTCATTGAGACGATTCAAATGAGTACTCACAACATAGGTCTTGGATGTGAAATAACAAAATAAATCCCTTTTGAGTCAGCATGTTAGATCTCGTACTGGGGTGAACGAATTTGTCATATTTATGGCCAGGGCTATAATAGAAGAGACAGACTAAGGAATCACATGATAAACTTTCATAAAATGTTACCTTCTGGAGAAGAAGTTGAGAGAGTTGAGAAGACATTATAGCGTCAGAACTACTTATAAGTCGTGACAAAGGCTGTTCAAAATGCAATATTTATTAACCCTTTCCCTTACGACAAATGTTTAGTGTATTCCTAATTGAAGGATGCTGCAGACGACAAAGTTAAGATTGAAAATCATAGGATTTGTGTAAAATATGTATTGGAAAATATTGAGACAAAAGGAGAAACTGCTGGTTATCAGCAGTTTCTTCTTTTGTTTCAATGTTTTCCCACGCCATTTCTACAAGGGACGTCAAAACCAGGTCTTGTTTGGAAAAGGGTTAATTGTCCATCAAACCATATGTTGTGGGTAGTCATTAGAATCGTCTCATCGAGATGATTTAAATGAGTACCCACAACATAGGTCTAAGATATGAAATAACAAAATAAATCCTTGTTGTGTCAGCATGTAAAATTTCATACCGGAGTGAAGGATTTTGTTTGTCGTATTTGTTGGCAAGGCTATAATAGAAGAGACAGACTAAGGAATCATATGATAAACTTTCATAAAATGTTACCGTCTGGAGAAGAAGTTGAAAAAGTAGAAAAGACATTACAGTGCCAGAGCTCTAGATAATTTTCATGAATAAATTTTGAGTCAGCATGTAGTCACACACCGGAGTGAAGGATTTTGTTAGTCGTATCTGTGGGCAAGGCTATAATAGAAGAGACAGACTAAGGAATCATATGATAAACTTTCATAAAATGTTACCTTCTGGAGAAGAAGTTGAGAGAGTTGAAAAGACATTATAGAGTCAGAACTATTTATTAGTCGTGGTAAAGGCTGTTCAAAATGCAATATTTTATTAATTGGTTATCAAACCATATGTTGTGGGTACTCATTAGAATCGTCTCATCGAGATGATTTAAATGAGTACCCACAACATATGTATAAATGTGAAATAACGAAATAAATCCTTGTGTCAGCATGTTAAATCTCGTACTGGAGTGAAGGATTTTGTTTGTCGTATTTGTGGGAAAGGCTATAATAGAAGAGACAGACTAAGGAATCATATGATAAACTTTCATAAAATGTTACCGTCTGGAGAAGAAGTTGAAAAAGTAGAAAAGACATTATAGTGCCAGAGCTCTAGATAATTTTCATGAATAAATTTTGAGTCAGCATGTAGTCACACACCCGAGTGAAGGATTTTGTTAGTCGTATCTGTGGGCAAGGCTATAATAGAAGAGACAGACTAAGGAATCATATGATAAACTTTCATAAAATGTTACCTTCTGGAGAAGAAGTTGAGAGAGTTGAAAAGACATTATAGAGTCAGAACTATTTATTAGTCGTGGTAAAGGCTGTTCAAAATGCAATATTTTATTAATTGGTTATCAAACCATATGTTGTGGGTACTCATTAGAATCGTCTCATTGAGACGATTTAAATGAGTACCCACAACATAGGTCTTAGATGTGAAATAACAAAATAAATCTTTGTATCAGCTTGTTAACCCTTTCCCAAACAAGACCCGGTTTTGACGTCCCTAATAGAATCGGCTTGGGAAAACATTGAAACAAAAGAAGAAACTGCTGATAACCAGCAGTTTCTCCTTTTGCCTCAATATTTTCTGTGCCATGTTGTACACAAACCCTTTCCTTTTTAACATGAATTTTGTAGTCCGGGGCAGCTTTCCAATTTATCGCCTCAAAATTTTGTCATTTGGGAAAGGGTTAAATTTCATACAGGAGTGAACGATTTTGTTTGTCGTATTTGTGGCTAAGGCTACAATAGAAGAGACAGACTAAGGAATCACATGATAAACTTTCATAAAATGTTACCTTCTGGGGAAGAAGTTGAGAGAGTTGAGAAGACATTATAGTGTCAGAACTACTTATAAGTTGTGGCAAAGGCTGTTCAAAATACAATATTTTATTAATTGTCTATCAAACCATATGTTGTGGGTACTCATTAGAATTGTCTCGATGAGACAATTCAAATGAGTACCCACATCATATGGTCTAGATTTCAAATAAATTCATTGACAACCTCTCCAAGAAACCAACCGACAAAAAGGACAAAAATATGCTCGTGTGAATACTGCGGAAAAGCTTTTGGTTATAAATCCGTGCTGAATCAGCATATAAAATCTCGTACTGGAGTGAAGGATTTTGTTAGTCGTATCTGTGGGCAAGGCTATAATAGAAGAGACAGACTAAGGAATCATATGATAAACTTTCATAAAATGTTACCATCTGGAGAAGAAGTTGAGAGAGTTGAGAAGACATTTTAGTGTCAGAACTACTTATAAGTCGTGGCAAAGGCTGTTCAATATGCAATATTTTATCAACCCTTTCCCAAACAAGACCTTGTTTTGACGTACCTAGTAAGTAGATAATGCTTGGGAAAACATTGAAACAAAAGAAGAAACTGCTGATAACCAGCAGTTTCTCCTTTTGTCTCAATATTTTCTGTGCATTATTTTACACAAATACCATATTTATCAAAATCTATTTTGTCGTCTGCAGCAGCTTTCAAATTGGACCAGCCCAAAATTTTGTTGTTTGGGAAAGGGTTAATTGGTTATCAAACCATATGTTATGGGTACAGTACTCATTAGAATTGTCTCATCGAGATGATTTAAATGAGTACCCACAACATGGGTCTTAGATGTGAAATAACAAAATAAATCCTTGTGTCAGCATGTAAAGTCACACACGGGAGTGAAGGATTTTGTTTGTCGTATTTGTGGGCAAGGCTACAATAGAAGAGACAGACTAAGGAATCATATGATAAACTTTCATAAAATGTTACCTTCTGGAGAAGAAGTTGAGAGAGTTGAGAAGACATTATAGAGTCAGAACTACTTATAAGTCGTGGCAAAGGCTGTTCAAAATGCAATATTTTATTAACCCTTTCCCACACGACACAATTTCAGGGTGACCCACTTCAAAAACTGCCACAAGTGGCAAAATGGATGTTATTAAAGATAGGATTTATGTAAAATATGGTATGGAAAATATTGAGACAAAAGGAGAAACTGCTGGTTATCAGCAGTTTCTTCTTTTGTTTCAATCTTCTCCATAGCCTATTCTATTCGGGACATCAAAACCAGGTCTTGTTTGGGAAAGGGTTAATTGTCCATCAAACCATATGTTGTGGGTACTCATTAGAATTGTCTCATCGAGATGATTCAAATGAGTACCCACAACATAGGTTTTAGATTTGAAATAACAAAATAAATCACTGTTGAGTCAACATTTTAAATCTCATACAGGAGTGAAGGATTTTGTTTGTCGTATTTGTGGGCAAGGCTATAATAGAAGAGACCGACTTAGGAATCACATGATAAACTTTCATAAAATGTTACCTTCTGGGGAAGAGGTTGAGAGAGTTGAGAAGACATTATAGCGTTAGAACTACTTATTAGTCGTGGCAAAGGCTGTTCAAAATGCAATATTTTATTAATTGTCCATCAAACCATATGTTGTGGGTACTCACTAGAATTGTCTCATTGAGACGATTCAAATGAGTTCCCACAACATAGGTCTTAGATGTGAAATAACAAAATAAATCCTTGTTGTTTCAGCATGTAAAGTCACATACAGGAGTGAAGGATTTTGTTTGTCGTATTTGTGGGCAAGGCTATAATAGAAGAGACCGACTAAGGAATCATATGATAAACTTTCATAGAATGTTACCGTCCGGAGAACAAGTTGAGAGAGTAGAAAAGACATTATAATGTGAATTACTGTTTGTGAAATATTATTGGAGATATCGTTTCATTTCACATTTACACAT
Organism: Fragum sueziense; assembly: GCA_963680895.1. Taxonomy (NCBI): domain Eukaryota; kingdom Metazoa; phylum Mollusca; class Bivalvia; order Cardiida; family Cardiidae; genus Fragum; species Fragum sueziense. Next base: position 1,639,703 of record OY804608.1, read on the forward strand.
AACACTGTCTAATACAGCCTGTATGATCAAACCCATGTTTCTGTCAAGTACTGTCAGTTTAAAACACAGTGATAATGTCACATTTGCCCTTTATCTTTTTCCCCCATCTCTATATAAGTAAACTTTACTGTCAGGTGAGCGATAAAGGACCATAGTCATTGTGGTCATTCTAAACATTCAATGTAAAGCCATTTTATACTTGAACAAATGAAAATATAGGAGGAATAATATTGTAGGGACATAGGGCACTCACAATAGTTTTGCACCAAACATTTTACTTTTGGATGTCATAAATGCAACCTCTCATCCCAATCTTCAACTCATATTTAAAGGAATTACAGTCGACACTCGTTATGTCGACATCGGATAAGTCGAATGTTTGCTTAAGTTGAAGTGAAATTCATGTCCCGTCCTCAACAATGGATTATCGAAATGTTTGATCAAAATATTTTCGTAACAAATACAGCCATTGAAATTTAGTTGGAAAAGGATAGACATTGCTCGTTTCGAGCAATTTCTTTCCTTTTCCTACTATATTTCCATTATGGACACATATTATTCCCATCAAAAATGGTTAAATATCATTTACATCGAAAATAATCAAAATCGGATGAGTCAAACTCCGGATATGTTGAGGTATTTTGACGGTCCCTCTGACTTCGACACAACGAGTGTCGACTGTACTTACATTATTTTCAGACACCAATATAACATACAGAGCAGACAAAATGGCCACCACAACTGCAGGATATACCACTACTGACCGGTCAGATATACATCCAATAAAATCATTGATCTGTAATTACTGTGGAAAAGTATTCTCGTACAAATCGCAGATGGACACACATTTAAGAACGCACACGAAAGAAAAACCTTTCACCTGTGAAATCTGTGGGCGTGGGTTTAACCAGAAAGCTCATGTACAGAGTCATATGATTGTGAAGCATGCTAAAGAAATGTCATAAAATAATGGTTGTTTGTGGTCTTGGGTTTAATCAGACTAGAAAGCTCATGTCCAGAGTCATATGATTGTGAAACATGCTAAAGAAATGTCATAAAATAATGGTTGTTTGTGGTCTTGGGTTTAATCAGACTAGAAAGCTCATGTCCAGAGTCATATGATTGTGAAACATGCTAAAGAAATGTCATAAAATAATGGTTGTCTGTAGTCTTGGGTTTAATCAGACTAGAAAGCTCATGTACAGAGTCATATGATTGTGAAATATGCTAAAGAAATGTCATGAAAAAATGGTTGTCTGTAGTCTTGGGTTTAATCAGACTAGAAAGCTCATGTACAGAGTCATATGATTGTGAAACATGCTAAAGAAATGTCATAAAATAATGATTGTCTGTGGTCTTGGGTTTAGTCATACTAGAAAACTCCTGTCCAGAGTCATATTAAGATTGTGAAACATGCTAAAGAAATGTCATGAAAAAATGAGTATCATGTCTAAGTTGTACAAGAACTGGGCAAAAAGTGTCATGATTGCAAATTGAACTGATTGTCCTGGGTTTAACCCCTTCCCAAACAGGAACAGGTTTTCATGTCTCTATGAGAAATGGCTTGGCAAAACATTGAGACAAAAGAAGAAACTGCTGATGACCAGCAGTTTCTCCTTTTGTGTCAATATTTTCTTTGCTATTTTTACACAAGTTCTCTCTATACAATCAGGCATTTTGTGTTTAGTCATAACCTTCAAAGTCGATCACCCTGAAAATTTGTGATTTGGGAAAGAGTTAACCAGAAAACTCATGTCCAGAATCATATGTCAGTAAAACATGCAAAAGAGATGTCCTAAAATAATGGTTATCATTCTTTGTACAAGAACTGATCAAAAAGTCACAATTACAAATTGAACTTATGGATACTTTGTAACTTGACAAGTAAACTGACACGATTTAAAAACGCAAAAAGGGGCAGTGTGTTCTGAAGTCATATGTAACTTGCTTGTGATGGAATGTAGTGGCTTACTTTCTGTGAAATGACCTGGGAAATACGGTAAATGTATATTTTGTAAATGTTGACAAAAATGCTGTTTATATTTGTAAACATGCTCTTAGCATTTCAAGAGTATTATTGTTCTAGTCTTTTCTGCATTTAAATAATCATTCAATATTGTCTGCACAGTGTTTATTCTAGGATTTGAATAAAGTGGGGGATCTGCCCCCACCTCCTCAAAAAATGTTGGGGATTTTGAAAAAATGTGGGGGACAATTGAGTCAATATATTGCTATAAATGAGTCTATATAAGCAAAATATTTTTTGTATGGTTTTAATTATGCTTTAAGCCTTCATTAATTATCATAGAAATATTCAAATTACTTTTTTTGCCTTTCTAAATAATCCATATATTATTTTATTCAGTTTGTTCAGGAAATGGGGAGTCTTAAAATTTTAAGTTCATTTTGGGGTTGAACATTGTTGGGTACGAATGTACATAAACAATCAACTTTCTTTGTCTCAAAACAAAGTACCAGAACATATTCTTTACAAAAGGAAGTGATATTTAAATCACAAGTTCAGATTTTCTCTCTAAAATTTACCTTTTATCTACTACAATAGTTTCTTTGTAAAAGAATTAACATTTTGGGATAAAAATATTGGCGATGGCCGCCATGATTGTTCCAATTATTAGACTGGCTTTTGGAAATACCAAATATCTTCTTAAAACAAAGAATAGTGCAGTAGATTTCAATTTTCTAGTGATATTAGATACTTTTCAACCTATCTACCGCGATATCCGAGGCTTAAAAATGGATTTTGCTTCAAATTTCGTTTTATTGATATCTACGGCTATTTGTTATCAAAGTACAAAGAGTATTTCAATTTGCGGGATTTTCCCGCTGGCAGATGAAAACTTTGGGGGATTTGTCAGAAAAGTGGGGGATTCCCGCAATCCCGCGCCCTAGAATAAACACTGTCTGCATTTTATGAAGGTATTCTATGAGATACTAGTTAGTTTTCATGAAGATTATTTGTAGTTAATCTGTTAATATGTAATTGATGCTTTTGTAAAACGTTTGTCTTTATGTTCCATCAATAAAAACATCTAACAATGATTATATCCTTGTGTACTTTACGATTTCCCAAATGACAAAATTTCATGATTGTTCCAATATGCAAATTGCCGCGAACTACAAAAGGGGAAAAAGTCAATAGAGTTAGGTAGGGTACAGTATATAACTGAAACAATTTGAGTCAAAAAGGCGAAAAACGTACTTTGTTTTCAGCATTGCACAGGAAAATGAAGGACGAGGATTGATTTTTTATACCCCCACAACAAAGTTATGGGGGGGTATACTGGATTCAGGTTGTCCGTCCGTCCGTCCGTCCGTCTGTCCGTCTGTCCGTCCGTCCGTCCGTCCGTGGACATAATTTTGTGTCCTCTTCTCCTCCCACAGTTTTTGACCGATTTTGCTGAAATTTTAGCAGGTTGTTTCCTATCATATGAAGTTGTGCACCTGCAATTTTCATGTTGATCCATGCAGTAGTTTCAGAGTTATGCCACTTTGAACTTTAGCACTTTTTCAGTGACAACGCGCTAGTGGGGGGTATTTGTCCGCTTTGCGACAGTTCTAGTTTTCCGCATTTTCTTCTTTTGTCTAAATCATAACCATAGTTTTTACAATAAGTAAGATCAAAACCAGGTCTTGTTTAGGTTATCTGTTACCGTCTCTACTGGAACGACTAAGATCTTTTAGTAAGCTCTTGAACAGAAGTGTTTTTTTCACACAAAGGCTAAAGACTTGGTGAGACTGGTTGTCCATTTGATATCTGGATGATGAAAATAATTGAAGCGGTTGTGTTCACTAACTCTTAATTCATTTTTTCAAAATCTTTTCCTCATGTCCTGACAGTCCTGGTGAGCGATTGAGGACCGGTATGGCCCTTTCGTATATATTTTCTATTAGTAAAAAAGATGTTTCAAGAGAATAACTTTAAATTTGATCAACCTTCATTTAAACATATTTTCAGACCAAAGAGTCGCGTATCCATGTTGGTGTGGCGTGAAGTTTGCGAGTCCGTCGGCGCTCAAGATTCATGAAATGACACATACTGGAGAGAAGCCATTTCCGTGTGAAATCTGCGGAAAAACGTTCCGAAGGAAAAGTCATGTGAAGTCGCATATGTTGACTCATGTGTCTAGATGATCTTCAGATATGTGAAATCTGCGGAAAAACTTTCCGACGTAAAAGTCACGTGAAATCACACATGTTGACTCATGTGTCAAAATGACCTTTAATTATGTGAAATTTGTGGAGACTTTCCGGAAAAGTCACGTGAAATCACACATGATGACTCATGTGTCAAGATGATCTTTAATTATGTGAAATCTGCGGAAAAACTTTCCGACGGAAAAGTCATGTAAAATCACACATGTTGACTCATGTGTCAAGATGACTTAAAATTATTTATATAACCTTAAAAACCCTTTCATGCAGGAAGTCATTGGCAAAACGTTGTGACTTAAAAGTCATGTGAAATCACATTATGTTGAATAATACATCAAGACAGAACAGTGTCAAAACATCCCTATGTTAAAGTCTTGAAAGTAAAAATGTATTATGTAGTTGCATACGTCTATTTGATATATATGCTGACTACTAGTGACTAGCACATCAAATTCAAGAAGATTTTTCTTCACGCGAGTTTAACCAAGAACTATTTTCACAGAATTTTTTTAAGTTTTCTTAAAAGTTTTAATTTTCTTTACAAGCAATGTGATTTGAAAAGACGTATAACTTGGCCAACCCAACTGTTTGAAGTGTAAATTTACAATGAAGTTGGTGGCTGAAACTATCAGTTTAATTTACGTTATAATCGAAGTCTCTATTTTTTGAACGATTCTTAATCTTTAAATGTCAAAGTTAAAATCGCATATCGACTTGTATTGTCATCTTTTGAATTGCGGGACTAAATCTATTAACAAATTTTACTTTGTTTTCTTTGTTTGTATTACATTAAAACCAATAGAAGTTACAGAAGTTTGTCATATGTCTTGCATAATGTCTATTGCATAATGTACGCATATATTGTCCAATTAGATTCAACTAAACAAAGGCCAGGCACCATATGATCTTAGCTAGCTGCTGTTTGGTATGTAAAACTTCATTGATGATTCCGTCAATGAAACCAAGACCTCTGCATAACTCACTCTTCTGGTGCTGTCCTCACAAGTTGTGATTTTTGAGCAATTCAATTTTGTCCTTTGAGAATATATTGCTGTTGCAACCCTGTCTTTGTATTCATCCATTGACGTCCGGTGAGCGATTGAGGGCCATCATAGTCCTGTTGTCACAGTTACAAAAGTTAGTTTCAAATATCATTGGATGATAAAGTTAATTATAGGTAATCCATTGAACCAACTCTACTTTCAGACGTGTCAACAGATCTCCAACAATCGTCCAGCACGTGTGGTATTTGTGGTATAAAGTTGGCGAGTCCGTCGGCCGTCAGAATTCACGCGCTAATACATACTGGAGAGAAGCCTTTCTCCTGTGAAATTTGCGGGAAAACTTTCCGACGTAAAGGTCACGTGAAAAGTCACATGGTCACTCACATTTCAGCTGCCATCAACATGAACATGTGAAGACTAGTGGAAATTCACAAAGAAATCATCCCTTTTCAACAAAATTTTGTAACTGCAGCTTGTTTCAAGCTGCTGTTACGAGATTTTTGTTGAAAAGTGCAGAGCTTCAGATTTATTTGAAGAGTGGTGGGTCGAAATGACCCATGGCAGGGAAATTGATGGGTCATTTTTGGAAATGATGGGCCATAGCAATGAAAATAAACATAGTGATATAAAAATTTGTAAAAGCTGGGCCGCTTGGCCCCTGGAGTTGGAAAGTGATGGGCCATATTTGCAAATATTGTGTCAAATGGCCCGGGCCCACTGTCAATCTGAAGCTCTGAAAGTGACGTTTATTTGTGATTCGTTTTGACATGAAATTAGCGGAAAGATTTTTCAACATAAAGGTCATGTGAAGTCACATGATCACTCATATATCCGCCATGGACATGTGAAGACATCACTGAAGTTAGTGCAAAATTCCATGTAAACTTTAAAATTCAAATTATATCGCACAATTCATCGTGCGTGCTGTGGAATATTCACAAAGATGTGATTTTGACATGAAATTTGCATGAAAGCATTCCGACGTAAAGGCCATGTGAAAAAACACATGATCACTCATATATCTTCCACAATGAACACGTGAAGTTTACGAAGAAATGTCGTGTTTTTTTGTGTTGTAGAAATTGTGCCATGACTTCCATGTAGAGCTCCAAATGTGACTCGTTTTGACATGAAATTAGCGGGAACACTTTTAGACGTAAAGGTCACGTGAAAAGACACATGATCATTCGTATATCTTCCGTAATTAACATACGGATAATCAAACACTGACTTCAGATACACAAATGTCATTAATATTGTGTTGTAAAATTTCCGTCATCACTTCCATATAATGTCTTGTTATGTACTCAACTGAAATTTGCGGGAAAACTTTGCGACAAAAAGTCATGTCAAAATTCACTTAGTCACTTACATATATTCTGCCATGAAGCTGTGAAGACGGATGGAGATTCACAAAGAAAATGTCGTTTCTCAACAAAAAGCTCGTAATTGCATCACGAAACAAGCTGCGGTCACGAGGTTCTTGCTGAAAAGAAGCGAAATGTGATTCACTTTGAATTGAAATTTTCAGGAAATCTTTTCGACGTAAAGGATATGTGAAAAGTCACATGACCACTTCTGCAGTCACGTGAATTTCGCGAATAAATGTCATCAATTTCGTGTTGTAGAAGTTATGTCACGACTTCCATGAATAGGGCATGTCAAACGCCAGTCATGCACATATCTTTGTCAACGAAGAAATACTGAATATCAACGACACAATTTTCTGTACTGAAATTTTTGGCAAAACATTCCTTCACTAAGGTCACCCTAAAATTATGACTGACTTTGCACTGGTATTGGCTTGTTAGATTGCGAAGTAGACAGAGAACTTAGTGTGTGTTGTGAATTTAGTGGATTATTTTGAGTTAATGTCTCGTGAAAACAATGTGATCACCTACATCATAAAAAAGAAAATGTTATTTAAAACATTTGGAAGAAAAAGTTAGTTTTATTTAATTATTGTATTCTTTAAACGTGATGAAAATGGAGATATGTTCCCACAAAATCAATTTTTAAGACTCCCTACGAGTTAAAGGTTTTGGAAAACATAGTGGAAATGAAGAAATTGCTTGTGACAATCAATTTCTTCATTTCCTGCTATGTTTTCTACCCTGAAAAGTTGATAATGTAAAATTCCAATTGTACTTTGCAACATTTTTGAATTTGGACAAGTCTAATATTGTGATGTCTGGTAATGAGATACTTGTCCAGAGTAACTAATCTACTGGTGCAATTGCCCAAACGCCAATCAATAGATCGCTCCGCCCAACATAGAATTGAAGACAAACATTGGTGATGTGATCGTTAATAGGGGACGATTTTATCCAGTTAATCGTGACGTAAATTTGGACAAACTAAATTGTATTTCGAAGGTGTTGTTATAAAATCTCGTAACTACGGCTTGATTTAAGCCGTAGTTACGAGATTATATAACAACACCGACGGTTTATCAAAACATAACGGTAAACCTAGTCTATCGTTAGCACAGAATTCTTTGCCATTGGTATGTCGATTGTTTTGATTGTCAGTCTATAAATCGATACAATAACACGTGCAACGAAGAACAATTGGGGCATAACATTTTTCTGAGCGTCCATTGGCTTATCGTTGTTTTTGATTGACAGTCGGCGTTTTGTCAATTGTGACTAGGTCGTTGTCGGAATTTTGGTGAATATAGCCAATTGACACGTGAATAAATAGACATTGACATAGTAATGATATGCAAGGGATTTCAGGATATTCCTGCTAATAAAACAATAATAGAAAGCGATTTTAGTTACAAATTGTATGAAGCATTTGTATGGCGGTTTCAATAGATGTTTTACTGTTCTTTCAAAACTGAATATTTCCATTTAACATCCCTTTTGGATAGAGTTGTTGAAAACAATCCCAATTTTGTCTGAAACTTTGCTATTTCCATGATGTCGAGATTGACATGTCACAAGATTACAACAGTTATCAGAATGGATTTTATGGCTGAAAAAAGTTGGAAGTTATCTGCATACCAAAAGATACAGAAGAATCTGCTTAACCTGGTCAATTTCTGTTTCAACAAATTGACAATTAATGAAAGCTGTTTTATTGATAGATGGAATTACTTAACCTTCTCGTTTGCAACTTTCAATTCAGACAACTCTAGTTAAAAATTTGTAGTTTGTAGTTAAGTAATCCGTTTTGGTCCTGTAGTTAAGTAATCCGTTTTGGTCCTTCACTGAACCCTTGACACCTGTCCTTCATTGGACACATATATGATCTCCTTTGATAAAACAGTTTTGAAGTTGATATTTGAATGACATTGCTTTTGTACTTTGTATCATTTCATTAATTGCTCTGAGAGTTGTTTCTGGTAGTCCAAAAAGCATTTCCGTACAATGATAACTGAGATTAAAATGACTCTGTCTTTGTATGCTTTCAGATATGGCATCTAAAGATCCGAAGTCATTTCAATCTCATGGCTGCGACCTATGTGGAAAGACCTTCAGTAGTAATGCCGCCCTCCAGGTTCATAAAAGAGTCCATTCCGGTGAGAAGCCATATACGTGCGATGTTTGTTGGCGCTCGTTCTCACAGAAAGGTCATATGTTGAGACACAAAATTACACACTATGACATACAGAGTGCACAGATGAAAGATTTTTTGAAATAGTGAATGATTCAATAGGTCATTGACCAAAGTTGTTTATATGAAGGATGTTTTCAAGTCCTTCGTGTACAATATTCAACCATTTATGCCTTTACTTTAACTTACGTAAAGGTTCTCAACACATTCCCACACATTGACACTTTTTTGACGACCATGGAGAAAAGGGGAGAAAAAATTGTGGAGAAAAGAAGAAATTGCTTGTGACAAGCAATTTCTTCATTTTTCACAATGTTTTCTACCCAGAAAGTCATAAAATTTGAAGTCCAAAGGAAAATAAACCCAAAAGAACTAAAAAGAAGCCCAAAAATAGAAATCTCATGGCTGCGACCTGTGTGGAAAGACCTTCAGTAGTAATGCTGCCCTCGAGGTACACAAAAGAGTCCATTCCGGTGAGAAGCCATATACGTGCGATGTTTGTGGTCGCTCGTTCTGACAGAAAGGTCATATGTTGAGACATAAAATTACACACTATGACATACAGAGTACACAGATGAAAGATTTTTTGAAATAGTAAATTATTCGACGATCCTTGTCAGAAGATGTTATGAAGTAATAAATAATTCAATAGGTCATTGACCAAAGTTGTTTTTACAAAGGATGTTTTGGAGTCATCCATGTATTGTCCATCCAAATTAATCCGGGACAACTTAATTTTCGTGTGCAAAGTCCGTTAGTTGAGCGTCTTAAAAAAACAATGCTTGAAAAATGCACTAATTATTTACGCCTGTGTGATGATTTATTTTGAATTAAAAATGTAATGGCGCTCGAACATTCCTTGTTGATAATTACCTAAAGGACATACACAATTCTAATAGTGATTCTTATGTAATGTTTTGACTGTCTTTTGATAATGTCGCAGAATGCTGCAGCTTTTGGTACTGTCATTGTGACCTCGTTGTCCTCTGTGTCAAAGCTTTAGACCGATAGAAGATCAGTCGTTGGCTAGTACACTGGAGAAAGTTGGAGGTTTATACGGGGAGAAATGTTAAAAAGTAGTATTTGCAGTGTAAATATCAGGACCAGTTTGAGTAACCTATTGAAAATAGTAACAGAAAGAAATTGTCCTTTACTCATGAACTCTAATATTTTCTTGCGCACAATGGGATCGTGGGTAATTTTACATTTGAATCATATCTGACATGGAAGACCATGGTTGTGGGCATTTTGAAATGCATTTTTATACTCCCCAAAGGGAGAGAATATAGTTGCCGCTTTGTCTGTCCGTCCGTCCGTCCTGTCCGTCCGTCATTCCGTCCGTCCGTCCGTCCGTCCGAAGTGATTTCTCCATAACCCTTTGGCCAAATCAAATGAAACTTACCATGTGAACTCCCTATGACAAAATGCCGATGTACTTTCCCCGGTTTTTTGGATTTGAGGCCTCGTCATGGGAAAAGGGGACTTAAGGTTAAATACAGTTTTTCTCTAATTTCTCCTAGTCTAATGGTCAGAATTTGATGAAATTTCATATTTGAGTAGCAAATCAGATGCCCTTGACAATAAACTATTTAAAATTTGCGTATACAAAATATGTCATGGAAAAAGGGGGCTTAACATTTGTTAGCTTTATATACTGAACAAAAATGAAAACTTTACACTTCAAGATTTCTTGTTTCTGGAAAAGTATCGAACTAAAAGCCTGAAATATATTTTGAAGTTATTTCCCAGACTTTCAGCAATCGTTTTGTTGAAATCTCATTGCCTTGTGTCCTTTAATGTCAGAGTTACGGCCCTTAATGCGTTTAGAGCTAATTGCATCTAATATCACATATGCGCATGCGCAGGAAACGATTCATTATTTTTTCTGAATTTGTCGTATCCGGGTTGCCAAAAAAACACAAAAAATCATTCTTATCACTAGTAGCAAGCTATAAAATAAAGGTCTAATCTGTCAATTTTGTGAATTACCTCCCTTTGACATGAACAAATAGGGAATTTAAAATGTTTGATATTCACAAATTTGTTACGGTTTTCGATTTATTTTTTTTAAAACATAATGCAGGCTTTACATGGGATTTTTAAACCCTTTTTTCGACAAGGATTTTCCGCAGATGTTCATGCAATAGCGATTTCAATTTCCTATGGAGATTGCATTGTAAAATTTTCAAGCTTTGCAACATAATGAAAATTCAGCTTTTCAAACATCATTTTTTAAAAGCTCAAACAATGTTAAGCAAGCTTCTTAACATTTTCTGACTGATAACTTGTCAGACTACCATTCCGTACAGTCTGACATGGTTTGAATTCTTCTGTTCGGATTTTTGAGGGTTTAAATTTTGTAAAATTCTGTTAAAATTATACACCTGAAAAAACGGACCCCTGTCACACTTAAAGGGTCCGTTTTTCATCCCTGTAATTAAGATCAACAAAACGTTTGGTGTTTGGTAAACCAAGTCAATGAACAATGCGAAGCACATTCATTTGGTTTCTTTACTTGTTGTATTTAGAAGAAATATGACAAGCAATGTAGGTGTAAAGTTTTCATTTTTGCTCAGTATATTAGCTCTGCATGGCATATATTTATTGTGACAATGCCTTATTCGGGGAGCATTGTCCGTCTCTGACGGCTCTTGTGATCATTGATAAATCAATCTTTATCAAATTTAGAATTTGATTTTAGACAAGTGAGAGTTTGAGTCAAACAGGACTAAAATGTGCATGCCCTTGAATTTACTCAAAAATGCTAGAAGTAACTAAACATCTCTAATTAAATTGCTGTAAAACTAAGGTGAGCGATATAGACATGGGCCCCTTGTTTTATTATTTAATTTGGACAAGTCTAAAACGATGCCCTCTGGTAATGGACAACAAATAAACTGGTACTATCGGTTTCACATGATAAATCGTCTCCGTTGTTACAAAATCTCGTAGCTACGGCTTGATTAAAGCCGTAGTTTAGAGAATTTATAACAACTTCTACGAAATACTATTGTTTATCCGAAATAATGTCACGGTTAACTAGATTAAAATGTTCCCTATTAAGACAAGTCGAAAAAAATATTGACATCTGTTGATGGACTGAGGTATACTTTCAGATAACAAGCGGCACCACGAATGCAGTTTTTGTGGTAAAAAGTTTGACCGTTATTCTGTTCTACAAATACACACACGTGTGCATACTGGTGAGAGGCCCTACACGTGTAACACATGTGGCCGAGGCTTTACACAGAAGGGACATATGCTGAGACATAGAATTACACATATGAATAAAGAGGATAAAGGGACAGCTGCACTTAACCGGTCGGTGCATTTTCAACGAAAAAGCACGTGATGTTTGTATCTAAGGTATATGTAAGAAGAGGCACGTGAGCGCGGAGCAAAAGTGAAAAATAATCAGAAAATCGCAAAAATTAGATCAAAAATAAATAGAACGTACCTTTTTATGGTACCCCGCTTCCCTTAAAACGTATATTTTTGTTATTTATTCATCGGAAACATGTGATTATCTGTTCTCCGAACATTATTAAAGAATTCAAGGTGGCCGACATTGGAAATTGTTAACAAATTTTGACACTGCCCCCTTAGCAACAGTCGCGACATGTGCAGTCAAGAAATCCAACATGGTGGTCACCGACCGGTAAAATGCAGAATATCCAGGATATCACATGGATATGAAGGATATGTTACCACAAGAATATTAATGAATCATATATTTGGATATGTTTGTATAGTAACACAATTTTCATGTGATGTATACCTCGCGATAAATGACCTGCAGAGCAGCCCATGCTAATCTAATGAGATGCTATGCCAGGTCATTTATCGTGAGGTATATGAGGTATTGGGATAGATTTACACATCTGGATTCGAAGGATGTCCTACTTCCAAGAATATAAATGATTCATGTATTTGAACATGTTTACAAACGTAACATTCTGCTTAGCTAAATCACAGGCGGCAATCGCATAACTTTGTTATGATATGCTTTTCTAACTTATGTAAACAAAAACACTCGGTAAGTACACATTTTCTGAAATTTTAAATCAAATACTTAACTCTCAGTTTTGAGATACGTACCATTCGATATGTGGTAATCTCCGGTTTATTTTGATACCAAGATATTCCCTCAAACCCCTGTCAATGCTACGAACATTCGTGCAAAGTGCAACGAATATATATCAGGGAATTCAAAAATAATTTGCACGAATGTTCTCAGCTTTGACCGGGATTTGAGGGAAGATCTTCGTATAAAGTAGACCGGAGAGTATGACGTATCGAATGGCACGTATCTCAACATAGAGTGTTAAGTATTTGAATCAAAATTTGACAAAAATGTGTTTTAATCGCGTGTCTTTGTTAGGAAAAAATATCAACAAAGTCACGTGATTGCCGCCTGTGTAAATATATCCCCAAATAAACTCCAAGACATGCCCAATTTCAAAGTTAATGCTGTAAATGTAAATATATAATAAATAGTAAATGTTCACATTTTGTATGTCAACATGGAAACCAGTATTGGAAAAGAGGAGATACTGCTTATAAGATTTTCATTAATTTTATGCCCCCGTATCGAGAGATCGGGGGCATATTGTTTTACTCATGTCCGCCTGTCTGTCCGTCCGTCTGTCCGTCTGCCTGTCTGTCCGAGAACTTAACATTTTGCCATTTCTCCAAAAGTATTTGACGTACAAAGCTGGAATTTGGTATGTAACTTCCTTCCGATGATATTTATCTGTTCCATGCAATATGACCTTCCTCAAGGTCATCTGTTAACCCTTATCAATCCTTTACGGGAAAACTTAACATTTTAGAAATATGGCCGTTTCGGGGGCATTGGTGTTTCACAAACACATCTTGTTTGTCAATGCTTTCTCAAATTTTTTTAACTAGGCATTAAAGACAAATGTTTATTTTGGAAAAGTTATTGAATAACTAGTGCATAAAACATGATTGGATTTTATATAACATTTATATACTGTTCCATGTTTTGTTACAACTCGATTTTTGTTTCTTTTCGTAAAACAAATAAACACATTGCTTTGTATTTGAACTTGTTCTGTAGTTTTAATCTTTATTATACCACCGAAACACGAATATTTTAGCGGATATACTGGAATCATCCTGTCTTTCTGTCCATCTGCCCGTTCGTCTGTCTGTCCGTCCGTGGACATGTATCTGTGCAGAGCATATCTCTGAAAATATACTAGCTATGACCATGAAACTTTATAAGTAGAAAGTGGAAGTGCAGTGTACAAAGAGCATAACTCTAGTCTACCTTGCATATTTCCTGAGTTATTGCCCTTTGTTTTCGACAAAATTGCTTGTCCGGATAAATGTAGTGGCGGGGGTATTTTATCACCATAAGTGTGATTCTAATTGTTTCTAGTTTGTTCAGTAAAACAGAAAATGTCCACTCCATTACACTGACACAGTGGCAGCATACAATACCAGAATGTTATGGGAGGAGTATGTATGAGCTAGCTTGTTGATCAGTCGGTTGACCGGTTAACCCTTTCCCAAACGACAAATTTTTTAGGGTGATCCACTTCAAAAACCGCCACAAATGACAAAATGGATGTTATCAAAGATAAGATTTGTGTAAAATATGGCACAGAAAATATTGAAACGAAAGGAGACTGCTGTTTATCAGCAGTTTCTTTTGTTTGAATGTTTTCCCAAGCCTTTTCTATTAGGAACGTGAAAACCAGGTCTTGTTTGGGAAAGGGTTAATCTGTAGAATTTGTGTCTGCTCTATTTCTCATAAAGTATACTGGGTTGGTTTTATTAAAACCTCTCATGCCAATATTTGATTTGTATATTGCATTTTTGCTATGATTTCGACTGAGTTTGAATTTGATTTTTAGCAAGCCGGCACTTATGTACGGGGAGCAAATGTCACAGCCCTAGTGTCGCGTCGCGTCTTCAAATTTTAACCTGGTCTATATCTCAGGCACTATTAGAGATACAGCCTTGATACTTCACACATGGATACCTTCTACCAAGATCTTTAATTTGGGACCATGACCTTTGGCCTAGTGACATTGACCATGGAGTTAGTTATAGTTTAAAAAACATTAACCTGGCATATATCTCATGCAATATTATTGATAGAACCTTGATATTTCACACATGGATAACTCCTACCAAGACCTTTTATTTGAGAACATGACCGTTGACCTTATAACTTTTACCTTAAAAGTTTGACTTACTTTTAAAAAAATAGGCTGTTTTTGTGACAAGCTCCCGGCGAACTATGTTGTCCGCGGACAACTCTTG
The DNA here is from genome assembly GCA_963680895.1 of Fragum sueziense. NCBI lineage: Eukaryota > Metazoa > Mollusca > Bivalvia > Cardiida > Cardiidae > Fragum > Fragum sueziense. The sequence continues at coordinate 1,654,738 of OY804608.1, forward strand.
TAATAGTCACCTGACCTGATTCTATCACACATCCAGAATTTTGCGCGATGTAATTCACAAAATTGTTAGATCTATTTTCAACTTTGCCTTCAACCGAAATACGCCAAGTTTACACGAACCAGGGCAAAGATGGATACAAAATACTTGTTCCAGTAGTACAATTGCTGAGTTTGATTTTCTGCTTGATGTGAATTATACATTTCTAAAATTTTGTGCTCTATTCAACATTTCCATGTCATTTCATTGCAGTTCATGTGAGCGATTATAGGATTATTATTGCACGATGGTTAACTTTGTGTTTTGTTTTGTGGAAGCGCACTCACTGGGTGTATGAATATGGTTGGTAGTCCATCCCTATTGAGATTCACGCGACGTCAGAATTTTTCATACGACGTCGTTAACATTCGTTACGTATCCGAACCTACTTAGGCGACGTCGTGAACATTCGGGGGTGGAACTTCCGAACGTTCCACCGCCGAATGTTAACAGCATCGCCTAAATGATAATTCTGACGTCCCGTGAATGTCATTAGGGATCACCTGAAGTGATTGCACTGATTTCTTTCCTTTCAGATACTGGTATGCAAGGAATGATGCCTTTTAAATTACACACGTGCCAATATTGCGGAAAGTCATTCACCACTAAGTATGGTCTAGTTATGCACGTCCGTGTGCATACTGGCGAACGACCATTTTCCTGTAATATTTGCGGCAAAGGCTTTACACAGAAGGGGCATATGCTGAGGCATAAACAACACTTACACATGAATAAAAAGGATATCCTGCCTCGAGTAAACAACTGAAAGGGCACATTGTCGAGCAAACATTTACGTGTAATGTTTGCGTAGGAACCTTTACACAGAAGGCACATATGCTTAGACATAAACTTACACACATAAATAAAAACGATATATCTCAAAGTCAAGAGTAAACAAGTGGCATGGCATATGGGCGAACAAACTTTTCCGTGTTATGTTTGTGACAAAGGCTTTACACAGAAGGTGCATATGCTGAGGCATAAAATTACACACATGAATAAAGAAAATCCTACCTCAAGATTAGACAATTGACAGGATATATGTGTGACACATGAAATAAACAGATACTGTATAACAATGTCAATATTTGTTTTATATGCCCAAAGGGTCCTATTATATCATGGTACTTCATAGAGCCATATCCATTCTACACAAATCCTACCGTTATCAACATCCGATCAGGCATCTGCAGAAGTTTTCAAATTGGAATATTCTAAAATTGTAACAGTTTGCTCTCTTGGAAAAAAGTTGAAATTAGACATTTGATTGTGCCCTTTGTTGCTGTAGTGCTGTCAAGATATGGCACATACATAAAAATTTTACCCATGAAAAAAAGGGAAATGCGTTCGTAATTCTCAATACAATTTGCATGCGTTAGTTCAAATCTTGTAGGTTTGAGACATCTGCTAGACTTGAACCATCGCATCCAAAATTACCATGATTTGGAGCTGGATATGGCTTTCTTCAGCTTGTTAACATATGTGAATTTTGTAAACATGAGCCATTATATAGTGAACGGACAACAGAATGCCTTAAACACGGTGAATAATCACGTGCCTCGGAATATAAAAAATCATTAGTATTTTTCGTAATACTTAACCAATTTCAATTCGGTTTGAAGCAGAGAAGGCTGGAAAATAACCAAGAATAACCGGATGTGGTGGATTTTTGTAAATTTAACTGATAAAAAAGTTATTGAAGATTTACCAAATTGTTGGTTGATCTTCAAAAACTGTATCAGCAAATTGTTAAAAAAATCAACCGGGTCTATCTAATGCGTGACGTCTGTCCACATTCTGAATTTCTCTGCTTCAAACGGTATCAAACCGAATTCAATTCGGTCCCGTATTAACAAAATTATCCAATATTTACTGAAATTGTTGTATCACGTGATTGTCCACTGTGATAAACTTACTTAAAACATGTATACCTTAATTTTCCGAACATGTGTGTGAATGAACGATGATTGAAGATGTTGAAGTATATATTGTCATGTACTTCCTGTGGTAAAAACTATACACTGTCAGAACATTACATTTTAGATATGTCACTTTTGCGAGAACTTCTTTAAAAGCTTGTCAGACTTGTTTATGAATTTTTGAACATTTATAAGGCACAAAAATCTATTTTTATAGCACTATGTCGGCTTAAAAATGACCAGTATGTATACACATGATAACATTTATTTCGTATCATGTGAATGTGATTTGTGCTAGAGGTGAATTGTTATAGAATGAATACTTTATTTTCTGCTGGTTCTTATGCAAAATTTCAGTTGTAATATAATGAAGAGGAAAATAAATGCATTGAAAAGTGTGATTGATTACTGGTTTAGGACCTAAGATTATCAAAAAATATTCTATGAAGCCCTCGTTAACATGAACAATTAAGACCATAGGGACCCCAGGATTTGGTTTATCTGCTTGAACATAATGATATTTGGTAATATATTGATTTCTTGTGAACACTACAGATATGCCGTTTTGCCTCAGCTGCCTTGATGTCTTACTGTAGATTGAAAATGTGTCTCGTTGATTAAAAAAGGAGATCACTTGATTAAACTTGAGAATTAGTCTATGTATACTCTTTAGAGTCCGGGAGTTTCTCTCAATTACGTTTTAAGATGGTTAGTATATTTATCTTAACACACATTTAGGGCAAGAACGAAAATGATCCATGTTCGGCAAAACAAATTAAACAGCTGGGTCAGATTTAAGAGGGTGTTCATAGACACTCTGAACGCCCTTGCAAAGCCAGATGAGCTATTATATCCTCCTGTGCCCTTTGTTTCTACTTCAAGTAACATTTTCTTATCTGATAATGCATGAATGTAATCACTGGACACTAATAGTTCACGGTAAATGACCTGAAAGAGTTCCAATCTATTAGGTCCAGATGCTCTGCCAGTTCACTTTTCATGAGCTATTCTTTTTATAGAGCCTTATTTCTTTCGTTTCCGAATTAGGGATGAAAGAACGGATGTCCTATAAAGTACATAAGTGTCAATATTGCGGGAAAATTCTTCCATAGTAAATCAGGACTAGAAATGCATGTCCGCGTTTATATCTTTGACGTTCTAACTTTGTTATTTTAATACCAAACCCTATGTTGTGGGTACTCATTTGAATCGTCACGACGAGACGTTTCAAATGAGCAGCCACAACATAGGGTTTGATAAACAATGATATAGAAACAGTGCATGTTGACTCGACCATCCCTCTTATCTGAGGAAAGTTCTTCCGCAGTAAATCTGGACTAGAAATGCTTTTCGGCGTGCATACTGGATTTGCTTTCGGGCATTAACGTATTGTTTTGCCTCTGCGAATGTTAACGACCCTAAAAGCATGTACTTATCTATTATAGAACATTATTTCTTTCGTTTCAGATATTGGGATGAAAGAACTGATGTCCTATAAAGTACATAAGTGTCGGTACTGCGGAAAGTCCTTCCACAGTAAATCAGGGCTAGAAATGCATACAAGGGTGCATACTGGTGAGAAGCCTTATAAATGTGACGTGTGTGGTCAAGGTTTCTCACAGAAAGGGTCAATGGTGCGGCATAAAGTGACTACACATATGAATATTGATGTATAGACATAAAGTAACTACACATATGGACATCGATGTTTAGTACATAGGTGTGCAGGGATTACTTGGGGTCAAGGTTTCTCTCAGATTGGGTCAATTTTGAGGCATAAAGTGACTACACATGATAATTATGAACATGGATGTGCAGAATATTGATGTATAGTGAATATGAGTGGTCAAGTTTTCTCACAGAAAGGATCAATGCTGCATCATAAAGTGACTACACATATGAACATTGACGTTAAATACATATTTATCCTGTCACATGATGTAATATCGACCGTGAAAAGGGGCGCCATGAAAACTAAAATGTTTCACGGTCGATATTACCGGAAGTTCCTTTTCACGGTCACTTGGTTTGTCGGAACTATTTTCTTCCTGTACCCGCCTAACGCTTTCTTATAAATAATGTTGCCTGTATTCATATTATTCACAATAGAAGCCTTAAAATGGAATTTTTGTCTCATAATTAAAATCGTAAACAATTCTAATTGACTTTAGAAAACCAACGATCATTATATAGATAATGCATTTTTTGACCATGAATTGTAGAAGAAAGCAGAATGCGAGTTTAACTCCATAACTCATAGCATGTGTGGTCTGAAAATTGAATTTAATACCCAATTCATGGAATTTCCTTTTCACTTGATATATTTCTCGGAAATCCCCCGTTGAGACCCTCAAATTTTAAAATCGATGATGTTTATTTGATGACGTAATAGACATTATGATCGAATTTGTGACGTAATTGTTTGGTGTCAAGTAAAAAGGGATAAAAGGAATAAAGGAAGGAATTTAAAGTGGATTTTCTTAACAGGACAGGATTGAGATCAGTGGTTAGACATCTTTTGTCAAGAAATGGCAGTCTTGTTGTTTTTGTCAAGACTTTGAATTGCTACTTTGCACAACACAACATTCCAATATGGACAATCTCGAAAAACAAGCAAACATTGAAGATGAACTGAGGATTTAGGAAAACTGATTTGTATGGATTAACAGTGAAATGCATTGTGGTGTGGATTTTGTATTCTTATCGAGGTTAGTTATTTTTACTGTTCAAGTTTGAATAACAGTAAACCTTATTCTTCGTTGAAATGGACCTTCAAATCCCATCCGCCTAGAACACAAGCAAGCAGTCATTGACTTTACTTCGTAACTCGCCATTCATGCATTTTGATCTTACAGAAAAGTGTAAATATTTAAAAATCGGAATGTGACAAGTTTCTTATAGGCCATGCCCACGGCTATTTTAAGTTGAAAAAGAAAGTTTAAACAGGAATTATTTTCTTTGGCTCAATAACCGTTTGCGATATTCCTCATTTAAGGAGTGGTATTTCTGGCGAAATACTTTATTATTCCCATTTCACGAAATCTAAATGAATTTTGCTTCTTTTTCTACAAATCCGTTTGTATAAATAGAATAATAGGTCACCTATTATTTTATATTTCTCTACTATGTGGCCAATTCATGCATTTTGATCTTACAGAAAACGTGTAAATATTTAAAAATCGGAATGTGACAAGTTTCTTATAGGCCATGCCCACGGCTATTTTGAGTTGAAAAAGAAAGTTTAAACAGAAATTATTTTCTTTGGCTCAATAACCGTTTGCGATATTCGTCATTTCAGGAGTGGTATTTCTGGCGAAATACTTTATTATTCCCATTTCACGAAATCTAAATGAATTTTGCTTCTTTTTCTACAAATCCGTTTGTATAAATAGAATAATAGGTCACTGCCTGAAATGGATCAAGTTTTTCGGGCTCGGCTACGGAATTTACCGTATAGCACTTTATTTCTGCGGGGACTTTATTTCTGCTATTTCTGCGGTCGTGGACGGCACCGCAGAAATAAAATCCGCAGAATATTAATCCTGAATGTAGAGGTTGTTGTCTATAATTTTAGTCAGTACATGGACAAGTTTAACTGTTACCACCCGATGGAAAGAACAATATCATAACAATGGAGTGCTTTTCTATTCAAAAATGATGTAACTATGGCTTTAACTTAGGTGTAGATAAGACATTTTAGTTCATCAATAAACAAAGATTTAACAAGTTTGACTGATTGGTAACAGTTTGGTCAACACGTCTTTCTTTTCACACCTATCTGTATACGGCATTGTTTCCCATAACGCCTTTATAGATACTGGTAAATGAGTGGGATTATCCCTTTACCCTAACGGAGAAATTAGAATATTTGGTAGAGCGCTCTAAGCATCGCCTTTCAAACTATGTCTGATACTGACTAAAACTGATATGATAGCCCAAATATAAAATATTTGATTTTGCAAAATGAGAGACCGCAGAAATATGTTCCGCAGAAATAAAACCCGCCTGATTTCTGGAAAAACCGCAGAATTTGGACCCCGCAGAAATAAAGTGCTATACGGTATTAGGTGAGCCTTCGGCTCACCTATTAAATTCCTAAGCCTTGCCCGAAAAACTTGATCCATTTCAGGCAGTAACCTATTATTTTATATTTCTCTACTATGTGGCCAACTTGCCATTGATAATACATCAAAGAACTTAAGATTTGTGGGAAAATCGGTCTAGGTATACTTAAGATCTGTTAAATCAAATAAAATATTGTAATATTAAATATCAGGTCGATACTTAATCACAAATTCTGTGTTATCGATCAATCAGCATCTCATAGATTCAAATAAGGGTTGGAAAATTGGACTGCAGAATGGAAAAAGTAAGATTTCATTGTTCATTTTACACAATCCTTTACCGTGACTGACTGATGAGTCAGGTGAGCGACAAATAGCAATTGGCATTCTTATAACTATAAATGTTAGCTTATTGTATGACTAGATAATCGTTCAGTGCCGACAATTTGCTTGGACGTTTGAAAGTGTTCCTAAAGGGTTTTCCGTGTATTTATTTCAGCCGACTCGGCCCAGTATACCGGTCAAGATGGCGCACACAGATGTGGAATCTGCGGAAAGACCTTCGCCAAGATTTCTGGATTAAAAATGCACAGGCTTATACATAGTGGTGAGAAGCCATACGAATGTGACATTTGTGGAAAACGATTCAATCAAAAAGGAAACATGCGCTCTCATAGAATTGTGCATCTTAATATTGATTCCAGTCCATTCTAATAGACCTTTGTGTGACTCATAGTTAGCATTTGGGAGTGGCTGTCGTCATTATTCTGTGATTTTAGACATTTCTTTTGTAGGATTTTTTTGGAATTATCTTTATAATTTCTTGATTAAAAATGTATCGACTTATACAGAGTGGCGAAGAACCATATGAATGTGACATTTGTGGAAAACGATTGAATAAAAAAGGAAACATGCGCTCTCATAGGATCGTGCATCTTAATATTGAATCCAGGCCATTCTAATAGACCTTTGTGTGACTCATAGTCAGCACTTGGCAGTGGTTGTGGTCTTAATTCTGTGATTTTAGACATTTCTTTTGTAGGACCTTTTTGGAACAATCTTTAGAATTTCTTGATTAAAAATGTGTAGACGTATACAGAGCGGTGAAGAACCATATGAATGTGACATTTGTGGAAAACGATTCTATCAAAAAGGAAACAAGCGTCCTCATAGAATGGCGCATCTTAATATTGATTCAAACCCATTTTGAAGGACTTCTACAGACTCCTTGATAACAGTTGTGTGTGATGGTGGCCATAATTCTGTATTTTTGACAGTCATTTGTTTTGTTGGGTCCTGTTGGAAGAATCTGTAGATTTTACCTTTTCCCAAACAAGACAATGAAGTCCATTGGGGGAAAGTACTGAGGCAAAAGAAGAAAATGCTGATGATCAGCATTTTCTCCATTTGCCTCAATATTTTCTGGCCTATTTTGTATACAAGCCCGTCTTTATTAACATATATTTTATCGTTTTGCGGGAAGACCTTCGCCAAGATTTCTGGATTAAAAATGCACAGGCTTATACATAGTGGCGAAGAACCATATGAGTGTGACATTTGTGGAAAACGATTCAATCAGAAAGGAAACATGCGTTCTCATAGAATTGTACGTCTTACTTAACCCTTTCCCAAAACAACAAAATTTAAGGGTGATCCACTTAAAAAATTGCCAAAAAATGACAAAATGGATGTTATTAAAGATAGGATTTGTGTAAAATATGACATAGAAAATATTGAGACAAAAGGAGAAACTGCTGGTTATAAGCAGTTTCTTCTTTTGTTTCAATGTTTTCCCAAGCCTTTTCTATTAGGGACGTCAAAACCAGGTCTTGTTTGGGAAAGGGTTAATATGTGATTCCAACATGGTGAACCCGTGTTTGAAGGACCTCTACAGATTCCTAGATTTCAGTAGAGAGGTGGCCATAATTAGCTCACCTGAGCACGAAGTGCTCAAGGGGAGCTATTGTGGTCGCTTTTTGTCCGTCGTCCGTCCGTCCGTCCGTCCGTCCGTCCGTCTGTCCGTCCACAATTTCTTCAAACATCTTCTCCTCCTAAACCATTGGTCCAATTTTAATCAAACTTGGCAGGAATTATCCTTATGTGACCCTTTTCAAAACTTGTTCGTGAACTTTTGATTCGTCAAAAAATGTGGGCGTGGCAGGGCGGGGCTTATCGGATTTTAGAGAAATCCTAAGAAAATTCTTTAAAAATCAACCATTGGGCCAATTTGAATCAAACTTGGCAGGAATGTGCCTTGAGTCACCTGTTTCAAAATTTATCCACAATTTTTTACATTTGTCAAAAAGTGTGGCCGTGGCAGGGAGAAAGGGGCTTATTGGACTTAAAGAAATCATAAGAAAATTCTTTAAAAATCAACCATTGGGCCCAATTGAACCAGACTTTGCAGGAATGTGCCTTGAGTCACCCCTTTCAAAATTTATCCACAAATGTTTACATTTGTCAAAAAATGTGGCCGTGGCAGGGAGAAAGGGGCTTATCGGACTAAAAGAAATCATAAGAAAATTCTTTAAAAATCAACCATTGGGCCCAATTGAACCAGACTTTGCCGGAATGTGCCTTTCGTCACCCCTTTCAAAATTTATATACAAATGTTTATATTTGTCAAAAAATGTGGCCGCGGCAGGGAGGAATGGGCTTATCGAACTTAGAGAAATCATAAGAAAATTCTTTAAAAATCAACCATTAGGCCCAAATGAACCAAACTTTGCAGGAATGTTCCTTGAGTCACTCTTTTCAAAATTTGTTCCCAAATTTTCACAATTGATAAAAAATGTGGCTGCGGCAGGGAGGAAGGGGCTTATCGGACTTTGAGAAATCACAAGAAAATTCTTCAAAAATCAACAATTGGGCCAATTTGAACTAGACTTTACAGGAATGTTCCTTGAGTCACTCTTTTCAAAGTTTGTTCACAAATTTTTATATTTGTCAAAAACTGTGGCCTTGGCAGGGAGGAAAGGGCTTATTGGACTTGGAAAAATCCTAAGAATATTCTTTAAAAACCAACAATTAGGATAATTTGAACCAAACCTGCCTGAAAAATTCTTTTAGTGATGATTGAGAGATAATTGCTTTTCTAAAAAGCAACATTTTGTGTCAATATTCATCAAACCCTATGTTGTTGGTGATCATTTCAGTCATCTGCTTGAAAAAATTAATACATTCTACATGAGGTTTGGATATGAATAATTAAAAAAGGAAAGGCTTTCCTATTTCTCTTATCTATTTCTCTTATCTGTTGCTCTGGCCCCATGTTTATCTTATGTAAACAGATAAGAAAGGATTAACCTAGCTTATCAGATGGAGATCTTTCTTCATAACAAACTTTACAGGATCCATTGGAACAACATTATTACTTTATTGTTTCCAAACAGAAAGTCCTTAGAAGTTTCATGTCTTTGAATTTTACAAAATTGCCATTATCACTCTTGTCATATTGATTCAGGTGAGCGATTTAGGACCATCATGGTCCTCTTGTTTTGTATTTATTATCTTTGTCAACTATTTGTGTTGTATGATCTTGTTAGAACAATCGTTACAAAATTTAAATCCTGATTGAAAAGTGTCAATTAGAAGCTTAAAGTTCAGTTAGACAAACGAAATTACTACCGAATTTATATCGAGTCGATAAATAACTGAAAAAAGAACTAGATCTATATGAGAAGATACGGGACATCGATCTTTAAGATCCAGTTTTGAGGTCCCTTAAAGAAACGTTTAAAAACAATGAGGTAAAATAGTAAAATTCTGACGAGCAGCGTTTTCGACATTTTCCTCACTTTTTTCACCTTAGCAAAGAGATTTTCATTCAGATAGTAATGTAAATTTTGTCATCGGCAACACCTTTGAATTTGGTTAGGTCTATATGTTTGTAATCTTTGTGGCCAAAAATGTCCAAGTAGGCAAATCATGTAGATTTTGCTGAATTACCCCCTCAAACTTTCAAGAGATTGATCGGAAATGGTTTGACAACATATTTTAGACTGATTTAGTTAGAAAAAAGAAAGAAAATGTTTATCGGTATTCTTAAATCGATTGTTTTTATATTTGGCAAAGAAATTCTCCAATGAAAAGGAGAAAATATTGGTTTCTTTTGGCATATATAAATCCTTTTGAATAATACAGAATTTCGTTGTGTTAGAAGAGGTAAAATGACATTCTCAGAATCAAACAACGGAAATAATAATAAGTATTCGTACACGTATGTATAAGTTGTGTGTTGTATAGCTCAAGATAACTTATCTGGCGTAAATACTCTAGCTAATAGCTAGATATGCTTAGCCAGATCATTTATCGAAACATATATTTTGGTTTGAATCATGTGTTTTGATGTTAAACAACCAGTAAAAATTCAAAAATGTTGTTACGTTCATTTCAAATTACATGTAGGTTCAAAATAAGTACCTCGTATGACCAAAGTTGTAAATGTTTTATCGCGACCTTTAGAAATATTTTTATGTTCCCATATCGAAAGATCGGGGGCATATTGTTTTACTGTTGTCTGTCCGTCCGTCTGTGTTAGTCTGAAACTTAACATGAAAACTTAACATTAGCCTTTTCTCCAATAGTATTCCACGTACAAAGCTCAAACTTGGTATGCAAACTTCTTTCAATGAAATATATATATCTGCTTCATGAAATATGACCATTCTCATGGCCATCCTTTAACCCTTATCAGCCCTTTAAAACATGCAGCTTTACATGGAAATTTAATATGCAGCTTTACATGGAAATTGAAGTTGAAAACTTAACATTAGCATTTTCTTCAAAATTATTCTAGATACAAAGCTCAAAGGACCTGGGTCAATTTCTATAGAAAATTGCCCCCTCTTGCACACGAATGAAATTTATATGAATGAATGGTACATATGTGTATTTTAACCGCTTGAAATATTTAAGGATTTGGAATAGTCCAAAGGGGTGTATTAGAACTCTAAAGTATGGTGGTGTAGACTGGCCAAAATTGCATGATTGACTTTGCATTACGAAAAATCGGTTTCCCTATGAATGTTCGAGATATTTTTTTCGCGGGAATCCAAGAAACAATTCCAATCTATTGTTTGGAAGAATACAATCTCAAGAACTTACCCCAAAATTTATCAGAATTTAAGTATTGTCTTTTTCTAAGAATCAATAGTTATTTTGAACATTTATTTATGATATTTTAACTACCAATTATGTTAAAAAGAACAAAATTTACTTTTGTTCTTGCAAACTTGTTCTAGTACATCATTATAGTAAATATTGTTAATATTTTGGAATGTATGGTGTGTTGTCAGGGTCAAAATTTAAGTTTTGTTAAAACCATTTTATCATTATTAAATACGTTTATCATTTATCTGTAGAAAATTTGAGAACACGAATGAAACTTATATTAATGAATGCTACATATGCGTACTTTAATCTTCAGAAATATTTAAGGAATTGAAATAGTCCAAAATGGTGAATTAGAGCTCTAAAGTATGGTGGACTGTACTTGCCGAAATTGCACGATTGTTTTTTAACTAAAAAAGACGAGTTTCTTTTGGAATCTTCTAGATTTTATTCCTTTAATCCAAGAAACACTTAAAACTATTATTTGGTAGTAAAAGATCCTGCGACTTTACCAGAAAATCTTTAAGAGTTTTAGTATTTTCTTTTTCCGAGAATTACGTGCTATTTTGAGCATTTGTTTACGGTATTTTAACAACAAATGATTTGAAAAAAAAGATTAAAATCTACCTTTATTGTTGCAAACCTGTTCGGATACGTTATCATAGTAAATATTATTAATTATACCCCCCACAACAAAGTTATGGGGGGGTATACTGGATTCAGGTTGTCCGTCCGTCTGTCCGTCTGTCCGTCCGTCCGTCCGTCCGTCCGTCCGTGGACATAATTTTGTGTCCTCTTCTCCTCCCACAGTTTTTGACCGATTTTGCTGAAATTTTAGCAGGTTGTTTCCTATCATATGAAGTTGTGCACCTGCAATTTTCATCTTGATCCAGGCAGTAGTTTCAGAGTTATGCCACTTTGAACTTTAGCACTTTTTCAGTGACAACGCGCTAGTGGGGGGTATTTGTCCGCTTTGCGACAGTTCTAGTTTTTGACATGTATGGTGTATTGTTAGGGTTATAATTTATGTCTTTAAATACTGTTATCATTATTTCTGATAACTAGATGAATTCTAATGCATGAGTTGCTTTCATTTTCACTGTCAGATTCAAGTTCAGAGTATGTCTAGCAGCCTACTTGCATTGCATTGCATCATGCTCTAAAGTATGGTGGCCTGAACTTGCCAAAATCCCATGATTAAGTTTACACTAACGATAAACTCGTTTCCTTGGGAATTGAGCTTTTTCGTGGGAATCTAAGAAATATTCTTCCAATCTATTATTTGGAACAATAAAATCTCAATACTAAGCCACAAAAAAACACACCATACATTCCAAAATATTAACAATATTTACTATAATGATGTACTAGAACAAGTTTGCAAGAACAAAAGTAGATTTTGTTCTTTTTAACATAATTTGTAGTTAAAATATCATAAATAAATTTTCAAAATAACTATTGATTCTTAGAAAAAGACAATACTTAAATTCTGATAAATTTTGAGGTAAGTTCTTTAGATTGTATTCTTCAAAATAATAGATTGGAATTGTTTCTTGGATTCCCGCGAAAAAATATCTCGAAAATTCCTAGGGAAACCGATTTTTCGGTAATGCAAAGTCAATCATGCAATTTTGGCCAGTCTACACCACCATACTTTAGAGCTCTAATACACCCCTTTGGACTATTCCAAATCCTTAAATATTTCAAGCGGTTAAAATACACATATGTAGCATTCATTCATATAAATTACATTCGTGTGCAAGAGGGGGCAATTTTCTATAGAAATTGACCCAGGTCCTTTGGTATGTAATCTTTCTTCAATGATATTTAGTTAGTCAATGTCATCCATATTGGTCAAGGTCAAATATCAATTAAGGTCATAAATATAGAAAAATGGCCATTTCGGGGGCATTTGTGTTTCACAAACATATCTTGTTTGGTTTAACAAATTCCAATGATTGTTTAATGAATCTTTGTTGTTTATGGTGCTGCAAATGCAGAAACATTGATTGATTGAAAATGTGAAAAATGTATAGATTAAAGTTGCCAACGTAATTCAGTTGTACTTCTGTTTACTTTCCTGATCAATTTTCAAGCTGACCTTAGCACAATGTACTAAGGATGAGCTGTTGTAAGCAATCAATGTCCCTCGTATGTCCAATCACAATTACCAAACAATTACCCCCCCCCCCAAGGAAAACTTAGCAATTAACTACTCAGTGCCTCCATACCCTATCACTCTCTCAGTTGAGCGATATATTGCCGTCTTGGCCTTCTAGTATGTACATTTAGCTTAAATCTGCTATGAAACTTTTTATAAACGTACGTCTCGGAATTTACAGGAAAGAATATTGCTTACCCCTTTACCAAACAGCAAAACTTTAGGTGATCCACTTCAAAACTTGCCACAAATGACAAAATGGAAGTTATCAAAGATAGAATTTGTATAAAATATGGCATAGAAAATATTGAGACAAAAGGAGAAACTGCTGGTTATCAGCAGTTTCTTCTTTTGTCGTAATTTTTTCCATAGCCATTTTAATTAGAGACGTCAAAACCAGGTCTTGTTTGGGAAAGGGTTAAATGCTGTTATGTTTCAATTTCAGGTCCAAATGATCCAATACCACGTTTTACGTGTTATTTATGCGGGAAGCTATTCCCGAGTAATGCACATCTAAAAATGCATACACGAATACACACAGGAGAGAGGCCTTACATGTGTGAAATATGCGGGCGACGGTTTACACAGAAGGGCAGTGTAGACAGGCATAAAGTCATACATAGCAAAGGAAAAGGGAAAGGAAAGCGAAATGACATGGAATTTTCTCGGAGAGGGAGAATACCAAAGTATTTGTAATGACGAAACTCAGTTCATGTGAAATGTCATTACGTGTAAACAAATGGGTACATAGAAATCTGGTGTGAAATAACCCTTAAAGTAACAAATAGACTGTTCCTTATTGAAAACTGCTGTCAATTGAAATTGATATAGATATGATGTTTCACTGTACATTGTAGCACAAAAACATAGCGAGGCAAAAGGCGATGATGTTGGTTATCAGAATTGTCTTCTTTTGCCTCAATATATGCTCAAGACTTATATCAATTGGAAATTTGTCGCCTTGAAAAGGTTTTCCTATTTCAAGCTTCATCTAGACTAAAAAACAAAGAAGTGCCTGCACATATATATGCAGTTTTATATTCGCCTTCACATACATTTTTAGGTCACCTGACCGAAGGTCATGGTGACCTATTGCGACCGTGTTTCGTCCGTCGTCGTGCGTCGTGCGTCGTGCGTTAACTTTTAACATTTTCGACTTCTTCTTGAGAACCATTGGACGGATTTCAACCAAACTTGGCAGGGAGCATCCCCATGGGAAGCCGCTTCAGATTTGTACAAATCATGGAGTTATCTCCCTTTGGGGCCCCATAAGGGGCCAAAAAGGGGTTAAATAGGGTACATCTTAAAAAATCTTCTTCTCATGAACTGGCTGTTGGATTTGATTTACATTTGGTATTTAGAGTCTTTAGGGCAAGGACAACAAAGTTTGTACAAGAGAAAAACATCCGCCCAGAAATGGCCGTGCTGGGGATGGGGGATGGGAGGGGGGGTCGCGTTATTAGTTAACTTAACATTTTCAACTTCTTCTTGAGAACCATTGGACGGATTTCAACCAAACTTGGCAGGGAGCATCCCCATGGGAAGCCGCTTCAGATTTGTACAAATCATGGAGTTATCTCCCTTTGGGGCCCCATAAGGGGCCAAAAAGGGGTTAAATAGGGTACATCTTAAAAAATCTTCTTCTCATGAACCGGCTGTCAAATTTGATTTACATTTGGTATTTAGAGTCTTTAGGGCAAGGACAACAAAGTTTCTACAAGAGAAAAAAATCCACCCAGAAATGGCTGTGCTGGAGATGGGGGATGGGAGGGGGGTCGCGGTATTAGTTAACTTAACATTTTCAACTTCTTCTTGAGAACCATTGGACGGATTACAACCAAACTTGGCAGGGAGCATCCTAATAGAAAGCCGCTTCAGATTTTGTACGAATCATGGAGTTATTTCCCTTTTGGGTCCCATAAAGGGCCAAAAAGGGGGTAAATTGGGTACATCTTAAAAAATCTTCTACTCATGAACAGGCTGTTGCATTGGATACACATTTGGAAGTTAAAGTTTTTAGGGCAAGGACTACAAAGTTTGTACAAGAGAAAAAAAAAACGTCAATAAATGGCCGTGATGCGGATATGGGATGGGAGGGGTTCGCGTTATTACTTAACTTTGAACATTTTTTACTTCTTTTTGAGAACCATTGGACAGATTTCTACCAGACTTGGCAGGAAGCATTCCAATGGGAAGCCGCTTCAGATTTTTACAAATCATGGAGTTATCTCCCTTTGGGCCCCAAAAAGGTGCCAAAAGGGGGTAAATAGGGTACATATTATAAATGTTCTATTGTTGGATTGAATTCACATTTGGTATTTGAGTCTTTAAGTAAGTTTGTACAAGAGAAAAAAAGACTGTCAAGAAATTAATGGTGGTGCTGGGGGGTTGCGCTTTTTGTTAACCCTTTCCCAAACAAGACCTTGTTTTGACGTCCCTAATAGAAAAGGCATGGGAAAACATCAGTGTTTATTTTTAATTTTGGGGGAAGGGGGTCAGGGCCCATAGGTGGGGGAAAATTTGCGCGTGAATGCCCAAAAAGGGGAAATTTCAATACATGCTTATACTCTCAAATACATTGTTATAAATGCATTTAACTTGCTTGTATATCATAATGGGACCTTCAAACAACCATTAGAACTGCTAGAGATGCCTAGAATCTAAATATGATTTGGATTTTTCTTTGAAACAAAAAATCTAGTTCCAGGAGGGGAAAATTTCTCTGAAATGGGGGAAAAAAGTATATTCCTCAGAGAGGGGAAAGGGGCCCAATAACGACCATTTTTTTAAAAAAAAAATCACTGAACATTGAAACAAAAGAAGAAACTGCTGATAACCAGCAGTTTCTCCTTTTGTCTCAATATTTTCTGTGCCATATTTTACACAAATCCTAACTTTAATAATATCCAGTTTGTCATTTGTGACAGCTTTTGAAGTGGATTACTCTAAAATTTTGTTGTTTGGGAAAGGGTTAACTTAACATTTTCCTTAAATGTTTCTGCTCTTTTGATTCAGGTGACCGATAAGGCCCTCTGGGCCTCTTGTTATCACAGATCAGAATATCCTTAATGAATTTAGAATTTCAAGCAGAGTTATATATAAGATGGTTGATGACTTCAAAATACAAGATATCGTTAAATGTTCATCAAACTCTACGTTGTGGATACTCATTTCAAATGAGTACTCACAAAAGGGTTTTGATTTGAAATAACACATCTAGAATTCCTTTATCTCTTTATCTGTTGCTTTGTTCAAGAAACGTCAAAGTGCTTTCAGAAGTCCTTTCAGTACTTTTACTTTGAAATGATTTTGATTTTTGGATTACATTCGATGGGCTTAATTACTTTTGTGCCAACGATTCTGAATTGGAAACGTAAATATTGTAAAATAAAAAGTAAAGAAGACATTGGACAGTTTTATTGTTGTGGTATATTTTCTAAGTTTAACCTCCGTCACCAACTCATTTACTTAATTTTAATTTCCTCGACCGGAAACATTGATAAACGAAATTGATTGCAGATATGTTCAATTTTTTTTATTATGCCCCCGTGTCGAAAGATAGAGGGCATATTGAGGGCTCAGTGCAAAAATATTGTAACTACATATTTTTCAGAAATTCACTTTTTTTGCATTTTCTGAATCTTTAGGAAGAAATATATAACACGTTCTAATTTTAGGTTTCAATTCTGTATACTTAAAAATATATTTAGAATTTTAAAAACATTTTTCCTCTTTACCTTTGAGAAAGTCAATAAGTTTTTTCCCTCTCCTGTAAAATTTTATAAAATGTAGTTACAATAGTTTTTCACCAAGCCCTCGATATTGTTTTTCTCATGTCCGTCTTTCTGTCCGTCCGCCCGTCTGTCCAAACTTTTAACTTTTGCCCTTTCTCTAAAAGTATTTGTTATGCAAAGCTCAAATTAGGTATGCAACTTCCTTTCAATGATATCTATCTGTTCCATGCAATTTGCCATTCCTCAAGGTCATCTGTTCACTCTTATCAACCATTTTCTCGAACACTTATTATTTTACAAAAATGGCCATTTCGGGGACATTGGTGTTTAACAAACACATCTTGTTTATCGTCAATGTTTGATTCATCGCATCTAATACTTTATCGTTTGGGAATGTGTTACATCAAAGCTTTTGGAACCTTTGTTCACGTAAATATTGTGATGTCCCAATTTCTTTCTGGTGTTTACACGTCTCCTATAATTAAACAATGTTAAATGAGCTGACAGTGGCTCATGCTCATTGTTGTTCTTGTTGCGACAAATGCAAAGCGTGCATTTTTACAGGTGAAAAGTAAATAAATGAAATAAATAGAAATGCGATTGAAAAGTGGCATAGATGTACTTAGATTGAAATCTATTATTTAATAACCATTTCCAAAATAATACCTGGTTTTGACGTTTCTAATTAGTAATTGCTTGGGAAAACATTTAGGCAAAAGATGAATATGCTGATAACCAGCATGTTTCCTTTTGTCCCATTATTTTCTTAAAATATACCTTACACGGATCCGTACTTAATACACCCAATTTGTCTTCGGAATCCGCTTTCAGATAGATATATGTCTTTGTGAATGGAAACAATGTTTTCTCGAAACCGCATGCCACTGAGCATTGGTATTTTGTGTGTAGTATGTTTACCAATTCTTTCAAATACTTCTTAAACACTAACCATTATTTTAAGTGGAACCCTTTAGAGTTAAACGAGTGTCAAATTGGAATAAATATTTAGGAGAAACAATTGTTTCACTGCTTTGAAAAGGTTGGAAGTCTCGGTTGAGCGAATCATTGCCATTTGGCGTTTCTTACTTCCCTTTTCGAGAACAAACAAATTGTATCAGTTTACCGCCGCTACCACCCTGAGTCATACGACACTGGGTTGTCTTTTCAGCAATCTTTGAGAATGCTACGAATGTCCATTTTTATTTCAGAGACTTCACCAATAAAGAAGCACGTCTGTCAGACATGCGGGAAGGCGTTCGCTAGACTGGATGTTTTACAGATACATACCCGCGTTCATACAGGAGAAAGGCCATATTCCTGCGAATATTGCGGGAAACGATTCAGTCAGAGGGCGCATGTTAAAGCTCATATGGTTACACATATGAATCAGTGAGAACATGTCGTCAGTGTTATTGCAAAACTTCGTAACTCCAGCTTGATTAAACCTCGAGTTATGAGGTTTTGCAATAACTCCGACTATGTGCGAGTGACTGTTATGGGAAAAGATTTAGATAGAGGGTGCATGTTAAAGCCCAAATGGCAACACACGAAATAGTGATAACATATATAAAGAAACATGTCTGTCAGACATGCGGGAAGGCGTTCGCCAGACTCGATGTCAGTCAGAGAGCACATGTTAAACCTCATATAATTACACAAATGAATCAGTGAGAACATGTCGTCAGTGGTATTGCAAAACTTCGTAACTCCAGCTTGACTTAAGCTGGAGTTACGAAATTTTGCAATAACTCCGACTATATGCGAGTGACTGTTATGGGAAAAGATTTTAGATAGAGGGTGCATGTTAAAGCCCGAATGATAACACATAATTTAGTTAGAACATATGTGGCTATTATGGGAAAAGATAAAGTCAGAGAGCACATGTTAAAGCTCACATGATTACACATGAATCTTTGAGAATATGCGACAAAAATGTTTGATATAATGTACATAAAACTTTTCATTCTGAGAAGTAATTATCTTTCCAATAAGATTGTTGTAAACTTTTTCAAAAACTTTCAAATCATAGTGTCTGCTCAGAATTTATGTTTAGAATGTTTTGATACAGAATGGACAAAATGAAGTGGATGTAATGATGAACTCCGACAACAATTATTTACATGTTTTACATACATATACATATGCTTGTGTACATTCGAATATAGTCGTAATCGTGTCTTTGTGCAATGTTCTTTTCCTTTCTATAAGCCTTCATCGTACAATGGTATCTTTCCCCTCTGTCCGACCTCATGTATTGCGACATATTTTGATTAAATCTCAGAATGTTCCAAGTCAACTGAGCTTGCGTAAATTGTCGTGATGTAGCCATGTAATGCTGTTTCCCGGAAAGGGGTCGTTAACCCCATTCAAAATAATTTTGACTCTGTCACAGACTGGATAATGGAAAAACATTGAGACAAGTTACGAAATTGCTGATAACCAGCATTTTCTTCTTCTGTCCCAATATTTTCTCAACTATAGCATTATGCATAGACAAATCCCATGTCTATTTAGGACCAGTTCACCTACAGCAGCTTATAAATTGGACTGTCTAGTAGTGACCAGAAAAAAACAAAGGCAACAACGGTAGGGGCCGAAAATACAACCAAAAGGAACAATAAAAGAGACAGAAAATACGTTTAAAACATTAATAGCAGTGATCGAAAATACGATTGAAAGCAAAAGAAGTGGCCGAAAATACAATTAAAAGCAAGAATAAGTAGATGAAAATACATTTAAAATCCACAATAACACTGGCCGAAAATGCAATTAAAAGCAAAAAAGTAGTTAACTAAAATACCATTAAAGACAGTAATAGTAGCGGTCGAAAATACAATCAAAGGGGGAATGTCACTTAAATTCATGCAAATTTCCCGAGAACTTTGTACAAAATAAATATGTATTATGAAAATATGGCCTTTAAATTGCATCTATGCCAATTCTTAGCTTTCTATCTTGTGTATTGGCTAGGATGTCGATGGATTTAAAATCCCATATGTTCCATTATTGTAAATATTATCCCCGGGACAACAAATCATGGGGTTTTAAATCCGTCGACATATAAGCCAATACACAAGGTAGAAAGCTAAGATTTGGCATATATGCAATTTAAAGACCATATTTTAATAATGTATACATGTATTTATTTTTTTGTACGAAGTTCTCGGAAAATTTGCAAGATGTTAAGTGTTATTCTGCCTTTCATAACAACAAATATAGTGGACGCAAACTCAAAGACCATTTTTAAAGTATCGTCTTTAAGGTTTATGAACTGATAATGAAATGCAGAGCCAGAGGCGAATTTTGAAAAGTGCCAGTAATTCCTAAACTGTGTGACATTTCCATTCCAAATACAAACATAAGCATTTTGTATGGTTTAGAATTTTGAATTAATGCATACTTATGGAAATATTTGACAAAAATGTTCAAAATTACCTCCCTTGCATATGAATATAGAGTAAAATAATAATTGAAAATTATTTTCTTCTTGAAGCATAACCTTGAAATCCGGCCTGGTGAATCAACTTATGTGAAATGTATTTACAAGTGTGTGTAATTTGATGCATTTCGTATGGCTAGAAAGTGGTGTTTTCATTCTCAGTTCGTAAACCTTAAGGTATATGACCCATCATTAAAAACACCACTTTCTAGCCATGCGACATGCATCAAATTTCTTACGCTTATAATATACTTCAAATAAGTTTATTCACCGTGCCTGATTTCAAGATTATGCTTTAAGAAGAAAATGATTTACAGATATTTTTTTTACTCTATATTCATTTGCAAGGGAGGTAATTTTGAACATTTTTGTCAAATATTTCCAGAAGTATGCATTAATTCAAAATTCGAAACCGTTCAAAATGCTTATGTTTGTATTTGGGGTGAACCTGTAACACTTTAGGAACAAGAGATGTTTGTAAAACATATATGCCCCCTCAAGGGCCTACATTCAAATGTAGGTCAAAGTCCAAGGTCAAGTTAACAAGGTCCAAGGTCATGGTCAAATATAAAAGGTCTTGGTAGGAGGTGTCTATGTGTGAAATATCAAAGCTGTATATGTAAAAGTAAAATGAAACATAGGCCAGGTTAAAGTTTTTAAAAGTAGGCCAAATGCCAAGGTCATGGTCAAATGTGAAAGGCCTTGGTTGGAGGTGTCCATGTGTGAAATATCAAGGCTGTAGGTGTAAAAGGACATGATATATATTCCTGGTTTCAGTCTTTTTAAAAGTAGGTCAAAATCCAAGGTCAAGGTTGCAATATTCAAGGTCATGGTCAAATGTGAAAGGTCTTGGTAGGAGGTGTCTATGTGTGAAATATCAAGGCTTTAGGTGTAATAGGACATAAGATAAAGGCTAGGTTAAATATTTCTAAAATAATGTAAAAATCAAAGTTCAAGGTCACACAGGCCAAGGTCATGGTCAAATGTGAAAGGTCTTGGTAGGAGGTGTCCATGTATAAAATATTGAGACTGTATAGGTAACAGGACATGAGATATAGGCCTAATTTAAGTTTCTTAAAAGTAGGTCAAACTCCAAGGTCAAGGTCCAAGGTCATGGTCAAAAGTGAAATATCTTGGTTGGAAGTGACCATGTGTGAAATATCAAGGCTGTATATGTAAAATGACATAAATATAGGCCAGGTTAATGTATTATTAAAGTAGGTGAAACACCAAGGTCAAGGTCACAAGGTCCAAGGTCATGGTCCAATGTGAAAGGTCTTGGTCGTAGGTGTCCATGTGTCAAATATCAAGGCTGTATGTGTAAAAGGACATGATATATCGGCTAGGTTAAAGTTTTTTTTAAAGTAGGTCAAAGTCCAAGGTCAAGGTCACAAGGTCCAAGGTCATGGTCAAATGTGAAAGGTCTTGGTAAGATGTGTCCATGTGTGAAATACCAAGGCTGTATGTGTAATAGCACATAAGATATAGGCCCAGTTTATTTTTTTTAAAAGTAGGTCAAACTCCAAGCTCAAGGCCACATGGTCCAAGGTCATAGTCGTATGTGATAGGTCTAGGTCGGAGGTTTCCATGTGTCAAATATCAAGGCTGTATGTGTAAATGGACATGATATATCGGCCAGGTCAAAGTTTTTTAAAAGTAGGTCAAACTCCAAGGTCAAGGTCACAAATTCCAAGGTCATGGTCAATTGTGAATGGTCTTGGTAAGATGTGTCCATGTGTGAAATATCAAGGCTGTATTTGTAAAAGGTCATGAGATATATGCCGGGTTTATTTTGTTTTAAAGTAGGTCAAACTCCAAGGTCAAGGTCACAAGGTCCAAGGTCATGGTTAAATGTGAACGATGTTGATAGGAGGTATCTATGTGTGAGATATCAAGGCTGTATGTGTAAAAGGACACGGGATATAGGCAAGGTTAAGAATTAAGCGTAAAAATCAACAAAGGGCAATAACTCCAAAAATTTGATTGGCAAAATTACAGTTCTTGTGCACTGCACCTCTCCATAATGAGAGCTATCCACCTGTGAAGTTTCATGATTCTACCTTTAATACTTTTCGAGTTATGCTCCGGACAAGAATCAAGTTATAAAATCAACAAAGGGCAATAACTCAAAAAATTTCATCGACAAAGTTACGGTTCTTGTGCACTGCACCTCTCCATAATGAGATCTATCCACCTGTAAAGTTTCATGATTCTACCTTACATATTTTTTGAGTTGTGCTCCGGACAAGAATCAAGTTTTAAAATCAACAAAGCGCAATAAC
Organism: Fragum sueziense; assembly: GCA_963680895.1. NCBI lineage: Eukaryota > Metazoa > Mollusca > Bivalvia > Cardiida > Cardiidae > Fragum > Fragum sueziense. The sequence continues at coordinate 1,677,485 of OY804608.1, forward strand.
TCACAAAATTTGATCAGCAGAGTTACGGTTCTTGTGCACTGCACCTCTCCATAATGAGATCTATCCACCTGTAAAGTTTCATGATTCTACCTAACATAGTTCTTGAGTTATGCTCCGGACAAGAATCAAGTTTGAAAATCAACAAAGGGCAATAACTCAAAAAATTTGATCAGCAGAGTTACAGTTCTTGTGCACTGCACCTCTCCATAATGAGAGCTATCCACCTGTGAAGTTTCATGATTCTACCTTTAATACTTTTCGAGTTATGCTCCGGACAAGAATCAAGTTATAAAATCAACAAAGGGCAATAACTCAAAAAATTTCATCGACAAAGTTACGGTTCTTGTGCACTGCACCTCTCCATAATGAGATCTATCTACCTGTAAAGTTTCATGATTCTACCTTACATACTTTTTGAGTTATGCTCCGGACAAGAATCAATTTATAAAATCAACAAAGGGCAATAACTCAAAAAATTTGATCGGCAAAGTTACAGTTCTTGTGCACTGCACTTCTCCTTAATGAGATCTATCCTCCTGTGAAGTTTCATGATTCTACCTTACATACTTTTTGAGTTATGCTCCGGACAAGAATCAAGTTATAAAATCAACAAAGGGCAATAACTCAAAAAATTTGATCGGCAGAGTTACGGTTCTTGTGCACTGCACCTCTCCATAATGAGATCTATCCACCTGTAAAGTTTCATGATTCTACCTTACATACTTTTTGAGTTATGCTCCGGACAAGAATCAAGTTATAAAATCAACAAAGGGCAATAACTCAAAAAAGTTGATCGGCAGAGTTACGGTTCTTGTGCACTGCACCTCTCCATAATGAGATCTATCCACCTATAAAGTTTCATGATTCTACCTTACATACTTTTTGAGTTATGCTCCGGACAAGAATCAAGTTATAAAATCAACAAAGGGCAATAACTCAAAAAATTTGATCGGCAGAGTTACGGTTCTTGTGCACTGCACCTCTCCATAATGAGATCTATCCACCTGTGAAGTTTCATGATTCTACCTTTAATACTTTTTGAGTTATGCTCCGGACAAGATTTGGTCTACGGACAGACCGACCGACCTACGGACCGACCGACCGACCGACAGACCGACCGACCTTCCGACCGACACTTGCAAAACAATATACCCCCATTTTCTTCGAAAGGGGGCATAATTACTAGCACTTTTCAAATTTCGCCTCTGGCTCTTTAGTGCTAATGATGGGTCGTATACGTTAAAACAAGTTCTTCGTTACCCATTGTTTCCACGAGGTCTTATTAAGACTCAACTAGCCATTATTGTGACGACCTAAAAGTCTCAGGTGAGCGACACAGGGCATGGTCCTCTATCATTGTGAAGTACCAAAATGACCCTTTTCGTATAGCCGCCTCCTTATACACACCAACTAAGACGTTCGTGTGTCAGACATGCGTTAAGGGTTTCTCCAATGGGCCTGGTTTTGAAGTCCCTGATACAAAAGGAATTGGAAAACATTGAGACAAAAGAAGAAAATGCTGATAACCAGCATTTTCTCCTGTTGCCTCAAAATTTTCTGTGCAAAATTGCACACATTCATGATTGTATCTGTTTACATTAACACATTAACTCTGCGGTCTCTGTCAACTTGGAATTCGGAAAATTCTAATGTGTTGCCGTTTTCGAAAGGATAAATCCTACCCTATATTTCAGAGAGCACACTAACCAAGACGTTCGTGTGTCAGACCTGCGGTAAGGGTTTCTCCAATGGGCCTGATAACCCTATCCTATATTTCAGAGCACACACAAACCAAGACGTTCGTGTGTCAGACCTGATAAATCCTATCCTATATTTCAGGGCACACTATGACCAAGACGTTTGTGTGTCAGACGTGCGGTAAGGGTTTCTCCAGACAGGCGTTGTTGGACGCACATACACGTGTACATACAGGCGAACGTCCATATGCGTGTGAATATTGCGGGAAACGATTTACACAGAAGGGGCACGTGAAGTCACATATGATTACACACTTGAGGCCGAAAATGGATCTGTGAAGGGGCATTTGAAGTCACGTATGATTACACACTTGAGATCGAAAATGGATCTGTAATCCATAAACAAACTATTATGACTATTAATTGGTATGCCCCAGTTGAACAGACAGGCGAGCGACCAAGTGCCTGTGAATATTGCGGGAAACGGTTTACACACAAGGGTCACGTGAAGTCACATATGATTACACACTTGAGGCCGAAAATGGACTTGTGAAGGGGCATGTTAAGTCGCATATGATAACACACTTGAGACCAAAAATGGTCTGTGAAGGTGCACGTGAAGTCACATATGATTACACACTTGAGGCCGAAAATGGATGTGAATACATAGACGAACTATTATACCTTTGCAAGAAAGAACGCATATTTCACATACAGTAATACGTTTTCATCACATAAGGGCCATTTGAAATCGCACGAGTTGAGGCCATATACTCGTAAATATTGTGTAAAAAGGTTTACACAGAAGGGGCATGTAAAGTCACTTGTGATTACACACTTAAAATCGAAGATGGATCTGTGAGGGTCGTCGCTTTTCAACAAAATCTCGTAACTGCAATTTGTGTTAATCTTCAGTTACGAGGGTATGTTGAAAACTGCGATATGATAACACACTTTAGGTCGAAAATGGATTTTGAAGGGTCATGTGAATTCACATATGATTAATCCGAGTCTTCTCTGATGTAAATACGCTCTTTGATATTTTGATTTTTCGCTATTTACACACATTGAGGGTTAAGTCGCATATCGTCGCTTTTCAACAAAAATCTCGTAACTGCAATTTGTGTTAATCTTCAGTTACGAGGGTATGTTGAAAACTGCGATATGATAACACACTTTAGGTCGAAAATGGATTTTGAAGGGTCATGTGAATTCACATATGATTAATCCGATTCTTCTCTGATGTAAATACGCTCTTTGATATTTTGATTTTTCGCTATTTACCTCACCTGAGCAGCCTTTGTTTACCTTGACCTTCCATTCAAAACCAAAGGTTATACTCTTCCAGCAGGCCGATTTGAAATGAAATTTTTGGTCAGGTATGACAAAAAATGATTTATTGATCTATACCCTACAGTGTTTTACCGAGTAATTCGATATGATACACAAAAACAAAGCTTCACTACTTGTAACGTTACCGAACTTTCCGCTGTTTTCAAAGAGCAACGCTCTCTGATGTAAATAGCGAAAAATCAAAATATCAAAGAGCGTATTTACATCAGAGAAGACTCGGATTAACATATGATTACACATTTAGATAGAAAATGGATTTGTGAATCCATAGACGAACTATTATGACTTTGCAAGAAAGGACACATATTTCCCATACAATAACACAGTTTTCATCACACAAGGGCCATTAAAATTTGCATGTTTATACACAAAAGTTTGAAGACATATATTCGTGAATATTGTGAGAAAGATTTACACAGAAGGGGCATGTGAAGTCGCATATGATACACACACGAGAACGAAAATCGATTTGTGAACTCATAGACGAGCTGTCACATTTTATTACACGCTTGAGAACGAAAATGGACTTGTGAATGGTCGTGTTAGGTCGCAACATTTCAAAGCTCTAGACCTTGAAGTTGAGGAGTTTGTTGAATTATAAATTGTCCCTTTTCAACAAAAAAGCGGTTTTATTGAAAAGCAGCAATATGATAACACGCATGAGACCGAAAATGGATTTGTGAAGGGAGATGTGGACTCACATTTCATTACACACTTGAGGCGGAAAATGGATTTGTGAATCCATAGATGAACGATCGTGACTTTGCAAAAACGACAGCCATTCCCACACAATCACACTTATTTCATCCCTTATTAACATGAACTCCTTTCTTTAAAGAAGAAAACGATGATAAATCAGTATTTCATGCCCCTTTTGAATAAAATGGGGTTTATTGCATCGCAAGTGTCGGATGGTCTGTCGTTACGTAGACCAAACTTTGTCCGGAACATAAAAAGGTAAGATTATGAACCTTCGTTGATATACAGACCTATAGACCATATCAATTGATGGAGTTCGTGCCCTTTGTTGGTTTCCATACTTGATAAACACCACAATTGGACTGCATCATGTGTTAGATGACTACACCTAAGGTTGGCCTTACATGTGTTACAAAACATCTCTTGTCTCCTTTTCTCTCATTGTTTTCTCTGCCATATCTTGCAAAAATGTATAGCCTTACCAACATCCATTTTGTCGTTTACATGATCATATATTGGACTACCAGAAGATTTTATCGTCTTGGAAATGATTACCATTGAGAATCAAGTGATAACAGGGGTAATAATGGTCGGTAATGTTTAGGATTAAGTCTGAGGCCGAATTTTATGCCCCGTATCGGGGGCATATTGTTTTACTCGTGTCCGTCTGTCCGTCCGTCTTTCCGAAAACTTAACATTTGCATTTTCTCCAAAGGTATTTGACATACAAAGTTCAAATTTGGTATACAACTTTCTTTCAATGATATCTAACTGTTCCATACAATTTGACCTTCCTCAAGGTCATCTGTCAACCCTTATCAACCCTTTACACGAAAACTTAACATTTTAGAAAAAATCCATTCCTGGGGCATTGGTGTTTCACAAACACATCTTGTTGGATTGAACACTCCTGTATGATGCATGTATTATCATACACATCTGTTCATCTGTTTGTGTGTGTTCCAGTTATGAGTTCTTAGAGATATTTAATCCTTTCTTGGAACAACACCTGGTTTTGACACACCAAATCAAAAAGGTGTTGAAGAACACTACAAGAAAATAAATAATAATGATAAAAAACCCCAACTTGATAACCAGTATTTTCTGTTCTACTTTCATCCCTTTTCATACCATGATTCACTTACATATACTAGAACAAAAAAAGATACGCAACCCCAATTTTTCGTAATATTTTCGACAAAATATGTTTTTAATGGATATTGAGTACATTTTTAATATACCTGCATCCATACGCATAGATATTGTGTCATTGTGTCATTTTTTCAGATGTCGTGAATTCATCACGTGATTCATAGTAAATTGTTAAAAACTGATTTTCCCCCTGTCGTGGTTTCTAAATGACTACTATCATAACAAATTTTCTTCAAACACAAGCTAAAACATAGACCAAGAAGATGCCAAAGCGTTCATAGACTTCTCACTACCCTACACAAAGCACGGCTGTGCCAAAATCAGCGCCAGTCTGCGGATTTTGTTTGTTTGAAAAAGTCAAAATGTTGTTGCAAAGCATTGATGGGGCAACAAATCGACACATTTTCGAATGTTTACGCTGTTGGCTCTCAATGGGACCACAACTGAACGAGCACGGAGCGGACGTGCAAGAGATATGACGTCTGCACGGTGTATAATCACGTGACTTAGAATTTCCGGTAATCTTCGATAACTTTGTCAATACTTGACCAATTTGAATTCGGTTTGAAGCAGAGAAGGCGGGAAAATGTCAGGAATAACCTGGTAGCGTGGATTTTTGAAAAATCAACTGATGAAAAAGTAATTGAAGATAAACACAAAATTTGGTTTATCTTCAATAACATTTTTTATAAGTTTTCACGCTCATCTAATGCGTGACGGCTGTCCACCTTCTCTGCTTCAAACCGAATTCAAATCGGTCAATTTTTAACAAATTTGTTAAAGATTTTCTGAAATTGTTGCATCACGTGATTATCCACCGTGGTCTAGGCAGAACCGTATCATCAGGTTAACGCCAGCTACGGGATAGGTTTAAGAATGCAATGGAGACCGCTAATAAATCGCATGGACTTCACAACATTCGAAAATCGGTCCAAACTGAACGAAAGAGAATGTGTTTTTCGACCTACATACACTTTTTTTTTGTCAAACTGTGTTGACGCCCGGTGTAAACTGGGTGTTTTCTTATTAATGGAATTTACTACAAACAAGATTTTGTGGAATTTATAAAGTGAAATGTTAATGCTTTAGATGTATTACATTTTGTTCAAATCTGATTTGTTGTCTTTGCGTAAGAAGGAATTAAAAAAGAAGTTGCGTTTCTTTTTTTGCCTAGTATATTTCCCACAGTTGGTATCCTAAGTTATTTCGTCTTACGGTCTATACTAGTATCACATTGGAATTTAGATCAATCTACAATTTTGTCTTTCGGGAAAATGTTGAATATTTTGCTTGTCTTTTATCAATTTTATATTTTAAAAAAAGATCAATAGCAAGAAATGCTGTGTGTCAAAAATAATGTTTATATTTTATTTCATGTTATTTGTCAAAATAAACATTTACCGAACAATTAGTATTACTTCGTATTTTCTCTCTAATAGCTGGGTAGGGTTTGTATCGTCCACCAATTTTATGACTTGAAGTTTGTGAATTTATTAGCATTACACTTTTCGATCTCTTAGGGCAAATTTAGTGAAACTGTCCTCGTGACGTTAAAATGTATTCTTGAATAGATGTAAACATCAGGTCAAAATTGGAAGACAATACAATGATTGCTTCGTATTTTTAGCTCCACTGGCCGAAGGCCAGCGAGCTATTGTCATGACGTTGTGTCCGTCGTGCGTCCGTGCGTGCGTCCGTTAACTTTTTCTTTAAAAATCTTCTCTCAAACCAGTGAGCCAATTTTGACCAAACTTTGCAGAATTGTTCCTTGGGTAACCTTTTACTTAAATTGTTTAAAGAATTTTGATTGGTCCATAAATGTGGGCGTGGCAGGGCGGGGCTTATCAGACTTAGAGAAATTATAAAATAATTCTTTAACAAGAGGGCCAAGATGGCCCTGTATCGCTCCACTGGCTTTTAGACATTTAGACTACTAACTTCTTCAAGGAATACAATAGAGGTCTATTCAAAGAAGATTCATGCTACACCAGAATGAAATCCAAAAAGTGATTAAGGAGCAGAAATGTTTTTGAAATTTTCTTAAAATTTCACTGTTTCATATAGCGAAAAAATCCTAGCCCACAACGGCCATGCTTTTCATCCGATCGTGAAGGAATTTGGACGAGATTCATGCAAGGAAGATTTCTATGAAGTTCAGTCGAAATTGGTCCTGTAGTTTTGGATAAGAAGATTGTTTAACAATTTTTCGAAAATTCAATTTAATTAAATTTATTAAAATTTAAGTTCTTCACAGAAATGATTTTTAAAGGAATTTAGAGGAGATAAATGCAAGGAAGATTCGTGTGAGGTTTGGTTAAAATTGGTCCAGTAGTTTTGGAAAAGAAGATTTTTCGAAAATTTAATTTAAAGGGGGAATAACACTTAACATCTTGCAAATTTTCCGAGAACTTCGTACAAAAAAATAAATATATATTATTAAAATATGGTCTTTAAATTGCATATATGCCAAATCTTAGCTTTCTACCTTGTGTATTGGCTTAGATGTCGACGGATTTAAAACCCCATGATTTTTTGTCGGGGGGATAAAAATTATAATAATAAAACATATGGTGTTTTAAATCCGTCAACATCCTAGCCAATACACAAGATAGAAAGCTAAGATTTGGCATAGATGCAATTTAAAGGCCATATTTTCATAATATATATTTATTTTTTGCACGAAGTTCTCTGAAAATTTGTAAGATGTTAAGTGTTATTCCCCCTTTAATTAATCAAAATTTAAGTTCTACATAGAATTTATCTTTTTAAGGAATTAAGAAGAGATCAATGCAAGGAACATTTCTGTAATGTTTGGTTGAAATTGGTTCAGTTGTTTTGGAGAAGATTTTTTTTAAAGATTTTACGAAAATTTAAATCAATTAAATTATTTAAATTTCAAGTTCTGCGCGGATTTTATTCCTTTGAGAGAATTTGGTAGAGATTCACGCAAGGAAGATTTCTGTGAAGTTTGGTTGAAATTGGTCCAGTAGTTTTGGAGAAGAAGAATTTTTAAAGATTTTTCGAAAATTTAATTCAATTAAATTAATTAAAATTCAAGTTCTGCATAGATTTTATTCTTTTGAAGGAATTTGGTAGAGATTCATGCAAGGATGATTCCTGTGAAGTTTGGTTGAAATTGGTCTAGTAGTTTTGGAGAAGAAGAATTTTTTAAAGATTTTTCGAAAATTTAATTCAATTAAATTAATTAAAATTCAAGTTCTGCATAGATTCTATTCTTTTGAAGGAATTTGGTAGAGATTCATGCAAGGATGATTCGTGTGAAGTTTGGTTCAAATTGGTCCAGTAGTTTTGGAGAAGAAGATGTTTAAAGAAAAAGTTTACGCACGCACGCACGCACGGACGGACGGACGAAGGACACAGGGCCATGACATAAGCCCCGTTGGCCTTCGGCCAGTGGAGCTAAAAAATCAACCATGCGGCCAATTTTGACCAAACTTGGCAGAAATGTACGTTGGGTGACTCTTTACTTCAATTGTCCATTAAATTTTGATTGGTCCATAAATGTGGGCGTGGCAGGGCGGGGCTTATCAGACTTGGAGAAATCACAAAATAATTCTTTAAAAATCTTCTTCCCTCAAACCAATGGGCCAATTTGGACCAAATTTTGTAGGAATGTACCTTTGGTGACCATTTACTGAAATTATTCACACGTACCATACGCTTTTAACATACGAGCAAGAATCTGAAAAAGGACCTTAAACATTTCCCAAAGTAGACCTGGTTTTGAGGTCCACAAGAAAACAGGATTTGGAAAACATTGAGACAAAAGACGAAAATGCTTTTCTCCTTTTGCCCACATGTCCTCTATGCTATATTATTCACAAAATTTACATATACACTTACCACATAAAGAAACGCAACACTAGTTCAATATCAAATATCTTAAATCTTGTAAATAAATTTAAGGATATTCTTATTTTGACATCAAAATGAATATTTCACCAAACAGTGTACAAAACATAAAAATGTAAAGGCATTTTCAAATAGAAATTTCAATCCGAAGACACCTGGTGTAAAATCAAAAGTCACAAACAAATCCATGGTTATAACCATCACATGTGTTCATCAACAACTGACATCTTTGTCACATTGATATCATTTTCAAAGCGATTTGGTGTTAAGGAAAGTTAGTTAACTCATCCTGAAAGGGTTTTCGTTCACAAAAAAGTTTTATCGGAGGATAAAGACTACCACGAACGCGCCTATCTAGAAAATCCTAAAAGTGTTCGATAAAAGACATGTCCTGAAATTATGGTCAGCAACACAAACGTCTATCCCAGCCCGCCTGCCTCTGTAAGGATGAGTCCAATTTGTGCGTATATCCGAAGCACAGACTTGCGGGTCTTAAGCTGGATCTGACCATCTTCGGACGGATAAGTTGTCTTAAATAGCGAAAGTTACATCAAAATTTAGGAACAAATACATATCAAATCGTTTGCTACTGGATGAAATATTCATTTGCGTTGGCATATCCGTGTCCTACAATATTCATTCATGTAGAATCTACTGATCTCAGGATTCAAAACCGACTGTTCAGGACCCCTTGGCTAACACCCTACCGGATAATTGTAACTGGTAAGCTTGATTATCTGGATCGATCCTGCACACTGGAGTTTGCTATAAAAGGGTGCCACAGCCTGGGAATTGAAAATAATGTTGACGTCGAGCTTTTGGGTCCCTGCCTATGGCATATTCCAGAACACAACATTCAAGTGATCTGTTGACGGCTGTTTTCCAGAAGTTATGGCATGCTGATTAGAGCAAACAGTGACAATATTTGGTGTTTTTACTGTGTAACTGACGACAAACTGTCATTCAAACAATCTTTGGGGATTGTTTTGTCACTTACAAGACGTTAGGACGTATTTAACGTGATTTAATAAAGGGACATAATTCCGACTTGCTAGTTGGAAATTTACACATTTTATCAAAAATAACTACCAAAAACCTTCCTTGCGACCTATGGAAAGTACAATTTTAGATCCTGGTATCTTTAAAACAGAAATATTGAAATTTGAAAATGTTGCGTTTCTTTATGTGGTAAGTGTAGTAACATCCACTTTAGCGTTAACACCAGCTTTCACTTTGGACAACCTTTTGCCATTTGAAAGGGAAATAGCATTTGGATGCTACATTGGATTTAGATCAATTTTACTGGAGTGCGGTCTGAAAGACTGATCATGGTTCATACTACTCTTGAGAGTTGCTATATGTTATGAAAAGGCTCTTAAAGAACACCATTCATCTAGATCAGACTGTGCGTATGTACAGGCTGATCTGCATTTATGTTGGTCTTGCCTTTCAATGGATCATTGTCCAGATTTTGTCTCGGTCATTGTGCTATTGCTAAAACGTCTTAAGTGTTCAGTAACTACCTATGCATGATGCATATTACATTCGATCCGTTCTGTAACAACATACTGAACAGCTGATCCAGATTGAAAGCTATAGTCAAAGTCCCAAATTTATGCTATATGCCCTTATGACTTTAGAGTATTTGAGAGTCCTTTTTATTGTCGAAAAGGTTATTTTTTATGGTCGTCAAAATAATATCTTGTTTCGGAAAGAATAAACTTTTGGTCATTAATTTGGAGATAAAGACAACTTTGGTCGAATTTATTAAAATTTCTTCATTGTGTATTTGTCGGGCGCAATCTTGGAACTGACCGTAATTGAAACTGCTCAAAGTTTGATGACATGGAAGCCATGCGAGCAATAGATCTATTAGAATTGCTCAAAGCTGCAAACACGTATTCACATTACCCCAAATGACAAAAATTCTTAACTCAGGTGAGCAATATAGAGCCAACAGTGCACTCTTTGGAAAAACAGACACTGACCTAGCAATCGTTTTAATTTCAGGAGATAATGTACAATCCACGTTCCCACAATGCGGTATATGTGGGAAGCTATTTCCGTCTAACTCACACGTGGTCAGGCATATGCGTGTACACACGGGGGAGAAGCCATATGTGTGTAACATATTAGGTCGAGGCTTTACACAGAAGGGACACCTGGATAGGCATATGCAAGTACATGTGTAAATTGTTAAAACTGTGAGAGAGGCTTTTAAAAGAAGCGATATGTAAAAGACATGGAAGTGCATATGTAAATATGCGGTCGATGCTTTACACAGAAGGGACACGTGGATAGGCATATGCAAGTGCATGTGTAAATCGTCAAAAATGTGTGAGATGCTTAACAATGAAGTAACATATCGACATGAAAGACATATACAAATGAACCGTCATGAAATATATAAAAGTAACGGTCGAGGCTTTACACAGAAGGGACACTTGGATAGACATATGCAAGTGCATGTGTAAATCGTCAAAAATGTGTGAGATGCTTAACAAGGAGGTGACATATCGATATGAAAGACATACAATTGCACCGTCAAGAAATATATAAAATATGCGGTCGATGCCTTACACAGAAGGGTCACGTTTATCAAGTTATAAGAAAATGGCTTACACGGACATTTGAAAAGACACATACAGGGATTTGAAACCTTCATTAGTTTCTACCAGAACTTCATAATGTATTCCTGGGAATTGTTTGTTATGTATCAATATTGGACTTACATGTATACTTTACAATGACATACTAAGTTGAAATAAAAATTGTAGGAGAAGCTTTCTCTATTGTCTGCTAATCTGCACTACCGTTCAATAGATTTTAATGACATTTAACTCTACTTTTAAATGCATTTCTTACGATCAGTAAAAGGAGACTTTGCTGATAGATTTGAGACTATATAGTATCTCCTCACTTATCTTTGAAACTTGAATAAGCGTTGCCGATTACATATAACTATGCTGAGTGATAAAAGTGCAGATATCCCTGGACTAACTCACTGTTATATACTAGGGGAAAGAAGAAACGCTACAACTATTTTTTGTTATTTCTCTTAATTCTTTTATGTTATTGAGTCAAAGTTGTTACTGATTTTTACAGGGAAGTGTATCTAGATATTGATCTTTGTGTTTACGTTAGAACATGTCTTACCTGTGAGATAACGTCAAAATAGACGTTTACACGTTTCTCACGTTCAAACCTTAAAAAACCCAAACTTTACATAAAACTTTTGATTTGTGTAGATGCACGTCGACTCGACAAAATCGACAAAATCCAATGATTTTTGTTTGGATTTAATCCTTCGTACCATTTTGCAACTTATTCAAAAACATCGTCCGTCAGCAATTGTGATGTTTACGAACGGAACATCTCAGCCTGCAATTGTTGCTGACTTTGGAGTACATCGGTTGACAAAATATTGCTCGAGATAACTTCTTAGAACAAACGGAACAACTGACGGCCGCCCGAAAAGCGTTCGTCAACGTCTAACGTCACGACGCCAGGACCATAACGTTCGCTTATTTTACCTACGGAAAGGAATTCTGTTATCGAGAAAAACTGTCTATGCTATTAATGGACAGTGCAGCAATCAAATTTTAGCCAGGAATCGTTAAAGTCATATTGGATTGCGTGCAAGAACGCATTAAACATTGACGCCAAATCGCTCTCATTTAAACGCGTATTTAAGGCACGTGCAACCTGTGACCTTGATTAAATTTTGACACTAGAAAGTCAAATGATGAAGTTTTACTATGCATTGAAAAAAAAAGTACTCGAACTATGGTGATTTTGGGAAAGACAAAAACAAAACGTATGATCAAATTTATTTTTTGTTGCGTTTCTTTTTTCCTTTAGTATAGTTATCTATTCTAGGACTCGTTTCTGTGATTGTCCACCACGAAATTCTTCGGGTTATACTTTCAAACGATGCCTAGTCATTGTATGACATAAGCTAGATTTGGTGAGCGATAGAATGTTGTTATGGCCACTTGTTTCTTGTTGTGCTTTAGATCCCTAGAATGAATATTACAGTTGAGAACATCCTGAAATTGACATTCTGAGTGGAATGGGATCGTTTTGTGAGCGAATGAATGGATGAATGGAATGAGCGTTTTGAATGATTTTGTGTATCTAAAAAATCGATAACACGCCCACGATAACCGTTCAACCAATCAAACGTGATCTTTAAATAGTTACAGTCCGATATTGGGAATTTACCAATATTATAGGTATGAAGGTTTATCGATAAAACGCCCACAGTAATATTTCGGCCAATGAAATGCATTCTTTTTTATAACAACCAATTAAACCAGGGAACGTTTATTGAGCGGTGTGAATGTTTTATGAGCGGTTTGAATGTTTTTGTGAGCGGAATGAATGAACGCTTGAGTGGAATGGTTTTGATCGGAATGGAATGGTATAAATGTCAATTTCATGATGTTCTCAACTGTATCAAAGATTTTTCTAAGATATGTGTTAAAAATATTTAGATATTTTAATGATATTTAGCTCACCCGAGCACGAAGTGTTCAAGGCTGAGTTGTTGTAATCGCTCACCGTCTGTCGTCCGTCCGGTCGTCCGGTGGTCCTTCCACAATTACAAAGACATAAATGTAGTTTACCATTTTGTTTAGTGTTTTGAAAATCTGCATGTAGTATCGTCTTACTGCTCTCTACCAAAATACTGGAAATTATTTTCATGCGATGAAAATTAACCATATGTTAGGGTATCAGGTTCAACAAAGGATATATTTTTTCCCTAAACCATTAGGCCTAGAGCCTTGAAATTTTATTCAGCATAAAGAGCTTAGCCTCATCAGATGCAGTATATAATTGGTGGACTAGTTCAAATTAACATTGTTCATGTAAGTAAGCTCTTCCTGGATTTTTTTTTATGAATTTCGAGAAGAGAGAACATTTCTTAGAATGACCTCCTGTAAATCATAAGTCTAGAATTTATTTTTATTTTCGTCTCAAACATGAAATATCAGCACTAAGTTTTAGGTTCTCAGATACATTGACAAGAATCTTTGAAAATCCAAACAGAGCTTTGAAAATTGGACCATGACTCCTTTCTAGAGTCCTTAGACCTTTTAAATACGAATGAAATGTGCCTCTAGGCTCTTTCAGGTGAGCGATATAGGGCCATCTTGGTCCTCTTGTCCTACAAAAAACCCCCTTAACTGCTGCTTAAACCAAACAGTTGAGCTCTTGTTACGAGGTTTCTAGGTGAAAATGACGAAATGCGTTTTACTTTCAGAATATGGCTATCTACAAAGATTTCCGTGTACACTGTGTGGCAAGTCCTTCTACACAAAGTCGTGTCTTAAACGGCATATGACAGTACACACCGGTGACAAGCCACATATATGTAACATATGCGGAAAAGGGTTTACACAGAAGGGCAATCTGAATAGACACAGTCTTACACATATGACTTTGTAGCTTCGAATCTTGTGTTTACATGTGTATAACATGATCATGTGAAAAGGGATTTAAACGGACCGACACAGTCATACACATATGACTTTGTAGCTTCGAATCTTGTGTATACAGGTGATGATGTGAACAACATAATTATGTGAAAAGGGGTTTAAACGGAACTGAAATAGTCGTATTATTACGCATAAACATGTGAATCTTGGAATCAACGTGATCTTGTAAATTGGACTTCGAAAGCAAAATGATTGTACATAATATGAGTAGGTCAAAATTAAAATGGTGATAGAAGCTAGCTACGGGCATTGTATGCCACAAAAACTTAAAAATAGAATGCAGAACTGTATTTGAAACTTGAAAATACTCTTTGAATATACGAAATATGTTGCCGTATAATTTACTCTTCAATGTACAGCACTTGATAAGTCGAGCTTTCTCAGAGATTTTTTTCTGCCATTTCAAACACTTGAATAGTCAAAACAATGATAGAGATTGATTTTGTGAGTAGTCATTATATTGTGCTAAAATAAATCGATGTGTACCTATTATCTGAGATTCGTGCTTAAGAAACGTCATGCGATACTTGATAAAATGGATCTCTATCATATTTTGTCTTTGAGATACCCTACTAAGTTGAAATTAAAATCAGAATATGATCACCTTGGCTTCGTGTGCCTTTACCTTCTCGGTTATGTATGTCAAGGTAGCTGTGCTGAAAGGTGTGATGCTTCTGTAGACTAGTATAGACCAATTTACATCCAGTGTTTTCCCCAGCCCAATAAGCTGTTTAGGCCCCACTGCAGCTTCATGTAAATCATTGTAATGCCACTACAGCTTCATAAGGACCCCACAGCTTAATTTCCTCAAAATTGTCTCCAAATAGAGGCATTTTATGTCTAAAACTGATAAATTATGCATTTTTGTGATTGTAAAAGTAATAATTGGTTATAAAAACATTATGGGAAAAGAAGAAATTGCTCAACATGAGCATTTTTTTTTTGCCATTATGTTTTTATTACAGTTATTTGCATCAATACTTCACCACTACAGCTTCAAATAATTCTGTGGAGAACCATGACATCTATGATCTTGAATAGCAGATCGCATTTTTAGGTCACATGACCGAAGGGTACATCGTATTTAGAGTATTTAGGGCAAGGACAACAAAGTTTGTACAAGAGAAAAA
The DNA here is from genome assembly GCA_963680895.1 of Fragum sueziense. Lineage (NCBI taxonomy): Eukaryota > Metazoa > Mollusca > Bivalvia > Cardiida > Cardiidae > Fragum > Fragum sueziense. The sequence continues at coordinate 1,692,890 of OY804608.1, forward strand.
AATCCGTCCAGAAATGGCCGTGCTGGGGAGGGGGATGTGAGGGGGGGGGTCGCGTTATTAGTTAACTTAATATTTTCGACTTCTTCTTGAGAACCATTGGACGGATTACAACCAAACTTGGCAGGGAGCATCCCCATCGGAAGCCGCTTCAGATTTGTACGAATCATGTAGTTACCTCCCTTTGGGGCCCTATTAGGGGCCAAAAGGGGTTAAATAGGGTACATCTTAAAAAATCTTCTTCTCATGAACCGGTTGTTGTATTGGATTCACATTTGGTATTTTGAGTCTTTAGGGCGGGCAAGGACAACAAAATTTGTACAAGAGAAAAAAATCCGTCTAAAATGGCCGTGCTGGGGATGGGGGATGGGAGGGGGTCGCGTTATTAGTAAACTTAAAATTTTCGACTTCTTATTAAGAACCATTGGACAGATTTCAACCAAACTTGAAAAGAAGCATCATAATAGGAAGCTGCTTCTGATTTTGTACAAATCATGGAGTTTTCTCCCTTTGGGGTCACATAAAGGGCAAACAAGGGGGGTAAATTGGGTACATCTTAAAAATTCTTCTACTCATGAACCGGCTGTTGCATTGGATACACATTTGGAATTTAAAGTCTTTAGGGCAAGGATTACAGAGGTTGTACAAGAGAAAATCCGTCAATAAATGGCCGTGCTGCGGATGAGAGATGGGAGGAGTTCGCGTTATTACTTAAATTTGAACATTTCCTACTTCTTTTTGAGAACCATTGGACAGATTTCTACCAAACTTGGCAGGAAGCACCCCAATGGGAAGCCGCTTCAGATTTTTACAAATTATGGAGTTATATTCCTTTTGGGCCCCAAAAGGGACCAAAAGGGGATAAATAGGGTACATATTAAAATGTTCTATTGTTGGATTGAATTCACATTTGGTATTTGAGTAATTAAATAAGTTTGTACAAGAGGAAAAAAGACTGTCAAGAAATGGTTGTGCTTGGGGCGGGGTGCGCTATTAGTTAACTTTTAACATTTTCCTTTACTGTTTCTGCTCATTTGATTCAGGTGACCGATAAGGCCCTCTGTGCCTCTTGTTTCTTCCAAAAGCTCGTAATTACAGCGTGTTCAATGCTGTAAATGCGAGGTGTTTAAAGTATAACAGTGATGTGCTAAGTTTAAATATGTAATGCTGGTGAGCAATAAAAGTGCAGAGGACTAAAATGCTGAAATTGCAACCCAGGCGTCGCTTGGCTGATTTCCCAATATTAAGTCTTTCTGGTGAGGTTTTAAACCAACGATCCGGCTTCCTAGCTAACACTTTTCAAATAATTTGGTGAGCGATGAAAATTCGTTATTACTTATTAACCCTTTGTGTAAGCTATTGTTTCCCAGTCGATTAGATCAGCTCGATCATGGACAGATCGACCTTGATCGATCGGCATATGTTGTCGGAATGTGCGTGGGTGATCTAACTTGATCTGCATTTTCTCGGATTCCTAAACCCAATTAGAGACCGAGAAGTCAGTTGGTCGAAGGAATTGACCAAACGCCGACTGTCAATCAAAAACATCGAATAGCCAATGGACGATCAGAAAAATGTCATGCCCCAATTGTTCTTCGTTGCACGTGTTATTGTATCTATTTATCGACTGACTATCAAAACAATCGACATGCCAATGACAAAGAATTTTGTGCTAACAATAGACTAGGTTTAAAGTTATGCTTTGATAAACCGTCGGTGTTGTTATAAAATTTCGTAACTACGGCTTAAATCAAGCCGTAGTTACGAGATTTTATAATAACACCAACGAAATATTATTTTGTTTGTCCGAATTTACGTCACGATTAACTGGATACAATGTAACAATCGTTCCCTATTAACGATCACATCCCCATTGTTTGTCTTAAATTCTATGTTGGGCGGAGCGATCTGTCGATTGGCGTTTGGTCAATTCAGGCTATCGAGTTGATCTGGTCGGCAGCGGGAACGTAGATCTAGTTTTATTATTGACATTTTACAAGCATTGAATTTATATCATGAAGATAGTCTACCCCTATTAAGATTCACGCGTTGTCGGAATCATTCGTGCGATGTCGTAAACATTCGTCACGTGTTCTATCTATATGCAGCCATGTTACGAGTAACAAAACTTTTTCGACATCGTATGAATCTTATTTTGGTCTTGAAATAAGGTTTCTTACCTGTCCAGAAAAATATGTATTTATATTTGTTTCAATTTCAGAAAAGGCCAACCCACAAAAGTATCCGTGTACACTGTGTGTCAAGTCCTTTAACACAAGCTCGTGTCTCAAACGGCATATGATTGTACACACCGGGGACAAGCCACATATATGCAAGATATGCGGAAAAGGGTTTACACAGAAGGGCCACCTAAACAGACACAGTCTTACACATATGACTTTGTAGCTTCGAATCTTGTGTATACATGTGTATAACCTAATCATATGAAAAGGGGTTTAAACGGACCGACACATTCTTACACATATAACTTTGTAGCTTCAAATCTTGTGTATACATGTGTACAACAGAATTATGTGAAAAGGGATTTAAACGGACGGGAACGGAAACAGTTATAGTATTACACATAAACATGTGTATCTTGGAATCACTTGAACTTGTAGATAGAACTTCAAAAGCAAAATTGTGATTGTGTACATAATATGAGTAGGTCAATAACAAAATAGTGATAGAAACTAAGTACGAGCATTGTTTGTCAAAACAACATAATGTTGAATGCAGGACAAAAGAACGTGAGAGGACAGGTCGAAGTGTTTTGTATTTGAATTTTTGAATAACCTGTCTTTAAGATATGAACTATGTTATCGGAGTTATCAATATACAGCACTCGATATTCGATCTTTGCTATGCACAGAGAACCTTTCTCTGCCATTTCAAGCATTTGAATAGTATCAAAACATAATAGTAGAAATTGATTTTGCGAGTAACCAGTATATTGTGCTAAAATGTACTGACCGATTGTAGATAGTTTTTTTCCTGTGAGATTCGTGCTACAGAAACGTCATTCGATACTTAATGAAATGGATATCTATCATATTCTTCTGTAAGATACCATGCTAAGTTAAAATTAAAATCAGAAGATGATCATCTTGACTTTTTGTGCTTTTATCTTCTCGGCTGCTTATAAATCTTCATCACGGACCAAATATATCTTTGCTGAAACGTGTGATACTTAGAAAGAACTGTAGACTAGTATCGACCAATTTACATAATTGAGCCAGGATCTGGAAAAACGTCCCTTAAGGATTTTGAGCTCAACATAGATCCAGATCAGCCTGTGCATACGCACAGTCTGATCAGGATCCACGTTGTTCTCTGATATCTTCTGCGTGACCTGTAATAACTTAAAGAGAGCAGCATGGATGCATATTGGACTGCATTTGATAACAGGCTTATCTTCAAATTCAATTTTCAAAAAATGCTATAAGGGACGTTTTTCCAGATCTTGGCTCATATATACTTTTGAACTTGAAAAGCAAATCGCCGTTTTTCTTCCAAAATCTCATAATTACAGCGTGTTTATGCAGCAATTACGAGGTGTTTAGAAAAACAGCGATATGCCAAGTGTAAATATGCAACTCATGTGAGCAATGAACGTGAGGATGTCGCAGGACTAACATGCTACAATTGCAACCAATGTTTCGTTTGGTGTGTTGATTCCCCAGCGTCAAGTCTTTCTGCTGAGACTTTAAACCAATCACCTGTCTTCTTAGCTAACTTCAATGAATCAATCTGGTGAGCAATAAAAGTTAGTTATGACTTACTAACCATTTGTTAAGGTAATTCTTCCTCTGCTGATCAGATCACTCGATCAATCCCGAGGACAGATCGAGCTCGGTCGGCATAGCTGACCGAATTTAAACGTCACTTACGTGCTGATCTACATGTAGCTTGATCCGCAATGCTCGGGCCTCCCAGCCAAATTAGAGATCGAGAAGAATTCATTTGGTCGGGTTTGAACAGGGAATTAGGCTATCGAGGTCTGGTCAGCAGTTGGAACTTTGATCATTTTCTAGCATTATTGTTGATATTTCACAAGCCTTGAATTTATATCATGAAAGCAGTCTTCCCCTAGTAGGATTCACACGACATCGGAATCTTTCATGCGATTTTGTAAACATTCGTCACGTATTTTATCTTTGCAGACATGTTACGAGTAACAAAAACAATATCCAAAGCCGAATGTTTACTACGTCGCCTGAACAATTTCGACATGACGTGAATCTCATTATGGTGGACTATATTAGAACTATACAGAAACAGTTATTACGTGCGTTTTAATTTCAGAATCTGGCTATCCACAAAAGTATCCATGCACACAGTGTGGTAAGACGTTTTACACAAGCTCGTGCCTCAAACGGCATACACGAATACACACTGGTGAGAAGCCATATATATGCAAGATATGTGGAAGAGGGTTTACACAGAAGGGAAACCTAAATAGTCACAGACTTACACATATGAACTTGTAGCGTATCATGTGTATCCAACATAGAGAACGACTGTACGAGAAAATAATTATGTACATTGTCGGGGACCAAAATAGTCGTGCAGTGTAAAATATAGGAACTTGTACATTAGAGTATGAATGCAAAATGATAATTGTGTGAATAATATTGATTGTGTCTAAAGCAAAACGTAGATAGACACTGCAAACATGCTGTGTCACAAAAGCTTAAAGATGAATATGAGACTAGGTTGGACGATCTAATGGAAGGTCTACTAGAGAAGTCGCTGAGTTATGCTGTATTTCAATTTGTAAATAAACTTGAAAAATACAAAATGTGTTGCTGTAGAATTTTATTCTACTGTCCATTTTTGATGGTCTGCTTTTTAGCTCACCTGAGCACGAAGTGCTCAAGGTGAGCTATTGTGGTCGCTTTTTGTCCGTCGTCTGTCCGTCTGTCCGTCCGTCCGTCCGTCCATCTTTCCGTCCGTCCGTCCGTTCACAATTTCTTTCAACATCTTCTCCTCCTAAACCATTGGACCAATTTTGACCAAACTTGGCAGGAATGTTCCTTGTGTGATACTTTTCAAAACTTGTTCATGAATTTTTGATTTGTCAAAAAATGTGGGCGTGGCAGGCAGAAGGGGGCTTATCAGACTAGAAATCATAAGAAAATTCTTTAAAAATCAACCATTGGGCCCAATTGAACCAAACTCGGCAGGAATATTCCTTGAGTCACTCCAAAATTTGTTCACAAATTTTTATATTTGTCAAAAAATGTGACCGTGGCAGGGAGAAAGGGGCTTATTAGACTTAGAGAAATCATTAGAAAATTCTTTAAAAATCAACTATTGGGCCAATTTGAACCATACTTTGCAGGAATGTGCCTTGAGTCATTCTTGTCAAAATTTGTTCACAATTTTTTTCATTTGTCAAAAATTGTGGCTGTGGCAGGGAAAAAGGGGCTTATCAGACTTAGAGAAATCATAAGAAAATTCTTTAAAAATCAACCATTAGGCCAATTTGAACCAGACTTCGCAAGAATGTTCTTTGAGTCTCTCTTCAAAATTTATTCACAAATTTCAAGATTTTGCTGTGTAAGGCTTACAACAAATCATGGGATAATTCTTCCACTTTAGCCAGTGGAGAGATTCAGGCCCTCCTGTGCCTCTTGTTTAACTAACATGAGCACGTGTCCGTCCAACTTTCCCATGTGTACTCTGTAGCGTCTACATGTTTTGCACAATATATATATATATATATAAAAACACTGGTCGGAAACGTTGTCATGATGCAATTTCGGAAGGATTCGAAATTGAGTTAATTATGGTAACAAGTTGGTCTCAAGTTAAATTCTGAAAAAAAAACTCAGCACACCAGAGCTCATATTTGAAGCCAAATCAACCTAGACATTTTCAGAATGATAGACTTGACAAACTCTCAAACAAGATTGAAATTGGGCCAAATGGCGTCAAAAAGCTACGCCATTGGATTTTAACACCCCTTTGTGTTTTTGTAAATGCCATATGTTATGTCCAATCAATCTGAAAATTTCTCATCATCATTGTCTTGGTTAATTCTGGTACAAAGTGGAAATTGGACCAAATGTGGTTCTAAATTAGGTCACTAGGTCAAATCGTACAAAAAGAACCTTTTTAACACTCTAAAGGTCATATTTGAAGCTATGTCAACCTGACGATCTGTCAGAATCATGGTTTTGTGAACTAATCTGAATCTGACATCACATTTCTCTGGCCCTTTCAAACAAATGCCATACTTAGAGCTAATTTTATTGGTATCTCAGACGGGCGCTTCATGAACATATTTGCCTTTTATTAACCCATTACCAAATGGCGAATTTTTAGACTAGTCCAAATTCAAAGATGATGCTGACGACAATTTTAAGTGAATGAAATTTTGATTTTTTTTGTCTCTTTGGGTAGAAAACATTGTGGGAAATGAAGAAATTGCTTGTCAAAGCAATTTCTTCATTTTCAACGATGTTTTCCAAAGCCATTATCTTGTTGGGAGTCAAAAGGAGCCACTGTGGTAATGGGTTAAGAATCACATGCAAGCAGGAAATTATTGGATTGTAAGTATGTTTTAATTGGGTAACAGACTATTGAATTACAATTTGCTTGCACACGAAAATATGCACTCATGTGTATTTTCATGCACATCTCTTCCAGTTTTACGCACCCATTTAAATTCTTTGTAAGCGCACACGTGTTATTTACAGTGACTACAAAATATGTAATTGTGCTTTTGACGGAGTTTGTACACCATACTTTATATTGTCGAGCGCAATGTTCTGACAATATTTATTGATAATTGCATTATATGTCACAGAAAATTTAAGACTAAACCGGTTAGTAACTGTAGGAGACGATTATATGTATGTTAAAAAAATCAATTGATAACATCATATAGCACAGTAAAAATAGATTTCCAAGTTCAATATTGGTATCGTAAAAGACAGTATCCGTGTCAACTGTAAGACATGTCTAGAAAAGTGGTTCATAAGGGGATTAATATGGGTAATAACATTCTGGGTTATTATTAATGTTTTTGGAGTAAATGAGTCTTAGATAGAAAAGAGATCGGTGTAGTAATTTGCCATTCACACTTGGGTTATCAGGCATTAATTTTGGACAATGCGTACAGTCTAAAAATATTAGCATATTCCCAGGACAGACATTTACCCCTACTAGTAAACCTGGGGTGTCTAGCTAAGTGTATTAATTGTAAAGCTTGTCCCGTTTGGTATAATAGATTCACTATTAAACGAGAATTTTTACAGTTGAATTGCTTTATCCACACAACTGAAATAATTCTCGTTTAATAGCGAATCTATTATATATGTTTTGTCGCGGATAAAACGGGACCTTAGAGCAAATTTACTTATTAACACAACTTCTCATATTTTTATGAATGGATTTGAATTAACACTTACCCGTAAGAGAAAGTTTGGAAAATCATTGTGACAAAAGAAGAAAATGCTGATATTCAGTGTTTCTCCTTTTGCCTTAATATTTTATGTGTTTCATTGCGGTCAGTTCTAAACTTAAATGCTATTTAATTTGTCTTCTGCAATAGCTTGAATTAGAACACCATTAAAATTGTCGTTTGGTCATCTTACCCTTAGAGCTAAAACATTGTGCATGCTTTATGCCTAAAAGTCCTCTCATGTGAGCGATGCAGGACCATCTTAGCCATTTTGTTTATAAAAAGGAATCATACACAATATACAAATGTTTCATACCATTATTATTATACCCCCCACAACAAAGTTATGGGGGGGTATACTGGATTCAGGTTGTCCGTCCGTCTGTCCGTCCGTCCGTCCGTCCGTCCGTCTGTCCGTCTGTCCGTCCGTCCGTGGACATAATTTTGTGTCCTCTTCTCCTCCCACAGTTTTTGACCGATTTTGCTGAAATTTTACCAGTTTGTTCCCTATAACATGAAGTTGTGCACCTGCAATTTTTATCTTGATCCAGGCAGTAGTTTCAGAGTTATGCCACTTTGAACTTTAGCACTTTTTCAGTGACAACGCGCTAGTGGGGGGTATTTGTCCGCTTTGCGACAGTTCTAGTTTGTGATCGTTTCGAATTTTCAGATTCGGAGGGCCCAACCGCCCATGGTTGCACAATATGCGGCAAGAAGTTCCCGAGTAATGCGCATCTAAAACTGCATACACGTACACATACTGGTGAGAGGCCATACGCGTGTAACATATGCGGGAAACGGTTTACACAGAAAGGCAACTTGGACAGACATAAAATTACACATATGAATGTCAACATATAACATATATGGGAAACGATTTACACAGAAAGGAAACTTGGACAGGCATAAAATTACACATATGAATGTCAACATATAACATTTGCGGGAAACGGTTTACACAGAAAAGAAACCTCGACAGGCATAAAATTACACATATGAATGTCAATATTTGACATTTGCGGGAAAAGGTTTACACAGAAAGATAATTTGGACAGGCGTAAATTTCACATTTGAATGTTAACGTTTAGCGTGGTCGAGTGTAGCATATGCAGAAAACGATTTACACAGAAAGGAAACTTGGACAGGCATAACATTACACATATGAATGTAAACGCGAACTTATTAGTGTATACGTGTAACTACAAATATTTATGTGAAACATATAGATGATTTTTCAACAACCTCGTAATCGCAGCTTATTTTTGGTTGCAGTAACGATGTTTTTGTTGAAAGGCGACGATATCCGGGAAAACAGTTTGCATTTCAATGTGACTTATGCTGGAAAAGGTTTACACAGAAGGGAAAGAATTACACATTTGAATGTCAACGTGTAATTCGAGTGAGTTTAAATAACATTTTTGCATAGGTTTAGCCAAATTTTTCCACACTTGAAGCTGTAATTGTATTACGGATTTCATTTGACCAGACACTGGCCTTTATCAAAAATGTGTTCAAATTTCGCATATAGCGTAACATTCTGCAAAAAGACTTTAATCATTGTACACAGATATAACAGGTATACAAGAACATATTAATGAATTGTTATTCAAAAAAGCACAGGCATGTAATTTATGATAATAAAAGCTAAAGTTGCGACATGTGAAATGAAATATGTAAAATATGACACATCGTGGGAGATATCTACTTTTAATATGTTTTTGTCGGCAGCTAGATGTTAACGCATAAAGAAAAGGCGCGTTCACAGCAAACTTTTTAGAGAGATTTCTCAGAGTGGTCCCAAGGAGGTACAAAGTATTGGCGCAAGTGACTTAAACATCTCGCTTGAAAGAACGCTTTATCTTATAACATATCAAGAAACTTAAAGATATTTCAAGAACGCGCTTCTGGCATAAATCACTCATGTGAATAGCAACGTTAAATATGGGTCATTTAGGTCTAGTAGATGTCCATGTTATGTATCCATGTGCTGTTCAAACGTTTCATTTCCTGAAATACATGTACTTGCTTCTAAGTATACAAAATCTTTTAAAATGTTAACATTTTGTAACTTAAAAGTGTAAAAGTTTGTCGTTTTAAATACAATTTATTCATAAGTTGTACAATGTTTATAACAGTATTTTCATAATCACGTACTTTATATATACTGTAAAATGTCTGTTCGTTGTTCGTAAATAAATCTTTTGTGTTGTATCATTGGTTGTTTTTCAAAAGCGCTTGTATTAACTTAAACCCAAAAGGCAGGGATTGCATCGATCGAATTCCAAAGGTCTTTACTACCAAAAGTTTAAGTACCACGGTTTGATATTCATAACTGCGAATGTTGCCCTTGCAAAGATCTTAAGATACAAACATTGAGCGTAAGGGGGTGAGGGCCTGAGAAATAATTCGGGGAAAGAGATGAAAATGCTTGAGGCCTGGACCAACTTACCCTATATCGGCTGTCAAAGATTGTTGTATTCTTAATTAAATGTAAGTTTTAAAACTTTTTTCTATCCAACATAAAATACGGGAAAGCTAACCTGGAGGGTTCCCTTCTTTTGTGTTGGATAGTAAAAAATTTAAAAACTTAACATTTAATTATAAACCATTCCACACACTTAACATTTAATTATAAACCATTCCACACAGTGTAACTTTCACCTAAATACTGTTGTATTCTGATAATTTGATTTCTTCATCCCTTTTAAAGTTGTATTTGATTTCAATTGTTTAGCTTTGCTGAAAACGAAGTGCTCGAAGTGAGTTATTGTGGTCACTTTTTTACACTCTAGCATCCACAAAAGTTGAACATACTTGGGCATAACAAGTAGGATCATAAATTCTCGGACAAGTTCGATCATGGGCCTGATCGGACGAGAAAGTGCGGAATTGTCTGCCCTTGAATTTGTCAAAATTGTCGTTTTCGTCTGTTTTCGACCTTTTTTACACTCTAGAATTTACAATTTTTAGCTCGCCCGGGACGGTAGTCTCGGAAAAGCTATTGTCATACCCCCGGATGTCGGCGTCAGCGTCGGCGTCGGCGTCAGCGTCAGCGTCCGCAAAAACTTTAACCTGGCCCATATCTAATGCCCTGTTAGAGATACAGCCTTCATATTTCACCTGTGGGTTCCTCTAACCAAGATCTTTAATTTGAGACCATGACCTTTGACCTTGTGACCTTGACCATGGAGTTTGACCCACTTTTTGACCGTTTTAAAAAACTTTAACCTGACCTATATCTCATGCCCTATTACACATACAGCCTTCACATTTCACATGTGGATACTTCTTATCAAGACCTTTCATTTTGGACCATGACCTTTGACCTTGTGATTTTGACCTTGGAGTTTGACCTACTTTTAAAAAACTTTAACCTGGCCGAAAAAAAACCTGACCTGGCCTATATCTTTTGCCCTACTACACATACAGCCTTGATATTTCACATATGGACACCTCCTACCAACACCATTCACGTTTGTCCATGACCTTGGACCTTGTGACCTTGACCTTGGAGTTTGACCTACTTTTAAAAAACTTTGACCTGGCCTATATTTCATGTTCTTTTACAGCTACAGCCTTGATATTTCACACATGGACACCTCCTACCAACACGGTTCACATTTGACCATGACCTTGGACCTTGTGACCTTGACCTTGGAGTTTGACCTACCTTAAAAAAAACATTAACCTAGCCTATATCACATGTCCTTTTACCCATACAGCATCTATATTTTACACAATGACACCTACCAACACCGTTCACATTTGACCATGACCTTGACCTGGTGACCTTGTCCTTGGAGTTTGACCTTTTCAAAAACTTTAACCTGGCCTGTATCACATGTCTTTTTACCCATACAGCCTCTCTATTTTACACAATGACACCTCTTACTAAAATGGTTCTCATTTGACCATGACCTTGGACCTTGTGATCTTGACCTTGTAGCTTGACCTATTTTTAAAGAACTTTAACCTGGCCTATATCTCATGTCGTTTTACCCATACAGCCTCGATATTTCACACATGGACACCTACCAACACGGTTCACATTTGTCCATGACCTTTGGCCTTGTGACCTTGACCTTGGAGCTTGACCTACTTTTAAAATAATTCATTTTGGACCATGACCCTTTTACCTTGACCTAGTAAATGACCTTTGTTTTTGACAAGCTCTCGTAAGGGCGAGCTTTAGTGTCCGCGGACAATTCTTGTTTATCAATTAAGACAAAACTTGGGCACAATTTTGGAGACAATAAGATCTCGGATGAGTTTGATTTTCGGTCTGATCGGATAAGAAAGTCGTGAGTTATTTTCCTTTGAATTTGTATGCCCCCGTATTGAAAGATAGGGGGCAAATTGTTTTACTCGTCTCCGCCCGTCTGTCTGTCCGTCCGAAAATTGAGCATTTTCAACATTTGCCTTTGCTCCAAAAGTATTCCACATACAAAGCTCAAATTTGGTATGTAACTTTCTTTCAATGACACCTATCTGTTCCATGCAGTGTGACCTTCCCCAAGGTTATCTAATTTTAACCTTGTTTTGGCCTTGTTTATTCTGTCAGGGTTGCCACGCGTCAGGGAAAAGTCAGGGAAATTTAAATTTTTTCAGGGTCAGGGAATTATTAGGGAATTTGTGAACTGTCATGGAAATTTGAAAATACTGGCAAATGTCAGGGAATTGTCAGGGAATTTTGAAAAAATGAGATGGAGTGCCATAAAATTAGTAATTATCAACATCATCTTCAAAAATTGCCCGGAAACATCGCGAGTTACAGCAAAAATACTGCGACGAAACATGTCAGGGAATTTTCCAATTTTGTCAGGGAAATAACAGGGAATTGTCGGGGAATTTTATTTCCTCTAACCAGTGGCAACCCTGTCTGTAGAATCTACAATTATTGACCAATCAAAGTAACACTTGGTCACAATGATGGTGATTATAAGACTTTACAAGAGTAAAATTTTGCTTGAATCGAATGAGAAAGTTGTCAGTATGTGCCTTTGAATCTGACAAAGTTGCTGTTTCGACTCAAAGAACAACAGGTAATGAACAACCAAGACAAAATTTGGATATGATGTTGATTACGATAAGATCTTGGATTAATTTGAATTTCAGCATAATCAGAATAGAATTTTCTCCGTTTTATCCGCCTTTCTAATTTCACTCTAATAACCACAAATAGTGACTAATCAAGACAAAACTTGACACATTGTTATTGACAATAATAAGTTTGTTTCCAGTCTTAAAGTCATAAGTATTAATTGAATTGAACAAAACTGTGACTCATAGCAATTGGTTCAGGTGAGCGATATAGGACCATCATATTCCTTTTGTTATCAAAGAAAGATTGAAAAATAGAAATGAAGAATAAATTGCTGATTACCAACATTTCCATTTATCCAATGTTTTACTAGGCTATATTACAATATTTGTAAACCAATGTCCGTTTATCCGTTTGTTTACAAGTACACGTGTCTTGCTGTACATCTTAAAGACGAAAAGATTTTTCCTATCCTGTTCGACAACAATGAAAAGTAGTCCTGAATATCATGTATCATTGACGTGGAAAAGTTTTAAAATTCCAACGTTTTTTACTTGGTGCAATGCTATCATCAACAGAAAACGTTTGTTTGATATGCACAAAAATAGATCCATGGATGGGTTTCCTTGTTCACATTGTTTGATACAATTTCTCATGTATTCATGACTTGCAGGTGAGCGACATTGACCATCTTGGCCATATTAGTCATTTTGTTTTAGGACAATAAAACTTCAGAGGTATTGATTATCAAAATACTATCGTGTTTAAGTCTGTCGATTGTTCTATTTTAATATATAACAACGTTTTGTTGAATTAACATCTTGCTATTGTTTTAAATTTCAGAGAGCAGAGATCCGTCCAGATTTCGATGTTCGGTGTGCGGCAAGGTGTTCCCGAGTAATGCTCATCTCGCGATGCATACACGAATACACACTGGTGAGAAGCCATATGTATGTGAAATATGTGGACGAGGCTTTACACAGAAAGGCACCAAGAAGGCGCATATGATTACACATATGAAACCAAATGAGTGAGACGAGAAACAGATGTGTTTGTGAAATATACGGAGGAGTATTTACACAGAACCAAGACACTATGATTACATACTGTATATGAAAATTGATACTTAGTTTGTTGTTCAAAGGAATCTTCCGCGTGTGCATTGTATTTTTGAAATACGTTGTCTAGGGTTGCACAGAACCAAAAGGCGTGTATCATTACTCAAGTGAAAGTTGAAACATAGTTTGACGACATTCATGGAAATGTGAAGGCATATTTTAAACAGAACGTTTAAATCTTGAAAGCGTACATAAAGATTACCGACGGTTTTGGTAAGAAGACACGAAGATAGGCATAGGGATATTACGTAGAATTAACCAATGTGAAAAACGACAATGACGATTTTTATGTGCAGTTGTAAATAGATATTCTTAAATATGTCGTGTTGTGTAACTATTTCTTCCATTTAGAACATTTTAAGGGTTCAAAGTTGGCATAAGTATGCTGATGATATTACACGGAAAGGACTGTATAGGGAAAGTGACCTTACATCATTATCTTTATAATTGAAGTCAAGAAATGTAACTTGTACATGTATATCTTTTGATTAAAGCTTACTATAAAGATAGTTCTAGAGTTAGATATGATATTTCATCAATTTAGATAATGTGCAAGTGTAAATAGTACATCAGTCTTCAAATAAGAGGGGGTAATAGCTTTTCAAAATGAATTATTTCATTTATATTCCATCAAACCATATTTTGTGGGTGCTAATTGGAATTGTCTCAACAAGACGATTCAAATTAATTTCCCAGACATAGGGTTTGGATGTGAAAAAGAATTTATGGCTTTACCCCTCTTATCTGTGCAGTGAATCCGTGTATTCGTTGTTGTGAGTATGGCCTTTAGATCTAGGGCAGCATGGGTGTCCACAATTTCAGCCTAATAACTCATTACTAGATATACACAAAAGACAAAATTATATATTCTCATGGGTGTATTCAGGAATTCTGTAATGTTGAAGCTAAATGCGTTTGTTTTGAGTGCTTTTGGCTCAAGCATGCGGAGGGAGACAGAAGAGGGGACAGTTGTCCTTCTTTCAAGTGGGTTTAAAGTCCCCTGAGAAAATTGGAATAATTTGGTGCAATTTAATGGCATCTGGAGGTTATCTGCAATATTTTTATTCTAAAAGACCATACTTGAATCATTGGGACAAATTAACCCATTACCAGATGGCAAATTTTTGGACTGTTCGAAATTCAAGATGATACAGACGACAATTTCAAGTGAATATAATTATATATTTTTGGTCTTTTTGGGGTTGAAAACATTGTGGGAAATGAAGAAATTGCTTGTCTCAAGCAATTTCTTCATTTTCCACAATATTTTCCCAAGCCATTTGCTTTAAGGGATTCAAAAAGAGTCACTTTGTGGTAATGGGTTATGATGTCAATGTCGAAGATGGACTCGATTTAATGAGTTCAGAGCTACAGATTAGAGGGCATGTCGGCTTTTCAAAATGCAATGTTTTCTTTATTGTTCATCATACCCTATGTTTTGTGCACTCAATTGAATCGTCTCATACAGACGATTCAAAGGGATACCCAGAACATAGGGTTTGGATCTGAAATAACAAATCTAGAATTCGTTCAACCCTCTTTTACCTGTTGCTGTGACATTACATTGAACATTCGTTATTTGATTGACATCGGCCAATCGACAACGCTATGGCTAGTCTCTCTTAACACGTAGTCAACAATCGTCATGGTGCCGTTGCCATCTCATATTCCGTGTTCTCAAACGACTTTTCGTCATGGACATTCATCTCCTTAACCCATTACCAGATGGCAAAATTATGGACTGTTCCAAATTCAATAATGATGCAGACGACAATTTCAGGTGAATATAATTTTACATTTTTTGGTCTCTTTGAGTAGAAAATATTGTGGAAAATGAAGAAATTGCTTGTCACAAGCAATTTCTTCATTTTCCACAATATTTTCCAAAGCCTTTATCTTGAAGGGCGTCAAAAAGTGTCCATGTTTGGGAATGGGTTAACCACTATGACCAGAGCCTTGACATGTTATTTGCATCTTTTCATTGATCTCTGCTAAAACTCTTTAACAAATTCCTACATAAGGACCCCTTTTGACGTCCACAAGATAATGGATTACGAAAACATTATGTAAATGAAGTAAACATTTGTGATAAGTGCTTCCTGCATTTCCCACAATGTTTTCTATCCAGAAATACCTAATCAATGAATAACTAAATTTCATTCACTTGAAATTGTCGGCTACATCGTCTTGAGAATTATGACAGTCTTACATTTTGCTGTTTGGTAATGGGTTTAATAGTGAATATACAGAATAAATAAGTCATGTTTTGTGAGTTTCTATACTTTAAAAGGAGTTGAAGACGACAATTGATAATTAACATTTATAGAAGGTAAATTGTATGTATTAAAACAGAAATATTTAGTGTAATGGGGGAAGTTGATGTTTCACTACTACCTTAAAATTCAGGTTTTGTTTGGGAATTGGACAAAATATACAGTTGCAAGTTGCTGTAACGCGTACTTAGCAAATATCATCATCTAAACGCAATTTACCAAAAAAAAAAAAACTGCAATTAGGCTGTCCAGCGTCCCTAAAATTCCTAAAAAAAACTTATTTGTTTTTCAAAAAATTGGCTAAAATTCATAAAACATAATGAAAACAAGGGGAATTCCTTAAAAAGCCCGTATGTTTTCTTGCAATTCCTCATTTTATACCTGGCATGAACGCGAAATGCTCAAAGGTGAGCTATTGTGTAGACTCACATTCCGTATGGCCGTATGTCAGAATATATCTGCACAATGACTTAAAAATCTCCTCCAAAACCATTTGCCCTAGAGCTTCGAAATATTATTTTGTCAATTTCAACAGAAACCTAGTAACTGCAGCTTGTTTAAAGATGCAGTTATCAGGTTTTTGTTGAAAAACTGTGATATGTAGAAATGTATTTTGGCCCTTCACCAATATACTTTATGTATTGAAAATAAGCACTACCAGGTATGTTGTAGGTTAACACATTTCACAAGACAGGGATCAACATTATCACGTACCTGACAATACCCTGCCTACTGCTTGGTCAGGGCTAGTTAGTTCCCAAACATGCAGGACCAACTTGTCAGCCTCAGTCACAATTACCACAATGAAAACACAGAATAAGAGACACAAAAAAAAAAAAAAAAAAAAAAAAAAACATGTGGGCCCTTTTAAACATTAAGTTATTTGTGATTCAAAACTTGTCTTTACGCTTATGAAAGAATTGTTGTAGTTTAGACCTTTTCCATATTATCCTTCCAATACACATGCTTGGTCAGGGCTAGCAGCATATGGTAGCAGAAGACTAACTATCTGGTAACTAAAAAGGTTTTAAAATGTTGGAACCTGCAAAACAAACGGAAATCTTTGACAACCTTCTCCTCCCAAACTGTTTGACCTAGAGCTATGATTTTTTTGTGTAGTATCGTATCAGTTTATATCAGAATAACTAAATGTTTAGTTCCTTGGTTTGATATAGAGATACAGAGGGATGTTGTTGCACATGGCCATCTTTCCTTCCGAACTGTTACTCCAAAAGCTTTCAAATTTTGTATTGTCTCATGAATCTCTCCAAGTATAGAATAATAATTGGCCTATGTAATTTGAAAATATGTCTTATGTTCTGGGCTCCTGTTTATGAAGAAAAGGGAACTGTTTTAGACTGGCCAAAACCATAAGGTCTAAAGATTTTCAATTTTACATCTTGGATCTCTACATGAATGCTTCCCAAGCTAAGCTTGTGTACCATTGCCTCATGACTCTTAATCAAATTTGGCATTTGCTTTATGCCTTGAACACCGGTAGGTGTCTTGAGACTTTCTCTGGTGGGCTATTTAGATATCTGGAACTCTTTAGTGACTAGGTAGCTATCTTGTCATTTGTCAGTGTCTTATTCATATATGGCAGTTCAAGGCAACTGAAAAGAAGTCCAAAATGCCCAGCTGAGTGTTGGGTCTTACTTGTATATTATACAGTATGGATATCAGGTTACGCTCAACAATTAGCTGAGACAATGCGACTGTAAGATGCTTTAAATGTAATGAAGATAAAAGAGTGAGTTTTATATTATCAATAATGAAATACTCAGTCAATTTTGATACATTTACTGCCCTACTTTAGCACTAAATTCCGAATTTTAGCCCTAAAATGTTCCTATTGTTTTCGATTTTTGTCCTTAAAATATGCCCTAATGTTTGTACTGACGGTGCTGGACAGCCTGAATTATAATGGTACGGATATTGTGGAGTCCTTGAATTTTTAAGGAGAGTTACCGAGGACAAAATTTGAGAATCTTCTCCTAAGACCCAGAGCTTCTAAATTTTGCCGTTAATGTCAGTGAAATTCAGAGTGTAGAATGGCCTCTTGGATTCATAAAAGAATATCCCTATATTATATCACTATGCATTGAAAATAAACTCTTTGTTTAGGATCTCTAGATTTGAAGATGGATCTCTGGATTTGAAGGATGATTTTTTTTAGAATCTGCGAAACAATAAAACCTAAAGTTGAGGCTTATGTCTCTTGCATATCTTCAATGGTTCAAGTTACAAAGAACATTCATAAATTTCTATATTGTTGGTCATAGATTTTAATCAAAGATAATGAGAAAATATTTAACAATCTTGTCCCAAACAGAGCTTTGAAATATAATTGTCTCTTGAGTACTTTCCCAAGTCATTACAAGGCCGCGGCCTTAGCGCAGTTGGTAGAGCATCTGACCCTCATTCGAGAGGTCCCGGGTTCGATACCCGGCCGCGGCTAATACCCTTTCTGACAGAATTGTCACTCACCAATGGGTTTGAAATCGTTAACCTAAGTGGGCGAGCAGCTGGAGGCTCGGTAAGGGTGTTGTGGTAGTACTGGTTTGAGAAACAACAGGAATCCATGGGTAGGTGCTCCAGCCGCCGCGATATGACCCTGGTAGTTGAAAACGGCGTAAAACCCCAATAAACTCAAACCCAAGTCATTACAATATTGAGGTTTTGTGTGTAGATCTAGTATATGTCATGAATCGCCCAGATGAGCGATTTAGTGCCCTCTTGGCACATTGTTTACATATAACATCATTATTCAAGACTCGGCAACTATTAAAATATTATTGTGTTAAAATATGTGGCCCATAAAAACAAACAGTAATAGATCTATGATATTTACTGCAGTCGTAAATTAGTCGTAAACGCTATAATTTACTTTAAGATAAGAAATGATACAAGGAATACTCTGTTAAAACAGGATAATTTGAAATCTAACCCTTTCCGAAACAAGACCTGGTTTTGACGTCCTTAAAAGAAAAGGATTGGGAAAACATTGAGACAAAAGAAGAAACTGCTGATAACCAGCAGTTTCTCCTTTTGTCTCAATATTTTCTATGCAATATTTTACACAAATCCTATCTTTGATAACATGCATTTTGTCATTTGTGGCAGTTTTTGAAGTGGATCGCCCTTAAAGTTTGTCGTTTGGGAAAGGGTTAATACACAATAATTTGAAATTTGATTCTTTAATTTTCCAGGAATGAAGGATCCCACCAGATTTCGATGCTCGTTTTGCGGTAAGGTGTTTGCTGGAAATTCAAATCTGCAAAATCATCTTAGAATACATACTGGTGAGAAGCCATATGTGTGCGAAATATGTGGACGAGGCTTTACACAGAAAGGATCCAAGAAGGCGCATATGATTACACATATGAAGCCCAATGAATAAAAGTGAAAACACATTTACTTCATGAATAAATAAAGGCGAGACACAATGTGTGTGTAGTTAATTCATGTATGTGGACGAGGCATTACACAGAAGGGATCCAAGAAGGCGCATATGATTACACATATGAAACCCAATGAGTGGAGCGAGAAATTGCTCGTGCGTGAAATATGTGGACAATTGTTTACACAGAAAGGAACCAAATTGCGTATGTGACTATACATAGGATTTGTATATATTTGTTTGTTGAGGTTAATAGAACCCCAATGATTTGCAAAAACACATTTGTATGTGAAATATATGTAATGTACACAGAAAGAGTCCAAGAAAGCGCATATGATTACCCATGAAACCAAATGAGTTAGGCGAGAAACAGTTTGTATGTGAAATAATTCTTGTTGGTTTTCAACAAAAATCTCGTAAGTTCTGCAGTTTGTGTTGAAACAGCGATATGTGGACGAGGATTTAAACAGAAAGGATCAAAGAAGGCGCATATGATTACACATGAAACCCAATGAGTGAGGCGAGAAACCACGTGTGTTTGAAAATTTTGGACAATTGTTTACACAGAAAAGAACCAAAACGCGTTTGTGACTATACATATGATATATATATTTATTTGTTAACTAGAAAAACCTCAATGATTTACATAAAACACATTTGTATGTGGAATATGTTATTTACACAGAAAGGATCCAAGAAGGCACATATGATAACACATCTGAAACCCAATGAGTGAAGCGAGAAACAACACGCGCGGGAAATATGTGGATAATGGTTTTTACAGAAAGGAACCAAAAATGTGCATATGACCACACATATTTCAATATTTAAATGACTAGGGCTAGAAATCATATGTATGTGCATGCGTGTATGTGTATGTAGACTTTACACAGAAAGTGTCCAAAGATGCATATATGATTATAAATATGAAAATTGATTCCGAGTTTATTTTCAAAGGAATGAACAAATTAACAAGACACCATAGACAATATTGGCTTTAAATCATTTAGATGTACATAAGCGTATGGCCGCATACCCCTGCGGAGGATCCATGTATGGTCTACCAAGGAACAAAAAAGTCACATTTGATAACATATGTGATAATTGATCCACATTATTGTGTTGTGAATTGAATTTTGCATTATGGACGCAAACATTTAGAGTTCCCTCAAGATCGGAATCAATACATTGTAGTTTGATGTCTGAAATGTTGGCTTGGTGATTTGAAGAATGATTCGCATGAAACGATCTTCAGTTAAATTCTAGATAATGCTCTAAATTTGTCATATAAAGATACATTTATATAAATCTGCAGATACCAACCGAAAACATTGGAACAAGCTTAGACTTTACACGGTATCTATAGTCACATTATTATGGCACATGTTTATAAATGGTCACTGTGTAATCAATGAAAAAGGCGTTCTTAATTTCAGTACAAGTTTGCATGCGCTGTTTCTAATCTTCCAGGTGTTAGACAAACGTAAGATTCGAACCATCGCATGAAAAACTACAGTAATATAGAGTTATCCAATATGCTGTTAACATATGTGAATGTTGTAAACATGTGCCAACCTATCTTGACAGCACTATAAATATAGATTAGTTTGGTTTATTGTGTTTGTAAAAGTGTAAATAAATGTAAAAGACTTGTACTTTTTTATAAGACATGTCCTTGTTATTTGCCGTATGTGTAATGGTCGTGCAATGATCTCAAACACAAAGGTTAATCACGCCTCTATATTTTTGATTAGGCTTGACCAATATGAATTCGTTTTTAAGCAGGGAAGATGGGGAAATTCCAGGAATTAGGTGGACGTGATGGATTTTTGAAGAAAAAAAAAAAAACAAAAAACAAAAACAACTGGAAAGAAGTTATTCAAGATCAACTTTGGTTGATCTTCAAGTTTTTTTTATCAGCTGATTTTTTTCTTCAAAATTCCCCCGTGCATATCTAAGGTGTTACGTATGCCCGTCTTCTCTGCTTTAAACCGAATTTATATCGGCCCCGTGTTATCGAAATAATTGGAGGTTATCCAAAATTGTTTTATCACGTGATTATCCACCGTGGCGATGGTCGTGTAATGATCTCAATGTTAGCGTTTTTGGTTCACATATATTACATAGTCTGTCGTATACTTAAATAAACGCTTTCAAAAACTAGACCTAGTTTTGACTTATATAAAAGTTAAGGCACCGTTAAACATTAAAGAAAATGCTGATAATCAAGAAACCATTAACAAAAGGAAAATCGAGAATGTCGAGCGCCCTCATGTGTCTTTAGTTTACTGAGTTTGACAAATAGTGTTACTATGGACAGACTTTATTTCATTAGTTCGATCATCAGTGTGAATGGTATAGTTAGGCTAGAGTTGCGCGCCCTTCATTACGACGAATTGCTGTATTTGACTTCCTTTGATTACTGTACGATCCACATAATGCTGCTTTTCTACCAAAACTCGCTGAAAAGCGACATATGTAGAGTAATCGAGAGAAAACTTTGATAATATGTCTATGACCAAGATTGTTTACGTAGTTGAGTTTATTGAACTTGAATCTCTCATCCTTAATGACGTGCTCTTGAGTTTGACAAAATGCAGTTCTAGTTGACCAAATTTTATTGGTCTCTAATTGAAATGGATGCTAAGTTCCATATTATAGGCATATGCAGTTTCTTAAAGGGACATTTCATTCCAATTTCAATTTTTAAAGTATGTCTTGATGCCAAGATTGGTTATTCTAATGAGTATAAATACTATTCGTTTTTTGAAGTTGTTGTCAATAAGCGAGAAACACGCATTTAAAGTTGAGACATAATCGATAAATTGCATATAAATCCGAAATGTTGTCTACAACAATTTGTTCAATTTTAACACAAAAATATGAATTTCTCGTAAACGGCGCAATATTTTGGCTTGAAATTTTCAGAATTTTTATAAGGAAATATGCTCTTTCAGATAAAAATAAAAGTAAAATTTATGACAAAAAATTCTGAAATGAGTGTGGTAAATCAGATGCTCTGAATTTCGTCTTGGATATTTTAAAAGTTTTCTTGACCTTTTCCCAAATAAGATCTGGTTTTGACGACTCCAAAATAGGAAGCTTTGGAAAATATGAAGGGGAAAAAGAAACCAAACTGTCTTCTTTTCCTTTAATATTTTCTACATTTGGTAATTATTAATATTAGTTGATTTCATTAAAAGTCAAGTATTCTGTTTTAACTAACAGAATATTGAATTATAAGAAATGAATTTAATTTTAAATTTTTCATGCATATATGAAAACAGTCTAATCACACTTTTGTATGAACTGCTTCGCGGATTCATACAGCGTTATTAGATTCTTTTCATAACTGTGTTTTAATATTTCAGTAAAAGATGTTTGCAAGCGCTTTCAATTTGGACTGAAATCTAATGTTGTTATTTCAAGAAAGGATAGGTCCCTGTTTACGATAGATTGATGTTGCCGATACGTAAAAGTAGATATTTACAAAGTTTTATTTTTCATTTGCGTTTCCTGGCCCCGTTTTCTCGAAAAAAAACTTAAGTACATTCTCATGAGAACATGCTCAACTTCAAAGGGATACTCTCCAACGTTGAATGGTATTCGATTGAAGTTCACGTGGATTTCGTGCGATTTGAGCACGGTGCTCAGATTTGAGCATGAGAACGTACTTAAGTTTTTTCGAGAAACCGGGGCCTGGAATTCCATTTTGAGCAATATATGCGTCTTTTTGGTCCCAAAATTGCGCATAAGCAGTGGATGGGCCCAAGAGGCATATATACAACTTGTATATAACTCTAAATTGTATGGCCTTGTTTCTGTCAACTGAATGGCTTCTGGAAGCTTTGAGAAAAGCGAATTATAAAA
Source organism: Fragum sueziense (assembly GCA_963680895.1). NCBI lineage: Eukaryota > Metazoa > Mollusca > Bivalvia > Cardiida > Cardiidae > Fragum > Fragum sueziense. Next base: position 1,716,000 of record OY804608.1, read on the forward strand.
AACCAACATTTTCTTTTATCTTTAAGGATGTCATTTATGTGACAAACAGATGTTAAATTATACCCAGATTAACACAACCTCTATCTATATGCAAACTGCCTGAACACCCCTTTCAATTATTACTGGTAGCTGTGTCTCAGTGCCGTTCTTTCATGTGAATCAACTTTCCAATTTCAGAAGTGTTGCATAATATTGTTCGGGAAAATATTCATGAATTGTTGTTTTTTATTTCAGAGCCGAGGGATGTTTCCAGGTTCAGCTGTACTGTATGTGGGAAAACATTCTCCAGTAATGCACATTTAACACGGCATACAAGAATACATACGGGTGAGAAGCCATATGTATGTGAAATATGTGGACGAGGGTTTACACAGAAAGAGACGATGAAGGGGCATATGATTACACATATGAAAATAGGAATGTTAAAATGACTGACTGTACATTTTTAATTGATGTAATGTTGACAAAATCGATAACTGTTACAAGAGAAATTACAAAGGATTTGCAGCTTGCATGTGTAATGAGCAAATGCTTGTATGGACGAGGGTTTGCACGAAAAAAGGGCATATGATTACACTTATAAAACTAATGTAATGTTTACAAATCGATAACCACATTATCAGATTAAGGACCTTAAAGACAAAAGATTCGCACCTTGCTTATACTATACATTGACAATGGCGCCATTATGGATATATAGAAAGGTCGGAGAACAAAGAAACTAAATGTATGTTAAAAATGCGGATGACGCACAGAAAAAGACGAATAAGGGTGATATGATAGTATATTTGATATATTTTAAAATGTATTTGAGACCAATTTTGTAACCATGCCTAACCGGCAAAGAATACGCAATTTGTCACTTATTTGTTTACTTATACATACATGTACATAAGAACATGATTATCCAAGGCTGATGACTATCGGGTAATGATAGATTTTGGAAACGGACACAAAATGATGGACATGTACACCTAGGCAAATACTGTTTAAGTTATTAGCAAAACATATGTATAATGTGTATTTTCGCCCATACAGCTGCAATTAAGCTTACGATCGAGGTAAGTAGATCTTCCTATGTCAATAAACTGTAGAAAGCAATAGAGTTTTGATCCTCCTGTAGGCCATTTACATATAGATTCGTAGAAAAATCGATGGATAATTAGGCCCTGTTTGCTTGTTTTGAATATATTAGTCAATTGTGAAGCGTCAATTTATTCAATGAGTATACGCGCGCTGCGTACAAAAAGATCGATATCGCGTTAAAATGGTTTTCCGGGTACATTCATTTGGATGTCAATATTTACAAAAGTAATGGGTATTTTTCAACAAAATTTTAAATGCTTATCAAAAACTGTTATTTCTATTGCATATCAAAATTTGGTGGAGAAATATTACTTACAATACGAGAAATGCACTTTCAAAATTGGGTTCCGTTTTTTGGGACACCCTGTAGTGTGATTTTGAAAAAAGAGCTTAATTTAAACATTTCTTCTCCCTAACCGCTTATTAGTCCCCTACCGGCGAAGCCGAAGGGGACTTTAGGTTTGCACTCTGTCCGTCCGTCCGTCAGTCCGGTGAATTAGTTTTCCAGACTTTTTTTCTAAACGGTGGTAGCTTTTGAGCTGATTTTTGGTATGTAGACCCGCATTGATGGGTTACAGAACAAGTTTGAGTTTCGTTCCGGTCCAGTGATTTTTGAGGAAGATATGGATGCTGGACTTAGAAAATTACTGGGAAATTACAGTTTTCCAGACTTTTTTTCAAAACGTTTTTTGTATTTCATTGTGATGTAGCATGAATGTTCTTTTAGATAGACCTCTATTGTATTCCTTGAAGAAGTTCGTATTATAGAAGTCTAAAGTCTAAAAGCCAGTCGAGCGTTACAGGGCCATCATGGCCCTCTTGTCGATTGTGTTGCTCAATTTTGACTACACAGATGCCACATGGTTTGTTGGTGTCGGGTGAGCAATTTTTACCAACATGGTTATCTTGTATGAGATACATTTCCCCTAAGAAATTACTGAGTTGCTTTCATTTAATGTTATACATGAATATGGATATTACACTCGTTGATTTTGTTTTGCTGAAAGAGTGGTTTGAGTAACGGAAGCATTTCTTAAACCTTTTCCAAACAATCTTTTGATTTGACGACCAAAGGTAGCAGGCTTAGAAAACCCTTAGGGGAAACGGAGACACCAGAATTCGTTTTTTCCCAATGTTTTCCACGTACATTGTAATATAAGATGTCCGCAATCGCTTTCAATTTGGACAAAAATAAAATGTTTTCTCAGAAAAAGGTTAAATCCTGTTAACGATAGATTGCAAGAGTGCACATGCGCAGTCTTGGGCCATAGAGGCGTCTATACTACTTACCTATACTACTACATGATATGGTATTTTATGCCCCCTATCGAGAGATCGGGGGCATATTGTTTTACTTGTATCCGTCTGTCTGTCCGAAAACTTAACATTGGCCTTTTCTCCAAAAGTTTTTGACATACAAAGCTCAAATTTGGTATGCAGCTTCCTTTAAATGATATCTGTCTGTTCCATTTAGTTTGACCTTCCTCAAGGTCATCTGTCAACCCTTATCAACCCTTTACTTTACGAAAAACTTTTAGAAAAATGACCATTTCGGGGGCATTGGTGTTTCACAAGCACATCTTATTTACAATTTGTTTTAACTTGCAACCCCTTTTTTGCAGATAAATATCAATTATTTTACTCAACTAAACAGGAAGGTAGTTTTGGGGAGCAGTGAGAAAAAGAAAGATATACTGAAAATCAATATTTACTTATCTTCCCACTTTCTTTTTTCTGATATGTTTTGAGTTTTATTATCTTTAAAATACGAACTTCATCTATCTATTTAAAATGCTTGTTTCATGTTTCTAGCATTACTGGCAGTTGTGTTTATGTGCAGTTCTATAGTATAAATCAGCTTTCCAATTTCCAATTTCAACAGAGAAACGTTTAGTTATTCGGGAAAATGGTCAAGAGCTGTTTATTCTTTATTTCAGAGCCGAGAGATGTGTCCAGATTCCGCTGTACTGTATGTGGAAAGACATTGTCCAGTAAAGGACACTTAAAACGGCATACAAGAATACACACTGGTGAGAAGCCATATGCATGTGAAATATGTGGACGGGCCTTTACACAGTGGGGGACCAGGGCTAACCATATGAATACACATTTGAAACATATGTAGCAGTAAGTCAGAGAAAGGGCATCTGATTCGCCGCTTGCGTATACATTGAAAATTGCGTGGCGATGGATTAAGAGAAGGTAGAGAACGGAAAACCTTTATAAAGACCTTAAAATATATGGACGGGGCATTGCACAGAAAGAGACGAAGAAAGGGCATATCATTACACATATGAAGCTTACATAATCTTGACTAAATCGATAACCACGTCACCTGAAAAAGAACAAAGGATTCACAGCTTGCATATCTTGTCACTTTTCAACAAAACCTCGGTCTACAGCTTAAACAAGCTGTTGTTACGAGGTTTTTGATGAAAAACGACGATATATACATTCACAATGGCGTGGCTAGTGATAAAGAGAGAAGACAGAAAACATTTGATCCAGGATCTGGAAAAAAGTCCCTTAAAGCTTTTGAGCCCAACATAGATCCAGATCAGCCTGTGCATAGGCACAGTCTGATCAGGATCCACGTTGTTCTCTAATAACTTCTTCGTGACCTGTAGTAACTTAAAGAGGGCAGCATGGATGCATATGGGACTCCATTTGACAACAGGCCGGTCTTGAAACTCAATTTTGAAAAAAATGCTTTAATGGACCTTTTTTCCAGATCCCGGCTCATTTGTATGTGAATATGTGGAAGAGGTTTTGCACAGATGGAGACTAAGAAAGGACATATGATTAGATCTACATCATGAAACTTTTAAAAATGTAATGGAGACAAATTTTGTAACCAAGTCGAAATGACAAGGCAGCCGCAATTTGTTACTAATTAGTTTACTTATACATACGTACGAACACAATCATCGTCGCTTTTCAACAAAAACCTCTATAGAGTTAAACAAGATGTAGATGCGAGGTTTTTAGCTCACCTGAGCACGAAGTGCTCATGGGGAGCTATTGTGGTCACTCACCGTCCGTCGTCCGTCTGTCCGTCTGTCCGTCTGTCCGTCTGTCCGTCTGTCCGTTCACATTTCTTTAAACATCTTCTCCTCCTAAACCATTTGGTCAATTTGAACCAAACTTGGCAGGAATGTTCCTTGGGTGACCCTTTTCAAAACTTGTTCGCGGATTTTTGATTTGTCAAAAAATGTGGGCGTGGCAGGGCGTGGCTTATCGGACTTAGAGAAATCCTAAGAAAATTCTTTAAAAATCAACCATTGGGCCAATTTGAACCTTACTTGGCAGAAATGTTCCTTGGGTGACCCTTTTCAAAAATTGTTCGCAAATTCTTGATTCGTCAAAAAATGTGGGCGTGGCAGGGCGTGGCTTATCGGACTTAGAGAAATCCTAAGAAAATTCTTTAAAAATCAACCATTGGCCCAATTTGAACCAAACTTGGCAGAAATGTTCCTTGGGTGACACTTTTCAAAATTTGTTGGTGAATTTTTGATTTGTCAGGAAATGTGGGCGTGGCAGGGCGTGGCTTATCGGACTTAGAGAAATGCTAAGAAAATTCTTTAAAAATCAACCAATGGCCCAATTTGAACCAAACTTGGCAGAAATGTTCCTTGGGTGACACTCTTCAAAATTTGTTGGTGAATTTTTGATTTGTCAGGAAAAGTGGGCGTGGCAGGGCGTGGCTTATCGGACTTAGAGAAATGCTAAGAAAATTCTTTAAAAATCAACTATTGGCCCAATTTGAACCAAACTTGGCAGAAATGTTCCTTGGGTGACACTCTTGAAAATTTGTTGGTGAATTTTTGATTTGTCAGGAAAAGTGGGCGTGGCAGGGCGTGACTTATTGGACTTGGAGAAATTCTAAGAAAATTCCTTAAAAATCAACCGTTGGCCGAATTTGAACCAAACTAGGCAGGAATGTTCCTTGGGTGACTCTTTTCAAAATTTGTTTGCGAATTTTTGATTCGTGAAAAAATGTGGGCGTGGCAGGGTGTGGCTTATCGGACTTAGAGAAATCCTAAGAAAATTCTTTAAAAATCAACCATAGGGCCAATTTGAACCTAACTTGGCAGAAATGTTCCTTGGGTGACCCTTTTCAAAAATTGTTCGCAAATTTTTGATTCGTCAAAAAAAGTGGGCGTGGCAGGGCGTGGCTTATCGGACTTAGAGAAATGCTAAGAAAATTCTTTAAAAATCAACCGTTGGCCCAATTTGAACCAAACTTGGCAGTAATGTTCCCTGGGTGACACTCTTCAAAACTTGTTCGCAAATTTTTGATTCGTCAGAAAAAGTGGGCGTGGCAGGACTTGGCTTCTCTGACTTAGAGAAATCCTAAGAAAATTCTTCAAAAATCAACCGTTGGCCAAATTTGAACCAAACTTGACAGAATTATTCTTTGGGTGACTCTTTTTAAAATTTGTTTGCGGATTTTGATTCGTCAGATAAAGCAGGCGTGGCAGGGCGTGGCTTATCGAAATTAGAGACACCCTAAGAAAATTCTTTAAAAACACATTGGGCCAATTTGAACGAAACTTAGCAAGAATTTTCTTTGAGTGACTTTTAAAAATGCGTACACAAATTTTCTTTGTCGTCTAAAAATGTGGGTGTGGAAGGGCAGTGTTATCAGACTTAGAGAAATCATACGAAAACTCTTTAAAAATGAAGCATTGGACCAATTTGAACCAAACTTGGCAACAATGTTCCTTGAGTGACCCTTTTCAAAATTTGTTCACAAATTTATGATTTGTACAAAAAAGTGGGCATGTCACAAACTTCTTTCAGGTGAGCGATATAGGGCCATTCTGGCCCTCTTGTTGTTGAAAAGCAGCGATATGCAAGGCCGGTGACTATCGGATGATGATGGATTTTTTAAAGGGACACAGAAGGATGCACATGTATACCTAAATAAATACTATTAAAGTTGATAGCAAAACCTGGTAGACTTATTGTGTATTTTTAGCGAAAGCAGCAATGTAGCAAGTGGCAAGTAGAGTTTTCTACGTCAATATACGTCAAGGTTTTGACACGCCTGTAGAATCTTTGCATTTAGATTCCTAGAGGTAAAAAATCGAGGGATAATGGGGCCTTGTTAGCTCATCTGAACACGAAGTGTTCAATGATGAGCTATTGACATCGCTCGCCGTCCGTTAGCTGCCCGATCTTTTTTCAGGAATTACCCAAACACAATTACTCCGAAACTGTTAGTTCTATCAATTTTGTATGTAGAAATTGTTCCTCCACCAGAATACTAACACCAAAAATATTTATCGCGCAACGAAAATTAGTCATATGTTTAGGCATATCAAGTTTCAAATAGAATGCTTGCCTCCTTAACCGTTTGTGCCAAATAACAGATTTATGTTCTACATTGCATGCATATTTTGTAGTTTTGTCAAACTTGCTGTAAATACTGCTTACTTGCATTGTCTTTGAAGGTACATGTACTGTAAAACTATCACGAGATAGCCATAGACCGACTTTTCAAATCATTTCATGATATGAATCGACGAAAAAAGAGTTGTTCCCCGAAACATCTTTCATCAAAGCATTTAGGACACATTTTGCGTTACCAATGTCCTACGAAACGATTAAAACAACAATCGCATTACCTAGGTCTACGAGATATCTGTCCTGAACATGTAGTAAGTCAAAACAAAATGTGTCTTTAACATTGGTGAGACAAAAATACGTCTTCAAGGGTTTGATGAAACTGGTCACAGGTTTTATTTTCGTTTCGGGTTGTAACATATATAGTTTTGTGATATAGTAGACAAAGGACAGAATTGTGCATTTCGAGTATTCTTTCGTCTTTTATTTACTAGCTTCTTTGGGATCATCGGAATGAGATTACATTTTTACTCAAACCGCAGGCCTTAATCACATTAATTTGTTATGATATATTTTCTTTTACTTTTGTCAACAAAATGCATTTTTCTTAAATTTGAATTTCAATACTTTATTCCCCCACATTGACAGACCTACCAAAGTACACACAAAACCGTCCGGTTTATATTGCTATCAAAGGTCTCATCGATTTCTTGTCAGTGCTGAGATTATCGATGAAAAAGTTTGGAATCGCTTTTCAAAAATGTTCTCAGTTTTGACGAGGAGTTGAGAGAAATGTTGGTATTAAAATAATTCAGAAAGCAAGGTATGAATTTTGGCAAACCATTCGCTTCTAGGACTTAAGTTTCAAAATGAAAATTTAAAGAAAATGTTTTTGACAAAAGTAAAGGGAACTATATAATAATAAAGGCACGTGATCACAGCCCATACAAATATTACGAGAAACGATTTAGAAATATTTTACTCATGAGAGGGCTAGTTCGGTTACCCGACTTAAGCAAATAGTTTGATATAAGTGACTATTTATAGAAACATCTGTGACAGATTGAAAGTTTTGCAATACACCTGTCATTCATAGCTGTAGAGTACAAAATAAATAATAATAAGCATGTAATTTTATGCAATATAGCATGGATAATATTGAGAAAAAAGAACAAACTACTACCTATCAGCATTTTATCTCATCTGAGCACGAAGTGCTCAAGATGAGCTATTATGGTCGCTTTTTGTCCGTCGTCCGTCCGTCTGTCCGTTCACATTTCTTTAAACATCTCCTCCTAAACCATTGGGTCCATTTTGACCAAACTTGGCAGAAATGTTCCTTGGGTGATCCTTTTAAAAGTTGTTTGCGAATTTTGATTCGTCAGAAATAGTGGGCGTGGCAGGAATGGCTTATCGGACTGAGTGAAATCCTAAGAAAATTCTTTAAAAATCAACCATTGGTCCAATTGGTTCAAATTTGCCCAATGGTTGATTTTCAAAGAATGTTCTTATGATTTCTCTAAGTCTGATAAGCCCCGCCCTGCCACGCCCAATTTTTTTTGACAAATCAAAAATTCACGAACAGGTTTTGGAAAGGGTCACCCAAGGAATATTCTTGCCAAGTTTGACCATTAAAGGTACACGGGCAGGTTTAAAAAAATGTGACCAAAGTGTGACATTTAAATGTTAAGAATAACAGCTAATTTTACAGAATATCATCCAGATTTCTTAATTAGGGTGGCTAAAAACTATTCTAAATGGTTAAGCAGTGCCCAAATTATATTTTAAATTCATGTTCACTACTTTTTAGCTAAAATTGTGTGCACAATCTTGCAAAATGACAACAAAAAAGCGTTTCACTCCTGACGGCATATATATTGCACAATATGAGAAATTGTAACCCACGAATCACTAAAATGTAGAGTGCAGAATGCCCACAAGGTTGATGGCTTCTTAAAAAAAATGAGTGGTAGATTTCTGGCTGAATAGACAAAAATGAGAACACATTTTGAAAAATAAAAGTGTTTCACTCCTGACATAAAATTCAGAGGGGTGTTGTATAAAACAGGCTCCACATCCTAAACCAATGAAGATAAGATAAAAAAGTAATTTTAAGATGATGATGCACATGTTGTTTTATGAATTACAAGTGCTTATTGTAGTATCCTGTCAATGTCTTTTATTTACCATGGCTTAGAAAATTTGTAAAACTGTTAAGTGTCACACAAAAACGTTTCACTCCTGACATTTTTGAAATGTTTAAATGACATATCTGTTTTATTTGTGAAGCGATTTTCTTTAAACTTGGTACCAAGTATATAGACACAATAACACATCTTTTTAGTTTTGATTGGGTTGAATATGTTTTTCTGTAAAAGCCGTGGCATGTAAAAAGTGAATGGTCACATTTTTTTTAAACTTGCCCACACATAATTTGCGAAAAATTTCTGACATTATTTTATTTCCGGTAAAATTTCATAGCATTTAGATTTTTAGTCTTTAGAATTACGAATTCTCCCGTATAAATGTATCCCCTGTGTTGTGGCCTATAGAGATTTATGGCAATATGGCCACCTCGATGTTTAAGATGATAGGTTAGGTTTCGTTGTTTATTTGTACCTTGACATTATTCTTTCTACATTTCAGATCCCAGCTATATGCCGGATCTTACCTCTAGATACACGTGTGCCACGTGCGGAAAGACATTCTCCAATAAAGCACATTTAACACGACATTTACGAATACATACTGGTGAACGACCATTTGCTTGTGAAATATGTGGACGAGGGTTTACACAGAAGGTAAACATGAAGGCGCATATGATTACACATATGAAGCACAACATTTTAAAGTGATCGAAATATGTGCACTAAATATGTGGACGAGGCTTTACACAGAAGGTAAACATGAAAGCGCATATGATTACACATATGAAACGTGACATTTTAAAGTGACGGAAAGGAGGTTTACACAGAAGGAAAACACGAAGGCACATGTGATTACACATATGAAACGTGACATTTTAAAGTGACAGAAAGGAGGTTTACACAGAAGGTAAACATGAAGGCGCATGATTACACATATGAAACGCGACATTTTTAAATGATCGAAATATGTGTACGAAATATGTGGACGAGGCTTTACACAGAACGTAAATATGAAGGCGCATGTGATTACACATATGAAACGCGACATCTTAAAGTGATCGAAATATATAGACTGAAATATGCAAACCTTGATTCGGTGACTTTACACAGAAAGGAAACAAGAAGATTACTCATATGAAACTTGGTATGATAAAGTGACGTAAATATATATGTCCTTTGTGGAATATGTGGACGAGGCTTTACAAAGAAAGAAAATAAGAAGGTGCTCATGATTAGACATATGACACTTTACTCTATATGTTAAAATGGCCGAAATATGTGTGCGTGAAATATGCTGACGAGGCATTACATGAGGAAAACAGGAAGACGCATTTGACTACACATATACGTGAAAAGACGTTTGCAAGCTAAAACTTTTGTTTATAACTTGTGTTTATATTATACATGTACATGTATTTGCAATTCATAGAAGTATACAGTTCGAAATATTGGGGCCTCAGTTTTTCATCTCATATGGTCTACCACCTACCATTCCAGTAGAAATCAGGCTAATCACGTGACCAGAAGTGACAGCTTGTATGGAAAATAGCGAGCTAAACTTCTGTTTCAAGATGGACAGTTTTAAAAGCAATTCGTCGGTGTAAATGCAAAACCTCGTATGTCGATTCGTGCGATTTTCAAAGTAAGAACTTGTGTGCCCAGTTGAGACAATTCTCGTATGTTTTGAGATATGTTTACTGATCAGTATTAAAGACAAATTATTTGTGAACAATGTGTCCAAATTTCAAGTAAAACATTTCAGTTTGGGAAAAGTTATAACACTTTTTTCCCTCCCCTTTGAATTTTTCCAAAAACGAGATACGAGGTTTTGCATTTACAACGACGAATTGCTCTTTTCTTGACTTTTATTATGTAGATCTATGGACATAAACAATATGCGCATATCCATTTTCCATCTTCCGCCATCAAAGATTTCGCTAAGAAAGTAGGATTTTCATCAAATCTGCGAAAACATTTGTAGGTGGGTAGTTGAACGAATTGGCGTATTTTTGTACCAGAATTATGCCATACGCCTAGGTTTGAATGACGAAACTGCTGTTTTTTTAGCAAAACCTTTGGATTGGAAGAGGGATGTGCGCATACATGATAAAATGAAGTTTGTCTCCTTAAAACAGTCTTGAAGTAAGCTTTAGTCCGTTATTCTTCCATATCTTATCTAACCCTCTTGGCGACGTGAGTATCCACCATGAGAAATTAATAGATCAAATTTTCTTGAAATAGACCAATCCTTTATTTTCTTTTAAGAAAGTTGAGAACAAACATGTTGTCCACCGTCAAATGATTGTCCCCACCTCTCGGAATTCCTACGCATATGTTTGTACATACCATCCATGGCAAAGATATCGAGGAACGTGTTTGCCATGGCGCAATTAACCAATAACCAGACGGCAAAGTTTTAGCCTGGTCCAACATGAAAGCTACTGCAGACGACAAAACAGGTGTTGTTAAAGAAAGGATGGGTGCACAATATAGCTCTGAAAAACATTGAGTTTAAAAAAGAAATTGCTGATTATCAGCATTTTTTTCTTTCGCCTCAATATTTTTCCATGTATTTTCTTATAGAGACGTCAAAAGCAGGCCTTGTTTTGGAAAGGATTAATCTGTAAATTGTTGCAGACTGGATTTATTTACAAAGTATGTGTTACTTCTTGACAGAAGCTTTTGAGTATAAAATTCCAAATGCGTAATGTTCATGATGAAATACACATTTATTAATTCTTTCAAAGTGTGATCACAACAAAAGTAGAGTAAACAGTCGAATTATCCAGTTATTTTCGATAAGAATATCCATTTCCCCGCCCAGCTAAACACGTGTTTTATGATGAAGATTAAGCATTCGTAAACACCGACTGATTTTTTTCCATAAAAAAATATCACTTCGATTTTCAAGGTCACATAGTATACAATTGGTACTATTTCATTTAAAAAATGTTACGCACATTTACCCAGATGTCTTCACGAAGTTATCCAACTCTTTGTATGAAACGCAAGTTTTAATAATTTTCTACAATAAATAAATGGCACCTTGTAAACCAACCATGTCCGCCATATTGAATGTATCTAACAGTTTTGACGTACAAAGTATCCATACAGTGATAGTTCTAAGTAGCCTGGGTCCAGTCGTCAATATACAATTTGGTGAATAAGATAACGGATCAAAGAACAATACCCGTTACATAGTGCGGCACCCTGTATTTGATCATGCTGATAAATTGACTTTTAGACCGGAGAAAGTAAAAGGGAAAATGATCAGACTGGAACCCAGTCCAAGTTCTAAGCAGTACAGGATACAAAATGGAAGATATGACAAAGATATGGTTTTAACCCTTTGACCGAACCCCAACAGGATGTTCGACTAGAGAAGAAAATATTGTCGCTTTTCAACAAAAACTTCGTGTCTGCAGCTTGTTTTAAGCTGCAGGTACGAAGTTTTCTTTGATAAGCAGCGATATTAAGATGATAACCTGCATTTTCTATATTTCTGTCAAGATTTTCTCTGTCTTAATTAAAGATTTTTGTTTTTAATTCACCTGAGCACGAAATACTCAAGGGTGAACTTCTGTTCTTGCTCGACGTCCGGCTGTCAGTCTATGTACAATGATAAACACACATGAGCACGAAGTGTTCAAGATGAGCAATTATGGTCACCATTTGTCTGTCCGTCCCGTTCACAATTTAATGTTTACATTCTAAGGTATACACAAAAGTTAACCAATCTTGATTAAACTTGGTCAAAATAGTATGATCATTTAGTTCTCGGATGAGTTCGATTATTAGTCTGATCGAATTACAAAATCGAGTTATGTGCCGTCGAATTTGACAAAGTTGCTTTTGTTTTCACTGTGACATCAAATAAAGATCAATCCAGACAGATTGTGGTTACCATATACAGATATAGGTGACCATTAGGTATCGTATGTTTGTGATTTTGAGCTCCATTGGCCATCAGGCCAGTGGGCTATTGCATGGTGCTGTCCGAGCGTCAGTCGTCCTTCAGTGCGGTCGTCCGGTCGTCACCTCTTTCTTTGAAAATCTTCTAAAAACTACTGGATGAATTTCAACCAAACTTCAAAGGAATGATCCTTGGGTGATCCACTCTCAGATTCCTTCAAAGAATTCTGATTGATCAATAAAGTCCGGGGTTATCTGCCCTTGAATGTCAACAATGGCCGTTTTTTACTTTGATTTCACTCTTACCACTACAAATATCTACCAATCTTAAGAAAACTTTGACAGAATATTGTTGACTACAAGTGTTTGCCCGAGTGCAATTTTCAGCTTGATCGGAAACTTACATTATGGGTCATGTGCCCTTGAATTTGACTAAATTGCCATGTTCATGCTATTTTCGACCTTGACAACCATAAATATTTACCAATCAAGACAAAAGTTGGATAGAGTCTTGTTAACCATAAGATTATATTTGTATTCTTTTCACCCTGATTGGAATATCATATTCTGAGTTTTGCCCCCTTGAAATGGACAGAATTTCAAATTTCGACTTTTTTTTCACCCTTACAGCCAAAAATGTTTACTATTCAAGACGATATTTTGACATAATATTGGTGTCCAAAATATCATGCTTGAATTTGATTTACAACTTGATCAGAATCTCACATCCTGAATTATGTGCCCTTGAATTTGACAAATTGCTCTTTTTGACTCAATACCTTCAGATCTTTCTAGTCATTTTAAACGGACCAGAAAGTACCGTGTTATTAAAACTTGAAGTATTTTACCAAGCATTAGATACCAAACACTTCTTGCAATTACGCCTCCATATCAACGAAAATTGGCCAGAATATCCGGATTTTGAAAATCCTGAAAATCTCACAAAGCTCCGTTGCCATGGATGACACTGAAGTTGCACGAAGTGTTTCGTATCTAACGATTGGTTGAAAAGCCTATCAAAAGTTTCAAATTTTCTGTTTTGGTAGTACTTGTTAGATCTCTGTTATCTGAAACAGCAAACAACCAATTTGAACCCGTTTAATATGATGTCCTTTTGGAAACGGTCAAGGACAAATTCCTACAAGTCTGCAAGTTTGCTTTCTTAACCCTTTCCCCAAACGACAAATTTTTAGCGTGGTCCAATTTGAAATCTTCTGCAGACGACAAAATGGAAGTTACTAAAGATAGAATTTGTGTAAAATATGGCATAGAAAATATTGAGACAAAAGGAGAAACTGCTGGTTATCAGCAGTTTCTTCTTTTGTTTCAATGTTTTCTCAAATCTTACCAATTAGGGACGTCAAAAGCTGGTCTTGTTTTGGAAAGGGTTAAATTAAGGTTTTGCACCAATCATCAGATACCACAGACTTCGTGCAGCATCGACATGATCATTTGAAACGAAGATTGACGATGTCATCTGGACTCTCTGACAACAGTGAAAATGATACTCTTGCAGACATGGCTCTATGTGTGGTAAATGCAAATCTTCAATAATTTTGTAAATACGGGACCGATTTGAATTCTGTCTTAAGCAGAGGATGTTGATAGACGTCACGCATTAGATGGACGCGGTGAATGTTTGAAGAGAAAAAAAAACAGATTATGAAAAAGTTATTGAAGATCAACCAAAATTTTTTGATCGTCAATAACCTTTTTATCAGCTGATTGTTCAAAAATCCAACACGTCCAGCTAATACCTGGAATTTTCTCACCTATGTAGCTCACAATAAGTGAACTGGCAGGGCAATTCTAGCTATTAGCTAGAGAAGCTCTGCCATGTCATTTATTTTGAGCTATACCTACAGGTTATTCAGGACAATGATATTGTTTGACCAAACTTACCTGAGACTCATCGTTTTCCGTAAGCGTATTCCGGCATTAATCGGCGTATTCGTTAGTTTCCGCGTGTTTATACCCTGCGCTGTGAAAAATGTTAACTTTATTTCTGCATGGTCTCATTGAACAAAGAACTAGCGTAGTGGAAAGACGCTGGACTTTCACCTAAAGAGACTCAAGATCGAACCCAGCATTTTACTGAAGAAACTTTTGTTAAGCTTTTTTTTTCTTTCTTTTTTCCTATGAAATGGAATACCTAATTAATGTATTACTTCCATGTATTTGTTGATGAAATACTCACTTTTTTAATTTTCACAATAATTATAGTTCACTAAATATCTGTTTCCTTTTTATCAAAATTTTTATTCGTTCATTTATCATTTATAATCTTCCCTTGAACGTTGCTGATGTTTTGGTCTCTCGCAGATTCTCTCGAATCAAAAAGACATTGAGCCTGCTTACTCCAATTGTATTGATGGTTAAGCGAGGAAAAAGGTTCTGGATCCTCCAGTTGTCTAAAAAAGCTGCAACATCAGCAAACACGTTTTTATATAACAGGTATCTAAACGGTTACGACATTTCTTGAATGCCTACTTAAAGTGAAAGGATTCAAGTGATTGATTGAGGTTTACAAAATGTATGCATGCATTTCAAAAAAAAAAAAAAAGAAATAAATGTTGAAATTAAAAATATTTAAACAAAAGCGCTTCTAGGATTCGAACCACGGACATATAGTTTACAGAAAAGTCGCCTTACACACTAGGCCACTATTATTCGGTGGAAATTGCGAAGTGTGTTACAACAGTACTTAAACAGATTATATTTCCGATGTAGAAAATACGGAAAGACCCGAATATTAACGGAATATGCAAGGAGTCTCAGTTCAATATCACTGGTGGTGAACTCGGACAAAGCGAGGAACATTTTTCATGAACACAAGCTACAGATACTTCATTGCACATACGGATTTTTGTAAACAATACACGTGGCATTTTGTTTTACTTCTTTTTCCGTCTTTTTTTAAAGGATGCACTCAAATGGAAGTTACTAAGGTATGTAGATATGATTTATAATACGCACGAAAATATCAGTTTTATCGATCATTATTTTCAAATGGTATAAACGGATTGCAAGTGCACAAAGCGCATATTGAGATCATGTGGGTCGATCTTAATCGCCCGAACGAAATGGTACGATATCACTGTTTATGTTTATCTATTTGCATTGCAAGTATACAAAAAAGACATATAAATGTACAAATAAAGGCTATAAATGGCAGTTTTCGGTGTCATGTCATTGAAAATCATTGTGCGGTTTCTTCATGACAACGTTACAGCATGTTTGCGATGTTATCTTTTCCAGCTACGGTGTTTCATGAGCACATGTTTGATAAATTAATCGATTGCACTGGACTTAACGGCACATTTAAACATTTATTCGGTAATATCGCATCATCATCATCATCATCATCATCATCATCATCATCATCATCATCATCATCATCATCATCATCATCATCATCATCATCATCATCATCATCATCATCATCATCATCATTTTTATCGTTACCTTGGAGTTTCACCGGTAAGATTTTCGTTATGCCATCTTAAATTTGGTACAGGTGGAGAATAAGCTATTAAATGAGAACAAGATGGATCTTGATCAGACAGTGCACATGCAAAGTCCGATCTGGATCCATGTTGGTCGCAAAAGCCTAAATGAACGTTTCCAGATCTATACTGTAATATTTGTCATTACCATTATCACCATTTATTCTAAGGAGGATCCACTGCTTCACACATCCCAGGTCCGTACGAACAGGGGGACTCTGGAGCCACCCCCCCCCCCTCATAGTTGGCAAAAATGCCGAATTTTCATCATTTCACATTTAAAACTTATGGCAAATCTAATTTAGTCCCCCCCCCCCCGAATATTAGACACTGGACTAGACAGGGCCCATATGGAATTGCTTTCTACGGGCATGCATTCTAAAGTATACTAACGGGAAAAGTTAACAGTGCGCATTTCCTTTTTAATTAACACCTTGATTGCATGCGGTACATGAATAAAATTTTACAAATGCACATTTAATCTTTTACTTTCAATAATTGTCAATTTATCACTATACTTGTTATTACCGTAACAATTCCTGAAAGTGGATAAGGATAATATTCGCGTTTACAAGACATTTTCGAGTGTGAACACCGTTGGTATTAATACATGCTAGGCAATTGTCCTTAGAAAACAATAGATGCTGTCTAAACCACTGAAGGTAATGTTGTCAATAACATCGTAGCAAGACTATGGGTATCGCAAGACGTCTGAAACGGATGGTCCAATACGTTAATCAGCCTCTACTGCTGGTAGAACTCAACCCAGGAAGCAATCTATCTGTAACGTTTGCCTTTTTCTGTCGATTTCACAGGTAGTAGTCCCGACAATGGTTGTCTTGTCGGAATGACGTCACGTGTAGACGTTGGATGTGTTGGAATCGTCTCAAAATTGTAGCATGGCAAGAAAATCGAAACAGTCTAATTAATGGGGTAATTCGACTGTTTTCGATTTACTTGCCATGCTTCAATATCTTGTATTTATTTCGGTACATTTATGAATAATTCTAAAATTGGCGACCATTTGCATTAGACAGGTGGCTACTTTCTTATGACGGGGAGTGTATTTGTGCTAATATGATTAAATCCATTTGTTTCAATATTTTAGATTTCTGGAAGATAAAATGTTAAAAAAGACGTTTCACTACATTTCTCCTGAAACAAAAGTTTACGTTCATGATCTGTTTTCATGACTTTATAACATCGTCGCCAAACAATACGACGTTGTTCCCGCGTTTTGTGTAATTGACGTTGAAGAACGTATAGCTTATTGTCATACAACTTCTACTTTTTCAATTTTCAGTTTAACCTCTTAACAATACAATGTCCAATAGGATATACAAACTAAAATCAAAATTGAAATTAGCATATTTTGTGTATATTATTATACGCATGTGGCATGTTTCCATGGTGATTTCTTTAATTTAGGACGGTGGAACTTTCCTATTTCTATATATTTAATTCTTATACCTATGTTTATATATTTTTTAAGTTCTGCTTCGTAAGGCCACACTAATACTTAATGTACAATGACTTTGTAAATACAGTCCAAAAAACTTTCAGACAGTTTTCAAGAGAATTTTCGTCGCTATGCATTCCGACTTTTGTATTTTCCCCAATATTATTGTTGACAGATTACGTCAAAATCATTGTTTGGGAAAGGGTTAAAATGTTTCACTCATCAATAGGAAGAACACATGAATAAGAGATATCGGTTATGGCAATCAATTGTGTGCTAAAATAGACTTGGTTACTGTTCTGTTTTTATAAACCGTTGGTATTGGTATAAAATGTCGTAACTACAGCTTCAAACAAGCTCTAGTTGCGACGTTTTACATTTGACGTCGCGCTCAATGTTGGCGTACAAACGAAAAAACGCCATACCGCACCTTTTCAAACTACCACCAGAATGCATAGGATTAATAAATTTTCGCGATATTTATATCTTCGGATTCGGCAATGATTTTTCTTGTGAATGCTGCCGACGAAAACTATTTTTAAAGATTCAAAATAATTTTAATCTAATGCGAAACGTTTACGAACGTCATTAAATGATAAGGTAAGATGTAACAAAATTAACACAATCGTGAGTGAAAATATGTCCGAAAATGACAAAAAACAACGCTTTTCTCACTAAATCGTTTAAAGAATGACGTCAAGTCATCTCTTCTATAAGTCAAAACACGTTTTACACAAAAAAGACGCAAATGACTTTAAATAATGTGTGATTAATTAGTATAGATAAAAAGGTAAGATTCTGATTTTCTATTTGGATGTATTTAATTAGTACGACAAAACAGAAAAACACGTCTTTTATTGTAGAAACTTTAATTGTTGAGTTCGAAGTACATTGTTTGTAGTTTTGAAAAATATAATTTTTTGTGGAGTTTCACGTTTTAAAATCTGTGAAAAATTTAACTTTTTAATTCTAGCGACAATGTCACACGCGCCGAAAAACACACTAAATAGTTTAATGTGTACAAATGAAGAGATGTTAAAAATCGTATTAGCACATTTAATTATATATAAAGACATCAAAATAAAAGTACAAATATGTGTCAATAAGTAAATGTGCAATTTTGCGAAATTTGATTGTTTGTGGAGAAGAAAAACGTTCTTTTGTAAATCTAGCGAAAATGTCACACTGTACAAAAACGTTACGTCAACGTCACGTACGAGGGCAGAACAAAAAGTTCGTAGAATTTCATCATTACTTTATTACCTTTCAATCGATTGCATTTATTTTTTCCCGTAGGCAAATTTTATCATATTATTAACTCTCTGATAAAATATCATAAGTCTCAATTCATGAAAACGATATTTTTTCTATCATTAAAAGGGTTAAGGAACGCTACCCCGTAGCAGGCCGTAAAATTATACTTGTAAATCTTCACAAAACGATTATTTTTCATAACGTGCTCTAGCAAAACTTCTGATATTTTATTTACTTAAAGAAGGTCATCATATAAGATACTTTGAAAAAATTCAAGGCTCAATATTGCAAAACAAGGATACAGCTAGGAATATGGTACGACGTAACGACATGGAAAAAGAGTGAAAACGTAAGTTAGGGAAGTGGAGAAAATTGTTTGGTGGAGTTTGTTTTTGATATTTTCGGTTCATATAAAAACCCAAATGTAGTAATATATAGTAAGGTTAAAACATAATAAAATGTAAATGGCATGTCTTGTTTATAATACAAAATAAAAAGAGAATATAAATAACAATCCAATGTGTGAACGCACAAAAAGCGTGAATAATCTGCGACGTTCGTCAACGACGTCGTATGAAAAATTTGTTACTACATGAATATGAGAGAAAGCTTATTAAAATAATTTGAAATTTTATATGAAGTATCAAGTTCTGAATTAATACGATCAGATTCACATGTGCTTTTAATGTATATATTTACTTGATACCTAGGTTATGGTGGATGCGGAACACAAAGAGGCAAATATTGGAAAGCATCTTAATTTCGGATTCTTGCGAATGCGACATTTATTCTTCGTTATTCAATTAAAATTTTATGATTGCTATTAAGAGTATACATCAATTTCATTTTGTTCATATAATGACTGTTTTAAATTAATGCCATTTTGAAATGAAAATGGTACGGTTTTAGTTTTTTGTAATCGAAAGAGGAAATAAGTTAAATGCCTCTTTTTCTCTGACTAGATCTGGTACAAAGACATCAATATCTATAGATTGAAGCTTAAAATATATACATGTAGCATGTGACACACCGAAACAGAATTAAAACCGGAGTTAAATCACGATAAAAGTTGCTTTCCGCTCTTTCTTTATATGTACTGTAGCGTCGTTGCAAAATAACGTCGGTTACGCAATTGTACGCCAACATTGAGCGCGACGTCATTTACATTTACGGAATGCCATCGTAGTCCGAAATTAATCACTGCTTTCTTGATAAAATTGATCCATATTCAAAGACGAAGCAATGAAATACATTATGTATTTCCGAAACAGTTTCCCCCATTTAGAAAGGTTTGGAAAAACATTGAATCAAAAGAAGAATAGATCTATACTGAAAATAATTTGACTCTTTTTTTTCTTAATATTTTCCTTTCATATTTTCTTATTTAGTACACACATTTTAACTCTCAACATAATAAATTAATGTATTTTATCACCAAGAGCAGTCAGCTAGAGAACTTGGCGGACGGGTAGAAAAACGGACGGACGGGCAAACGAAGCACTTTCTATATGGTGGTCATTACTGAAAGCCTTCTAATTGGGGGCTGCAATACCAGATAGGCCTATTGTTTTGGAAATGATTATTGTATACCATTTATTCGTCTTTGAAAAAGAATAATTTTTATCTACTATATTATAGACCTAGTGACGTTTTTTCGGACAAACACTAATGCTTCGTCGGTGTAAATCTAAAACGTCACAAACTCAACTTTATTGAAGCTGTAGTTACGGGATTTTATAACAACACCTACGATTTATCCATATTTAACCGAAAACCCATTCTATTGTTAGGACAAAAGTCATTGCAATTCGAACAGCCATTGAAAATGTTCACGGTGTCATGAATAAACCGTACAAGTCCCCTTCAAAAAACGTTAACTACGATTTTCACATCGGAAAAAAACTTCTACTCCAAGAATTGTAATACCAACTTCAGAATCAGTCAGAGAAATGAAATAACAAAAATTACAATAGCCTCTAAGTGTTTCTCCAATTCGTCCATATTGTTTTGGGCGGATAAACACGTGCAAATCGTTGTGTACATGCTCAAACTAGTAAAACTGGTTTTTAAACGCGCATTTAAACATGAAGTATCTGTACCTTGTGTTCATGAAAAATGTTCCTCGCTTTGTCCGAGTTCACCACCAGTGAATATGGTCAAACAATATATTAGTAAACGTATTCTATTGTTACATGTGTTACGGTCTATAATACGTTCAAAGTTAAACGAGAATGTTTTACGGTTGTTTTGGTTTATTTTTAGGTAGAACTGCTACCTTTACGTACGTAAAATTAAAGCAAGACAACCGTATCTATTCTCGTTTAATTGTGAATCTATTATATTGCCTTTTTTGCAACAGGCCTACCATACAGGACAATGATACAAACGTATTTTATTGTTGCATGTGTTACGGTCTATTGCACTTTGTTACAGCATGCCTACCGTACTGTCTAAGGTAATACTATATGAGCCTGAAATTGTTGGCAATAATTAATGAGCTTTAGTTGTGTATTTCTACCTCAAACTATCCTTTCTACATTTCAGATCTTTGGAGTGGTTCGTCCAGATATCAATGTACCACGTGTGGGAAGAGTTTCTCTAAAAAGGATCATTTAACACGGCATACACGAATACATACTGGTGAGAGGCCATTTGTTTGTGAAATATGTGGACGAGGGTTTACACAGAAGGAAAACAAGAAGGCGCATATGATTACACACATGAAACTCGACATGTTTAAATGAATGTAATATGTATACATGTATGTACGAAATATGCGGACGATGGTTTACACAAGGAAAACAAGAAGGCGCATATAATTACACATATGAAACTCGATATGTTAAAGTGACGGAAATATGCGTTCCAAATATGTGGACAAGGTTTTACACAGAAGGAAAACAATAAGGCGCACATGAATACACATATGAAACTCGACATGTTAAAGTGATCGAAATTACGTGTATGCGAAATATGTGGACAAGGCTTTACACAGAAGGAAAATAAGAAGGCGCGTGTATGATTACACATATGAAACTCGACATGTTAAAGTGACCATTAGATCTATGTGTATCGAAAGATCGGGACATATTGTTTCACTACTAGTTGTCCGTATGTCTGTCCCTCTGTCTGTCCGAAATCATAACATCGTCCACTTCGGGGGCACTCATTTTGTACAAACACAACTTGTTATCTTGATTATATTAAGTCATGATAAAGTGGGTCATTGGAGCTCAAAAACAAGGTCAAAACAAGATCCACATCTTCCAGTCGTATCTTCAAATGTTAAAAATATATTACGGAAACAAATGCTGGCCATAACTTTAGTCAATTCATTAGTGTCTTATAAATACCCCGATTGCTCTGGAGGTCCCTCTTCTGACTTAGTCATTGTCAAATTGGTGTGGGACGTTTATCTCCATTCATCTAAGAAACAAAATTTTGCATATGGCAGGCTATGTCCTAACGTGCACTTATGTGAGCGATGCAGGGCCATCTTCAAATTTTGATGACAAAAACGTTTCTGTTTGTAGGGTCTTGAGCAAGTTTTTTTTTAGCCTAATCTGAACAGAAAGTCTTGAGTTACGTGCTCTTGAATAAGAAGAAGTGGCATTTTCTTTCGTGCCATCTTGGTTCCGGTTAGCGAATTAGGACCATCATTGTTCTCTTGTGTTTTAATGGTGCTAATTTCCATTTAATCTCTTCGATCCGACTTTTAAGATGATTTGGACAACTATCGCAGAAAATTTTCAATAATTCTGTTAATACACTACCGATTTGAACTTAGTTTGAAGCCGAGAAGATGGACAAAAGGTTCGGATTCGCTGGATGTGGTGGTTGTTTTAAAACTCACATGATATAAAAAACTCACTGACAAGCAAACACATTTTGTTTGTTCGTCAATATTTTTCATCAGCTGCTTTTAAACTCACCTGAACACGAAGTGTTCAAGGTGAGCTATTGTGGTCGCTATTTGTCCGTAGGCGTCCGTCCGTCCGTCTGTCCGTCTGTTCATATTTTGGTATTACCACTCTAGCACCCACAAATATTGACCAATCTTGACCAAACTTGGTCAAAACATGTAAGATCATAAGATCTCGGATGAGTTTGATTTTGATTAGATCGGACTAGGAAGTCCTGAGATATGTGTCATTGAACGTCAAAAATTGCTAGTTTTGACTTTGTTACCACTCTAGCATCTACAAAAATTGTTCAGTCAAGACAAAATTTGGCCACAATGTTGGAAACGATAAGATCTTCCACTTGGATAATTTCGATTTGCAGTATGATCAGAGCAGGAAATCTGGAGTTATGTGCCCTTGAATTTTACAAAATTGCCGTTTGTTTACACGGAAGCATCTACATTTTTGACAAATCAAGACAAAACTCGGCCAAAATGTTTGTGACCATAAGATCCTGGACCATTTAAATTTTCAGCGTGATTGGACCAGAAAAAACGGAGTAATTGGCCCTTGAATTTCACAAAATTACCGTTTTCGACTTTATTTTCACTCGAACAAACACAAATATTGACCAATCAAGACACAACTTGGTGACAAAATTGCCGTTTTCGACTTTGTTTTCACTCAAACAGCAATAAAAATTAACCAATCAAATTTTTTTAGATATTATGTTGATGAGAATATCTTTATCAGAACAGAAATATGTGCCATTGACTGTGACAAAATTAATGTTTTCCTCCACTTTGTTTTACTGTAGCAGCCAAAAATATTGATCATTCAAGATTATGAAAGCAGTTTTCAGTTGGATCATATTCTCGCACCTTAAATTATGTGCTCTTGAACTTGACGACATTGTGACTTTCATTCTATCTAGGTTCAGGTGAGCGGTTAAGGACCATCATGGTCCTCTTGTTAACATATCTACAACACCCAGAACAACACTATATGTTTACCACCTTCTCTTGTTGTTGATGCTGTGTCACGGGACTTACTATATACGTACAAAATGAGCCGCTGCTCGGAGAAAGACCCGTAATATTCAGAGCTACGGATAAGAGGTGATAAAAGGTTTTATAAAACAGTATTTATTTGATGTTCATCATATTACATGCTGTTGGTAGGCCTACTCATTGGAATCGTCGCACAACAAAATGTTTGGATGTGAAACATCAAACTTGGAATAGTTCACACCTTTCTTATCTGATGCTCTGGTCTGACAATATTTGAGACCAACTTTGATGGAGATCAGTTTATGGCTAAGTGCAGTCAGATCACAGATGTTGCTAAATATCATGATGAAGATACTGGAACCCCGCATGGATCTTGATCAGTCTGTGTTTATACACAGATTAATCCGTATCCATGTTGGTCTCATATGTCTTTTAAAGTGTACGTCTTTCCTAACCATGCCCAAATTATTTGTGTTTGCAATAATGCTTTATTTTTGAAGAAGATATGCTTATTCTTATAAATAAATAATGGTTACACATTTCATTTGACAATAGTTGTTTTGATTCTGCCTTTAAACAGCAAAGAAAATGTTGTTTTTGTTTTGAATTTAAAAGTAAAACCGAGCGTGCAGACAGAAACATTACGCAAGGGTATAAAATGAAAGATATGGAAAATGGGCTTTCAACCCTATTCATTGGCTCATACGTTCTTCTTATGCTATAATTTTTCGCGGACTGTTCCATTTAAGTTCGCTGAAAACCAGGGGAAAGGATTGGGTACAGCTGGCCTTGACGTCTGCATTGAAACGTTCATAGCTATGTTATCGGGTGTTCAATTACCAAAAGTCATTTGAGAAAAAATAACCAATTACCCATCGATATTTGACAAAATTTAACTAAGTACCAAACGACAATGAGAAAAATTTAAACAAATACCAAACGACATTTGAAAAAAAAAAACAACAACAACAATTACCAATCGTCTTTTGAGAAAAGTTTACTAATAACTAAACGACATTTGAGAAAATTTTAACAATGACCAAACGACATTTGATCAAATTAAAACTATGGCCAAACGGCAATGAGAAATTTAAGCAATTGCCAAACGGCATTTGAGAAATTTTAACCAATTACCAAGGGGTATTTCAGAACATTTATCCTAATACTAAAGGACGTCTTAGAAAATTCAACCGATTACCAAACAGTATTTAAGAAAATCTAAGCAAATACAAAAGGGCATATGAGAATATTTAATGAATTACCAAACGAAATTTGAGAGAGTTAACTAATCACTAAACGATATTTGAGAAAATTTAACCAATTACTAAACAGCATTTGAGAAAATTTACCAATTTGCCAAACGGTACTTGAGACAACTTAAAGTGACATTTCACGATTATTTTTACATAAATTTTACTTTTCAGTGTTCTATCTGAAAGAGCATGTTTTCTGGTGAAAATTCTGAAAATTTCAAGCCAAAATATTGAACCGTTTACGAGAAATATATATTGATGTGCTAAAATTAAATTGTTGTGGACAACAGCTCAGATTTATATAGAATTTTTCATTTCTGTCTCAACTTTAAGGGCGTATTTTTCGCTTATAAATAACAACTTCAAAATACCGATAGCATTTCTACGCATTAGAATAACCAATCTTTGCATCAAGACATACTTTTGAAAAATGAAATAAATGTGAAATGTCACTTTAACCAATTACCATATGGCAATTGGGTAAATGTAACCAATTACCAAACGGTCTCTGACAAAATGTAACAAATTGCCAAACGACATTTGAGTTAATTTGAAACTCTCTTAATTTGAAACGGTCTTGGACGAAGGAGAATAATTATGCAAGATGCCACATTCTCTCCTATTCCTGCAAGATCCCTTGTATTCTGTTCTGCCTATTTCGGGCTGTCGGACTCACCCCTCTTTAGTAAAGGAATTTGTATCGTTCAGCGTCCTAGAGGTTACTGGAAGAACTTTGTTTTGAAATCAGCATCTGGTGCAAGTCTGAGATAGTGCTCACTTGGGAGCCAGCTAATCTCTATAATGTATTGGGGAGTATTTCTGGAGAAAAGTACCTGTTCCTTAGACTTAAATGTGTCCAATGTTATGTTTAATCCATTACCGAACGGCAAATTTTTAGACTAGTCCAAATTCAAAGATGATGCAGACGACAATTTCAAGTGAATGAAATTTTGAATAGTATAGTCTTTTTACGTAGAAAACATTGTGGTAAATGAAGAAATTGCTTGTCACAAGCAATTTCTTCATTTTCCATGATGTTTTTCAAAGCCTTTATATTGTTGGGAGTCAAAAGGAGTCACTGTGTGGTAATGGGTTAAGAAGCTGTTATATCTAACCATTTCGGTCAAACTTTCTTCTCTTTCCCAAACAATACCTGGTTTAACCTACATGTCTAATAAAAATGTCATAGTAAAGCATTTATGGAAAAGAAGAAAATGCTGATAACTAGCATTTCTGTTTTTGTCTCGATTTTTTCTGTGTTATATTGTAAAGAGGTTCCTCCTTTAACAATAGTTTTGTCACCTGCAGCTGTTTTCAAATAGGAACAGTCCAACGTTTTGTCGTTTGGTAAAGATTGATTAGAAATAGCATGTTATCGATCGTTATTTTCAGACAGGTAGTGGGAAAAGGAGTCCCGCTAGAATTATAATGAATGATTCGTGAGACTTGTCCACTGCTCTAAATCGTTATCATATCCCTGGCCCTTACCACAATGTTAGCCCTTCCATATTACAAAGTCTACTTAGACATGGATGCGTTTTTAAAGATGGTATGATTATTCATTATAGCTTCTTTTCAAACTACCTTTAAGACAGTCCAATGCGAAAGAACACATTGCGTTGTGTAAAATAACACTCTGAAATTCTATTCTGTTGTATTTTGAGTTTTACTGAAGGTTATAGATCTAATCATGTCTTGGAATAACATTCTCAACCATGTACATACATGAAAATAGAATTTCAGAGCGCTATTTTACACAAACAATTTACCACGCAACATCATATCAAGATCCATATTATTTTTCTCTAGATATTTCAGGGGTTAAAACAACATGGGGACAGTCATATTTTGCATCGTTGTGTGGCGCACTGCAGTATCTACCTAGGACCAAAAGATAATTTAGCGCTGGTACCAAGTTTAACACTATCCATTAAGGATTAGTTTGTCATTTATAGACATCACTAAATATAAAGTGTCGATAAGTAACGTTAGATACAGACTTTATTTAGAAGGACTAAACGAACTTCATTGAAATATTCCCTTGTCAGAAATTATCTCCACATACAGGTTGATTTATGCATACGATAGTTCATGATTATATTCTTATACATGTTTGTATGTTTGACAACCTAGTTAGCGTAGGTCCCTTCAATCTTTCTGGAATCTATAAATATTTTCTCATTTTCTACTTTCAGACAGACGTAAGAACGAATGCAGTATATGTGGTAAAGTGTTTGCCTACAAGAACGCTCTTGAGATACACACCAGAATACATACTGGTGAGAAGCCCTATAAATGTGAAGTTTGTGGACATGCTTTTGTGTCGAAAGGCAACATGAAAAAACACATGGTTATACATTATAAAAATGTGCTGACTTAAAACGTGGTTTTGGCCTAGCCTACATTATAACAATACATTGTAAAGTATCGGGAAAGAAATACGAAATTCATGAGCTCATGGCTGTGTGCCTTTATACACTGAACCTTATCCATTACAAATATGTGATGTGTTTACACATGGTCATACATTAGAAAAATGTGCTATTTTCACACGTGGTAACTGTATAATTACGAAATGTGATAATTGTGATAATAAAAAATCAACAGTAAAGACATGTTTATCTACAAAAACAATGTTACCTGCAGTGTCGAAAATCAAAAAGTAACATTACATAGCATGCATGATGGATAATTGCATCACAAAAATGAACAGTCAAATTTAGAAAAGAGAAAAGTTCGGAATTTCAAATAAAAATAGATAATTTGTTGTGTTTTTAATGTCCCAAAATGATATTTTTTCATAACAAAAAGTGCCATAACCATTTCCCAGACAACAAAGGTTACACTGGTCCAAACTGGAAGCCATCGCGGGTGATGAATTAATTGTGCTGCAATTGGAGTTACAGCATGAAAAACGTTGAGAAAATGAAAACATCGCTGTCTATAAGCATTTCACGAGCTCCTTCCGTTTAAGACGTCAAAAGCAGGTATTTTTGTGTAATGGGTGAAGCGAAGTTTACCGATTTGTTAGCCAAATTCACAGGACAAATGTTTTACAAATAATCTCGAGACTTATGGTTTGAAGTCCTGCCTGGCTAAACTTACAGTGGTAGAGTGGTTCAGCGTTGGATTGAGGATCAAGAGGTTTCGATCCCAGAAGTGGAGGTTTGTTTATTTTGAAATTATTTTCTCAATCCCCAGCCACCCACCCCCCCTCGTAGGCATACTTACCAAAGACCAGTTCTAAGAGAGTGACTAGTATAAGTTTCTACATGTAGCTCTGAACCTAATCGGTGTTAGGATCCGAAAATTATATGTGAAACCCTTTCCCGTATCACAAACATGATTTACACCTGACGATGGAAAAAAATATTTTGGAAATATTGGAGCAAAAGACGGAAATGCTGATAATTAGCATTTCGTCTAGAACTTTGTGTATTTATTTTATGTGCTAAAGCTAATAATGTATGTACATTATTTTTCAACATTAATTTTGTTGCATTAGCTTTCATATTAGGACAGCCTACAGTTTGCCGTTTATGAAAGAGTTTACATACTGATCGTATTTCGGATTGCATATGCAAGAGATTTGAAAGGACTACAACTATGTTCAATGCGTTTTACCCTACCTGGTGTGGACGTCCCTGATAGAAAAGACTAGGAAAAATTGAGACAAAAGAAGAAAATGCTGACAATCAGCATTCTTTCCTCTTGTCTCAATATTTTCCTTAATGTATTTTGCACAAATTCCCGGTCACCAGCGGCGGAAAACGATTTTGATGTGTGTATCGTCTTTTTCGGTATTTCTATTGAAGCGCACAGTGGTCTGTGGTGGTTACCGGTATTTCAATGACCATAGAGTTGTTGTTGTCGTCCTCAAAGTTGTTGTTGTTTTTAAAAGCTGTCGATCCGATTCCTGCATTGATTTTCTTTTCTACAGTAGATAGAAGTATGTAGATCAGAAAAACAAAGCGAACTCGTCCTTTCTTCGACTGAGATTTTTTTCGTTTTTAAAAACCTCTATTTACATTCTGAGAGCTCTAAAACGCATTGTTGTCACCAAATTCGCACCACGAATGTTTCGCTACCTAAATGTCATTTTCTACAATGGGCTTTTTTGATAGGGCCTGTATGGTTTTGGACCTTTTTGTTCATTTGAGTTTGACCATTTTGGTTTAAAGCATTTTGTTTATCCCAATTCAATGTTTCTATGCATTATTAGTTGATAAAAGAGTTAACCCTTTCCCAAACACTGCATGTGAAGTCGCTATTCAAACCTAGGTTTAAAGAAGACAGCATTAAAAATGAAAAAAAAAAAAATATAAGAATACAAAACAGAAGAAGGAAATTAGATGATAAATATCTATATTTCATTGTTAAATTAAAGTGACATTTCAGAATTTTTTGTCATAAATATTACTTTTATTTTTATCTGAAAGAGCATATTTCCTTATGAAAATTCCGAAAATTTCAAGCCAAAATATTGCACCGTTTACGAGAAATTTATATTTTTGTGTTAAAATTGAACAAATTGTTGTGGACAACAGTTTGGATTTATATGCAATTTATCGATTATGTGTCAACTTTAAATGCGTGTATCTCGCTTACTGGCAACAACTTAAAAAAACTAATAGTATTTATACTCATTAGAATACCCAATCTTGGCATCAAGACATACTTTAAAAAATTGAAATCGGAATGAAATGTCCCTTTAAGACTTGAACCTTCAGGCTACATTATTAGTTGTGGTACTGTTTAGTCTGTTTGTTTGCGGCAACTTTAAAATTGTTTCGAATAGGTTGCTGGTTAGTTTTGGCATGTAGTGTGTCTGAATCCGAGTAAAGATAAAATCCTTTTCCAGACAACACCTGTTTTTGATTAACATTACAAAAAAGGCTTTTGAAAAAGTTTAGGTAAAAGAAAAAAATGCTGAAAACCTGCAGGATATGACCAAATGCATTTAACCCATTAGTGACAGCTTTGGACTCCTTCACAAGAAATGGCAATGGAAAATATTGTGGAAAAAGCTTGAGAAATCACTGTGGTAAATATCATTTACCACAATGTTTTGTACAAAAAAGACCAAGAAATTTAAGATTTAATTCACTTCAAATTGTCGTCTGCAACATCTTTCAATTTGGACCAGTCAAAAATTGTGCCATCTGGTAATGGGTAACAAGTGATGTCAACCATTGTTCAATCATTCAATCAGTTAGTATTGCATGGTTCTTTATAGGTTATTTTTTGCAAAGCTACAGATAAGAGGGGGTGATCACTTTTCAAAATATTTTAGTATTTCATCTATTGTTCATCAAACCCTGAGTTGTTGGTACTCATTTGAATGGTCTTGTCTAGACGATTCAAATGAGTACCCACAACAAAGCAGAAAACGTTTGGTTTTGAGATAACAATTTTAGAATGTTTTCTTGCACTCTGGTCTGTTGCTCTGCCTAAAACATTATCAATCAAATCAATTGACTAATCAATCAATCAATTAACCCATTACCAAACGGCAAATTTTCAATATTTCCATTTCAAAAGCTGCTGCAGACGAACAAGGGACCTTGTATAAGCTAGAATTTGTGTACAATATAGCAAGGAAAATATTGAGACAAAAGGAGAAACTGCTGGTTATCAGCAGTTTCTTCTTTTGTCTCAATGTTTTCCCAAGCCCTGTCTATAAGGGATGTCAAAACTAGGTCTTGTTTTGGGAAAGGAGTAAATAAGTAGCAAAAGATTCAAAGATTCAAAATTTTATTCTGTATATAATCCAAAACATACAGGATTGTGACAGAAACACATAACATATAACAGGGCATACAAACAACAACGAAAGAGAATCCAATCTCTCCACCCCAGTGAAGTGAGCAAAATGGATTCACATTCGCTTAGGTGACATCACAGTAATGTAACAATTTGACGAGTTAGGAATGTACAGGGACTAATCGATTTAATAATTTATTTTCCTTAAATTGGGAATTTGACTAGCAATGTATTTTGTGGTCTAATGCAATGCATTGATCAATAAGCCTTGGTTTTCCATTACAGATGTCTAAAAACATTGTCCAGTATGTGGTGGTGAGAAAGGATCTAATTAAGGAGCTAAAGTGGCCAACGGGAGCCCTGATAGCCCAAGCCTGTCATGCTTGTACTGCAGCCATTCATTTATTTTACCAGGATGAACACACACAGACATACCTAGCTGATCTTGATAGAATGCATAAAGTAATACTTGAGGTAAGACAGACATATTATTTCACAGAAGGAGATAATTTCCAAATTATAGCATTGAAAATATTGAAGAAAAAGAAGAAAATGCTGATCTGACAGAGCTCCAGATAATTTTTTCAAGCAAGAAGTATTTACCCCTCAGGATTTTTTCCAATGCATATTTGCAGATATTTTTTGGAGAAAAGGAGTATTAAGCCTCTTGTTCAGGAAAGGTTTAAAATTAACAGGAGCACCCCACCGGAACGACCTACTTTCATTTTCGAGTTCGAGGACATCTAAGCGCTATGTTTCCGACCATCAAGACTTTTTAGTGTTTTTTTTCTGAACAAGATTACCATCGTGGGCTATCTTTGTCTGTACTGTAGGGCCTATTCAGAAATGATATCGGCCAAAATGGCCTTTACGATGTGCTCGGGAGTGGATTTATCCTTTTCCCGATTAAAAAAAGAATACAAACTTCTTTGAGTTGCAATTTCCGATTTACGAAATGATGCAATGGCCTGATATTTATCATCCAATCAAAATCGAGTAAACGATTTGTTCCGTATAAAAAAAAATAACAGAAATCAACGATTGCCTGGAATTCGAACAAAATACACCACTCGGCAGCATTCGGCAGCTTTCGGTAGATCTACGGAATAGCCGATTGTCATCTGCATTTGCTCGGCTGGTGATGTACTCATTATTTCCCAATAATTCCCGGTTTTGATTGGCTGAGTCGTATTAGACGCTTCGATAAGCTATTTTCACAGACCAAAGCGTTATTTTTAATCGAATTTCCTATTATATGTGTTTCTTCCGGCGCTCTTCGATCTTGATACGCTAACTGACAATTATCAAATGCGTATTCCTTATTTTTAATGTGTATCTTTACGCATTTTCATGAAAGTAAATGCGTATTTAGACCAAATCAATGCGTATTTTACGCAAATACGCATCCTATCTGGAGCTCTGTGATCATCAGCATTTTCTTCTTTTTCCTCAATATTTTCGTCATATTCATAAGCATTACTTGTGAAAGGGTTTGGCATGACCCCTATTGTGACTGCCATGCATGTATTGCGGCCATTCATCTATTTAACCAGGACGAACATACACAGACATACCTCGCTGATCTTGATAGAATGCATAAAGTTATACTTGAGGTAACAAAATATTATTATCATGTAAAGCAGTAATCATGCAAAATATAGCGTAGAAAATATTGAGGAAAATGTAGAAAATGCTGATCATCAGCATTTTCTTCTTTTTCCTCAATGTTTTCCTAAAACTTGTACTCAATGACAATAAATCTCGGACATTTAGTCTAATTCCTTGTGAAAGGGTTAGGCATGATCCACATTGTGGTTGATCAATTAAAATACATAGACTAACATGTTTCCGGATCAGCCTATGTGTAAATGCAGTCTGATCAGGATCCATGCTGCTCGCATAGACTAAGAGTTTATCAAGAAATTTAACAAAAACACAGTAAACAAACTGTGTTGCCATATGTATAACCTTTTACCAAACACAATTCTTGATTGGTTCAAATTCAAAGATATAGAGACAACAATTTCATGTGAACAGAATTTTACATTTACTGTTCTTTCTTACAAAATTACGGACAGCTTCAACCTGGAAGCTGTTGCAGACGACAAAATAATTGATTTTAAAAGTAGAAACTATTTATTCTATACTAAAGCATAGAAAATATTGATGGAAAAGGGAGATTTTGCTGATTATCAGCAATTTCTTTTTTGCCTCAATATTTTCCCAAGCTTTGGCTCTTAAAGACACCAAAACCAGGTCTTGTTTGGGAAAGGTTTAACACGCATTACTAATCTACAACAGGTTTCAAAGACAGTCAGTGGAACAGTGTAAATTTTTGCTACTTGGGGAACAGTTTAACCCATTCGCAAACAACAAAATTTTAGGGCGGTCCAAAATGAAAGATCCTGCAGACGATAAAGTCAAGTGAATAGAATTTTTAATTGTTAGGTCTTTTTTGATGGAAAACATTGTGGGAAATGAAGAAATTGCTTGTCACAAGCAATTTCTTCATTTTGCACGATGTTTTCCAAGACCATTATTTTGTGGGGAGTCAAAAAGAGTCATTGTATGGTAATGGATTAAGACCTGTTTTTCCTATATCCCAGCTCATGTTTAATTAACTCTGTTTTTTTTTTCAGGCCCCAAATGAAGACAGTTTAAGAAAGCTATCAGAGACGTTGACGACAAACAATGTGGATCATAAACTTTGGATTGAGCAGCCAGAAAATATACCAACTTGTGTGGCGGCTAAACCAAGTCCCAAAGAAGATGTGCAAGCTTATTTTAAGGAATTCAAACTGTTTAGATGATAATTGATGATATAGTGTTTAATGTAAAATGGTGCAATTGAAATTTAATTTGCTTAACCCTTTTCCAAACAAGACCTGGTTTTGATGTTCCTAATAGAATTGACTTGGGAAAACATTGAGACAAAAGAAGAAAATGCTGATAATCAGCATTTTCTCCTTTTACCCCGAAGATATTCTTTGCTATAGTATTCACAAATTTCACCTTAATTACCATCCATTTTGTCATCTGCAGCAGCTTTCAAATTTGACCACCCTAAAATTTGTTGTGTGGTAATGGGTGAAGACAATACCTATCCTTTACATGCTACGTAGAAAAAAACCTAAAGACAATGTTCAACCTACTTCAAGGAATTCAAACTAACTAGATCTAAATGAAACTTTGTTTGTCGTTATAAATGAATTTCTAAGTGATGCAATAAGAATTTATTTTGCTGAATTCTGTCTAAATTGAGTAATAATTATAATATTTGAAATTTTATGGATTTTTTTGGAGAAAATGCTTGTTACCAGTATTTTCATCTTAAGAAAATCAACAGAGGGCAATAACTTTATAAATATGATTGTCAGGGTTGCGTTTCTTGTGCACTGCACTTCTCCATATTGAGATCTATCCACCTATGATTCTATGAAGTTTGATTGATTCATTACACTACAATGCATTTGGATAGATCTTATCAAGAAGAAGTGCGGTGCATAAGAACCATAACTATGCCGGTCATATTCATGGAGTTATTGCCATTTGCTTATTTTTAGCTTGACTTTTCGAAGAAAATGAGAGCTTATACTGTCACCCGGGCGTCGGCGTTGGCGTTGTAACCAAGGTTAAAGTTTTTTCAAACATCAATAACTTCCATACTATCAAAGGGATTCAACCCAAACTTGGAATACTTATTCACCATCACACCCTCTACCTTACTACCAGGGCCCATGACCCTGGCTTCACTATACATGTATTTGGAGTTATGCCCCCTTTATACTAAGCAACTTAGAAAGTCGAGCGCGCTGTCTTCGGACAGCTCTTGTTAGAATAGGCTTGGGAAAACATTGAGGCAAAAGAAGAAAATGCTGTTAACCAGCATTTTCTCCTTTTACCTCAATATTTTCTGTGCTACCTTAACTTTTTCGACTTCAGAAGCTTTCAAATTGGAACGCCATAAAATTTTGCTGTTCAGGAAAGGGTTAAAGTGACATTTCAGAATTTTTTGTCATAAATATCACTTTTATTTTCATCTGAAAGAGCATATTTCCTTATGAAAATTCTGAAAATTTCAAGCCAAAATATTGCACCGTTTACGAGAAATTTATATTTTTGTGTTAAAATTGAACAAATTGTTGTGGACAACAGTTCGGATTTATATGCAATTTATCGATTATGTGTCAACTTTAAATGCGTGTATCTCGTTTACTGGCAACAACTTAAAAAAACTAATAGTATTTATACTCATTAGAATACCCAATCTTGGCATCAAGACATACTTTAAAAAATTGAAATCGGAA
This sequence comes from Fragum sueziense, assembly GCA_963680895.1. Taxonomy (NCBI): domain Eukaryota; kingdom Metazoa; phylum Mollusca; class Bivalvia; order Cardiida; family Cardiidae; genus Fragum; species Fragum sueziense. The sequence continues at coordinate 1,750,948 of OY804608.1, forward strand.
TGAAATGTCCCTTTAAGGTTGCTTTCATATTTTAAAAGCATCTTGTGTTTGGGAAAGGGTTAGGACAAATATGTGATAATGCATTTTGCTTGATGAAATGAACTTGTATAAAATGTACAAAATAAAGTAAAAACTGATTTGATTTTCTATCTTTTTTGCCCAACTGCACAATTTTAGAATTGTCTTAGTTAAAATCATGAACAAACCGCAAATTTTAGCCTGATCCAAATTCAACGTTGTTTGAGACGTCATTTTTAAGTGAAGGAAATTTTACATTTTTATGTAGAAAACATTGTGTGGCATAAGAAATTTCTTAATTTACCTTACTGTTTTCAAAAATTCTTTTCTTATTGGGCATCAAAACTTGTCACTTTGTGGTAATGGATTAAATTCATTGAATGCTTTGAATTTTTCCCAAACAAACTAATTTAGATTATGAAGTTTTGTAGAGAAAATTGATGAAAACATTGAAGAAAGATGTTGAATTTAAATATGACATCCTTTTCCTTCATCGTTCCTACCCCAAAAACCAATCACATATGAGCTAATTTCTACAGTTTTAATTAACGCATTCCCACATAGTGATGCATTTTGATGCCCCCCAAAATAAAGGCTTTGGAATACATTGTGACAAACAATTCCTTCATTTCCCACAATGTTTTCTACCCTTATATAACAGAAAAAGTAAAATTCCATCAACGGGAAAGTTATGGGATACTGTTGTCCTCAACATCTTTGAAATTTGACCAGTCTGTTGAAATGAGTTAACTTGTAACACTCAGACTCTAGACTTTAGATTTGGAAAAAGATGGTGCAAACCCACAATTTCTTTGGATGAGACTTTAGCAATTTCCCCAATAGCAAAATTTTACACATGCCAAATGGAAAGGGATTGCAAATGGCGAAATAGATGTTTTATAAATGTATGAGGGAGGAAAAAGAAAATGCTGATTTCCAAAACCAGGCATATTTTTGGGGTTTCTTATAGAGAGAGCTTGTGAAAACATTCAAGGCAAAAGAAGAAAATGCTGATTACTAGCAAACAACAAAATTTTAAGGTGATCCAATTCAAAACCTGCTGCAGATGATGTTGCTATATGTACAAATTGTTGATAGAATAGCAGAAAAAACATTTAGGCAAAAGGTGAAAATTGCCGATTATCAGCATTTTTAACCTTTACCTGAATGTTTTCCTAAACCTCAATGTTTTCCTACCTATTCAGAATTATCAGGGACATCAAAACAATGTCTTGTTTGGGAAAGGATTAAAGTGACATTTCACATTTATTTCAATTTTTAAAAGTACATCTTGATGCAAAGATTGTCTATTCTAATGCGTAGAAATGCTATCAGTTTTTCGAAGTTGTTATTTAAAAGCGAAAATACGCTTTTAAAGTTGAGACAGAAATGACAAATTCTATATAAATCTGAACTGTTGTCCACAACAATTTGTTTAATTTTAGCACAAAAATATATATTTCTCGTAAACGGTTCAATATCTCTGGCGGATTCAGAGGGGGTTCGGGGGGGGGGGGGGGGGGTTTCAAACGAACCCCCCTCTGAAGCCTAATTCTTTCATTTTCATGCAGAAATTCAGTCAAAATTGTTTATTAAAACGAACCCCCCTAATTGTAAATTCGAACCCCCCTTTCAGAAATTCTGGATCCGCCACTGAATATGTTGGCTTGAAATTTTCAGAATTTTCTCTAGAAAAGATGCTCTTTCAGATGGAATAAAAGTAAAATTTATGTAAAAATAATTGTGAAATGTCACTTTAACCCTTTCCCAAACGGCAAAATCTTAGGGTGATCTATTTCAAAAACTGCCACAAAAGACAAAATGGATGTTATTAAAGATAGGATTTGTGTAAAATATACCCCCCTCTGAAGCCTAATTCTTTCATTTTCATGCAGAAATTCAGTCAAAATTGTTTATTAAAACGAACCCCCCTAATTGTAAATTCGAACCCCCCTTTCAGAAATTCTGGATCCGCCACTGAATATGTTGGCTTGAAATTTTCAGAATTTTCTCTAGAAAAGATGCTCTTTCAGATGGAATAAAAGTAAAATTTATGTAAAAATAATTGTGAAATGTCACTTTAACCCTTTCCCAAACGGCAAAATCTTAGGGTGATCTATTTCAAAAACTGCCACAAAAGACAAAATGGATGTTATTAAAGATAGGATTTGTGTAAAATATGGCATAGAAAATATTGAGATAAAAGGAGAAACTGCTGGTTATCAGCAGTTTCTTCTTTTGTTTCAATGTTTTCCGAAACCTTTTCTATTAGGGACGTCAAAACAAGGTCTTGTTTGGAAAAGGGTTAAGAGAGAACAAAAAAAAATTTTGTTACAGTTTTATACTACAGTAAACTTTTGAAAGCATTGAACGAAAAACAGACAATGCTGATTTTGAATTGGTTCCTCCTTTCACGCAATGCTTTAGGCCTACAACTTGGCTGTCTGTACCAATTGGAATATTTTTGATCTGGTTCTGGCAAAAACTTGTCATTCACAAAAAGGGTTGACGTCTCCCAAATCAGACCTTCTTTCAAACCCTTATTATTATAGAAAAGACTTAGGAAAACATAGATTGACGCAAAAGGTGCAGATGCTGGTAACCAGAATTTTCTCCTTTTATCTCAATATTTTCTGTGATTAGTACACAAATAGATCTAATTACTAGATCTAAATACATTATAAGCAGAAATTTTGTTGTCTTGAGTAACAATCAATTTAGACCATGCTTCGACTTTGTTGTTTTGGAAAGGGTTAACCTGTGAGTAAAGGCTTGGGAAAACATTGAGACAAAGGAAGACAACTAGCATTTTCTCCTTTTGTCTCAATATTTTCCCTATAATGCACATAAGTCCAATCTTATCAAAATTTGTTTTGTGGTCTATAGCAGCTTTTGAACTGGATAACTATATACTTTTGCCATATTGGTCAGGGTTAACACTTTCCTGAACAAGACCTGGTTTTGACGTTCCTAATAGAAATCATGGCTTGGGAAAACATTGAGACAAAAGAAGAAACTGCTGATAACCAGCAGTTTCTCCTTTTGCCTCAATATTTTCTGTGCCGTATTACACACAAATCTTATCTTTAACAACATCCATTTTGACATCTGCAAATTTTTAATTGGAAAAGCTAAACATTTTGCCGTTTGGGAAAGGGTTAAACCAACATTGCACCAATTAGCTTGATTGACAGATAACAGCTGATTGACAGAGTTACCTCCCTTTGATTAACGTCATCAACAATGTCGGAGGTGGAAGCAAAAGTCCTGAAATGCAAAGATTATTTGCTCGCCGACCTCGATGATTCTAAGGTGAGTTGTTTGTTTAACTGCATACTACTTTCATTTCTTTGTATTCAAGACATAAAATGTGTTGATGGCCGATAGATCAAAAGGACCATCCTTGAGATTGGATTGTCATGTGTTTTCGCGACGATTCTGTATGTTTTGTTTTTCAAAGAAAACCGTGGATTTTGTCGCCAAAAACTGGACCAAGGCATAGTGTTTTAACTAGGACATTTTCATATGTCTTAAACATTTCGTACACACAACAATAAAATACATTGTCGTCTATATTCTGCCTGCAATCAATGCCTGTTCTTTGAACTTTTTCTCATAGAAATCACATCATAACCGAATGCTTCGAAGTTAGACAAAACATTCTAAAACAGATCCCAAAATAGACATTGTTCTATTGACATGTATATATACTTAGAGTATTTTCATTATAAATCAAGCTAATTATGAACTATTTCCACCGTCACTTCATGTCAGAAAAATATTTTGTTTATCCTTTTTAAATGTTTTTCTGTTTGTCATGTTTGCAATGACCATTTATTGTTAATGTGTTTAGCAAATAAAATATTGTATTGTATTGTATTGCATTTCTAGGGGTATGGTTTATGTGTGTTTTTGTGACTTACAGGTGCAGTACGTACTGAAGAAGCTGTCAACACTAGAAATAGATGTCGACATTCTACAGGTAGGGTATAATTAGCGGATCAAGGGGTAGTTTAAAAAATTGAATTTAATATTCAGTCTTTAAGATGGTCTTCCACTAATGTAGCGATATCAAAGGATGGAATCGGGAGACAACCACCCTTGTTCACTTTCATGACAAAATGTTGAATCTACCTTTCATTTCTAACTTCTATCCTTTTTTGACAAGTGGAATTAAGAGTTCCAATAGCCTGCTTTAGTGTGGATATGAGCGCATTTGTGCGCATGAACTTGAAAACATGAAATCAAGTGACAGAATAGGGGAGGTAATCGGCAAACTTCAAACTTCAATAACTTCCTTATTTCTCAATCAATTTCGATAAAATAGACAGTAAAAGTCTTCGTAGACCTCACAGATAGCAACCTAACCAGATAGTCTGATTGATTTTACAAAATTAATTTTCCTTTGATATCGCTAACTAATGAGATCACAGAACTTCAAAAATTTTCGTGCCTCATCATTAATGTTTGTAACAATTTTACATACTCAATCTATATGAACATGTTACGAATTAGAAAAAGTGTCACTTTCAACTGCTGAATGTTTAGGTCAGGTCACTGGAAAAATTTTGATTTTGTCTGTCGCTTGAATCTCATTAAGCACAGGCGGCAATCACGTGACTTTGTTATGATATATTTTCCTCACTTATGTAAACAAAAACACTCGGTACGAACACATTTTCTTAAATTTTAAATCAAATACTTAACTCTCAGAACTGAGATTTGTACCATTCGATGCGTCGTAATCTCCGGTTTGTTGTGGTACCAAGATCATCCCTCAAATCCATGTCAAAGCTGAGAACATTCGTGCAAAGTGCAAACATTTCTTAAGAAAATATATCACGGCATTTAGAAATACTTTGCACGAATGTTCTCAGCTTTGACAGGGATTTGAGGGAAGATCTTGGTACCAATATAGACCAGAGAATATGACGTATCGAATGGCACGTATCTCAATATTGAGTGTTAAGTATTTGATTCAAAATTTGAGAAAAAAGTGTTCTTACCGAGTGTTTTTGTTTACATAAGTGAGGAAAATATATCATAACAAAGTCACGTGATTGCCGCCTGTGTTAAGGCTAACCTACCTTTTAATGTAGTACACAAGCAAAGTTAAACATCTGATTGTTGAATAGACAGTTATAGACTAAATATAAGCAGAAAAATACACCTTTTTAATTTTAACACTTTATCTCTTTGCTTCAATGGAGTTTGTTTTTGCCTAGGGCCTTCACATGTTGCAAAGGCTTGCAAAATTGCAATGGTAAGAATTTATAATCATGTGACAAAAAAGTATTACTAGACTTCACTTAAAATGAGAATATGGTTCATAATTATATCTATTTACTTTTTATGTCCCCATATCGAAAGATCAGGGGTGTGTTTTACCATAGTCTGTCTATCCTTCAGCCTGTCTGTCTCTGTATGTCTCTCTGTCTGTACTTAATGCGAAAACTTATCTCGTGGGCATGGGTGTTTCAAACAATGAAATTGTTTTACAGAGCACTGGTATAGGTAAAGTAGTGAACGCCCTTAAGAAGCGAGATGGTGTGGTGGCAGAAAAGGCTCGAGCCATCATTAACAAATGGAAGGCTATGGTGACACGTGTTAAGGAAGAGGAAGAGGCAAGAGAACAAGAAGATGTAAGCAGTTGAATTGATGAATTATTCAAAAGTGGCGCAAACTATTTTTATGCCCCCGTATCGAGAGATCGGGGGCATATTGTTTTACTTGTGTCCGTCTGTCTGTCCGTCCATCCGTCTGTCTGTCTTAAAACTTAACATTGGCCTTTTCTCCAAAAGTATTTGACATACAAAGCTCAAATTTGGTATGCAACTTCCTTTCAATATTATCTATCTGTTCCATGCAGTTTGACCTTCCTCAATGATATCTATTAACCCTTATCAACCCTTTACTCTACGAAAACTTAACATTTTAGAAAAATGGCCATTTCGGGGGCATTGGTGTTTCACAAACACATCTTGATTGAGATAGAAATAAGTCATTATACCCCCGCAAACGAAGTTTGGAGGGGGTATACTGGAATCAACCTGTCGGTCCAGTGGTTGGATGGTTGGTTGGATGGTTGGATGGTTGGTCTGTCTCCAAAACTTTGTCCGGACAACTCCTCCTACACTTGTTGACCGATTTAGTTCATACTTGGCACAAGTGTTCATTGTGACCTGTAGATGTGCAAGACACAAATTTCACGAAAATCGGACCGATACTTTTTGAGTTATGGCCCCTGATTTGACCAAAAAATGCTTGTCCGGATAACTCCTCCTACACTTGTGGACCGATTTAGTTCATACTTGGCACAAGTGTTCATTGTGACCTGTAGATGTGCAAGACGCAAATTTCACTGAAATCGGACCGATACTTTTTGAGTTATGGCCCCTGATTTGACCCAAAAATGCTTGTCCGGCCAACTCCTCCTACAGTTACTGTCCGATTTGCTTCATACTTGGCATAGGTGTGCATTAGGACCTGTAGATGTGCAAGACGCAAATTTCACGAAAATCGCATTGATAATTTTTGAGTTATGGCCCCTGATTTGACCAAAAAATGCTTGTCCGGATAACTCCTCCTACACTTTTGGACCGATTTAGTTCATACTTGGCACAAGTGTTCATTGTGACCTGTAGATGTGCAAGACTCAAATTTCACTGAAATCGGACCGATACTTTTTGAGTTATGGCCCCTGATTTGACCCAAAAATGCTTGTCCGGCCAACTCCTCCTGCAGTTACTGTCCGATTTGCTTCATACTTGGCACAGGTGTGCATTAGGACCTGTAGATGTGCAAGACGCAAATTTCATGAAAATTGCACTGATAATTTTTGAGTTATGGCCCCTGATTTGACCAAAAAATGCTTGTCCAGATAACTCCTCTTACAGTTACTGTCTGATTTAGTTCATACTTGGCACAAGTGTTCATTGTGACCTGTAGATGTGCAAGACGCAAGTTTCACAGAAATCAGACCGATACATTTTTTAGTTATGGCCCCTGATTTGACCCAGAAATGCTTGTCTCGCCAACTCCTCCTACAGTTGCTGTCCAATTTGCTTCATACTTGGCACATGTCTGCATAAGGACCTGTAGATGTGCAAGACGCACATTTCACGAAAATCTGACCATTACTTTCTCAGTTATGGCCCTTGATTTTACCAAAAAATGCTTGTCTGGACAAGTCCTCCTTTAGTTACTATCTGATTTGCTTCATACTTGGCATAGGTATGCATTAACTTCTGTACATGTGCAAGATGCACATTTCACGAAAATCAGACCGACACTTTCTGAGTTATGGCCCCTGATTTGACAAATGCTTGTCCGGACAATTCCTCCTACAGTTAATGAACGATTTGCTTCATACTTGGCACAGGTATGCATTAGGACCTGTTTATATGCAAGATGCAAAATTCATAGAAATCGACCGATACTTTCTGAGTTATGGCCCCTGTCTGGACCAAATTTCAATAAAATCGGATTGACAATTTCTGAGTATGGCTCCTAAATCAACAAAAACGCTTGTCCGAACAAAGGTGGTGGCGGGGGTATTTTTATCACCTTCAGTGATAGATTTCTAGTTTATTATACTGCAAGTTTGAACACAATATCATTTTGGGCAGAGCCTAGTTAGCTCAGTTGGTAACATCAGAGTCTATCATTCCAGAGGTTGTTATTTCTAACTGAGGCTTAGCCAGTTTGCTTCCTGACATTTGGCAAGTTATGTGTGGCTCACCAATGGATATGAATGATCTAAGTGAGGGAACAGCTGGGGGCTTAAATCAGTTGTTGTGATAGCACTGTGGTGAGAAATACCAGGAATATGTTAGTAAAGTGCTTCAACTGCAGTGATAATTATGACCTTCAGGCCTTGCAGTTGAGAGAGTCATTTAAAAACGCAATTCAAACAATTTTGTCATTTAGCCATGTGCATCTGCCATTGGTTTTGATTTACTCTGGTGGGTCATACAAATGAGTGACATGATATATGATAAAGTCATATATAATACATATAAGAACAATTATTCATCTTACAGTAAATTAGAGATGTTCCCTGTGAACACCTTTAAATTTAAATTCTTTGAAGATGAAGGTTTTGTCATTCAAAAACTAAGATTGATCTATGTAGTAAAATAAAACATTATGCTAAAACATATTCATTCCAGGAAGGTCCAGCAGAAGCAGACAACCATAGTGAAGCATCAGTTGGTTCAGACAGACCAACAGATTAGACATTCAAAATTTGTTATTTCAAATCCAAATCCTATGTTGTGGGTACTAATTTGAATTGTCTCGAAGAGACAATTCAAATGAGTACCCACAACACATGGTTTGATGAACAATAAATTGAATAATGCATTTTGAATAGCCTTTATGCCTTCTTATCTGTGGCTTTGATGTTTATTAACCACCATGTCTTAAACTAGACCAGGTTTCGATGTCCCTGATAGAAAATACTTGGGAAAACATTGAAGCAAAAGAAGAAAGTGCTGGTGACCAGCACTTTCTCCTTTTGCCTCAATATTTTCTGGGCTATAACATGCATATTTTCTCCTTTTGATATAATTTATTTTGTTGTCTGCAACCCCTTTCAATTTGGACCACCCTTAAATTTTGTCATTTGGGAAAGGGTTAAACTTGATTAATTCCAGGATAGTCCAACAGAAGCAGACAACAATAGTGAAGCATCAGTCGCTTCAGACAGGGACAGATCCAGAGATGAACAGAGTGAGGATGAACATAGAGAGATGTCTGACTCACATTATGACTCGGAACATCACCATTCTCACAAACACAGTGGAAATGTTGAGATGAAAGAGAGTCGACATCACCATAAATCACGGAGCAAAGAGAGAGAGCATCATAGGAAACATAGAAAACATGAACAGTCTAGAGATAGGTCGCCCCATCATGAATCTAAATCTTCACATAAACATGGTGAAGGAAATAACTCACATACAGAGAGATTTAATGATAATGAAACTAAATCACGCAAGGAGAAACATGGTGATAGTAAGGAGAGAGAGCATCACCGGAAGCATAAACATGATCATTCCCATGATAAGTCACATGATCAGGAAACTAAGATACATAAACATGATAAGGAAAAGACTTCACATGCTTCACATACTGAAAGATTTAATGATAGTGAAACTAAATCACATAGACACGAGAAGAGCCATCACAAAGATAGAGAAAATGTGCATTCAAGTGATTGGTCACATGACAACGAAAGTAAATCCTACAAGCATAATAAAGATAAGAGTTCTTATAGAGATAGTGGTGCTAAACATTCTAAGGAAAAATCACATGAAAAGCAAGATAGAGAAACTGATTTACATAAGCATTTACATAAGCATTCAAAAGACAGAAGCTCTCATAAAGAAATGGGCATGATGCATCCAGAAGGTAGACAACATGACAATGAAACTAAATCACACAGTCATGAAAGAGAAAAAGACAGACATAAAGTCAAAAGTGATGAAGGTAGTGAGCATAAACATAAGCATTCACAAAGGGATAAGGACTCCAAACATAGTCATGAGAAAAATGATTCAAAATCTGACAGTGATAACATGAAAAGGAGTCAACAAAGACTGGAAAATGAATACACAAGAAAAGAGAAAATTGAGGGCAACAGAAGCAACAATGCAACATATGACGAAAGAAAGTTACCAGAAAAAAGACATGATTTTCAGAGACATAGTGAATATAGTTCAAAGATTTCAAAAGAGAGGCATTCAAATGAAGTTAGAAGTTTTCCCAAAGAACACACAGAAAAAGCTAATATTTTTGCAACATTCACCAAAGAAGTGAAAGAGAGACTTAAAAAAGAACATTACAAAAGTTATGTAAGAGACAGTGAAAGTGATGCAGATGAACATCACCATAGCAACAAGGGGTCATCAAGGTCAAGGTCACATTCAGTATCCAATCAAAGTTCACCCAGAAGGTCACTGTCAAGATCTCAATCAATTTCTCAGAGAAGTTCACCTGCAAGGTCAGATTCAAGGTCAATGTCAAGGTCAAATAGAAGCTCACCAGCTCAATCAAGGTCTCCCTCAGGCTCCAATAGAAGTCCACCTGCAAGATCTGTGTCAAGGTCATACTCTGGTTCTAATCGAAGTTCAAGATCTAGATCTCATTCTGTCTCTTCAAATCATCAGCATTTGTCCGACAGTGAAACAGAAGCTGGGAAAGCTAACTTGTCTGGATCAGAGAGGTCAGACAGTGAAAAAGAACATTATGGTAGAAAAGGTCATGATAGTCATTCCACAATCAACCAAAAACATCACAAATCCAGGCAAATTGTAGAAAAAACACAGAGAATTAAGAGAAAAAGAAAACATCACAAATACCACGATGTTTCAGATAGCGAGGGCAGTTCTGAAGATGACAGTAGTTCTCATTTGAAAAAGAAATCTAAACACGAACATTCTTTGGACAGAGAAAATGTTAAGTCTAGTGTTTTGGCAAATGAGAGAAAAAAGCATTCACATAAAGAATCAAAGGATCATGACAAATATAGGGCAGATTCTAAACATTCAAAAGAGAAGCATGTGTCAAGTGATAGGCAGTCCCTTTCTGAGAAAGACAAGCATAAATCCAAAGATAGATCAGGCAAAGAATATAAACATTCTTCAGAAAGGCAAGAAGACAAAAAGTCAGAGAAAGAATCCAGCAAGTCTAGATCTACTGATCTAGAAAGCAGGCATAAAAGTAGGTTGGAAGATCACCCTAGTCATAAAGACAATGAGAAAAGAGACAAAAGTTATAAAGATAAAGAAAGTAAGATAAAAAATTCATGTGAGAATAAACACACAGACAGTGTTGATAAAGCAAAAAGTGATAAACATGAAAGAAAAGAAAAATATGAAAGAAGTGAACATAAATCCATTCATGAGTCTAGCAGTGATAAACACAGACAATCTGGTCATAACAAAAGGCCTGAATCTGAGTCGAGGCATCATAGGGCAGACAATAAACACAGGGACAAAGAAGGTGTTGAAAAGCACAGAGAAAGTTCAAAGGGTCACTCGCATCACAGTAAAGATAGTTCTAATATTGTGGTAGATAAAGAAAGTCACAGAAGTAAAGGCATAAGTAGTGACTGCCATGAAAGTAAAGAAAAACATGATAAGCCTAATTATAGTGAGAAAAGTGATATAGAGAGCAATTCCAATAGTGACTCAGAGGAAATAGAGTATGAATCTCTTTATGAAAAACTTGTAAATGAGACCAAAAAGGAAAGACTGAAAGAAAAATCCAGGGAAGAATCAAAGGAGGGCAGAAGTGAAAGATCTGTGATTACAGATAAACATGGCCCCAGTCACAGTGGAAAACGTGATGGAGATGGGCATCAAGATAAACAAAGAAACATCAGTATAAGTGATAACAAACATAGAGATCATAAACACAAAGATCGGTCTAGGGAGAGCTCATCTGGTAACTTGGATAAATATAAGGAAAAGGACAACAAAGATAGGCATAAGGAAAGTAACTTGTCAGATAGTGATAAACATTGCAAAAGCAGTAAAAGTGATAAAACAATCGATAAACACAAACATGAATCTAGTCATGGTAGGTCTAATGATTCCAAAGAAAGACACAAAGTGAAGTCTGAAAATACTTTGTCTTCTGATAAAAATACTAGAAAAGATGTAGAAATAGATGAAAATCAGCATAAACATAAATCCAGAGAACACTCAAGCGTTGATAAAGTTAAAACAGAACATAGATCAAAAGATGAACAAAATATTAACAATGAGACAAAACACAGAAGTAGTAAATCTGACGATAGGGGAAAAGAGATTCATAAATCTAGTGATAGGTCAATTATGGATAAGCATGAAAATAAAAGTGAACATGATAAAATTAGACATGATAAACATAGCAGTAAATCTACCAATAAGCATAATACAGATAAAGCGAGGGATCCTGACATATCAAATAAACATGATAAGGAGACTGCCGATAAATACAAAGATTCAAAACATAGGTCTAGTGAAAAGCATAAAACAGATAAAATCAGGGAAAGTGAAAAGACTGATAAATATGATAAAGCTAGTCGTGAGAAGCATACATATAAAGAAAAGAAACACAGAACAGATTTAAAAGACATATCAAAAAGTAAAGAAAAGCATAAAGTGAGTGAAAGTAACAAGAGGAAATATACTGATCTTTCTGATGATAGTGATGATGATCATGAAATACCAATTAGAGACAGAACAGGTGCTCTGAGTGATAGTCAAGACGAGTTAAGTGATGGTAACGGTGGGCTAATTGGTCAATTAGATAAACATTATGAAAGTGCTAAACCTATGGAAGACACAAAATATAGTGCTAAAAGTGAGGTAAAGTCAGAAAGTAAATATAATGACCTAAAGAAGTCAGAAAAAAGTAAAAGTGAGCTCAAACATTCAGAACATAAAAGCAAGGAAAAGATTAAAGAGAGTCATTCAGATAGAGATAAAGATAGGGAGAAAAGACATAAACTTAAAAAAGATAAGAAACATGAAAAAAGTAAGGAAGAACATAGTGATAAGAAACACAAGGAACATAGTGAAAAGAAACATAAGTCTAAGAAAAGCAGCCATGACAAATCAGAATCAGGGAAGAAATCATCAAGAGTTGAAACACAATCAGAACATGGGGTTGATTTTGAAGATATGTTGTGTTTCGATAATTCTGATGCAGTTGTGTCTAAATCTACCTCTCCTAAGAAGAAACCTGCGGATAAATATGCAGAACTTAGAGCCAAGTTTAAAGTCAAGAAGATTTCGGACTCTAAAACTGATGGTTTTGGCGGGAAAATTGTGAATCCAAACAAGAGGAAAGCAACAGATCAGGGGTCTGGACCGTCACCAAAGAAACAGGTTAGCTGTTTACACCAACAGTCAGAGCTGGAGATAAGAGGGAGTGATGACTTTTCAAAATACAATATTTTACTTATTGTTCATCAATCCCTATTGTTGTGGGTACTAATTGGAATCGTCTTGTGGAGACGATTCCAATGAGTACTCACACCATAGCAGGGTTTTCCTAGATATTTTTGGAAAAGGAGTCTGGCCTGATTGGGAAACTTTTGAATCGCAAAATAGCTCATTTTGGGCCAAAAAAGTAATTGAAACACTCATTTTTTCCATAGTAAAATAGGCATTTTAAATAGATTGGGAAAAATGGAAGAAAACTTGCTTTTGGAACACAGCCTTTTGCTTTGGGAATGCCTCCGTTTTCAGTAGGCACAGAAAGCATAGGAAAACCCCTGCATAGGGTTTATAATTGAAATAAAAAAAGTTAGAATGCCCTCAATCCCACTTATCTGTAGTTTTGCCAACTTATCTCATATTTTGATAAACATTGAGAGAATGGAAGAAAATGCTAGTTTTCCAGAATTCTCATTTATAGTTTTCAAGTCATTTTAGGTAAAGGCTTTTGGCTGTTTTATATGACCTTGACTGTCTTGGGGAACTTAACTTCAAATCTAAGCGCAGTGTTCTCCCCAGTCCAATAAGCTGTATCGGCCCCACTACAGCTTTATGGAAATCAGAGTAATGCCCCTACAGCTTCAAAAGCACCCCACAGCTCAATTTCCTCAAAATGGTCTCCAAATAGAGGAATTTTAGTTATTTCATGTCCAAAACTGATGAATTAAGGCATGTTGTACAATAAATATGCTTAAAATCATTATGGGAAAAGGAGAAATTGATCAAAATGAGCAATTTCTTGTTTTCCCATTATGTTTTTAATAACAATCATTTGCATGAACACTGTATTGTAAGCTTCCAATTATTCTGGGGGGACCCTGAAGCGTATCTTTCAACTGGTCATACATGTCCTGCAAGTGGTCTGTGTCTAAAATTCAGACCTAGTCGTACATAGCATGCACATGCAATCATGCATTGCATGTGCAATGTACTTCTTTGGTGGTCGCAAGCATGACACAGAATGGACCTAGCAAAGAATTGACCAGACAATTCTTCGCTACAACCATTCCGCATATTTTAGAATACCAGGAGCACTCAAGAGCATCTCTTATGACTGGCCGTGCATCTTTATAAATCATGCGTCTTCAGTGAATTTTGAAAATCTCTGAAGATGCACAATGCATAAGAACGCATGTCAGTTTCATTTTGTATGAGAGGCTTTATCCTCCACTTGATGAAATATATCATTTAATTTACCATTTCCCAAACAAGACCTGGGATTGACTTCCCTGATAGAAAAGGCTTGGGAAAACATTGAGGCAAAAGAAGAAAATGCTGATAATCAGCATTTTCGCCTTTTGCATCAGTAATTTCTTGTGCTTCATTTTACACAAATTCTATCTTTATCAACATGAAATTTGTTTTCTGCAACACCTTTCAAATCATAAAAGTAAAAAAAAATATGCTGTTTGGGAAAGGGTTAATTGAAAGTAATGGAAACATGAAAAGACAAACATCAATTATTTATGATCACATTTGCAGTTGAGTGAAGATTTGGCGAGCTATTTACCATCCACTCAGGCCAGCTATAGACCATGGAGATTTGGTGACATTTCTGGAAAATCTAAACGTAAGTAACCTATCCTATATTAGGGCTACAAATAAGTGGGGGTGAAGACATTCTAACTTTCTTATTTCAATTCCAAACCCTATGTTGTGGGTACTCATTTGTATCGTCTCAACGAGACGATACAAATGAGTACCCACAATATCAGGTTTGATGAACAATAACAGAATTATTGTAGTTTGAAAAGTAATCACCCCCTCTTATCTCGAGCTCTGCTATCTATGATTTGAAAGTTTTTGCATTTGCAGTGGGATCTTTGTCCACTCAACCTGCTTTGTAATCTGGAGAAAGAAGGAAAATGACATCCTGATAACCAGTGTTTTCTCCTTTTTCCTTGATTGGATTCTGTGCTATAGCTTACAAATTTTGTTTTGCTACTACTATTTTGGATGTCAATGACTTCTTTCAGTGAAGGCTAATTTCAAATGTTCTTTAGAAATAGTGTTACACCACCGAGTAATTTTTATGCCCCCGTATCGAGAGATCAGAGGCATATTGTTTTACTAGTGTCCATCCGTCTGTCTGTCCGTCTGTCCGTCCGTCTGTCAGAAAACTTAACCTTTGCCTTTTCTTCAAAAGTATATGACATACAAAGCTCAAATTTGGTATGCAACTTCCTTTTAATGATATCTATCTGTTCCATGCAATTTGACCTTCCTCAAGGTCATCTGTTAACCCTTATCAACCCTTTACTCTATGAAAACTTAACCTTTTACTCCGAAAACTTAAACTTTGCCTTTTCCCCAAAAGTATTTGACATATAAAGCTCAAATTTGGTATGCAAGTTCCTTTCAATGATATCTATCTGTTCCATGCAATTTGACCTTCCTCAAGGTCATCCCTTAACACTTGATAACCCTTTAGTCCACGAAAACTTAACATTTTAGAAAAATGGCCATTTCGGGGGCATTTGTGTTTCACAAACACATCTTGTTGTTTATGTTTACAGATGACATAGATGAGATGTCTATAGGTACAAAATCCTACACAAGAACCCAGGTGTATTCAGGGAAGAAACATGTTGTTACTGGTAAGTAATAAAAACAGTTATAAAAATTATAATGCAGTATTTTGTAAACTTATGGATTCATAATTTGTTTAATTATTTACCCAAAATTCTAGATTTTGCTTCTACACTCATCTCCAGTCACCTCGTCTCAAGTTTATTCATTAAGATTATATAATGTATTTGCTGCTCTATGAAACTCCTGAATATCAGCATTCTTAAATGTACCGGTAACTCTATATGGTTTAAGGAGTTGTTTACACTTAGACTGTGTTTAAGAAATGGAAAATGTCCCAAAATGAACTTATGTGTTAAACTGAGGCTTAATACCCTTTTGGTCTACAGTATTGCCAAATTGGACATTTGACATCACCTATTCAATCTTTTCTTCTAATAAATTTGAAGCTTTCTCTATCAAGGCTCAGGGTAGCAGATATAACTCAAACAAAATGAGACTGTGCGCAAACAATGAAATGGTAATGTTTTCTGTTCATGCTATTTTAGTTATTTTACCTATAATATTTAAACCCCCCACAACAAAGTTGGGGGGGGGGGTATACTGGAATCAGGTTGTCCGTCCGTCTGTCCGTCCGTGGACATAATCTTGTGTCCTCTTCTCCTCCCACAGTTTTTGACCAATTTTTCTGAAATTTTATCAGGATGTTTCCTATCATATGAAGTTGTGCACCTGCAATTTTCATCTTGATCCAGTCATTAGTTTTAGAGTTATGCCACTTTGAACTTTTCAATGAGGGGGGGGGGGTGAATAGTCAAAATTTACAATTTGGTTTCTGTGTTCTAACTCGAGAACCGTTTGACCTAGGATCAAGAAATTTTACACAGTTGTTGCCCATGGGGCCCAAGGAGGTGCCCTATTGTTTTGGGTTCACCAAGGTCAAAGGTCAAGGTCACAGTTGGACTTTGTTTAAAATCTGTTTCCATGCTCTAAGTCAAGAACCTTTTGACACCGATAGCACTTTTTCAGTGACAAGGCCTTAGTGGGGGGTATTCGTCCGCTTTGCGACAGTTCTAGTTTACCTCTTATTTCAGAAATGCATTCCTTATTTGACATCTGTATGAAAGTACTACAAGACAATATTGACAGTAAGTAAATGCCTTTATATTTATAAAAAATGGCATATTTTGCTGTGATAGTAAAGTACAACAAATGCAAATAGAGGCAATCTAAGTTTCTTTGTCAACTTGACATAATCTTACAATTTCTTTTGTTGTTTAGTGGAATATTATTCTGAAATATGCCATAATCAGTGTGAGACTATGTTACTTAAGCCATCCCAAACATATTGATGTATTTTGACAATCCAAGATAAAGGCATTGGAAAACAACATGGGAAATGGAAATTTGCTTGTGACAAGCAATTTCTCCATTTCCCATATTGCTTTCTACTCAAAAAGGCAAAAAGACAAAAAAAATATTCTCATATAATTTTTGTCTGTAATATTGTTGAATTTTGGCCAAGTTAGAATTTTGCCATCTGGAAATGTGTTAAGAATATAGTGTTCATGTCTTTCTGAACATTGGTTAGGTTTTGTATTGAGAAGCATATAATCTATCTGTTCCTTTTGTCTAAGAAGAGAATGTTAATGTGTAACAATTTTATTTCAGTGATTGATTACGTTGGTGGAATTCCTTACTCCATATTAAAGCCTGTGTTAGAGAAGTGTACAGTAAAACAGTTGTATGATCTGGAAGATTATAATCCCGTAAGTGTTTTCATTGTCACATAATGGCCCCTTACACTGTCCAAAACATGATGGCCCTCAACATGTCCAAAACAATAATGGCTCCTAAACATGTCTAAAACAATGATCCCTTGCTCTATATTAAAGCCTGTGATAGAGAAGTGTACTATAAAACAGTTTTGTGATTTAGAGGATTAAAATTAGGTAAGTAAACAACTTCTTTTGGAGGTCATGCTAATACATATCTTACTTAGCATCAATATAACAGTATTCTAACATGTGTGGTACTCCTATAACCATTGCATTCATAAGAACTTTTTCTTTTCTAGATATTGGTTGTTTGAAATTTCCACAAAAGTATTGAATTGATCTGATTTGAGAGAGACTGTAAGGGGTCCAAATAGCAAGATAGAATATTTGTAGGATTGGATAGCATTCAGAAAAAGGGAGAACATAACAATATCATATTTTAATTTGTTTTCAGCATTTTCTGGAGGATTCGGTTGAGCTTTATAAGTCCCATTGTGAGAGAGACTTAAAGGGATGTAAAAGACAAGAAATGATCGCTTTTAAACAAAAACCTTGTATCTGCAGCTTTTTGAAGCTGCAGATATGAGGTTTTAGTTGAAAAGCAGTGATATAATGTTGTTTTTCCACCGCTTTGTAATTTGTCATCATTAAGAGAAAAGGAGAAAATCAATATTGCTAATTAATTATTTTTCAGCATTTTCTGGAGGATTCAGATGAACTCTGGAAGGCCCATTGTGAGAGAGACTTTAAGGGATGTAAAAGACAAGAAATGGAGGCTTGGCGCGAGCTCTATCTGGTATGAATATAGCTTTTGATACTCCAGTATAAGGAACAATTTTATACAGTTAATCATGAAATAATTTTGGACAAACGAATAATATTTTGTGTCTGTTGTTATAAAATCTTATAACTAAATCTTGATTCAAGCTGTAGTCACGAGATTTTGTAACAACACTGATGATTTATCAATATATAAAGGTAAACACAGTCTATATTTAGCATAAAATTCATTGCTATTGATTTCCATTTCATGGCTGTGGTAGGGTGTTGGACTTTCAATTATTTGGTTACAGGTTTGATCTCCATCTGCAGCTAATATCCTTTGACAATGGGTGGAATGCATAGCAAGGATGTTGTGGTAGTAATGGCGGTTTGAGAAAGGGTTAAAGGTTCTATATTAGACTACATCAGACCGGAAATTGTGTACTTTGGATGGGCAGTTGGGATGAGCAGTTGATGGCTCAGATTGGGCAGGGTTCTAGTTTTGGTGTGAAAAGCGAAAAGTGTAGGAACATTAAGTTAAAGAGGGATTAAGCCCTGGGCATGCCAATGTAAAGCAATATCAATATTACTTTTTTCCACTGATACTTTCAAACACTTAAAATTGTGACTTGTTACATAGAATTTAGAGTCATCAGAGGCTAAGAATGTTTTGAATCTAGCAGTGGTGTCAAAACCAGGGATGTCACGGTGGTTAATCATGTGACTCAGATTTTTAGAAAATCATCAATTTTTTGGTTAATACTTGACCAATTCGAATTCAGTTTGAAGCAGAGAAGGTGGGCAAATGCCACTATAATAGCTTTGACGTATTGCATTTTTGGAAAATCAACCGATAAAAAAGTTATTGAAGATCAACCAAAATTCTGGTTGATCTTCAATAACTTTTTTATCAGCTGATTTTTCAAAAATCCACCACATCCATCTAATGCTTGATGTCTGTCCACCATTTGTGCTTCAATTCGAATTCAAATCTGTCTCATAGTAACAATATTATTGAAGATTTTCTGAAATTGTTGTATCACATGATTATCCACCGTGAATGTTCAGGGGCGGATCCAGGATTTTTTTCCAGGGGTGTCCAAGCCCAAATTTTTTTTCCATTTTTTTTACAGGCTTAAAATGTAGTAAATATGTAATGTTACACTAAAATTATATAGTCAAAATTCAATTTTTGGCCAATGCCGGGGTGTCCGGAGCCACCCCCCTCTAGATCCGCCCATGATGTTATAAATGCTCATTCTTGTTTGTTGTAGAGGAGGATGGATGAGAGAGAGGAGAAACTGAAGTCAGTCCGAGCCAACATTTCTAAATCTATAGCAACAGCTGCACCTGGTAGGTTTCAATTTTATATTTGAAATATTTTTAGCGAGCCGGGACTTTATGTCCGGGGAGCTAATGTCACAGCCCTAGTGTCGGCGTCCCGTCCCGTCGCGTCTTCACTTGAAAAACTTTAAACTGGTCTATATCTCAGGCACTATTAGAGATACAGCCTTGATATACATAGATAGTTCTCGACAAGAGCTTTCATTTGAGACCATGACCTTTGACCTAGTGACCTTGACCTTGGAGTTTGACCTACTTTTAAAAAACTTTAACCTGGCCTATATCTCAAGCACTATTATAGATAGAGCCTTGATATTTCACACATGGATACCTCTTGCCAAGACCTTTCATTTGTGACCATGACTTTTGACCTTGTGACCTTGACCTTGGAGTTTGACGTACTTTTAAAAAAATAGCTGTTTTTGTGACAAGCTCTCGTATAGGCGAGCTACGTTGTCCGCGGACAACTCTTGTTGTCATATACAGTCAACATTTGTTATGTCGAAGTAAGAGGGTTCGTCAAAATACCTTGACATATCTTGAGTTTGGCTCATCCTATTTTCATACATTTTCGATTTGAATGACATTTGGTCATTTTTTTTTGCTCACCTAGTGTGTTCATAATTGAAATATAGTTGGAAAAGGAAAGAAATTGCTTGATACAAGCAATTTCTATCCTTTACCTTCTAAATTTCAATAGCTCTATTCGACATAACAATTGTCTACTATAATTGAATGATAACATATGAGTTTTATACATTGGTAGAGGTTGTCATTATACCCCAGCAAAAAGAACATTTTCAGGGGTGTAATGGAATCAGTATGTCTGTTTTTCAATTCATCCGTCTATGTACAGTCGACACTCGTTAAGTCGAAGTCAGAGGGGCCGTCCAAATACCTCGACATATCCAGAGTTCTACTCATCCGATTTTAAATATTTTCGATGAAAACGATATTCAACCCTTCTTGATGGGCATCATAATGTGTCCATGATTGAAATATAGTAGGAAAAGGAAAGAAATTGCTCGATACGAGCAATTTCTATCCTTTTCCTACTAAATTTCAATGGCTGTATTTGTTTCGAAATTATTTTGATTAAACACTTTGATACCCATATGTTGAGGACGGGACATGACTTTCACTTTGACTTAAGCGGAATTTCGACTTATCCGATGTTGAGATAACGAGTATCGACTGTAGTAACTACTAACAATTTTGTGTTGCAAGCTCCTCTTTCAGTTTTCATCCATAGTGAACAAACTTAATACAAATATTCATCACATGTTTAAGTTTTGCAAGACACAGTTTTCATGTCTCAACTTTCCGTGGTTGAGGAATTATCTTCCCTGAACTTAGACATTCCCTCATACATACCCATGTACTGGTAATTTTGTGTGGCAAACTGCTCATTCTTCAGAAATATGCATGCACTTACAACAGTTTCTTTCAAGCCATAAAATAATCACATATTTTGTTTACAGCAAGGTCAGCCAAACTAGCGTTCATAGACACTGTTGCTAAGCCACCTCGTGAAGTACGAAGGCAGCAGGCTAGGTTTGGAACGGTAAACGCTATCAGTAAAACAAACAAAACACATGCAGTTGATATGATAGCAGTAGGAAGGGCTAAACAACAATTAGCTGAACGAGGTATGTTTCATTTGTGTTTTTATTATACGCCCGAAGGGTCGTATTATTTTATGGCCCCGCTCGTCCGTCCGTCTGTCTGTCCGTCCGTCAGTCTGTCTGTCTGTCCGTCCGTTAGCAATTTCTTGTGTGCGCAACTCCTCCTACAGTTTTGATCTGAATTTGATCAAACTTGCCACAATAAATCTGCATGGTGTCTAGTTGTGCACCTCGCTTACGGAATTCAGATAACTCTTTTCGTTCTTGAATTATCTGCCCTTGAATTAAAAAAATGCCCATTTTCTTGTGTGCGCAACTTCTCCTACAGTTTTGATCAGAATTTGATCAAACTTGCCACAATGAATCTCCATGGTGCCTAGTTGTGCACACTGCTTACGGAATTTAGATAACTGTTTTTGTTCTTGAATTATCTGCCCTTGAATTTAAGGAAAAATGCCCATTTTTATCAAAAATGCCCATTTTCTCCTGTGCGCTACTTCTACAGTTTCAACCAGAATTTAATCAATTTAGCCACAATGAATCTCTATGGTGTCTTGCTGTGCAAACAAAATTTTGATAACTTTTCATGTTTGAATTATCTGCCCTTGAATTGAAAAAATGGCAAATTTTTACTGACAAGCCCCTCTCGGGCGTATATGCGCCGCTCTGCGAAGCTCTTGCTTAGACTATTTGAAGAATAAAAAGGTTCCTCATGTCTATCTTTGGCTGCGGCCAGTGCGCATTTGGTACCAAATCGGAGTCTGACTCATGAGATGCTGGGTTCTAACCCCAGACTCTGCAAACATACGAGGTACAGTCAGAAAGTTCCCGGACTGCCGTTGTATTTGAATTGAACGCATAATGATTTTGAAAGAAATTACATCAATGAAAGGAGAAGATCAAGAATGATAAGTACATATGATATTTGTATTGATGAAATATATAAAACCTTATATTTTACAGCTCTAAAAACATATACTAACAGTGTACGGATCACTTTGACGTCGACGTCTAAATAACGTCGCAAACATACTCGTAATCAATTAATTCATGTCAGTTCGCATTTTTTTCAAATCCTTTAACAGAATGCTATAAGCATGCTCATTGCGACGGATTAAAAGTGTTTTAATAGAATTCGTTGTCATAACCTTTCACTGAGCACTGACCTGGCCGAGATCTAAACCTCTTCATTTGAATTAAACCCGCGACCCCAGATAAATTCCTTTAAACTAAGAAAATGCTGAAATAACATTTTAATGAGTCAGTGATGTCAACTCTGTTGCTCATATATTCATATCGGTAGGAAGGGTACACTAGGTAAATAATGTTCATAATCTCAATAAATTTCAGCGTTGCAAGATTATTAGGTAACAAAGAAATGACGTCGAGTACGCAACGCTGGCCTTCTGTGCGTCGTCCGTCAAAAGTCGCGCCTCCCACCTTGTGCACAATTCAGATATATTTTATTTGGTAGAGATTACGTTATTAACTGTACTGCGACCAATTCCAACACTGTTAGCTACATCGTCCAATGATTTATTTTTGTCCAAGAGAATGTCAGTCTTTACTTTTTCATGAACATGTTTTTGGTCGCTTACTGCGACGATCATCGCTTATTTCCACGCGGTAATTCAGAAATTTCTTGTGTCAATCGAACACAGTTCTCCTTGAATATGTACTACAGCCGTTGATTGTATTAAAGAACTTTTAAATTTCCGTAGGCACCATCTCGACGTTCACATGACTTTGATGGCCGTGAATTGATCCGTACGGTGTGATGACGTCGGCCCGATTTCACTTGATTTTGATCCATTGCTTCGTAAAGATATGTACAAAACGCATTAGTTTTATGTAACGATTTTAAAATTGTGTATTTGCTCTGGAAATATGTTGATGTGCTGCCATATTGATGACACTGCATGTCAAAGTAACCGTATTTCGTACGATTTGGTCCTTTGAATAATAGTAAGAATATCGGGCGCAAGCGTTTTTCAAGTGATCCGTACTCTTGATTACTATGCTAAGATGTTTTAGAAAAATTGACTTTTACCAATTTATAAACCACAAAAACTTGTCAAAATGGTAGATTAGATATCAAAGTTACTAATTGAATAAAGAAATGAAACAAGAACGTCGATATAAATACAATTCGAAGGCAGTCCGGGAACTTTTTGACTATCCCTCGTACTTTCAGACAAAATTGAACCCAACCAATGGTTTGAAATTCGTAAACCTACGTTGGGGTACAGATGGAGGCTCGGATGTTGTATATGTTATAGACTTACAAGTTAACCCATTACCACACATTGTCTCTTTTTGACTCCTCACAAGATAACGGTTTTGGAAAACATCGTGAAAAATGAAGAAATTGCTTGAAAAGCAATTTCTTCATTCTCCACAATGTTTTCCACCCAAAAAGACAACAAAAAATTGAATTTCATTCACTTAAAATTGTTGTCTGCAAATTCTTTCAATTTGGACAAGTCTGAAATTTTGTCGTTTGGTAATGGGTTAAAGTCTATAACCCTTACCTGTTAACATATTGTGTATTATGTGGTAGCATATCTGCCTCTCACTCAGGTCCTGGGTTTGACCCCCGCTGTTGTAAATATCCTTTCTGACAAAAACGTCACCCACCAATTATTTATTATTGTTAACCTATGTGGGCGAGCAGCTGGAGGCTAGATTAGGGTATTGTGGTAGTACTGGTATGAGAGACAACAGGAATCCATGGTTGGGTGTTCCAGCTGTTTCAATATAACCATAGTATTTGAAAACGTTGTTAAACCCCAATAACCTGTTCATTCAATGTTTTTCATGTTTATTTGCAGCTCTTAAAGCACCCATGATGAAGAAAACGTTAGACATGGTGAAGAAATTCAATCGGAGGTGATCAGAAGAAATTCTATATGTGATGATCAAGATCAGCCAGCTGCGATCCTGGATTTGTTTTTATACGCCCAAAGGACCCTATTATGTTATGGCCCCGGTCGTCCGTCTGTCTGTCAACTCCTTCAGTTTTGATCTGAATTTGATCAAACTTGCCACAGTGAATCTCCATGGTGTCTAGTTGTGCACACCTTTTACGGAATTTAGATAATTTTCGTTCTTGAATTATCTGCCCTTGAATTAAAAAAATGACCAATTTTACTGACAAGCCCCTCTTGGGCGTATATACGCCTCTTTGCGAAGCTATTGTTTAATCCATTACTGCACAGTGACGCCTTTTGACTCCACAAGAAAATGCTTTGGAAAACATTGTGGAAATGAAGAAATTGCTTATGAAAAGCAATTTCTTCATTTTCCACAATGTTTTCTAACTCAAAGCAGACAGAATTCTAATATATTATCAACTTGAAATTGTTGTCTGCAAGCCTTCCAAATTGGAATAGGCAAAAATTTTGCAATTTGGTAATGGGTTAATACTTAAAACATTTTTTTACCTGATTAAATACTTTGATTTTGCATGAACCTTTGTTGATTGTTGCCTTTCCTTGCCAAGTGATTGCATTTGAGCCAGGACCTGGAAAAAAGACATTGTAAGAAAGCAAAGTTAATCTGTGTAACTTCATTAGAACACATTTTACTACAGCCTGAGCCAAAAACATAAAGTTCTATAATGCTATAGAGGTCATTTTTCCTGATCCTGGCTCATTTATAAGTTTCATGATAGCAAACAATGAGAGAGAAGGATAAAGCTAAATATATTTTCCTCAAATGACAATTTTCTTTGTGTGTGTGTGTGTTTTTTTTTTCTTTTGTGAGGATGTCACAACAAGGTTTAATCCTTTTCCAAACAAGACCTGGTTTTGACGTCCCTTATAGCAATGGCTTGGGAAAACATCGAGACAAAAGAAGAAACTGCTGATAACCAGCAGTTTCTCCTTTTGTCTCAATATTTTCCTCGCTATATTGTACGCAAATTCTATCTTAAACAAGGTTCATTTGTCATCTGCAGAAGCTTTTAAAATGGAAATTTTGAAACTTTGCCATTTGGGAAAAGACTTGTCTAAATTCGAATGTATTGCTGACATCAAAACTGATTGAATGTCAAAATGAAAAACTGTTAACCCTTTCCCAAACGACAAAATTTTAGGGTGATCTTTTCAAAAACTGCCACAAAGGACAAAAAGAATGTTATTAAAGATCTGATTTGCGTAAAATGTTGCACAGAAAATATTGAGACAAAAGGTGAAACTGCTGTTTATCAGCAGTTTCTTCTTTTGTTTCATTGTTTTCCCAAGCCTTTTCTGTTAGGGATGTCAAAACCAGGTCTTGTTTGGGAAAAGGTTAACTTAAGGGCTGGTAATTATTGAAGAAAAGAGAAAAAATGATCGTAAGCAGAATTTTATTCTCTTCCTCTAATGTTCTCCCAAACATTAATTTAGTCTATGGAAAGGTGTCATTGTTTCAGAATGTGTTGAATGGAAAGGGTACATTGTTGCATGGTGTCAGAGTTTAGTCAGAGTTTAGTCCAAAGTTGTTTAATTAGTCCCCTACCAGTGTTCACACCGGAGGGGACTATAGGTTTGCCCTCCGTCTGTCCGTCCATCCGTCTGTCCGTCCGTCTGTCCGCTCAAATCTGGATCCCGCGATAACTTAATAACTAAGCAAGCGTTTTTGATGAAAGTTGGTATATGACTAGATGGCAATGTGTAGATTATGCACATCATTTTATTTTTGTTTTTCGACTTAAATTGAGGTTGCTATGGTTACAGAAATAGTGAAAATATGGCCAAAAATGGGATCCTGCGATAAGATAATAACTAAGCAAGCTAGTTTGATGAGACTTGGTATATGACTATATGGCAATGTGTAGATTATGCACATCATTTTATTTTTGTTTTTAGACTAAAATTGTTGTTGCTATGGTTACGGAAATAGTGAAAATATGGCAAAAAATATTGGATCCTGCGATAAGTTAATAAGTAAGCAAGCTAATTTGATGAGACTTGGTATATGACTAGATGGCAATGTTTAGATTATGCACATCATTTTATCTTTGTTCTTTGACGAAAAGTGTGGTTGATATGGTAACGGAAATAGTGAAAATATGGCAAAAAATGGATCCTGCAATAACTTATTCATCTTAATCTATTATTGATTACCATATTGAGTCAATGTGAAGCCGTTAGGGGACTTTATGTGTTGCATACAACACCAGATACTTGTTGTTTTATGCGATGTATGATATTTTGTGTAGAATATTTATTTATCTCACCTGAGCACTGAGTTCTCATGGTGAACTGTTGTGGTCACTTTTTGTCCATTTACCACTTTCTGAGATATGTGCCCTGAGATATGTGCCTTTGTTGACCTTTTGTCATCTTGGTTCAAGTGAGCGATTTAGGACCATTAACCCTTTCCCAAACGACTTGTTTTTATGGTGGTCCACCTCGAAAACTGACAAAAATGACTAAATGGATGTTATTAAAGATAAGATTTGTGTAAAATATGGCACAGAAAACATTGAGACAGAAGGAGAAACTGCTGGTTATCAGCAGTTTCTTCTTTTGTCTCGATGTTTTCCCAAACCATTTCTATGAGAGACGTCAAAACCAGGTCTTGTTTGGGAAAGGGTTAAGGTCCCCTCTTTTGACACTATAGTGCTTTGATATAGATTGTATATCATCTTTTTGTTTGCAAAATAATACTATGCCAATTGATTGTTTATATGACACTATTTAGTATTCTTATGAGCACAAAGAAAATGTGAAGTGCATCAAGGCAAACAAAATGATCTAGATTTTATATGCGGTGGAAGCTGAATGTATCATTTTCTATGTCTGTCTGTTTGTCCATATGTCCATCCCCACGGACATATAAACGTTTGTTCACATTTTGTGTATGCAACTCCAGCTACATTTATTGACAGATTTGGATGAAATTTTTACAGACTATTCATAGTCACCTGATTGCAAACAATTTTCAAATTTTCGGAAAGGGTTGAGTTATATTCAACTTGGATAAATCTTATTGTTTTAGAAGTGCATAATATAGAGAGAATCATTTATTCTTTTTTAATTCCCTTGATGGAACAAAATTAATGTGATTGTCTTTCTAGCATCTGATTATATAATGTCAGACTGGTATTCTGTATTTGTATTCAGTTTCCTACAAAAGTTATATGCTCTAGGGGTGCATAGTTAATATTCTTTACCTGTCGGAACCTTTTCTGGTGATGTCGCAAACATTTGGCGTGGAACGATCCACCACCGAATGTTCACAACGTCACCCGAATGATTCTGACTTCGCATGAACTTCAATAGAGGCGGTCTTCCTTAATTCTATCATAGAAGAATGCACTGATATTGTCTGAAAATATGGAATGAACAAAGATTGACAGAAAGACTGTTCTTCAAATGTTAATGAAACAGAATGAAAAGGAATATTGCTGGTCAAAAATATTTTCTTCTTTTCTTGGGATGGTTTTCAATTTATATTTAAATTTCATGTATGTTTATTTAGTCAAATTTTGGTACATGTATAGGTCCTAATAAATGACATGGCAGAGCTTCTCTAGCTAATGGCTAGAGATACTCTGCCAGGTCTTTTATCGAGATCCATTTATTGAAAATTTATTAATAACAACATCTTATCAAGTTATGTTTTATATAACTGTTTTCCAAAAAATATCCAAAGGATACCTGATTTCATTTTAACATATGGAACAAAGAAGGTCTTTGAAAAAATTAATGGAATTAAAAAAGAAAAATGCTCCTATGCAGCATTTTCTCCTTTCCCTCAATATTTTCTGAACTTTGATAGAGGACCAATATGTAAACTTAATTTGCATTTCCACCCAGAGGCTTTCAAATAAGAACAGTCTTAATTTTTGCCATTTGGGAAAGGGTTAAATTATTCCTATTCTTCAGTGATAATTACATACAATTGTTAATAAAGTGGTTTTTATTGAAAACAACATGTGATTGTCAATCACCAATAACCCCCCCCCTCCAATGGCAAAGAATTTTGTGCTAAATTAGACTTGGTTTATGATTTTATAACAACACCCACGAACTACTATTTGTTTGTCCGAACTTACGTCACTGTTAACTGGATAAAATCGTTCCCCATTTCTTTTGTCAGCCGGCAAAATGTTACGACTTTTCCAAATTCAAAGATGCTGCAGGTGACAAGTCAAGCGAATGAAATGTTTATGTCCCCGTATCGAAAGATCGGGGGCATATTGTTTTACCGTTGTCCGTCTGTCTGTCAGTCCGTCTGTCTAACATTCTGAAAACTTAACGTGCAAACTTAACATTAGCATTTTTGGGAGCGTAAGTGTTTCTCAAACACTTCTTGCTGGACGAGTATTTCTGGTTAGAAAACGTGGAAAATTTTGGAAGAGAAGGGAAAAAAGTCTGCCGTTTGTAAATCTTTGTCACGTTCAAAGACGACGTAACTACAGCTCTTTCAGGCTGTAGTTACGGGTTTTTCGACCATAACTGATGATTTTATCATCAGCAACACTGTTCACTTTAGGTGGCTTCAAAATGAAAGAATTTTGCTTATTGTTCACCAATCTCTATGTTGTAACTACCCATTTGGATAGTTTCATCGAGACCATTCAAATGAGTGTCTTTTAACATAGGGTTTGTATTACAACTAAGAAGTTTAGAATAGCTCCGCATCTTCTTTGTTTCTGTGCTATAATTCAACACACGTAAGTCATGTCCAGATAGCTCACTTGGCTGGAGACCATTAACCCATTACAAAACGACAAAATTCCAGGGCGGTCCAAATTCAAAGATTCTGCAGACGACAATTTCACGTGAATGGAATTTTTAATTTTTAGGTCTTTTTGGATGGAAAACATTGTGGTAAATGAAGAAATTGCTTGTCACAAGCAATTTCTTCATTTTCCACCATGCTTTCCATGGCCATTATTTTGTGGGAGTGAAAAAGAGTCAGTGTGTAGTAGATCTAATGAGTTATGGTATTCCATTCATCAATAACTTACACTTTTTGCAACTTCGGGCGTCGTCCATGGTAACGGAAATTGACGATGATATCCCTCGTCAGTTTTCGTTGCCACGGAAGACGCCCGGAAATTGACATGGTTTACCATCGTCAATTTCCTTTGCCACGGACAACGCCTGACGTTGCACGAAGTGTTTGGTAACTAATGACGGATGGAAAACCTTAATCCACGGATCTGGCCCGGAATGTGTTCGAATACCAGCTTCGCTAATTAACGCCCTGTCTGACATTTCACAAGTCGTGTGTCTTTCATCATTTGATGAAAAAAAACGTCAACAGTTTACAAATCCTCAAGACGTGAGATGATCACTGGATTCTCTGATTGGATGTTATATGTGAACGTATACGAGATGAGACAGAATCACATGCTCTGGAACACCATACTTTGTAATATCACCGAGCTATTGTTCAGACCTACGAATACCCTTTTCAAATTAACCATTCTTGTATGTAGGCTAATGCGGTTTCAAGACAATTTCGAGGGAATAAACACCCTTTTCTCCTTTTGCCTTTATTTTCACGAACAATTTCTATTAGAAACGTCAACTCCAGGAATAATTTGCCAAAATGGGAAAATGTTAAGTTGGATTCAATTAATCGACATACCGTGATTCACGTTCGAAAACGCCGTAACTACAGATAGAATAAGCTCTAATTACAGCATTTTCGAACGTAATCAGTGATATGTGGATCCAGTTGACAAACGACGCCTCTGAACATCCTTCAGTACGATTGCTCATTTCCGATCATCAACATAGCTTATTATGTCCTACTTTAACCCATTACCAGACTGTAAAATTTTAGACTTTAGATTTTTTTACAGAGATGTTGCAGACGACAATTTCAAGTGAATGAAATTTCACATTTCAAGCTTCAGCACAAAAGATGAAGAGCTGCGTCCCCTGTCCTCACTATTTACGTTTTGTATGACGAGATGTCGGGCACTTAAGAAATAGTATAGCATATGACATCCTCTTAATTTACAAATTATTGATATAGGGTCTTATTAATTGCAAATTAGCGCGTGGATATGATTTTGATAGACAGTAAATAAATACGTAAGAATAAGAAACAATTTAAAAGGTAAGTAAGTATTTTACATAAACTAATAGGATTTTGTTTAAACGTTGCAATTGATGGTCATCTTTAAAACGTTTTTCGCGTAGGCCTACTTCTCGTTAGATTTCAGTAAATAACTTAAACCGTTAAATACGGTACAAAACATTGGAACACAAGTTCCAATGGCGCACAAGTTCAATCTCTTATGTCATTTTTTCCGTTAGAAAATAGACAGCATTTGATTACCCTAAATGTTTGCTGCTTGGAAAATGGCTAAGCAAAAGACCAGACTTTGTCTGACTCATGAACGAATTTGGCGTGATTGAGTAAAGACGACCAAATCTAAATTCACAGACTACATGACATGTATGTTTCGTCTCCGCTTCCTACCAGATAATGCATGAAAGGTCATGAGAATGATCAGTTTGGTGCATTTCTTTTGTTTTACGGCATCTACGTTTCCTAGGCTATAGATAAACATAATTTATGTCAGAAATCAATTCAAACTTTACTTAGGTCAATGCTGGTCCTCAATGTCAAATCGCTGCTTTTCAACGAAAAACTCGTAACTGCAGCTTAAAACAAGCTGCAGGTACGAGTTTTTCGTTGAAAAGCCATGATATCATAGATCCTTTGTAGATACTGCCCATCTTAAATTCAAACATAAACCCGGATGACTCGTTATATCTATGCCATGCTAGCCTTTCATTTTCCCTGAAAATGTCAGTTTGATATCATTGCAGCTTTTATTCACCTAAGGCACTGACTAAAAGACGTCGGCAAAATGACGGATTCTATGACCAAACTTAAGAACCTTACAAAACGCTTAAAGATAGCACCACCTAGATCAAGACACACGACGTCAAAAACGCCATCAAAGACGTCGACGTCATCAACATTTTGTTACCCGGCCCAGTTCACGTTCTTATCGCCATCTCCTACGAGTAAAGAGAAACAAAACTTTGATGACGTCTTTATGACGTCACCTAAGCGACGTTTATCGTCAACAAGATCAGTGCCTCTGACGTCACCGGCGAGGAAACATGGCATCAAAGATGGTGAACAAATCGGAGGTATGCAGAGGAAGCTAGACGAAATTACTGCTGAACTTGTGAGTTACGTTGACGTATGGTGTACTGTTAGGATCGAAAGTAGGCTACCTAATATTCGTGCCACGAGAAATAGTATTCGTCGCATTAGTATTGTGGCTATAATATTAGGTAGGCTTTCTGCCCTAACGGTTCACCATATTGACATGCATCTGTTTCTTTCCCTCAATTTCACGTATCATTGTAGCGGGGAAACGTCTGTTAGGCCCTACCCTCAGGAAGCCACAATGATTTACCAATTAGGGATCACAACCCACCATTAACTACAAAACGCTTATTGTGTTTTCGCGCGTCATATGTATCAACGGAAACTGACGAGGGTATCTCTCACGGATGACGCCCGAAAATTGACGAGAATATCTCTCGTTAAATTTCCGTTGTCACGGATGACGTCAGAAGATGCACGAAGTTTTTGGTATCTTATGATGGGTTGTTCTTAACCCGCGTTAGTCTAGTGAGAGGGTTTAGCGAACAACTATTGTAACTGTGTGATTCTGTGTTAGGCCTAAGTACAATCTTACTGAATTAACTCAAGCCCTTATACCTGCTTGTCTTTAGTTTAAAAACGTTTCTCACAAAAACACAATATAAGACTGATCCAACTTGAAAATTGCTGCAAACGACAAGATGGATGTTGGTTAAGATATGATATAATTTGTGTACATTATCACATTATCAGTTAAACATTGATGGAAAAGTGAGTAAATCCAGTGACGACGGGAGTGCTAACATGCAGCATGTTTTCCTTTTCTCATAGTTTTGCCAATCTCCCTAAGAGACTTCGTTATTAGCTCACCTGAGCACGAAGTGCTCGAGGTGAGCTATTGTGATCACTTTTTGTCCGTCCGTCTGTCTGTCCGTCCGTCTGTCTCTCTGACCGTCCACAATTTGGTGTTACACTCTAGTATCCACAAAAATTGTTTAATCTTGATCAAACTTTGTCAAAACAAGTATGTTCATATGTTGTCGGTAGGTTCGATTATGACCCAGATCGGACCAGAATGTCCTGAGTTATCTGCCCTTGAATGTCATAAAATGCCGTTTTTGACTTTGTTTACTCTCTGAGATAGCATCTAAAATTATTGATCTATCAGGACAAAACTTGAACATAATGCTGGAAACCATCAGATCTCGGATGAGTTAGATTTTCAATCTGATCAGACTGGAAAGTTGAGAGTTAAGTGCCCTGGAATTTTACAAAATTGCCGTTTTCGACTGTTTTCGACCTTGTTTACTCTCTAGAATTTACCATTATTGATCAATCAAGAAAAAAATTGGACACACTGTTGGAAACTATAAGATCTCGGATGAATTCGATTTTGAATCTGGTCGGATTAGGAATCTTTGAGTTATGTGACCTTGAATTTGACAAAATTGTCATTTTCGTCTGTTTTCAACTTTGTTTACAGTCTAGAATCTACAATTATTGACCAAATCAAGACAAAACGTGGAATAGTGTTGAAGATCATAAGATGTCGGATGATTTTGATTTTGGATCAGACTAGAAAGTCGAGAGTTATGTGCCCTTGAATTTGACAAAACTGTCGTTTTCGACTGTTTTTCGACCTTGTTTACAATCTAGAATCTGCAATTATTGACCAATCAAGACAAAACTTTGACACGGTGTTGGAGACCATAAAATATTGAATGAGTTTGATTTTCATTCTGATCAGACCGGAAAATCGAGAGTTATGTGCCCTTGAGTTTGACAATAATCAAATTTTCGACCTTTTTCGACCTTGTTTTCACTCTACAATCTACAGTTATTGCCTTGATCAAATTAGTTATTACTATAACAGCCACACTTTCGGAGATTATAATGTGCCATTGCCAAGTGTCATAGCAGTTTATGTGAGCGATTTAGGACCATCATGGTCCTCTTGTTATGGATTGTTTGGGATTAGGTTTAAAAGAATTTCGTTTGCAAGCCAATTGCAGTCTTATTCTTCTCTTTTTCAAATAATTCTTGTATTTCTTTGTGTTTTCGACAGTTGGCGATGAAAAGAGCAGACGAAGATTTGGCGCGTAAGTTGATGAAGATTCATGCAGACATTCACGCGCTGAAGGTGTCCCACCACTACGTTAAGAACGGAGAAGTTTTGGACGAGGCGATACATGAGGCGGAAATAGCTGGTAGTACACCACGAATTAGTGATGAACCGAGAAAAGCCCTGAATGCTGTTTTACAACAACGAGGTGTCACTAGAATGAATTTGTGGACAAGAAGGTTCTCTTGTGCTTAGTGTTCAAATCCCTGTTTCAATGATTTGGGGACATTTTTTCTATGCATATCGAAAGACAGAAAAGGAAGGATTAGAACGCATTAGTACGCATTAGAAAATAATAACACTATCATACATGTAAATTAGGCCTACAATAAAGCGAAATAAGGAGACAAATCAAATGTGAAATTCGAAATGTCATTTTCTCAGCCATTACTCAACTCTAGCAAAGCACGCTTCAAAAAGAAATACCTCACTTTTGTAAAAACGAGATCCATGGGTCGTTCAAAAGCAGTTAGAGCCTATAAGCCCCGTAGGAACATGAGGCTAGGGGGCTAGGGGGGGGGGGTAACCCTCCAATGTTGACCAAAAATGCTGAATTTTCCTTATTCTACACCGAAAATTTAGGGAAAATTCAATTCAGCCCCGCCCCCACCCCAATATTCAGACAAAGGGGCTTGAGCCCACCCGATATGAAATTGCTTCCTACGGGACTGCCTATTGATATCGACTTGAACAGTCCCTTGTCTTACCCATAGTCAACGTACAATGCGCGACACAACGATGCAAACTCTGACTGTCTCCATGCTGTTCTAATCCTTAGCATGGGCCCCTTTAACGAAACTCAAAAATGACCTAAAAGTTTGTTTGTTTGGAAAGGGTTGATACAAATGATGAATGAAACATGTATCTTCCTAAACGGAGTCGATGAATGAATACCGGCAGCTGCATATCCGACCATCCCATTATATCGAGCGGTTTGAACTTAACACTATACCCTTTTCAGGGTCGCGCAATTTCAGACTAACACAATTTTCATAATAAAACTTCTTCATATGCATTGTAATTCACTAACAAGAAGAAGACACAAAGTTTGTTGCTTTTGGATAGGGTTGATACAAATGATGAATGAAACATGTATTTTCCTAAACGGAGTCGATGAATGAATACCGACAGCTGCATATTCGACCATCCCATTATATCGAGCGGTTTGAACTTTACTCTATACTTTTTTCATGTAGCTTCCTAAACGGAGTCGATGAATGAATACCTGTAGCTAAACATCCGACCGTCTCAAGCGCGGATCCAGGTATTTTTCCCAGGGGGGTCAACCAATCGTTAACCCCTTTTTGCCAAATTCCAGGGGGGGGGGGGGGGGGTCAGGGGGTTTACTTTGGATCCGCGCATGCAGATACCATGAAGGACTAAATGTAACAACAGTTTGTGGTGGCACACAGGGACGAATGACACAGCTATTTTGGGACATAACCAGTAATCTTTTTGATAACCGCTTTTTTCGCCAAATTCCAGGGGGGGGGGGGGGGGTCATGACCCCCTGACCCCCCCTCTGGATCCGCGCATGCGTCTCATTATATCGAGCGGTTTGAACTTTAGACTATATCCTTTTCAGGGTCGTTCAATTCGAGACTGACGAAATGTCTTGATAATTAAACTTCTTCATACACAAAACAAAATAGTGAACTCGGTTTATTTTTAGCACAAAATTCTTTGCCATTTATAAAGATTGGTAGTGACCATGGTGGTCTCTAATGTGCCAATGACTCATTTCCGCATCCTGTCTGTTTTGCATGCACATGTACATTGTTTGCTAAATTGTGAATAACATCTGATTACTCATTGTCCGTAACTATTTCATCAAAGACACAGAAAATAAAATTCAGTGCAACTGAAAATCCAGATCTACTTCAGTTCATGCATTTAAGAAAGTGGGCATACAAAGAGAGAATAATGATACATAACGAAGAAATCCGAGTTCCAGTGGCAGATAAGGAGACAGTTGAAAAAATTCTTTCAGCCGAAATGTTAAGATTTGCTCCAACATTTACGTTACTGGCGGCCATTTTTGTTTTTGGGGCAATTGGTAATGGACTTGTGTTTTACGTGTATAAGACGAGATATCCAAGATCCAATACACGATTGTTCATCTTATTCTTGAGCTCCGTGGACTTTTTCGCGTGTGTGATTGCTGTTCCGGTGCATCTGTTAAGCATACCGAACAGTCTCTACACTTCAATTATCTGTAAGACTTCAGGATTTTTGGACGCGGTTGGAACCGTGAGTACTTTATTCATGTTGATTTCGATCGCATTCGAGAGGTACAAGAAAATATGCCGACCACTATCGAAACAGCTGTCACTGCGAATGGTGACTATTCTGTGTACAACGTCTATTCTGCTCGGTACATTGATTGCGGTATCCAACTTATTCATCTATGGTAGAAAGACGGTAGAGTTACGAGGGTATGCCATACCCCTGGTTGAATGTTCAGTTGCTAATGATATGGAGCGGTCATATCTTCCTACAGTCACATTTATAGTGTACGGTTTGATCTTTCTACTGGCCGCTGGTTCCATCACAGGATTCTATTTCTGTGCTGTCAGGGCAATATTCAAGCAAGCAGACAAGATGTACGTATTTTCGTCTTCGAGATCGGCTAGCCAGTCGGAGATCTCCAACGTAAAACTATCAACAGATGAGAATCAAAAGCGACCTCTAAGCAGAAACTGGTCATTCAATAGAATTAGGGAACGAATGAGCTCGTCTAGTTTTGCAGTAGCATACGAAGCGAAGAAAGATGAACGCACATTTTACAACAAAGATATCAAGCCTGCAATTGAAACCACTGATGGATCTACCGTCAAATCCCAGGCGATTGAAACCAATATAGACCATAACAAGGAACAGGTTCAGAGTAACAACTATACACTCTGTTCTCTGGACGTAAAGCAGCTTCAGAAAGAACAAACTACTGTCGAAAACGTGAAGGTCCCCCCAGTTCACCAACCGGCTAATGCAACGCGGCAAGCCTCTGATTTCACAGAACACGATCGAGTATCTAGACCGCAGATTTCTATGACATATACGTCTACATCGGACATTACAACTATGCAGAATCAGCCCCGCGGTAAAGTTTTGTTGAGAAAGGTGAGCCCATCATCTAGGACGTACCTACAAACACTGCAGTCCGCGGGGCGGCGCTCTGTCCTCATGATGCTCGCAGTGTCCTTGACCTTCGTCACGTG
This sequence comes from Fragum sueziense, assembly GCA_963680895.1. Taxonomy (NCBI): domain Eukaryota; kingdom Metazoa; phylum Mollusca; class Bivalvia; order Cardiida; family Cardiidae; genus Fragum; species Fragum sueziense. The sequence goes on from OY804608.1 coordinate 1,787,413, forward strand.
CTATCTTCCGGTCCTCGTGCTCCTCGTGATGCGGAATGTAAACACAGATCTCGCGAACCAACTCTCTAACACTCATTACATATTTTACAGACTATTTCTGCGATCCTACTTCGTGAACTTCGCGGCTAACCCAGTAATATATGGAATATGTGACCGCAGATTTAGACAGATTTGCCGAGAATTGTTCTGTAAATGTAGGAGGAATAACGACAATGTTAACAACAGTAATTGACTGAATGCCATTGTCAATCAAATTATTGCTAGACAAATGAACTGACTCACTTGAGTACGTGATTCCGAATAGCCCCTAGCACTAAGTGTCATTATCTAGTCTCAAAGATTTAACCCATTACCCAACGGAAAATATTTAGACTGGTCCAAATTGAAATATGCTGCAGACGACAATTTCAAGTGAATACAATTTTACATTTTTTTTTTGGTCTTTTTACTTAGCAAACATTGTGGGAAATGAAGAAATTGCTTGTCACAAGCAATTTCTTCATTTTCCACAATCTTTCCAAAAGCTATAATCTTGTGGAGAGTCAAAAGGAGTCACTGTATGGTAATGGGTTAGACAAAGATTATAATATTAGCTTTGTCTGACAACTCTGTTATAACTGACTGGAAATTATCAAATTGTCTCTCGACCAATCAATGACTTATTTAATATACATGTATGTGCAAATTGATTCCGATAGCCTACACCAATGATGTAGCCTACTAGTATATGATTTTGAACAGACTACGTTGCTGTACATGCAGTCTGATATGTACCGGTATTTATGTTTGTCTTTAAGGTAGTCTACCCCTAATGAGATTCGCACGACGTCGGAATTATTCGGGCGCGGTCGAAAACACTCGGCGGTGGAACTTTCAACCACCGAATGTTTACGACTACGCCCGAATAGGTTCGTATACGTAACGACGACGCTCGGAAAATCCGATGTTTTATGAATCTCAAAATGGCCACTTCACGGGTATTCTATCTTAATGTCTTAAATGCCCATTTTCGATATTACTCGGACTCATAAGTAAACATGCGTGAAAGTTTAATATGTCTGTAACTAGAACTGTCGCAAAGCGGACAAATATCCCCCACTAGCGCATTGTCACTGAAAAAGTGCTATATGTCAAAAGGTTCTTTAGTTGGAGCACAGAAGCAGATTTTAAACAAAGTCGAATTGTGACCTTGACCTTTGACCTTCCTGACCCAAAAGCATTACCTCCTTTGGTAATGAACAACAACGATGTAAAGTTTCATGATCCTAGGTCAACCGGTTATTGACTTAGAACACGGAAACAGATTTTTAACAAAGTCCGATTGTGACCTTGACCTTTGTGACAAAAAATCCAATAGGGTACCTCCTTGGGTCATGGGCAACAAGTGAGTAAAGTTTCATGATCCTAGATCAAACGGTTCTCGAGTTAGAGCACGGAAACAAAAAAACTAAAAGTCTACGGACGGATGGACGGACGGATAGACAGACATACATGGTGAAACCAATATACCCCCTCTACACCGTAGGTGGGGGTATAATTTTGAATCCCGAAACCTGGAACTCTCGATTTTCCAGACAACTAAACTTTGATATTTTCTAGCCAAATGCCCCCCCCCCCCCCCCGAAAAAAGGTTTGTCCTGTCTAGTCATCCTCGCCTACTTCGGCACCCGTGAAACGCCTTCAGCTTTTTATGGCCGTGCTACTTCTCAAAAGCTGACGGCACCATGAAAATGGACTAATCTACACAAACACGGTGGGGATTGTGCATGCTGGGATGGGTAAGTCTACGGACAAATTTGCCTCGCTTCAGGTAAGACATTTTGCAATAACTTCCTTATTTCTGCGTCAATTCAAAAACGGTTTGTTGCATGTACCCCGCCTTACTGAGCTCTTTCCTCCAATGCATGCTTTACACGAAACCTTTTTGTACTTTTAGCGAAAAGTGATCCCAACCGACCAGAAAAACGACAAAAAATCTGATCGTTTTTCAGGTCAGCTGGGATCAATTTTTGGGGAAAATATGGAGAGTTTTCAAATAAGTAATACACATGAGGAAAGCACTTGAAAATTGACACAGAAATAAGAAAATTATTGCACAATTTCCTACCTGAAGCGTGGCTTATTTTGCCGTAGTCGTTATCATTTCGTTTTCTGGTCAGTTGGGATCAATTTTTGGAAAAATTAAAAGGATACCACAAATAATCCATGTATCCGAGGAAAGGGATTTTCAAGGCGGGGTACATGCAACAGACCTTTTGAAAATCGACAAAAAAATAAACGAGTTATTGCAAAATATTTGACAAGATCCGAGATTATTTTTGTCCGTATTCGTTATCCATCCCAGCATGCACAATCCCCACCGTGACAAAAGAGGGTCTAAGTTCTAACGTAGGTGCATCCAGAACAACTAAACCATAACCAAACGACAAAATTTTAGGGTGGCCGAAACTGAAATATCCTACAGACGACAATTTCAAGTGAATGACATTTTCATTTTTTAGGTCTTTTTGGATGGAAAACATTGTGGGAAATGAAGAAATTGCTTGTCACAAGCAATTTCTTCATTTTCCACGATGTTTTTCAAAGCCTTTATCTCTTGGGGAGTCAAATAGAGTCACTGTGTGGTAATGGGCTAAACCCTCTACCGCTAATTGTCATTGCAGGCTGGCTGACATTCGTCATGCTAGACAATCAAATGGAAAATAATAAGATCAGGCTGCACCTTGATTCGAGTCTTCTCTGATGTAAATAGCGACATCCAAATATCAATGAGTGAATTTTCATCAGAGAAGACTCGGATTAAGGTACAGTCTGATCTTATCATTTTCATCAGAGAAGACTCAGATTAACTGCACCTACGATGAAGATGGTTATCATACTATCTATTGACCGCTAAACGACTAACCCCAGTCTGACTGGCTCTTTACAAATGAGCCGGGATCTGGAAAAAAAACGTCCCTTATAACATTTTCCCAACAAGAGTGCCATGGTCACAATATACGCCGCCCCAGAGACTAAGTTTTAAGGGGGCATAACTCAGGCAAAAATCAATGAACCATAAAATCCTTCCTTCATGCACATCTACCAATTGAGGTGATAACATTGACCAAGTTTCAAGAAGATCCAGCCAGAAACTTAGGAGGAGTTGCGTTGACAAGAAAAGTGGACGTACGTACGGACGGATGGACGGACGGATGGACGGATGGACGGACGGACAGACGGAGAAGATGACGCCAATATACGTCCGCCTCCGGCGGCGTATAAAAAATGAGTTTAACGATCAGCCTATTGTCAAATGCAGTCCAATATACATCAATGCTGCTCTCTTTAAGTTACTAAATGTAACAAAGAAGCTATTAGAAAACAACGTGGATCCTGATCAGACTGTGCGTATGCACAGGCTGATCTGGATCTATGTTGGGCTCAAAGTCCTTTAGGGACGTTTTTCCCGATTCTGGCTCAATTAAATCGTGTATGAAGAAGTTGTATTATGAAGACATTTAGTCAGTCTGAAATTGAGCGACCTTGAAAAGGGTCAAGTCTAAAGTTCAAACCGCTCGATATAATGGGATGGTCGGATATGCAGCTACCGGTATTCATTCACAGACTCCGTTTAGGAAGCTACATGTTTCATTGATCATTTGTATCAACCCTTTCCCAAAGCAACAAACTTTGCATCTTTTTCTTGTGAGTGAATTACAATGCATATGAAGAAGTGTTATTATGAAAACTGTGTTAGTCTGAAATTACACGATCCTGAAAAGGGTAAAGTTAAAACCGCTCGATATAATGAGTCGGACATGCAGCTACCGGTTTTCATTCATCGACTCCGTTTAGGAAGCTACATATCTCATTCATCATTTAAGTTTTAGCCCTTTCCAAAAGCAACAAAATTGAAAATTGTGGGTAGTTTTTTGAGAAAATTGAGTTTATTGGGGTTTTAGGCCGTTTTCAACTACCAGGGTCATATCGCGGCGGCTGGAGCACCTAACCGTGGGTTCCTGGTATTTCCCGCACCAGTACAACCACAATATTCAAACCGAGCCTCCAGCTGCTCTCTCACATAGATGATTCACACCCATTGGTGAGAGACAAATGACTTTTGTCAAATGTCAGAATGGATACTGGCCGAGCCGGGGTTCGAACTCGAGACCCCTGGATTGACAGACTCCGACGTAACCGACTGAGCTATCTGGGCTCGGCTTTTTGAGAAAATTAATCGGTTTGTAAGAGACCGATCACAATAGCTCACATCACACCCAGGCGGGCTGAAATAGTTAAAGGGACCCTGGATATATATTTCTCTCACAAATCAATGCCTATGTAGGCCTAATCCGAGTTTTCTCTGATGAAACTCGCTCTTTGATATGTTGATGTCGCTCGTAAATGAGCGAAAAGGCGAATTTCATCAGAGAAAACTCGGATTAATGTAGGCCTACTGTTGTATAGAAAGTTAAAATGATGAAGGGAAACCAGCCAGGGTCTGTTTCTAGATAATCTATACACAAGCACAGGGAGCCCGAAGTGCAGCCTACTCAGACTTCACGTTGCCCTCTTACAATAGCAGTGAATTTCGTGCTGAAATAGACTTGGTTTACTGTCTTGAGTTGATACACCGTCGGTGTTGTTATACAATCTCGTAACTACGGCTTAGTTCCAATGAACCCAGATTAACCCATTTCCAACCGAGAAATTTTGGACTGGTCCAAATTCAAAGATGTTGCAGACGACAATTTCAAGTTAAGGAAATTTAAAATAGTTTGGTCTATTCTGGTAGAAAACATTGTGGGCAATGAAGAAATTGCTTGTCACAAGCAATTTCTTCATTTTCCACGATGTTTTCCAAAACAATTATTGTTTGAGGTTATGTGTGGAAATGGGTAAACCATTCCCGTATTGAGTCCACACTGTCCCTACCGCAAAAGGGGGCAAAATCAGACTTGTCCTAATTCAAAGAAGTTGTGGACAACAATTTGAAGGTGAATGGAATTTTACATTTTTTTGTCTTTCTGGGTACAAATCATTCTCGGAAATGAAGGTATTGCTTATCACAAATTTATTAATGTTGTTCCATGTTTTCTAAAGCCTTCATATTGTGAGGCGTCAGAAATAGTTATAGCTCGCAATAAAATGACCTGCGAGAGCAGCCCATGCTTATCGATAGAGCTGCTCTGCCAGGTCATTTGTCGTGAACTATACTATGCGACATTTTGCATCCCCGTCATCATAATAGAGCAGCCATATTGTCAGGCGTCAGTAGACATTTTTATCTAGGAATGGGTCATTCAAGGAAAAATAACAGAAACACTTCCATCCATTGCTATCAATTTTTTTCATTAATCATCTCGTTGCTACGTTCATGTTTAATTAATTAAAACCCTTTCCCAAACAAAAACGGGTTTTGACGTCCCTAATAGAAAAGGCTTGGGAAAACATTGAAACAAAAGAAACTGCTGATAATCAGCAGTTTCTCCTTTTGTCTCAATATTTTCTGAGCTATATCATACACAAATCTCATCTCTATCAACATTCATCCTGTCCTCTGCAATGGCTTTCAAATAGGATCTCCCTAAAACTTTGTCGTTTGGGAAAGGATTAAAGTCATGTTTTGTAAACATAGAGACAGAGAAAACAAGAATACCAGTCACAACATATTGCTGCTTTTCAACAAAAAGCTCGTATCTGCAGCTTAAAACAAGCTGCAGATACGAGATTTTTGTTGATAAGCGACGATACAACGCTTTTTGCATCCCAATCAGACCCCGACAACGTTAGGTACACAAGAGCATCGCAGAGCGGCGCATATACGCCCGAGAGGGGCTTGTCAGTAAAATGGGCGTTTTTGTAAAATTCCAGGGCAGATAATTCAAGAACGAAACGAGTTATCTGAATTCTGTAAGCGGTGTGCACAACTAGACACCATGGAGATTCATTGTGGCAAAGGATGGGTTGCAATAAGGGGTAAAAAAAATAGATTTTCTTTAAATTTTGTGGATTGATAGGGTTACATAATATCTTTAATTTGTATGTGTAAAAAATCTGGTTTCGGCTTATTTTTCGATATATGGGTAAATAAAGTGGGTGGGGTAAGATGGACTGAAACACAGTAGGGGTCATTCTAAGTCGCTTATCTTTCTTAATTTTAGCCCCAGATGCGTGAAAATTTGTATGCGTATCTTGTGATATATGCATTAAACATTTATGTGCTTACATTTGATATTCCATGTATACCTTTTCCGAAATACCCATTCTTCTTTCTTTCGAAGAATTTCGCTATTTTTTAACGACCAACTTTACCAAACTATCTCCACACGTTTTATTTGAAACTTGATTTCTATGAAACTTTACAGATGTATTATCAAGATATTAATGTAACTTTGTGTGAAATTTGAAAGAAAAGCGTTGGCCCGGTGTTGAGATATTTGACCTTGACCTTCAAAATAACGTCAAATTCGGGAAAGTCCGTTAAAACTACGCATTGTTGGGAAAATGGTTAGGGTTGAATGACATGTGACAGCCCATTCATAAAAGACTGCATTTCGCATATGTTTGGGTTTTTAATTGGACGTCCGAAAGGACGTACAATTCTTATAACCACTTTTGGACAGGCGAAATGGGTTTTCATTACCAAAAAACCCTTTCTCAGACTCAATTGCCAGTTGACCAAAATTCAAAATAGATTTTGCGACCATACAGGAAAACTGTCGTATCTTTTCCTACTTTCTATGTGTTCTCTAACAAATACTATAAGATTCATTGGCCGATTCAATTCATGCCACGTCTTAACCAACTTTACGATCTTTTTTCGATTTAATCATTTTCTTGTAGTTTTTTGACTTTCGTAATATTTATTGTGTAAAGGGTAAGATCTTTAGAAAGCGATACATGCATACACTATGGTTATAATGTAAACAGACACCCTATATCATCAGCAGCAGCGATAGCTCAAACGGGAAAGGATTAACCTCGCAACCTTTTTTCAGTTTGAAATTTGGAACGCCGTTGGTTCAAAACCAGTTCGGATTATTTCTTCTGTAAAACGTTTGTTTTTCTTGGATGTGTTTACTGAAAACACACATTTTAGAATGATTATCCAATTTAATGCACGTATTGTGTATGATAGGTTCCTTTTCTTTGATCATTGTTGTTTAAGTCTTTGACATATTTAAAGGAACGGGGTTTCCACGAGACGTACTTTGGAACCAGGGTTTTGAAATTGATTATCGGGGAGTGAGTTCATTTCGCAACTCGGGTTCGACTCGATGACAAATCGGGGTTCCATCTGAACAGCCTCAGATGAGACACTAGTGAAATCCACCTATTCAGAAAAATAGTTGCTCTTACGAGTTTTTTTTTCCAGCATCTGTATCACTGATATTCGACAGTATCATGACCTATTTACATACTGATCGATGATCATGACAACAATGATTATTACTAGTATAAGACTAAGTGACAGCGATCTGTATTTATTTCGTTTAAGAGACCCGTTTACGTGTATTGAGCTAAGAAGATGAAGCAATGGGTCTGCAACAGATGGTACCTGGATGATCGTATGAATATGTTTACAGATAGGGACATTGCTATTCTCAAATTTTCGTTGATAATGATATGAAGATTTAAATTGCTTATTGTACTCCACTGCCATTTTCCCGACGGCATGTTCCCAATTTCTTCTTTTTATGCACATCTGTAGATGTAAGGATGCTGCGGTAGTACTTGTATGAGGAATCCATGGCTAGGTGCTCCAATTCATCTGGTATTTTGTTTCAGGAAAAGTATGTATTGAATTTGTTTTGTAACCACAACCAGGGAAAACTGCTACCGTGTTTTTTTCTTTTTTTACTCTAAACAGGAATAAAAATCAAAGTGCTTGGAGCACTATATTTAGACGCCTCTCATTGATTGAGCGGAATTGTATGTAAATGATCGGCGTTTCATTACTTTATTTCGTTGAATTTGTGTTAAGATCGATTCTAAATCACTGCGGTCGTTTTTTCGCCAACGATGGTGGAGATAGAAGTCGAACAAGAGTGCCATGGTCACAATATACGCCGCCACTTATAAAACTTAAGACAAAAAAAATGACATTGACAAGGATTTATAAATATTCACACAAAAACCTGTAAAAAGTTGTGTTCACAAAAAGGTTTTTATAAATATCCAGTCAAAAACTTGGAAGGAATTGCGTTCACGAGACTGAAATATCATTAAGCCCTAGAGACTAAGATTGAAGGGGGCATAACTCAGGCAAAAATCAATGAACCATAAAATCCTTACTTCATGCACATCTACCAATTAAGGTAATAACATCCACCAAGTTTCATAAGGATCCAATCAGAATCTTAGAAGAAGTTGTGTTGACAAGGCTGCAATTTCAATCAGCCCCAGAGACTAAGTTTTAAGGGGGCATAACTCTAGAAAAAAATCAATGAACCATAAAATCCTTCCTTCATGCAAATCTACCAATTGAGGTGATTGACCAAGTGTCATTATTATCCAGCCATGAACGTAGGAGGACTTGCGTTGACAAGGCTGCAATTTCGATAAGCCCCACAGACTAAGTTTTAAGGGGGCATAACTCTGGCAAAAATCAATGAACCATAAAATTCTTCCTTCATGCACATCTACCAATTGAGGTGATAACATTGACCAAGTTTCATTAAGATCTAGCCAGAAACTTAGGAGGAGTTGTGTTGACAAGGCTGCAATTTCAATAAGCCCTAGAGACTAAGTTTTTAAGGGGCATAACTCAGGCAAAAATCAACGAACCATAAAATCCTTCCTTCATGCACATCTACCAATTGAGGTGATAACATTGACCAAGTTTCATTAAGATCCAGCTAGAAACTTAGGAGGAGTTGCATTGACAAGGCTGTAATTTCAATAAGCCCCAGAGACTAAGATTTTAAGGGGCATAACTCAGGCAAAAATCAACGAACCATAAAATCCTTCCTTCATGCACATCTACCAATTGAGTTGATAACATTGACCAAGTTTCAAGAAGATCCAGCCAGAAACTTAGGAGGAGTTGCGTTGACAAGAAAAGTGGACGGACGTACGGACGTACGGGGACGGATGGACGGACGGATGGACGGACGGACAGACGGAGAAGATGACGCCAATATACGTCCGCCTCCGGCGGCGTATAAAAAAAGATGATTAAAAAGAACAATGTCTGAGTAGAATTCGAACCCAGGGCCTTCCGGATATAACATGTGTAAAGAGTATAAGGGGAGTGCTCTGCTAAGTGAGCTATCGCGGCTTTCATTTATGTAGCGCGTTGGCTTACATTTTGAATAAATTGCTTTGTAGCGTACTTTATAAAATCAATGAAAAGTATAACTGACGACAATACTCATAGTAAACCGAAACAAGAAGACAAAAGTGCTAATCGCATGGCCTTAATTGAATTTGGTAATCAAATTAATAGTGATTATTCATAGCGACAAATCAGTTGTCTTGAAACGGCAATCAAATCAATTTGAAGCCTGAGAAGGGTTTTCTGGTATTAAAGCCGATTTCGTATGTCCGAAACCGATCTTATAGAATTAAACACAGAAGAATGAATAAAATATCTTTCGTTCATGTACAATCCCGCTCAATCAATCAGAGACGTCCAATTACAGTGCTCTCAGCACTTTGATTTATTGTATGATTTTACCGTTAAAATTGAGATACTCGATATAATAAACTTGGTCACCTCTCAGACTTACCCGGTTATTTCTTCTAATGAAATCATTGTTAGACAGATATTTGTTTAAAGCCTGTCTATACATTTAACATTATTTTCTTTTTGTTGATATTATATAACGTTATATAAATATTTAGCTTAAGATAACTAATTGTAAGCACATTTGGTCATTTAGTAAAATCCTTCACAATGCGTCTTCTTTATAACCATATAAGAAATACAATCTGAAAATGATCAGTTTTCTCGTAGCAAATTGATAATTCTTGTCCATCATGAGATGAGTGAATATAAACTCTTCGACAATTCAAGTTGCATAATAAAGCTTTGGTAGTTCTAGCAATCTTAACATAACGCTAATATGTAATTTCACTCACCTGTGGTAGTAATATTAATCACAGCGGTTTCCGCGTAGACATGTTTCATGTGCAATATTTAGTTTGATAAGAAAACTGAGAAGTTAAAATAATTTCTTTTCTTTCCCATTCTTCTGAATGGGTTGTACGACACAAAAAATTAAATATTGCTACGAAACTCATTAGGAACAATAAAAAGAAACCATGCTTCCAATCCTTATGAATAAAATTGGCGCTTTAAATATTACATTTTGGCATTTTCCGAGTTTTGAAGTCATTTTGAAGGTCAAGGTCAAATATCTCAAAAACGGACTTACGCTTTTCTTTCAAATTTCACACAAAGTTACATTAATATCTGGACAACACATCTGTGAAGTTTAATAGAAATCGGGTTTCAAATAAAACGTGTGGAGATAGTTTGGTAAAGTTGGTCGTTAAAAAATAGCGAAATTCTTCGAAAGAAAGAAGAATGGATATTACGGAAAAGATATACATGGAATATCAAATATAAGCCCATAAATGTTTAACGCATATATCACAAGACACGCATACAAATTTTCACGCATCTCGGGCTAAAAATAAGAAAGATAAGCGACTTAGAATAACCCCTACTGTGTTTCAGTCCATCATACCCCACCCACTTCATTTACCCATATCTCGAAAAATAAGCCGAAACCAGATTTTTTACACATACAAATTAAAGATATTATGTAACCCTATCAATCCACGAAATTTAAAGAAAATCTATTTTTTGACCCCTTATTGCAACCCATCCTTTGATCAAATTCCGATGAAAACTGTAGGAGGAGTTGCGCACACAAGAAATTGCTAACGGACGGACAGACAGACAGATGGACAGAAAACCGGGGCCATAACATAATACGACCCTTCGGGCGTATAACAAGATGCGTAAAGAAAGAGCATTTCCTAAAACTTTCGCCCAAATAGCTTTGTAACACAGCTAAAGGCAAGTGGGGGTAAAGACATTCTTACTTCATTTCAATTCAAAACAATAAGCTGTGGCTTTTCAATGAAATTATCTTGACAAGATTCCAATGAGTACCCACAACATAGGGGCGATTGAATACTATATTGCATTTTGAGCTAACACCCCATTTTATATGAGGGTCTGCATATGGAGTTACATCCAGAGTTGGACATGCGTGGAAACAGATGAATAGATGCAGAAGATTTGGATTATTGTGGTTTTACGCCGTTTTCAACTACTAAGGTCATATCGCGACGACTGGAGCACCTAACCATGGATTCCTGGTATTTCTCTCACCAGTACTACAACACCCTATCTGAGCCTCCAGCTGCTCCCACACATAGGTTTAGGATATCAAACCATTGAGATGCGCTACCAACTGCGCAATGGCCGCGGCCGGATGATGCAGGAGATGATACCAATATACGATGCCATTGGGCAGCTTATAAAAAGAAGTTAAAGTATTCTGTCCATCATTAGACATAGTCTGTAAATATTGACCTGAACCCAACGAAAATGCAACGAGTAATTGTGACACAGAATAATCAATACTATCCAGCAATACTCGGCTCCTCGCTGTCGAGCAGATTCAATAGTTTCCATATTGAGCATTGTGACTGTACTCATGCTTTCAAGTGGGTTTTGATGAAAAAGTAGGAGAAAAGTAGGAGCCAATTCAAGAAAAAAGTAGGAGAAAAGTAGGATAAAGTAGGAATCTGATGATATAAAGTAGGAATCATTATATTCAACTTACCAACAAAACTGTATATAAACTCACTATAATGGCATAGGACAGGTTGGAAAAATCCAGTCACGAGACATAAGGGCTGTATTGCTTCGGGATGATCTAAGATCTTGCTGTACATGCTGCTGTCAACCTCTCATATCTGATGGATCAGTAGTCAAAAACATGTTTCTCAGAAACACATCAGCTGGCATAAGAGGTCAACAGTTGCATGCTCAAAGACAGCTAGAACAGCTACAGCCTTAGCAGTTGAATATGTCATCAGCCCTTATATCATGTAGCTGGTTCCATTCTGCAACAGACTAAAATATTTTGAATTATAACACATTTACTTTTTTTCATTTTTTATACAACTAGAAAGACCTGAAGGTCTTGAGTCGCTCCACAGGCCTTAATTTCTTTTAATATCACATCCAAGTTTTGACTAGATTTTTGAATACTTGTGGTTCTTACAGCAAAAACAAAGCCAAAAGCAGCAATCATGTGTTCAATGCAAAAAGAAAGTAATTGATTGACTACTATTTTAGGGATGTTAAAGCAATAATAAAATTGAAAACTGTGATTTTGCCAAATTGAAGGACACATAATTCAGTATGTATATTTAAAATCAAATTGAAAATTAAACACATGCAAGATCTTATGGTCACTATCATTCTGTTCAAATTTTGTCTATATTAGTCAATATTTGTGGCTTCAAGAGCAGAAAAAGTGTTGAAAACTGAAATTTTGTCAATTTCAAGGGCAAATAACTCAGATTGTAACAGTGTGATCATGTTGAAAATTACACATAAGCAAGATCTTGTTGTCACCAAGATTCTTTCCACGTATCATCTTGATTGGTTAACATTTGTGGTTGTTAGAGTGAAAACAAAGTCGAAAATGGCAATTTTGTCAAATTCAAGGGCACATAACTCATGATGTAAGAATCCGATCAAGCTGAAAATTACACCCAGGCAGCATATAATGCTTATATATATTCTGTCCAAGTTTTGTCTTGATTGGTCAATAATTGTAGATTTTAGAGTAAAAATAAAGTCAAAACCAGCAAAATAGAGCCGAAAATGACAATTCAATTTTTGGCAATTTCAAGGGCACATAACTCATGCTATAAAATTCAGATCAAGCTGAAAATTGTACCAAGCCAAGATCTTATAGTCAGCATCATTCTAGCAAAGTTTTGTCCTGTTTAGTCAATATTTGTAGTTGCTAGAGAGAAAACACAGTCAAAATACAGCCGAAAATGGCAATTCTGTCAATTTCAAGGGCACCTAACTTATGATGTAAAATTCAGATCAAGCTGAAAATTTTACCAAGGCAAGATCTGTAGTCAGCATCATTCTGCCAAAGTTTTGTCTTGATTGTTCAATATTTGTAGATTTTAGAAGAAAACTAAAGTCAAAACCTGCTATTTTTGACATTCAAGGGCAGATAACTCAGGTTATTCTGGTTCAATCCATATTCTTTGAAGGAATCTGAGAGAGGGTCACCCAAGCTTCATTCCTGTAAAGTTTAGTTGAAATCCATTCAATAGTTTTTGAGAAGAAGATTTTTAAAGAAAAAGTTTACGGACGCACGGACAGACGGACGCACGGATGCACGACAGACACACCGCTATGACAATAGCCCGCTGGCCTGAAAGGCCAGTGGAGCTAAAAAGTAGGAATAGTAGGAGTTTTTTGAAGAAAAGTAGGAAAAAAGTAGGAAAGGTACCAAAAAGTAGGAAAAGTAGGAAAAAGTAGGAAAAAGTAGGACTACTTGAAAGCCTGTGTACTCTGCATACGCTTCTCGTGTCAATATCTGTTGCAGAGTGCTTATTTGGCATTACAATTACTCATTGCATATTACACAAGTTCAGGTCAATACTTATGGACTATACCTAACACTTCATGCGTCATCCGTGGCAATGGAAATTGACGATGGTAAAACCAAGTTCATTAATTTCAGGGCATCATCCATGGTAACAGAAATTGACTAGGGTGTCCCTCATCAATTTCTGTTGCCATGGATGATGCCCAAAGTTGCACCAAGTGTTTAGTATCTAATGATGGTCGGACTACCTTAAGCACATAAGAAATAGCACAATTCGTAAGATAACTAAAACACATAACAGATTTTTAAGCACTATTCTAATAAGCAACAAATGATTTTTCTATTGATTTTAATTACCTCTTTCAGAAGAAAGCATGCAAAGATATTTTCTATTCTTATCGGACATTTACCCTTTCACCCTTTCCCAAACAACACATGATTTGGCGTCCCTACTATACTAATACATGACTTGAGGAAACATTTAGGCAAAAGAACAAAAAGCTGGTTTTAAGCAATTTCTGCCATTTCCTCAATGTTTTCCAAACTTGGACAATTTGTCTGTTTTAGTCCTCGAAACCAACACTTGTTAAGGAAAGGGTTATACTCAATGTTTCTAAACAATGGGAGACAGAAACACAAACGGAGAAAAAAGTTAAGCACACAAAAATAGCACAGATCATAAAATAACAAGAACACATAACAAATTTTCAAGCACTTTCCTTAAATGCAATACATAACTAATGATTTAACCCTTTCCCAAATGACAAAATTTTAGGACAGTCCAATTTGAAAGATGCTGAAATTCAAAACACATGTAGCCCAAAAAAACATTTCTGAGGCACATTGAACATTGTAAATCGTATCTATCAACATCTATTTCATCGTCTACAGCAGCTTTGAATTTGGACTACCCCAATTTTTTGTCATTTGGGAAAAGATTTAGTATTCTTCTAGTAATCAGTACATTCTGTCTCAATATTTTCCTGACCAATTTCTATAAGATGCATTCAGATGACAAGGTTCTTTTTAATCCTTTCCCAAACTGCAAAATTTTAGGGTGATCCACTTCAAAAACTGCCACAAATGACAAAATGGAAGATATCAAAGATAAGGTTTCTGTAAAATATGGCATAGAAAATATTGAGATAAAAGGAGAAACTGCTGGTTATCAGCAGTTTCTTCTTTTGTTTTAATGTTTTCCTAAGCCATTTTTACTACATACATCAAAACCCGGTCTTGTTTGGGAAAGGGATAAAGAAAAGGTACAGTAAAAAGAAAACCTTCTGTTAAAGAAAAATAATATACCCTGTAAAAATACGCTTATTTTAAATCATAGAGATTATAATTAGAAGACAGTTAGAACACTTAAACAGAATTGTATATTCTCTAAAACTAGAAAGACCTGAAGGTCTTGAGTCGCTCCACAGGCCTGAATTTCTTTTAATATCAAATCCAAGTTTTGACTAGATTTTTTAATACTTTATGATGGTTCTTACAGCAAAAACTAGAAATCTATCACTGAAGGTGATAAAAATACCCCCGCCACCACATTTGTTCGGACAAGTGTTTTTGTTGAATCAGGAGCCATACTCAGAAATTGTCAATCCGATTTTCTTGAAATTTGATCCAATCAGGGGTCATAACTCAGAAAGTATCGGTCTGATTTCCGTGAATTTTGCATCTTGCATATATACAGGTCCTAATGCATACTTGTGCTAAGTATGAAGCAAATCATTCAGTAACTGTAGGAGGAATTGTCCGGACAAGCATTTTTGTCAAATCAGGGGCCATAACTCAGAAATTGTCGGTCTGATTTTCAAGAAATGTGCGTCTTGCACATCTACTGAAGTTAATTCACACCTGTGCCAAGAATGAAGCAAATCGGACAGTAACTAAAGGATTTGTCCGGACAAGCATTTTTTGGTAAAATCAAGGGCCATAACTGGAAAGTAATGGTCAGATTTTCAAAACATTTGCGTCATGCACATCTACAGGTCCTAATGCACACCTATGCCAAGTATGAAGCAAATCGGACAGTAACTGTAGGAGGAGTTATCCGGACAAGCATTTTTGGGTCAAATCAGGGGCCATAACTCAACTAGAAGACCTGAAGGTCTTGAGTCGCTCCACAGGCCCGAATTTCATGTAATATTTAATCCAAGTTTTGATTAGATTGTTCAATGCTTGTGTTTCATAGAGCTAAAAGAAAATAACAAAACTAGATTGTTCAAAATGTGTGGTTCTTGAAGCAAAGAAAGTAAAATTACATGTTTGCCATTTGAGAAAGGGTAAAAGGAAATGGGAGAACATTCTAGCTTAGGATGTCACAAGCAATTAAAATTTTCCTTCTTCCCAACAGATCTAAATTAACAGAACATTGATTACTCCAAAATATTTCATATTTCTAAAAATAGATTTTGAGCTAAAAATAGATTCTGGGAAAACCCTTTTCCAAAAATAATGCAAATGGCTGTCAAACCTGAATTTCTTGTAATATCAAGTACAAGTTTTCACTAGATTTTTCAATATGTGTTGCTCTTAACCCTCTCCCAAACGGCAAAATTTTAGGGTGATTCACTTCAAAAACTACCACAAATGACTAAATGGATGTTATTTAAAATATAATTTGTGTAAAATATGGCATAGAAAATATTGAGACAAAAGGAGAAACTGCTGTTTATCAGCAGTTTCTTCTTTTGTTTCAATGTTTTCCAAAACCTTTTCTATTAGGGGCGTCAAAACCAGGTCTTGTTTGGGAAAGGGTTAAAGCAATTACAAAGTAACTAGAAAGCTGAAAATACATTCATATATTAGATCTATTAGTTACCAAGCTTTGCAACAGTCTTTATTAGAGTGAGTTTGGCTGTTAGAGTGAAAAAAAAGTCACAATTACAGACATGGCGAAGAAGCATAAATCTTTGTCAGACATTCGGTCTGACAATACTGAATAATCTGTCGGACCGAATAAAATTTTGTAAGACCGAACTATAATTCCCTATCCAACTGATCAAAATTTGTGTCAGACAGTTGGACTGACAGTAGCCAAACAAGGTGTCAAACTGTCACAAGATACGCCCGTAACACTGCTTTATGTCAACAGGGGGAGCGGGTTGGTAAAAGTTTCATGGTCCTAGCTATTATACTTTTCGAGATATGCCCTGGACGATTCAAGTATGAAAACAACAAAGGGCAATAACTCAAAATATAGGCTAGGTAGAGTTAAAATTCTTGTGCACTGCACTCCTCATTAGTGAGATCTATACACCCATGAAGTTTCATGATCCTAGCTATAATACTTTTAGAGATATACTCCGGACAAGATTCAAGTATGAAAAACAACAAAGGGCAATAACTCAAAAAAATAAGCCAGGTAGAGTTATGGTTCTTGTGCACTGCACTCCCCCTTGGTGAGATCTATACACCCATGAAGTTTCATGATCCTAGCTATTATACTTTTAGAGATATACTCCGGACAAGATTCAAGTATGAAAAACAACAAAGGGCAATAACTCAAAAAATAAGCCAGGTAGAGTTATGGTTCTTGTGCACTGCACTCCCCCTTGGTGAGATCTATACACCCATGAAGTTTCATGATCCTAGCTATTATACTTTTAGAGATATACTCCGGACAAGATTCAAGTATGAAAAACAACAAAGGGCAATAACTCAGAAAATAAGCCAGGTAGAGTTATGGTTCTTGTGCACTGCACTCCCCCTTGGTGAGATCTATACACCCATGAAGTTTCATGATTCTAGCTATTATACTTTTAGAGATATACTCCGGACAAGATTCAAGTATGAAAAACAACAAAGGGCAATAACTCAAAAAATAAGTTAGGTAGAGTTATGGTTCTTGTGCACTGCACTCCCCCTTGGTGAGATCTATACACCCATGAAGTTTCATGATCCTAGCTATTATACTTTTAGAGATATACTCCGGACAAGATTCAAGTATGAAAAACAACAAAGGGCAATAACTCAAAAAATAAGCCAGGTAGAGTTATGGTTCTTGTACACTGCATTCCCCCTTGGTGAGATCTATACACCCATGAAGTTTCATGATCCTAGCTATTATACTTTTAGAGATATACTCCGGACAAGATTCAAGTATGAAAAACAACAAAGGGCAATAACTCAAAAAGTAAGCCAGGTAGAGTTATGGTTCTTATGCACTGCACTCCCCCTTTGTGAGATCTATACACCCATGAAGTTTCATGATCCTAGCTATTATACTTTTAGAGATATACTCCGGACAAGATTCAAGTTTGAAAAACAACAAAGGGCAATAACTCAAAAAATAAGCCAGGTAGAGTTATGGTTCTTGTACACTGCACTCCGTAATGATGAGAAGAATATAACTGCCAAGTTTAAAGTCAATCGGACTTAAGGTGACAGAGTTATGCTCCGGACAAAGAAGTGGACGCCGCCGGACGCCCGGACGCCCGGACGCCCGGACGCCGGACGCCGGACGCCGGACATCACGGGTGATCCCATAATACGTCCCGTCTTCGACGGGCGTATAAAAATCATCAGACCGAGAGAATTTTCGTCAGACATGTCTGCCGGACCGACGGTCTTCGCCATGACTGCAATTAGCAATTTTGTCAAATTGAAAGGCATATAACTGATGATTTTATATTCCTATCTAGCTAAGAATCACACTAAAGCAAGATCCTAACTTCACCTACATCTTGTTTAAGTTTTGACCTGATTATTCAATATTTGTAGGTGTAAAGAGTATAAAATCAAAGTCGAAAACAACAATTTTGTCAAATTCAAGGGCAGATAAATCATGATTTAAGATTCATATGAAGCTGAAAATTACACCAACACAAGATCTTATGGCCAGTAACATAATGTGAAAGTTTTATGTTGATTGGTGGATATATATGGTTGTTTGAGCAAAAATAAGGTCAAAAATGGTAGTTTTGCCAATTTCAAGGGCACATAACTCAAGAAGTAATATTCAGATCAAGCTGAAAATTGCACTCAGGCAAGATCTTATCAGCACCCAACATTCTGACCAAGTTTTGTTTTGATTGATCAATATTTGTAGTGGCTAGAGTGAAAACAAGTGAAAACAGCCGTTTTTTAATTCAAGGGCAGATAACTCCACACTTTATGGTTCAATCAGAATTAATTGAAGGAATCTGATAGAGGACCACCTAAGGATCATTCCTGTGAAGTTTGATTGAAATCCATCAAGTAGTTTCTGAGGAGAAGATTTTTAAAGAAAAAGTTGACGACCGGACGCACGCACGCACGCACGCACGCACGACGGACACAACGCCATGACAATAGCCCGCTGGCCTGAAGGCCAGTGGAGCTAAAAATTATTGGTCCGATTTTCATGAAATTTGTGTCTTGCACATCTACAGGTGACAATAAACACATGTGCAAAGCATGAAATAAATCGGTCCACAAGTGTAGGAGGAGTTAGCCGGACAAGCATTTTTTTGTCAAATCAGGGGCAATAACTCAGAAAGTATCAGCCCAATTTTCGTGAAATGTGCGTTTTGCACATCTACAGGTTCTAATGCACACCTGTGCCAAGTATGAAGCAAATCGGACAGAAACTGTACGAGAAGTTGGCCAGACAAGCATTTTTGGGTCAAATCAGGGGCCATAACTCAAAAAGTATCGGTCCGATTTCCATGAAATTTGCGTCTTGCACATTTACAGGTCACAATGAACACTTGTGCCAAGTATGAACTAAATCGGACAGTAACTGTAGGAGGAGTTGGCCGGACAAGCATTTTTGGGTCAAATCAAGGGCAATAACTCAGAAAGTAACGGTCGGATTTTCATGAAATTTGCGTCTTGCACATCTGCACATACTAATGCACACCTGTGCCAAGTATGAAGCAAATCGGACGGTAACTGTAGGAGGAGTTGGCCAGACAAGCATTTTTGGGTCTAATCAGGGGCCATAACTCAAAAAGAATCGGTCCGATTTCCATGAAATTTGCGTCTTGCACATCTACAGGTCACAATGAACACTTGTGCCAAGTATGAACTAAATCGGACAGTAACTGTAGGAGGAGTTGGCCGGACAAGCATTTTTGGGTCAAATCAGGGGCCACAACTCAAAAAGTATCGGTCTGATTTCCATGAAATTTGCGTCTTGCACATCTACAGGTCACAATGAACACTTGTGCCAAGTATGAACTAAATCGGACAGTAACTGTAGGAGGAGTTGGCCGGACAAGCATTTTTGGGTCAAATCAAGGGCAATAACTCAGAAAGTAACGGTCGGATTTTCATATAATTTGCGTCTTGCACATCTGCACATCCTAATGCACACCTGTGCCAAGTATGAAGCAAATCGGACGGTAACTGTAGGAGGAGTTGGCCGGAAAAGCATTTTTGGGTCTAATCAGGGGCCATAACTCAAAAAGTATTGGTCCAATTTCCATGAAATTTGCGTCTTGCACATCTACAGGTCACAATGAACACTTGTGCCAAGTATGAACTAAATCGGACAGTAACTGTAGGAGGAGTTGGCCGGACAAGCATTTTTGGGTCAAATCAGGGGCCATAACTCAGAAAGTAACGGTCGCATTTTCTTAAAATTTGCGCCTTGCACATCTGCACGTCCTAATGCACACCTGTGCCAAGTATGAAGCAAATCGGACGGTAACTGTAGGAGTTGGCTGGACAAGCATTTTTGGGTCAAATCAGGGGCCATAACTCAAAAAGTATCGGTCGGATTTCCGTGAAATTTGCTTCTTGCACATCTACAGGTCACAATGAACATTTGTGCCAAGTATAAACTAAATCGGTCCACAAGTGTAGGAGGAGTTGTCCGGACAAAGTTTTGGAGACAGACCAACCAACCATCCAACCTTCCAACCATCCAACCATCCAACCACTGGACCGACAGGCTGATTCCAGTATACCCCCTCCAAACTTCGTTTGCGGGGGTATAACAAAGTCAAAAGCAGCAATCATGTGGTCAATGTAAAAAGAAAGTAAATGATTGACTAATATTTTAGGGATGTTAGAGCAATAATAAAATTGAAAACTGTGATTTTGCCAAATTCAAAGACAAATTATTCAGTATGTATATTTAAAATGAAATCGAAAATTAAACACATGCAAGATGTTATGGTCACTATCATTCTGTTCAAATTTTGTCTATATTAGTCAATATTTGTGGCTTTAAGAGTGGAAAAAGTGTCGAAAAACTGAAATTTTGTCAATTTCAAGGGCACATAACTCAGATTGTAACAGTGTTATAATGTTGAAAATTACACATAAGCAAGACCTTGATGTCAACAAGATTCTTTCCAAGCATCATCTTGATTGGTTAACATTTGTGGTTGTTAGAGTGAAAACAAAGTCGAAAATGGCAATTTTGTCAAATTCAAGGGCACATAACTCATGATGTAAGATTCGGATCAAGCTGAAAATTACACCCAGGCAGCATATAATGCTTATATATATTCTGTCCAAGTTATGTCTTGATTAGTTAATATTTGTAGATTTTAGAGTAAAAATAAAGTCAAAACCAGCAAAATAGAGCCGAAAATGGCAATTTTTGGCAATTTCAAGGGCACATTTAACTCATGCTATAAAATTCAGATCAAGCTGAAAATTATACGAAGGCAAGATCTTATGGTCAGTATTATTATGTCAAAGTTTTGTCTTGTTTAGTTAATATTTGTAGTTGCTAGAGTAAAAACAAGAGGCCCAGAGGGCCTTATCGGTCACCTGAATCAAATGAGCAGAAACAGTTAAGGAAAATGAGAAAAGTTAACTAAAAGTGCAATCCCCAAGCACCGCCATTTCTTGACAGTCTTTTTTTCTCTTGTACAAACTTAGTGAAAGACTCAAATAGCAAATGTGAATTCAGTCCAACAATAGAACATTTCTTAATATGTACCCTATTTACCCCCTTTTGGGGCCCCAAAGGTAGAAAACTCTATGATTTGTAAAAATCTGAAGCGGCTTCTCATTGGGATGCTTCCTGCCAAGTTAGGTAGAAATCTGTCCAATGGTTCTCAAATGAATTAGAAAATGTTCAAAGTTAAGAAGTAACGTGAACCCCTCCCATCCCCCATCCCCAGCATGGCCATTTATTGACGGATTTTTTTCTCTTGTACAAACTTTGTAGTCCTTGCCCTAAAGACTTTAACTTCCAAATGTGTATCCAACGCAACAGCAGGTTCATGAGTAGAAGATTTTTTAAGATGTACCCTATTTACCCCCTTTTTGACCCTTTATGGGACCCCAAAGGGAGATAACTCCAAGATTTGTACAAAATCTGAAGCGGCTTCCTATTAGGATGCTTCCTGCCAAGTTTGGTTGAAATCCGTCCAATGGTTCTTAATAAGAAGTTGAAAATGTGAAGTTAACTAATAACGCAACCCCCCCTCCCATCCCCCCTCCCCAGCACGGCCATTTATTGATGGATTTTTTTCGCTTGTACAAACTTTGTTGTCCTTGCCCTAAACACTCTAAATACCAAATGTGAATCCAATCCAACAGCCAGTTCATGAGAAGAACATTTTTTAAAATGTACCCTATTTAACCCTTTTTGGCCCCTTATGGGGCCCCAAAGGGGGATAACTCCATGATTCATACAAATCTGAAGCGGCTTCCCATGGGGATGCTCCCTGCCAAGTTTGGTTGTAATCCATCCAATGGTTCTCAAGAAGAAGTCCAAAATATTAAGTTAACTAATAACGCGACCCCCCCCCCCTCCCATCCCCCCTCCCCAGCACAGCCATTTCTCAACAGATTTTTTTCTTTTGTACAAACTTTGTTGTCCTTGCCCTAAACACTCTAAATACCAAATATGAATCCAATCCAACAGCCGGTTCATGAGAAGAAGATTTTTTAAGATGTACCCTATTTAACCCCTTTTTGGCCCCTTATGGGGCCCCAAAGGGAGATAACTCCATGATTCGTACAAATCTGAAGCGGCTTCCCATGGGGATGCTCCCTGCCAAGTTTGGTTGTAATCCGTCCATTGGTTCTCAAGAAGAAGTCGAAAATGTTAAAAGTTAACGCACGACGCACGACGCACGACGGACGACGACGGACGAAACACGGTTGCAATAGGTCACCATGACCTTCGGTCAGGTGACCTAACAAAGTCAAAATACAGCTGAAAATGGCAATTTTGTCAATTTCAAGGGCACATAACTCATGATGTAAAATTCAGATCAAGCTGAAAATTTTACAAAGGCAAGACCTTGTACTCAGCATGATTCTGTCAAAGTTTTGTCTTGATTATACCCCCGCAAACGAAGTTTGGAGAGGGTATACTGCAATCAGCCTGTCGGTCCAGTGGTTGGTTGGATGGTTGGATGGTTGGTTGGATGGTTGGTTTGTTTGTTGGTCTGTCTCCAAAAGTTTGTCCGAACAACTCCTCCTACACTGGAGGACCGATTTAGTTCATACTTGGCACAAGTGTTCATTGTGACCTGTAGATGTGCAAGACGCAAATTTCACGGAAATCGGACCGATACTTTCTGAGTTATGGCCCCTGATTTGACCAAAAAATGCTTGTCCGGATAACTCCTCCTACACTTGTGGACCGATGTAGTTCATACATGGCACAAATGTTCATTGTGACCTGTAGATGTGCAAGACGCAAAGGGAGGGTCTCATTTGCGCCCACGCACAGATTTTCTTGTAACTTTACTCATAGAATGCCCCTGACCTATGAACTACAAAAATATATTCCTTTCACTCAAAGAGTGCATATAGGTCTTTACGCGGCACCTTAAAGTGTTCCCTGTTTTCATTAATACCCGTCTTACAAAAACTCAATGTTGGCTATCTAGTTTTGGTATAAATCCACAAGTTTTAATACAAATAGCAAGAGGAGTCATTGTAGAAACTTTTGATACCAATACTGTTGGTCCCAACATGCGCAAAAAATTCTTAGAAATTAATTTAGTCAGAAATTGTCAGAAAAATAGACGAGAAATTTTCAAAACCTAAAATTCTATCAAATATTTTTGTATGTTCCCATCTTTGTCAACCTATGAAATTAATAGGAAAGTTGGCCATATATGTTTCCTGTTTGTATGCAAAATTTGGTGAAAATTTGAAACCGGTAACATTGTCAAATAATGAGAATTGTGAACAACGGCACCTTAAGATGCTCCCGGATTTCAATGATACCTGTCTAGCAAAAGCACAATTTTGCTTACCTAGTTTTGATATAAGCCCCAAATTTTAAATCAGAATAGCAAGAGGAGTCATTGTAGAATATTTGGTACCAATATTGTTGATATCAACATGAACAAAAAAATTCTTAGAAATTTATTTAGTCAGAAATTGTCAGAAAAGTAGTCGAGAAATTTTCAAAACCTAAAATCATATCAATTGGTTTTTGTATGTTCCCGTCTTTGTCAACCTATGAAATCGATAAGAAAATTAGCCATATATGTCCCCTGTTTGCATGAAAAATTTGGTGAAAATTTGAAACCGATAACGTTGTCAAATAATGAGAATTGTGAACAACGACACCTAAAGATGCTCCCGGATTTCAATGGTTCCCGTCTAGCAAAAGCCCAATGTTGCTTACCTAGTTTTGATATCAGTCCCAAATTTTAAATAAGAATAGCAAGAAGAGTTATTGTAGAACATATTCAGACCAATAATTTTAATAGCAACATGCCACATAATTTCTCAGAAATCTTTTTAGTCAGAAATTGACAGAAAAACTACCCAGAAAATTATATGAAACCTAACATTCAATCAAACTCTTTTGAATATTCCCATCTATGTCAACCAATGGAATTAATAAGAAAGTTGGCCATATATGATCCCTGTTTGCATGCAAAATTTGGTGAAAATTTGAAACCGGTAACATTGTCAAATTATAAGAATTGTGAACAACGGCATCTTAACATGCTCCTGGATTTCAATGGTACCCGTCAAGCAAAAGCCCAATTTTGCTTACCTAGTTTTGATATCAGTCCCAAATTTTGAATCAAAATAGCAAGAGGGGTCATTGAAGAACGTTTTGGTACCAACAATGCTGATGCCAACATGCAAAAAAATTCTCAGAAATTTATTTGGTCAGGAATTGTCAGAAAAACAGCCGAGAAATTTTCAAAACCTTAAATTCAAATAATTTTACTTGTATGTTCCCGTCTTTGTCAACCTATGAAATTGATAAAAAGGTTAGCCATATATGTCTCCTAGTCGTATGCAGAATTTGGTGAAAATTTGAAACCGGTAACATTGTCAAATAATGAGAACTGTGAACAACAGGACCTTAGAATGCTCCCGGATTTTAATGGTACCCATCTAGCAAAAGCTCAGTATTGCCTACATAGTATTGATATCAGTCCCCAATCTTAAATCAGAATAGCAAGAGGAGTCATCGTACAACATTGTTATATCAATATTGTTGATACAAACATGCGAAAATGATGCATGTTCTTCTCGAATCTGAGATTATCAAAAAGTTAATATGTCAACAAAGCAGTGGCTAGTTCATCATTACAATAGAAATATTAGCAATTTTGCATTCAAAGGCACAATAAAAAACTGTTTTTGTGTTCTTTTTATTATCTTGAGCAGTGTAGTAAAGAAATAAATGTTTGTATTTTTAATAACTGTGCGATAATGCTCTTATAAGGGCCCATCACTGTAACCAGAAGAAGAAGAAAGTAGTCTAAGTGCTGATAAGCCACAAAGGAAAGTTAAAAAGGGTGACATAATAGATTAGATATGTAACATTATGCATCTCCTTTATTTTTCATCCCCACATTTTATAATTTACTCTGCTGTTTGGGATTTTTCTTCCATTTTATTATTGGTGGGTGGGGTACGACAATGTGCCCATTATTCTTTAAAATCATGTTTTTTTTGTGTGAAAAAAGTTAAAATTGATGCCATGTGTAAGTTGGTTATATAAAATAAAGACACAACAAAGCATAATGAGCCATTTACAAATGTATTTGAAAATAATTAAGTAAAATCTTAGAT
Source organism: Fragum sueziense (assembly GCA_963680895.1). Lineage (NCBI taxonomy): Eukaryota > Metazoa > Mollusca > Bivalvia > Cardiida > Cardiidae > Fragum > Fragum sueziense. The sequence continues at coordinate 1,812,957 of OY804608.1, forward strand.
TTTACATTCTTAGAAATCTGGACCCTTTACACTTAAATTCAAAAACCACACTGTTACCGGTTTTATTTCTTCTTCATATTTTACCATAACCATGGGCATATATAAGGGCAATTTTTATGTAAATTTTATAGGTTGACAAAAACTGGAACTAGGTGAAATTAAGACCTGAATTTGGTCGAAATACTTAACAAGAGGCCCAGGAGGGCCTGAATCGCTCCACTGGTTAAAGTGGAAGAATTATCCCATGATTTCTTGTAAGCCTTACACAGCGGCAGCCAAATCTTGATATTTGTGAATAAATTTTGAAGAGAGACTCAAAGAACATTCTTGCAAAGTCTGGTTCAAATTGGCCTTATGGTTGATTTTTAAAGAATTTTCTTATGATTTCTCTAAGTCTGATAAGCCCCTTTCTCCCTGCCACGGCCACATTTTTTGGCAAATATAAAAATTTGTGAACAAATTTTAAAAAGAAAGACTAAAGGCACATTCCTGCAAAGTTTGGTTCAATTGGGCACACTGGTTGATTTTTTAAGAATTTTCTTATGATTTCTTTAAGTCTGATAAGCCCCTTCCTCCCTGCCACGGCCACATTTTTTGACAAATGTAAAAAATTGTGAATAAATTTTGAAAAGAGAGACTCAAAGAACATTCCTGCAAAGTCTGGTTCAAATTGGCCCTATGCTTGATTTTTAAAGAATTTTCTTATGATTTCTGTAAGTCTGATAAGCCCCTTTCTCCCTGCCACGGCCACATTTTTTGACAAATGTAAAAATTTGTGAACAAGTTTTGAAAAGAATGACTCAAGGCACATTCCTGCCAGGTTTGGTTCAAATTGGCCCAATGGTTGATTTTTTAAGAATTTTCTTATGATTTCTTTAAGTCTGATAAGCCCCTTTCTCCCTGCCACGGCCACATTTTTTGACAAATGTAAAAATTTGTGAACAAATTTTGAAAAGAATGACTCAAGGCACATTCCTGCCAGGTTTGATTAAAATTGGCCCAATGGTTGATTTTTAAAGAATTTTCTTATGATTTCTCTAAGTCTGATAAGCCCCGCCCTGCCACGCCCACATTTTTTGACGAATCAAAAATTCGCGAACAAGTTTTGAAAAGGGTCACCCAAGGAACATTCCTGCCAAGTTTGGTCAAAATTGGCCCACTGGTATAAGAGGAGAAGATGTTTAAAGAAAAAGTTAACGGACGCACGCACGCACGGACGCACGACGGACACAACGCCATGACAATAGCCCGCTGGCCTTCGGCCAGTGGAGCTAAAAACTAAAAACATTGGTGATGAGGTCATACAAAATCTTCTAGAAAATTGTTTTTTGTTGAGTAATATATACTATTCTGGTTTATACACGATGAAAAATTATTAGACATTATTTTTGGGGACAATTTGGCTCGAATACGACAAAGCTGGGTGTGTATGGCCTCGTTAAGTAAGGATACCCCCCATTTTTAAGCAAAAATCTTAAAATTCTTAAAAAAATATTTTCCAGAAAAGATTTTTAAAAAACATTTCGGGAATAACGTGGTAATAAAGAATACTAACTTCATACCAAATTTCATGAAATTCCGAGCGTGGGCACAACCCTATGGGAATTTCTAATAGGGTGAGACCCCCCCTTTCACGAAAATCGGACTGATACTTTCTGAGTTATGGCCCCTGATTTGACCGAAAAATGCTTGTCCGGATAACTCCTCCTACACTTGTGGACCGATTTAGTTCATACTTGGCACAAGTGTTCATTGTGACCTGAAGATGTGCAAGACACAAATTTCACGGAAATCGGATCAATTTTTTTGAGTTATGGCCCCTGATTTGACCAAAAAATGCTTGTCCGGCCAACTCCTCCTACAGTTACTGTCCAATTTGCTTCATACTTGGCACAGGTGTGCATTAGGACCTGTAGATGTGCATGACACAAATTTCACAAAAATCGGACCGATACTTTCTGAGTTATGGCCCCTGATTTGACCAAAAAATGCTTGTCCGGACAACTCCTCCTACACTGGTGGACCGATTTAGTTCATACTTGGCACAAGTGTTCATTGTGACCTGTAGATGTGCAAGACGCAAATTTCAAGGAAATCGGACCAATACCTTTTGAGTTATGGCCCCTGATATGACCCAAAACTGCTTGTCCAGATAACTCCTCCTACACTTACTGTCCGATTTGCTTCATACTTGGCATAGGAGTGCATTAGGACCTGTAGATGTGCAAGACGCAAATTTCATGAAAATCTGACAATTACTTTCTCAGTTATAGCCCTTGATTTTACCAAAAAATGTTTGTCCGGACAACTCCTCCTTCACTTACTGTCTGATTTGCTTCATATTTGGCACAGGTGTGCATTAACTTCTGTAAATGTGGAAGACGCACATTTCACGTAAATCAGAACAACACTTTCTGAGTTATGGCCCCTGATTTGACAAAAATGCATGTCCGGACAATTCCTCCTACATTTACTGAACGATTTGCTTCATACTTTGCACAGGTATGCATTACGACCAGTATATATGCAAGATGCAAAATTGACGGAAATCAGACCGATACTTTCTGAGTTATGGCCCCTGATTGGACCAAATTTCAAGAAAATCGGATTGACAAATTTCTGAGTATGGCTCCTGATTCAACAAAAACGCTTGTCCGAACAAAGGTGGTGGCGGGGGTATTTTTATCACCTTCAGTGATAGATTTCTAGTTGTTCAATATTTGTAGATTTTAGAAGAAAACTAGTCAAAACCTGCTATTTTTGACATTCAAGGGCAGATAACTCAGGTTATACTGATTCAATCCATATTCTTTGAAGGAATCTGAGACAGGGTCACCCAAGGATCATTCCTGTGAAGTTTGATTGAAATCCATCCTGTAGTTTTTGAGAAGAAGATTTTTAAAGAAAAAGTTTACGGACGCACGCACGCACGACCGACACACCGCCATGACAATAGCCCGCTGGCCTGAAAGGCCAGTGGAGCTAAAAACACACAAATACATAGCATTCTTTTAAGCTGCACAAATAATGAAATTCAAAAATATGATGTAATTTTTTAATGCTTGTAGAACTAAAAGTGTTGTTAAAACACAAATTAAATGCTGATTAAAAATATAAAAGTAAATTTGTAGAATAGGACATTTTCTGGTTAAAGAGTTTGATATAAGAATTAAACAGAAAAAATCCTGATCAAATAAAGATCAATTTTATCAAGTAAACAGTGCTGTTAAAGTTGGAAAAACTCAATGATAAGACTCAAGCTATGTATAAACCAATCTTTTTTTAGCATAATATACTAACAAAATCGATCCTTATTGTTTGGGAAATAGCAGCAATGTTTCTTATCAAAAATAACCCATGACTTAGTGCAGTACTATTGTTAGCGCATTTCTAATTAACCCTTTCCCAAACAGCAAAAATTTAGGGTGATCCACTTCAAAATCTGCCAAAAATGACAAAATAGACGTTTTGGTAGGATTTGTTTAAACTAGAAATCTATCACTGAAGGTGATAAAAATACCCCCGCCACCACCTTTGTTCGGACAAGCGTTTTTGTTGAATCAGGAGCCATACTCAGAAATTTGTCAATCCGATTTTCTTGAAATTTTGTCCAATCAGGGGCCATAACTCAAAAAGTATCGGTCTGATTTCCGTCAATTTTGCACCTTGCATATATACTGGTCGTAATGCATAACTGTGCCAATTATGAAGCAAATCGTTCAGTACATGTAGGAGGTATTGTCCTGACATGCATTTTTGTCAAATCAGGGGCCATAACTCAGAAAGTGTCATTCTGATTTACGTGAAATGTGCGTCTCCCACATTTACAGAAGTTAATGCACACCTGTGCCAAGTACGAAGCAAATCAGACAGTAACTAAAGGAGGAGTTGTCCGGACAAAATTTTTTTGCTAAAATAAAGGACTATAACTGAGACAGTAATTGTCAGATTTTCAGGAAATTTGCGTATTGCACATCTACAGGTCCTAATGCACACCTATGCCAAGTATGAAGCAAATTGGACAGTAAGTGTAGGAGGAGTTATCCGGACAAGCATTTTTGGGTCAAATCAGGGGCCATAACTCAAAAAGTATTGGTCCGATTTCCGTGAAATTTGCACCTTGCACATCTACAGGTCACAATGAACATTTGTGCCAAGTATGAACTAAATCGGTCCACAAATATAGGAGGAGTTATCCGGACAAGCATTTTTGGTCAAATCAGGGGCCATTACTCAGAAAGTATCGGTCCGATTTTCGAAAATTGTGCGTCTTGCACATCTACAGGTCCTAATACACACCTGTGCCAAGTATGAAGCAAATCGGACAGTAACTGTAGGAGGAGTTGGCCGGACAAGCATTTTTGGGTCAAATCAGGGGCCATAACTCAAAAAGTATTGGTCCGATTTCCGTGAAATTTGCGTCTTGCACATCTACAGGTCACAATGAACACTTGTGCCAAGTATGAACTAAATCGGTCCACAAGTATAGGAGGAGTTATCTGGACAAGCATTTTTGGTCAAATCAGGGGCCATAACTCAGAAAGTATCGGTCCAATTTTCGTGAAATTTGCGTCATGCACATCTACAGGTCCTAATGCACACCTGTGCCAAGTATAAAGCAAATCGGACAGTAACTGTAGGAGAAGTTGGCCGGACAAGCATTTTTGGGTCAAATCAGGAGCCATAACTCAACAAGAGCCGTCAGAGACGGACAATGCTCCCCGAATAAGGCATTGTCACAATAAATTTATGCCATGCAGAGCTAATATAAAGCTAACAAATGTTAAGCCCCCTTTTTCCATGACATATTTTGTATACGCAAATTTTAAATAGTTTATTGTCAAGGGCATCTGATTTGCTACTCAAATATGAAATTTCATCAAATTCTGACCATTAGACTAGGAGAAATTAGAGACAAGAGTGCCTGAAAGGCACTGATATCGCTCACCTGAGTTCTTCGTGTATTTGATTGTGTACAATATAAATTTTGCTGTAAACAAATATATAAGTCACATTAAATTATTGTAAACTAGAATATCACTGAAAGTGATCATACCCCCCAACAGCACTGTTTTTGTGCATTTTGAGAAATACATTTCATTTGATCTGTGAGCTGATCAATTGCCCTACCCTGCCATGCCCAGATTTTTTCAATAAATCAAAAATTCACAACCGGTAAGCCCTGCCCTGCCAAGACCACATTTTTTGAAGAATACAAAATTCTCGAACAGATATTGTACCGAGTCACCCAATGATCATTCCTGCCAAGTTTGGTAACAAATCGCCTGATGGTTAAGGGAGAAGAAGATTTTTGAAGAATTCTTTAACGATTTCTTGAAGTCTGGTAAGCCACGCCCTGCCAAGCCGATGTTTTTCACCCAATCAAAAATTCACGAACATGTGTTGAATACAGTCTCTCAAGGGACATTCCTGCTACGTTTGGTTCAAATTGGCCGAATAATTGATTTTTTAAGATTTTTCACGCGATTTCTCCTAGTCCGATAAGCCCCGCCCTGCCACGCCAACAATTTTTGATGAATCAAAAATTCACGAACAAGTTTTGAAAAGGGTCACCAAAGGAACATTCCTTTCAAGTTTGGTAATAATTAGCCCAGTGGCTAAGGATGTGAAGATTTTTGAATAATTATCTTACGATTTCTCAAAGTCTGATAAGCCCCGCCCTGCCATGCCCACAATTTTTTACGAATCAAAAATTAATGAGCATGTGTTGAAATCAGTCACTCAAGGGACATTTCTGCCAAGCTTGGTTCAAATTGGCCTGATAATTGATTTTTTAAGATTTTTCACATGATTTCTCTAAGTCTGATAAGCCACGCCCACAATTTTTGACGAATCAAAAATTCACGAACAAGTTTTGAAAAGGGTCACCCAAGAAACATTTCTGCCAAGTTTGGAAAGAATTGGCCCAGTGGTTGAGGAGAAGATTTTTGAAGAATTACCTAAAGATTTCTTTTAGTCTGATAAGCCCTGCCCTGCCCCGCCCACAATTTTTGACGAATCAAAAATTCACGAACAAGTTTTGAAAAGGGTCACTCAAGAAACATTCCTTTTAAGTTTGGTAAGAATTAGCCCAATGGTTAAGGAGAAGAAGATTTTTGAATAATTATCTTACGATTTCTCGAAGTCTGATAAGCCCCGCCCTGCCATGTCCACAATTTTTGACGAATCAAAAATTGATGAGCATGTGTTGAAAACAGTCACTCAAGGGACATTTCTGCCAAGCTTGGTTCAAATTGGCCTGATAATTGATTTTTAAAGATTTTTCACATGATTTCTCTAAGTCTGATAAGCCACGCCCTGCGACGCCCACAATTTTTGATGAATCAAAAATTCACGAACTAGTTTTGAAAAGGGTCACCCAAGAAACATTTCTGCCAAGTTTGGAAAGAATTGGCCCAGTGGTTGAGGAGGAGAAGATTTTTGAAGAATTACCTAAAGATTTCTTTTAGTCTGATAAGCCCCGCCCTGCCCCACCCACAATTTTTGACAAATCAAAAATTCACGAACAGGTTTTGACAAGGGTCACCCAAGAAACATTCCTTTAATGTTTGGTAAAAATTAGCCCAATGGTTAAGGAAAAGAAGATTTTTGAATAATTATCTTATGATTTCTCGAAGTCTGATAAGCCCCGCCCTGCCATGCCCACAATTTTCACCCAATCAAAAATTGATGAGCATGTGTTGAAAACAGTCACTCAAGGGACATTTCTGCCAAGCTTGGTTCAATTTTGCCTGATAATTGATTTTTAAAGATTTTTCACATGATTTCTCTAAGTCTGATAAGCCACGCCCTGTCACGCCCACAGTTTTTGACGAATCAAAAATTCACGAACAAGTTTTGAAAAGGGTTACCCAAGGAACATTTCTGCCAGGTTTGGAAAGAATTGGCCCAGTGGTTGAGGAGGAGAAGATTTTTGAAGAATTCTCTAATGATTTCTTTAAGTCTGATAAGCCCCGCCCTGCCACGCCCACAATTTTTGACGAATCAAAAATTCACGAACAAGTTTTGAAAAGGGTCTCCCAAGGAACATTTCTGCCAAGTTTGGAAAGAATTGGCCCAGTGGTTGAAGAGGAGAAGATTTTTGAAGAATTCCCTAATGATTTCTTTAAGTCTGATAAGTCCCGCCCTGCCACGCCCACAATTTTTGACGAATCAAAAATTCACGAACAAGTTTTGAAAAGGGTCACCCAAGGAACATTCCTGCCAAGTTTGGAAAGAATTGGCCAAGTGGTTGAGGAGGAGAAGATGTTTAAAGCAATTGTTGACGACGAACGACGCACGACGCACGCCGGACACAGGGTGATCACAAAAGCTCACCTTGAGCATGTTGCTCAGGTGAGCTAAAAAAATATATTTAACCCTAAGTCCCCTTTTCCCATGACGAGGCCTCAAATCCAAAAACCGGAAAAAGTACATCGGCATTTTGTCATAGGGAGTTCACATAGTAAGTTTCATTTGATTTGGCCCAAGGGTTATGGAGAAATCGCTTCGGACGGACGGACGGACGGACGGACGGACGGACGGAATGACGGACGGACGGACGGACAGACGAAGCGGCGACTATATGCTCTCCCTTCGGGGAGCATAAAAAAAGTATTGGTCCGATTTCCGTGAAATTTGCGTCTTGCACATCTACATGTCTCAATGAACACTTGTGCCAAGTATGAACTTAATCGGTCTACAAGTGTAGGAGGAGTTATCCGGACAAGCATTTTTTGGTCAAATCAGGGGCCATAACTCAGAAAGTATCGGTCCGATTTTCGTGAAATTTGCGTCTTGCACATCTACAGGTCACAATGAACACATGTGCCAAGTATGAAGCAAATCGGACAGTAACTGTAGGAGGAGTTATCCGGACAAGCATTTTTGGGTCAAATCAGGGGCCATAACTCAAAAAGTATTGGTCCGATTTTCGTGAAATTTGCGTCTTGCACATCTACAGGTCACAATGAACACTTGTGCCAAGTATGAACTAAATCAGTCCACCAGTGTAGGAGGAGTTGTCCGGACAAAGTTTTGGAGACAGACCAACAAACAAACCAACCATCCAACCAACCATCCAACCAACCACTGGACCGACAGGCTGATTCCAGTATACCCCCTCCAAACTTCGTTTGCGGGGGTATAAATATGGTACAGAAAATATTGAGACAAAAGGAGAAACTTCTGATTATCAGCAGTTTCTTCTTTTGTCTCAATGTTTTCCCAAGCCTTTTTTATTAGGGACTTCAAAACCAGGTCTTGTTTGGGAAAGAGTACCATTCAAACGCTTTGACATTCAATTTCTTCATTTCCCAAAATATTTTCTATCCAGAACAACAAATTCACTTGAAATTGTCATCAGTAACATTTTTGAATTTGGACCAGTCTAAAATTTGCAGTCTGGTAATAGATTAAAGGCACTTCAAATAGTTCTGCAAAAAGTTTACAAAATATACAATATATGTATTGATTTCCCACAACTTTTATAGGCAAAATTCACCGAAGGCCCACCATGAATACTTTTAATTGATTAGATTGTAATTACAAAATACTTAGACAAGCATTTTTAACCCTTTTTACCAAACGACAAAATTTTAGGTTGATCCACTTCAAAAAGAGACAGAAATGTCAAAATGGAAGTTACTAAAAATAAAATTTGTGTAAAATATGGCACAGAAAATATTGAAACAAAAGGAGAAACTGCTGGTTATCAGCAGTTTCTTCTTTTGTTTCAATATTTTCCCAAGCCTATTTTCTTAGGGTCGTCAAAGCCAGGTCTTGTTTGGGAAAGGGTTAAAGGAATTTAAAACACTGGGTTTTAATACAGATTAAACATACATGTAAATTTGTAGAATAGCATATCATCGTTGTAAATGTAAAACCTCGTATCTCGGTTTTGGAAAATCTTAAAGGGGAGGGGAAAAGTGTAGTAACTTTTCCCAAACTGAAATGCCTTACTTGAAATTTGGACATATTGTTCACAAATAATGTGTCAATAATTCTAATCAGTAAAAATATCTCAAAACCTGCAAGAATCGTCTACACGGGGCACACAAGTTTGTACTTTGAAAATCGACTCAATCGACATACGAGGTTTTGCATTTACACCGACGATATTTTCATATTGGGTGGAAAATACTTAGGATAAGGGAGAAAATGCTGGGATTTTAAGTCTCCCTTTCCTTCATTATTTTCCAAAGTTTTAAAACTTGGGCTCATCAAAATCAAGATTTTTATGCAAAATAGACTGCAGCAATGTTTGTAGCAAAATGTACATAATTTGTGTTACACAACTTTAAAAGGTAAAATGTTGTCGCTTTTTTAACCCTTTCCCAAACAAGACCTGGTTTTGAGGTCTCCAATTGAAACGGTTTTGGAAAACATTGAGACAAAAGAAGAAACTGCTGATAACCAGCAGTTTCCCCTTTTGTCTCAATATTTTCTGTGGCATATTTTACACAAATTATTGTGTTCAAAACTCCCACTTTGTCATTTGGGGAAATTTTTGAAGTGGATCACCATAAAATTTTGCTGTTTGGGAAAGGGTTAACAAAAACATTGTAACTGCATCTTCACTGCAGTTATTGCGGACGAGAATTGAACTGGCAGAGCTTTCCATTCGATTAGCATGGGCTGCTCTGCCAAGTCATTTCTCGTGAGGTATACAATGTTATCGTCGAAAAGTAGCAATATGTTGAATGCCCAATCACAATACTTCATAATGGTTTGATTGAAATTACAAAATACTTTGGCAAGCACTTGAAAAATTTGAGCACTTTGTATGGGTAAAATATAGAACTAACCCTTTCCAAACAAGACCAGGGGCCTGTATTATAAAAGATTGTACGACAAATTATCCATTATGATTCCCCCCAGTTGGTCATAAGATCGTTGATAATACACACCCCTTGTTTAGATATCCATAATAAGATAGTTTGGGAATATATTGAGAGAAAAGAAGAAATTGCTGATTATCAGCAATTTCTCCCTTACCCTCAATACTTCTACGCTAAAACATGTATACATATTTTCCACATACCTCAGCAGTTCCTTTCGAATTGAACTGGTTTGAAATTTTGTTGTTTGGAAAAGGGTTCAACAACACACATTTGTGGGAGGTAGCTAAGCATTTACATGACCACGAGTTATAGCCAATTTACACTATTTGAATATTAACCCATTACCACACAATGACGCTTTTTGACTCCTCAAAAAATAATGGCAATGGAAAACATCTTGGAAAATGGAGAAATTGCTTGTGACAAGCAATTTCTTCATTTCCCATGATGTTTTCCATCTGAAAAGACCTGAAAATTAAAAATTCCATTCACTTGAAATTGTCATCTGCAGGATCTTTCAATTTGGACCACCCTAAAATTTCGTCGTTTGGGAAAGGGTTAAGATTGAACATGTAATACATGAAAGGCAGATTCAGAATTGTTCTATCATGATTGTCTCTGAAGTCTCGTTTTGTTTTTCACCGCAAGGGTTTTAGATATGTTGAGGCAGAAGAAGAAAATGATTGTTTTCAGCATTTTCTTTATCTGCTTCAATGTTTTTACCCACTTTTTCCTAATATGGATATCAAAATTGGGGTTCGTTTTGGATAAGGTCAACATTACACAATTATACTTTAGCACATATAAAACATAATTCAAACAAAATACAGACTAAAAGTAATTTCATAACAACATGCAAAATGTACACTGTATTTATTCACCTTTTGTCATGTGACAAAATTTAAGCAACAAATTTATCAACCCTTTCCCCAAAACAAGACCTGAGGTGCGTTCTTTAGAGAGAGATTTCTTGAGATATCTTGAGATTTCTTAAGATATTTTAGGATAAAGCGTTCTTTAGAGCAAGATTTTTAAGACGCTCAATGGGAGGCGCCATTACCCTATTCTTCGTGCAGAACCCCTCGGTCAACTCTGTACAAACAATATAAAAGAGATTTCACCTTCAGAAATCTTTAAAAATCTCGCTCTAAAGAACGCGGCTCTGGTTTTGACATCCCTTATATACAAAACCTGTAATTTATTACCAATGTCAAAACCAGGCTTGTTTGGGAAAGTGATAACATGAAACAAAAGCAGAGCAACTGATAAGAGAAGGTAATGACTTTTTAAAATGCATTATCTCATTGAACTCATTGAACATAGTTGGAACTCATTGGAATCCTCTCATTGAAACGATTTAACCCTTTCCCAAACAAGACCAGGTTTTGACGTCCCTAATAGAATAGGCTTGGGAAAACATTGAGGCAAAAGAAGAAACTGCTGATAACCAGCAGTTTCTCCTTTTGCCTCAATATTTTCTTTAGTTATATTGTACACAAATCCTTTCTTTTTCAATGTCCATTTTGTCGTCTGCAGTAACTTTCGAATTGGACCACCCTAAAATTTTGTCGTTTGGTAAAGGGTTAAATGAGTACCCACAACATAGGGTTTGGAATTGAAATAACAAATTCTAAGAATGTCTTTACCCCCATCTGTAGCTCTGCATTAGCACATTAATTTATTTTAACAATCAAAACTAGAACTGTCGCAAAGCGGACAAATACCCCCCACTAGCGCCTTGTCACTGAAAAAAATGCTATAGGTCAAAAGGTTCTTTAGTTGGAGCATGGAAACAGATTTTAAACAAAGTCCAATTGTGACCTTGAACTTTGACCTTCATGACCCAAAAACGATAGGGCACCTCCTTGGGTCATGGGCAACAACTGTGTAAAGTTTCATGATCCTAGGTCAACCGGTTCATGACTTAGAGCACGGAAACGGATTTTAAACAAAGTCCAATTGTGACCTTGACCTTTGACCTTCGTGACCCAAAAACAATAGGGCACCTCCTTGGGTCATGGGCAACAACTGTGTAAAGTTTCATGATCCTAGGTCAACCGGTTCATGACTTAGAGCACGGAAACAGATTTTAAACAAAGTCCGGTTGTGACCTTGACCTTTGACCTTGGTGACCCAAAAACAATAGGGCACCTCCTTGGGTCATGGGCAACAACTGTGTAAAGTTTCATGATCCTAGGTCAACCGGTTCATGACTTAGAGCACGGAAACGGATTTTAAACAAAGTCTGATTGTGACCTTGACCTTTGACCTTCGTGACCCAAAAACAATAGGGCACCTCCTTGGGTCATGGGCAACAACTGTGTAAAGTTTCATGATCCTAGGTCAACCGGTTCATGACTTAGAGCACGGAAACGGATTTTAAACAAAGTCCAATTGTGACCTTGACCTTTGACCTTCGTGACCCAAAAACAATAGGGCACCTCCTTGGGCCATGGGCAACAACTGTGTAAAGTTTCATGATCCTAGGTCAACCGGTTCATGACTTAGAGCACGGAAACGGATTTTAAACAAAGTCCAATTGTGACCTTGACCTTTGACCTTCGTGACCCAAAAACAATAGGGCACCTCCTTGGGTCATGGGCAACAACTGTGTAAAGTTTCATGATCCTAGGTCAACTGGTTCATGACTTAGAGCACGGAAACGAAAAAGTCTACGGACGGATGGATGGACGGACGGACGGACGGATGGATGGACGGACGGACGGACAGACAGACAGACATGGTGAAACCAATATACCCCCCTCTACTTCGTAGGTGGGGGGTATAACAACAAAATTCATAAACCAAGTAATTCCATAATAACATACAAAATGTACACAGTAATTACTCCCCCTTTACAAGAAGACAATTCATTAACAACATATCAAATCTTTCTAGCACACCTAAGGTAATTTCATTTAACCCTTTCCCACACAGACACTTTTGGATGCCCCACAAAATAAAGGCTTTGGAAAACATTGTGGAAAATGAAGAAATTGCTTGTGACAAGCAATTTTTTCATTTCCCACATTGTTTTCTACCAATAAAGACCAAACAATGTTAAATTTTGTTCAATGGAAATTGTACAGTAAGTTATATTCAAAATACTGGTATTAAAGTCCTCAGTATCAATCTTAAAGTTACAACATCTAAATAATTTTCAAGTTGACATGAGACATAAGTAATGAATGATCAACTCTAATTTCATTTAACACAATATTGAAAATTATGATTTAACAAATGGAAGACAAAAATATTTGATCATGTGAATATTTACATTTTATATCAAAATAAACAGTCACTCCATCTTATTCAAGGCTTTGAAACATTGTAGTAAAAGTAAAACTAGACAGTCCTGGCGGCCTGGAAGCGCTCCACAGGCCTGATTGTTTGTCTTGTTGAATGCAATTTCAAAGATTCAGGTTGCGCAAACAAGCAAATGCATGACCAAGCTGAAATTTACGAGCAAGTAAGATCATATGGTCAGTAAGATTTCTGTGAAAGTTATGTATTGATTAGTTATAACTCATATAAAATTCAGATTAAGCTGAAAATTATACAAAGGCAAGATCTTATAGTCACCAACATTCTGTTCAAGTTTCGTCTTGATCGACCCATATTTGTAGTAGCTAGAGTGAAAACAAAGTCAAAATAGAGTCGAAAATGGCAATTTTGTCAATTTCAAGGGCACATAACTCATGATGTAAAATTCAGATCAAACTGAAAATTATGCCAAGGCAAGATCCTATGGTAACCATCATTCTGTACAAGTTTTGTCTTGATTGACCAATATTTGTAGTTTCTAGAGTGAAAACAAAGTCAAAATAGAGTGGAAAATTACAATTTTGTCAATTTCAAGGGCACATAACTCATGATGTAAAGTTCAGATCAAGCTGAAAATTACACCAAGGCAAGATCTTATGGTCACCAACAATCTGTACAAGTTTAGTGTTGATTGACCAATATTTGTAGTTGCTAGAGTGAAAACAAAATCAAAATAGAGCTGAAAACGGCAATTTTGTCAATTTCAAGGGCACATAACTCATGATGTAAAATTCAGATCAAGCTGAAAATTATACCAAGGCAAGATCTTATAGACTCCAACATTCTGTTTCAGTTTTGTCTTGATTGGTTAATATTTGAGGATCTAGAGTAAAATTAAAGTCAAAACCAGCTATTTTTGACATTCAAGGGCAGATAACTCAGGTTATTCTGATTCAATCCAAATTCTTTGAAGGAATCTGAGAGAGGGTCACCCAAGGATCATTCTTGTGAAGTTTGATTGAAATCCATCTGGTAGTTTCTGAGAAGAAGATTTTTAAAGAAAAAGTTTACGGACGGACGGACGGACGCACGACGGACACACCGCCATGACAATAGCCCGCTGGCCTGTCGGCCAGTGGAGCTAACAACTAACTGATACATTAACAGAGATTTCTTTTAAAAAACATTGTAGAGTCTAAAAGCAAAACAACAAAAAATAAACAAAGAAAAAATACATTGAGATTACTAATAGTTTAAGAGATTTTTTCAAAACAAAGAAAGCAACAAACAATTGATATTCTAAACCCTTGTTTGAAGATATCAAAGAAAAGAATGATATTCCACAACAAAAAACACTTAAAACCCATTACCACATGTCACACTGTTTGACACCCAACAAGATAAATGCTTTAGAAACATAGCGGAAAATGAAGAAATTTGATTGAAACAAGCAATTTCTTCATTTCCAAGAATGCTTTCTATCAAAAGGACCAAAGAATATTCAAGTTAATTTACTTGAAATTGTCATCTGCATCATCTTTGAATTTGGAGCAATCTAATTTCTTGCCATCTGGTAATGGGTTGAATTAATATTATGGCTTTTTGAGATATGTGGTGAAGTAAGAGTATTTTTGAGGTATTTAATTTTCTTGAACAACATTATTTCATGTAATTAAGATTGCATATCTAATACTCCTTACAACTTTTATCAAATACCAGCATTTTTTCTTTTTCCCTCCATATTTACTGTGCTTTTCATACACATATTCTGTAACTATTTACATATAAATTTTGTCTTCTGCACAAGCTCTACCAAATGGCACCAGTCAACTATTTTGACTTTGAAAAAAAAAAAGGCCAAAAGGTCCCTTTGCCATATTTTTCCTCAAATATTTTATCAGCATACATCTACTTTTACCCATTTCAAGCAGACAGCATATCTTTCATCTAATATATATCAAAATGGTAATATTTTGATTTTATTACTATAATTTTTGTCTGCATATTTTGTTATTATCTTGATATTTGATATCTCTATTCTAAATGGTTTCATATTCATATGTTGATGTCTGCATGAATATTTACATTTACAAAAATTTACAAAATCATGACCTGTCAAAATAATAGGGACCTTATGGTAAGCATGAAAAGTATCGACCTTAGTCAGTCTGCGCAGTCCGCACAGCCTGACTAGGGTCAACACTTTTCACTCAAATATAATTATTTTGAATGTAGAATGTTTCCCATATCTTGCTATATGTTCATATTCAAAATACGAAATCTGGTTGACCTCTGCCGAGCCTGATCCAATTGTCCAAATTTGATTTTCAGTCTTTCAAATGAGACTTTAAACTGAGGTCCTGTCTCCATATGACCTCAGCTGTTGAGTAGGATGTAAAACTACATTCAAACCAAAACCAAATTTGATTTTATGAACTTGCCAAAAGGTCTCTTTTAGCATGACAGGTCACAAATAAAAATAATTCTAGAAGCTAACACAATTCCAATGTCTAACTAAAGCAGCTAGGATCACCGAATTATTTTAAGATTTCATTTTTTTCTTTTATTTCTTTTATACCCCTTTTCCATACACAAAATGTAGACTGTTCTACATTAAATGTCTGCAGACAACTAATTTTTGTTTTACAAAAAATATACATGCAATTTTTTTTTAGCTTAGAAAAAATTGAAGAAAATGCTGTTCTGATCATTTTCCACAATAGTTCTCAAAAGCTTTGCTTTATAAGCATTTTACATTTTATGATTTTTTTTTTTTTTTTCAATTTTAAAATATTTTGTGATTTTGTTTTTTCTCTTGCCGTCTGCAGCACTGGAAAAAGGTTTTGTTTTATTCTTTTTTTGTAATTTTCTTTTTAAACTATTTTCACCGCTTTTTTCCATTATCACTATCATACAACATCAAACACCCATCACCCACCCATTTATCATACAACAGCACGGAATATCGCCATGATGCCCGCACTAATCCCTCCCGCGATCGGCAACGTAACAAACCAGGCGATGATTATATTTCTAAACAGTTTCCAGTCTACGCCCTCTCTGGAGCGGTACCAGCCGACAAACACGATACTACCGACCTTGCAATGTGTCGTGGAAATGGGAATCCCGATATTTGAGGCGATCAGGACAGTCACTGCGGAACCAACCTCGATGCAAAACCCACTGAAAATTTCAGAAAAACATTGTGTTTGCGAACAGAAATGAAACAAAACGTCCATGTTGCTGCTTTTCTGCCAAAACAACGTATCTGCAGCTTAAGACAAGCTGCAGATACGAGGTTTTTGTAGAAAAGCGACAATGTATAGAATCTGATTTTTTTTATATCGGACACACACAAAACAAAGTTATGGTATGGCTTGAATTTCAAGATTGAACTTTAAAAAGCAGCACACAGACAGGTATAACATATTGCTTCACAAACAAATCCACTCAAGACAATCAAATGTGAATTCAGGGTTCCTACAGATAGCCAATGCCAAAATTCAAGCACTTTACAAGCACTTTTTAAGCACATAATTCCATTTTTCAAGCACGTTTCTTCGTAAACCAGTCACTAGTGATCGTGTCCAACAAAGAGTGCAGCAGTCCCAATATACAAAGGTAGGACGTTTTATGTTCTCCACAGGCAAACCGTTTAGTGATTTCACGATCAGGAAACATCTCTTTCAATAGGTTGCCCGAAACTTCATTCAAGCGAATGTTTAGATCATGTACTTTTTACTATGAGTTTAGTCATTCAATCATTTTTAAGCACGTTTGTGACAAATTCAAGCACTTTTTAAGGACTTTTTAAGAGAGGAATCAAAATCAAGCACTTTTAAGCACTATTTATCCTTTTCAAGCACTTTTCAAGAAACAGGCTCAAATTTAAGCACTTTTCAAGACTGTGCGAACCCTGGTGATCTATGGCATCAGTGACTGTTGTTGAAGTGCTCTATAAATATCCAATTTATATATCAATATTATAATGCAATATTTGTCCTTTTCAAATTTGAGCCAACAGCTGCTTTTCCCTACTAGAAAATTCCAATACAATTAATCCTTTGGCAGGAAAAAAATTACTTTCGTCAAATAGCAGAAAACATATTTGACAAGCTGGGATTTGTATACAAAATCCCTATTATGATAATGTCCTGACTACATTTACATTTATAACTGACTCACATTCCCATTCATCTTCGCAAGCCAAGGGTGACATCTACGACGTAACGTCGTTTCTGTATTCACCCTTTGTGTATTTAGTCCGATTTTCTTGGTCTCCTGGAAAGCGTTTTCATTGGTTCCAGCGAGGTTAGGTGAAATGCATCTTCGCAAGCCAAGGGTGACATCTACGACGTAACGTCGTTTCTGTATTCACCCTTTGTGTATTTAGTCCGATTTTCTTGGTCTCTGGAAAGCGTTTTCATTGGTTCCAGCGAGGTATCAGATTGTCGACTGATACATTTGTTATGAGTAACCAAATCATGACAATGGGCGGGAAAAAGCATTGCATTTGCAACTCAAAAACGCGAAGATGGGCAATTTTTCCTAAGAATTTCACTGCAATAGACAGGAATTCCTTAACTTTAATCGACGAATTATTATACTTTCGACAATTCGACCAAAAAGCAGCTAACTTTTACATAATCCGCATGACGTATGACGCGAAAGACAACGCGCGTTAATGACGTCACCAATAATGGACATAAACAACCAGCAGAACAACCGCTAGGCGGCGCTTCGCGATTTCAAGAAAATCGGACTAAATCCGCCAAGGGTGAATACAAACGTAGGTGGGTTCAACCTTGGCTAGCGAAGATGATTCCCATTATCCCATACCACCAATCAGCAAAATCCATATTGGCATAATTGTAATGTCCTCTAATAAAGTGTGGTTTTAACAGGAAAACTTTGAGAGGACAAGAGCGCTTTCAAGGCAGAAAATTTGCAAGGAATACACTGAGAGAAAAGAAAATGCTGACCATCAGCATTTTCTTCTTTTCTCTCAATGTGTTCCATGTAAATTTTATGCTGTGTATTATCTGCAACACCTTTACATTTTGACAAGCCGTAAATGTTATGGTTCACGAAAGGGTTTACTAACCTTGAGGGGGTAATTCTGGTTAAATCTTCCCCCATAGTCTTCATGACTCTACGACCCCAAACAAACAGACCAACAGACATCCCTAAACCGCCAATCAGCAAAATCCATATTGGCACCGGAGCTTCTTGGGCGGTATGGCCTGTCTGTGCTGTAATCCAGAGTGCAACCAATGGTCCAATAGCATTACTGAAACAAGAACATGAAAATATTAAAAGTCTACTCTAGGGAACAGTGGCGGATCCAGAGGGGGTTTGGGGGGGGGGGTTCAAACGAACACCCCCTCTTTAGCCAAATTATTTTGTATTCATGCAGAAATTCAGTAAATTTTGTGTTATTCTAGGAAAACGAACCCCCCTATTTGTAAATTCGAACCCCCCTCACAGAAATCCTGGATCTGCGGCAGAGGGAAGAAGTAGTATTCTCATGAAATACTCCCTTATACACTTTAGATGTTACCTGGCTGACAAGTGAGCTATATCAGCGACTTTTACCACAAACTGTTATAGCAATACTTTGAAACCATTGGTTCCTGTAAAGTTGCTGTTGTGAAAACAGCCCACAATATAGGACACTTTTTATCAGGGTATGTTTTCTTAAAGGAACAATATTGCACAACTGTTCAAAGCCCCTTTTTTTGTGACAAATAATTTCAGTATACATTTGTTGATATATCATTATTACCCAAAGTATTAACAAGTCATGGTTGAAGATGAATAAATAGCATTTGACCCAGAATTCAGTCATGACAAAAGACCGTTGGACTACCAGATGTGTCTGATGTCTGACAAATTTTCCCTTTAGTCAGTCTAAATGTCTGATATAGGAGATAGGTACTGATTGTTTGGTCGGACAAATCTTATTCAGTCTGACAGATTAGCCAATATTGTCGGATCAAATATCTGACAAAACTTTCTTGTCTTGTGCCATATCTGCGTTCCACAAATTTTTTAGTTTACATTGTGTCACTTAGTAAAGGGTAATAAGTAATATGATCTTACCTCACATCATTTCCACCATGTGCAAATGACCCAAATATGGCAGTAAGGACTTGTAAGAAGGAAAACAATCTGGCTAGCTCTGGAGTGTCTTTGATTTTATTTCTTGCCATCTCTCTTTTCTCCTGTAATGTATGCACAAGGGATTGAGTGACTTTGTTCAGATATTTTTTACCAAGTATCTGGAAAAAGAGCCCTTATGGTATTCGAGCCCACCATGTTTTCTTATCAGTATCAGCATTTTCTACTTTTGCCTCAACATTTTCTACTTTGTGTAATATTGTTCACAAATTCTTAATCAACATTAAATCATTTACTACACGCCATAATGCCTTTGAAAATTTATATCCATGTTAATTATGCCATTACTTGTTATCAAAAGTAGATCAAAAGTAGATTATGTTTGTTTTTATACTTCAGAAACATTGAGAGAAATGACAAATTAACTACCTCATCTGTCAATTCATCTAAACTGCTAGCTGTACTGTTTGGAAATACATTTTTACTATCCTCGTTCATTAAAGGTGCTCTTGAGTTCAGACTGATGTTACTAACTCTTTAAGTTTTCCCAACTAAAACCAAATTTTGACATCTCTAATAGAAAGAGCTTTGGAAAACATTGAGGCAAAAGAAGAAAATGCTGATAATCAGCATTTTCTTCTTTTGCCTCAATAATTTAAGTGCTATATTATGCACAAATTCTATCTTTATTAATATAAATTTTGTCATCCTCAGCAGCATTCAAACAGGAAAATTCTCATTTTAGAAACATTGAGAGAAATGACAAATTAACTACCTCATCTGTCAATTCATCTAAACTGCTAGCTGTACTGTTTGGAGACACATTTTTACTATCCTCATTGACTAAAGGTGCTTTTGAGCTCGTACTAATATTACTTCTACTGTTTATAATGCCTTTAAAGTTTATTTCCAAGTGTTTTTTGTCTTTTTTCTCGTTATCTGTAAGAAGTTTGTCGACATTTGTATCCATAATTCCATTAGGTAACTTGTTATTACTGATAAAACCGTTTTGTTGGCATTTTGCGGGCGTTGATGTTCTTTGGAGATCTGTAATGCACAAATAACATTTATACACATGTCTGTGCTACACATAATTGGGGGTTTATTGGGTTTTTTCTATGGTCCTATTGCTTGGGCTGGAGCACCTAACCATGGATTCCTATTGTTTCTCATACCAGTACTACCACAACACCCTTACAGAGACTCTAGCTACTGGCCCACATAGGTTCATGATATCAAACCATTGATGGGTGACATGTCAGAGAGGAAATTATCTGAGGCAGGGTATCAAACTTGGGACCTCTAAAGTGAGAGGCAGATACGCTACCAACTGCACTACGGCTGCGGCACATAATTGAGGGTATTGGCCCTTTCAAATGCAGTATTCAATTCGTTGTTGATCAAACCCCAACACAGAGTTTAACCATCAGTGTGAATTTGAATTTGTGCAGAATTGTTGATTCATCATCTTTTTTTAACAGTAATGCAGTCAAACTGTGGTGGCAGGAACACCCAACCATAGATTTAGATTATTCATTTCACCAATACCCCCATAACATCCTCTAAGCCTCCTGCTGCTCAAAACATTTACTATTATACATTCACAGGTAGCAGACAAATGCCAGAGAGGATATTGGCTGCGCATGGAATTGAACAAGGGACACAATTGTTTAGATGTTCTGATGTGCTACAATCTGCGCTTCAGCCAAAGTGTTCTTTACAGAATTGGATCCAAAGTCCCTAGTTAACAAGAGATGTTTGTAAAACATATATGCCCCCTCAAGGGCCTACATTTGATGTAGGTCAAAGTCCAAGGTCAAGTTAACAAGGTCCAAGGTCATGGTCAAATATAAAAGGTCTTGGTTGGAGGTGTCTATGTGTGAAATATCAAAGCTGTATATGTAAAAGTAAAATGAAACATAGGCCAGGTTAAAGTTTTTAAAAGTAGGCCAAATGCCAAGGTCAAGGTCATGGTCAAATGTGAAAGGCCTTGGTTGGAGGTGTCCATGTGTGAAATATCAAGGCTGTAGGTGTAAAAGGACATGATATATATGCCTGGTTTCAGTCTTTTTAAAAGTAGGTCAAACTCCAAGGTCAAGGTTGCAATATTCAAGGTCATGGTCAAATATGAAAGGTCTTGGTAGGTGTCTATGTGTGAAATATCAAGGCTGTAGGTGTAATAGGACATAAGATAAAGGCTAGGTTAAATATTTGTAAAATGATGTAAAAATCAAAGGTCAAGGTCACACAGGCGAAGGTCATGGTCAAATGTGAAAGGTCTTGGTGGGAGGTGTCCATGTATAAAATATTGAGACTGTATAGGTAACAGGACATGAGATAAAGGCCTAGTTTAAGTTTTTTAAAAGTAGGTCAAACTCCAAGGTCAAGGTCCAAGGTCATGGTCAAAAGTGAAATATCTTGGTTGGAAGTGACCATGTGTGAAATATCAAGGCTGTATATGTAAAATGACATAAATATAGGCCAGGTTAATGTATTATTAAAGTAGGTCTAACACCAAGGTCAAGGTCACAAGGTCCAAGGTCATGGTCCAATGTAAAAGGTCTTGGTCGTAGGTGTCCATGTGTCAAATAGCAAGGCTGTATGTGTAAAAGGACATGATATATCGGCTAGGTTAATTTTTTTTTAAAGTAGGTCAAAGTCCAAGGTCAAGGTCACAAGGTCCAAGGTCATGGTCAAATGTGAAAGGTCTTGGTAAGATGTGTCCATGTGTGAAATACCAAGGCTGTATGTGTAATAGCACATAAGATATAGGCCCAGTTTATTTTTTTTTAAAAGTAGGTCAAACTCCAAGCACAAGGCCACATGGTCCAAGGTCATAGTCGTATGTGATAGGTCTAGGTCGGAGGTTTCCATGTGTCAAATATCAAGGCTGTATGTGTAAATGGACATGATATATCGGCCAGGTTAAAGTTTTTTAAAAGTAGGTCAAACTCCAAGGTCAAGGTCACAAAGTCCAAGGTCATGGTCAATTGTGAATGGTCTTGGTAAGATGTGTCCATGTGTGAAATATCAAGGCTGTATTTGTAAAAGGTCATGAGATATATGCCGGGTTAATTTTGTTTTAAAGTAGGTCAAACTCCAAGGTCAAAGTCACAAGGTCCAAGGTCATGGTTAAATGTGAACGATGTTGATAGGAGGTATCTATGTGTGAGATATCAAGGCTGTATGTGTAAAAGGACACGGGATATAGGCAAGGTTAAGAATTAAGCGTAAAAATCAACAAAGGGCAATAACTCCAAAAATTTGATTGGCAGAATTACAGTTCTTGTGCACTGCACCTCTCCATAATGAAATCTATTCACCTGTAAAGTTTCATGATTCTACCTTACATATTTTTTGAGTTGTGCTCCGGACAAGAATTAAGTTATAAAATCAACAAAGCGCAATAACTCACAAAATATGATCAGCAGAGTTACGTTTCTTGTACACTGCACCTCTCCATAATGAGATCTATCCACCTGTGAAGTTTCATGATTCTACCTAACATAGTTTTTGAGTTATGCTCCGGACAAGAATCAAGTTTGAAAATCAACAAAGGGCAATAACTCAAAAAATTTGATCAGCAGAGTTACAGTTCTTGTGCACTGCACCTCTCCATAATGAGAGCTATCCACCTGTGAAGTTTCATGATTCTAACTTTTATACTTTTTGAGTTATGCTCCGGACAAGAATCAAGTTTGAAAATCAACAAAGGGCAATAACTCAAAAAATTTGATCGACAGAGTTACGGTTCTTGTGCACTGCACCTCTCCATAATGAGATCTATCCACCTGTAAAGTTTCATGATTGTACCTTACATACTTTTTGAGTAATGCTCCGGACAAGAATCAATTAATAAAATCAACAAAGGGCAATAACTCCAAAAATTTGATCGGCAGAGTTACAGTTCTTGTGCACTGCACTTCTCCTTAATGAGATCTATCCACCTATAAAGTTTCATGATTCTACCTTACATACTTTTTGAGTTATGCTCCGGACAATAATCAAGTTATAAAATCAACAAAGGGCAATAACTCAAAAAATTTGATCGGCAGAGTTACGGTTCTTATGCACTGCACCTCTCCATAATGAGATCTATCCACCTATAAAGTTTCATGATTCTACCTTACATACTTTTTGAGTTATGCTCCGGACAAGAATCAAGTTATAAAATCAACAAAGGGCAATAACTCAAAAAATTTGATCGGCAGAGTTACGGTTCTTGTGCACTGCACCTCTCCATAATGAGATCTATCCACCTGTGAAGTTTCATGATTCTACCTTTAATACTTTTTGAGTTATGCTCCGGACAAGATTTGGTCTACGGACAGACAGACCGACCGACCGACCGACCGACCGACCTTCCGACCGACCGACCGACCGACCGACCGACACTTGCAAAACAATATACCCCCATTTTCTTCGAAAGGGGGCATAACTAGTCTTTGATTTTATTCAGTTATCTAGGTTCTGTTAATAAAACTACCTGTTTTTTCCCCATCATTTAAATCTTTCAGGAAAGTTGAGTTTTCTGGACTGTCATCCGCTTCATCTGTAAAAAAAACAACAACTTCATCCTATATACACAACATAATATTTTAATATTCAGTGTTTATTTTCAATATTTGGGGAAGGGGGTCAGGGCCCATAAATGGAGGGAAATTTGTGTGTGTACACCCAAAAAGGGAAAATTCAGGACATTCAACCAACCATTTGAACTGTTAGACATGCCTATAATTTAAAAATAATCTGAATTTTTCTTTACAACAGATAAATCTAGTTCCAGGAGGGGAAAATGTATCTGAAATGGGGGATAAAAAGTATATTCCACAGAGAGGGGGAAGGGGCCCAATAACGACCGTTTTTTTTAGGGAAAAAAATCACTGATATTTGACTGGTGAGAATTGAAAGATGAGACAATAACTGTCTTCTTTTGACAATCTTGATCAATCCATGATGTAAATACAATTATGCTCTAAGAAAATATTGAATCATAAGGAGAAAATGCTGTTTCGTAATAATAAATAAAGTCGACACTCGTTGTGTCAAAGTCAGAGGGGCTGTCAAAATACTTCGACATATCCAGAGTTTGACTTATCCGATTTTGATTATTTTCAATGAAAACGATATTTAACCATTTTTGATGGGCATCATATGTATCCATGATTGAAATATAGTAGGAAAAGGAAAGAAATTGCTCGAAACGAGCAATTTCTATCCTTTTCCTACTAAATTTCAATGGCTGTATTTGTTTCGGAATTCATTTTGATATTCATAATGTTGAGGATGGTACATGACTTTCACTTCGACTTAAGCGGAATTTTGACTTATCTGATGTCGAGATAACGAGTGTCGACTGTACTTTCTTTGTCTGGCTTCATTGTTTTCAAAACAAAGTCTTTTCTGTTAGGGATGTCAAAATCAGGCCCCGGTTTCTCGAAAACTTAAGTATATTCTCATGAGAACATGCTCCATTTCAAAGGGATACTCTCCAACGTTGAAGGGTATTCGATTGAAGCTCACATGGATTTCATGCGATTTGAGCATGGTGCTCAGATTTGAGCATGAGAACGTACTCAAGTTTTTTCGAGAAACTGGGCCAGGTCTTGTTTGGGAAAGGATTAAACTGGAAATCTATCACTAAAAGTGATAAAATACCCCTGCCACTACATTTGTTTGGACAAGAGGTTTTGTCGAAAACAAAGGGCAACAACTCACAAAACAACAAAGGGAGAGTTATGGTCATTGTACATTGCACTTTTCCTTAGTGAGATCCATCTACCCATGAAGTTTCAAAATCTAAGCTACTTTACTTTCAGAGATATGCTCCAACAAGCATTTTGTACACAGATGGACAGACAGGCTGATTCCAGTATATTCCTCAAAACATTTGTTTTGGGAGGGTATAATTAAAGGAAAATACACTTACATTTTTTCTCATTTTCTATCAACCCTTGCTCTTCTTTGGTTTTTACATCTAACAAACATTTTTCTGAAAAGAAAGATCACATGAAACAAACTTAAATCATAATCACAGTGGGGAATTAACTTTCACAAGAATTTTGAAAAATCCTCAACAGTTCTCTTTATATGTTACCAGCTTGAATTCTGTTTAAAGCAGAGATGTCAAAAAATGGCCAGGAATTTGCGGGATATGGTATTTCTTTTAAATCAGCTGATAAAATAAGTAATGGAAAACAAATAAAGTAGTTGAAGACTGTGCCATTATATTTCCTACATAGTCCCTCTGTGAAATCGTAGACAGACAGATTGTGAGCAATTAAAATACCTCACCGTCAGCACATGTTAAGGTGAACTAAAAATCTCCACATTTTTGGTTCGAAAACATTTTGGATAATGAAGAAATTGCTTGTCACAAGCAATTTCTTCATTTTCCACAAATTTTTTATAAGCATTTTTCTTGAAGTGCATCAAAAAGTATCACTGTGGGAATGGGTTAAATGTTTTTCCCTAGAGGACTTGAGAGGTCAAGAATTTATGAAAGGCTGGGACATCACACAGTAACCTTACAACAGTACAATACTTACTTTGAATTTTTTTCCGTTGCCAAGGCACGATGAGCAATTTAACAATAATGGCACCAATAATCGCAGGAACAAATGTTAATATGAACGTCCCGTAAAGTGGAATTTTGTTGAAGTGTAACACTGAAATGCAAACAACAAAATATATACCAAGTTAACTCTTCACCACACAACAAAATTTAAAGGGATATTTCATCCCCATTTTAATTTTTCAAAGTATGTCTTGATGCCAAGATTGGTTATTCTAATGAGTATAAATGCTATCAGTTTTTAGAACTTGTTGCTGATAAGCGAAAAACACACCTTTAAAGTTGAGACAGAAACGACAAATTCCCTATACATCTAAACTGTTGTGGACAACAATTTGTAAAATTTTAACACAAAAATATATATTTCTCGTAAATGGCACAATATTTTGGCTTGAAATTTTCTGAATTTTCATAAGAAAATAAAGTCTTTCAGATAAATATAAAAGTAAAATTCATGACAAAAAAAATGAAATGTCACTTTAACACTTGGCCCATTTCAAAAACATTGCTTATGATTATGGCTTCAACTTGTCTATTGGTTTGGATGTTTACAGAAAAGCTGATAAGTGCAATCATGAAAGTGTTAAAAAGAGTAAATAGGATAACTTAAATAGTGTTCAATGTCTCTTGAAAGTATCTAAGTCATATTGAGGTAGCTGTAGTATCTTAACCCCTTCCCAAACGACAAAATTTTAGAGTAATCCACTTCATAAGCTGTCATAAATGACAAAATGGATGTTATTAAAGATAGGATTTGTGTAAAATATGGTACAGAAAATATTGAGACAAAAGGAGAAACTGCTGGTTATCAGCAATTTCTTTTTTTGTTTCAATATTTTCCCAAGCCTTTTCTAGTAGGGACGTCAAATCCAGGTCTTGTTTGGGAAAAGATTAACATGGATTTCTGTAATTTTCTCGCCAGCACTACCAAAACATTCTTTCCCAGCCTCCAGGTGTTCTGCCACATTAGTTTACCATAATCCAATCTGGACCAACCGTTTGTGGGAGACAAATATCAGAGAGGATGTTTGCTGTGGCCAGGAGTAAATCCCAGACCTAATAAATGAGAGTCTGACATGCTTCCATCTGTGCAATGGCTGCAGTAGTGCTCATGAGAGTAAAGAGGATAAATTCAATGGTATTTAATGCCTCTCTTGACAGTATCTCAGTCAAATAGCACAGCTGTAGCACCTAACCAGGGATTCCCAACATTTCTCTCACCAGTGAGTACTACCACAAAACTCTTTCCAAGCTTTCAGCTGCTTGTCAATATAGGTTTACAAGCATCCATCTATTGATGAGTGACAAATGTCAGAAAGGATGTTAACACCCGCTGGGGATTGAATGAACTCAAAAGGAGAACTGCCTATCACTGTCTTCATTAAAAAATCTTGATAGAGGATTAACATCATACTTACATTCTGATCCTTTGTAGAAAATAGAGAAGAGATTAACAGCAAATGTCAGGCCATAAAATAATGGTAACAACTTGAGGCCGGACTCTAAAGGTGATTTCTGCAAAGAAAAGTTATGACCATGTTTTTAATTAACCCTTTCCCAAAAAAGACCTGGTTTTGACATCCCTAATAGAAAAGGTATATAAAAACATTGGGACAAAAGAAGAAACTGCTGATAACCAGTTTCTTCGTTTGCCTCAATATTTTCTGTGCAATATTTTTACACAAATTTGTCAACATTTAATTTGTCATTTGTAACAGCTTCAACTTTGACTACCATAAAATTTCGTTTTTTGGGAAAGGGTTAAAACCTAAATGCCCTTCACAGAGCTACAGATAAGAGTGGGTATTCGCCTTTCAAAATTCATTATTTTATTCACAGCTTAGTGTTTTGATTTGAAACTAGACAGCCCTGGCGGTCTGGAAGCGCTCCACAGGCCTGACTGTTTGTCTTGTTGAATGCAATTTCAAAGGTTCAGGCTTCGCAAACAAGCAAATGCATGACCAAGCTGAAAATTACAAGCAAATTGAATCGAATGGTCAGTAATATTCTGTGAAAGTTCTGTATTGATAAGTTAATACTATTGGTTGTAAAAGAGAAAATAAAGCCAAAAATGGCAGTTTTGTAAATTTCAAGGGCACATAACTCATGTTAAACAAGAGCCGTCACAGACGGATTATGCTCCCCGAATAAGTGTTTGTCACAAAATAAAAACTATCATACATTAAGCCCCCTTTTCCCACGACAGCCTTTTTGTACACACATTATTTATAAAATATGGTCTAGAACATCCTATTTATTACATAAGTACAAAATTTCATTAAATTCTGCCCATTAGATGAAGAGAAACAAGAGATGTTTGTAAAACATATATGCCCCCTCAAGGGCCTACATTTGATGTAGGTCAAAGTCCAAGGTCAGGTTAACAAGGTCCAAGGTCATGGTCAAATATGAAAGGTCTTGGAAAGAGGTGTCTATGTGTGAAATATTAAAGCTGTATATGTAAAAGTAAAATGAAACATAGGCCAGGTTAATGTTTTTAAAAGTAGGCCAAATGCCAAGGTCAAGGTCATGGTCAAATGTGAAAGGTCTTGGTTGGAGGTGTCCATGTGTAAAATATCAAGGCTGTAGGTGTAAAAGGACATGATATATATGCCTGGTTTTAGTCTTTTTAAAAGTAGGTCAAACTCCAAGGTCAAGGTTGCAATATTCAAGGTCATGGTCAAATGTGAAAGGTCTTGGTAGGAGGTGTCTATGTGTGAAATATCAAGGCTATAGGTGTAATAGGACATAAGATAAAGGCTAGGTTAGATATTTCTAAAAGTAGGTCAACTCCAAGGTCAAGGTCCAAGGTCATGGTCAAAGTGAAATATCTTGGTTGGAAGTGACCATGTGTGAAATATCAAGGCTGTATATGTAAAATGACATGAAATATAGGCCCGGTTAATGTATTAGAAAAGTAGGTCAAACACCAAGGTCAAGGTCACAAGGTCCAAGGCCATGGTCAAATGTGAAAGGTCTTGGTCGTAGGTGTTCATGTGTCAAATAGCAAGGCTGTATATGTAAAAGGACATGAGATATCGGCTAGGTTAAAGTTCTTTTTAAAGTAGGTCAAAGTCCAAGGTCAAGGTCACAAGGTCAAAGGTCATGGTCAAATGTGAAAGGTCTTGGTAAGATGTGTCAATGTGTGAAATACAAAGGCTGTATGTGTAATATCACATAAGATATAGGCCCAGTTTAATTTTTTTAAAAGTAGGTCAAACTCCAAGGTCAAGGCCACATGGTCCAAAGTCATAGTCGTATGTGATAGGTCTAAGTCGGAGGTTTCCATGTGTCAAATATCAAGGCTGTATGTGTAAATGGACATGATGTATCGGCCAGGTTAAAGTTTTTTTTAAAAGTAGGTCAAACTCCAAGGTCAAGGTCACAAAGTCCAAGGTCATGGTCAATTGTGAAAGGTCTTGGTAAGATGTATCCGTGTGTGAAATATCAAGGCTGTATTTGTAAAAGGTCATGAGATATATGCCAGGTTTAATTTTTTTTAAAGTAGGTCAAACTCCAAGGTCAAGGTCACAAGGTCCAAGGTCATGGTTAAATGTGAACGATGTTGATAGGAGGTATCTATGTGTGAGATATCAAGGCTGTATGTGTAAAAGGACACGAGATATAGGCAAGGTTAAGAATTAAGTGTAAAAATCAACAAAGGGCAATAACTCCAAGAATTTGATTGGCAGAGTTACGGTTCTTGTGCACTGCACCTCTCCATAATGAAATCTATTCACCTGTAAAGTTTCATGATTCTACCTTACATATTTTTTTAGTTGTGCTCCGGACAAGAATCAAGTTATAATATCAACAAAGGGCAATAACTCACAAAAGTTGATCGGCACAGTTACGGTTCTTGTGCACTGCACCTCTCCATAATGAGATCTATCCACCTGTAAAGTTTCATGATTCTACCTTACATACTTTTTAAGTTATGCACCAGACAATAATCAAGTTTGAAAATCACCAAGGGCAATAACCAAAAAAATATGATCAGCAGAGTTACGGTTCTTGTGCACTGCACCTCTCCATAATAAGATCTATCCACCTGTAAAGTTTCATGATTCTACCTAACATAGTTTTTAAGTTATGCTCCGGACAAGAATCAAGTTATAAAATCAACAAAGGGCAATAACTCAAAAAATTTGATCAGCAGAGTTACGGTTCTTGTGCACTGCACCTCTCCATAATGAGATCTATCCACCTGTAAAGTTTCATGATTCTACCTTACATACTTTTTGAGTTATGCTCCGGACAAGAATCAAGTTATAAAATCAACAAAGGGCAATAACCCAAAAAATATGATCAGCAGAGTTACGGTTCTTGTGCACTGCACCTCTCCATAATAAGATCTATCCACCTGTAAAGTTTCATGATTCTACCTAACATAGTTTTTAAGTTATGCTCCGGACAAGAATCAAGTTATAAAATCAACAAAGGGCAATAACTCAAAAAATTTGATCAGCAGAGTTACGGTTCTTGTGCACTGCACCTCTCCATAATGAGATCTATCCACCTGTAAAGTTTCATGATTCTACCTTACATACTTTTTGAGTTATGCTCCGGACAAGAATCAAGTTATAATATCAACAAAGGGCAATAACTCAAAAAATTTGATCGGCAGAGTTACAGTTCTTGTGCACTGCACCTCTCCATAATGAGATCTATCTACCTGTAAAGTTTCATGATTCTACCTAACATAGTTTTTAAGTTATGCTCCGGACAAGAATCAAGTTATAAAATCAACAAAGGGCAATAACTCAAAAAATTTGATCAGCAGAGTTACAGTTCTTGTGCACTGCACCTCTCCATAATGAGATCTATCCACCTGTAAAGTTTCATGATTGTACCTTACATACTTTTTGAGTTATGCTCCGGACAAGAATCAAGTTATAAAATCAACAAAGGGCAATAACTCAAAAAATTTGATCGGCAGAGTTACAGTTCTTGTGCACTGCACCTCTCCATAATGAGATCTATCCACCTATGAAGTTTCATGACTCTACCTTTAATACTTTTCGAGTTATGCTCCGGACAAGGTTTGGTCTACGGACAGACCGACCGACATACGGACCGACCGACCGACCGACCGACCGACCGACACTTGCAAAACAATATACCCCCATTTTCTTCGAAAGGGGGCATAATTAGAGAAAAACTAATTTTTACACTAAGGCCCCTTTTTCCATGACGCAGCCTCAAACTAAGAAACGGAGAAAAAGGTCCCTAGGTATTATCCCAGGGAATTCACATGTGAAGTTTCATTGAATTTGGTCCAAGGGTTGCTGAGATCTGGCTGTGGACGGACGGACGGACACACGGACGGACGGACGGACAGCCGGACGGACAAACGGACGGACGGACAGCATGGCGACTATATGCTCCCCCGAAATTTTTTCGGGGAGCATAAAAAATTCAGATCAAGCTTAAAATTATACCAAGGCAAAATCTTAGAGTCTCCAATATTCTGTCCTAGTTTTGTCTTGATTGATCAATATTTGTAGTTACTAGAGTGAAAACAAAGTCAAAATAGAGCCGAAAATGACAATTTTGTCAATTTCAAGGGCACATAACTCATGATAAAAAATTCAGATCAAGCTGAAAATTAAGCAAGGCAAGATCTTATGATAACCAACATTCTGTGCAAGTTTTGTCTTGATTAGTCCATATTTGTAGTTGCTAGAGTGAAAACAAAGTCAAAATAGAAAAAAAAAAAATATAAAAAATTCAGATCAAGCTGAAAATTATACCAAGGCAAGATGTTATGATCACCAACATTCTGCTCTAAGTTTGTCTTGATTGGTCAATATTTGTAGTTGTTAGAGTGAAAACAAAGTCAAAATAGGGCCGAAAATGGCGATTTTGTCAGTTTCAAGGGCACATAACTCATGACATAAAATTCAGATCAAGCTGAAAATTATACCCAGGCAAGATCTTATAGTCACCATCATGCTGTGGAAGTTTTGTCTTGATTAGTCAATATTTGTAGATTTGAGAGTACACATAAAGTCAAAACCAGCTATTTTTGACATTCAAGGGCAGATAACTCAGGTTATTCTGATTCAATCCAAATTCTTTGAAGGAATCTGAGAGAGGGTCACCCAATGATCATTCCTGTGAAGTTTGTTTGAAATCCATCCAGTAGTTTCTGAGAAGAAGATTTTTAAAGAAAAAGTTTACGGACGGACGAACGGACGGACAGACGCACGACGGACACACCGCCATGACAATAGCCCACTGGCCTGATGGCCAGTGGAGCTAAAAACAAATTTAGAATGCCTCTAATTATCTGTTACTCTGCCAAGATACTGCCATTTTACTGAAATATCTCACAGATAAATGAACTTGTACCAAAATATGGACCTAATATGTAGAAATATTCGCGGGCTTCTAGTTTTCGCTATATTCGCGGCGGACAATCGAACCACGAATTCATGATTGCGCAAATATTTGTACCCCAAATTTTTCATGAAAATATCATTTTTGCGTAAGTGGAAAATGTATATTTATTATTTCCAGAACAAAACCTTAATACACTGTCAGTTTGTGCATGTATCATGTAATATTGACTTGAAGAATAAACTAATTGAACAATAAACTGTGAAAATCATTCTAACCAATTAACACTTTATCAGACTGTGCATTGTTTGACATTGTTCGGTTTGAAATATCAAACCCTTTACTAGAATGCATAAAGAAAATAATGGCAGTGGAGCAATCTCCGTTTAATTATTGAATGTTTACAATGTCACTCGAATTCAAGACAAGCCTGAATATGTTCAGATATTTAATTAAGGAATGAATGCAATTTTATTTTTTTCATGCAGGTATGAAAAATAAATTCTAATCACACTGTATGAATCCGCGAAGCGGTTCATACAAAAGTGTGATTAGATTTTATTTTTCATACCTGCATGAAAAAAAAAATAAAATTGCATTCATTCCTTATAATTTAATAATACATTTTATTACCTTAAATAGTAATAGTTGCGACTAGAAAGAATGAGATATCGTTCAGACTATGTTCAAAGAAGCGGAAAGATGTGCGATATTTGCCCGCTGCCAAGGTATTCAGATCTTACGCACGTGCCTTTCCGTGACGAAAACTTTTAATGACGTCATAAAAAGCGTGCGTAACTGCAACGTCGTTTACAGCGAATTCAGTCGTCGTAACGTTATTTTCCATGCCCTCAAGATCGTTTTAAGTAATAAGTTTTTGAAATTGAGTTTGTTTCAACTAGAAAATCTATTTAAGAGTAAGATTTAATGATAAAACTTGCAGTTTACTACTCAAAACGAACGTACTATGCCGATTTGTACAGGGCACATCCATTTATCCATATTGTTGACTCCGAAAGAAGTTCCGGCAATGTCAATTTTTTTTTCATGGAGTTATGAAAAATTTTTTTTAGCCAATCAAAACGCTCGGATTTAAATGAAATCAATTGATATTAAATTATTGGAATGTAAAGTCGCATGGAAAATTCAGTCGTCACATGAATCTCATTAGGGGTGTACTACCTTAATACTTACATGAGTTAGAACTTGTTTGTAGAGTATGAAAAATAATGAGGTAGAGATGACACCGGACAATACTGGTGAAACAAACCAGGAGGCAACTGAAATAGAGCAAAACAAAACATGAACCTTTCCAAAGATGTTCACATCAATTTACTGATGTGACCAAAGCTTTGGCAGACAGTATAGACTAAGATCAGCCTGCACTGATGTGCAGTCTGA
Source organism: Fragum sueziense (assembly GCA_963680895.1). Classification (NCBI taxonomy): domain Eukaryota; kingdom Metazoa; phylum Mollusca; class Bivalvia; order Cardiida; family Cardiidae; genus Fragum; species Fragum sueziense. The sequence continues at coordinate 1,846,500 of OY804608.1, forward strand.
CCTTAGTCTATACTGCCTGTTGTATACTCAATCATTGTGGCATGAATTATTTACTTATAATTATTGAACTTATTGAAGTACAAAATAATGAGGCAGAGATGACACAGGACAATACTGGTGAAACAAACCACGAGGCAACTGAAAGAGAGCAAGGGCAGAGAATTAATATGTAAAACTATAAATCTATCACTCAAAGTGATAAATTATATCCCACCACTATATTTGTCCGGACAAGCATATATGTAGACAAAGGGCAATAACTCTAAAGATATGATCAGCAGAGTGGCGGTTCTTCTGCACTGCAGCTCTACACAATAAGATCTATACACCTGTGACGTTTCATGATCCTATCTTTAATACTTTTTGAGATTTGCTCCAGACAAATTTTATACATTGATTGACGGACGGATGGACAGATAGATATGCTGATTCCAGGAGACCCATGAAAACATTTGTTTTACGGGGGTATAGCAAGAACAAATCTGTTTCTAATGGCAAAGCTAGAAAAATATTTGTGCTCAATTTACTCTCTAAAGTCTTATGTATTCAATAATCTCCCCTGCATACTCTTCAGTGAAAGAAAACACCAAAAGTTCATATAGCACATTTACTTAAAGTAACTTATCATTCTCATCTGTTTGTTTGAATAGGTTCGGATACCAACAACTGTTTACAGCTTCAAAAGAAACATTCTGACGTCATGTGAATCTCATTCAGCTAGACTACCTTAATATGACAACATTTCTTGGTTTTATTACATTTATGTTGCTGGTAACTATTGCTTTCACTCAGCCTGATAATTGACTATAATCCCATTTCTTAGAAACAGCTTGATCCCTTACCTATCATTCCAAGTTTGATCCAGCTGACCCCTTCAGATCCCCGGGCGACTATAGAGAACCCTAATGTGGCCCCTACTATACTATGTGTTGCCGATACTGGAACGCGAAGGAATGATGCAACAAGCATCCATATACAGGAACCTGGAAAGATAAACAAAGAAAAAATTGATACAGGGTCAAATATCATTATAGTCTACCTAAATCTTACCCAAAATGTGACTTGTGTAGGAACTTTTTGTTAATGCTTGACATCCATGCCTAAATGAAACTTTGATATGTAAGGAAATTAACTAGGGGGGATGTCACCCTATAGAGGTCATTTTAAGGTCACCACGAGGTCAAAGGTCAACTAGGTGCAAAAATCCATGGTAAAGCATGAGAATCCGCTATAACTCGCTTAGTTCTGGGTGTAGACTAACAATATTGGTATCAAAATGAAGCTGAGACATTTATCTTCATTTTACAATATAGATATGCAAATCAGCTAATTTGCATATGCATAATTTTGAAGAATTAATTGGAAATTTTGATGAATTTTTGGGTCTTTTTTTCAGAATATAGTTAGAAAATGAGCTGTAGCTCGCGTAGTTGGTGCTGTACATTCACGTATTGGTACCAAAATAAAGCCTAGACATGTATCCTCAAGTTGCGGTATGAAAATGAGCTGAATTGCATATGTACAATTTTTAATTAATTTTCTAATTAATTAATATAGCCCACCTAAACCCAAAATATGACTTGTGTAGGAACCTTTTATTAATGCTCCACTTATATGTTTGATATGCTATTTAGGGTATAAGCAATCAACCTAGGGTGGATGTATCATTTTGAAAGGCCTTTTAAGGTCGTAACGAGGTCAAAGGTCATAACAAGGTCAAAGGTCAAATGAGTGCATTTTCAGGTATATGCCTTTTACAAAGCTACTTTTATTGCATTTCGAATATAATGTTTAAGCTCAAACCACTTGTAGTTGTATAATATATGTCTGAGTTTGAAATAATGCTGATTTAGACTAATTTCTGTACTTTTTGTGGTGTTTGTGTAAATAATAAACATAAACTTCGCCCTGTTTTAGTGCATTTTTTGTAAAACTATATTTTTGAAATGTAAAGAAAAGTCATTGAACCGCTCAAAATGTTGTTTTATGTTGAAACAATCAACCAAAATTACTGGCAAATATAAAATGCAGATTTAGCACATCACATATAATTTAGTAATTTTATAGTGTCTTAAGAAATATAAACATTTGTGCTACTTTATGTGTATGCAACGAGTACAATGTAACTTGTAATTCAGAGAACTCATGAAAAAATGAAGATATCACCAAAACACTGATGTACAAAACGATTCAGCAACAATCCTGCGTTCCTTGTTTGTACTATAATTATATCCAAACATAATCTGGTGTGACATTCAATCCATGAAATGTCACACAATGATATGTTTTGCAACGTTTATATAAGGCAGCGGAACATGTGTCTTTGTGTGTCTAAGATCTTTAACTGTGATAAAATCTGGACAAATCAGATGTTTAGATTTTCCATTTCCTAACAGATCTAGTTCAATGTCATTACAACTATTATTTAAAGTTCAAGCATACAACGGTCATAAAACCCTGCAGCTGATGCAATTATTTGCTTAAGTAGACTGGTATTTAACCCATTCGAAAACAAGATATGATTTTGACATTGCGGGTAAAATGATTTTAGAAATCATTGAAGCCAAAAAAGTAAATGCTTATGTCAGCATTTTCCTCTTTTGCCTCAATATTTTTCTACTATATCATACACGATTCCTATCTTTGTTAACACCAACTGTTTTGTCTGTAGCAGCTTTCAAATTGGCCAACCTTTCAACCTCTCCGTTTGGCAAAGGATTAAACCATAATTATCTTCTTGGTCAATGTCCAGTACAATGACCTTTAATCCAGCGGGATTGGTACAGTCTGTGGCTTCACAAGCAGATTCAAACATGCAAACTTGTCCTGAATGGTATCATTTGCAACGAGATGAGCTGCACTTTGTTTTGCATCCGCGTGATATGAGCTGTGTACAAGCGCGCGCGTGTGTGTGTGTGTGGGTGGGGGCAGCGGCCAATCTCATCCATACAGGCTTCAAACATTCGCCATCGTCTTTCCAGCCTCCACAGTGGCACACCCTTCTGTATCCTCTGCAGTGAAAGTTTGGTTATCTGCTGATATCTATATCATTACATGTTTGTTACATCTCGCCATGTGTAGTCGGAGCTGGTAGATCAAGTGCTTTCTTGGCTTTCATAAAGAGTTGATACCAGCAGACAGCAATGTCTGAATCATGAGCTTCCTCGGAACACTCACAAAATCTGCAAAGAAACTGTTCTATATTCCCAGGTTTCCCGACCAACAGCTTTTAACAGATCCTGACATTCACCATACAATTTCCAGCAGGATTTCTTAACTTATTCCACCCAATGACGACGTTGTATCACAACCTGTCAGCGAATGGAACCCACGCAGGTTGTGAATGACCGCATTTCCAAGTTTCCTAAAAAAAACTGTGTACATACAAGTATTTCCAAGAATTAGACGATCCTGACACCATCCATGTTTCAACATCCAGTGAACCAACATGGTATATAAAGAGCAATAGTACATCTTTGTCTTTATATATCACAAAAATTCTTCCGTACCATGTTCGCACTCTACGCGTGTATAACGACACGGGTGTCTGCCTCCTCGTGGTCAACACACAAGTCGTTTTTGTCAAAATTGTTAGTTTTTGCAGATCGGCTGTCAAAACATGCATTATTTGGGATTTAGCAGTGCTGCACATTCTTCTTGTCGAATCTGCCGATGACAAAGACACAGGTGGCAGTTCATGTTTCAGAACACCGACTATCTGCACAGAGTTTCAAATATCGGTGGAACATAAGCTTAAGCTCAATGGGTTGGTGGTGTACATTTACCAAATGGGTACCAAAGTAGAGCCTAGACATCTATCCATAAATTTAGTTTTGCTAATAAGCGTTTAATATTGCATATACACAACTTTATTCATTATTTTTAATAGTTGACTGTTAGCACCAATTTTGTGAATATGTGGTACCCACAGTGCTTTGAAGCTTCAAAGAAGAATTAAATGACGTTGTACATGTAATACATCATGTCAAAAACAGAATTAAGCATTATGTTGTACATGTATTTCTCAAAAATCAGATTGAATTACAATGTATAACAGTCACCGCAAGGTCAAAGGTCAACTAGGTGCAAAAACATAAATTCGCCTGGTATTGCAGTTAGCACATGTAACATACCAAAGTATTGTGCAGTTTGGTTTCTTGCAACCGATTCATGAGATGTTGTTTTCTGTCATTACTTTGGGAGCAAATCTATAGAGGCTTCCACAAGATCCAAAAAGCAGGGAACCGACGTCCTATACGCAAGGCTATTGACTGTCCTGATGTCCCACTATCATAATCCTGGGAACAGTTCATGGCCCTAGATGAGAACAAGGCGAACTTGGCATGAAATTTTATCGAGATTTGCATGTTTTCTTGATGACTCTAACTTGGTAGCTGTTGGTGGATTTCAGGACCCTGAAAATGCGATGCTAACAATTTTGACACAAAACACTTGTGTGTTGACCATGAGGATGTAGACACTCGTACCCTTATGCATGCAAATCGTGCAAACAAATTCAGGGTATAGTAGGATTTTTGTGATATGTAAAGACACAGATGTACTATTGCTTTTTATATACCATGTTTGTTCACTGGATGTTGAAACATGAATGGTGTCAGGAACGTCTTTAGAAGTCAGGGAATTAATTCCTTGTACACAGTTTTGCTAGCAAACTAGGAACTGACATCATCCACAACCTGGTTGGGTTTCTTTCGCTGACAGGTTGTAATACAACGTCTTTGAGTGGAATAAGTTAGGAAGTCCTGTTGTAAAGTGTATGTTGAATGTCCAGAACTCTTAGAAGCTGCAGGCCGTGATGGGAATCCTGAGAATATAGAACTGTATCTTTGCATACTCCATGTTCTTGTCTGCAGATATCGACTCTTTATGAAAGCCAAGAAAGCACTTGAACTACTACCTCCGACGACAGATACTTTGCAATTACACGTAGCAAGATGTAACGAATAGGCAGCGATAGGGATATCAGCAGATAACCCAAGTTTTACTGCAGAGGATACTGAAAGGTTTGGAGGCTGGAAAGACAATGGTGAAGGTTTGAAGCAGTCGTTCCTTCAACTTGTACACAGCTCATGTCATGTGGATGCAAAACAAAGTATAGCTCATCTCGTTGCAAATGATACCGTTCAGGACAAGTTTTTATGTTTGAATGTGTTTATGAAGCCACATACTGTACCCATTCCGTTGGATAAAAGGTCAGTGTACAGGACTTTGACCTAGACGATATGGTTTTATCCCTTGCAAAACGGAGAAATTGAAAGCTGCTAAAAGCGACACAGTTTGTATTTACAAAGACAGAATTTATGTACAAAATACATATAGAGAAAATATTGAGGCAAAAGAAGAAATTTTGACATCAGCATTTTCTTCTTTTGTTTCGATTTCTAAAGCATTTTACCAGCGATGTTAAAACCATGACGTTGTTTGCGAATTGGTAAAATACCAGTTCATTTACAATGTCATTAGTATTCCCAAGCATAAATCTCTAATGATCCTCAGAAGTTGAATTTTAGCATATGGTCTAACCGTTTACAGACTTGTTATAATAGAAAACAAGATTCATAAAGTAAATGACATAAATCGATAATCATGCAGCGGCATAAAAGTATGTAAAATATGTTCATTGATATGATAGTATTTACAAAATTATGTGATATGGGGTTTTATATCTGTCGTAATCGAAGCCATTACAGGTCAGACAAAGCTGAAATGTTGAACAAAGAAATATTAAAGGGGGAATAACACTTAACATCTTGCAAATTTTCCGAGAACTTCGTGCAAAAAATAAATATATATTATGAAAATATGGCCTTTAAATTGCATCTATGCCAAATCTTAGCTTTCTATCTTGTGTATTGGCTAGGATGTTGACGGATTTAAAACCCCATATGTTTTATTATTATAATTTTTATCCCCCCGACAAAAAATCATGGGGTTTTAAATCCGTCGACATCTAAGCCAATACACAAGGTAGAAAGCTAAGATTTGGCATGTATGCAATTTAAAGACCATATTTTAATAATATATATTTATTTTTTTGTACGAAGTTCTCGGAAAATTTGCAAGATGTTAAGTGTTATTCCCCCTTTAAAGGCCATATTTTGATTATATACAGTTATTTCTTACAGGAAATTACCCCGAAAATAAGTGAGTATGTACCTATACGTCAAAAGACATGTAATCACATCAGTAGCAGGTTCTAACAACAATTATAAATACGCTTGGACTTTCAATATTAGTTGTAATGACATTAAACTGGATCTGTAAGGAAAAGAAAAATCTAAACATCTGATTTGTCCAGATTTTATCACGGTTTAAGATCTTAGACACACAAAGACACATATGTTCCGCTGCCTTATATAATCGTCGCAAAACATATCATTATGTGACATTTCATGGATTGAATGTCACACCAAATTATGTTTGGATATAATTATAGAAAACAAGAAACACAGGATTGTTGCTGAATCATTTTGTACATCTGTGTTTTGGCGATGTCTTCATTTTTTCGCGAGTACTCTCAATTACAAATTACTCGTTGTACACAAATAAAGTAGCACAAATGTTTATATAAATTTCTTAAGGCACTATAAAATTACTAAATTATATGCGATGTGCTAAATCTGCATTTTATATTTGCCAGTAATTTTGGTTGATTGTTTCAACATAAAACATCATTTTGAGCGGTTCAATGACTTTTCTTTACATTTTAAAAATATAGTTTTACAAAAAAATGCACTAAAACAGGACGAATTTTGTGTTTATTATTACCACAAACACCACAAAAAGTACAGAAATTAGTCTAAATCAGCATTATATCAAACTCAGACATATATTATACAACTACAAGTGGTTTGAGCTTAAACATTATATTCGAAATGCAATAAAAGTAGCTTTGTAAAAGGCATATACCTGAAATTGCACTCATTTGACCTTTGACCTCGTTATGACCTTTGACCTCGTTACTTACCTTAAAAGGCCTTTCAAAATGATACATCCACCCTAGGTTGATTGCTTATACCCTAAATAGCATATCAAACATATAAGTGGAGCATTGATAAATGGTTCCTACACAAGTCATATTTTGGGTCAGATTTAGGTTGTCTATATTAATTAATTAGAAAATTAATTTAAAATTGTACATATGCAATTCAGCTAATTTTCATACCATAACTTGAGGATACATGTCTAGGCTTTATTTTGGTACCAATACATGAATGTACAGCACCAACTATGTGAGCTACAGCTCATTTTCTAACTATATTCTTAAAAAATGACCCAAAAATTCATCAAAATTTCCAATTAATTCTTCAAAATTATGCATATGCAAATTAGTTGATTTGCATATGTATACTGCAAAATGAAGATAAATGTCTCAGCTTCATTTTGATACCAATATTGTTAGTCTACACCCAGAACTAAGTGAGTTATAGCGGATTTTCATGCTTTACCATGGATTTTTGCACCTAGTTGACCTTTGACCTCATGGTGACCTTAAAATGACCTCTATAGGGTGACATCCCCCCTAGTTATCTTCCTTACATATCAAAGTTTCATTTAGGCATGGATGTCGAGCATTAACAAAAAGTTCCTACAAAAGTGTTTTCTAGAGCCTTTTTTCTATAATTTAGGTAGACTATTACTTGCAATCTAAAGCTTTGTATGTAAAAGCAAGGTCACATACGACTGTGTCAACAAATATACTGCAAGGGTCTCATTTTTTTGGACGTGATTTGGTAGTCATGTGAACGCAGGCTGGTGTATGTGACCTGGTCTTTAAAGGGGTTCTGAGAAAAATGATCTTGTAGTAAAGATCTTTGTTAAGAGCAGGCCCGTGGGAACAGGGGGGGCTAAAGGGCTAGGCCCCCCCCCCATCTTGGCCAAAAATGCCAAATTTTCTATATTTTACACTGAAAATTTTGGGAAAATCCAAATTAGCTCCCCCCCCCCAATATTCAGGACAAGGGCTTTAGCCCCCCCCCATATGAAATTGCTTCCTAAGCCTGAAGAGTTCCTACAATTCAAACTTTTTTTGCAGAAGACAAAATTGATTTTGATACAGACGGAGGTATTTTTGTGCCATTCAGTAGTGAAAATATAGATCCAATGTGTATATCTGTGATCTTATCTTTTCTCTAAATATTTCCAAAGCATTCTCTGAAAAGCTGTATCAAATCTGCAGTTTGTTTTGGGATTAGGTAATGGTTTGACTTTGCACTTCATTACATCAAATTTTATTATCTAGCACACAGTCATTCAAAGCCAAGTTTTTTGTGCAATATTCTATAAATACAGTGAAAGGTAACAATATCACTACATCTACAAATCAGTGCACAATGGTTAACCTTTTTACAAACAGAACATGGTTTTCATATTCATAAAGGCAAAAGCTAGGGAAAACATTGAGGTAAAAGAAGACAAGAGGACCATGATGGTCCTATATCGCTCACCTGAACCAAAATGATATGAGCAACACTTTTGTTCAATTCAATTAATATTTATGACTTTAAGACTGAGAACGAACTTATGGTCAATAGCGTTGTGAAAATCCAGCTTATACGAGATCTTATGGTGCCCAACTGTGTCCAAGTTTTGTATAGATTGATAAATAATTGTAGATTCTAGAGTATAAACAATGTCGAAAGCAGCCGAAAAAGCAGGTTTTTTGTCAAATTCAAGGGCACATAACTCTTGACTTCCTGATCAGATCAGTCTGAAAATCGAACTCATCTGAGATCTTAATGGTCCAGAACATTGTGTACAAGTTTTGTCTTTATTAATTACTAATTGTAGAGTCTAGAGTGTAAAACAGGTCGAAAACAGCCGAAAATGGCAATTCTATCAAATTCAAGGGCACATAACTCCACTTTCTGATCAGATCAGACTGAAAATCAAACTCATCCGAGATCTTATGATCCCCAACATTGGGTCCAAGTTTTGTCTTGATTGATTAATAATTGTAGATTCTAGAGTGCAAACAAGGTCAAAAACAGCCGAAAATGGCAATTTTATCAAATTCAAGGGCATATAACTCTCGTCTTTCTGGTAAGATCAGACTGAAAATCAAACTAATTAAAGATATTATGGTCTCCAACATTGTGTCCAAAATTTGTCTTGATTAGTCAATAATTGTAGATTCTAGAGTGTAAACAAGGTCGAAAACAGTCAAAAACGGCAACTTTGTCAAGTTCAAGGGCACATAACTCTGGACTTTCTGATTATATCAGACTGAAAATCAAACTCATCCAAGATCTTATGATCCCAAACATTGTGTCCAAATTTTGTCTTGATTGATTCATAATTGTAGATTCTAGAGTGTTAACAAGGTCGAAAACAGTCAAAAACGGCAATTTTGTCAAGTTCAAGGGCACATAACTCTCGACTTTCTGATCAGATCAGACTGAAAATCAAACTCATCCAAGATCTTATGGTCCCCAACATTGTGTCCAAATTTTGTCTTGATTGATCAATAATTGTAGATTCTAGAGTGTAAACAAGGTCGAAAACAGTCAAAAACGGCAACTTTGTAAAGTTCAAAGGCACATAACTCTAAACTTTCTGATTATATCAGACTGAAAATCAAACTCATCCAAGATCTTATGATCCCAAACATTGTGTCCAAATTTTGTCTTGATTGATTCATAATTGTAGATTCTAGAGTGTTAACAAGGTCGAAAACAGTCAAAAACGGCAATTTTGTCAAGTTCAAGGGCACATAACTCTCGACTTTCTGATCAGATCAGACTGAAAATCAAACTCATCCAAGATCTTATGGTCCCCAACATTGTGTCCAAATTTTGTTTTGATTGATTCATAATTGTAGATTCTAGAGTGTAAACAAGGTCGAAAACAGTCAAAAACGGCAACTTTGTCAAGTTCAAGGGCACATAACTCTGGACTTTCTGATTATATCAGACTGAAAATCAAACTCATCCAAGATCTTATGATCCCAAACATTGTGTCCAAATTTTGTCTTGATTGATTCATAATTGTAGATTCTAGAGTGTTAACAAGGTCGAAAACAGTCAAAAACGGCAATTTTGTCAAGTTCAAGGGCACATAACTCTCGACTTTCTGATCATATCAGACTGAAAATCAAACTCATCCAAGATCTTATGGTCCCCAACATTGTGTCCAAATTTTGTTTTGATTGATTCATAATTGTAGATTCTAGAGTGTAAACAAGGTCGAAAACTGCCAAAAATGGCAATTTTGTCAAATTCAAGGGCACATAACTCTCATCTTTCTGGTCAGATCAGACTGAAAATTGAACTCATCCGAGATCTTATGGTCTCCAACATTATGTTCAAGTTTTGTCTTGATTGATCAATAATTGTAGATGCTAGAGTGTTAACAAAGTCAAAACTAGCTATTCTTTACGTTCAAGGGCAAATAACTCCAGACTTCCAAGTCCGATCAGGCCCATAATCGAACTCATCCGAGAACTTATGACCATACTAGCTTTGACCAAGTTTGATTAAGATTGGCCAACTTTTGTGGATGCTAGAGTGTTAACACCAAATTGTTGACAGACGGACGGACAGACGGACGGACGACGGACATTGAGTGACCACAATAGCTCACCTTGAGCACTTCGTGCTCAGGTGAGCTAAAAATACAAGTAATGATAACAAGCAGTTCTCTCTTTCCATCATCTAAATTTCTATTCCATGTTTCTAATACCATTAATTAACCCATTACCTGACACATTGATACTTTTTGACACATAGGTTGAAGGCTTTAGAATTTGTTGAAAATGTAGAAATTGCTATTCTTGATATCCAACAAAGTTTTTCACCCAGAAAGACACCAAAATGTGAAATTTCATTCACTTGAAATTGTCATCTTTAACAACTTTAAATTTGGGCAAGTCTTAATTCTTGCCATCTGGTAATGGGCTAAGAAGTCTCCACAATTCTTTCTTCTAAGACTGTTGTAAAATTCTGCTGTTTGGGAAAGGGTTTAATACCCTGTAAAATATTGAGAAGCAACAAAAATAAATTTATCATCAGATATACAGCACAGTACCAAAAGGTTAAAGCCTCTCTAAGTACAAACAGTTAACCCATTACCACACAGTGACTCCTTTTGACTCCCCACAAGCTAATGGCTTTTGAAAACATTGTGGAAAATGAAGAAATTGCTTGTGACAAGCAATTTCTTCATTTACCACAATGTTTTCTACATAAAAATACCAAAATATTCAAGATTTCATTCACTTATAATTGTCGTCTGCATCATCTTTGAATTTGGACTAATCTAAAAATTTGCCGTTTGGTAATGGCTTAAACACTTTCTAAGTACAAAAGGTTGAATGTTTTCTAAGTACAAAAGGTTTAACCCTTTCCCAAAGCTAATTTTTTTTACTGTTAAAGGAGTTACAAATGACCCAATCAGCCTTATTATGTACATAGACTATGGAATTAGTACATTATTCCATTCTCAAACAGCGATGCATTTTGACTTAATAAGTAAGGAAAACATTGAGATAAAAGACGAGCATGACAGGGACCCTGGTCCCAGCCACTGACTCGAGGGTTTTCAATAACTGCATTACCACTACACCAAATTCATTCCCGACAGAAACTAAAAAAACGCTTTTTTAGATTATTTCTAAAAAATTTTATTCCTATTTACAAAGAGTTTTCAACAAGGAATATCAAATTGTTCGGAAAGGGTTACAATGATTACATTTCTGAATTTCTTGACCCTTTCCCAAACAAGACCTGGTTTTGACATCCCTAACAGAAATTGATTGGGAAAACATTAAGACAAAAGAAGAAACTGCTGATAACCAGCAGTTTCTCCTTTTGTCTCAATATTTTCTGTGCCATAATTAACACATATCGTGTCTTTATCATCATTTTTTGTCTGCAACAGCTTTCAAATTGGATCACCCTAAAATTTTGTCGTTTGGGAAAGGATTAACAATATCTTATCAGTTCCTCTGTTACAGTGAAAATATCTGTTATTTATAGAGCAACAGTATTGAGTACTGCAACAATTTACCTATAGGTTAACTCTTCTACAAATAATGCATGTTATTTGACATCAGGCAAAGCTCTGGAAAAGTGATTCCACAATTTTCTTGATTTATAAAGTATGTTTCATATTGTTTCTAAATGTTGTACATGTATGAAGACACAGTGCTGACACTGCTCCTAAAGTACAGTGTTTACCTAGCTATCTCTAAAACAAAATTGTGAAACTGCAATCACTTGGGGGGGGATGGCATAGGGGGAAGACAATGGGGTTAATGTTTGTTTATGATAGTGCAATAGCACTGATACTAGTATTACACTGTTTACCTAATGTATGTTAATATTGCATCACAGCAGCTTGGTGCCAATAACACTAGTGAACTACTTAATTCACTCATGATATGCCATTCCAGATATAAAAGGGTAATAACATTTGATTTTTTTTACAAAGAAATAAAAGTGTATCATTATAGACAGTATTAAGAGAAAATAGTTTACAATGTTTATAGCTACAGCTTGAAGAAGGCCGTACAGTGTAGATTAGTTGTTGTCTGAATATTGCCAAAGAAATGTTGAAATTTGAGTTTGTCATTTTCAGCAGTTTTCAATCTGAATCACACTTCTCTGTTGTTCAGGAAAGGGTTAAGTGATTTTGCATTAGTATCTTTTTACGTATTACAATCATCTGGGACACACCATGTCAAGGCTATCATTCCCAAAAGCTACATATAATTTTTCCCAGTACGCAAGAAAAAATATATGTCTAAATAAAGACAGTCTTCTTTGATCTTTGCAATAACAATTATTCAAAAAAGAATTTTTGCAACATAAAATGAGGCTTCAATGCACAAATAGAGCAAAATATTAACAAATAGAGCATAATATTATGTACATTGCAATTTGCAGTCAGTCTTCTTATCTGCAGCTCTGTCAAACAAAAAACATTCTGTATCTAGACAAAATACTCCATGTAATTTGATGATAGTATTCTCTTTGTGGGAGATAAAAAAGTTATTCCGACGACAGACATGACATTCAGAGCTTCATATAAGAAGGGGTACTGGCATTTCAAAATGCAAAATCTTATTTATTGTTTATCAAACCCTATAAACAAACCCTATGTTGTGGGTACTCATTAGAATCCTCTCACCGAGACAAATCAAATGAGTACCCACAATGTTACGGTTTGAATTTGAAGTAACAAACTTTATTTAGAATGCCTTACCCCTTCTTATATTTTGCTTTGACACACATAGATCTAGTTAACACTTTCCTAAAGGACAAACTTTTGGAAAGTTCCAGTATGAAAAGATTTGCCAAATGTTAAAAAAAATTGATGTCAAAAGAAGAAACTAAGTATATCTCAGAAAGGAAAGCTTTGAGGGAAAAGGAGAAAATGCTGGTCATAAGCATCTTCTTCTCTTTTCTCAATGCTTTCCAAAACCATTCTATAAGGACATCAAAGCCAAATCTTATTTAGGAAAAGGTTGATGTGACATCTAAATGTTTTGATGTTGGGCCATTACAAGTACAGAGATCTAAAAATACTTTTATAATATCTGTTTATCTATTTTTCCAATATACAAAGTGGAATCTGGAAAAAGGGCCCTTGTGGCGTTTGAAAATATTCAATACCATTACATTTTCATATCAGCCCAGGGGTTGAAAAATTTCTTCAAACCTACTAGTCCTGTAGGACTAGTAGCTCTGAATTTCTACTCGCCCTTAAGGCAACCTAACTCGCCCTTAAAGATGAAGAAAATTTTAGACTGTTGGCTCTTACGGAATTCTTCCAGCTACGAATCCCGCACTGTTCATATTCTTTTTTCACAATCATATTTACTTTGCTGCGCCCTTCTTTTAACTTGTTTATTGGGCTGATCTTTCTTTTTATTACTGGCTTGCCCCTGCCAAAAAAACGATCATATGTCCGATGTTCCAGCCATGAGTTTTAAAACAGACGAATTTTATCGAGATCGACATATTTTCCCTTTGCAATACACATTACAGTGATCATTCAAGCGTTTTAAGATATGGAATACTATGCAGGCTAAACTAGAAATCCTGTCTATACATTTATCGTGTATTTCGACATGGTCTCTAGTCTACAAATCAAGCGTCTATGAAGATTGATCAACATAAACAGGAGACAGTAATTCTACAGCGAATATTATTGTTTTCTATATGAAGTTGTTTGAAATAAATACTTTCTATTTCCATCCTTTATTTTTTTCCCTCAATCAGCGTGATTCAAGTCCTAAATTTGCACTCGCCCTGTCGGACTAGTTCGTCCCCAAATCTACTCGCCCTACGGCATTTTCTACTCGCCAATGCAAGCGGGCGAGAGGATTTTTCAACCCCTGTAGCCTGTGCCTAAATCTTATGTCAACCTTCATCCAGCTTCATAGCTTGATTGATTATTCCTTTCCAAAATGACAAAATTTTAGGGTGATCCAATTTGAAAGCTGCTGCTAACGACAAAAGAAATGTTGTTAACGATAGAATTACTGTAGAATAAAGCACGCAAAATATTGAGACAAAAGGAGAAACTGCTGGTTATCAGCAAGCCATTTCTATCAGGCACGTGAAAACCAGTAGGTCTTGTTTGGGAAAGAGTTAATTGAGGTATAATGCCTCAAACTATCATATCCAAGAGGCTGGAGCACCTAAGAATAGATCCTTGTTGTTTCTCTCACCAGTACTACAACATCCTTGCCAAGCATCCAGCTGCTCCTCCACATAGATTAACAATTATTAAACCACTGGTGGGAGATAATTTTGTTAGGGTTTATTGGGGTTTTACGCAGTTTTCAACTACCAGGGTCATATCGCGGCGGCTGGAGCACCTAACCGTGGGTTCCTGGTATTTCTCGCACCAGTACAACCACAATATCCAAACCGAGCCTCCAGCTGCTCTCCCACACAGATGATTCAAACCCATTGGTGAGATACAAATGACTTTTGTCAAATGTCAGAATGGATACTGGCCGAGCCGGGTTCGAACTCGAGACCCCTGGATTGACAGACTCTGACGTAACCAACTGAGCTATCCGGGCTCGGCATAATTTTGTTAGAAAAGATATTTGCCACAGCAAAAGATCAAACTCAGGACCTCATTAGTAAGAGTCTGATGTGCTACCAACTGTGCTATGGTCTGACATGGCTCATACAAAATCTTAATGAGAAAATTCAAAGGTTTTTTAAGGGTTTTTTAAGGACTCAACATTGAAATTCAAGGGCTACTAACATTCAATAGTCTAAGCGCAAACACGGTTCATTCATCGATTTGTCCAACTTGAATTATGGGACCCATGCTTTGTATCTTTGATCTGTTGACCAACTTTTGTTGAACACTCACGTTCCGAAGCTGATTTTTTTGTTTGTAATTTCTTCGCAGGCAAGCAATTCAGTTATTGTTAATCCTTTCCTATCTATATCTTTTATAAATGGATTTTCTGATTCCATAAAAACTATTTTCCACATATATTTAAAGACAGCAGAAAATGATTTACACCTACGTACAAAACAATAAAGAAATAGAATTCAAGGGTTTTTCAAGGGCTCATACTTGCTTTTTAAGGGTTTTACAAGGCTCACATCAATTTTCAAGGGTTTTATAAGGCTAAAGTCAAATTCAAGGGTTTTTCAAGACCTGTGCGAACCATGTCTGACAAAAAGGTTCATAGAAACAGGAGCCTGTTACAGAGTGGCACAATATAAGCCTAATAGGGCTTTGTCAGAGAAATTTGGCACTTTTGCTTATCAAAACCTTTTTTCCCCTAATCACAGGCTTTGGTCCCCCAAATCAATGAACCAAAGGGGTGGGGTTAGTTAAGAGATGGTTAAGGCATCCAAAATTTTTGATTTAAATCCAAACCCTGTGTTGCCGGTACTCATTAAAATTGTCTTGGCGTGATGATTCCAATGAGTACCCAAAACATAGGGTTTGGATTGAAATACAAATAACAAATGAGCCCGGATCTGGAAACACGTCGTTTATGGCATTTGAGAACAACCTGGATCCAGACCAGTCTGTGCATACGCACAGTCTGATCAGGATCCATGTTGTTCTCTAA
The DNA here is from genome assembly GCA_963680895.1 of Fragum sueziense. Lineage (NCBI taxonomy): Eukaryota > Metazoa > Mollusca > Bivalvia > Cardiida > Cardiidae > Fragum > Fragum sueziense. Next base: position 1,862,575 of record OY804608.1, read on the forward strand.
TAGCTTCTTTGTGACCTGTAGCAACCATAGAAAAGCAGCATTGCTGTATGCCAGTCTTCGTTTATGCACAGACTGGTCTTGATATGTGGCTGTCTCAAATGCTATAAGGGACGTTTTTCCAGATCCCGGCTCAAATGGTTTAATCCCCCTTATCTGTTGTTTTGGACCCCTTCCCCTATCCATGGACTGGTATTTACCTAGCTGCGATATCGTAGCCACAAACTTAATGATGGGTATTGGTTTGTGGCTACGAGTCCACCTTATTCCTTCTTGTGGAGCAAGACAACAGAGTGGAAAACACATATTATTGCAATAATTTTTGAATACTAACATATCTAATCAGATGTGTGTCCCATAAAAAGATATTCCATGGCACAAATTCAGTTGAAAAGTATCAACAAGAATTGTTATCAATTATTTCTTCCAACGGAAAATTCAAGTCTCAGTAGAATAAAATGGGTGGGTACTCTGCTTCAAAATTGAATTGAACTTTATTTGAAAGTGATTTCAACATAAAACTATGCTGGATTGACAGAAAAATAGTTAACCTGTTGTCAAGTAACATTGGTACTACATTCAATAAATTTATTTTGACTATGGTAAACTTGCTGGAATGAATCATTCCAGCACCTGCTCCATTGCAACGAATAGGAAGGAATTGTAACCGAAACCCAGATCAAAATTGAAAAAGGTTTCGGTTACATTATTGCAACTAGTACTTACCAGAGAGTGCAGCAAGGTTGCCCATCATGAACTCTTGTTCTGTACCATTGCCAAATGAATCAACAGATATTATGCCTTTTCTTATAGTGTTTGACACTCTTGCACCTGAAAGTGGAATTCAAGAAACATTGTTAAGAAGGAGAATCAACAGATATTATGCCTTTTCTTATAGTGTTTGACACTCTTGCACCTGAAAGTGGAATTCAAGAAACATTGTTAAGAAGGAGAATCAACAGATATTATGCCTTTTCTTATAGTGTTTGATACTCTTGCACCTGAAAGTGGAATTCAAGAAACATTGCTAAGAAGGAGAATCAACAGATAGAATGCCTTTTCTTATAGTGTTTGACACTCTCGCACCTGTAAATGGAATATAAGAAACATTGTTAGGAAAGAGAATCAACAGATAGAATGCCTTTTCTTATAGTGTTTGACACTCTTGCACCTGTAAATGGAATATAAGAAACATTGTTAAGAAGGAGAATCAACAGATATTATGCCTTTTCTTATAGTGTTTGATACTCTTGCACCTGAAAAGTGAATACAAGAAACATTTTTAGGATGGAGATATTATGCCTTTTCTTATAGTGTTTGACACTCTTGCATCTGAAGTGAATACAAGAAACATTTTTAGGATGGAGATATTATGCCTTTTCTTATAGTGTTTGACACTCTTGCACCTGAAAGTGGAATTCAAGAAACATTGTTAAGAAGGAGAATCAACAGATATTATGCCTTTTCTTATAGTGTTTGACACTCTTGCACCTGAAAGTGGAATTCAAGAAACATTGTTAAGAAGGAGAATCAACAGATATTATGCCTTTTCTTATAGTGTTTGATACTCTTGCACCTGAAAAGTGAATACAAGAAACATTTTTAGGATGGAGATATTATGCCTTTTCTTATAGTGTTTGATACTCTTGCACCTGAAAGTGGAATTCAAGAAACTTTGTTAGGAAGAAGAATTTATACACTGGTAATATGCTTTTCTTACAGTATTTGACATACGAGGGAAGGTCGGAAAGTAGTTGGACTTTTGACTAGTTCTCTAAAACCATTCAACTTTTTAACAAAATTCTTTCTACACTGTTTGAACAAATTGTCCACCTATGTCTATGCATTTTGCCATCTCTGTAGGAGTTTTATTATTCCCACTATTAACCATGACGTAGACCCACTGTATAAGGTACAGTGTAACAACCGGTATCAAAGGCGCCCTGGTCTGACATTTCTTCCCAGCAAGCATTTTCTTCAGTTCTAGACACAAATATAAGTCACGTGGGGCGAGGTCTGGGCTATAAGAAGAGTAAAACAACTAATGTCATGTGTAATAGTTAATAATCTCTACTGTGGATGCGGTGGTATGGGAGCGTGCGTAATCGTGAAGAAGAAAACAGTTTTCTTTGCTAATCTGGGACGCGTTTACTTCAGCATTTATTCTTAGATTTTTCTTAATTACTTCAAAATTGTACTTGGCAATGACAGTTTTTACCATTTGACATGAAATTAATAAATATCAATCCTCGCGAATCTCCAAAGGCAACAAACATGACTACCAACTGAAGGTAACAGCTTAATATTTTCATGGGTGGGGAACCAGCTCGTTTCCATGACTGCTTTGACTGATTTTTATCCCAAGTTCGGAATAATGAAACGTTATTTAATCTTCAGTGATAATGTAGTTAAAAAACTTAACTTCTTTGCATTTAAAACGACCAGAATGTTCTTTTGTTTTGGTTACCCTCGTTGTCCCTCTAAGAAATAGCCTGTGATACATAAAACACCTATCACACATAAGTGGACAGAATATTGTATATATACAACTATCTTTGAAAATAAACTGATCACATTATTGGCAAATGGATGAAGATTCCACCAATATATAATGTGTTTACCGTAAAAAACCTTATTGTTCGGACAGAATTAATTAATTATTTATTTTGTTGTCCGATTTCTTCGGAAAATATTTTGAATAGTGTCCGAAAATTTTGGATTGATTTCAGCATGTCCCAAAAATTTCGGTCCCAACTTCAAAGTAAAAAAGTCGAGTGGTGGTATTAGATCTAGATCTGATATGATCGCAAAATGGTTTCAAGGTCCGATAAATTTGTGCAACAGTCAAATATTCAATATTGCATAGATCACGTTATGCGATATTCACTTGCTATACAGTTTTGAATTTGACAGGCGAGTTCATCTTTTTATCTATTTTTTTTTTCCAAATCCATTTTGGGAATCACTTCGGGCGCCGCTATAAAGAAAATGATTCGTAGCCCACCAAAAATCCTAACAATGAAGCGAACAAAACGCAAACGATTATGGAATATTTCTTTTAACTTTTCGCGATATCACATCTATTGAACATCATAGTTGACAAAATTCCCGTAGATTGAATAAAACGCAGGCTCTTGATCAGATTTTATGTCCTCGGGGAATGATAAAAGTACCTTGTCATAATAAATCCATTTTGGGAATCACTTCGGGCGCCGCTATAAAGAAAATGATTCGTAGCCTACCAAAAATTCTAACAATGAAGCGAACAAAACGCAAACGATTATGGAATATTTCTTTTAACTTTTCGCGATATCACATCAATTGAACATCATATTTGACAAAATTCCCGTAGATTGAATAAAACGTAGGCTTTTGATCAGATTTTATTTCCTCGGGGAATGATTAAAGTACCTTGTCATAATAAATCCAAGTCTAACACTGATTATCCAGCTATTTGTTTTGGGAAGATTTGACTGTCAAAATCGGCAGACTAAATGACTTGCGGAGATGAAAATCGATATGATTTAACTACGGTATAAATATTGCATAGTTACGCGGTTATTGAATGGAGAAATGGTGAGAGAGAAAAGCGTGTTTCCTAATATAACCACAAGGTCAGCGGTCCCTTTGATGTGAGACGCGCCCGACGACCTTCACTCGTGTACTTAGAAATCGGTCAACACAGTCACGGTTGATGTCGCTTGCCTGTAATCAGTTATACGTCAATCACTCTCGGGTACAGTTTGGGGGCGGAGCAAACAAATTTTGTTACATATGATTACATATGACTGGTTGTAATTCGGTTTCATTCCCTGTCAATCACTTAGGATATGCTATCCCATCATGCATTTAATGCATGCAACTTAAACGAAAGCGACGTAACAACAGAGTATACTGAATGCTGTTACAACATTTTTGATAGGACCGGGAATTAATGGGAATTAACGAAAGCTTGTAGTTGGAATATTTAACACGGAGTACGGAATTTATTCTTTCGCTTGCAAAGAAGGTACTCTTATCATAGTTTAATTTTTGTACACAAAAACCATCGAATATACAGTAAAAGCTTCTTTTGTTCCGAGTCATGCATTGAATCGACGTAGATCTTATTCTAAGTCAAAGTGGCCGCGATCGTAAGTTTCTGCGATCGCAATGCCTGAATTTGACCAGATAGATTATTTTTTCCGATATCTTTACCTGTAACGAAGTGTCAATCGATCTTTTAGAGATAAACACACACCTTTCAAAATACCACGCTAATTACCTGACAACTTGCTAAATGTCGGGTGTCAAACAATTAAGGATTTTTAAACTAGCAACGAACGTAAATGGCTTAATGCACAAAATTGTCGATTTTCTTTGTTGATCATAGCGTGTATTATAACTTGCGTTATCATACGCAATATATCGTGTCCGAAAATTACGGGATGACCATTTGACCAAATGTCCGAAATTAGGGACATAAAATAAATTATTTTGAAGAATTATAGGTAGTGTCCGATCTTTAAGGGTGTCCGATCACTTCGGGATATTACGGTATACAGTTGCAAATGGAGAGACAGCAGCGCGAAAAGTCCAACTACTTTCCGACCGTCCCTCGTACGTGCACTTGAGAATTTGAAAGAAACATTGTAAGGAGAAGGAGAAGAATTTTTAATTTGATACAATTTATGCCTTTTCTTGCAGTATTTGACACTCTTGCAACCTGTAAACATTGTTAGAAAAGAAGAATTTGAAATTTGAGGACCAGGAATTGTCGGAGAAAAGGATTTAATTTTTAACCCAATTGCTCTTATCTAAGGGATAAAACTATTTCAAAAAAGACAGCATTTTGACTAGTCCAAATTAACAATAGTTGCAGATATTTTTTAGTGTATGACATTTGTACATTAAAGTAGGGAAAGTATTAATACAAAAGAAGGAAATCCTAAATGTCTCTGCATGTTAACTCTGAGAGGCCATGGGTTTTGTTTGAGCAAGTTTAATCCTGACCAACACTATAACATCAATTTCTGAAATCTTTTGGATCTGTCTTAAACACAAGTTTAATCTTGACCCAAATTATGACATCCATTTTCTGAAACTTTTTGGATCTGTCATAAAATTGTTCATTTGGGAAAATGCAGTACTTGACTCCAACCAGTCTAATTAAATAGACCCTTTTCCAAATGGACTAGATCTACGCTAAATTTGCTGTTATTGAAATATTCAAGGAATTTGTCATTTGGGAAAGGTATAATCTGTTTAAGTTTGTGCTTTAGAATATCGATAAATATTTGGAGATGGGGTTGTACATTTAACCCTTTCCCAAACAAGCAAACATGAGATTAGTTTAGAAAGCTCAGAAGGATTGTTGTCTGTAATACCTTAACAAGAGGACCATGATGGTCCTATATCGCTCACCTGAACCAAAATGATATGAGCAACACTTTTGTTAAATTCAATTAATATAATTTTATGACTTTAAGACTGAGAACGAACTTATGGTCAATAGCGTTGTGAAATTCCAACTTATACGAGATCCTATGGTGCCCAACTGTGTCCAAGTTTTGTCTTGATTGATAAAAAATTGTAGTTTCTAGAGTATAAACAATGTCGAAAGCAGCTGAAAAAGCAGTTGTTTTTTTTCAAATTCAAGGGCACATAACTCTCGACTTCCTGAACAGATCAGACTGAAAATCGAACTCATCTGAGATTTTGTGGTCCAAAACATTGTGTCCAAGTTTTGTCTTTATTAATTACTAATTGTAGAGTCTAGAGTGTAAAACAAGTCGAAAACAGCCGAAAATGGCAATTCTATCAAATTCAAGGGCACATAACTCTCCACTTTCTGATCAGATCAGACTGAAAATCAAAGTCATCCGAGATCTTATGATACCCAACATTGGGTCCAAGTTTTGTCTTGATTGATTAATAATTGTAGATTCTAGAGTGCAAACAAGGTCGAAAACAGTCAAAAACGGCAACTTTGTCAAGTTCAAGGGCAAATAACTCTCGACTTTCTGATTAGATCAGACTGAAAATCAAACTCATCCAAGATCTTATGATCCCAAACATTGTGTCCAAGTTTTGTCTTGATTGATTAATAATTGTAGATTCTAGAGTGTTAACAAGGTCGAAAACAGTCAACAAGAGGCCCATGATGGCCCTAGATCGCTCACCTGAAATTTTTTGCCTTGTTGAAATAAACATTTTGACCTGTATAGCAGCAAATTAAGAATTTTGCAATAAAACCCCTTTTCCTTAGTTTTTCAAAAGAATGAAACAAAATTCAGCCTTTTCAAAAGTGTTTGCTCTTTTGCCCTTTTTCTGATGCCCCTGCACTAAGAGCTTTGATATTAATCAAATTCTTATAACAACTTTGAAAGCCCTTCACCCAAAGATCATTCATGTGAAGTTTTAAGAATATTGGCCAACTACATGTAGTAAGCCAGAAGATTTTTAAAAGATTTGGCTATTTTCCCTTTTCTCATGCCGCGGCAGTCAAAGGCTTTGATGGAATCAAAGTCTCTCAAAAACTTTGAAAGCCCTTCACCCAAGGATCATTCATGGGAAGTTTCAAGAATATTGGCCAACTAGTTGAAGGCAGAAGATTTTTACAAGATTTGGCTATTTGCCCCTTTTCTCATGCCACGGCAGCCAAAGCCTTTGATGGAATCAAATTCTTTTAACAACTTTGAAATCCCTTCAGCCAAGGATCATTCATATTAAGTTACAAGAATATTGGCCTACTAGTAGGGCAGAAGAAGATTTTTAAATGATTTGGCTATTTTCCCCTTTTCTTATGCCGCGGCAACCAGAGTCTTTGATGGAATCAAATTCTTTTAACATCTTTGAAAGCCCTTCACCCAAGGATCATTCATGTGAAGTTTCAAGAATATTGGCTTGCTAATTAGGCAGAAGAAGATTTTTAAAAGATTTGGCTATTTTCCCCTTTTCTCATGCCGCGGCAGCCCAAATCTTTAATGGAATCAAAATCTTTTAACAACTTTGCAAGCCCTTCACTCAAAGATCATTCATGTGAAGTTTCAAGAAAATTGGCCAACTGGTTAGGCAGAAGAAGATTTTTAAAAGAGTTGGCTATTTTCCCCTTTTCTCATGCCGCGGCAGCCAGAGTCTTTGATGGAATCAAATTCTTTTAACAACTTTGAAAACCCTTCACCCAAGGATCATTCCTGCCAAGTTTCAAGAAGATTGGTCAACTGGTTTGGGAGGAGAAGATCTTTAAAGAAATTGTGGACGGACGGACGGCCGGACGGCCGGCCGGACGGACGGCCGGACGGACGACGGACAACGACCGATCACAATACCTCACCTTGAGCACTTTGTGCTCAGGTGAGCTAAAAATGGCAATTTTGTCAAGTTCAAGGGCACATAACTCTCGACTTTCTAATCAGATCAGACTGAAAATCAAACTAATCCAAGATCTTATGATCCCCAACATTGTGTCCACATTTTGTCTTGATTGATTAATAATTGTAGATTCTAGAGTGTAAACAAGGTCGAAAACTGCCAAAAATGGCAATTTTGTCAAATTCAAGGGCACATAACTCTCGTCTTTCTAGTCAGATCAGACTGAAAATTGAACTCATCCGAGATCTTATAGTTTCCAACATTATGTCCAAGTTTTGTCTTGATTGATCAATAATTGTAGATGCTAGAGTGTTAACAAGGTCAAAACTAGCTATTTTTTATGTTCAAGGGCAAATAACTCCAGACTTCCAAGTCCAATCAGGCCTATAATCGAACTCGTCCGAGAACTTATGACCATACTTGCTTTGACCAAGTTTGATTAAGATTGGCCAACTTTTCTGGATGCTAGAGTGTTAACACCAAATTGTTGACAGACAGACGGATGGACGGACGGACAGACGGACGGACGGACGGACGACGGACATTGAGTGACCACAATAGCTCACCTTGAGCACTTCGTGCTCAGGTGAGCTAAAAATTGAAGCAGCTTTAACCCTTTTCCAAACAAGACAGAGTTATGATGTCCATTGTAGAAATGGCTTGGGAAAACATAGAGACAAAAGAAGAAACTGCTGATAACCAGCAGTTTCTCCTTTTGTCTCAATATTTTCTATGCCATATTTTACAAAAATTCTATTTTTCATAACTGCCATTTTGTCATTTGCAGCAGTTTTTTAAACTGATCACCCTAAAATTTTGCCGTTTGGGAAAGGGTTAAAAGAGAGGTGACCTAATTTGGCATAAGAAAACAAGTGCCACTTAAGTTCCATTTAGAGCAGGATTTGCAGTCTTGATACAAATTTGATTTGGAGCCCAATTTAGCCCACATACTTTCAGGAAATTGCTAGATCATCTTTTAAGATTTTAACAAATAAGATTCATTCTTTTATCAATATGTATTGGAACAAAAGAACACTTTTGCATTTGGGTAAAGAGTCTTTATTTGGCCCTACATGTTCACAAAAGAGACCCCTAAGGTTTAACTCTTTACCAAACAACACCCAGTCTTGAACAGAATGTCTGCTAAGAAAATATTGTGTGCAAAGAAAATGGTAAGCATTTCTTCTTTCCTTTATGTTTTTCAAGTTGTGTTCAGCAAGCTCATTTTTCAAAACAGAAAAAAAAAATGTATCTTGTGACATTCAATTAACAAGAGGCCCAGGAGGGCCTGAATCGCTCCACTGGTTAAAGTGGAAGAATTATCCCATGATTCCTTGTAAGCCTTACACAGCGGCAGCCATATCTTGATATTTGTGAATAAATTTTGAAGAGAGACTCAAAGAACATTCTTGCAAAGTCTGGTTCAAATTGGCCTTATGGTTGATTTTTAAAGAATTTTCTTATGATATCTCTAAGTCTGATAAGCCCCTTTCTCCCTGCCACGGCCACATTTTTTTGACAAATATAAAAATTTGTGAACAAATTTTAAAAAGAACAACTAAAGGCACATTCCTGCAAAGTTTGGTTCAATTGGGCACACTGGTTGATTTTTAAAGAATTTTCTTATGATTTCTTTAAGTCTGATAAGCCCCTTCCTCCCTGCCACGGCCACATTTTTTGACAAATGTTAAATATTGTGAATAAATTTTGAAAAGAGAGACCCAAAGAACATTCCTGCAAAGTCTGGTTCAAATTGGCCCTATGGTTGATTTTTAAAGAATTTTCTTATGATTTCTTTAAGTCTGATAAGCCCCTTTCTCCCCGCCACGGCCACATTTTTTGACAAATGTAAAAGTTTGTGAACAAATTTTGAAAAGAACGACTAAAGGCACATTCCTGCAAAGTTTGGTTCAACTGGGCACACTGGTTGATTTTTTAAGAATTTTCTTATGATTTCTTTAAGTCTGATAAGCCCCTTTCTCCCTGCCACGGCCACATTTTTTGACAAATGTAAAAATTTGTGAACAAATTTTGAAAAGAATGACTCAAGGCACATTCCTGCCAGGTTTGGTTCAAATTGGCCCAATGGTTGATTTTTAAAGAATTTTCTTATGATTTCTCTAAGTCTGATAAGCCCCGCCCTGCCACGCCCACATTTTTTGATGAATCAAAAATTCGCGAACAAGTTTTGAAAAGGGTCACCCAAGGAACATTCCTGCCAAGTTTGGTCAAAATTGGCCCAGTGATATAAGAGGAGAAGATGTTTAAAGAAAAAGTTAACGGACGGACGCACGCATGCACGGACGCACGACGGACACAACGCCATGACAATAGCCCGCTGGCCTTCGGCCAGTGGAGCTAAAAACCATTTCAGAATTTTGTTGAGCAAGGGTTAACTGTCCACTTGAAAATCCATGTTATATTTTAGTTGATTAGTTGTGGAACTTGTGCAAGGTCATATCAATTAGGAGGTACCATATATCAGATTTCATCTCGCCTATTTACCCTTTTCCAAACAAGACCTGCTTTTGACATCCTGAATAGATATGGTTCGGAAAAACATTGAGACAAAAGAAGAAACTGCTGATAACCAGCAGTTTCTCCTTTTGTCTCAATATTTTCGGTGCTGTATTATACACAAGTTATATCTTTAACAAAACTCTTTTGTCATCAGCAGCAGCTTCCAAATTGGACCACCCTGAAAATTTGTCGTTCGAGAAAGGGTTAAGGCTAAACGCTTACAATTTGCTGAGTCTTCAAGATTAACTTTATATTTAAAGCTTTAATGGGTCACACTAGTAGAGGCTACCACATCATTATATCGAAATTTCACAATCTAATCAGAATGTGCAAAACAGATGCAAGGACATACTATATTCACATATAATGCTTTGGCAAGTCTAAAAATTTTGATCTTATAATTGAAGTAACCAATTACCAGACAATTTTTTAGAATTGTCAAACTTAAAGATATTGCCGCCAACAATTTTGACTGAATGAAATTTCATAGTATTTGGTTCATATTGGAAGAAAACTTTGTAGACAAGAGGGCCATTGGCCCTGAAGCGCTCACCTGATATAATATAACTTTTTGTATACCAATTTTCAGGTTGATTGGACAAAAATGTGACCTCTAGGGTGCACACAAGGTTAAACTAAGATTTGACCTCGTGACCTAGAATTGATCAAGACAATCATTCTGATCAATTTTCAGGTTGATTGGGCAAAAAATGTGGCCTCTAGAGTGCACATAAGGTTTTTCTAAATTTTGACCCCGTGACCTAGTTTTTGACCCCAGGTGACCCAATTTCAAACTTGTTCAAAATTTTATCAAGACAATCATTCTGAGCAAATTTCAGGTTGATTGGTAAAAAAATGTGGCCTCTAGAGTGCACATAAGGTTTTTCTAAGATTTGACCCCGTGACCTAGTTTTTGACCCCAGATGACCCAATTTCGAACTTGTCCACGATTTTATCATAACAATCATTCTGAGCAAATTTCAGGTTGATTAGGCAAAAAATGTGGCCTCTAGAGTGCATACAAGGTTTTTTTAAGATTTGACCCCGTGACCTAGTTTTTGACCCCAGATGACCCAATTTCAAACTTGTCTGAGATTTTATCAAGACAATCATTCTGAGCAAATTTCAGATTGATTGGGCAAAAAACGTGACCTCTAGAGTGCATACAAGGTTTTTCTAAGATTTGACCCCGTGACCTAGTTTTTGACCCCAGATGACCCAATTTCGAACTTGTCCGAGAATTCATCAAGACAATCATTCTGAGCGAATTTCAGGTTGATTGGGCAAAAAATGTGGCCTCTAGAGTGCACACAAGCCAAAGGTTGACGGATGACGGACGACGGACAAAGCGGTATCACAATACCTCACCATGAGCACTATCGTGCTCAGGTGAGCTAAAAATGAAAAAATTGCTTCTGACAAACAATTTCTTCTTTTTCCATAAAGTTTTCAAAACATTTATTTAGTGGTTCGTCAAAAAGTGTTAATGTGTGGTAATGTGTTAGAAATTCTTGAAGGAAAAGAAGAAAATGTTTTTCCATTGGAAAAAAGAAATCATACCTATCTCAATTTCTATCCATTGTACAAATATGGACATAATAAACAGTTTCCAGTGATTTTTTTTAAAAAAAAAAATGGTCGTTATTGGGCCCCTTTCCCCTCTATGAGGAATATACTTTTTCCCCCAATTTCAGAGAAATTTTCCCCTCCAGGAACTAGATTTTTTTCTTGCAAAGAAAAATTCAAATCATATTTAGATTCTAGGCATCTCTAACAGTTCTAATGGTTGTTTGAATGTCCCATTATGATATACAAGCAATTTAAATGCATTTATAACACTGTATTTGAGAGTATAAGCAACTTTTGAAATTCCCCTTTTTGGGCGTTCACGCGCAAATTTTCCCCCACCTATGGGCCCTGACCGCCTTCCCCCAAAATTAAAAATAAACACTGGTTTCATATTAACAAACATGTGAAAGATGGCAACAAACGGCATTTTTGGTGATTTCCAGAAGAGGAATGATCAAATATTCTTGGTAAATAACAGCAAGTCCAGTTTTAAGATATAAATATCAAAAGGTTAATGCAAAACTACTGTAAGAGCATATACATCATTGCTTTTCAACAAAAACCTTGTAACTGCAGCTTGACCCTTTCCCAAACGACAAAATTTTAGGGTGGTCCAATCCAAAAGCTGCTGCAGACACCAAATTAAATGTTGACAGAGAGAGGATTTGAGCTCAAAATAACTCAGAAAATATTGAGGCAAAAGGAGAAAGTGCTGATTATCAGCACTTTCTTCTTTTGTCTCAATGTTTTCCTAACCTAATTCTAATCGGGACGTCAAAACCAGGTCTTGTTTGGGAAAGGGTTAAAACAAGCTTCAGTTACAAGGTTTTTGTTGAAAAGTGATGATATACAAAGATACAACAGTTTTGTTTACACTTTATTGCAAATTACACAGCACAACCTTGAGGCAAAACAAGGTAATTGAAACAGAAAATGCAAAATTGTAGTAAGTGCAAATACTAGATGCCGAAGGGCAACATGTCGAGCCCGCTCATTTTGAAGAAAGAAGACCATACCTATGTCTACAGCTGTCATTACAATGGCGTTGTAAAAGTGGGGACAAAATAAGTTGGAATGATGGGGATCATGGTGAGACAGTTTATTGTTCACAAAATATTACATGTCTATGTATTTATAACGAGATACCAGAATGGATTAATTTGAGTATACATATGTGACCCGTTAAGTTATTTCTGAATCCCTCCATCCATGGTGAAGTTATGGCCCGGACAAGCAAAAATCATCTCATTTTTGACATTTGACCTCCAAGTTTGACCTTGACCTTTGAGCTTGGAATCTGGTTCTTGCACGCGACACTCTGCCTTACTGAGCTTGACATTTGTGCCAAGTTATTTCTGAATCCCTCCATCCATGGTGAAGTTATGGCCCGGACAAGCAAAAATCATCTCATTTTTGACATTTGACCTCCAAGTTTGACCTTGACCTTTGAGCTTGGAATCTGGTTCTTGCACGCGACACTCTGCCTTACTGAGCTTGACATTTGTGCCAAGTTATTTCTGAATCCCTCCATCCATGGTGAAGTTATGGCCCGGACAAGCAAAAATCTTCTCATTTTTGACATTTGACCTCCAAGTTTGACCTTGACCTTTGAGCTTGGAATCTGGTTCTTGCACGCGACACTCCGCCTTACTGAGCTTGACATTTGTGCCAAGTTATTTCTGAATCCCTCCATCCATGGTGAAGTTATGGCCCGGACAAGCTCCATCCGGACGGACGCACGCACTAACGCACACATACTTGTACAGCATACAATATAAGGACCTTGACTTTCCGCGTTATCCTGAGGACCCATGTTAAACGTTTGCGTATAAACGCAATTTTATGTCAGTTTCTTTTTGATTGCGTGGATAGCACAAAATTAATATTGTTTCCCCTTAACACTCAAAGTAAATCAGAGAAAACGTAGTGAGGACTTGTCACCTTTAGCCTAATTTATGAGGACCTTCAATATGAGGACCCTAATTTGCATATTTTACACAATACCTTTTATGGCCATAATTATGAGGACCTAACTTGAAAGTTGTGATGAGGACTTGCACAATTCTTTCGTTCACACTAAAAGCGGAGTGTAATTTTACGGAACATACACAAAAAAAGGAAAAAGCAGACCAATAGACATAAATGAAAATTGGGACCATAGAATAAGAGTGAATTTGATTTCGTTTTAAATGAAAGCCTTATAATAACTCATTGAATTGTTATACAGGATTGTATGATATTCTCCATAGTTGAATAGCATGCGTGAATATTAGACTGTTTCATGTGAGTAATATTTTTAGGTATACACTCACCCAAACTTCTTTAAACGGCCACTTTAATTTTCAAGTTAAAACAAAACAATACAAAAAAAAACATGTAGGTACTACGAAACTATCTTGTTAATTTGGAATTTCGGTCAAATGGTTTAATTTTCGACAGAGAAAACATTTTGAGGACGCGTGTGCAAGTCCTCTAATTGTACCGCAGTCCTCTAATCATCGGTGTGCGTTCAAGCCTGGGTCCTTAGTTTGAGCCCTATACAAACACGGTTAATATCTGGGGGCAAGAGACGGATTTTTTAAAACCTTAATTTTCTTAAAAGTGAAACAAGAATATGACACACCAATATGAAACTGCTACAGAAATGGTTTCTTTTTTCACAGTGTTTACATAGGCTAATTACGGTCTTTTGCTCTTTTAGATGACATTGTGATGTTTAGGCAGTTTTTAGTTATGATTTTTTCCGCTTTCGGTTCGGTTTATTCGCGATTTTGCATCGATTCAGAGGTTGCTTATCTGAGTTTCAGTACTTATGCAGTCTCAATAGCTCGGTGGGTAGCAATGCGCATGCAAGCGGTCCCAGTTTGGAAGTGGTTCGAATCACGGCTCGGCCAACTTTCTTTTTGACGCTTGCTGAAAGTCACTGTGACCCGGTTCATTCGTCTTAAATGGACTTTTTTAAGAGATAAAACAGTGAATATCTTGGAAAGAACGTTGTGCCGGTGAAGAAATACCATGATCGCATGGATGGGTACACCTGGAAAGAATGTTGTGTATGGTTTACGCGGATTATTTGCTGTTAATTAAAGGGAAGCATGTACCCGGTTTTAAACGCTTAACCCATTCCCACACAATGACTCTTTTTGACTCCCTACAAGATTATGGCTTTGGTAAACATCATGACAAGCAATTTCTTCATTTTCCACAATGTTTTCTACCCTTTTAGACAGAGATATGTAAAATTTAATTAACTTGAAATTGTCTTCTGCAACATCTTTCAATTTTGACAAGTCTAAAATCTTGCCGTCTGGTAATGGGTTAATACATACTTCTCATTACCGATGCATGTCGATAAAGAAGCTATAACTCGCCAGCAATGACTTTTTTCCCACGATGCTTGCAATAGCTCCTTTATTTTGAATTTCGGTCGAATGGTATATTTTTCGACTTAGCATATCAAAATCAGTTTTGCAAGTGTGCAAGTCCTCCAATTGTACAACTGTCCTCTAATCGTTGGAGTGCATTCAAGTCTGGGTCCTCAGTTTGATCTGTATACATGGATTTCCCCTTAAAGTGACATTTAATTTTTTTTTACATAATTTTTACTTTAATTTTTATCTGAAAGAACATATTTTCTTATGAAAATTCTGAAAATTTCAAGCCAAAATACCGAACCGTTTACGAGAAATATATATTTTTGTGCTAAAATCAAACAAATTGTTGTTGACAACAGTTCAGATTTACATGGATTTTTTTTCATTTCTGTCTCAACTTTAAAGGCGTATTTTTCTCTTACAAATAACAACTTCAAAAAAAACTGATAGCATTTCTACGCATTAGAATAACAAATCCTTACATCAAGACATACCTTTAAAATATGAAATTGAAATGTTATGTCCTTTTAATATTTTGTACCCTATTCACGCGCAGTTCTTTCGTTTTGGACAAGTGGAATAACTTTTTTAAATTTCACACAGTTAGGCCTACGAAATGTCCTTTTTCCATGCGATACATAGCCATCCTTTTAGAATGGTAGGTCATAAACTTTACTTAGATAGTCGTTTAATTTTACGTCTGAACCGCAACATCCAATTATCCCTTTCACAGACGACAAAATTTTTGACCGGTCAAAATTCGAAGGTGTTGCAAACCACACGGGGAATTATAGTTTATGGAGGCAAGTGACTTTCTGTGGAATGGGGTTGATAGGAGACTGCTAGTCGCCAGCATCATCGCTTTTCAACACAAGAGTCGTCAGAGACAGACAATGCTCCCCGAATAAGGCATTGTCACAATAAATGTATGCCATGCAGAGCTAACATAAAGCTAGCAAATGTTAAACCCCCTTTTTGCATGACATAATTTTTATAACCAAATTTCACATAGTTTATTGTCAAGGGCATTTGATTTACTACTCAAATATGAAATTTCATCAAATTCTGACCATTCGACTAGGAGAAATTAGAGAAAAACTATATTTTACCTTAAGTCCCCTTTTCCCATGACGGGGCCTCAAATACAAAAACCAGGAAAAGGGCATCGGCACTATGTAATAGGGAATTCACATGGTAAGTTTCAATTGATTTGGCCAAAGGGTTATGGAGAAATCACTTTGGACGGACGGACGGACAGCAAAGCGGCGACTATATGCTCTCCCTTCGGGGAGCATAAAAAACCTCGTAATTGCAGCTTGTTTTAAGCTGCAGTTACAAGTTTTTTTGTTGAAAAGCAGCGACATGCTTGTTCTTTCTCTCAATGCGCTGTAAGGGACAACTGTTGTGGAAACCAATAAAGGGGACCAACATTTTCAAATGACGCGTCACAAAATTTACTTGGATAGCCCTTTAATTTTTACGTTTGAACGGTAGGGTCCAATTAACCCCGCTTACTGAACCGGCTAAAATATTGTTTCTTTTCTTCGAAAACCTGGTAACTACAGCTAAAATCAAGCTGTGGATACACGTTCTTTTTTATAAGAAAGGCAACGTCATTCACCACATTTAAAAAGTTATCATAAAATTGTACGCTACGGAAATTGATGAATTGGCATTATGTAAATAGGTTCACATAAAATTATTATGCAAAATTCGAAAACATTCAACATTCCTACAGCCCGATTAAAACATAAAATTTGGGCAAACATTGTACAAAAGAAGATGCTAATGATCAGCATTTTCACCTTTCTTACAATATTTTCTATAGATGATTCTTTATTCATATATCCCTTTTGTCATCTGCAGCTGTTTTAAGATTGGAACAGTCTCTCAAAGGATTTCTGGGTTATATCATAGTGGGTGCAGCATATACCTATAGATTTTGGTTGTTTCTCTCACAAGTACTATCACAATATCTTACTCTAGCGTACAGCTACTCAACCACATAGGTATAACAGTTATCCACCAATTAGTGGCAGACATAACAGGATATTAAGGTAGAATACCCATTATGTAGCCATTTAGAGATTCTTAAAACATCAGATTTTTCTGAGCGGAGTCGTTAATTAGACCAACCGATTGAGGCGCAGTCATAATCATAAACATTTGGCAGTGTAAGTTTGACCGCCGAATGTTTTCGACTTCGCCCGAATAATTCCGAAGTCATGCGAATCTCCTAAGGGTGGATTAAAATTGGAACAGTCTGAATAGTGTCGGTTGTGTAAATCAGTGTAGTGCAACTCCTCTCTTAAAAGATTTCTTTGTCATATTCTTGCAGGTGGATCATCTACCTATAGATTTTGGTTGTTTCTCTCACAAGAACTATTACAACATCCTTTCTTAGCTACAGCTACTCAACCACATACGGTTTTACAGTTATCCACCAATTAGTGGCAGACAAAACAGGATATTAAAGTAGAATACCTGTAATGTAGCCATTTTTAGATTCTTAAAACATTAGATTTTTTCGAGCAGCATCGTAACGTAGACGAACCTATTCAGGCGCGGTTGTAAATATTCGGCGGGGGAAAGTTCCACTGCTGAATGTTTTCGACTTCGCTGGAATGATTCCTATGTCGCACGAATCTCATTAGGGATGGACTACCTTAACCCTGGCTGGAGAGCTGGGACGTCATAATCGACTTAAAGCACTGTACCTCATAATTGAGTTTGATGCACTCTGTCATTTGTGAAAGGGCTATATGGAAAATATTGAGGGAAAATGAGAAAAATACTGGTTATCAGCATTATCTTTTCTCTCAATATTGTTTTTATAAATCTAGCTATAATAGAACACTGATGCTATGAGTGACAATAGGCCTTGATACAGCAGATTTGCTTTGGAAATTGATTGGGGTTAAACACTTCTTTCAACAGCGAAGTACTGTCATATCGCGGTCGCTGGTGCATCTAACCATGGGTTCCCATTTTTTCTCAAACCAGTACTACCACATCCTTACCGAGCCTAAAGCTGCTCACCCAAATAGACTAACGATTATCAAACTATTGGTGCGAGACAATTTTGCCAGAATCAATGTTTGCTTCGGTCAGGGATCATACCCAGGACTCCCGGAACTTCGTAAGTGAGAGTCTGGTGTGCTGCCAACTGGGCTATGGCCACTGCTTTTGGGAATGTATCATATTACTTTGCATAGAAGCAGGTCTGGATAAGAAAACTGGTCACCGAATATTCATTTAATGTAGTTTTAATTATCAATATGTCCATGTACAGTATATTCACAATTCAATTTATGCATATACAGTTGACACTCTGGATGTATGCATGCCACAAGGGGCATCATAATACCTCAAAATATCAGAAGTGTGAGACACATGTGATTTTGCAGTGTTTTGAAAAATTGTGTATTAAGGTAGTCCACTCCTGATGGGATTCATGAAACCACACCCAGTGGTAAAGGTTGGCAAGATAACAAATGTTTATCACATCGCACAAAAATTTCGATGTCGCATGAATCTAATTAGGGGTGTACAACCTTAAGATTTTACTTTGAACCAAACCCTTTCCCAAACAACAAAATTTTAAGATGGTGCAATTCAAAAGCTGCTTGAGGTCACAATATGAATGTAGAAAAAGATTGGATTTGTGTACACTCTTTATGTGTGCAAGCCAAAAGGAACATCACAGTAATAATGACATTACCTCGAAATATCGGAAGTGTGAGACACATCTGATTTTGCAGTATTTTGAAAATTTGTTTATTAAGGTAGTCCACCCCTGATGAGATTCATGCAACACCCCGGAGCAGTGTAGGTTGGCTACATAAATGTTTTATCACATCGCACAAAAAATTCCGATGTCGCACAGGGTTGGCAATCGACCGGTCACCCGGTTTTAACCGGGCGGTTTTAACCGGTTAAAACCGCCCCGGTCAATACTCCAAGTGGTCAATTGGTGGTCGATTGAGAAAATCTAATGGTCAATTGGTGGTCGATTGGTGGTCAATTGAACATTTTTAATGGTCAATCGAACATTTTTAATGGTCAATTGAAAAAATTCTGATGGTCAATTAAAAAACTTTAATGGTAATTTATTCTTTTTGTTTTCGGATTTAATATTTATATTCTTGAAATTGAAAAATTGACAGTTATAACCTGTCAAGAATACTCATCAGGTGGCTTTTGACCGATAGGGTCCTTTGGCTTTATTTTAACCCTTTTCCAAACAAGACCTGGTTTTCACGTCCCTGAAAGAAAAGGCTTGGGAAAACATTGCGGCAGTTTCTCCTTTTGTCTCAATATTTTCTGACCTATTTTGCATACAAATGGTTTCCTTACTTATGTTCAATTTGTCATCTGCAGCGGCTTTTTAATTGGACCACTTGAATGTTTTGTTGTTTGGGAAAGGGTTAACACAACAGTTACTCTTGTTTTGGCACTTAGATTAAATGTCCAGTAATTTCCAGTTAACTGACCAATAACAGATAGCAGAATGATCACACTTTCACACATCTGAATAAACAAAGGTGTCAGTTTCTCAACCCATATATTTCAGCCCCTCTCATTGGTCAACCTTACAAGCTTCCATAGGTTTGAGTGACAGGTCCAGTATTTTGACCGTTTTGATTGGCCATTCTTAATTGTTTGTCAAAAGGCAATTACTGTTATTAAGATTAGGTCATCCTCTTTGATGTGTTGGCTAACAATATCCATAATTTGAACCAGCAGTACTCTTTGAAGTAGTGTGTCATTTTTGTACAGTCAAATTTTGATCGAGTCAATGTCACCCGAATAATTCCAATGTCATGCAAATCTCATAAGGAGTGGACTACCTTAAACTTTTCTAAAAGGCAAAAGTTCGGCCAGTGTACAAATCTATTGATGAGAGAGGGTAATAGCTTTTCCTGTTGCAAAATATATATCATAAATCGCCAAATTTTATGTAGTGGGTTCTCATTTGAATCCTCTTCTCAAAAAGATTCAATGTGACTGTGTACCCACAACAAAGGGTTTGGATTTGAAGTAAATTTAAAATCCTATTACCCTATTTTATCTTATCATTGCTGAGTATAAATTTGAAAATAGATGTCTAGATGTTAAAATGAACCCATGGTAGGTTGTCGGACAGGGGAATATGTTACAAATATATTCAGATAATATAATATGAAATTGTCAACCTGCAAACCTACATTATTTCTGTCCAAGGAAATTTCAAATACAGTTCATTCAGTCCTTCTAAATCAAGTCTGTATTTAAATACCCTACCAGCACTTTATTATCATAGTAAGATTTGAGGGAAACTGAACCTTGATAGATAATGGAAAAACTTGGTTCCAGTGCTAAAATTTCTTTCCTTTTGGTCCTAGATAATGCAATCCACCACATAAGAGTGCAAACTCTTACTGTCCCCATGTTGCTCTTATCCCTGAAGAACCTAGCATGTGCCCCTTTAACTAGTAAAAACACAACTTATAAAACTGCAAGAAAAACCATTGACAGGAAGGAAGAAAATGTTTGTCATCAGCATTTACTTCTTTTCTCTAAAAAGATTTCCAAATGTCTTTCTCAAGAACAGATCCAGGTTAATTTGGGGGGGGGGGGGACTTATTTGTGCACTCATTAACCCTTTCCCAAACAAGACCTGGTTTTGACGTCCCTAATAGAAAAGGCTTAGGAAAACATTGAAACAAAAGAAGAAACTGCTGATAACCAGCAGTTTCTCCTTTTGTCTCAATGTTTTCTGAACCATATTATTCACAACGGTTACCCGTATTTACACTTATTTTGTCGTCTGCAGCAGCTTTCAAATTTGAACAGTCCAAAATTATGTCGTTTGGGAAAGGGTTAAACACTTGTAAGGTAATGATCTGTCTGTAAAGGGAACAATGGTCTACATGTTCTAAATGCACGTATTCATCCCTGGCACAAAACTTGTTTGCAGAAACATGCTCAATTGCACGATGTCTCGTTTGGGGAATGCGTTTGCTTTCCCTGCTTTTCAAAATCGTTTCTCCCCATAAGAGCTTGTGGATGAAATATATTCATTGCATTATCTGCCATCCATCTTGCCAGGCCAAGTACGGTGAACTTTAAAAATGTTCTGCAACACTGGTCTTGAGTCTGAAAGCAAAATAATACAATTATTTTGCTATTTTGTAAATATGTATTTAAAGCAATATCAAATCATGAATTGGGCATAATTCAATTGCTAATTTCATTTTCTGAATGTAGTATACCCGTAATGAGATTTGCGTGATGTCGGAATTATTCGGGCGCAGTCGAAAACATTCAGCGGTGGAACTTTCCACCACCCAATGTTTACGACCGCGCCCGAATAAGTTCAGATATGCAACGACGCCACTCGAAAACATCTAATGTTTTAGTTATCTCAAAATGGCCACATTACGGGTATTCTACATTAACCCTTTCCCAAACAACAAAATCTTGGACAGGTCCAATTTGAAAGCTGTTTTAGACGACAAAATAAATGATGATAAATGTAGTATTTGTGTGAAATAATGCACAGAAAATATTGAGACTAAAGGAGAAACTGCTGGTTATCAGCAGTTTCTTCTTTTGTTTCAATGTTTTCCCAAGCCTTATCTACTATGGACGTCAAAACCAGGTTTTGTTTGGGAAAGGGTTAAGGTATAATATCCATGCAAATTTTTGAGAGATAAAGACAGCAATTCTGAATAAAGTTACATAAGTCTGTATGAGTTAAGGGTGGTCCAATTTGAAAGCTTCCGCCATCAAGAAAAGATTGAAGGCTTAATCAGCATAAATTTTATTCTTTTTACCCTAATATTTTCTGTGTTAGCAAGTATGTAATGAAAATTGTATTTACGAACCTATTACCAAAGTACAAAATTTAGATGTGTCCAAATTCAAAGATGACGTAGATGACACATTTCAAATCTGTGAAATTTTAAAAATTTTGGTCTTTCAGGGTGAAAACATTGTGGGAAATGAAGAAATTGCACAACAAGTCACAAGCAATTTCTTCATTTACAATCTGTTTTCTCAGCCATTTTTCTTGAGAGGAATCTAAAAGCATCATTGTGTGATAATGGGTTAACATAGTCCACCTCTAATGAAATTCATAGGATTTCAGAATTTTTCGTGCCACTTCATAAACATTTCTTATGTATCCGAACATATTTTGGCAAATTAGGTAAACATTCTTTGAAGGAATATTCTACCGTCAAATGTTCATGACATTGCCTTAGAAATTATTCTGACATCGCATGAATCTCATTAGAGGTAAATTGTCTTAACCTGTCCCATTTTCACTAAAATGTTGGACTGAAAATTTTATTTGAATTATTTTGTAGATGACAATTTCAAATTGATGAAGTTTTAGAAAAGTTTCTATTTTGGATTAGAAAACATAGTGGAAAATGAAGAAACTGCCTGTACATGACAAGCAATTTCTTCATTTTTCACAATGTTTTTCTAAGCCTTTTCTCGTTAGGGAGTCAAAAGGCATCAGTATGAGCAGTAAACAGGGTTTCCTCCGACTCTCAAATCTGGGGGAACAAACCATACTTTTACAGCATGCTTACAAGTACCCCTCTAGTAGAGACAAAGAAGCCTGCTTGCAAAAACTGGGGGTACAAAATTCATTTTGGGGGTAAAAAAAACATTTGGAGGTTTTTGGACACCCTGGTAAAGGGTTAAAATGAGATATTGCCTGACCAATACTTAACCCTTTCCCAAACGACAAAATCTTAGGGTGGTCCAATTTGAAAGCTACTGCAGACGATAATATCAATGTTGATAATGATAGGTTATGTGTTTGAAATAGCTCAGAAAATATTGAGGCAAAAGGAGAAACTGCTGGTTATCAGCAGTTTCTTCTTTTGTCACAATGTTTTCCCAAGCATTTTCCATTAGGGACGTCAAAACCAGGTCTTGTTTGGGAAAGGGTTAAGACGTGCAAACCCATTTACACACATCTAATAAGGTCCATCTTCGCAAGCCAAGGGTTACTACCTCCACTTTGTTCCTTACGAACCCTTGGCCGCTCGCTTCTATTGAAATCGAAAGTACCACCATGCCACCTTTCGGCGATAAAGAGTCGCGGCCCTTTGCAGTTGCTATTTCTGGCCAATCAAAAGCCTCGTACTAAAACGTGTTAGGCGATGCATCAAATACGGATATTGATTTTCACGTCAGCCGTGACGTTTTCGTTTTGACAAAGAGGGCTTGTTTAGTGTGTTTTGATTGGATAATGGGAAAGTTATCGCGTCCAATGAAATCGCACGGTGGTACTTTCGATTTCCATAGAGGCGAGCGGCCAAGGGTTCGTAAGGAACAAAGTGGAGGTAGTAACCCTTGGCTTGCGAAGATGAATAAGGTCATGCATCTATCATTTCTCACGCACAGCAAAAAAAATTTACAAATCAAAAGCAAGGAAATCACAAGAAACCTACCTGAATATTTCAGAACTTCACATTTGAACTTGACATTCCAAAGGAAAAATAGACACGTCTCTTGAGCTCTGTTTCAAGCATTCGTAGTCTCCAAGTTTCTTTCTTTCGAATAACACCAATGCAAGTTTCTCCATGTCTGAAAATAATGTTCACCATATTTAACCCTTTCCCACACATTGACGCTTGTGGACGCCCCACAAAATAAAGGCTTTGGAAAACATTTGTGGAAAATGAAGAAATTGCTTGTGACATTCAATTTCTTCATTTCCCATAATGTTTTCGACAAAGAAAGACCAAACAATTTTAAATTTTGTTCAATGAAAATTGTCGTCTGCAACACCTATGAGTTTTAACTAGGCTAAAATTTTGTTGTTTAGTAATGGGTTAAGTTTATTCTCTGACAATGAACTTATCCCAGGAATAGCAAAGACCGTCGGACCGTCAGGCATGTCTGATGAAATTTCCCTCCGTTAACCCTTTCCCAAACGACAAAATTCTAGGGTGATCCACTTCAAAAACTGCCACAAATGACAAAATAGATGTTATTAAAGATAAGATTTGTGTAAAATATTATAGCACAGAAAATATTGAGACAAAAGGAGAAACTGCTGGTTACCAGCAGTTTCTTCTTTTGTTTCAATGTTTTCCCAAGCCTTTTCTATCAGGGACGTCAAAACTAGGTCTTGTTTGGGAAAGGGTTAAACATGTGCAATAATAGACTGCAATAGAAAGGTGCTATAGAGAAAATGACAAATTGGATAAGTCCCGACATACACAGAAAAGATTTTTCAAAAAATGTGTGAGGCCTTATAAATAGGACTACTTTGAATATGGACACATCTAAATTTTTGCTGTTTGTTAATGGGATACTAATTCGTGGTCGGGCACTCTAAATATTGAACAACAACAAATCAAAATAATTGAACAAACAAAGAACAATATGACATCGATTATTTATAGATGTTCTTTTTCTTTTAATATCATCACTGATTACATAAATCATTGATATTTTGGGGCCTCTTTTGGGGGCCAGTTTTACCGATGGAAAATCGGCATTGGGTCCGGTTTTACGGATATGGGACCGGTTTCACAGTACAACTTGCCGCCCCCATGAGAATAAGGGTTAAGAAATCAATATGAAAAATGAAGCAAACTGCGGCATTTTTCATTACTCACGATGTCTTCTACCAAGAATCAATGTACATAACAAGTAATTCTTCATGATGCAGTAGCGGATCCGGGAGGGTTCGAACGAACCAACCTCTGTAGCCTAATTATATCAATGTGCAGAAAATATCCAGGCCAAAAAAAGATAATAATTATGTTGGTGGGGGGGGGGGGCAATGCTACCAGTGCACATAGGCATAGAAAGGTTTATGATATTGGGGGGGGGGGGGGGGCAAATGTTTAAGTGAATGGAACCCGACCGACGGTAGCATTGCTAGGGGGTCTGGGGTCTTGCCCCCAGAAAATTTTGAATTCTAAAAAAGCAATTTCCTGCAATCTGGGCACTTTCGGACAGCATTTTATACCTGCACCTTTCTTGAAGGAAAGTATGGGTGAATTATTGGGGTCAAGGGATATGTAAGCCCCCCTTCTAAATTATTGGGGGGACGCCCCCCCCCCCCCATCTCCCTACGCCAGTGTGTATTATTGGGAAGGCTATAGGATATGTTGGTCCACTTCTAAATTATTGCGGGTCCTGTCCCCCTTCCTACGTCAGTGTTATGTCCCAATGCTTTTAAATTTATCATCTTCTATCAAGGATATCAAACCCGGTCTTGTTTCGGTACCCGTCTTGTTTGGGAAATGGTTGTCGAAAGTAAAATTCACCTTTTTGACTGTCGAAGCAAAGGTTTGACACCTCTCTTACGAATCCAGTGGGATGTTACATCGGGCATCGTCATCTGCCATGCCAATCTGACAAATTGATTTGTCATAATTTATGCTTTTTATTGTCCTTTCGAGGCGAAAACGACTTGTCAAAGTGGAAAAACACATTTTCGACGCCATGTTGTTTGTAATCGCGATATGGGTAAAATAACCGGGTTTTTCGGTTGTGGTCGTCTCGAAAAATAAATTAAAAATCAACATACGAGAAAATCTTAACATTCCCAAAACATTCAGGTTGTCAATTTCACAATGTTCTCAACTGTATAAGAAATATTGATCAATATTTGTTTGGGAACAAAATCGTGATCAAAGTCTTCAAAATTATTCTTGAAGCACCCTTACCCATTTCAACTAAATGACGTCTTTGATACCCTACATGATAAAAACTTTTGAAAACATTGTGGAAAATGAAGAAATTGCTTATGACAAACAATTTCTTCATTTCCCACATTATTTTCTACCTCAAATTATCAATAAATGTAAAATGACATTCAAAAAGAGTTGTCGTCTGCAACATCTTAGAGGTTAGACCAGTCTAATACTGTCGTTTGGTAATGGGTTAAACCTTCAACTTTGATACAATCAATATATTTTACGACTGAGTAGCCTGCCACCATTTGCTATAGTAGGTTATAAATTTATATTTGATTAATTGTGTCTAACGAAAAAAAAAAAAAAAAAAAGATACGCCTTATAAACTCGCACGGATTTGTATAGGGATCAAATTTATTTTATTGTTTTTACCCTAAATTAACTGATTTATTAATATCTACGATTTCGTTCGTATTATTAATAATTCTCATGCTAAAATAACACTTTCACAAATAAGACCGGTTTTGACGTCCCTGAAGAATGTTTGCTTAAAAACCCCAAAGGGAAAATGCATTGCGTTGATGTTATAGCAAAACCTCGTACCTCCAGCTATATAATTAAGCTGGAGTTACGAGGTTTAGCAATAACACCGACTGTTTTCCTCTTTTCTCTCAAGGATTGAAAAGAAAACTCGCCAAAAATTATATAATTACAAATGTATTAGGAATCCACCTTATTAAGAATACAGTGGCGTCACGTTAGGACAATCTCAACGTGTGCAAGTCCTCTAATTGTACCACAGTCCTCTAATCGTATGTGTGCGTTCAAGCCTGGGTCCTCAGTTTGATCCCTATACAAACACGGTTAATATCTGGGGGCAAGAGACGGATTTTTTAAAACCTTACTTTTCTTAAATGTGAAACAAGAATATGACACACTGGTCAATGAAACTGCTACAGCAATGGTTTCTTTTTTCACAGTGTTTACATAGGCTAATTACGGTCTCCTGCTCTTTTTGATGACAATTTTATGTTTAGGCAGTTTTGAGTTATGATTTTTCCGCTTTTGGCTCGGTTTATTCGCGATTTCGCATCGATTCAGAGGTTGCTTATCTGAGTTTCAGTACTTATGCAGTCTCAATAGCTCAGTGGGTAGCGGATTTGGGGACTTTTATCTTATTTTATTGTTTTTACCATAAGTTAACTGATTTAATATCCGCGATTTCATTTGTATTATAAAATATTTCTCATGCTGAAATAACACTTTCTCAAACAAGACCGGTTTTGACGTCCCTGAAGAATGTTTGCTTAAAAACCCCAAAGGGAAAAGGCAATGCATTTATGTTATAGCAAAACCTCGTTACTCCAGCTATAAGATTAAGCTGGAGTTACGAGGTTTTGCAATAACACCGACTGTTTTCCTCTTTTCTCTCAAGGATCGAAAAAAACAACCAAAAATTATTAGGAATCCACTTTATCAAGTATAATCTCAACGTGTGCAAGTCCTCTAATTGTACCGCAGTCCTCTAATCGTATGTGTGCGTTCAAGCCTGGGTCCTCAGTTTGATCCCTATACAAACACGGTTAATATCTGGGGACAAAAGACAGATTTCTTTTAAACCTTACTTTCTTAAAAGTGAAACAAGAATATGACACACCAATAAATCTGCTACAGCAATGGTTTCCTTTTTCACAGTGTTTACATAGGCTTAATACGGTCATCTGCTCCTTTAGACGACATTGTGATGTTTAGGCAGTTTTTAGTTATGATTTTTCGGCTCGGTTTATTCGGGATTTTGCATCAATTCAGATGTTGCTTATCTGAGTTTCAGTACTTATACAGTCAAACTAGTCAATTACTATCAATGCTATATTCAGAGCCTAGCCTAGTGCTAGTAGACAGGAAACACGAATAAGTGATCTGTCGCCGTGATATAACTGAAAAATAGTTTTGTAAAAATTGGCTTAAAACACCAAACAAACGAAAACGTGTCGATAAAGAAGCTAGAACTCTTGCGAGCATTACTTTATGCAAAATTTCAAAACTCTTAAGAGTTTTAGTTCTGGATAACTAATTTATGAGGACCCTAATTTGCACATTTTGCACAATACCTTTTATGTCCGTCATTACGAGGACCTAACAAGCACACTCTCAAGTCACGTGACAAGAGCAAAGTGTGCATGTTTTGTGCGTCCAGACTACTTTTTCACGTTTAAATGAGGACTCGATTATTTTTCAATTTTCTATAATAGTATATCGAAATCAGTTGATTACAATGAAAACATTTTGAGGACCCGTGTGCAAGTCCTCCAATTGTACCGCAGTCCTCTAATTGTAGGTGTGCGTTCAAGTCTGCGTCCTCTAATTGATAGTAATACACACACACGTACGCACTAACGCACGCACTAACGCACTAACGCACATACACCGAACCGCCATTGTGACAACTATGTCGAGCTCACCGCAAGCGGGCTCGACAAAAATCATATGCACTTAGCATAGTATTTCACTTATCTTAATCATACATACCTATCAAAACAGCACCAAGGGTTTCAAAAATGGCCCCTAGAATACAGGCCTGTCTGAGCGTTAGGACTTGTGCACCGACGGATGACCCAAACGAGTTGGCCACATCGTTAGCCCCGATACCAAACGCCAAAACAAACGCGATGATAAATCCAGCGACAATGATCCACAACCATGCGTCGTTTGCAATCGTCCAGTATTCGGCTTCAAACACTGATATCATTCTGAAAATTGATTTTAAAACAAGTTTTAGTCAATGTTAGTTGTCCTTTTTTCCCAAAGAGTGCCCTATTTGATTACCCAACAAAGAAAAGAAGAAAAATCTAATGTTAAAACCTCTTTTATTTCATCCTTACTCCTTAGTTTGCACTCACAAATTCATATTGTCTGTCAGTTATGTTCGAAAACGTCATAACGATTGACTACTTAACTACAGTTTCAATAAGTTTTAGTTCAAGTGCTGCTATTTTTCAACCACGACCAACAATGTTATGAACTGCAGATTTGCTTTTTTCACCCTTTCCGTAACATGGCCGATTTTTATGTACCAAGGTTACTTAAAGGTAAAACAGGCTTTGGAAAACATTGAGTCAAAAGAACAAAATATTAATAGTCAGCATTTTATTCTTTCGCCTCATTCAGACTCAGTCAATGTCTGTTTTTTTTTTTTCCATCTTTGAATGTGTATGCAAAACAGATCTGTTGCCAATGCCAAAGTCATTTTCCCCCAAATATTAAGAAAATTACCAATACAAATGTTTTTTCCATATTTTGGAAAGAAAATTTGATAATTCCCTCTGACATGTTGGCATGAAATATTCAAGACAAACAGGAATTCCGTTCGGCATATTTCATCCATTAAATTACATGGGACATCAGTCACATCATGAATGTTAAGTTGCAATCTGTGTTGAAATTTCCCACCCATTTTTGAAAAACCAACAGTTTTCTCAATTAGTCTGGTTTCGAACCTGTTCCAAAAACTATGAGGAAAAAGGCTGTCTGTGCGATATCTTTGACAAATTGTACCTTTAGAAATGTTGTCTGCATCAGCTTTCAAATTGAACCACCCTAAAATTTTGTGTCATGAAAAAAGGTTAGAGGTTCATGACAGAAAGAAATTATCAAAGATATCTTTGGGGACACTACAGGCTTGAGTTATATCTAACATTGTTTTTCAAGTTGCCAATAGTATATCAATTCAATCAATAGATTTATCTAAACAAATGACATCACAAAGTATTTTTATGTCATCAGTTGATTGTCAATCTCTGCTTTTTTATGTCAACCCTTTTACAAATCAGGGCAACAGCAGAGCTTCAGATTGACGGTGCGCCCGCGCCAATCCCGCATATTTTCAAAATATGACGCACGAATTTATGTCGTGGTGCGCCAGCCGGGCGCACGAATTTCAGTAAAAGTATGATCATGAAATAGTAGATTTCAAACAATATTGACCTTCGCATAAAGCACACGTAATCTGCTATACATTTACATCAAGCTAAGTGACCTATTTGATAAACTTATTTTTAGATTATTATAATGACCTTACTTGATCAACCAATCATATCCCATATTTCAAACAGTAAACAAGCAGTCGGCCAATCTCGGGCGGTCTCCGTAGCCTTCACCTTCGATTCGTTAACCTTCAACACTTCTTTATTTAATTCGAAAGATAGATTGGCTGTCTAAATGGTCGAGTAAGCACACCAGTTCAATATGTACAAATAACTGTTACAGAATGCTTTGTGTAATCGCGAGTCAGCATAACAGAAAGAGACAACGCGTCAGTGTTAAAACCACCTAACGTCAGGGTATTTACTTCCCAGATAGCGTTTTGTTTTCGTAGCTTCATCCCATTTTCCCGCGCTTTTACCTGCACGCGCGACTTATATAAACAAATCGTAGTAAAACGTAACCTTATTTGGCAGCTGGAAAATCACGTGATTATATTGAAACTGGAATGACTACGTCATCAGTTGACTGTGTTTGCGGCGTCTTTGATCTCACTTTACTCATTGCATATGAGTAACACAGATTTACTCTAGTTTCTTTGTTTAGTTTCACTTTCGGGATTGTTAATTACTGGCATCTGCGATCAACATTCAGAAAAATAAAAGTTAATTCTGCCGTTTTTGAGAAATGAATGTTACTAGCGAGTGTGAATTTAGTACAAAGCAGACGGCATGCACATTTCGTTTATCAAAAAGATAAAATTCGAGTGTTCCAATTCGCTACCATAAATGCTCTAAAAATAGGTTGACGGAATTGGTTGTAAATAGGTATCTTTTCTTGCTTACACCTGAAGATGCTGATCAAAATTTTTGTGCGTAAAATCACCTACGGGACCGTAATTTTGTACGTTATTTCTTTCAATTTGGCGTGAATGGAAACTTTGATTTCTGTTGTTTTTGTTTTTTTTTAGTTTTTTTTTTCAATCAAAAAGTAGACGGCGCAAACCGGCAGCATAGACGGCGATATCGCCGGCCGCCGGCTGATTTTGAGAACGCTGTTAAAAATTAAATGAAGTGAAATATTCTTAATTTTTACAATGTTTATATGCATCCACTCAAAAAACAACAATACGATGATGAATTCACAGCAAATAAGTCATTTACTCCAATCCCAAGTTTGGATATGAACGCTTAACTGTGACCCATTGTTTTGGAAATTGACCCCTCAAAATCCTGTGTGGTGGGCCCTGTGACCCACAGGTCTCTGAAACAATCTGAAGCTCTGCAACAGATAAGAGAGGTTTAACCCTTTCCCAAACAAGACCTGGTTTTGACGTCCTTATTAGAAATTGCTTGGGAAAACATTGAAACAAAAGAAGAAACTGCTGATAATCAGCAGTTTCTCCTTTTGTTTTAATATTTTTTATGCCATATTTTGAACAAATTGTATCTTTGATAACTTCCATTTTGTCATTTTTGGCAGTTTTTGAAGTGGATCACCCTAAAATTTTGTCGTTTGGGAAACGGTCAAGACATTCTAAATTTCTTATTTCAAAACCAAACATATGTTGTGGGTACTCATTTCAATCGTCAGTACCACCATGTTTCATGGTCATACTATGAAAGCTTTTACCAACAGCAACAATATGTTTGTAGGTGCAACTTAGTTGCAATAATGTAACCAAAACCTTTTTGAATTTTGATCTGGGTTTCGGTTACAATTCCTTCCTATTCGTTGCAATGGAGCAGGTGCTGGAATGATTCATTCCAGCAAGTTTAGCATAGTCAAACTTCAAAATAAAGCTATGGAATGTAGTAAGAATGTTACCTGACAACAGCTCAACTATTCTTCTATCAATCCAGCATAGTTTCAGGGATAAAGACTAACAATTTGAACTTAAGGGCCCAGAATAGCAAAATTAGATACTTAACATTAAGGGTATGGGCATTTTCTCTAAATACTCAGGGGCCCAGCCCAAAATCTAGGGGCCATGGGCGACTGGGCCCCTGCTAATCTTTATCCCTGTAGTTTTATGTTGAAATCACTTTCAAATAAAGTTCAATTCAATTTTGAAGCAGAGTACCCACCCATTTTATTCTACCGAGACTTAAATTTTCCATTGGCAGAAATAAATGATAACAATTCCTGCTGATATTTTTTAACTGAAATTGTGCCATGGAATATCTTTTTATGAGATACACATCTGATTATATATGTTAGTAAATTAAAACTAGAAAGACCTGAAGGTCTTGAGTCGCTCCACAGGCCTGAATTTCTTTTAATACTCAATCCAAGTTTTGACTAGATTTTTGAATACTTGTGGTTCTTATAGCAAAAACGAAGTCAAAAGCAGCAATCATGTGGTCAATGCAAAAAGAGAGTAAATGATTGACTAATATTTTAGGGATGTTAGAGCGATAATAAAATTGAAAACTGTGATTTTGCCAAATTCAAGGACACATAATTCAGTATGTATACTTAAAATCAAATCGAAAATCAAACAAATGCAGGATCTTATGTTCACTATCATTCTGTTCATATTTTGTCTAAATTAGTCAATATTCATGGCTTCAAGAGTGGAAAAAGTGTCAAAAACTGAAATTTTGTCAATTTCAAGGGCTCATAACTCAGATTGTAACAGTGTGATCATGTTGAAAATTACACAAAAGCAAGATCTTGTTGTCAACAAGATTCTTTCCAAGAATCATCTTGATTGGTTGACATTTGTGGTAGTTAGAGGGAAAACAAAGTCGAAAATGGTAATTTTGTCAAATTCAAGGGCACATAACTCATGATGTAAGATTCCAATCAAGCTCAAAATTACACACAGGCAGCATATAATGCTTATATATATTCTGTCCAAGTTTTGTCTTGATTGGTCAATATTGGTAGATTTTAGAGTGTAAATAAAGTCAAAACCAGCAAAATAGAGCCGAAAATGGCAATTTTTGGCAATTTCAAGGGCACATAACTCATGATATAAAATTCAGATCAAGCTGAAAAATCTACCAAGGTAAGATCTTATAGTCAGCATCATTCTGTCAAAGTTTTATTTTGTTTAGTTAATATTTGTAGTTGCTAAAGTGAAAACAAAGTCAAAATAGGGCCAAAAATGGCAATTTTGTCAATTTCAAGGGCACATAACTCATGATGTAAAATTCAGATCAAGCTGAAAATTTTACCAAGGCAAGATCTTGTAGTCAGCATCATTCTGTCAAAGTTTTGTCTTGATTATTTAATGTTTGTAGATTTCAGAAGAAAACTAAAGCCAAAACCTGCTATTTTTGACATTCAAGGGCAGATAACTCAGGTTATTCTGGTTCAATCCATATTCTTTGAAGGAATCTGAGAGAGGGTCACCCAAGGATCATTCCTGTGAAGTTTTGTTGAAATCCATCCAGTAGTTTTTGAGAAGAAGATTTTTAAAGAAAAAGTTTACGGACGCACGGACGGACGCACGGACGGACGGACGCACGACGGACACACCGCCATGACAATAGCCCGCTGGCCTGAAAGGCCAGTGGAGCTAAAAATTATGCAAGAAAATGTGTTTCCCACTCTTTTGTCTTGCTCCACAAGAAGGAATAGGGTGGACTCGTAGCCACAAACCAATACCCATCATCAAGTTTGTGGCTACGATATCGCAGCTAGGTACAACCGCAAGTAAGGGTATTAAATCATTTCAGAATAATACCATGTAACTTCCGAAAAACAAATTGGTTTTTAAAATAAAACATTCCCAAACAGTGGCATTTTTGACGCCCCTCGAGAAAATTTGCAAGAGTAAAACATAGTGGAAAATGAATGGGTTAAGGGAGTGCAGCAATACTTACATGAAAGATTTGTGTTGCGAGTTTCACCAGGATTGGAATAAAGGAATGATATGACAGAGACTAGATCTAGTAAGATGTACTAAGTTGAAACTTCTGTCAAAGTGTCACAACGCCATTGATGACTGTCCCTGATGATTGTGTGTCAAAGATATATTCTGAAAAGAGATATGAAATACACATTTAATGCTTTCCCCAAATCAAAAAGTTATAGCATCTGCTTCCAGGATTTCTGTTAGGGGGGTTCGGATAAATGCAAATAGGGGGGGGTTCGTTTTTCTAATACCACACAATTTTGACGGAATTTCAGAGGGGGTTCATTTGAACCCTCCGAACCCCCTCTGGATCCGCCACTGGGTTCTAACCTATTACTACACAGTGACGCCTTTTGACTCCCTCACAAGAAAAGGCTTGGGAAAACATTGTGAAAAATGAAGAAATTGCTTGTGAAAAGCAATTTCTTTATTTCCCACAATGTTTTCTACCCAAAAAGACCAAAAAATGTAAACTTTCATACACATGAAGTTGTCGTCTACAGCTCCTTTGAATTTGGAACAGCCCAAAATTTTGTCGTTTGGTAATGGGCTAATGTACTGAATAGGACGTCTTCAAGTTCTGCTTGATAAAAATTCAGAATATGGAGGCAAAAGAAGACAAGAGGACCATGATGGTCCTAAATCGCTCACCTGAATCAAGATGACAAGAGTGATAATGGCAATTTTGTCAAAATCAAAGGCATGAAACTTTTAAGGACTTTCTGTTTGGAAACAATTATGAAATAATTTTGTTCCAATCGATCCTGTAAGGTTGGGTATGAATTAGCACAATTGTTGAGTTAGTTAATTTTCAACAATTATTTCATGATTTCGCAATATACAACATAGGGCTAATTTTCAAAGCATACTGATCTGTTAGAGATTGATTATTTATGATAGGCTCAATTAACAAGATTTTGTCTGTGATTGATAGAATATAGTGAAAGATTACCATCTGATAAGCTAAAGCTAATCCCTTATTTGTTTACATAAGATAAACATGGGGCCAGCCTGAGAGCAACAGATAAGGGAAATAGACAAGAGGGCCGTTGGCCCTAGGTCGCTCACCTGAGATTGGGTTTTATAACAGATCAGATTTCTTACAGGTAATGCAATAGAGGGTCAAAGATCATATGAACGCCGCTATGCGATTTCAAACCATAGAAAACCAAGAAAACTACCTAAGTGCAATATCATATGTAACTCAAATATGAAGTTTCATCCAATTCGGCTATGTGGTTATGGAGAAATTGCTTTGGACAGATGGAATTAAAATAAAACATACAGACTGCCAAACAAACAGAAATTTACAAATTGACCTAGATCTATGACCTTGAACCTACCTAAATATATATTTCAAATAGAACATCTACTCATGATAAAGAACACATTTACCCCATACATTTTTTAAATCCATGCATAAATGTAAATGCTATGCCCCTGATAAGCAGATTTTTACAAGAAGTCCCCTTTTTCTGTGACAAGGTTTCATATTGAAAAGCAAAGAAAAGTGCCTCTTAGCAATATCATAAGCAATGCAAATATTTAGTTTTGTCAAATTTGGCTCTGTGGTTATTGAGAAATTGCTTCTGACAGATTTTGTGTAATTTCTCTTTTTCTGTTGCCATGGCAACCAGAGTTTTTTTTTAAAAATATTGCAATTTTGTTAGCAAATTTTAAATGTGACCCTCTAAGGAATATTTCTGCCTAGTTTGGTGGAAATTAGCCTGTTAGTTTAGGATGAGATATCATTCA
The DNA here is from genome assembly GCA_963680895.1 of Fragum sueziense. Taxonomy (NCBI): domain Eukaryota; kingdom Metazoa; phylum Mollusca; class Bivalvia; order Cardiida; family Cardiidae; genus Fragum; species Fragum sueziense. Next base: position 1,897,647 of record OY804608.1, read on the forward strand.
ACGATGTCATTGAGATTTGGTGGAAAATCTCCTTTTCTGTTGCCATGGCTACCAGAGCTTTGAAAGGATTTCAATTCTTTTAGCAATTTTTAAAAGGAACCTCCTCAGAAATATTTCTGGCAAGTTTGGTTGAAATTGGCCATGTAGTTTATGAGGAGATGTTGTTCAAAGAATTTATTGAGAATTAGTCAAATTTCTCCTTTTCGGGTGCCATGGCAACCGGAGTTTTTAGTCAATTTCAATTCTTTTAGCAATTCTTAAAGAGGACCTCCTAAGGAATATTTTTTGCCAAGTTTAGTTGAAATTGGCCAGGTAGTTTAGGAGGAGATGTCGTTCAAAGATCATATTGAGATTCAGTCAAATTTCTCCTTTTCGGTTGCCATGGCAACCAGAGTTTTTTATGGATTTCAATTCTTTTAGCAATTCTAAAAGGGGGTCACCTAATGAACATTCCTGCCAAGTTTGGTTGAAATTGGCCCAGTAATTTAGGAGGAGATATTGTTCAAAGATAGTATTGAGATTCATTCAAATTTCTCCTTTTCTGTTGCCATGGCAACCAGAGTTTTTTTATGGATTTCAATTCTTTTAGCAATTCTGAAAGGGGGTCATCTAAGGAACATTCCTGCCAAGTTTGGTTGAAATTGGCCTGGTAGTTTAGGAGGAGATGTTGTTCAAAGATAGTATTGAGATTCATTCAAATTTCTCCTTTACGGTTGCCATGGCAACCAGAGTTTTTTATGGATTTCAATTCTTTTAGCAATTCTGAAAGGGGGTCACCTAATGAACATTTCTGCCAAGTTTGGTTGAAATTGGCCTAGTAGTTTAGGAGATGTTGTTCAAAGATAGTATTGAGATTCAGTCAAATTTCTCCTTTTCTGTTGCCATGGCAACCAGATATTTTTATGGATTTCAATTGTTTTAGCATATCTGAAAGGGGTTCACCTAAGGAACATTCCTGTCAAGTTTGATTGAAATTGACCCAGTAGTTTAGGAGGAGATGTCGTTCAAAGATAGTATTGAGATTCAGTCAAATTTCTCCTTTTCTATTGCCATGGCAACCAGATATTTTTATGGATTTCAATTGTTTTAGCATATCTGAAAGGGGTTCACCTAAGGAACATTCCTGTCAAGTTTGGTTGAAATTGGCCAAGTAATTTCGCAGGAGATGTCGTTCAAAGATAGTATTGAGATTCATTCAAATTTCTCCTTTTCTGTTGCCATGGCAACCAGAGTTTTTTATGGATTTCAATTCTTTTAGCAATTCTGAAAGGGGGTCAACTAAGGAACAATCCTGCCAAGTTTGGTTGAAATTGGCCCAGTAGTTTAGGAGAAGATGTCGTTCAAAGATAGTATTGAGATTCAGTCAAATTTCTCCTTTTCTGTTGCCATGGCAACCAGAGTTTTTCATGGATTTCAATTCTTTTAGCAATTCTGAAAGGGGGTCACCTAAGGAACATTCCTGCCAAGTTTGGTTGAAATTGGCCAAGTAGTTTAGGAGGAGATGTCATTTAAAGAAATTGTTGACGGACGACGCACGACGGACGACGGACGATGCACGGACGCCGGACAAAAGGTGATCACAATAGCTCACTTGAGCACCTCGTGCTCAGGTGAGCTAAAAATTGGCCCAATGGTTTATTTTTAAAGAATTTTCTTATGATTTCTCTAAGTCTGATAAGCCCTTCCTCCCTGCCATGCCCACATTTTTTGACCAATGGAAAAATTTGTGAACACATTTTGAAAAGAGTAACTCAAGGAACATTCCAGTAAAGTCTGGTTCAATTGGGCACAATGGTTGATTTTTAAAGAATTTTCTTATGATTTCTTTAAGTCCAATAAGCCCCTTCCTCCCTGCCACACCCACATTTTTTGACGAATCAAAAATCCACGAAAAAGTTTTGAGAAGGGTCACTCAAGGAACCTTCCAGCAAAGTCTGCTTCAATTGGGCACAATGGTTGATTTTTAAAGAATTTTCTTATGATTTCTCTAAGTCTAATAAACCCCTTTCTCCCAGCCACAGTCACAGTTTTTTTACAAATGAAAAAAAAAACTGTGAACAAATTTTGAAAAGAGAGACTCAAAGAACATTCCTGCAAAGTCTGCTTAAAATTGGCCCATTAGTTGATTTTTAAAGAATTTTCTTACGATTTCTCCAAGTCTGATAAGCCCCTTTCTCCCTGCCAAGGCCACAATTTTTTACAAATAAAAAGATTTGTGGTCAAATTTTGAAAAAAAATGACTCAAGGCACATTCCTGCAAGGTCTGGTTCAAATTGGCCCAATGGTTGATTTTTAAAGAATTTTCTTATGATTTCTCTAAGTCTAATAAGCCCCTTTATCCCTGCCACGGCAGGCAGGGCTCTCGGAAACGACAGTACTGTCGTCTGAGACGACAACTTTTCTCAGGGGACGACAAAAAATCCTATCAAAGGATTCCGCCGGACGACAAGTTTTTTCAAGGCACGCGTCCAGGTCCTCAACATATCGGCTGTCTATAGATCTTACATGTACACTCGGCTCTAGATAATCAACCCAATCAACTGTGTCATGAAAAATCGATAATCGGCCACATATGAAGTCGGGTAGACGAAAGTGGTGGGCGTGGCTTTAATTACCGCTTCTAGCCAATTGGAATCAATTATCAGTAAAAGTTGTAGGCGGAGTCTGACTTTAAATGAATGTTAATTAGCCTTTACCAGACAATGTTATTTGACGATTGTAAATAAGTATTGATTGATGCAGTTGAATGACTTATAATCTTTGCGTAATTGAATTCAATTGTTTACCTAAATTATTGTCATAGTCCAACAAGAATGATCAATGCAACATATAAAATGAAAAGAACGATTAAGAATCTGTCATTACACACTGCTTAGAAACTCGGGTAGCATAATAGTGCCGTGTGCAAAACTGCATAACTCAGTCTCTTTACACGTGTATTGTTTTATTTGATTGAACAATAAGGGTACTTCCTAGTACACTTTCTTTTACTGCGATATTTCATGTTAAATGGGAGTTGAATCTAAATTATTTAATTCAGAATTCTCTGTTTACGGCCGATGACTAGCGTGAAATTTTATTTTCTTCCGGTAAAGGTAAAGGTAAATTTGACCTGCGAAATAAATAGAGTAAAATATGATCTCTGTTTCGGGAGGGGGGCAGTCTGCGAATTTGGCCGGTAATCCAAAGTCCGAAGCTAGACTAGTGAAAATTGATTTCCGGAAAATGCCGAAAGTTTGTAGACCAGCTTAAGTAAGACAGGTCTACTTGCGACGTCCTTATTGCTTTTGGAAAACAATAAACATTGAGACAAACTGAGAAAAAGATGATAACCAGCATTTTCTCTGTATGCCTCTTTACTTTCCATGCTATATTGTGTACAAATCCTTAAATATACGATCATTGAAGTTAGTTTGGGAAAAGGACAAAAGGTTAAACCACGGAGAGAAAGGTCATAACAAGCCAGCCATCTACAGGTCAGGGTTATGATCGAAACACATTCTTACCTTTAGAAATAAACAAATAAAATATCCATCAATAGAAATTTTATCTTACAAAACTTGTGTTTACAAAGTTTTGAATTGGTCTATAAATAGATACAGATCCATGTCTTTGTGTTAGCAGTTAACCTTGATAGTGACTACATGACGTCATGACCCTTACCTTTCACGCACCATTGATCAATCTCTCAATTCTTTATTACTTGGAGCTCAATCTGTATTTGAGTAGTTTTTACTTCATCTTCACCAGTTTTTTCTCCTTTAAATGTGTTAATAACACTAGATTTATTTTTTTTGTTTTTTGGAGTTTTGTTTCTTCTTTTCTTAAAACAAACTAATTTCTTTCAAAAATCCCTTTTTTTGTTACCCCAAATTATACAAATAAACAAAGTATGATAGAAGCAAACACTTGATTCCTATTTGCTCTTTTTATTGAAATTTTCAAAAGACAACAGGGTTTCCAACTTTTCCACTGACTTTCAATTTGGGGGTATATTAACCACTATTTTTACCATGCTTGTACACCTTCTATAAGAAACAAAGAAGGTTGCTTCAACTTGCTTGCAAAAATTGGGGATACAGGATTCAATTAAAGGGGGGGGGGGGGGGGTATAAAAAAACTCATTTTATTATTATTACTATTATTTGAAACCCTTGACAAGTCTATGTATATCCATTTTTAAGAAGTTTTTTTAAAAACTTTGCTCCTTGAAACTACTGTCTAATTCATATTTAAAAGTTTGGTCATTGCGAACTCATTTGACGCTTAAGCGGTACAAAGTCCTCTTTTATGGTGATGGAATACAAAATTTTCTGTGTGGAATCCAACTTTTTCTGAAGTTGGATTCCTGGAATCCTACTTTCAAAATCCTAGTGAGAGCTCTGGCAGGGGTTGAAAAATTTCTTCAAGCCTACTAGTCCTGTAGGACTAGTAGCTCTGAATTTCTACTCGCCCTAAGGCAACCCAACTCGCCCTTAAAGATGAAGAAAATTTTAGACTATTGGCTCTTAGGATCCATGCATTATTATGCAAATAACATAAATCTTTGACTCTACAAATAAAGTTTCTTCCGTAGATCTATAAATGACAGACAGGGCTCGCGCTGGCGATCGCCACTTCAAAAGTCATAGGCGAATAGGACAACAACTTTATTAAAAAAGATGATCAATAAATCGAATGTTGCTCAGACTTGACTCCATCTTTTACCATAAATCAATCGCCGATAAAATAATTCTGTAAACACTTACTTTTTATTTAATTCGAAAGATAGATTAGCTGTCGAAATGGTCCAGTAAGCACACCAGTTTAATATGTACAACTACCCGGTAAATGTGAAAGAATTTCTTTGTGTAATCGCGAGGCAGCATAACAGAAAGAGACAACACATATGTGTTAAAACCATTTAACGTCGGTGTATTTACTACATAGATAGCGTTTTGTTTTCATTGCTTCATCCGATTTTCCCGCGCTTTCTGGGCACACGCGACTTTTGTAAACAAATCATAGTAAAACGTAACCTTATTTGGGTGCGGAAAAATCACGTGATTATATTGAGACTGGAATGACTACGTCATCAATTGACTGTGTTTGCTCTTGCTCAATTTATCGCATATGAGTAACACAGATTTACCCTAGTTTCCTTGTTTAGTTTCACTTTCGGGATTGATCGACATAAACAGGGAAAGGTCTTATTTTACAGCGAATATTATTGTTTCCGATATGAAGTTTGAAATAAATACTTTCTTTTCGATCCTTTTTTTTTTCCCCTCAATCAGCCTGATTCAAGTCCTAAATTTGCACTCGCCCCGTCGGACTAGTTCGTCCACAAATCTACTCGTCCTACGGCATTTTCTACTCGCCAATGCGAGCGGGCGAGTGGATTTTTCAACCCCTGCACGGCCATGTTTTTTTTTCAAATGTAAAATTTCTGAACAAATTTTGAAAAGAATGACTTAAGGCACATTCCTGCCAGGTTTGGCTCAAATTGGCCCAATGGTTGATTTTTAAAGAATTTTCTTCTGATTTCTCCAAGTCTGATAAGCCCCTTTTTCCCTGCCACGGCCACAATTTTTGACAAATGAAAAAATTTGTGAACAAATTTGGACAAGAATGACTCAAGGCACATTCCTGCAAAGTATGGTTCAAATTGGCCCAATGGTTGATTTTTAAAGAATTTTCTAATGATTTCTCTAAGTCTAATAAGCCCCTTTCTCCCTGCCACGGCCAAATTTTTTGACAAAATAATAAAAAAAGAAATATAAAAATTTGTGAACAAATTTTGAAAAGAGTGACTCAAGGAATATTCCTGCTGAGTTTGGTTCAATTGGGCCCAATGGTTGATTTTTAAAGAATTTTCTTATGATTTCTAGTCTGATAAGCCCCTTTCTGCCTGCCACGCCCACATTTTTTGACAAATCAAAAATTCACGAACAAGTTTTGAAAAGTATCACAAAAGGAACATTACTGCCAAGTTTGGTCAAAATTGGTCCAATGGTTTAGGAGGAGAAGATGTTGAAAGAAATTGTGAACGGACGGACGGACGGACAGATGGACGGACGGACGGACAGACGGACGGACGACGGACAAAAAGCGACCACAATAGCTCACCTTGAGCACTTCGTGCTCAGGTGAGCTAAAAATACCAATGTCTGATTTAATCAGTTACACCATAGGAGTACTAATAGCATTTTCTCCTTTTGCAATTACTCATTCTTTACTTTTGTTGTAGATCTACAGTGGCGGATCCAGGATTTCTGTGAAGGGGGTTCATACATTCAAAAGGGGGGTTCTGACATACAAAAGGGGGGTTCATTTTCCTAGTTTAATGCAAATTTGACGGAATTTCTGCATAAACATGAAATAATCAGGCTACAGAGGGGGGTTCGATCGAACCCCCCGAACCCGCTCTGAATCCGCCACTGATCTACACAAACAATTCCCTTGATATAGATCTATATTGAATCAATTTTGTTATCTGCAGCAGCTTTTGAAAATTGGATCAGTCCAGTTTTTTGTCATTTTGAGGAAAATTAACCTCTTACCCCAACACTTAGATCTAAAACTATGTTGAATACCTTAACCCTTTCCCAAACAAGACCTGGTTTTGACGTCCCTATTAGAAAAGGCTTGGGAAAACATTGAGACAAAAGAAGAAACTGCTGATAACCAGCAGTTTCTCCTTTTGCCTCAATATTTTCTTGGCTATACAGTGATTCAGCTGGACAAAATTACTGTCCGGCCAAAATGGCCGGACAGCATCAACGTCAGTCGGACATTTTTGATATCTTCCGGACAAAATTGATAAATAAAAAGGAACATGTAAACAAAAAGGAACATGTGTTTTTCCTGCAGCAGCTTTAATTTTGAATTGGTAATAAACGGACCAATAATAGAAAGAAAGCGAAGACCAACACAGTTAGAACTCCCTGTGGTATATTTCTAATCCATTCTTTTCATACATGTATATTCGCGCCACACAAATTATGGTCGGATGTTTAAAAGATTGAAGAATCCAGGACCACAAAAATAGTAAATAAATACGAATATTGAGTTGTTGTGTTTTTTTCACCTATCTTCCCTGATTTATTCCATCCATCCGATAAGGTCAGTAAAATTAATATGACGACGCTTTAAACCTAAATGCAACATAGGGCCTAAATGCAAACTTCCTTGGAAAATTCTATTTGATTGACACCTTACCGATTGAGTGATGATGAAACGAGGTTAAGAAGGCGTGGTTTACATACCCTAAAACGGTCAAAGCCCAACCCGCAATCAGATCGGGTAAGGTCACTGTAAAAATTAGCATAAAGGGGGCGCTTTGCAGCTGTCATCACGCGTCGTCTAAAGTTATTTTCCTCTTCTTTCTATCGATCTATCTATCTTTCTCCTTGAATGCTTTTTCTTTATTATTTTTGTTACTTTTAAATATTATATAGAGTCTAGATCTACGGTATTTTCTAAAGTTCATTGTGAACCGCAATTATTTCTTCGTTATTGAAAAGATTTTTTTGTTTTTCCATGTTCTGAGTTATGCCGGTGTAGGCCTATTGCGCCAATTCGCTTATCCCTCTAGGCGAGTGAATATTGTATACCCCAAATACGAGGTATTGTCGAATTCGTTGATCCCATCCACATGTAATTTTCGAAAATGCCGGGTAGCCTGTTCGGAATCGGTAGGAATCGGAATTGGTAAAAAAGTATCGAGTATGTATCAGAATCGGTTAAAATCTAACAGTGCCAATCCCTAGCGACTATAGAATTGAACTCGGACAAAATGTCCGACGAAGTCAACTTGGTTTCGGACATACTGATTTTGTTCCGGACTATGTCCGAGGGCCGACGCCAAAATGAATCACTGCTATATCACACACAAATGCGATATTTATTAACATCCATTTTGTTGTCTGCAGCAGCCTTTGAATTGGACCACCCTAAAATTTTGTCGTTTGGGAAAGGGTTAAGAAGTGAAACTGAAAGTAGAAAATTCTTATATTGTAGCTCAATTATTGTGTAGAAATATAATTTGTTGGCAGATCTAGATCTATAAAGGAAAAAGGAGCAACTTATGCTGGCATACCCTAACACAAAAAATCCCTGGATTAGACATTGGTTTTGAAAAAAGTAAAAAAACATTGAGACAAAAGGAGAAAAAGTTGATAACTGATTTTACTCCCATTGTCTCAATGTTTTCTTTCTAGAATCTAGATCTGTCTATTTAATCATTGTTAATTACATTTCATTTTCAAGATCGTATCTACATTTTGTTGTCTGAGCCGGATTAATATTTGACCAGTTTTGATTGTTATTGTTTGTGTAAGACTAAGAGTTGAAAATAAAGAAGTTGCGCCGAATCATTATTGAACAAAGGAAACTTCGATTGGAGGGAAATCTCCGGAAAACTTTTGAGATCGAACTGAATGAAATCACGCTCGATCTGTTCATTCAAGGGATCAATAATTTTAACAGTTAATCAATCATTGAAAACATAAATTCTCGTGATAACGGTACTCGGTCAACGCTACTCACGATGTTTATATTCAACTCATGCGTTGGACACATTCACATTTCCCGCGTTTATGTCAAAGACAATGCGCATGCGCTATCACGTAGTTTTAACGTCCGTCGAAAACACGTGTGTTATCTGAATGTGATTAATTAATCACTTTCACGCGATAAAATCGACCTTAATTGATACACATATTATTCCGATTGCTACCAATTTCAAGTATAAATATAAATCAAAGTGAATTACCTTGCAGAGAAGCTGTAATACCATCAACATACTTCCCTTGAATATCTGCACACATGTACATTGTCAAGGATTCGTTCTTGGAGGTTACGGAATTGACGATTAGCCAATCAAAATGAGTAGAACTGACTCTCGGCAACTTTCGGAATATTGACCGAGTTACCGATCGAATTCTTCACTCATGACTGGATAAATGCAGATGTAGGGGAAAGCAAAAAAGCATAAATTTGGTGACATTTGACAACAACATTGAAAATTCAAAGTGCGTCTTAGACAGTTTAGTCTTTCGAAATACATAATCAATATTGCAGAACTTTGTCTCTAGATCTAGATCTAAATAAACGAAATAAGTATTGATATTTTTTGGAAAGCGAGACAACTGTTACAGATTATCTGTAATTGGATCTCTACAAGAGTTGCTCTTCTTGTATAGGAACCAATTTAGTCAGTATGTACATTTATATATCAAAGACCCATCGGAAGCATTTTCAGAAAAGGAGCGTCAAACATTGACTTTTCTACAACATATATAAAGTCCGAAAAATTAGATAAACCCCCCAAACATCTTATTTCTTGTTAGAAGTAATTTTAAAAGAAGGCTATGTACACCTATCAGAGAAACATATTTAATTATTTATGAATATCATTCCTTGAGAATGGTTATCAGTTGTTGTGAGCACTCGCGCAGAAATTTTGGATGTACGAGGGACGTCCAATTAAAAGTGGTACTAATGGTCCACAATACCTTACGGTTATATAGAACTAGCGGTGCTTGCTGGTATCTGACGGGAATAATTACTGCCTATACTTGGTCAAAATTTGAGACAAATTCTTTCACTCTTTCAAAAGTTATTTAACTTTAAAGTTTGTTCAGTCGTATACACTGGCTAAATTTCGTTGGATGTACCGGTCTACAATAAAGGTCGCATAGGTTTTGAAATATCTGCATCACATGAATGTAATGAACTGTAGGCCTATCAGATTCATGGACATTCGAACGTTGGATATACGTCAGTTTTTAGGAAGTTAACAAATATCGAAATTGGTAAAACTGGCCTGAATGATGCCCCCCTCTCAGGCAACCCGAGAAGAGCTAGTACCAAAGCAAATGTTGCTGTAAATTCCGACATGAGCGAACAAGACGCATGGTTCATTATGCAAGACATAGCAGATAAAGTTGGTTTTCATCGGGGACATGTTAGGCCTATACAATTTTGACGAAAGGGTTGCAACACAGACAGGTTTATGCCTATTGGGTCCCCAACCAGCTGCCTAAAGGAGAGAGAGCCACTCATGTAAAGGTGGCAAAATATATTTTGAAATAATGTAATGCAACAAATGTGGGCTTACTGAGCTTTATACATATGATTGAACAATAATCTACTATTATGAGCACCAAATGGCGTGTCATTAGCAAGCAATGGTCGCGAAAAGATCAGACAAGGTCCGTAATAGCCAAAAATTTAAAAGCGCGGTAACAGTTTTGTACGCGGTAATTTTCAAATGTATTCTAAATTACTGTTTCAAATAGTACCACTTTCGCCGGTCATTCATACAAGAAATGTTTGTCGGCGAAAGTAAAGAAATGTCACGAAAAGAGCAGGTCTAGGACCGGCTAAAGAGGCATGTGCCAAATCCATGACAACGGAGCTGTCCACAGGTGTCCTCTTGTTCAAGACTTCCTGAAATAGACACATGCTGCACAGTGTCTTCATCCACCCTTATAGTCCAGCTTAAGCCATTGTGGCTTTTTTGTGTTCCCCAATGGCGACGAAAACAGCCGCTGGTCGTCGGTATAGGCCTTTGTGTTCTATGTGCAGTTCAATTTACCAGTGTCTGCGGGGTGTTCCAAAAGAGGCCCATTTATTGGCATAAAAGTAATGGATCTCAAAACTTCAGAAGTGTCTGGGTATCAAAGACGATCACTTCGAAGGATTGAAGAATCTTAAAATTGAATTGCGACATAACTATGGCTTATAGAACCCCAGTTCCAAAATTAATTGAACGCCCCTCGTAAGTTGTCGGGCCCGCTTGATTTGGCCTCCTTTAATTTTTCTAAGTGTTTTTGTATATTGTCATCATCGAATTTAACAATATTTTTGGTTTTCTCTGTTTTTTTTTTTTTTTTTTTTTTTTTTTTTGAAATTAGGAATGTTGGTGGCATCCTCGTTTGTGAATACAAAAAAGTCATTCAATAATTTTGCCTTTTCTTTATTGTTTGTCACAATTTCTCCATCTTTGTTTTTAAGGCAGCAGAAAAAAATATCTATAAATTTAAGATAGACTATATTGTTGTAGATCTATAATTCGAACAAAAATATGCGAAGTAGACCATATTTCATACTGTTTGGTATTTCAGATGAAACATAGATCATGTTATAGCCTATTGGGTCTTTTCGTAATTCCGGTAATACAGAGTTGTCGTTCCTGTGGGACGGTATGTTTACTTCCATTTGCCTGTTTGACAAGCGGCAACTTAATATTTTCATCAAATCAATGAGTAATTAAATGAAAGTGATCTTTATTGTAACTTAATAATGGAATCTTATAATACCTCTGCACCTTCCATCATTTTTCAAACCATTCGGAGATCTATAACAAAAGAAATATCCCATAATCCGATGACAGGTTATCATTGAAAATATTTTCCCCGTGATGTGCCTCAAATCAGGCCAGTGTCGATTTGTGACGTCATGACTTTGCATGACTTACTCTAGTCATATGACGTCATAGAAATAAAAATAGGGGCAGCTTAGGGGAAAATAGGTACATGTACAGTCAATCTTGTTTTAAGCGACCACCCTGGGGGAATCCCAAAAGTGACCGCTTAATAAAACGGTCGCTGAATACAAAATCCAACTTTTCATGCAAGTTATTTTTTCCACAAAAAAAAACTATTCAGGAATTAGAAGGGCTATGATCGATCAATTTATTATGAAGATAGGGCTATGATCGATCAATTTATTATGAAGTTACAGTAAATCTGCAGTCGATATAAGGAACAAATCTTTGATTTAATCAATTTGTGAAAACACAGGTGGGGATTGATGACATGCAGTGTTTTATTTCAGCAGTTCTGTTCAACTTCGAGGATTTTTGCTAAGACAGAGTGATTTCCCTTTGTTTATGTTGGACTTGATTTTGTTTGTATGTGAATTTAATCGAACAAAAAAAAATCTGTTTACTTTAGAGAGGTCAATAATACACACTAAGTCTACCAAAGTTAAAACTTTATGATGAGACGCATGATTTCATGGAATTTGCAATGTAAACTTACTTGTAAATTCAGATTAGTGTGTGAAGAGGTTATGATGAGAACATTATTCGAAATGAATTAGGGCAATCCAAAATGCTCAACAAACAAACTGGTACACCAACAATATTAGCCACACGCGATATCATTGGTTAAAACTTTTTTCTTTCGTGATGCCCCATTGGTCAGCGTCGAGTCGTATTGTTTACAGTTTTGATTGAATTCACAGGTGATTAAATTGTCCTTAATTGGGCAAAGTTCACAGCTTTCATCTCGAGTACATGCGTTTGACACCTTTTACAAATTATCTGTAATGTGGAACGGTCGCTTAAACTATCATCCTATTGTTTAAGGGCCCCAAAAATGCCGGTCGCTGTCGCGTTGGGGAAAAAACGCTTAACACAACAATTTAAAGAAGGAATTTCATCGGGAGGACCCGAGAGTGGTCGCTCCAAGCAAAAAGTCGCTTAATGCACGTGGTCGCTTGAGCAAGATTGACTGTATATACATGTACGCTGTGAGCGAGTTTTTCCAAACAAATATTTTGTAAAATTTTGTTTGTAAGAACATTCCGCCCCACACTGTTTTCCACTGTCAGAAAACGATTAATATCGAAAATAGAAATAGAATAAGTGAATGTTAAAGTACAGAAAATATTGAGGAAAGAGGCGATATTTGTGACTATCATCATATTGCTTCCTTTTTCTCAATGTTTTCCAAACTATCTACTGAGGTCAAATAGATCTACAGTACCTTAATATTAGGAAAAGGGTTTAAAAAATTGAAGAATTCGTTTTTTAAAGGGCCGAAAAAATGATGCATTTTTTAACCCTTACCCAAACAACAAAATGTGGTCCTTTCCAAATTAAGTCTTGCTAACTATCAGAATGAATGTGGGCATCAAAACAAAGAATTGGTTAGGAAAGGGTTAACATAATAAACCATCATTTCGAATTTAATTCAAATTTGAAGCAGACGGTAGACTATGATACGTAGATCTACTTAGAAGAACAGTTTGGTGTAGATTATATTGAGGGAAAAGCAAAGTCAGCATGTTTTTCTTTTCTCTCAAACCTTTGCTATTTTGTTCAAGTAGATCTATAAATTCATTGTTTGTTCGTTAAAGCTTTCCCAAACAAGACCTGGTTTTGATGTATGTAGGCTAAACTACTTAAGAGAAAAAACTTTGGGAAATATTTTGGCAAATTTAAGAGCATCCAGATTATCCTGATAACCAGCATTTTCTCCTTCTGCCTCAATAGACTAGATCTACTTTGATATGTAACCGCTTAGTGTGTTGTGACTATGTTGTGATGGGCTTTCTCTTTCTTCTCTCCGCTGAGGTTCCTCTGTTGGAATCTCCCAACGATCTACGCGTTCCGGCTATAATACTGTCTCTCAGACTCGGGTAGGCCTAGGCCAGATACGATGTTTGGTTCTAATTCTTGCGACTTATTACAGAATCCAAGCTCGTCTTGTTACAAGTTGTATTTGCCTCCTTCGATACAGTTTGTGCAGTTCAAAATTTCCAATTCTATCCACAAAATTATGACATTCATAAATGCAGAAGCGATTCTTTCCCACTAATAGCGCTTGTTTACATTGACACCGGAACACGGTATACCGTCCCGCACGAACGACAACTCTGTCACGACGGAATTACGAAAATCCGGAATATAGCCTAGTGGGCCTAAGCACATTGTAGTGTTTTATTTTTCATTCATTCTATGCACAAGTTCATAGATTTCGACAGATTTAGGTTAGATTTGGGAAAATTTGGGTAAATTTGGGAATTTCGTGCCGCCAAAAACTATTCAATTATCGTTCAAAAATTGTAATTTTCATCCGACGAATATTAATTTTCGTCGCGACGGACATTTTCTTTTTTGTCCAACGAATATTTTTTCGTCCGAGAAAAATTTTCTTCAATGTCCGACAAATATTATTTTTCGCCCGACGAATAAGGCCTATCATTTTCTTTCAGACGAAAAGATTTGAAGCAGAGAAGGTGGAAAAATGCCGGGAATAAGCTAGATGTGGTAGATTTAAGAAAAATCAACTGTTGAAATAGTTATTGAAGATGAACAAAAATTTTGGTTGATCTTCAATAACTTTTTTTTATCAGCTGGTTTGTCAAAAAATCTACCACGTCCATCTAATGCGTGACGTTTGCCCACCTTCTCTGCTTCAAATCGGTCGAGTATCAATATATATATATTTTTTAAAGATTTTCTGAATTTTTTGTATCAAGCCATTATCCACCGTGATCTCTATTTAAAGCCTCTCTTACAACCGGTCGTACGTGCTCCTGCGTGCGGTCTGCGTCTAAGACGTACGTTTAGTCGTGCGATGCACGCACGCGCAACGTACGATTTTCGTGGACGCAACCACGACGCAGACTGCACGCAGCAAAGAATTGACCGGACAATTCTAATGAGGCGCTCTTACAACCCGTCGTGCGTCTTTATAAATCGTGCGATTTTGCAGCGTTTAAAAACGTACGATTTAAAAAGATGCACGACGGGTTGTAAGAGAGGCTTTAATTACGCATGAAATATGTCAAAATAATTTTTACGTTCAGCAAAGACTGAAATATGTATACAATGTATACGTGACCCGTCACGCTAAAAGGGACCTTATCCGAACTCAAAAAATCCAAATTTCGACAAACTTGTCAGACTCACCACAGATTAACCTGATACTGTATGCGAAAAAAGAACGTAAAGTAAGGTATGGAAAACATTCTGGATTTCGAAAACTACAAACAAGTGAAAAGTGTCGGCCCTAGTCTGGCTGCACGGACTGCGCAGACTGACTAGGGTCGATATTTTTCACACTTCCTATAAGGTCCCTTTTAGCGTGACGGGTCATATATACAAAATGAAAATATGTCAAAATAATTTTTACGTTAACCCCTTCCCAAACGACAAAAATTTAGAGTGGCCCAATTCGAAAACTGCTGCAGACGACAAAGTTGACGTTACTAGAGATTGGAATTGTATATAATATGGCCAAGAAAATATTGAGGCAAAAGGAGAAACTGCTGGTTATCAGCAGTTTCTTCTTTTGCCTCAACATTTTATCAAGTTTTTTCCTGTAATGAATGTCAAAACCAGGTCTTGTTTGGGTAAGGGTTAAGCAAAGACTGAAATATGTTAAGATGAAGATGACGTTTTATTTTAGTGTCGACAGCTATGCTGCCAGAATAGTTCCGTCCATGAACATCTCTTTAACACGGCGGAGATTGTCCATGATGGGATGGGTAAATCTACGGACAAATACCTAGCTTCAGGTAAGACATTTTTCTCAATAACTTTCTTATTTACAAAACGGGTTGTTGCATATATCCCGCCTTACTGAGCTCTTTCCGCTGATGTATGCCTTAGGGGAGACCGGGGCTAGTTGGTCCATAGGGCAAGTTGATCCAAGGGCATTTTCTCTAAAGTGATTACAATTATGACGACCCGACAGTATTAGGCACAACATAATCCTTGATTACAACAAATTTACTGAAAAACCCCACAACATAGCTGTCTCTGATCGCGTTAAAAAATTAGAGAAGAAATTCTGAGTTTGCACCACAAAAGTAACTTTCTCGCACCTGCATGTTTTTATTTTTGCCTTCTCTATGTATCTAGTATTTTGCACATGCTATACATTTTTAGAAAGCTTATAATCTATGAAATTCAACAGCATGTCTTTTCTTTTTCTTTTTTTCCATGGCGCTCGGGTAATGAGTGAATATTTACAGTGTGGTATGGTCAGGGCAAGTTGGTCCATTTTTTACGGGGCAAGTTGGTCCAACGGAATTATTGATAAAAAGTGATTTTATATCGATTTTTCTTTTGTCGCATGCCGTGACAAATTTACAGTATCACTTTTTGCGAATACTATCAACTTTTATCGAGTAATTGAGTTGAGATCTTTGTATGAAAATAAGTCACAGAGTAAGGCGGCCACATTGTTTAGTCATTCAATATGGAATTTAGTGTTTAAGGTTCCGGAACTGTAATGGCAATATTTGGTACACCTATTTCTAGCGTATAGATTTCTTTGCAATTTGGATATGTTGTAGATATTAATAGATAAAAATATTTTACCATCTTAATTTCTAAAATTTGTAAATCCAAGGGGAGATAACTGGCTTTAAAGTTTGCATTATAGTCAATGAGAAAATATCTTTTTTGTCAATATTTTCAAAATTAGGCAAATTTTCAAACTATTTAAATGGTAGAAAGTTGCCAAATATCATTTCCCTCCATAACATACAATAAAATAGTTTGTTTACCATACAAATTTTGTGAAAACTGATTTTTTCGTTAGTCAAGGGCAGATAATCCACTAGAATTTATATCATAAGGGGAGATAATGCATTATTTTCAAGTCAGAAACTTTTACTGATTATTTACCATTCACATCATAACATACCAATTTGAGTTTTGCCATACATATAATTGATACATGATATTAAACACTATCAGGTATATTTGTAGTGCAGCTAAATCATTATAAAGTTACAGCCATTACAGTTTCGGAACCTTAAATGAGTATTTACGAAAAACGCATCCTCACCGAGCGTTTTTGAAAACAAAAGTTAGAAAGATATGTAGAAAATGTCCGTGGTTACCACCAGTAGGTTACTCTGTGGGCTACTTATTTACCAAATGCAGGATAAAGACATTAAGCAGTGACTCGAATGTCAACTTTAGAAACAGAGAATTTTATTAAGAGTGTATTTTATCGTAGTAGGAAGATGTGCACTATTTGGAAACAGTTTTATGTTAATAAATGCTTTTGGAAATTAATATATGTTAGTTTGAGGCTGACAACCCATTTTCTTCTATATAATCTATTCGGACTAACTTACTCCGCTGTACGGACCAACTTGCCCCGACATTGGGGCAATTTGGTCCAGTTGACTGCGTCTCGAAAAACGGCTATATTGCCAATAATATATCATTCTATGACCCCAAAACTACTTAAAAAGTTAGAGAAATGATTATACTGAGTGTCCAAAGCAAAAATTATGACATCAAATTAATATTGAAATCAACATCTCGGAAAATGCATTTTTTGGACCAACTAGCCCCGGTCTCCCCTACTTGAAATCTCCTTCTACTTTTTGCAAAAGTTTTTCTGGCCGATTGGGATCATTTTTTTGGGGGGGGGGGGGGGGGAGTATGTGGAGTTCTCAAATAAATCATACATCTGAAGAAAGGGCTCAGTAAGGCGGGATACATGCAATAAACCGTTTGAGAATTGATTGAATAAGAAAGTTATTGCACAATTTCTTGTACCTGAAGCGTAGCCAATATTGCCGTATTCGTTATCATTTCATAATATTATTTGAGAAAAGAGCTCAATCATAACAAAGAAAGACAAAGTCAAGAAAAAAGCATTTTCCAATCGATGAAAAAATAAAATGTGATCCTACCGATCCGTCGTCTAGTTGTCGCTCAAACCACTTTGCAGCAACAAGTTTACAAGCCCTCTTTACACCCGGCTAATACAATAATCATCAGTAATGCTTCGAATGATTCCTGCATTATTTCTTGTACGAAGGAATTTAGCAAACGAAAATGTGATTCTTTGTTTGTACGTGTGTCTATGACAACTGTTGAACTAGAATTGACGGCTCTGTGCAGCGGCCATCTATATATTCTTCACAGATAGAGCTAGTTTTTGACAGCCCTTCAAGGTCATGCGTGAGATAGTTTCTTCAAGGTCACACAAGCGGTAAGTTTTCCAAGGTCAAGCAAGCGACAGTTATTTTCTAGGTCACCCATGCCCATAGTATCTTGTAATCTAATAAAATTCGAGCGGCGAAATTGAAGACGACTCTACTTTAACCCATTACCACACAATGACTCTTTTTGACTCCCTACAAGATAATCGCTTCGGAAAACATTGTGGAAAATGAAGAAATTGCTTGTGACAAGCAATTTCTTCATTTCCCACAATGTTTTCTACCTAAAAAGCTATAAAATTTTGAAATTTCTTCACATTGAAATGTCGTCTGCAACTTCTTTCAAATTGGACTACTAAAAAATTTTGTCGTTTGGTAATGGGTTAAAGGCATTTACCCTCTAACACTCGCCATTGTCCCAAGATGCTTGTTTACGTTTCTGTTTCATAAAAAAGAAAGTAAAAAGAAAAACAAACAAACTAAATAAATTTTACTTTTGTTCGGATAAATGATGCTAATCGTAGGCACACGCAATGAAACATTTCTATGAGATTTTCTTTTGTCCAACGGTTTTCTTCTATATCTATTTGAAATTCTCTGCGAAAGTTCATTATATGCCCTCAAAAAGACTATCACTTGAAAAAAAATTCAATGCACAAGTATGCATGTACATATAGAATATTGAATGTATTGGCTGAAATTATATAATTATATACATGTAATTGTTAGCATGTGTAATATTAAAGGGGGAATGCTCCAGTTTCCTATTTTTCCCCAATGATAGAATTTAGTATATTTATATTTTGTATGTTGAAATTACATGTTATTACCATCGAAAAATAAAATAAAAATGGATTGTCATCGATCTTGTTTGAATTTTATAGGCATTCGTATCACATACCCCTACAGCGAAAAAATGCACAATTTCTTACACCTGTCAAAGGTCACTAAAATGCTAAAATGCAGTATAATCATCGTTTATGCTAGGTTCCCACTGCCGACCAAATTAACTCGACCAAACCCGATCAAGCGATCGAGGTCGGTCGGCAGTGGTGATCGGGATTGGTCGAGATGATCGAGTATGGTCTGCATTGATCGGCAATCCTGTCAATTTGTTTTGTCATGCTAGGTTTCCACTGCCGATCTGATCAACTCGATCAACACGACCACCTAATTTACCCGATCAAGCCCGACCAAATGTGTATACACGACTTCTCCTCGATCTCTAGTCGATCAAACTAGACCCCCGCCCGAGCACTCCCGATCATTTCCCGATTGAAGCCCGACCATCTTTCCGATGTTTACCCGATCACCCCGTCCTTAATTCGAGCCCTACACGATCTATACCCGACCTTCTCGATCTGTACACGACCAGATCGAGCTGATTCTATTCTAGGTGTTCTGAATGAAAATCTGTTTGCAGCGTCTGTGATTATATATATATATATATATATATATATATATATATATATATATATATATATATATATATATATATATATATATATATATATATATATATATATATATATATATATATATATATATATATATATATATATATATATATATATATATATATATATATATATATATATATATATATATATATATATATATATAT
The DNA here is from genome assembly GCA_963680895.1 of Fragum sueziense. Classification (NCBI taxonomy): domain Eukaryota; kingdom Metazoa; phylum Mollusca; class Bivalvia; order Cardiida; family Cardiidae; genus Fragum; species Fragum sueziense. Next base: position 1,916,962 of record OY804608.1, read on the forward strand.
ATATATATATATATATATATATATATATATATATATATATATATATATATATATATATATATATATATATATATATATATATATATATATATATATATATATATATATATATCACATATTCATAATAAGTTCATAATATTGTCAGTTTAAGTATGTACATAATTTAAATGTGACGTAAATGTACTTTAAGCTATTGACTCATCCTTAATCTGATTAAATATAAAGATAAATGCATTCCTTAAGGCATTTAAAGTGACATTTCACATTTATTTCATTTTTTTAAAGTATGTCTTGATGCAAAGATTGTTTATTCTAATGCGTAGAAATGCTATCAGTTTTTTGAAGTTGTTATTTATAAGCAAAAAATACGCCTTTAAAGTTGAGACAGAAATGAAAATACTATATAAATCTGAACTGTTGTCCACAACAATTTGTTTATTTTTAGCACAAAAATATATATTTCTCGTAAACGGTTCAATGTTTTGGCTCGAAATTTTCAGAATTTTCATAAGAAAACATGCTCTTTCAGATAGAATAAAAGTAAAATTTATGTAAAAATAATCGCGAAATGTCACTTTAATACCATTATTTCAATCGTGCGTGTTATGTCTCAGAGCGGGGAATCACTTGAAACGCGATTTCCGATAATATTCAATATTTCTGTTAATATACTCTGTGCGGGATCTCGTACTGTTTGTACACATTTATTACCACACGACCTAGTGTTCCCACTGCCGACCAGACCAACTCGATCAAGCGGTCGAATACAATTCGAGCTAGGTCTGCAAGAGTGATCTGGAGCGGTCGAGATGATCGAAATTGATCTGCATCGCTCGGGCTTCCTACTCGAGTTTTTTTGACATGCAAAAACAGTCGAGTGCGATCGAGTACAAAAATGATCGAGAAGTGATTGTGTATTGATCGGGTAGAAGATCGACCTTGTCGTGAATCAGTCGGGTCTGTAGATCGAGTGTGATCGGGTAGATAATTTGTATTCTGACCTGCACCGAGCGTTCACTCGATTACCTCGACTTGTACTCGAGTAATTTCCGACCACACCCCGATCAACTCGACCTCTGATTCATCTGTTCACTCAATCATATCGGATGAAGAGGTCGGGTTTGATCGACTAGAGATCGAGAAGAAATCATATGGTCGGGATTTATCGAGTGCTTTTTAGCGATCGAGTAGATCGAGTTGATCCGCTGCCATAGAGCAGTTGGGAGCACTCGATCACCTCGACTTGTACGAGTTATTCCCGAACGCATTCCCGATCAACTCAACTTCTGCTCCAACTGTTCATCCAATCAAATCCCGGTAAAAGATATCGACTCGAGCACACACAATCTCTACTCGAGTGATTGTCGATCAGCTCGATCTTCTATACGATCGATACTCGAGCATCTTCCCGATGTGTTTTCTACTCGACCGCTACACGGATTTTTTTGACGTGTCAAAACAAGTTGGCAGGATTACCGATCGATGTAGACCAAAGCCGACCATCTCGACTTATCCCGATCACCCTTGCCGACCGACGTCGACCGGTACTCGATCGCTTGGTCGGGTTTGATCGAGTTAATTTGATCGGCAGTGGGAACCTAGCATCACGTCAAAAAAAATTCGTGTAGCGATCGAGTAGAAAGCACATCGGGAAGTTGCTCGAGTATCGATCGTATAGAAGATCGAGCTGATCGACAATCACTCGTGTAGAGATTGTGTGTGATCGAGTCGATATCTTTTACTGGGATTTGATTGGATAAACAGATGGAGCAGAAGTCGAGTTGATCGGGAAAGCGTTCGGGAATTACTCGTATAAGTCGAGGTGATCGAGTGTTTCCAACTGCTTTATGATAGCGGATTAAACTCGATCTACTCGATCCCTTAAATGCCCTCGATCAAACCCGACCTTATTACTTCTTCTCGATCTCTAGTCGATCAAACCCGACCTATTCACTCTATTTGGTCTAGTGAACCGATGAATCAGAGGTCGAGTTGATCGCGATGTGGTCGGAAATTACTCGAGTACAAGTCGAGGTAATCGGGTGTACTTTCGGTGCAGGTCGGAACACAGATTATCAACCCGATCATACTCGATCTCCAGTCCCGAGTGATTCTCGATAAGGTCGATCTTCTACCCGATCAATACACAATCGCTTCTCGATCATTTTTGTACTCGATCGCACTCGACTATTTTTGCATGTCAAAAAAAACTCGAGTGGGAAGCCCGAGCGATGTAAATCACCTCCACTTCTCCCGACCATCCTTGCAGATTGAGCTCGACCTGTATTCGATCGCTTGATCGAGTTGATCTGATCGGCAGTGGGAACACTAGGTCGTGTGGTTATAAATGTGTACAAACAGCACTAGATCCCGCGCAGATTATCTTAACAGAAATATTGAAAATTATCGGAAACGGTGTTTCGTGTTATTCCCTGATTTGAGACATAACACGTACGATTTAAATAACGGTATTCAATGCCTAAAAGAATACATTAATCGATATATTTAATCAGATTAAGGGTGAGTCAATAGCTAAAAGTACATTTACGTCACATTTAAATTATGTATATATTTTAACAGACAATATTATGAAATTATTATGAATATGTGATGATCACAAACACTGCAGAAAGATTTTCATTCAGAACACCTAGAATAGAATCAGCTCGATCTGGTCGTGTATAAATCGAGATGGTCGGGTCTTGATCGTGTAGTGCTCGAATAAAGGTCGGGGTGATCGGGTAGAAATCGGAAAAATTGTCGGGCTTCAATCGGGTAATGATCGGGAGTGCTCGGGTGGGAGTCTAGTTTGATCGACTAGAGATCGAGAAGAAGTCGTGTACAGACATTTGGTCGGGCTTGATCGGGGAAATTAGGAGGTCGTGTTGGTCGAGTTGAACAGATCGGCAGTGGGAACCTAGCATTAGTCCCAAAAAAGGAATTAAAAACGTCTTACATTTAATTAGAACAGAAAACCCACAATATGTGCTACTGGGCAAGTTTAAAAAAAATGTGACTATTCACTTTTTACATGCCACGGCTTTTACAGAGAAACGTATTCAACCCAATCAAAGCTTAAAACATGTGATATAGTCTCTATATACTGGGTGCCAAGTTTAAAGAAAATCGCTTCACAAATAAAAAAGATATATGTCATTAAAACGTGTCAAAAATGTCAGGAGTGAAACGTTTTTGTGTGACACTTAACACTTGTACCAAATTTCTAAGCTAAGGTAAATAAAAGACAGTGACAGGATACTACAATAAGCACTTGTAATTCATAAAACAACATGTGCATCATCATCTTAAAATTACCTTTTCATCTTATCTTCACTGGTTTAGGATGTGGAGCCTGTTTTATAAAATACCCTTCTGAATTTTATGTCAGGAGTGAAACACTTTTTTATTTCAAAATGTGTTCTCATTTTTGTCTATTCAGCCAGAAATCTACCACTCAATTTTTTTAGAAAGCCATCAACCTTGTGGACATTCTGCACTCTACTATTTAGTGATTCGTGTGTTACAATTTCTAATATTGTGCAATATATATGCTGTCAGGAGTGAAACGCTTTTTGGTGTCATTTTGCAAGATTGTGCACACAATTTTAGCTAAAAGGTAGTGAACATGATTTTAAAATATACTTTGGGCACTGCTTAACCATTTAGAATAGTTTTTAGCCACCCTAATTAAGAAATCTGGATGATATTCTGTAAAATTAGCTGTTATTCTTAACATTTAAATGTCACACTTTGGTCTCATTTTTTTTTTTAAACCTGCCCTACTATAAACGCGTAAATGTATAAAACAGCATACCCACGTGTTCAGTTAAAGCACCGGAGCTGAATTGTTTTATGTCAAAATTTGTATATTTTTGGAAATATTTCAAGTTCTTCAAAATAGAATATGATAAAACTCCCTCATTGTATTAAACAACATGTCCTTGTAATAATTCAAAAAGAAGATGTAAAGGTCAGCGCATTTATTTGTGAATAACAGCAATTTTTATCAGCTACACATGGATAAAATGACACAAAACAGTGGTAACTGCATAGACACTAACTACTGTCTTGCTCTAAATAATCGATTTCCATCTGGGGGAAATTAGTTTCGCATAATAAAAACGCCTTTACCGTGGAAAATGGTAAATTGTAATGACGTGTTATATTATTGTAAATATGGTAGCGAAACATATATGGTACGAAACTTTTAATTATCTACAGTAATGACCGAGTGTTGCGAAAAACTAGAGCATTCCGCCTTAAAGACTTTAATTCAGTACCATATCGTATCTATACATAATAGAGAAGGCATTTCAAATCAGGCGCCACTAACATCCATTGTTCATTGGCCTTTACTCTCGCGTGTGCCATTAATCCTTTCCCAAACGACAAAATTTTAGGGCGGTCCAAATTGAAAGATCCTGCAGACGACAATTTCAAGTGAATGGAATTTTTAATTTTTAGGTCTTTTTGGATAGAAAGCAATGTGGGAAATGAAGAAATTGCTTGTCACAAGCAATTTCTTCATTTTCCACAATGTTTTCCAAAGCCTGCATCTCTTGGGGATTCAAAAAGAGTCACTTTGTGGTAATGGGTGAATATACTTGGGTGAAAAGAAGCAACTTCACCAGTTTCTGTTTTTCTTAGACTGTTCTCCGACTGTATTTTCAGTCTTTGATAACCGATTCCAAGACCCACATTTTGTTACCACGGATTTAGATTTTTTTGTTTTAATATGATATAAAAAAGTAGGTTATATGATAATAATTATGATAAATAAACCAACATATCTGCACATCCATGGTATCATCATATTCGTTTTTGTATTTGGATGAATTAACACATCAATCAATCACATTGTCATAGGCATTCATATTGTTATTTGAAAATGAAAATTGATGTAGGATTGATGGTAAATATCCATGCTATTATGGCGTCGCACGTTTGTAAAGTCCATATTCGTGCTAAATGCTGTGTACTCGTGTAACCCACATCTGATATTGTTTATTTCATTTTGCATGAGTTAGTCCAAGTATCTTTTTCAGCCAAAACAAAATCTCATTTCAAATAGATATAAGTATTTATTTCAAAAAGTCGGTTAAAAATTTCCACTGACCAATTTAAAAGACATACCGGTAACGAGAGAAACGTTTCGGCCTTCGTTTTGCAAAACATTACGCATACTTATATACGAGGGATGTGCAATATGTTTTAAATAACTCGTATATAAATGATATTTTCCATATTATTTTTATGGCGTGTGGAACGTTGCAAAATTCGATAAATATTTTTATGTGATATAATTTTATATTTATATTCTATATTTTTTTTATTTATATTCTAAAAATATTTTTATGTGATATAATTTTATATTTATATTCTATAATTTTTATTTATATTGTATATTATTTTTATTTAAGTTCCATATTTTTTATTTATGTTCGATAACGCGAAAAAAAAATGATAAAGACAGTGACAGTGTGTGATCCTATCCCTATATTATGCGAACAAATTTATAAAGATAGACGACAGCATGTTTTACACACCTAGTGGGGGCATTGACTAAGTAGCCAGTCTACAATTTCCAGTCTATTTTTTTTTTATTATTTTCGGACTGACTAATTTGACGCATCACTTTATCCATTTTTGGATAAATCACTACGCGGTGTGCATAACTCCAAAATCCTGTCGCCAAAAAGTAGCAAGCAGAAAATTGAAATAAAAACAACATTTGCAGCAAAATAAAGTTTGATTTTCGTCTCAATTTTATCGAATAAAATAATTAATTCAAATCGAATTATTCATTTTACTTTATACAAGCATGTGAAGCAAATGTGCCGCGTGACAGGAAGTACCACGTGCATGCACTTTACGGGCGCTGACATCTTGAAAGTTGTTAACCCAGAATGCCCACCATAGATAGATGATAATCGACGGGTGGCGACATCTATTGGTAGATATACACAGAGACACGGTTTGAGGACAAGGTTCAATCCGCCATCTTATACCACAAACCGCGCGGAGAATTGGAGTAAACAAACCGGTCACGTGATCATTTCCCTCTTTGTGTAACGGGTTTGGCAGAGATTTTTCTGGACGAATATATCCCTTCTAGCCATCGAAATACGTCGATTATCATAACAATCGTGTAATTTGGTCATTATTCTGTCCGATGGCGTGTGTTTTTCATAGATTTTCATTCAATTTTACAGTATTTGTTCCATTTTAAAACTTCGCTATATCGCTGTATATTGAATGCACGCGCGCCGTCATTGTGACCAAATTTTTTGGGAGCCTCGTTTTGATAACGTCGATTTGTTACTATTTTTAGAAACAAATTGGATCAGTGTCTCCATGTATTGCTTGTGGGGGCAACCATATTCGTTGTGAATACCGTTGTCCAATCAAATCGTTTGTTACAAATGTCACTAGTATCCCATGATGCAATTATACCACATAATTTTTTTTCGCGCTATTATCGAATATAAATAAAAAATATAGAACATAAACAAAAAATATAGAATAAATAAAAAAATATATCACATAAATTTTTTTTCGCGTTATCGAACATAAATAAAAATATAGAACATAAATAAAAAATATAGAATATAAGAAGAATAGGGGACCCCCTGGCCCCACGACTGCGCATGCGCGAAATGACATAACGGTTCCATGACATAATCATTCTTAAACTTTGGGTCACTTACGCAATACGGAGAGGTCACTTCCTGGCGTCAATTACGAATTAATGAGAGGTCACTTCCTTAAAAACTGTAGCGTCACTTACGAAATACTAAAGGGTCATTTCCGTTCGTCCACGTTTATCACTGCGCATGGTAAAGCGATACCTTTTTCGATCGTTTAGAGCAATAAAGTCGTATCTTTGTTTTTACCTGGTTCAAAATATATAAAAACAGTTTATGATACAAGGGACGCAATATCAACTCATTTTGATTGGATCTTTTAAACGATATATAGCCACCGTGATTCCCCGTACGTTCAATTTGTCACCAACATTCAATATGCCAACACTATTTACACTGTCGAACCACGCGATTGAAAAACATCTCGATGGAGGTTACCTCAACGCATCTGTGTTTCTTGACGTAAAAACCATGTACGACTGTATTGAAAGGTGTTTGGAGCATCCAGACTCATTGTCGAAAAAACCTGGTCAGCGTTTCGAAGCTAAGAAATCATTTACAAACCACATAGGACTTTCTGGTTACGAAGAAGAACCTTGTCGGAAAATAAAGCTGGTATACAAAAAGTCGCGGAAGAATATTTTTGTCGTAACAGCATATCCCATACTGTAAGGATCATAGAACAGAATTGACCAATCAGAGAAGGGCATAGACACCAGCCAATCAGAGGTAAAAATAAATTAGCCAATCGGATAAGACTTTTTTTGTATAAAAGACGGAGTAACCAGCCTGTTTGTCATTAGAGTTCTGACACTCGAATAAACAGTATGGCAAGCAACAGATGCAAACTCCCTTTAGGAAACGACATATTCGTTCAAGTGTGTGAATGGAAAGGAGAACTGAGAATCGACATTAGAGAGTGGCAGGACGATAAACCGACGAAAAAGGGTATTAGTTTACCGTTGATGAGATTCAAGATTCTCGTAGACCAGTTGGATTGTGTGGACAAAGCAATTGAAAACAAACAGTCATATGAAAGGCACCTAGGTGGAAACGTCTATTGTAATATCGCCGTAAACAGCGTGTGTGTGGACATCCGTCAATATTGGAAACCCGAGATAGACATCGTTCCAACCAAAAAGGGCATATGTTTACGACCAGTCGAGTATGGACAATTGAAAAAATGGTTACCGGAGATCCGGACAAATCTACCGGAATTAGACGGAGTTGTACCCTGCTATCTACAAAGCTGCCATTTGAATCAAAGAGCAGCATTACAATGCTCAGAATGCCATCCTAACGAATCTATGAACTGGTAACTAGAGGCGGATCAGAACGACAGATCATTACATAGATAGACATTGTCAATATAAATAGGACGTTATTTGTTAAATTGATGCCTATTTGAATTGACTTACGAAATGGGTAGCATCTTGGTCGCAATGATCTATGATTTTGAACGGGTTGATGTTAGAGATGACGTGTTATTGTGTACTATATGTTTAAATGGAACTAAATCTATAGCTTTCATTCCTTGTGGACATACACTGTGCTCACGTTGTTGCGAACGAATTCGTAGAGCAGGACGATGTTGTTTTTGTAAACGAATTATAATCCATGCACAACGTATTTACATTTAAATATAATCAATATGTTTTACACGTTTTTTGTTGTAAGAATGTTATATGTATGTATTGTTAATAAATATGTCTGATTGGAAACAGTATTTGTCTTCTTTGTATTTTGATCCCGAAACCTCCGCTAGCTTTGCCGGACCCGAAAAATTATATCAACTGGTCAAGGCCCAGGGTAAATTTAGAATCGGTAGACACAAAATAAGGAAATGGCTACAAAGTCAACCTTCTTATTCCTTAACTCGAGGAGCAAGACGAAAATTCCCCCGATCGCGCGTTATCGTAGCAGGAATAGACCAGCAGTGGGATATGGACCTTATGAGTATGGTTGACTTGGCTAAGCACAATGACGGTTACAAATACGTTTTAGTGACCGTAGATATATTTTCACGTTTCGCTCATTGTCAACCGATCAAGACCAAAACCGGAATCGATGTAGTTCAAGCTTTAGAGAAAGTATTTTCAGGTCATAGAAAACCGAATACAGTTAGAACGGACAAAGGGATGGAATTTCGGAGTAGAGAAGTCAATAAATACCTCAAAAGCATAGGAATACACCATTTTTACGCCCAAAACACGGAAACAAAGGCCAATTATTCCGAGATTTTGATCAAGAATCTAAAACACAGACTGTTTAGATACTTGTTGAAGCGGAGAACGCGGACATACGTCAACGTTCTTCAACAAACGGTGAATAATTACAATCATACCGTCCATAGAAGTCTCGGAGAAAGGCCCGTAGATGTTACCGAGAAAAACGAGGGGGAGAGTAGACTTCAACAATATTTACTGAGAACCAAAGATACGTCGCGTAAACTTCAAAAAAGAAAATACAGGTTTAAAAAGGGTCAGACTGTACGCGTGTCACACGTCAGGAGTGTCTTCGACCGCGAATATTCACAAAAATGGACTGGCGAGATATTCAAGATCAAGAATAGATTCATGAGAGAACAAATACCCGTATATACCTTAATTGACTGGGACCAAGAAGAGAACATCGACGGCACCTTTTATGAACACGAATTGCAGGCGGTCACTGTTGACGAAAGTACAGAATATCATATTGAAAAGATATTAAAAGAGAGGGTACGTAACAGACAAAGAGAAGTATTGGTTCGCTGGTTACATTGGCCCAAGAAATATGATAGTTGGATTCCAAAAACTTCGGTCACGCAGTACTCTTAAACCGCTTTAAAAGCATATATAGTAGAAATTGTTCTACCTATCATCAGTTTTGTTAAGGACAGTCGATACATCACATCATGATAATTACCAACGTCGTGTGCAGCGCCAATCTCGGTTGTCAAGTTGATTTGAGGCATTTATGCTATCGTGTAACTAACGCTCGTTATGACCCTAGTAGATTTCCGGCGCTCATATGGCAACATAAACTTATCGGCGGAAATTGTTTAGTGTTCTCTAATGGTACGATCAACTGTAACGGGAAAGCTTCGAGATTGGAAGAGGGGCGACAACGATTACGACGATACGCGAGACTCATCCATAGGCACGGGTTCGACGTTGGACTGACTCGAGTTCGAATCCTGACGGTGTCAGCCAGTCACGCTCTAAGCGCAAAACTAGATTTGAAGGCTTTGAGTCGCGATAGAAACGTCGTTTATGAACCAGAGTTATTTCCATCCATGAATTTTAAAATCGGAGGAGTCCACTTTTGTTGTTTTCATACTGGTAAAGTGGTGATTACGGGTATAACGAAAGCCGATCAAATCGATGATGTGGTTTACCCGACATTTATTGAACTGGAACTTTACACGCGTAAGAAGGAACTAGTCGCGGAAGATCGAGCAGACTGTTGAAATGACAGATTTTTACCTTTATCTAAACAGTAGCGATTCCCAGAACATACGTAAGAACAACAACCCGGCAGACTTTTACATTCAATTTCCCGTATCGTATACATTGGAAGGGCATTGGACGTGCGCTGTAACAGAAATTGCTCTGACTAGCGATTTTACGCCCAGAAGTAAAAGACTTTACCTGTGCTGCGATTTGTTGCAACAGACGTACGTAAGAAATACATTACAGTCAGTATTTAGGAGTATCGAAATAGGAGCGAGGTACAAGAAACTTCAGACCATCGAATACGGGCGTCCAGTGTACGTGCCAGTGATTGTGAATTACTTCAACTCGATACATCTGTATCTAAGAGACGAAGACTTAAACCCGATCGAATTCAAGTCCAACGATTTTCATTGCGTGTTACATTTTAAGAAAGGATGGGTTCCATAGAAGTGTACGATTATAAACAACGGAAATGGGTTCCTTACGTAGATGATCCTGAGAAATGGTATCAACATTTCAAGGACTTGAGAGACGGTTACGTCAAACCCGATCACAAAGGTCGATATATCGTTGGCAGCGGAGCTCATCTCAGAAAACTCGCTGAAACGAAACAGCAACCTTCAGTGAAGTTGGTAACGCCCGTAGCTCAAGCGGTCGAAATGGCCAAATCGGAGGTGGAACGTAAGAAGGCGGAAGAGAGCGACGCGCGTAAGAAGCGAAAACGTAAGAATACCTCAGTTATAACCTACAAGCCACCTAAGCAACAAAAGCCCAACTTTGGCAATTTCGATTTACAACTCTAAATATGGAAGATTACCACCGAGATGAACTCTCATTATTCGTTCCCCCACCCACCGATTCGTCGTTACAATCGAGAGAATGGATCGTTTATCGTCCCGTAAATCAAGTAACGAGTACGTCTTCTCTCGAATTCAATATACCGGGACAGACTTCGGCTTATATTGATCTAAAAAGAAGCGCGCTGAATTTAAAATTGCAAATTATCAAAGGCGATGGGTCAACGGTTGGCGACGACGAACAAGTGAGCCTAATCAATCTACCGTTCCATACCATATTCGGTCAAGTGGATGTCTCTCTACAGCAAACGCCTTTATCGCATACGGGGATTAATTATCCCTACAAGGCTTACATTGATACGATATTGCAGTCCAATCAAGATTTGCAAGAAAACCTTCTGCTCACGCAACTTTTCCATAAGGATATAAAAGATCTTGGATCAAATGATATAAAAACTGGACCCAACAACGGTCCTTTTTGGATCCATATTGTTCTCCCATAGCTTCTTCGTGACCTGAAGTAACTTATAGACAGCAGAATTGATGCATATTGGACCCCATTTAACAACAGTCCGATCTTGAAACTCAATTTTGAAAAATACTATAAGGGACGTTTTTCCAGATCCCGGCTCAATTATATTTTAAGGGGTAATGCTCCAGTTATTCGGAACATTCGGTCGTTACTGTAGAAACTTTAATGTGTCGCACCATATATGTTCCGCCACTAGATTTTCGTCTATGTGACACGTCTTTACTATTTACCATTTTGTCGACTGTTACAGCTCATTTGTTATGTGAAACTGCTTTTCTGAAGATAGAAATCGATGATTTAAAGTAAGATAGTGGTAAGTGTGTTTGCACTTACCACTGTTTTACATCATTCTTTTCGTGTGTAAATGACAAAAATGCTGTAATTCACTTCATAAGTGCAATGAGATTTCTTTCTCGAATTATTACCAGAACATATTGCTTAAGACACTGAGGGCGTTTGATCAAATTCTTTTATTAAAAATTGAAATATTTTACAAAAAGTGTAAATTTTGACGCCTATAAAATTTAAACAGTATCGATAACCTTTCATTTTTATTTCATTTTTTTCAACTGGTAATAACTCGACAGAAAAAGAAAAAAATAATTAATAAGGAAAAGAAATAGTAATACTGGAGCATTGTCCTTTAATATCCATGTGATATATGCCAAGGTTACTAAGTCTTCTTCTTAGAAGAGGAGAGAAACAAAACTTCTAGAGTCCTCCTCCTCCTCTTTCTCCTCCTCTTTCTCCTCCTCTTTCTCCTCCTCGTTCTCCTCCTCGTTCTCCTCCTCGTTCTCCTCCTCGTTCTCCTCCTCGTTCTCCTCCTCGTTCTCCTCCTCGTTCTCCTCCTCGTTCTCCTCCTCCTCCTCCTCCTCCTCCTCCTCCTCCTCCTCCTCCTCCTCCTCCTCCTCCTCCTCCTCCTCCTCACTTCTCCTCCTCACTTCTCCTCTTCACTTCTCCTCTTCACTTCTCCTCACTTCTCCTCTTTACTTCTCCTCTTCACATCTCCTCCTCCTCCTCCTCCTCCTCCTCCTCCTCCTCCTCCTCCTCCTCCTCCTCCTCCTCACTCCTCCTCCTCCTCCTCCTCCTCCTCCTCTTCACATCTCCTCCTCCTCCTCCTCCTCCTCCTCCTCCTCCTCACTCCTCCTCACTCCTCCTCCTCCTCCTCCTCACTCCTCCTCCTCCTCCTCCTCCTCCTCCTCCTCCTCCTCCTCCTCCTCCTCCTCCTCCTCCTCCTCCTCCTCCTCCTCCTCCTCCTCCTCCTCCTCCTCCTCCTCCTCCGCAATTAAGTTTGTAAGAATGACTGAAACATATGTACGTAAGAATGATCGAATCAAACGGCTTCCTAACAAAATGCATAATTGTCCAATTTGTCAATTGTCATTCTCGAGGCTCGACAACATGCGTAGACATCAGCGTAATACACACGGAGAAGGGGTCGATGAGACGAGAATTTCGACCCCTACTTCCGAAAAAATGACTTTTCAACATCCATTCACGATGGTAGTAAGCGGACCGAGTGGAAGCGGAAAGACTGAATGGACTAGAAAAATGCTGCTTTCCAATATGATCAAAGAGCCTGTCGAACGTATAATATGGTGTTTCGGACAGTGGCAACACCTCTACGACGAAATCCAGCGAACAATACCTTGGATAGAATTCAGTCCCGGTATCCCCGATTTCTTAAGTAGCGGGGATTATTTCGATGTTAGTAAAAAGAATCTTATTATTTTTGACGATCTGATGACGGAGGCAAAATGCGATCAACGTATCGCCGATCTGTTTACCAAAGGGAGTCATCATAGAAATTTATCGGTAATCTATCTAACCCAGAACCTGTTCCCACAGGGAAAAGCCTGCAGAGATATCGCTCTCAACACGCAATACCTGGTCCTATTCAACAATCCTATCGACAGACAGCAAGTCGCAACATTGGCCAAGAGAATATACCCTTCAAATAGCGGGATATTTATGAAAATATTTGAACAAGCGACGGCTAGACCCTACGGCTACTTGGTGGTAGATCTAAAATCGAGTACGTCGGAAAAAGACCGTTTTCGCACCGATATATTTGAACAGAACACAATGTCGGAGTCAGAAGTCAGCCGCGTTTCAGATATTGATAACCGTACGGAATATGGCGATGTAGAAACAGAAAAGAGACAACCAATGATTAGGTCCTCGGTAAAACGATATAACGAAGTTGATAGTGACACCGAATCGACTGATGACGACGTAGAAATTAAGAACAGACGGCCTTCGATGGTACCCCCTGGTAAACGATACAAGATAGATTTGCGAGAACGAGGTATGCGTAAAGAAATATGGAACTCTCGATTTCAAGAGCCTCTAAGAAAGGCTAATCGGGAACAGTTCGTCGAAAAAATTAAAGAATACGTGGATGAGGGTCATACACGTAGAGGTGCTATCGCCAGAAGCGCAAACCACTTTTTACCCTGTTTAAGTAAGAAGTTAAGGTCAAAATATGCTGATTTTCTCATCGATCATCACCGCTTAGAAGAAGGATCCGTACAACCTCAAATATTACAATCGGCAAAGACTCTCAGAAAGGAGCACGAAATGGATTTTGCCGAATCTATAAGGCAAGCGATTAAACTCCGAAAAGATCTATTTACCGAAATATGGCCGAACCATAATGTGAAAGACGCTGATGAGGCTGACACTGACGAAGATGACAACGGTGAAAGTGAGGAAGACGACGAAAAGGACGAGAATACGTAAGAACGAGTGTTCTATAGAAGAGAATACACTAAGACGACAATCAGAGCAGATTCACAACGTATACGTAAGAACCTCTTAAACGACACTAATTACTTTAAAGGATGGGTTCAACAGAGGTGTACGATTATAAACAACGGAAATGGGTACCTTACGTAGATGATCCGGAAAAATGGTATCAACATTTCAAGGACTTGAGAGACGGTTACGTTAAACCCGATCACAAAGGTCGATACATCGTTGGCAGCGGAACTAATCTCAGAAAAATCGCTGAAATGAAACAGCAACCTTCACTCAAGCTGGTAACGCCCGTAGCCCAAGCGGTCGAAATGGCCAAATCGGAGGTTGAGCGTAAGAAGGCGGAAGAGAAGGTATTGTCTCCAACGCGAAAACGTAAAAACACATCAATCAACGCTTATAAATCAATAAGGCAGAAGAAACCCAAATTTATCAATCCAGATTTCCAATACTAGACATGAGAAGAAACGCTAAAACGCTGAAACGTATCGAACGAGTCGTGAAATGAACAATTTTGAACTAGAAGAAATATTGCGAGGGTACCCAGTGACGGTATGCACGGCCGATCAAATTCGCGTTCAAAATGAATCTTTTGTGATCGCCAACACGGATACCAGCGATGGACCCGGAAAACATTGGGTGACGTTTTACTTTCCCAGACGCGGACCCTACGAATTTTTCGATTCTCTTGGTAAAAGTCCGAGGGACTACAATTTCGATTTAAAGAACGATTATTGGATGTTATGCGATCCTATTCAAGACTCTAAATCGAACGTCTGCGGATTATATTGCGTGTATTATATAGTAACTCGATGTACGGGAATGACTTTTAAAGACGTGGTTAAGGCTTTTAACGTGTATAATAGGCCGTGGAATGATGTATATGTAAACAATATTGTAAGAAAATTCTGACGTGTTTTTTTCGAAGAAATAAAGACTTGTATAATAGAAAATCGTTGTTTGTGTTATTTCTATGATAAGAAAAGTACCTTATTATTTTACCCCCGCATTTATGATCCGATATGTTGCGGACGATGAATCCGAATATATCGATTGTATATTGTAGAACAGAACATTTTGAGGCGACGAACACGTTTATTATCGGCATTAGTGACCTTTTGCTTCAATGTATTCCTACAATAAAGTTACGATGCAAACGGAGATCATACTTTTTCTGCGCTATATCAACATTTCGCGGTCTTCCGTAGCCCTAATTCTCGTCGTTTGGGAGTGCTTTAAGCCTCGCAGCCTGTGGCTGTTCACACAAGAGTGCATTATCCTGTATTTAACTATAGCCATGTATCGGAGTATAAATTATTTTTCACACGTCCGTACGTCTATATGACCGTCCGTTTAACCCATTTTCTAAAACAGCTAGCATTTGGACTGCTCCTATTTTAAAAGCTACTGAAGAAGCAAAGCCGGTGTTGATATGATATATTTTGTGGTACAAAATAGTTTAGAAAATATTGAGACAAAAGTTATCAGCAGTTTCTTTGATCTCAATATTTTCCCAAACATTTTCTATTTGAGACGTCAAAACTAGGTCTTGATTGGGAAAGGGGTTATAACGTTGACCACCCCCGAAATTATCAATGTTGAGTTTTTGGACTAGGCGTGCGGGGACAGACGATTGAGTAACTAATTTACTCAAATATTTCAATACGATGGGGTATGAAAACGTATCGTCGTTGTGAATGCAAAACCTCGTATCTCATTTTTTGGAAAATTTCAAAGGGGGAAAGTGTAATAACTTTTCTCAAACTGAAAGGATTAACTTGAAATTTGAACACATCGTTCACAAATAATGTGTCACTAATAATATTTTAGTAAAAAATAGCTCAAAACCTGCAAGAATTGTCTTAACTGGTTACACGAGATTCGATTTTGAAAATCGTAAAAACTATATATGAGGTTTTGAATTGACACCGACGATATGTTAAAGTTGATTATTGAGATAAATGAAGAAACCCTCTTGTTTGTATCTTAATCCAACCCAAACATGACCTGTCTTTACGTCACTTATTTTCTTTACTTAACCCTTTACCAAAACAATTTCAAAGGACGATCCCATGCGAGAGCTAAATGGACGTTAATTCAGATAAGACTTGTGTAGATAGCAAACCGACTGACGTTTCCTTCTTTTATCTCAATGTTTCCCAAAATCCTGTTCTTTTAACAGGTCATACACGCATAAAATAAAGAAAATATTGAACACTAATACTTTCTTCTTTATTATAATGTTTTCCAAAGTGTTCCCAATTAAGGGCGTCTTGTTTGGAAAAGATTATAGTAATAATAAATAAAAAACAACCGATGTATAATTTATTTTACTTTATTCAATAAGCCCATAAGTGGTATTCATTGGGGTTACAAGTGGGACACTTGAGACTCTGTGGCTGAGAGTCGTGCAGACACAAGTTTATATCGTCTAGCTCCGGAATGCAATTATTCACAGTCTCTATTAGATCAACTAAGCATTTAAGCTGATTGTCCTTAAAAAAGACTCCACGCCTCGTGGGTCTGATGTTTAAATCGCCTTCGGGCGACCAAAAGTCTCTCACATCTACACCTTGTAGATTTGAAGAAATCGTCACGTATTGGTTATTTCCTAGGTGGAAGGTGTCATCCTCTGCGTTTTCCCTCTTTGATAGGATGTCAGGAATGATCTGTGTAAATCTGCAATATAAGAAAAAGATATTCAATATCATTGATGTTAGAAAAAAAGCACACTACATAGTTTAGTAATAAAATCATATTTTCATGGGAATGATCCGTATAAATCTGCAATTTAAAAAAAAAATCAATATCATTGATGTTAGAAAAAGTTAAAAAGCACACGCAAGTCATAATAAAATTGTAGTTTCACTGACAAATCAGAAATAGCATTTATAACATACCTTTTCCAACGTTGAAGCGTCAGACAGACACCTTTTTTAGTTGGAATTCGCTCATTCTCGTGGAACCGGATATGTACGTAAGTCTGGTTCTTGTAGTCGCAGACCGTTACGTACACATCTCCGAAGACATGCAATTTACACCGATTAATAGAACTCATATTGGATTGCTTGACACTCTAAATGGTAGTGGTATTTTGGATCTGTGTAGGTTCATTATATATCATCACATATCGTAGGCTACGTCACATGGTTTTGAACCGGACATATACCAAAATATTTCGTAAGTGACGTCGAGTTTTTAAGGATGTTCTTAAAACGGTCATCGTATGACACAATTCGAAGAACCGGTCTGACCCCTCCGTATTTCGTAATTGACTTCAGGAAGTGACCTCTCCATATTGCGTAAGTGACGCCAGGAACTGACCTCTCCATATTGCGTAAGTGACCCGTACGTTTCGGAGTCATTATGTCATGGAACCGTTATGTCATTTCGCGCATGCGCAGTCGTGGGGCCAGGGGGTCCCCTATTCTTCTAATATAAATAAAAAATTATATCACATAAAAATAATTAAAGAATATAAATAAAAAAATTATAGAATGTAAATATAAAATTTTATCACATAAAAATATTTATCGAATTTTGCAACGTTCCACACGCCATATATTTTTCGCCCAACGAGTTTTTGTTTCCGCCAAGGTACATGCAATTCCAGTTGCTAGATAACTATCCTAGCTAATCTTTCTGATTAATTCCGAAATAATTCTTAAAAGACCGTTTTGGTAATACTTAAATGACTTATACACAGCTGAATAAGCTTCATTCCGACAGGACTTTTCCTTAAAGCCAATCGCTTTTTTTCTTTTGTAAAAAACAGGAAAATGCCTTTCTGAAACAAGATCCAGAGATTGGTAGGTAGGGAAGCACGTTTACCTTAGTGTTCATCCTAGTTTTTGGACCAATGAAATTGCAGTATATTTGAAAATTTCGCCGCTATATTTCACATAAACGAACTGCCGGTCAATTTATGTCACGGATATACATAGCCACGCCCCCGTTTCCTGTGCAGTTATGAAAAATGATGTAATTTTTGGGAAAATTATGTAATTTTTGGGAAAATGATGTAATTCCAGTAAGATCCGCTTGATAGTAGCTCCGGTCGGAGGCGTGGTTTGAAGAATGACAGTAGAAGCGTATGTTTTCATTGGTTGACGAACACTATGTCAGATAGAGTCTGTATAGTAGATTCTACGCGACATAAACGTTCAAAGGCTGCGCCTTTTGAACGTTTATATCGCGTAGAATCTACTATACAGTCTCTATCTAATACGTCTCCTTTTCAAGACATTCGGTTTCAATCTTAGATGCGTGTGCTAGCTCGTTGTCCCGAAGCAGGTGACACTATCTCAGTCCTTTAGATAACAAGCGTTGAGCAAAATATTTATGAGTTTACATTATACAGTTTTACTCAACATCGCTCTGACTGCAAGGCCCCTGGGTACTTCAACTTAAACAACTGGTCCATTTATATCAAATAATACAGCAAGCAATATCATCTTTCTCTTTGCAATTTTTAGCCAAAGACTATATTTGGTAACGTATACCTTAGTGTACGCCTTTCCTTTGTTTCAAAAAGTATATCATCATCTGTAACTGTATCTGCCAACAGTTGACGATGAAATTTAGACAACCTTTCTTTATTAGTTTTGCCATTTGTGCTGTCAGCTTCTTTTGTTTAGGTGTAAGCCAATATATCTATGTTACCGTTCAAGCAATTGTACGCATTAAAGCAAATACCTTTTGAGGAATTATTCAAGCAGACCCTTCTGATACGTCTGTCATACGAGCGAAAGGCCCATTACGCGAATATTTAGCACAAAAGTCCAAAACACGACTGACTTGGCAAAAAAATCGAGGCCACCTTTGATGAGATTACATAGATTCTTCTTACGTTTTTGAAATATTGATAACCTCGTAATTTCCCGTTTAATGGATAACGACGGCGACGTTTCACGAAATCTTGAGTATCTAAAGATGACGTTAATTCACGCGTGTGCATTGTGCAGGCCTAACAAAATAACCCGGTCGCATTTTTGGACACAATTAAATTCGTCGCTTTTCAACGAAAACCTCATAACAGCAGCTTGTTTTAAGCTGCAGTTATGAGGTTTTCGTTGAAAAGCAGCGCAATGTTAACGACCGATCATGTTGCACAACATCACTATACATGACTTGTTTGTTACCGTAAATAGTAAATACCATTAAAAGTGCAGCCTGTTTTTAGGTAGTCCTCCCCTTATAATCAAGTTTCAAGTTTATTGGATAACAAAAGACAATATGTCTATCTTGTACATGTACAAAACAATTGAAAGTATAAATGGTTCCAGTTGTTAGCAATTTAAATGAAAATTTGAAGTAATAATCATGTTGAATTTAACAAGTTAAATTGATGGAGAAAAGTTTGTCCAAAAGGTTAAGATTCGTTTTCTCACACACCATACACAAGTATACATCTCAATAACTAGTAATAATATTCGCGCGACGTCAGAATTTTTCAAACGTCGAAAACGTTCATCTGTCGAACTTTCCACCGCCTGGCCCAAATAGGTTCGGATAGGCAACGATGCCGCTCAAAAAGATCCGATGTTTTATTAATCTCAAAATGGCCACATTACGGGTATTGTAGCCTACCTTAATTCACGTGTGAGCAAAGTGCTGCAACAATTAACCCGGTCGCATTTTTGGACAGTCAGTGTTGACGACCGATCATGTTGCACGACATGCGATGTTGTACTTCGCATGACCTGTTTGTTACTGTAAATAGTAAGTACCATAAATGGAAAATACCCTGAAAAGGTTTTCTTGAAGATCTGGTTAGCTCCAATATCATATCGCTGCTTTTCAACAAAAACCTCGTAACTGCAGCTTAAAATAAGCTGCAGTTACGAGGATTTTGTTGACAAAATTACGATATAATGCCGATTCAGGATGATTTCTCGGTGACCATTTTGTGGACGTCCTAGTATTTAGGAGCTGGTATACGCGTGATGGGGTATCACATGGACGTCGTGCACAATAATCGGAAATTTTATACGATTCGTGCTTCACAGTCATGTCAATAGATCTACATCATTTATGGATCTTTTCTCGAATTTTCTTTTCGATGCAAACTTCTGACACTATTTTCATATTTTTTGCTCAAAAAGGCAGGCTTCTACGGAAAAAATCATGTAAACTCATAACAAAATACCTTTGCACCAGTTACCGGTATATGCTAATATCTTTTAAATAATTGCAACGTTAAGTAATACGGAAAATGTCTTATTTTAAGCGGGAAATGTCCCGGAACCACATCCCAACTGTTTCCTTTGCCGTTTTGAAGTTAATGTTGCCATGCGTCAATGTTGGCGCATTTCGACTTTACTGTAAGGGAGAAAACTAATCCGAGTTATGTACACCGCGCTGCATATTTACAAGAGTTGTCTCGCTTGTTTCATCCAGCATTATTGGGTCGTCACTGAGTTTCTGTGTGATTTTTTGTATGACAATAAGCCCAATGGTTTTTTGGGAACACAACTTACACCCGAAACAATCATTTTTATTTTTTATCTCCATTTTCTCTTGATAATTCTTGAGCTAAAATATATTCTTTCCCTTATTCATTAGTGTCTATTTATAATACGTAACGTATATACAGCACCTTTCGAATTGGACGAATCTAAACTAAAACGAATGCTTTCATCTTTTTCTTTAATGTCTATTGCATAACGTCTGTATAGCACATTTCGAATTGGACGAATCTGAAAACTATCTGGAAACGTCTACATAGGATCCTAGATGTTTTTTCAGCCGTTTACCACCTACGCATCTTGACAGTAATCAATTTCAGTGGAGCACGATTGTTGAACTAATTCTATTTGTCTTTGTCCATAATTGGATTGCATAGCAACATACTAGAGGGGATGAATACTTTCTGAATTTCTTATTTCAAATCTTATTTCAAATCTAAACCCTATGTTGTGGGTACTCATAGGAATCGTCTCGATGAGACAATTCCAATGAGTACCCACAACATAGGGTTTGGTGGATTATAAAGTAAATATTTCTTTTTAAAAGAAGTCAAAACACCATTTAATCTGTAGCTCTTAGATTGCCCCGCCAATAACAGTTCTCATCAGTTCCTTATCTAGCTAGGTCGAGTCCAAACGAGGGCATTTAACACCATCGCTTTGTTTGAAGAGAGAACAAAATTTTTGACTATTCCAAATTCAAAGATATAGAATAGAAGACGATTGAAATACAATCTGAAAGTAAACGTAAGGGAAACAATAACAATGTAAACGAATTATAGCTCATGATACATGACATGGCAAATCATCCATAACAATAAGCTTCAGATGCTGTGCCAGGTCATTTGTCATGAGCTATATGCAATCCAAGATTGTTTGGATGCATAAAACAACCCGAAATAAGTTCGATGTTCACCCCTTCCCCTAATCGGAGAAGCTTGGGAAAACATTGAGGAATAAGAAGAAAATGCTGAAAAGACAATATTTTCTCTTTTGTCTCGTGTTTTCTGTGCTATTTTGTACACAAATCCTTTCTTAGCCTACATCTACTTTGTTGTCTGTAGCACCTTTCAAACAGGGACCGTCCAAATATTTACTGATTGGAAAAGGATTCTTTGCTTTTACTTGAAAATGGTATTATTATGCTATCTAAAAAATCGCTGTTTTTCCATGTAATGGCACCAATAAATCCATGTATTGTTTGGACAAAGTCCCCTTTTAACCTTGTTTAATCTGGACAATACATAATTTTGACAGCCCTTTTACAAAGACAATGTTATTTCAAATCAAAACCGTATGTTATGGATACTCATTATATACCCCTGCAAAACTTTTTAGGGGGTATACTGGAATCAGCCTGTCCGTGTACAAAATACTTGTCCGGAGCATATCTCTCATAGTAAAGTAGCTATGATCACGAAACTCCGTGGTTAGATAGATCTCACTAAGGAAAATTGTCGTGTATAAGGGGCAAAACTCTACCTTGCTTATTTTGCGAGTTATTGTCCTTTGTTTTCGACAAAAAGCTTGTCCGGATAGATTTCTAGTTTAACTCATCTCGATGAGAAGATATAAGGTTTGACGAGCAATAGATCTAACTTTGAAAAGTCTAAACTCATTTTTGTCTGTAGATGTGAAAAAAAATAAAATGGAATAGAAAAGCTTTTCTTTATAGAGTAATTCTATAACTGCCATAAGAAGGCAATATAAAAATGTCTGAGAATGAATTCTAGTTTTGTATATTACCAAGATCCCCTGTGATAAATAAATTGGGTACTTTATTGTGTGGAACTACTTTGTAAACAATAAATCCATTTTGATGAATTGAGTTTGCCTGGTAGATTGTCAATTATATATACTCCCAGACAATGTCTTTCTTGACAAAGCATTTTAAGAAAGGTTCTTTGCCTTATGTATATTTTCCATAAAAAGGCAATGTTTTGTCTGAGAATGAATTTTATTGCCTAGTTCCCCTGTGATAAATAAATTGGGTACTTTATTGTGTGGAACTTCTTTGTAAACAATAAATCCATTTTGATGAATTGAGTTTGGCTGGTAATTTGCCAAGTATTTATACTCACAGACAATGTCTTTCGTACAAAAACTTAATCCATTACCAGACCGCAAAAACATTATAGTGACTTATTTGAAAAATGTTGCAGACCACGATTTGAAGTCTAAAATCTACATATTTTGGTCTTTTAAGAAATAAAACGTTGTGGGAAATGAGGAAATGAGGCTTATAACAAGCAATTTCTTCATTTGCCACAAAATTTTAAAGCATTCATCTAGTGAGGATGTCAAAAAAGAGTCATTGTGTAGGAATGGGATAAATGTGTCTTCATAGAGTAACTCTATATCTTCCATAAGAAGGCAATATAAAATTCTATGAGCATGAATTCTAGTGTTATATATTGCCAAGTTCCCCTGCGATAAATAAATTGTGTACTTTATTGTGTGGAACTTCTTTGTAAACAATAAATCCATTTTGATGAATCGAGTTTGTCTGATAGATTGCCAAGTATTTATACTCACAGACAATGTCTTTCAGGGCAATTATTCTAAAAATGGTTCTTTGCTATATTCGGGATTCCAAGACGATTTACACGGATGACATAACCTTGGTTTTTCTAGGTTTTACATAAAACGGGAGTTAATCTTTGAGCCGTTGCAAATGAAAGTAAAAAATTCTGTAGCACTGTAGCACTAAACAATACAGAGCGTCCTCACTGGCGGTGAACTCGGACAAAGCGAGGAACATTTTTCATGACCACAAGGTACAGATACTTCATGTTTTAATGCGCGTTTAAAAACCAGTTTTACTAGTTTGAGCATGTACACAACGATTTTCACGTGTTTATCTGCCCAAAACAATATGGACGAATCGGAGAGACACTTAGAGGCTATTGTAAATTTTGTTATTTTATTTCTCTGACTGATTCTGAAGTTGGTATTACAATTCTTGGAGTAGAAGTTTTTTTGCGATGTGAAAATCGTAGTTAACGTTTTTTGAAGGGGACTTGTACGGTTTATTTATGATACCGTGAATATTTTCAATGGCTGTTCTAATTGCAATGACTTAAAATTGTCCTAACAATAGAATGGGTTTTCGGTTAAATATGGATAAATCGTAGGTGTTGTTATAAAATCCCGTAACTACAGCTTCAATAAAGTAGAGTTTGTGACGTTTTAGATTTACACCGACGAAGCACTAGTGTTTGTCCGAAAAAACGTCACTAGGTCTATATAAAGTAGATAAAATTTATTCTTTTTCAAAGACGAATTAATGGTATACAATAATCATTTCCAAAACAATAGGCCTATCTGGTATTGCAGCCCCCAATTAGAAGGCTTTCAGTAATGACCACCATATAGATAGTGCTTCGTTTGCCCGTCCGTCCGTTTTTCTACCCGTCCGGCAATTTCTCTAGCTGACTGCTTTTGGTGTCAAAATACTTTAATTTTATATGTTGAGAAGTTAAAATGTGTGTACTAAATAAGAAAATATGAAAGAAAAATATTAAGAAAAAGGGAGCCAAATTATTTTCAGTATAGATCTATTCTTCTTTTGATTCAATGTTTTTCCAAACCTTTCTAAATGGGGGGAACTGTTTCGGAAATACATAATGTTGTTCATTGCTTCGTCTTTGAATATGGATCAATTTTATCGAGAAAGCAGCGATTAATTTCGGACTACGATGGCATTCCGTAAATGTAAATGTAAAACGTCGCAACTAGAGCTTGTTTGAAGCTGTAGTTACTACATTTTATACCAAAACCAACGGTTTATAAAAACAGAACAGTAACCAAGTCTATTTTAGCACACAATTGATTGCCATAACCGATATCTCTTATTCGTGTGTTCTTCCTATTGATAGGTGCCTTAAAAGGAAAAGTATCATTATCCTTTCCAAGCATATATGTTCTGCGCAAAGTAGGAATTAGTACAATTCTAGAATTGTCCTGCGCAAAGTAAGAATTCTTACTTTGTCCGCCGATTCCGGAATTGTATCTGATAATTCTAGAATTGCGCAGGGCTCGAAAATCGCATACATTGTATTTGCATTCCTACTTTGTCCTGTGCGCCAAGTAAGAATTCTTGGACAAAGTAAGAATATTGAATCGGGTGCATTTTAGTGAACACAATAGTTTTAAAATGAAATAAATCAATCGTATTTATGACGTACATTTCTTCCCTTTCATTGGTCATTGTCTTTTGCAGTGTTTTGGTTATTGCTAAACCTATATTTTTCTTCCGTCAAAAAATCAAATATTGATAATGTACAATATAGTGAAGAAAAGAAGAAGATACTGGCATTTTTGTCTTTTGTCTCAAAGTTCTCTCAGATTCTTTATTTAAGGGACATCAAACTTGGAATAACAATCTTCGGATTAGATTGTGTAACAATGCTATCGCAAACTTCTCAATCTTTATACGAGTAGTTTGCCATATCCTTTATGATTTACATCAGATAGATCTATGACTATAATACGGAATTGTTTCCTCAACATACATGTGCACTCGTCATTCATTACATGCATTTAATCGCTAAAAACTATTTTATAATATGCATTCAAATATTTTCCAATTACATACGCAAATATTTATTGTGAGAGATGAAATATTCTTACTTTGTACCTACCATTCTTACATTGCGCAGGCAGTAAAAATCGATAATCGATTATTACTTTGTCCTGATTCTTACTTTGCGCACAGCCAATTCTAGAAATGTCCGCGCAATTTAGGAATTCTTACTTCGCCCGACAAAATAAGAATTCGTACTTTGCGCAGGACAATTCCGGAATTGTACTAATTCTTACTTTGCGCAGAACATATACGAGGGGTGTTCATTAAATAATGAAAATACACTATCAGCTCAATGTTAAGAATGTGTAATCATATAGTTAATATTTAATATGCAAGTAACAAGTATGTGAGCTTTTTTCAAAGTAACAAGAACCCTGCATGACAACCGTTGCCATGGCAACACTGTCACAAAGTTGCAAAGGTTTCCACTCTGAAATTCCAGCAATTTCCATCAATTTTTCCTCTCAAAAACCAAGAAAACAAAATGGAATCATTCTGACCTTGTACTGATTAATTTTGTGTCTCATGTACAAACATAAAATAGCAGTAAAAGCCACTTTGCTCTCTAAAAATAGAAAAAAATCATTTTCAAATACTTTGTATCTGGAAAATCTTGACGTTTTCCCCTGATCCAAAGTGTGGGGGTCAACAATGTGACGTCATCACACTTTAAATAAAAGAAATTTAATGTTGGGGCATAGCATAATCAATCACAAGTTCCCTGCATGTTTCAAATCAATGTTTGAAATTTGCATAGTACATATCACAGAGGAATATATGGTTAAAAAGCGTGTAAACACCTCCGTTCAAAGCATTGAATTTACCTAATTCCTCTGATCACCATGCCAAAGATTTCAGTATTGCCACATACAAGAACCTTATATGTAGTTTTGAAGTAAAAACATAACACCATCAGACAATAATGTTGAATAAACATTTTCTGCACGCAAATTCAAAATAAATACCATGATGCAAGTCTGTTTTAGCGAAAATAACGTGAAAAAACGTCAGACGTCATACCCATTGAGAATATGACGTCATGCGTTTCCATAGTAACACACGGAACGTTCAGTTTGGATTTTCACAATGAAAGCTTAAAAGCAGTTCTTTGTAAATGTATAAGTATTTCTTAATTATGTTGCGTATGAAAAGACTGGCAGATATGTTTTCATTATTTAATGAACGCCCCTCGTATATACATAGGTATAAGAATTAAATATATAGAAATAGGGAAGTTCCACCGTCCTAAATTAAAGAAATCACCATGGAAACATGTCCCATGCGTATAATAATATACACAAAACATGCTAATTTTAATTTTGATTTTAGTTTGCATATCCTATTGGACATTGTATTGTTAAGAGGTTAAACTGAAAATTGAAAAGGTAGAAGTTGTATGACATTTAGGTTAGGCGGAAGTATTACATTTTCCCGGCAACTGTCAGATTTTGTCCACTGAACGTCCGCACTATAAACAAGGATCAAGGTGAGCTCTGATTGGTCAATAATGTAATAATTTAGAATTATTTTTTTGTATTTATAAAATTTGATATTTTGTCAAACAATTGCAGTAATTTTTATTAAGAATTTAGTACATTTTGGCAGTCCAAGAGCTATTTTTAGATGTAGGTGCATATTGTGAAAAGGCCATTCCAAATGGCTGTTGGAGAAGGGTCATGTCAAAAAGGGGCCAAAAAGTCAGTGATAAAAGGAATCATGCCATATTCAAATTGCTTGTTTTGGATGTATGAAGGATTGTTCTTGAATTTGAGGTAAGCCATAACATTGTTGCAAACTCATGGGCTGAGCTATAAGCCAAAACGTTATAATGGTCGGCTATGGGAAACCTAATACTTCCATCTAACCTAAAATGAACTGTCCCAGAGTTGTTGTTGTTCCAAACAATTTGACATCTCAGCAGCAAATATCTTCCGGTTCTGATTATTTTGCAGCCGATGCATTCTGTGTAAGCTATTTACATGTTTTTTTACCCATATCAAAATATTTAGCTAATATTGCATCAGAATTCACCTGTCTGTTCACCTTTCTGTCTGTCTGAGGCCAATTTAACATGGAAATTCAACATTTCCCTAAATAAATCACACAATATTTCAGTTACAAACTTCAAATTTGGTGTGGATGTACTTCATTATATTACACATCTTTTATTACCGAGGTCAAGGTCATTCATCAAGGTCAAGGTCAGATCTGAAGGTCAATTTCATTGAAAATTTGACATGATTTTTCTTCTTTTTTGCTCATACTGCAAACAATTGAAAGTTATAAGGCTCTATATTTGTTGAATATGTACATTATATCATTGAGTTTCACTAAGTTCCAATGTCAAGGTCATCCTTGAAGGTCAAGGTCAAGTTTCAAGGTCATATTTTCAGTGAAAATTGGGTTTTTTTGTAGGACAGGAGGGGGGGCTTGTTTTTTTCCTTATTGACAAACACATACTGTTCATGTACTGTTTTTGGCTCTTTGATGTACATACAAGTCTTGAAATAGTCATTTTTATCATTTTTCTAGTTATTCTGTGGGTTTTGGGATGGTTTTTTACAAGATTTTCTCTTTGTTTTAGAAATTCTCTGCATAGGCTCCTTAGGTTGTAGTCATCACCCCCAAAGATTTTCACAAGACACAGATCAGCCCGCCACATGAGAAACTTCTCATATTAAGGGGTCCAGACCATTGATTCACACTCTGAGCTTTGACTTCAATCTTCAACCGGGTTGTTCTGCTTTTTGGTAAGGAAGATTTGTTTGCTTGATCCATTGATTCTGCTATGTAAGTGTTGAAAATCAGTATAGCTGAAAGTAAAGTATGTAATGCAGTTGGCTCATGCATTGTTCTATGTATAGGATTACAAAAAACAGTAAAATAGTGGGTTATAGGGTCTGATTTTGGCCTGTTTGCTTAAGACAAATACAAAATAGACTGTTGAAACCCTTTTTTCCGTTATTTTGGTGTATTCTATGCTTAAAAATATTGCATTTATAAGGCCCCCAATGATGACAGGCCCCTTTTCCTGTGTCCTTCGTGGTCTATTTTTCAATTTTAAACTGCATAAAAGCATGTAAAACTGAGAAAACAATACCAGAAGTTGTCAAAATTGCTTTAAACAACATGTTTTGATATGATAAGAAGGATAAAAACAAGATTCTAAAGAAATTTGGCTATTTTGAAAGTAAAAAAATCTAATGACTCATCAATTTCAACTATTATGTAATTTTAATTATTCAAGTGAAGCCTTTTTTACACATCTTTCACTTTAATTTGGAGTTTCTGGGTAAGATGTGATATAACAAACAGATTTATGTAAAGATTTGACAATTTGTCCATTGATTATTAGATTTATGAGCAAAGGAAGACTGTTCCATTACTAAATAGACTCTTCTATTTTGCATCACTGGTGTTAAGGGAAATGCTTATTTCTCCAATATTTTTTAACCAAATGCAATGAAATTCAACATAGATGCAAATACAATATTGTACTAGCCATATGATAAAATAAAAATAGAATTTGTGAAAAATTGTGCCTTTGAGGCTTAAAATTAATGAGAAATTAAATATTTCTTTTTAAGGATAAAGGGTGACCTCTTAAAAAAAATAGGAAAAAATATAAATTGAAATAAATTTCACTTGAAACAGTGACTGATTTGACCTTTAGTAATAGCTCCACAATGTCAGATAAAAAGGTATGTTAAATATGATTTTAGAGTCTTTCTTTTGAACATTGAAAATATATGTTTGGATGGAAAACACTCTTCTAAAATAGTACAATTTTGTCTTAACGTTATTATGACAAGGTAAAGGGAAATGATCATTTTTCACAATGTATGGAAAAGATTAGGCCAATAATTTGGGACTTAGTCCAGAATATGTATTTGTACTTAGAATTGTCAAAATTTTGAATTCTGAAGCAACAACATTTTTTATTTAGGTTAGGCGGAAGTATTACATTTTCCCGGCAACTGTCAGATTTTGTCCACTGAACGTCCGCACTATAAACAAGGATCAAGGTGAGCTCTGATTGGTCAATAATGTAATAATTTAGAATTATTTTTTTGTATTTATAAAATTTGATATTTTGTCAAACAATTGCAGTAATTTTTATTAAGAATTTAGTATATTTTGGCAGTCCAAGAGCTATTTTTAGATGTAGGTGCATATTGTGAAAAGGCCATTCCAAATGGCTGTTGGAGAAGGGTCATGTCAAAAAGGGGCCAAAAAGTCAGTGATAAAGGGAATCATGCCATATTCAAATTGCTTGTTTTGGATGTATGAAGGATTGTTCTTGAATTTGAGGTAAGCCATAACATTGTTGCAAACTCATGGGCTGAGCTATAAGCCAAAACGTTATAATGGTCGGCTATGGGAAACCTAATACTTCCATCTAACCATAAGCTATACGTTCTTCAACGCCAATTACACAAAACGCGAGAACGACGTCGTATTGTTTGGCGGCGATGTTATAAAGTCACGAAAACAGATCATGAACGTAAACTTTTTTTCTGGAGAAATGTAGCGAAACGTCTTTTTTAACATTTTATCTTTAAGAAATCTAAAATATTGAAACAAATGTATTTAATCATAGTAGCACAAATATACTCCCCGTCATAAGAAAGTAGCCACTTGTCTAATGCAAATGGTCGCCGATTTTAGGATTATTCATAAATGTACTGAAATAAAAACAAGATATTGAAGCATCTGCCATGGCAAGTAAATCGAAAACAGTCGAATTACCCCATTTATTAGACTGTTTTCGATTTTCTTGCCATGCTACAATTTTGAGACGATTCCAACACACCCAACGTCTACACGTGACGTCATTCCGACAAGACAACCATTATCGGGACGACTACCTGTGAAATCGACAGAAAAAGGCAAACGTTACAGATAGATTGCTTCCTTGGTTGAGTTATATATCAGCAGAAGAGGCTGATTAATGGATTAGACCGTCCGTTTCAGACGTCTTGCGATACCCATAGTCTTGCTACAATGTTATTGACAACATACCTTCAGTGGGTTAGACAGCATCTATTGTTTTCTAAGGACAATTGCATAGCATGTATTAAAGGGGCTCATTCTATGTTTTTATGCTTGCGAACTGTTCGGGAACTCGTATTTGTGCATGGAAAAACAATTAGCAATGCATATAAACCTCAATCTCGACGAATAACCATCTTTCCTTTGCTATAGATCAATCCTTACAAGCGTGTTTACACATTCTATTTTTACTTCAAAACAAGACAAGGTCAAGGTCAACGAGACACACCTCCGTGGTATTGACACACCGTACAACCGGCTGTGTCGATGACTGTGACCTTATTTGCGAGAAATACGTGAAAAGGTTTATTTTGTACAATCACTGAACATTTATACGCGTATTTATCAACTATAGAATACCAAAGATTCTTTCGTTTATTCATAAAAGTAAATTCATTTGACCTACCATGCACATGGCATCAGATGCCGAATCTGTCTTCGCTGACTTTCGACGCAGCCTGTTGTACGGTGTGTTAAATCTCGCTGAGAACAGATGACGAATCTCGACGTAATTGATTTTTGAAGGTTGGGCATATGTAGCCGTTACAAAACAAAAACAAGGACGCCAGCATGTTATTAATTGACTTAGATTTAAATACTTAATATAGCTCGTGGAGTGCTAACAATGGACATAAATGATCTACCCATTCAGGTTGGTAATTTCATATGTTATTTCTGGTTTGTAATTATTGTGCCATTTGCATTTTCGACGGCCTAGCTCGTCCCCCTTTTATACCAACGGTGTTCACACTCGAAAATGTCTTGTAAACGCGAATCTTATCCTTATCCACTTTCAGGAATTGTTACGGTAATAACAAGTATAGTAATAAATTGACAATTATTGAAAGTAAAAGATTAAATGTGCATTTGTAAAATTTTATTCATGTACCGTAGGCAGTCAATGTGTTAATTTAAAAGGAAATGCGCACTGTTAACTTTTCCCGTTAGTATACTTTAGAATGCATGCCCGTAGAAAGCAATTCCATATGGGCCCTGTCTAGGCCAGTGTCTAATATTCGGGGGGGGGGGACTAACTAAGATTTGCCATAAGTTTTAAATGTGAAATGATGAAAATTCGGCATTTTTGCCAACGATGAGGGGGGGGGGGTGGCTCCAGAGTCCCCCTGTTCGTACGGGCATGGGATGTGTGAAACAGTGGATTCTCCTTAGAATAAATGGTGATAATGGTAATGACAAACATTACAGTATAGATCTGGAAACGTTCATTTAGGCTTTTGCGACCAACATGGATCCAGATAAGACTTTGCATGTGCACTGTCTGATCAAGATCCATCTTGTTCTCATTTAATAGCTTATTCTCCACCTGTACCAAATTTAAGAAGGCATAACGAAAATCTTACCGGTGAAACTCCAAGGTAACGATAAAAATGATGATGATGATGATGATGATGATGATGATGATGATGATGATGATGATGATGATGATGATGATGATGATGATGATATCTGAAAGGGGAGTTAGGCAGTACATATTGATATATATTGAAACAAGTACCTGGTGCTCGAATTTGATACCGGAAATCTATGGTTAGATGCCCAAATCAGTGCGATATTACCGAATAAATGTTTAATTGTGCCGTTAAGTCCAGTGTAATCGATTAATTTATCAAACATGTTCTCATAAAACACCGTAGCTGGAAAAGATAACATCGCAAACATGCTGTAACGTTGTCACGAAGAAACCGCACAATGATTTTCAATGACATGACACCGAAAACTGCCATTTACAGCCTTTATTTGTACATTTATATGTCTTTTTTGTTTACTTGCAATGCAAATAGATAACCATAAACAGTGATATCGTACCATTTCGTTCGGGCGATTAAGATCAACCCACATGATCTCAATATGCGCTTTGTGCACTTGCAATCCGTTTATACCATTTGAAAATAATGATCGATAAAACTGATATTTTCGTGCGTATTATAAATCATATCTACATACCTTAGTAACTTCCATTTGAGTGCATCCTTTAAAAAAAGACGGAAAGAGAAGTAAAACAAAATGCCACGTGTATTGTTTACAAAAATGCGGATATGCAATGAAGTATCTGTACCTTGTGTTCATGAAAAATGTTCCTCGCTTTGTCCGAGTTCACCACCAGTGGTCCTTGTGTATGAAAAGGTTATCTTCCATAAGAAGGCAATATAAGTGTGTCTGAGAATGAATTCTAGCTTTATATATTGCCAAGTTCCCCTGTGATAAATGAATTGGATACTTTATTGTGTAGAACTACTTTGTAAACAATAAATCCATTTTGATGAATTGAGTTTGTCTGGTAGATTGCCAAGTCTTTGTACTCCCAGACAATGTCTTTCTTGTAAAAAACGTTAAATGTGTTCTTTAGATATTTATAGTGGTTCTTTACCATATTCGGGCTTCAGGAAGATTCACATCACCGAAAACTGTGAATGTTACTTTTTAGCTCGACTTTTCGAAGAAAATGAGAGCTTATACTGTCACCCGGGCGTCGGCGTCGGCGTTGCAACAAAGGTTAAAGTTTTTTTCAATACTATCAAAGCGATCAAAAGTCGAGCGCGCTGTCTGCTCTTGTTTTACAGATGGGAACGTTTAGATTATTATACTCTCCATGAGAAGGAAGATGACCACTGTAGACCAAAAACGCTAACCAAGTGTCATACAGCAATATGAATGGTGTAATGTTCCAGCCCTATGTAATATGAGCATTGCCCTCGTTTTGCAACCGTCTTTGTTGTTTCACCTTTTCTATATACTACACCCTTTTCTACATTTGCAGACAACTTAAGAAGTACTATTTACAACAGAGGAATGATATTCTACATGAGGAGAAGCAGAAAGGGGATAGGAGAGATAATATCGACGGGCGGATCTAGGATTTTTTCCGGGATGTGTGTGTGTGTTCCAAGTCTAAAGACTTTTTCCAGGGGCGGGGGGTGCCAAAGCCCAAATAATGTCTTTAAATGTGTTAAATATGTAACGTTATATAGTCAAAAACTTGATTTTTAGCCAATGCCAGGGGTGGGGGTGTCCGGACCAGCCCTAAACCCCCTCTCGATCCGCCCGTGTTATCATTCACGGTATTTTTACGATGTTTTCCGAACTTAATTTACAATAAACCTGTTTCCCATGAGGGATTATGTAGTCAATAATGATCAACATTCTAGTTAATGAACGACCATTTATACTACATAAATGAACCATGACCCATAACCACACAGTGGTTCTTTTAGATTACTATCAATAACATGTCTTTGGAAAACAACTTGTAAAATGAAGAAATGGCTTGTGACAAGCAATTTCTTCATTTCACACGATGTTTTCTTTCCGGAAAGACAAAAACTGTAGAACTTTATTCACTGGGAGTGGACGTCTGCAACAGCTTTGAAATTGGACCAGTCTTAATTTTTTTTTGGAAAAGGGATAATACGTGTGATATGTTTTAGAAATTGAGGTGTTGCTTTACTTGTGTCTATATGCTGCGTGGCTCCTCACTATTTGACATGGTTGACATCTCTCCAGGAAAACGCTTGCGCGTAGCTAGGCTGAGGCCAGGCTTCAACATGATTATTTTTTCAAGTGTGCCCAGTGGTCTTTTCAAGACAAATTATGAAAAATTGACCCCTAGATTCCCCGAAAACCCACAAAAATCATTACAATATGAAACAAATTCGACAATTTCTAATTCAAAGATGTTACAGACGACAAATTCGAGTGAATGAAATTTTTACATTTTTTGATCTCTCTGGATAGAAAACATTGTGGGAAATGAAGAAATTGCTTGTCACAAGCAATTTCTTCATTTTTCTTAATATTTTCCAGAGATTTCCTGTTTTTGGACGTCAAAATGCGGCAAACGTACTCGACAATACGTCGTTGGCTTCAACATCACAAAATTCCACGCTACACCCCTGACACGCATCATTTGCTTCTTTGTGGTTCACATAATTATTCCTTGTATTGGAACACAGTTATCCAAACTTGACCCACAGTAAACTTGTTTCCCGTGAGAGATTTTTGGTCAATAATGACGTAGAACCTAGCTAATGAACAACCATTTATGCCATATAAATGATTCATTACACCAGGAGCTATAAAACGTGTCTCAATGATTGCTCCCAATTAATGTTTTGCTGTTAACCAAGTAGATCTAGCTTACATTGTTCCCCGATTTCATGATAAGATATTGTTGAGTACTATCAGTTGACAAAGAACAAAACGCTTTCAGTTTAAAACTAACCGTCAAATGTAGATTTAGTCGCACAAAGAAGGTTCAACACTTAAACAAAGTCGTAAGCTTGTGGAAAATTCGGTTGTTAGTACAAAAAGAAACATTCCAAATTTGATCTAATAGTATTACCATGTCAATATTTTTCTTGCTTTGCTTCTCTAAAGAAATGAAATTTCTCGATAGACAAAAGAACAAGTACGAGTAAAATTAATGTTAACAGACAACCAGAAATCGACACAACCTATAATTTGGCGGGAACCTTGGTCGTTAGTACAAGACAATTACAAGAATTGGTCTAGGTGAGATTTAATATAATGGTGTTCTGTTGTTCCTATGTGTCGCTTAATTTAACCCATTACCACACAGTGACGCCTATTCATGGGCGGATCTAGAGGGGGGGGGGGGGGGTCGGGGGGGGGGTCCGGACCCCCCTGGAATTGCTGAAAAATAAATTTTGACTATATAAATTTAGTGTAACGTTACATATTTATTGCATTTTAAGCCATAATTTGAGCTTGGACCCCCTCTGGAAAAAAATCTTTGTCTTGGACCCCCCCTGGAAAAAATTTCTGGATCCGCCCTTGCCTATTG
The DNA here is from genome assembly GCA_963680895.1 of Fragum sueziense. Taxonomy (NCBI): domain Eukaryota; kingdom Metazoa; phylum Mollusca; class Bivalvia; order Cardiida; family Cardiidae; genus Fragum; species Fragum sueziense. The sequence goes on from OY804608.1 coordinate 1,952,058, forward strand.
ACGCCCAACAAGAAACAGGCTTTTAAAAAACATTGTTGAAAATGAAGAAATTGCTTGTGTCAAGCAATTTCTTCATTTCCCGCAATGTTTTCTAAGCAAAAAGGTTGAAAAATGTAAAATTACATTCACTTGAAATTGTCGTCTGCAACATCTTTGAATTTGGATCAGTCTAAATTTTTGCCGTTTGGGAAAAGGTTAACAAGCCACTGTATCCCAGTCTATGGCACATGGATCTAGCAATTTTGTGTGAACATGCTCTTCATGGATTCAAAATTAGAGTAGCCAATATAATTTCCAGTTGTCTATCACGAATGGCCTAATTGTATTCGAAGTGTGGTGTCTATGATGGTCTAATGGGCTTGTACTGATGTGAGAAGAGCAAGAATATAACCGAAAAGAACACAGAACTTGGCGTTAACGTAGTCCACCCCTAATGAGATTCGCTTGAAGTCGGAACTATTCGGAAGCGTTCGTAAACATTCGGCGGTGGAGAGTTCCACCGCCGAATGTTTACGACCACGCCCGAATAGGTTCGGATACATAACGACGACGCTCGAAAAAGCCGATGTTTTATGAATCTCAAAATGGCGAAATTACTGGTATTCTACCTTTAAGACCCGCATGTGGAATTAAGTATTTTCCATAAGATGTCTGAGAAATGAATTCTATTGGGTATTGGCAAGTCCTCCATGCTAAATAATTTGGATAGTTTATAGTGTAGAACAACTTTGTAAACAATAAATTGGGTTTGATGAATTGGTTTGACTGGTGGTTTAACATTTCTATATTCACAATGCTACAGACAATCTTTTTTTACAAAAGTATAAAATGTAAAGACATCTCTCTAAATATTTGCTCTGTTTCTATTACAAGTAAGAAGCATTCTAAGTTTGGTTTCCTTATTTTTGCCGAATGCAAAAACTGGTTCCCACGAGGGAATAATTGGTCAATACGGTACTGACCTACAACCTAAGTAATGAACGACCGTTTATACCATATAAATGATTGATCTTATATCATGTTTTATTTTCCAGCAATTATTCTTCTTAGTTTATTGACGTCTATTTTCCTGGCCAGCAAATCTTGAATTTACTCCAATTTTCTTGAATATGACGTCTGACAACCAGCGTTTTTTTCCTATTTTTCTCTCTATTTTCTCTGTTACATTGTATACGTTTTTGCTTTATGATGGGTATTCCGCAACAGATTTCATTTGGGAATGGTTTAGAGAACGAGATTTGTGACAATAGACAATAGTCGTAAAATTAAGGTAGAAGACCCATTAAAAGCACCAAAGAGCCAGCGGCGAAATTTGAAAAATGCCAGTAATTCCTAAACTGTGTTACATTTCCATTCCAAATATAAACATAAGCATTTTGTACGGTTTAGAATTTTGAATTCATGTATACTTACGAAAATATTTGACAAAAATGTTCAAAATTACCCCCCTTGCATATGAATATAGAATAAAATGATATTTGTAAATCATTTTCTTCTTGAAGCAAAATCTTGAAATCCGGCACGGTGAGAAGTGTATTTACAAAGTGTATTTACAAGTGTGTGTAATTTGATGCATTTCGTATGGCAAGAAAGTGGTGTTTTCCATTATGGGTCTTCTACCTTAAGTTGTTTTCTGTCTCCTTTTCAAAGTAGCAATGTTTCAGAAGGAATAAATGGTACATCAATATCAAGGAAGTTCACTCCTAACGAGATTGACGCAACGTCGGAATTATTCGGGCGACATCGAAAAAAATCGGCGGTGGAACGTTCGTTCCACCGCCGAATGTTTTCGACGTCGCCCGAAAAGCTTCGGATAAACGACGTCGCGCGAATAATTTCGACGTCACGTGAATCTTATTAGCGGTGGTATACCTTAAGGAAATGAACAGCCATGTTACAACCTATAATCTTAGAGAGAACAATTATGCTCGTTAGTACGTGGTTGTATTAAATGTAATATGAAATGTCACGAATGTAGGCTTTTCTATTAGATGAACTTTTATGTTACCTTCTGTTATGTTATATCTGTGAAGGAAACCATAAAACATTAATTCTAAGGAAATGAACAGCCATATTACACACATCCTATAATCTTAGAAAGAACATACAAGTTAGTACTTGATGGCACATATGTAACATTATAGATCACGAATGTAGGCTCTTTTATTAGATGCACTTTTCTTTTATAATATCTTCTGTTATGTTATGTCTCGTGAAGGAAACCATAATACATAAATATTCAGGAAATGAACAGTCATGTTACAACCTATAATCTTAGAGAGAACATATTCGTTAGTACATGGTTGTTCATATGTAATATAAAAGGTCACGAATGTAGGCTTTTTATTATTAGATTGACCTTGTTATAGGTCTTACAGGTTGCCTCAACCGGAGCTAAATTCCGGTACAAATGCATTGTGATGATGGGAATCTATGAAAAGTTACAACCTATAATTTTGTAAGAAACGTGGCCATTAGCACCAGGTTGTTTGAAATTCAATGCAACATGTCAATGTTTTTCTTTTAAATGGACCACTATCCAGCTAGGCCTTACAGTTCGCCACAGCAAGAAAAAAAGTACACATGGATTACAAAAAATGATATATCCACGAAATGTTACAACCTATAATCATGCGCGGAATGTGTTCATTATTACTACGTCGTCTCTGTAATTGGAATTCGTTCCTTTACACAACGATACCATTTCTTTCAGTTGAAAAAAAAAGAAAAAAAACCTGACATTCCGTGTAGCCATAATCATGCATCCCGGACGGTTTCCGACACGAACATCTATGCTTGTCTTAACGTTACAAGCACACGCAAGACCGCTACACGAAACATGTCAAGGCTTAAACAATTGATGATGAGACGAATTGTTATTATGGGTTCATACCACAATTTATCACTCTCGGCTGAATGTTATAAAGAGACAAGGAATATAAGTCCTTGTAGTTTTAATGGAACAGACGGTCAGAAATTGAGTGTGTAAGCCAGGAGAAAAATATTTATTTATACGTCAACTTTTAAAATGCAAAATTGGTCTCAATGTGATTAAACTTTAGCATAACACTGTTCCATTAATTTCTTTTGTTTCTTTTAAAAGCAGTAAAATTTCTTGCAAGACAAAGAACAATCTCCATGAAGTTTAATGTTAACATACAACCTATGATTTAACGGGAAACGTGGTCGTTAATACAACGCGATTACAAGATTTGATCTCAATGTGATCTAATTAATGGTGACATGTTATTCTCTTTCAGATTGAAGACCTATTACCAGAAGACAAAAACAAGGAGTCAAGAGTAAACCTAATTTTCCAATGATTCTCCGAATATCTACAATAGTCTTCCTCAGAAACCTAGAAAAGGGAGTAAAGATAATCGCGATTTATACATATTTATAGAGAACGATACCGGAGTGATAAATAATCAGACAATACTTCAGGCATACTAGATTTGTATTTTGTGTACAATCATATCGAACCAAGGACTCTGTTTTGCATGAATTGATCATCGTGTTTGTTTATACAAGGGGTGATCCAAAAATTCGTACAATGGACCCATAACTTTCTTATTACATGCTTGATCAGTATATAATTTGGTATTAACGTAGTTCATTATCTATAGACGGCATAGAAAATTAAAAAAATTAACAAAAAATGTATAGCAGCCGTAACATATGTTACCATAGTAACGCGTGTACGCCTAGGCGGGGAAGCAACAAAAATGATACACGAACGTTAAGTAAATCAAATTTTCTAAAATTTCTGCGGGAATTTTTTGGGGAAAATTGTTATTACGCTAGTATAACGTAGTGACACCAAGTTGTATAGTTACGTTGATGTAAAAAGATGTTATGAAGACACCGCATTTTTATACGATAGAACAAATTATTGAAATATCGATATGACGTCAACAACGAAATATGAATGTCAGTCAATTATAAAATTATGTCCCGATCTTGGCCATACACCAACACAGACATATAAAATGTTGAAGAGAACAAAAATATGGTGCTGTAGAGAAATTATGTTTAAATGACACCCAAGATTCGGACTTCAATAGAGGATAATGAATGCCAAGATAGTCCTGCAAAGTGCCAAAATCCGGTTCACGACATCAGAAATGGGATAAACAGTGATACACTCCGCTTTGATAGTATATCGATCTTAAAACATCCAGACAGAGAATTATTCTTCATAATTTCGATTCGAAAATTGTATGATAACAGTTTCAGCACTTTTATACCTCGGACAAAGAATGGTATGATAGTAAATAGGCACTTTGTATAAAAGGGTTTATAATCGCGTTAAATTGACGTCGTTTTGACGTTCTTGCTCCCCCGCCCCGCGCATGGTCTGTGTCTAAAATTTGTCACTGTGCAATCACTGTTATATTTACAAAATTGAAATTTTCCACATTTATTGTACAGATGTCACATTTAAAAAACTGCACAATTTTTGTTTTGATAGTCAACACTAGTCAAGTTTTATTAACACAGTATACGAACTTTTGAATCACCCCTCGTATCTTTTACTTATATGCAACATGAGATGAACAGCTGTTGACTTCAAAGTGTGTGTTGGTATTTTCAGATATGATTTTTTATGGTGCGAGAAATGCCAAAATTGATCTATATTGAAAAGAATATAACGCGGCATTGACACTTATTCAATATTTGACAATTCCCGCAGGGTACATAGGCAGGCACATTTACTGTGTAAAATAGTGTACATTCACCTCATGAATACATATTCAATTTCCAGGGAATATTTATAATGACATACAGTAACTAGTCTCTATAGGTTTCTGAAATCGGTCTAGAGCATTTTGATGGACCATGCCAATATATAACGGTGGAAATGCCATGTTTTGATCATCCGTAACACCGCTTACAATATTGGTCAAGTGCGCATAACGAAATGTGTTACAAGTATGGGCATATACCGAATATCGCTGCTTTTCAACAAAAACATCGTAACTGCAGCTTGTTTTAAGCTGCAGTTACGAGGTTTTCGTAGAAAAGCAGCGATATTCTGTCTGGGACTAATCCCGTGTGAGCGCACATATATTCATGTTCATACATAATCAATTGGCAGAAAATAGTAATAGAAACATTCGGCAACTAGCCCGGCAATAAATCTTTTAGATATTTTCTAGAAAGCAACAGATAAGAGGAGGTAAAAACTTTCAAAATATAAGCAAAATGGACAATTCTGAGAACAGGGTTGTGATAAGGTTTCTAGTCCTTGATGCTTAATACGCTCAATGTTTTAGGGAACGATTGCCTGCAGGTTATAGGGTGTCTATTTCTTGTTTTGTAGCACTCAACCTTGAACGAAGGAATTCCGGAGATGCAATGGGAACTTGAAATACGAAATTGATGAAATGACAGCTACCTAAAGATTGCTGGTTAGGGTACCAAGACAGATGTAGCTGCTAGGGTATTATGTCGATAATTAGTCCCTACAGATCTCTATATACAGTCGACACTCGTTGTGTCAAAGTCGGAGGGGCCGTCAAAATACCTCGACGTATCCGGAGTTCGATTCATCCGATTTTGTTCGGCTTCGATAAAGTTGATATTTGACCGTTTGTGAAACTAATCATTTACGATTATTATTGAAATATAGTCGGAAAAGGAAAGAAATTGCTCGAAACGAGCAATTTCTTTCCTTTTCCTACTAAATTTCAATGTCCATATTCATTTCGAAATTAAACTTTTTTAAATCCATTGGTGAGGACGGGGTTAGACTTTTACTTTGACTTATGCGAAAATTCGACTTATCCGATGTCGACATAGATCTAACGAGTGTCGACTGTACATACATTTTATATACAGCGTCTCAATAATAGGTTGGGAATGCAATGTCTTATTCATCCGAAAGCACCATCATGTTTTTTCATAGAACTCACCGTAAAGACCCGCTTTTTGTATTTGGCATTTTCCCAGAAATTTCTGAGAAACGAATTCTATCGGGCAATGGCAAGTCCCCTCTGATAAATACTTTGAATACTTTATATAGTTTTTGCTACGTTGTAAACAATAAATTCGGTTTGATGAATTGGGGTTGACTGGTGTATTGCCAATTATATATTACTCTAAACAATCTTTTTCTTGACAAAAATTCAAAATGTCATTCCATACAACCGTGTTCTGGGTCTTTACCAAATTAGAAGTATGGCATAGTAACGATTTTTTTCCAAGTTTAACACACAATAAACCTGTTTCCCATGAGGGATTATTTGGTTAATGATGACCTACAAACCAGCTAATGAACGACCATTTATACCATATAAATGAATAATGAGTTATGGTGTTTTATATTCCTCCAAGTATTGTTCTCGGATTATTGGCGTCTATATTGCTGACCAGTAATTCTTGAGCTCATTCCCATCAATCCATGGCTATTGCCCCTCGCGGGGAAATTGATATGAAGTACGAGGGATATCAAAACGTTTTGAGCATCTCATAGAAAGAACAAGTTATTTCATTTGGAGCTAAAATGCTTCTCTTTTCAACCTAGTCTCTTTCCAATTCCTAGCAGGTACTGTATCTACAGAAGTTATCATCTTGGTACCATAATCAGCCCTTATCAGCTGCAAGAAATACCACAATCTTCGTATTCTTACTCCCTCTCTTCCATTTGGAATGTATTTCGAAACAGAACAGTTTGTTTTGTAAACTACAGGAAATCGATCTTCAACGTTATTTGACAGATCTGACTCGGTATTGTAAATTCTGGCAATATGTTTGGACTGATGTCATTTCAATAACTTGTAACTTAATCATTACAGCTAGTGGTATGATCCCACATGCTATTATAGACCACTGCTTCGGACATTTTTTCATTGTACCAAGACATTGATTCGGACATTTTTTCATTGTACCAAGACATTAGCTTCAGTAGACCGGATATCACTGATTGGAAAATAAGATGCACTACCTGTGTGGAGTTGGTAAGGGGATGTGTAGAAAAAAAGTGTTGAAAAATAAAGCAGTTTAAATCCAAATATCTGATTCTTTCCATGACAGGCTCAAAACTTTTTCACATCCCCTCGTACAGTTCGCTAGAACTAAAAAATCTCGGTACATATGAATTACGACACTGACATGTTACAACCTATAATCTTGGAGAGAACATGGTAGTTAGTTCCAAGTTACCTGAATGTAATATAACAGGTCACGAATATAGGCTCTTCTACTAAATGGACCTTTATCCCATGTAAAAAGACTTAAAGTTAACCACAACCAGAAAAACCTGCACGAATGAATGATGCAGATTGATATCCATAAAATGTTACAACCTACAAATTGCATAAGAAACGTGATCATTATTACTAGGTCGCTTCTGTAATTGGAATTTGTTACAAAAACATTGCCATTTTTATCCATTAAAGAACGGACTTTAGTGTGTTTGTAACGTTAACCCTTTTCCAAACGGCAACATTTTAGGATGATCCGCTTCAAAAAGTGCCACAAATGACAAAATGGATGTTGTTATAGATAGAATTTGTGTAAAATATGATGGTATAGAAAATATTGGACAAAAGGAGAAACTGCTGGTCTTCTTTTGTTTCAATTTTTTCCCAAGCCATTTCGATTAGGGACGTCAAAACCAGGTCTTGTTTGGGAAAGGGTTAAGACCAAGATAGATGTTCGTGTTGGTAAATATCGGAGATGAATATGTATGGTCATACGTACTCTCCAAAGCCGAGGTCTATTGATTAACCATCAAATATGACCTCTGCCGTTTTTGGTACACAAACAGCCTATTTGGTCGTCATAATCTAATTATAGCGCATCATTTGAATTATCGAATCAAAATCATTCAGCTTTATCTTGCATGATCATTACGTATACATTACGTCGCATCTATTTTTGGCTGAAGCCGGTAACATTTTAATTATCGAATCAAAATCATTCAGTTTTATCTTGTTTGATTACGTATACATTACGTCGCTTCTATTTTTGGCTGAAGCCGGTAATTTGAAGCGTCAGCCAATGAAAGTTTGTATCAGCTTTTTAAATTGTTTTGATGTGTAAAGCCAACGATTGGATACCGAAATCCCGCCAAGGCCCCAAGATTAGACGTGAAATGACCCCGCGGGAACAGAGCATCATTATACCATAATGGAATGAAGAGAGAATGTGCTCTGTTCTTAGGAGAGTAGGTCATACGAAACATTTCAAGACTTCTGTAATTGATAATGATAATTGTGGGGCGCTTTGGTCTAGTGGTAGGACGCGGGCTTAGGGATCGAGAGGTCCGGGGTTCAAATCCGGCAGGTGTCACGGGACATTTTCTGAGTTACCACACATTGATCCTCTTCACCCATGTCTTTAAATGGGTACACGGGAGAGTTTGCTAAAGTGCTGTGGCTGCCAGAGGCATCGACTGTAAACAGCCGACTTTAAACTCAATGATCGTGGAATAAAGTGTGAAAGTCGCACGAATATGGACCTAGTTCGTAAATTTGAGACTATAAACCACCTTTACTATTTTTACTTTACTGAGAATAAGACTTGTTATTTAGCTCACCTGAGCAACATGATTAAGGTGAGCTTTTGTGATCACCCTGTGTCCGTCGTGCGTCGTCAACAATTTCTTTAAACATCTTCTCCTCCTTATCAACTGGGTCAATCCTAACCAAACTTGGCAGGCATGTCTCCTACGTAACCCTTTTCAAAATTTGTTTTCAAATTTTTGATTCGTCAAAAATGTGGGCGTGGCAGGGCGGGGCTTATTAGAAATCACGAGAAAATTCTTTAAAAATCAACTATTGGTCCAAATTGTACCAAACTTGGCAGGAACGTTTCTTTAGTAACTGTCTTCAATGCCTCTTAATAATTTTTTGATTTGTCAAAAAATGTGGGCGTGGCAGAGCGGGGCTTATCAGACTAAGAGAAATTGTTAAATAATTCTTCAAGAATCTTCTTCTCCTTAAAGTGACATTTCAGATTTTTTGTCATAAATTTTACTTTTATCTCTATCTGAAAGAGCATATTTCCTTATGAAAATTCTGAAAATTTCGAGCCAAAATATTGCGCCGTTTACGAGAAATTTATATTTTTGTGTTAAAATTAAACAAATTGTTGTGGACAACAGTTCGGATTTATATGCAATTTATCGATTTTGTCTCAACTTTAAATGCGTGTTTCTCGCTTATTGGCAACAAATTCAAAAAACAAATAGTATTTATACTCATTAGAATAACCAATCTTGGCATCAAGACACACTTTTAAAAATTGAAATTGGAATGAAATGTCCCTTTAACCACTTTGCCAAACTTCTTTAAAAATCAACTATTGTTCAAATTTGTACCAAACTTAGCAGGAATGTTTTTGAGTGACTGTTTACAATGTGTCTCCACGAATTTTTGATTGGTCAAAGAATGTGGGCGTGGCAGGGAGGGGCTTATCAGACTTAGAGAAATTGTTTGATAATTCTTCAAAAATCCTCTCCTTAACCACTGAGTCAATCTTTACTAAACTTGGCTGAAATCTTTCTTGGGTAACCCTTTTCAAAACCTGTTTTCCAATTTTTGATTCGTCAAAAAATATGGGCGTGGCAGGGCGGGGCTTGTCAGACTTAAAGAAATCACGAAAAAAATCTTTATAAATCAACCATTGGTTTGTGTTGAAAAAACTCAGGTGAGCGCTTTAGGGCCCTAAGGGTCCTCTTGTTTAGGATTAAGATTACAATTCGTTACTCTCGGTATAATTAAAAGTCCACCTAGTATAATGGTCACAGACAGTCAGAAATTGACAAAAGCATATAATCTAAGGTCAAAATCGTTCATTTGTACAGCGTAATTACAAAAACTGGTCGCAATATGATTTAATATAATTAGCATAACATTATCCAATTAATTTCTTTTTGTTTACTCAAAGCATCATATTTTGTAAACAGACAAGGAAAACATTCCTGGAAATACAATGTTAACAGTCAACCAAAAATTGATACACCCTATAATTTTGTGGGAACTTGGTCGTTATAATAAGACGTTTACAAGAATTGGTATCAATGTAACTTAATTAACAGAACAGAACAGAACTAGTCTTTTTGTGTTAAAATAGTGTACAGTCACGTTCATATTCAGTTGCCAGGAAATATTTATAATGACATACAGTAACTAGTCTCTATTGGTGTCTGTTAAAGATCTATAGGCATATAGAGCATCTTTATGGGCCATGTCAATGTACTCGTATAAAGGTGGAAATGCCATGTCTTGATCATCCGAAACACCTCGTACAATTGACTAAGCACCACAGACGCGAGCGCATAACAACAACGTGATTCAATGTTTGGCATAAATTACATTCCAAATATAACGTCCCTGACTTATCAAATGGGGTTTAAAAGGTACATTTACTGTACTGAAATATCGTATATTCACGTTAATTTTCAGTTCTTTGGGAATATTTATAATAACTAAAAGTAACAAGCCCCTTAAGATTTCCGCTATACTCGGTCTGGAAAATCTTTATAGACCATGTAGACCATGTCAATAAGTAAAGTTAGAAATGTCATTGCTTGGTCATACGAAATACAACTTACATACCAAAAACGTGATTCGATATTTGGTATTTTCTTTGAATACTTCATCTCTGAAAAATCCCGTTGGATTTTTAAGTAACATTACACACTGTGTATAATCACGTGACTCAGAATTTCCGATAATCTTCAATATCTTTTTTAATACTTAACAATTTGAATTCGGTTTGAAGCAGAGAAGGTAGAAAAATGCCAGAAATAAGCTGGACTTGTTGGATTTTTGAAAAATCAACTGATAAAAAAGTTATTGAAGATAAACCATCTTCAATAACTTTTTTATCAGTTGAATTTTCAAAAATCAACTACGCCCATCTAATGTGTGACGTTTGTGTCATAGGGTCGAATATATCGAATACGTGAATACGTCATGGATATTTAGTATTTACCAAATTCTAAAGTCCTTTATCTTTAGTTAGTCATAGGTTACAGTAGTTTAATCTGTTATGGTGTAGTTTGTCTATTAATCGATTCTACTTACAGAAACTATACACGTAACTATTAATCGAGCACATCATTCCATCCGCCATTATATCACGAGCCATCACAAGTCATTTGTAATTGTCGATAAATTAATAGCATTTACACCTTAACGTAAACGCAGACATCAGACGTATCAGTCATACATTAGATTCGAGAAGGTTAAATCTGTCGTTGTTATGCTTGCATCCCCCATCTACCGTTGAATGCCTTAGGATGGCCGGTGACATCTGTCCACATTCTCTGCTTCTAACCGAATTGAAATCGGTTTATTATTTACAAAATTATTGAAGATTTTCTGAAAATATTGTATCACGTGTTACAGGCGACATTGAACAAGACAAAGTGTTTCATATTTGGCATTCTCCTTGAATATTCCATATTTGACTAATCCCATGGGATTTTCTCAGTCACGTTTACTGTATAAGTATAGCGTATATATTCACGCATACATATTAAGTTATTGGTAATAACAACATTGAATAATATTAATGACACACAATATCTAGTCCCTATAGACATCTCCTACAGATTTAGAACATTTTATGGACCATGCCAATATATACGAGTAATTTGGAAATGCAAGGTTTTCATCATCCTCAATATCATGTGCAATTATTGGCTTAGTACCTAAAACCACAATGCATAAAAAACGAAATTCAATTTTTGCATGCATCCCGAATATTATGTCGTCTCTGACAAATCCCGTGGGATTTATATGTCACATTTACTGTATTGAAATAGCGTACTTTCACGTTCATACAAATTCAGAATTCAGGATATGTTATTGATGACATACAGTAACTAGTCCCTATAAATCTATACTACAGATTCAGGATGTCATATATATAAAGGAAAAATGCAGGGGCTTCATCATCCGAAATAACAATTACTGATCAGAATATCGTACACTCATGTTCATACATATCCAGTCGCCTGATATCAATGGAAACATACGGCAACTAGTCCCTTTAGATATGTCTTATAGATCTAGAACACTTTGATAACAACTTCCATCTTGACAAGCCAAGGGTTGAACCGTTCTACCTCCACTTTATTCCATACGGAAAATCGCAAGGAACAAAATGGGGGTAGAACCATTGGCTTGCAAAGATGAGCAACTTAATGCCTACAATGTCTAAATTCCCGTGTGATGTACAAAGCACATTGGCTGACTTGATATACATTATAGCATACCTTCAAAGCACCTGTATTATTCAGGTGTCTGGATATATCATTGAAGACACACAGTAGCTAGTCCCTATAGGTCTCTTGTACAGATCTAAAATACATTTTTATGGATAGTATCAACATATGACAGGTGCCGCCTTGGGCGAGGCTATTTGTTGATAATTTTCCACTTAGTGTTCGACCTACTTTTTGGACCAATGAAATTGTAGTATATTTTAAAATTTCGCCTCTATATTTGGTATAAACAGCTGCCGGCTAGTTTATGTGACGTTTATACATAGCCACACACAGTCTCCAATGAACCATTAGCGAACACTAACTAAGAACTCTAAGATAGAGTTTGTATAGTAGATTCTACACGATATAAACATTCAATGCACTGCGCGCATTGGAATGTTTATTTCGCGTAGAATCTATACTGACGTCCAAAAGAAACGCCCCAGTCCTAATAAATGTCCGATAATTCAGTAAACCTGATTTGAAATTACAAAAACTTATTTCCATCTGTAAATTTGATTATCTGTTGTTGAAAAATGATAATAAAGAAATAATCAAATTGTAACAATTTAGAAAAACGGCACATTTAAACAGAGCGGTATCAGAATTTTTATTTGGAAATCTGTAGCACGTGGTTCAAACTTTACTTGCGACGACAAAAGATACCGTAAAACGGCTTATTTGGTGACCACAATTATTGAATACTAAACGCGACAATGATTTCAACGTTTCAAACCTGAAACGCAAATGACGTTAACGTAAGACGGCTTCTTGTATAACAAGCGTTACGCGAGGTCTACCTGACTTTGGACGATTGGCAAATGTTTCTCTAACTCTAACTCGTCAACCAAGATGCCAGATCGTGCAATGAAAGACGTTAAAACGCCAGGTGGCTTGTTTTTCACTTCCCCGTATTCGAAAATGGCTTATCTACGAGCTCTATTTTCCAAGCAGTGTGTCTATTTCAAACGTAAATGACAACAACAACAGTTACCCAAAAAATACTTATTTGACCACCACAGTAACAGACTACTCGACAGAACATCGATCCCAACGTCACAAACATGAAAGGTGCATGACGTTAACGTGGAGAATTATCATGCTTTATAGGCGTTAAATAAGGTCTACTTGAGCGTGACCGATCGATAGATGTTCGCGGAACTCTAACGCGTCGATCAAGACACCGAATCGAGAAACACAATATGTTAAACCATCTTGCGACTTGTTTGTGCATTCGTCGCATTAAAAAAATGCCATATTACGCGCTCCCTTTTCAGAATTTAGTCTTGGTATCCTTCAATTTGGATGTTTCATTAGAAAATCTTAAAACTCGTGGTTGCCTATCCACTAACACATGCCACTGTGTAAAAAATGACCCATTTCATCACGTGATAAACATACACGAAGCGCACGTAGAAAACGTGACAAGTCACCGGAAATGGACATATTGGCGAATAAAAACGCACTTTTTTTCATTTGCCGTAATTGTCGGTCAAAATGATGATATACAGTATACATTTTACTAACATTGTAGCAGGCATAAGGAAAATAACGACAAATTTCATTGGGGCGTTTCTTTTGGACGTCAGTTTACTATTCAGCCTCTATCTTATGTATAGATGACCCATTCAATTTCAACCCAAGGGCTAATTTGGCCCACATACATTCTCTTGTGCAGTACATGTAATCTAATATTGTCCTTACCAATTAGACGATGCAACTCGTATATTCGTTTACATTTTGATTCCAATATAATAATTGCCATGTAAATTGACAAGCCACTGGATGGCGCATATAAATGAAATGAAGTAAATTTACGTGTTTCAAAATATCAGGAACAAAATTTAGCGTTTGAGAACACGTTAAAATAAAAGTGACATATTGCAAAAGCGACGTTGTACTCGCGCTCAATATTTGGCATGTTCCCTGAATTTTCCATTCTATATAAATCCCATGGGATGTATAAGGCACATTTACTGAATTAATATATTGTACTTTCGCGTACATACATATTCAGAAGTCAGGATATATCAATGACGATATACAGCCACTTGTCCCTATGGATTTCTTCTACAGATATAGAGTACTTAAATTATGGAAACTGTATGACTATGCAATTTCGAAAGAAACATATACTAAGCGATTGCGTATTCTTTCAACATTATATCAAAACTAAAACATGATAAATGTACAGGCAGTAGGGTATGCACAGTCTTACCAGAGTTAGAAGTATTAGTTACAGTTAAATAAATTGATTTAAAATTATTTTCTTTATCTTATTTTGAAGACGACCAATTAAAAAGTGTACGTTAACTTAATGCATTCTGAGAATGATATTGTGAAAACTGCTTTAAAGAGAATCAAAATTGCTGAATATAAATGTGCCAAGATGCGGAAACAGGTCCCTTATAGCAAACATGTTTCATGACCAATTTGTGCCTTATACGAGCAGTGTGACCAGGATCTTTATTAGTGTCTCACAGCTGTTACAGGTCACGTATAAGCTATGGGAGTCCAATTTATTTCATTGTTAGACTTTGTGTATTTGCAGGCTGATCTTGAAGCATGATGGGCTAAAAAGTCTTAAAAATCCTGTTTCAAGATCATGGCTAAAATGTTTTTGGATGTTAGCTAAATGACACAGATTTCTTGCTCTTATAACAACTCTCTTTTCTAACCATACGCCATACATCTCTCAAGTCTACAAGAAACCCAAATTGAGGTCCCATTTCGATTAACCCCTACAAAGCCTAGTTGGATCGTGACTAAATTCTTCTAAAGCTTTGAATGACAGACACAGAAATGTCCTGAGTATAAATGAGAAATCGTAGTAGTTCAAACGCTTAAATTATTAGTTTTCTGAATGAGGCATTTAGAATGTCGGGAATAGGAAAGATACATGGGTGTAGATGTGGAACATAGGTTCGTATGAGTTTTAAGGTAGTCCATCCCTAATGAGATTCACTCGACGTCGGAATTATTCGGGCGAAGTCGTATATATTCGGCGGTGGAACCGCCGAATGTTTACGATCGCGCCCGAATAGGTTCGGATACGTAACGACGCCGCTCGAAAAAATCCGATGTTTTATGAATCTCAAAAAGGCCACATTATGGGTATTCTACCTTAAATAAAAACCAATCAATCCGTATCTAATAATATTCTAAACACAGTTTTTTAAATACCCATTCTTTCGTTGTGTGCAGTCTTTTCAGAATGTAAACTATTAGTTTCGGTCATTTCTTTTCCGTTTGCTGCAAGTTTTTTTTTGTAATAACCCCATTTTCTTATCATGACTTGTAGGGCTACATCTCGCCAGTCTACAGGAAAACCAAATTGAGGTCCACTTTCGATTAACCTCTACAAAGCCTTGTTGGATCATGACAAAATTCTCCTAAAGCTTAGTTTGACAGACATAAGAATGTACTGAATATTAATGAGATGTTTGAGTCGTTCAACTGTGTAACTTGGCTTTTTTCTGAATGAGGTCTGGCAAATGTCTGGAAAATAACATGTAAATTGTCCAAGATATATCTTACGAGTCTGTTAGAAAACCAAATTGAGGTCCACTTTCGATTAACCTCTACAAAGCCTTATTGGATCATGACAAAATTCTCGTAAAGCTTAAATTGACAGACACAAGAATGTCCTGAAAATTAATCAAAATTTGGAGTAGTTCAAATTGGATTTATGAGTAATTCAACTGTGTATTTTTTCCGTCGATTCCTTGCTTATAACAACAATTTTACAATTTTCTTATCATACAATATACATCTCACGAGCGTACAAGAAAACTAAATTGCGGTCTTCTTTCGATTAATCCCAACAAAGCCTTGATGGACCAAAACATAATTCTTCTCAAGCGAAGATTAACAGACACAAATAGTAACGTCACGCACGTTATTGCGACCAGTCGTGAAAAATCCGGATCATCAATAAAAGCTCTGCTAGTTAAAGAAACATGTTTAATTGAGAATCGTTTTTTAGAAACAGTTTCTGTATACATGAACCTGTCTGTATGTAGTTTTACATGGACCTGAAACACCGAAAAGTGCCGAATTTCGGTTAAAATTAAATGGAAAAGACACCCGTTTCAAAGCGTGACGTGTAACATAAAAAATCGAAGAATTTGATTACTCCGAGTAAGACTTATATTTGCGGCGTAAAAACGTATCTAAAATTATCCTATTGTCTATCATTAGATATGTTTATTCTAAAATACAAGCAAATATTAAAGTCAGAGTAACGAAAAATATATAGAACTCGCACTGGCGGGTGACGTAAGCCATTTTCTTGAATTTTACATTGAAATTCGATTTTTTCACTGTCTTTGAAATAAATACAGTCATATTATTTCTATTCAAACTTCTTGCATAATCAAGTTCAACATAAGGACAATAGATGTATGAAATATGAACGATCTATTACGAGGTTTTCGTGTCTTAATTAGAATTCTCCTAGGTAAAACAGAAATGTCCACCCCCTGCGTTTTTTCGAACAAAATTGTTTTAGTTCGCCTTTCGACATGAATATTTTGTAATCCGTCAAATTGTGAGCATTGATATTTTGAATACAGGTTAGTTCATTACAATATCTTTAAAATGGTGTATCATGTAGATGCGTATCATTAATATAGGAGAAACGCCAGAATTTTTCCCAGGTAAAACAGAAATGTCCACCCCCTTAAATTTACGTCAAAATGGACGTTGAACGTGGACGTTAAAGCTTTTGATCCTTGATGTATTAAAAAAATATCTGAGGAATTGGGAGAATCTATGACAAACATTAAAGGCATCGGTTATGATCAAATGTAAAGTATTTTGCTTTTTCTCGCCGACTAAAATGTTAAGAAGAGCTTCGCAGAGCGGCGCATATACACCCGAGAGGGGCTTGTCAGTAAAAATTGGCCATTTTGTCAATTCAAGGGCAGATAATTCAAACATGAAAAGTTATCAAAATTTTGTTTGCACAACAAGACACCATAGATATTCATTTTGGCTAGTTTGATTAAATTCTGGTTGAAACTGTAGAAGTAACAAACAGGAGAAAATGGGCATTTTTCCTTAAATTCAAGGGAAGATAATTCAAGAACGAAAACAGTTATCTAAATTCTGTAAGCGGTGTGCACAACTAGACACCATGGAGATTCATTGTGGCAAGTTTGATCAAATTCTGATCAAAACTGTAGGAGGAGTTGCGCACACAAGAAAATGGGCATTTTTTTAATTCAAGGGCAGATAATTCAAGAACGAAAATAGTTATCCGAATTCCGTAAGCGCGGTGCACAACTAGACACCATGGAGATCAATTGTGGCAAGTTGATCAAATTCCGATCAAGACTGTAGGAGGAGTTGCGCACACAAGAAATTGCTAACGGACGGACGGACAGACGGACGGACAGACGGACGGACGGACGAGCGGGGCCATAACATAAGGCAGGCTCATTGCCGCAAGAGAGTCAAACATGGGACCCCATAATTGAGAGTCTGTTACACTACCAACTTCTTCAAGACCAAGGCCTGTATTTTTTAAACAAACTCGCATAAAAACTTACATAATCATGTATGTCTACTCATGATTTCTGGACTTCTATTTCAAGAAAGTTGCAACATATAATTATAATTATTTTTTTTTGTCTTTTACAGGCAAACTGGATCTTGACCCTTACCCAAACAACCAACAAGAGCTTCGCAGAGCGGCGCATATACGCCCGAGAGGGGCTTGTCAGTAAAAATTGGCCATTTTTTCAATTCAAGGGCAGATAATTCAAACATGAAAAGTTATCAAAATTTTGTTTGCACAACAAGACACCATAGAGATTCATTTTGGCTAGTTTGATTAAATTCTGGTTGAAACTGTAGAAGTAACACACAGGAGAAAATGGGCATTTTTGAGAAAATGGGCATTTTTCCTTAAATTCAAGGGAAGATAATTCAAGAACGAAAATAGTTATCTAAATTCTGTAAGCGGTGTGCACAACTAGACACCATGGAAATTCATTGTGGCAAGTTTGATCAAATTCTGATCAAAACTGTAGGAGGAGTTGCGCACACAAGAAATTGCTAACGGACGGACAGACGGAGACAGACGGACGGACGGACGAGCGGGGCCATAACATAATACGACCCTTCGGGCGTATAATAAAAAAGAAACAAAATAATGTTAAAGTTTCTTCGTGTGTCTCTTTCAAATTATTCCCTAATGATTACATGAATCTCACAATATTCTCTATATATGACAAGACATGTGTTTCCTATTTCCACCTTTAAAGAGATCTTACATGTAGGCCCTTAGAAGGGTTGTTTCATATACAAGTTTGATTAATTTCAAGCTATAAGAGTTATTGTTCATTTTCCTTTTTTTTAAACAAACTAAACGAACCAATTCTCCTGCATGATGAAAGATCTGATTTTGTATGCTGCGAAAAAGTAATTGCAAAGTATAAATTTATGAATTATGTTTTAAACAAATTTGTTTTCAAAATATATATAATAAAATCAAATACCACCCGCGTTTTGAATATCGCGGAAATACACGAATGCCTTGAACGTGTATTTACAAACAATGTAATAAGTTTATTTGTAAAACACAAACCATAATCCAGAAATTATTTCATTTTTTATTCATTTATACTCCTATTTTAGGAATGAATTAATAAACGACGCTGATTGACTTTTCCCCCACAATATAAGGAAAAAGAAAGCATGGATAACAAAGAAATGTTCGTTACGCACACCGTTTACGTGCAAAGTTTTCTCGTATTTTGACGTTACATAAATGGGTCGCAGTACCGTGCGCGACGTCAGTATTGTAAAGTAATCAGCATTTGAAGTAGTTCAAACGTCTAGCTTTGTATTATTCTGAATAAGGTCTGGAAAATGCCTGGAAAATAACATGTAAATGGTCTAAGATATATCTTACGAATCAACCAGAAAACCAAATTGAGGCCCCATTTCGATTAACCCCTTCAAAGCCTTGTTGGATCAAAACTTAATTCTTCTAAAGCTTTAATAGACAGATACAATATTGTGCTGAATATTGATCAGAATTTGGAGTAGGTCTTGGAGAGTAACTTTGTATTTTTTTGAATTTGGTCTGGAAAATGTCTGGAATATAGCATGAAATTGGGCGAAGAGATTTGAATGAGGCTCCTGTGGTTTTTGTGTCAAATATAGAACTCGATCTGTCTGCATCTAAAGTCATAAAAAAGCCATATCAAGATATGTCCGCGAGAGTCACTATATATAAAGATAAATTGTATGACGGAAAACACAAATCTTGATCAGACTTATCCACTTTGGTATTTCACGACCGTTACATAAAACCTCTTGGAAACACAAAAAGAAATAGATCAGAAGCAAATACGGGTGGATAATCATTTTATACGTAAGGTCAACAGCTTAATTACCTAGTCGCTTCTAGGCGGCTATCCACGAGCATACGCCACCAGTTTCTGTAAACAAGGACTGTTGTATCCCTTGCATAGGCATTTCTCGTATATTTTCGCTATAATTATTTGCGTACTTCAACAACACTACCAGTACTGGATAATGTACTAAGTTCTTGGTGGAGATTACAGTTTCAGCTTCAAGTTGGTCCCAATTATTTAGTGTAGAAACAGATAATATTGAAGCCCGACAAAAATGTTCCTATCTGGCATATTTCACGATAATTGACCTGGCAGAGCATCTCCAGCTAATAGCGAGATGTGATATACCAGGTCATTTATCGAGAGCAATAAATGGTTAAATTATTTTGAGAATGCTTGATTGACACACGGAAATCTCCCTTGAATATCAATGAGAATCTAGAGTGTCATCGGCTGAATAAGAATATAAGGAGACAAAAGCTTTCACCCATTACATGTTTTTGACGGCCATGAGAGAACACATATTGCAGTCATGTACTCACTTATTTAGAATAGAAACTTATAGTATTCATGTCAAACAAAAAACATTGCTATCTGGTATATGGTTAAACAATCTGAAGAATGTTTGATTAACACACACAAAACTGTCTTGAATATCAATGAGAATCTAGAGTGTTCTCGGTTGAATAAGAATATCGAGCAGACACTTATTTTATCCATTACTAAACATGGCCTGCTGTTGAAGGCCATAGGCTAGTATTAGAAACGGCTTGGGAAAAAATGAAACAAGAGAAGAGAATACTGACAAACAACTATTCGTTGATTTTTAACAAAAAACCCGTAACTGCACTTAAGGTAAGAAGGGCCTAATTAGCACCAAAAAGCCAGCGGCGAAATTTGAAAAGTGCCAGTAATTCCTAAACTGTGTTACATTTCCATTCCAAATACAAACATAAGCATTTTGTACGGTTTAGAATTTTGAATTAATGAATATTTATGGAAATATTTGACAAAAATGTTCAAAATTACCTCCCTTGCATATGAATATAGAATAAAATGATATTTGTAAATTATTTTCTTCTTGAAGCATAATCTTGAAATCTGGCACGGTGAATCAACTTATGTGAAGTGTATTTACATGTGTGTGTAATTTGATACATTTCGTATGTCTAGAAAGTGGTGTTTTTAATTAGGCACTTTATACCTTAAAACAAGCTGCAGTTACTAGGTTTATGTTGGAAAGCGACGATTTCTCCTTTTGACTGAATGTGTTCAGCTCTATATTGTAAACATATTTACTGCAAGCCAACAACCATTTGGTTGTTTTCAGGAAGTTCTAAACTATCACATTCTTTTCACGAATGTTCTTGGCTCTGAGGAGAAATTGAGTACGCCTGATAAACATCTCTTTAAGTTTGGTTTGATGGACTGTCCAGAAGATCCCTTTAAGCGTGACGGGTCACAATTTTCTCTTGAGATCATATTATCGCTGCTTAAATAACAACAACAACAACAAAACTAACAGAAGTCTGTTTTATAAGGTGGCACTAAGGTGACATGTTGGTTTTTCCTTTTTTGAAGAAAAAAGAAAAACGCAAAAACAATGCCGGTGAGAGTTTTTCATTTTTTGAAGAAAAACGAAAAACGCGAAAACAATATTGTTATTACAATATATAGAAATTGAGATAGGATTCTTCCGCTAAATATCGAGGAAAAAGAAGAAAAGGCTGATTATTAGCACGCTCTACTAAATATCATTGCGATCTTCCTTATCAACGTAGTATAGATGGGATATGTATTCCAAACTAGATATCTAGTTTAAGTCGTGGTCACGGCTCAGTAATTTGGTTTTGAGCGTTTTTCTTTTTTACTAAAAAAAAAAAAAAAAAAAGCTCACCAACATTGTTTTTGCGTTTTTAATTTTTTGGAGAAAAAAAAGAAAAACGCAAAAACAATATTGTTTTCGCGTTTTTATTTTTTCTTCAAAAAATGAAAAACGCTCACAAGCATTTTTTTGCGTTTTTCTTTTTTCTTAAAAAATCACATGTCACCTTAGTGCCACCATAGTTTTAAGCTACAGTTATGAGGTTCAATTCTTGAAAAGCGACGTTGTGCAGGGTGCGGAATTTTTTGTGCAATTCTATATTGATATTCAGACAGTACTAATTTGTGAAGAGTAATCAAAATCATGAGCTTCCAAGAGTGCTGAATGCTCAACAGAATAATAAAATAGATCGTCACGTGAAAAGGTGATCATTTGGAAAGAGTGAGAGATTTCGACCCGAGTCAGAACTGTGCGGACTGAAAAGGTTGCAGCTTTTCACTCTGAAAAAATTAGATCCATTACCAGACGGCGAACTTTTGGACTTTTCTAACGGCAATTCCGAGTGGATGGATTAAAAAATCCTCTAATTTAAAGGGGCTCATGCTAGGTTTTTATGCTTCCGAACTGTTCGGGAACTCATATTTGTACACGGAAAAACAATTTGCAATGCATAAAAACCTCAATCACGGCGATTAACCATCTCTCCTTTGCTAAAGATCAATCCTTTACAAGCGTGTTTACACATCATATTTTTACTTCAAAACGAGACAAGGTCAAGGAGACACACCTCCTTCTTGAGGGCGTCATTGTGTGGGAACGGGTTAAAATATTTTCACGGCTATCCCAGATCTTTTGACCCAAGAACGGTAACCACTTGACTTTTTACGACATAGTTTCTTTTACTTTTGTCAACAAACATACGTCTTTTGTTCCTAAAATTGGAAAAATGATACAGATCCAGAAAATTACCTTAGACTTAAAAGTTTTGATCCTGGTCACTTTGCACAGTTCGGGTCGATAGGTTTCCGACTTTACAGAAGTTCCCTTCTAGCGCATTGTTTTATCGTATCGAGGAAAAAGTGAAAGCAATTATTGATAGAAAAGAAGAAATCATTGATGAACAGCAAGTTTTTCGTATATCCGATTTTATCTATATGCACACAAAAGGAAACAATTACAGAATTAGTATACAAAGGGAATTAAGAGAACTAAGTAATTTGCATAATAATCAAGATTTAACCACATGTATGTATAATTATCTAGTTCCATGGACAATTCACCTTTGATCCTGACCTTAACATATAATAATAATGATTTTTGAAGAGGCACGTGGGCAATTTCCTTTTCAATAATCATCATTGTTCTGTTTGTCAAGGTCTACTGTGAAATTAGCATTAACTAATGCTATGGTCACACATAGCCGGTTTTACGATACGGGTCCACACGGAATCAAAACCGTGTCGACCCGTGTCGACCCGTTTTAACCCTTATTGACCCGTATCGCCACCCGTTTAGATTCCGTGTGCGGTTTGTGAGAACGATACGGCAGCGAACATGTTTTGACTATGTTAAAAAATTCGACACGGATTTCAAGTCCGTTTGCGGCAACCCGGTTCATACCGCATCGACCCTTTTTTAACCCGTATCTAATTCTTGTACCGAATAATGACCTCATGTCTAGCGGTACAATGCACGTGAACTGCATGGAGTCCCATACACACTCCAGTGCGCCGGCGGTACGGCACGGGCCGGTTTTTGATAGTATTGACGAGATACGTCGTCGATATATCGACGCATCGGGCAACGTAAAAGCGATCTTTGTGTGATTGACGGGTTTTGGTAACATCGGGAAATTTTTTGGCGATTAGTTGAACATACATTATTGATTGATCGACGACGAAAGTAGTATTTTTGTATGATCTGTGAGATGTCAGCCTTTCACGTTACAATCAACCGATCAATCGGCGGCTTTCTCACGTTTGAAGATGTCGGTAAAGTGTCGATGATTACTCGACTTTTAGATATTGTCGAAGTTTTTCGACTCATTTACCCTGTCAGAAATTTTGTCGTAGACATCTCGCAGAGCCTTATTCGATATACTGCATCGTGTTCCCTGTCGGGTCTCGTTCGACGACGTGCATACCACCTGCTTACTAACGGATACAAAGAAATGACCCTCTCTTCTGTAAAGGCCTCATTTTTATGGACTGATTGACAAACAGTTTGATTTGAAATACTCGGACGGAGGCAATGCGGAATCGTCGGCATTTTGACCATTTTTAGCTCGTTGCACAATCTTATATCGATGTTTTCTTGACAGGCAAGGTATCTGCCACGACACGCCGTCGCGTCCCTGGCATAGCAACGTCTTAACATGAAATTGTATTTAGTGATAAAAGTGCTGTAAATCACCGACAAAAAATAGCCAGGATCAAAGGCTTCTCTTTTAGTTGCCCCTTGACACAAATATCCCTCGGACAAAATAACATCGACAGTGGTCTACTCTTCATCGCAAAAAAGGAACAAAAATAGGAATATTAATAATAATAATAATAATAATAATAATAATAATAATAATAATAATAATAATAATAATAATAATAATAATAATAATAATAATACCAAAGGCAATATTACACACGAAAAGGGTAGATACAGCTTTTGTTTCTAGCTGAAAGGGGTCCGTGCGGGTCAATACGGTGAGACACGGGTCCACACGGGCGGTGATACGGTTTCGAAATCCGTTTAGATTTTTGAACAAGACCAAAAACTTTATGAAACCGTATCATCGGCACGAAATTCACACGGAATTGATACGGGTTACGATACGGGTCAATAAGGGTTGAAACGGGTCGACACGGTTCTTAATTCCGTGTGGACCCGTGTCGAAAACCGGCTATGTGTGACTGCGATTTTTATGATTTTGCCAGCACGTTGATTTCAATATCCGTGCACGGAAGTGTCATATTCCGTGTCGACCCGTGTACCTAATCCGCACCGACCCTTATTGACCCGCAGCTGCATATATACTGAACAAAAGTGAAAACGCTACACCTACTTTGCTTGTCATATTTCTTCTATATACACCAAGTAAATAAATCAAATGAAAGTGTTTCGCATTGCTCATTGATTTGGTTATGCCAAACACTAAACGTTTTGCGGATCTTAATTACAGGGATGAAAAGCGGACCCTTTTAATGTGAGAGGGGTCCGTTTTTCAGGTGTACAATTTGAACGGTAATTTTACACAATTTAAACCTT
This sequence comes from Fragum sueziense, assembly GCA_963680895.1. Taxonomy (NCBI): domain Eukaryota; kingdom Metazoa; phylum Mollusca; class Bivalvia; order Cardiida; family Cardiidae; genus Fragum; species Fragum sueziense. Next base: position 1,976,734 of record OY804608.1, read on the forward strand.
CAGAAATCTAAGCAGAAGAATGCAAACCATGCCGGACCGCACGGAATGGTAGTCTGGAAAGTTACCTGTCAGGAAATGTAAAGAAGCTTGCATAACATTGTTTCAGCGTGAAGAAAATGATGTTTGAAAAGCAGAAGTTTCATTATGTTCCAAAGCTTGAAAATTTTACAATGTAATCTCTATAGGAAATTGAAATCGCCATTGCATGGATATCTGGGAATAATTCTAGTCGAAAACAGGGTTCAAAAATCCTCTGTAAGGCCTGCATGATGTTGCAAAAAACTCAATTCGAAAATCGTGATAAATTTGTGAATACAAACCATTTTAATTCCCTCTTTGTTTATGTTAACCCATTTGTGCCTAGCGTCCACTAAAGACGACATTGGACTTAATCTGTAAGTAGACGCTTACGTATGTGTTTATCTCTGGTTCTCATCATTTGTTTGTATTGATAATCCATTGATAAGCAGGGAAATGCTGATCCAAGTGCTCATTGGCGATAAAGGTATCAGTAAAAATAAATATTATAAGAGAAGGGAGTGATTTTACTGAGAAAAAAAGAGACTTGAAAATGGGTAGGGGAAAAAGTATGTTTATTTCCTTTATTTTTTTTATATTTCTTGTTTCATTATTATTCTGTAATGTTCCTCATCTGTGGGTAACTGCAGATACATTTTCCAGAGAAAAATAATATGTTTTCATAGTTTTATAGAAGAATATAATTTTGTCCACTAAAGTGGACGCTAGGACTGAGATGGTGCCTATAAATTCTTTGTATAGTAACAACATATTTTAAATTTTATGCAGTAAACATAGTTGTTTCTATGCTTGAAGATGAATGAAGATATATTAGCCCAATTGTGACCTTGACCTTTGTGACCCAAAAACAAAAGGCACCTCCTTGGGTCAAGGGCAACAACGGAGTAATTTTTTATGATCTTATGTCAACCGGTTCTCGACTTAGAGCACGGACATGAATTTCAAACAAAGTCAAATTGTGACCTTGACCATTGACTTTCGTGACCCCAAAACAATAGGCACCTCCTTGGGCCATAGGCAACAACTGTGTTAGGTTTCATGGTCCAAGGTCAATAGGTTCTTAACTTAGAGCACGAAAACGGATTTGAAACAAAGTACATTTGTGACCTTGACCTTTGACCTTCATGACCCAAAAAGGTTAGGTACATCCTTTGGTCATGGGCAACAACTGAGTAAAGTTTCATGACCCTAGGTCAAATGGTTTACGAGTTAGAGCAGGGAAACAAAAAAAGTTTGTGGATGGGTGGATGGACGGACGAACGGACAGACAGCCAAACATGGTGAAACCAATATAACCCCTCTATTTCGCAGTTGGGGGTATAATTAACAAATTGTGCTTGTATATTTGCAAATTTCGTGACGGAAACTATAGTTTTAGGGGGAAATATAAGAAAACTTACACATACCCATTCGTGCCTAGCGTCCACTTAAGTGGACAAAAATGTTTTTGCACAAAATCATACTTTTCCATTGAAATTTCAAAAAATTAAAGCCTAACTTGTTATTTTCACGTGGTTTTCATTGTTTTCTCTGATTTCTTTCCTAAAATAAAAATTCAGGCATAAATGGGTTAAAGGGAGGTAATTCGTAAAATTGACAGATTAGACCTTGATTTTAGAGCTTGGTGCAAGAGATAAGTGAGATTTTAAGTGCTTTTTGGCAAACCAAATAGGGCTTATTCCGAAAAAACAATGAAGTGTTTTCTGCGCATGCGCATATGCGGAATTAGATGAAATTAGCTTTAAACGCATTAAGGGCTGTAACTCTGACATTAAAGAAGACAAGGCAATGAAATTTCGACAAAATGATTGCTGGAAGCCTGGGGAATATTATCAAACTATATATCCTGCTATTAGTTCGATACTTTTCCAGAAATAAGAAATCTTCAAGTGTAGCGTTTTCATTTTTGTTCAGTGTATTTATAATATTCAGTCCTACCCGTGTCGACCCGCATCGACCCTTACCAACCCGTACCTTGCTTTCTGAAATCCGTATTGAAAACCCTTATCTTGCCGTATCAACCCGTCGAGTATGCAAATCACCCCCGAATTCCGTAGCAAAACCGTGTACGGTTTATAAGATCTAAAACCGGTTCGTCACCCGGCTATGTGTGACCATAGCATAAATTAGAAAAAAAAAACTAAATTAGCAAAACTTATATACCCGTGATTTATTTATTAACATATACAATACAAGCCTATTGTTATCTCAAGATATAGAGGAAAATTGTTGAAATGAATCTTTTAATTCCCTTAAGTACAATGGCCGAATTACTTTGGTTCTAGCAATAAATTGGACTCAAAGTCACATATTTAGCTTAACCCTTTCCCAAAACAAGACCTGGGCCCCGTTTTACTAACGAACGTACGATTATTTTTTGCGTAATTACTTGTAACAACAAACCTGATTGGCCTAATCCGATTTTTCGTGCAATCAGATGCCTTGTTACACAGTTTACACAAAAATATGATCGTAAGTTCGTTAGTAAAACGGGCCCCAGGTTTTGACGTCCCAGATAGAAAAGGTTTGGGAAAACATTGAAATAAAAGAAGAAACTGCTGATGACCAGCAGTTTCTCCTTTTGTCTCAATATTTTCTGTGTCATATTTTACACAAATCATGTCTTTATCATAACAAATTTTGTCGTCTGCAGCAGCTTTCAAATTGGATCACTTTAAAATCGTGTCGTTTGGTAATGGGTTAATCATAAACGATCGTGATCAGAAGATATCATGACAATTTATACAAAAGCTGTAAACATCGTGTACAACGTTCGAACTGCATTATGGGTAATTTCGGCTCCGCTGTGGAGGAATGTAGTGAAAATTCTCTCGACTCGGGTAAGTGTTTATCAAATATTTCCGCTAATTCACGACCGATTTTGAAAAACTAACGTGGAGTGCCCCCGCCTAAATGAAAGCATTCATCGGATGTTTATTTCATGTCCCTGCATACAGTATTAAAAAAGTTATTGAAAAACGAAAATTGGAAAAAGCGTTTCCTGATGGCACCGCTGTGGAGTAAAGTACAACGTTTTTGAAGAAAAGGAGCTAAAATACCTATGTTCGAGTACGAAAGCATGCTGTGTGTTATCAGAACGAGCCTAACAGCGGTCCGCCTGACCACAACCCTCAGTAATCTGATTGAAACCGTGAAATTTAAGCGATTTGCAAGATTGCTCCGCTGTGGAGTGTGCCAAAAAGGCTCCGCTGTGGAGTAAAAACATGTTAAAAGACATGCATTGTTCTTTGCCACCGATAGGAAACGCATCGAACCATACAAATGCATCTTTGTATATCACCTTTGTATTATCTTACTTAGATCATGCCTTGGAATTCGCCGGACCCCCCTCTAAAAATATGAAATTAAACTTCGACTTATAAACACTAAAGCAAATTCCAATTTGTGCGTTTTAATGGTTAGAGCTGGTGCATCTATTGTAAAGTTTGCAATAACGGCTATCATTCACTTATAAATTTAGCAATATAACACATGTTAAGGTATCCAAACCCTCATTAGCACCAAAGAGCCAGATGCGAAATATGAAAAGTGCAAATAATTCCTAAACTGTGTAACATTTCCATTCCAAACACAAACATAAGCATTTTGAACAGTTTAGAATTTCGCAGTAATGCATACTTATGGAAATATTTGACAAAATGTTTCAAAATTACCTCCCTTGAGTTGTATATGAATATAGAGTAAAATAATATTTTCTTCTTGAAACATTGGGGAGACGGGGGGCAAAGTGTTACACGGGGCAAAATGATAAATTTGATTTTCATCTCAATCATGTTTTCTGCCACGAAAATTTCACTTAGTAACAAATTCTATGCAGATTTTTTTTACATTATCAGATTTTTGTGGCTAGCCTGGTCTTTAACAGAGTTCTAGAGCCAGGAATTTTACTTTTATTTTCTAATATTTTTGAAATTATGTTTATCTTATGCCCATGACGAGATTATTTTTGATACTTGTGGTAATAGTTTAGAGTCATCACTAGTTATTAATTTAATATACGTTCTATTTTTACAAATGCACGCGGTTCCGAGTTATGGCCTTGCTTTCAACATGACCGTATGTTGGGGCAAAGTGTTACATTGCATGCGGGGCAAAGTGGTTTTTTTTGTATTTTTCGTTTTCAAAACAAGACGCACGTTGGATAATAAGGTGGCGATTATTGATAAAACACTAAATCCTCCGTATTTAATAACATACTTTTATACTATGAACAATTTTAGGCAAAATTTCGTAAATGAGTGATATCTTGACGTTAAAACAAATAAAAAATAATAATCAAATCTGTTATCTGTGTCTACAGCTAAAATATTTAGAAAACCTTCATCAGAAATGATGGAAATATCATAAATTGATAAATTAATTCATACCAGTAGCTTTTGTTTTTTATCTATTTTCTAAACTGATCTTAGTATGAAACGTCTTTGTAGCGGGGGCATTTTCCCACATTTTGCCAATTTTAGGCAATGCTCAAATGTTTACCAGAAAAGTTTGTAAACCCTAATAGATTTGATAAGAACTAATATCATTCGCCAAAAAAGATGTAACTGTAGTTATTCCAAGAAATAGAACAAATAGCAGCAGTCCAAATCTGTTTATAAGAGTCGGTATTGAAGTGATAGGCTAAGTCCTGTCGGTTGGGTGTTTTCTTCATCAGATTGAAAAAATTTAGAAAATTGGAAACCTGTTTCTGCAATACTGATCGGTTGTATTTTTTTCCTTTTCACATCAGATTAATGCCACCGCCCTTAACTTTAGTGTCAATGAAATAAATGTAATAAGTCATTATCGTAGAAAGAAAAAAGTAACATTGTAACACTTTGCCCCAGGCACTGTAACACTTTGCCCCGATGCCGGGGCAAAGTGTTACATTTTGTCACCATTTTTGTTTTCTTTCTAACATATCAATAAATAAGCAAATGATTCTGCAAAAAATCTTATATTTGTTCAGAATTTTATACATTTTTAGATTTTATGGTTTACACGACTGTAAGGTACATATAATATTGTCAAAATTTTGATAAGTCGAAAAAAACACTTTGCCCCGGTCTCCCCTAATCTTGAAATCCTACACGGTGAATCAACTTATTTGAAGTGTATTTACAAGTGGGTGTAATTTTATACATTTGTGTTGCTAGAAAGTGGTGATTTTTTTCTGGATCCGCCCACGCTGCCTAAGTTCGTCAATATGACTGACTTCCGGATGCGATATAGGCCTACCTGAAAATGACTTGATCAACGAGATTGTAAAATAATATAAAAATGTGAGCTGCCTTAACCATTTCCTAAACAAGACATGATTTTGGTGTTCCTAGTAGGAATATATTGCGATAACATTGAGGGAAAAGAAGAAATTGCTGATTATCATTTTCCCAAAATATTTTCTATGTTGTAATATACACATTACATTCTTATGATATCAGTTTTTTGTTGTCTGCAACTCTATTTAGATTGAGACAGTCTAAAATTGGGTCGTTCGGGAAATCGTTAAAACCAATTCATTTTAACGGTGAACCACTTAAATTGTACATTTACAGAGACTCACGGAAATCAACGGAAAATAACGAATGCGTAAAATCTTGTAATTGCGGGCATATTAAGTTGTTCTAGATTATGAGTTATTTTAAAAGCGTTCAGGAGTAAAGCATTTAAAGAATATGACGTTAACTGTGTCATGTCAAATGTACATTTTACGGTCTTACAACGTACATAGGCATGATCTAAGTAAGATAATACAAAGGTGATATACAAAGATGCATTTGTATGGTTCGATGCGTTTCCTATCGTTGGCAAAGAACAATGCATGTCTTTTAACATGTTTTTACTCCACAGCGGAGCCTTTTTTGGCACACTCCACAGCGGAGCAATCTTGCAAATCGCTTAAATTTCACGGTTTCAATCAGATTTCTGAGGGTTATGGTCAGGCGGACCGCTAGGCTCGTTCTGATAACACACAACATGCTTTCGTACTCGAACATAGGTATTTTAGCTCCTTTTCTTCAAAAACGTTGTGACGTCGCGCACGCTATTGGGGAACTTTTCAAAAAACGCTACCCTCTGCGATTCATAACTGAATTTTGCAATAACCGTTTTCCTTCCTAAAACTTTGTTATATGTCAAAATAACCGTGAAACCATGATCTTTTTCAATGACATACTCTTTTCAGGTTGTTATTTTGTATAAATTTGCTAGAAAAACTTTTTGTTCGTAAATTCGGCGAAAAACGTGTGTAACATGTAACATAAATTTTCAACGGCGACGGATATTTATAAACAACTTTGCGATTAAGTAACGTCAAACACATTGAAAAGTATATTATATGACAGTGGAAATGCTGTAGAATGTTTTGCCGAACGGAAATCAAATTTCGATATCGATTACGCAAATAAGCCCAGTTTGTTCAACAAAAATCGCAGTGTAACAATTAGAATTACGTCGCAGAAAAAATGAAAATTTCGTTTGATATTTTTGTGAATTAATGGCTGAAATGCAACAAAACTTGATACAAGAAATATTATTTTTCTCTATTTCTATAATATATACAAGAAAATTAGCTAGCATAATAAACGAAACATTAATGATATAAAATGCGTGTGGACAGAAATTGTTTCAGGTCGTTGAAAACTCTACTTTTTTACCCTTTTGAGTTTAAAAACTACCGGTTCCCTTATTCATACAACAATTTAATTTCAATATGGAAATATTATTTTTTTCTTGTTTGTCATATCAAAATTTCAACGCAAAATGATAACACGTAAAAAAGATGTTTAAATTTGTTCGTGTGGACAGAAATTTTATAAACGTTAACTTTTTTTAATTGGCGTAGCCATAAAAGTATCTATTTGGCGCATTTTAAGACGAAAATAAAACGAATCAAAGTGGCGTTAAAGCTGAAGAAGTGCAAAAGACAGAAATAGTGGAGATTTTCTTAAAACATGGTGTTGTCTTTTTAAATCACATTAGTTTGTAAAGAGAGTGAGCATTAAAAGCACAACACAACCGTCTACGTAAAAACTTCAACGTTCCGCAATTATTAGAATAATGACGTTCGCTAGTTTGACGTTACATTTAGTTCCCCAATACCGTGCGCGACGTCAGTACTTTACTCCACAGCGGTGCCATCAGGAAACGCTTTTTCCAATTTTCGTTTTTCAATAACTTTTTTAATACTGTATGCAGGGACATGAAATAAACATCCGATGAATGCTTTCATTTAGGCGGGGGCACTCCACGTTAGTTTTTCAAAATCGGTCGTGAATTAGCGGAAATATTTGATAAACACTTACCTAGTCTTACTTAGTCGAGAGAATTTTCACTACATTCCTCCACAGCGGAGCCGAAATTACCCATAATGCAGTTGTACACCCTGTGTAAATGAGCCTGGATCTGGAAATACGTCCCTTATAGCATTTTTGACAATTGAGTTTGAAGATCAGCCTGTTGAGAATTGCAGTCCAATATGCATCCATGCTGCTCTCTTTCAGTTAGTACAGATCACGAAGAAGCTATTACAAAATAATGTGGATCCTGATCAGACTGTGCGTATGCACAGGCTCGTCTGGATCCATGTTGTTCTCAAAGCCTTAAAGGCTACCAAGCTAGGCAGTTGATTTCACCGTATATTGGAAGAAAATCATTAAATGAACGTGTTTTATAAAAGATCCGCCGAACTCGGTTGTTTTAAAAGCGCTGTTTGCTTTTCTTTACGTCGTTACTTGGATGATTTTCGAGAAAATAAAGATCGGCAATTTCCGTAAAATTGCCACGGATTGACGTCATCAATGGCTTGACTCCGCCCCAATCTAGAGCATGAGGTTTCTGACAAAGATAAAGTGTGCGACTTTTCTGTCATAAAGCGAAGTCGCAGTTTTTATTCATTTCTCGATCGTCAGAGTAATACAGACACACTTAAACCGTCCTTTGGCACATTCCTTCATTCACTAACTGCCTATTCTTTGACAGTTTTAACATTTTTTCTAACATTTACTAAGGACGGATTCCGTGTTTTGAGTATCGGTCCGGGAAGTCGCTTAATTTATGACAGAAAAGTCGGACATTTAACTTTCTCAGAAATCTCAGACTTTCCGGGAAATGACCCATGACTTACACTTTTCCCCACGTCATTCAGTGGCCGGTATGACGTCATAACTTCAAAAGTTTCCGTTTGACCCGGGAGCTCGGGTTTTGACGCATGAAAAATGAAAATGACCCCAATTTGACTCTCAGAAATTTCAACTGATGCATCATTCTGACTCATGATTTTTACGACCCATGCGTCACCCATCATTCAAGATCAAGGGATATCTTCTAATTGACCCATTATTCAGGTCACACCTTTAGTTCAGAGCAGTAAAAATCGATAATCTGTGTTACGCAATCTTTCGCTGATTTGCAAGTCGTGTGTAAAGTGTTGATTTGACACCTGTGATGCATGCAGATTATCAGTCGTAAATCCATTAATTAATTTGTCACAGTCCTTGAATTGAAGTAGCTGTGTGGCAATAAAATACACAATATGCTTGTAAAAATACCACGAACTTGAAGAAGTTTATCATCAATGATCAACAGGTAGCTCTCGGCAGCGGCCATGAAATTCTGATTACATTTACATTGAATATCAAACATTATCCCTTGTACCTGGATTAATTAATGCTAAGTTTTCTTACTTATTCGAACTAAAATTGATCTAGCTGGTTTAAGTTCTTAAAGAAAAGGTAAATGATCAGATATCGTAATTGTCATGGGTTTTCGTGGTTTAGACACTGCATTATCAAAGGAAAATTTAAAGATGCACTTTATCAAAGATAAATATTTTTCTATGAAATTTCCTTGGCATAAATGAAAAATATCAGCTTTTCAATATCAAGAATTCGATTTCTACCATTTTACACAAGATTTCAATCTTGTACTAAATTTGTTAATAAAAGGGGGGGGGTGTAAAATGGGGGCACATGCATTCCTTACCTTTAATTTCAAATCCAAACCCCATCTTGTGGGTACTCATTTGAATAGTATCAATGAGTCGATTCCAATGAGTACCTTCAACATAGGATTTAGATAACTACAATGCTTTTTGAAAAGTCGATATCCCTTCTCATCTGTAGCACTCTAAAGGTTGAAAAGGTGTTAGATTTACTCTTAAAATAAGCACTTTGGTCTTATTGAAACATTTTCATGTAAATCAGTATTTTTTTCCTTTCCCCAATATTTTCAAAAGCAGTTTAACCTTGTTAAGTTTGGGAGAATGTTACAATGAACTCTAAAGAGTGAAGAGCATATCTTAACATCCCCCCCCCCTTCATTATCAATTGATTACGGTTTCATTTTTCTCACGCTTCATTTTGACTCTTGGGATTTTGGCCTCAAGGGTCAATGACTCTTGGGATTCTTGTCCTAATGGAAACGGAAGTTCAACGTTTTTTCTTCGGTAAAGATCGGAAAAGACCAAAATATCCAATTAAAAAGACGAAATAAAAACACTTCTAATGCTTGAAAATTGTAGAAACTTTGATATTTGGTTATTAGGAAGGTGTTTTTTCGACACAAGAGTTTAATTTTGCCAACCAGCGGACACTTTAAGGGACGTTTTTCCAGATCCCGGCTCAAATATAGTTTTGTAAAGTTAGTACATCAGAAATAAGGAAAAAAGTGAGATTGGCAAAAGAACGAATATAGAAAATCAGCAATCATATACATCTATCTATAACTAATGATTCTGAAAATTTTCTGTCCTTGGTCCATTTAAAGTACATGCATTTTTTTATTTTCATCTGGTTCATACAGAAAAGACTATTTGATATCAAAGTAAAACAATAGCTTCTCGAGTCAGTTGACCCTACTAACTTTACCAGTTATCGTCATCAAGAATCCCTCATTAGATGCATTACATATACAAATTAAAAATATTAATATGTAACCCTCTTCCATTCAAAGAAAATCTATCTTTTGAGCTGCTGTTGCAACCCATCCTTTCGAAAAGTAAAATGGTAAAATTCAGCAATGTCTTAAACATAATAGTCACTTTTCAACAAAAAAACTCGTATCTTCAGCTTGTTTTAAGCTGCAGTTACGATGGTTTCGTTAAAAAGCAGCCATATCCAACTTACATAGAGATCTTTATTCAAGAAGTATATGCACCTATGATGTACAGCCATTACATTTCCGGAATTTTAATCCTAAATTTAATTAAGTTGATTTTTTTGTATGAAAAAGACACACTGCACTTTTAACAAATTTGTTTTTGTACCTTTAACAAATTTTGCTTTGGGTTAGTTATTGCTTTTGTTTTGCTGTAATAATCATACGGCTTTATTCTCTCTAATTCCCTATATACATTCATGACTCAATTTATTTGTCATTTTTTTGAAAATTTGAGAAAAATACCCTTTTTTATCTTGTAATGGACCGATTTAACAATAGAGAATTATTCATGCTTGACCTAATTCTTTTTTTTAAATTAAAGTCTCTTTCGGACGAAGCCTTGTTCTGACTTTCTACAAAAAAAGTGTTCTCAATTTAAAGGGAAAAATGTGAAAGGCTTGAAAACACATAAACATACTGTTTTGCAATTAGACTGTGTAATAGATTGGCTATTAAACGAGAAAGATTATAGTTGAATTGCCTCATGAAAACAACTGTAAAAAGTCTCGTTTAATAGTGAATCTATTATAACATACGCATTTAGTAGTAAAGGGGCCGGTTTACTAGAAAACCAATATGGCACGTGATCAGCGCCATTTTGTTACTAATTATAGTAACCCAAGTTACTATTTAAAGTAACTCACTTGCATATGAGGACTTTGCAGACGCAGACTAAGTGTCATTTTGAATGACATGAACTATTTATAAAAGTACAAGTACACAGTACAATATCTTGACTCTATGTATTTTGTCATCTTGCAACATTCCACGTGTCAGAAAAAATATTGTATATCGTCGGTGTTATTGCAAAACCTCGTACATGCAGCTTACGAGTTTTTTTTATTTAAAAGCGAAGTTACGATATACTCTAAAATGTATAGCCTCTAAACGAGATGCGGCCGCATGTGGCGAAGCTGCTGTTGTACCGTATACTCTCAAATGGTTCATAGTCGTTGAATATAGTATCAAATTCACCGTTGCTCAGATAAACCTGTAAAAGAGAGACAAAATATTACAACAACAACAACAACAACAACAACAACAACAACAACAACAACAACAACAACAACAACGACTACAACAACAACCACAATAACATCGACGACGACAATATATGGTTGGTGCAATTCTATAGCGTTAAGTTTACCTGTACTTGTCTTCTGTAATTATTTTTTGTTATGTCTAAATTTTGTGATATGGGAAAGGTTTCAACCGGTGATTTTTAAGGAGAACATACGAGGCTGTAAAAAATGCGAATGGAACAAAAATTACAAACCAGAAATAACGTTTGAATTTACCAACCTAAAGAGGTAGATCATTTATGTCCATTTCGAGCTTTATTAAGCATTAAAATCCGACTTAATGAATAAAGTGTGTCCCATTTTATTGTCCTTGTTTTTGTTTTTTAACGGTTATACTTGCCCAACCTTCAAACAGCAATTACGTCAGAGATACGTCATCTGTGCACAGCTAGATTCAACACACCGTACAGTCGGCAAAGACAGATTTGACATATGATGTCAGGTGCACAGTAGGTCAAGTTAATTTCCTTTTATAAATAAACGAAAGGATCTATGGCACTCTCTAGTTGATAAATACGCGTGTAAGATTTCAGCGCTTCTACAAAATAAACCTTTACATGTATCCCTCGCAAGTAAGGCCATAGTCATTAATTATTTCGGAGGTTTCCTACAAAAAGTTACGAAATTTGACTTCATGCTCGAATATTTCGCATAAGTCTCAGTTGAACTTGCACTTGAATAAAGTTTAATCATTCAACAATTTGAAGCCGTATTTCCAAACAATCGCTGACTGTCGTCTATCTTCGACGTAGCCGGTTATACGGTGTGTTCAATGGAAATACCGCGGGGATGTGTCTCGTTGACCATGACCTTGTCTCGTTTTGAAGTAAAAATAGAATATGTAAACACGCTTGTGAAGGATTGATCTATAGCAAAAGAAAGAGGGTTATTCGCTGTGATTGAGGTTTTTATGCATTGCAAATTGTTTTTCCTTGTAGAAATATGAGTTCCCGAATAGTTTGGAAACATAAAAAATCTAGCATTAGCCCCTTTAACTGTTATAAATCTCTACAAATGACCTTGCAAAGCATCCCTAGCTAATAGCATGGGATGCTCTGCCAGGTCATTTATCGTTAACTATACCTACCTGCACATCACGGGAATATTGTTTAATATCAACTCTTACTATATCATCTGTGCCATTGATGTGAAACTGATCGCGGGTTTTCCAATTCAAATCGGAATCCAACCATTGCAGATACGGCTTGTTAGAAACAAATAACAGTCTGGTCGAAAATCGAGTATAAACCCCATCTAGGAAGTCAAACCTAATCCTGTGGATGTAAAACTTAATAACTTAAGATGAAACCAATAGGCTGTATGATACTTTAAAAGGGACCTTGTCAGAAGTCAAAAAATCCAAATTTTGACAATCTTGTCAGACTCAGCACAGGTCAACCAGATATTGTATGCGAAAAATGAACATATAGTAAGATACGGAAAACATTCTAGACTTAGAAAATTACATAAAAGTGACAAGTGTCGGCCCTAGTCTGGCTGTGCGGACTGCGCAGACTTACTAGGGTCGATATTTTTACACATTATATAAAGTCCCTTTTAGCGTAACGAGTCGAATTTATAAAAGATATTTTTCAAACATTCTATAAGGTCCCTTTAGCTTGATGGGTCACACATATTTGAGCAAGGATCTGGTAAAATATCCCTTATAGCATTTGAGACAGTCTTGTTTCATGACCAGCCTGTGCCTAGGTGAGGTCTAGCCAGAATCCATGTTACTCTCAAATGGTCACCACAGACTATGCGGAAGCTATTTGAGAACAACATGAATCCTGGTCAGACTGCGTGTATACGCAGGCTGATCTGTATCTATGTTTCGGCTCAAAAGCCTTAACCCTTTCCCAAACAAGACCTGGTTTTGACGTCCCTAATAGAAAAGGCTTGGGAAAATATTGAAACAAAAGAAGAAACTGCTGATAACAGCAGTTTCTCCTTTTGTCTCAATATTTTCTGTGCCATATTTTACACAAATCCTTTCTTTAATAACATCCAGTTTGTTATTTTTGGCAGTTTTTTGAAGTGGATCACTCTAAAATTTTGTAGTTTGGGAAAGGGTTAAGGGACGCTTTTTTCCAGATCCTTGCTCAATTATTTACCAGTCATTATATTGTGGAGTTGCGAGTTCAACGTGAAAAGCCGAGGGTATCGGTAAATACTGGCTATCCTCTCTATAGCCCAATAGTTTTGGTAATTCACCTGTTTCAACGATGTAAGACTGGAAATAAAGACAACAAACATTTTATATAGTCCAGTTGTGCTGTTTATGAAACGGATAACAGATTTGGGGTTTTCCAGAGGTAACAGAAATTGACCCCTAATCGACGGGTATCAGATGTTACTGAAAGTTAAAATGACATTTCACGACTATTTTTCTTAAATTTTTACTTTTAGTTTTACCTGAAAGAGCATATTTTCTTATGAAAAATATGAATAAGCCAAAAGATTGCACCGTTTACGAGAAATATATTTAAATTAAACAAATTCATGTGGACAGCAGTTCAGATTTATATGGAATTTGTCATTTTTGTCTCCACTTTAAAGGCGTAATTTTCACTTTTAAGGAGCAATTAAAAAACTGATAGCATTTATACGCATTAGAATAACCAATATTGACATCAAGACATACTTTACAAAAATGAAATTGGAATGCTATGTCCCTTCAACATCTAAGTTTTTTTTATAAGATTACCGTCCACGTACCTCTTCGAACAAAAGATCCAGTCTCCTGAATTTAATGAATCCAGTACTGTTTGCATCTATTATAGCACTCGTGTCGCACTGGCCCGTTGTATGATTAAAATCGGCTTCCATGGAGTTCTCGGCAATCAACTTTAGACAACAATTAATACTTTTGTCATTAGTTTTCGCGTTGTTCTGCCGGAAGTAGTACGATCTTTTTCTCGTCTCGGAAATTCGGAGTGCCATCAACAGACAAAGTACAATGACTGTGAAATGAACGTGCGCCATCGTTGCTATATTGTGTATGAAACCTTTTAAATGTTAAATAAAACTTAGCGTCACCAGCATGGCTGAGCTACATATTAAAAGGTACAATGGCTTTTCAAATTGAAAACAACAACAACAACAGCAACAATAAAAACCCCATAAAAAAACATGTTTTTGGTCTAGACGATTCCAACGAGAATCAACAACACATCGTTTGGATTTGAAATAAAGCAAATAGACATACATTTATAATGTCTTTAACAACTCTTTTTTGTTGATCTAGAAAGGTACCAGCAAAAACACCGTTAGTTCTCTCATATGGTACTGCCCTAAGCACAGTACTAGTTAAAGTGACATTTCACAATTATTTTTACACGATTTTTACTTTTATTCTATCTGAAAGAGCATTATGAAAATTCTGAAAATTTCAAGTCAAGATATTGAACCGTTTACGAGGAATATATATTTTTGTGCAAAATTAAACAAATTGTTGTGGACAACAGTTCAGATTTATATAGAATTTGTCTTTTCTGTCGCAACTCTAAAGGCATATTTTTCGCTTACAAATAACAACTTAAAAAAACTGATAGCATTTGTACGCATAAGAATAGACAATCTTTGCATCAAGACATACTTTTAAAAAATGAAATAAATGTGAAATGTCACTTTAAGATATTATGCTGGTCATGAATGCATGCTGCGCATGTGCACTTCAAAGTTTATGTTAAAAAGTTGTTTTCGTTACGTTAAAAGTATTTTGCATTGAACTGTACCATTTGATAAAGCCAAGGATCTTTTGTGTGGTACTAACATTCTCACTGGTGGTGAACTCGGTCAAAGCGTGGGACGTTTTTTCGCGATCATCGTCGGTGTTGTTATAAAATATTGTAACTACGGCTTCGATAAAGCTGTAGTAACAAGATTTTATAACAACACCAACGGTTTGTCAATACATATCGGGAAACCCGGTGTATTTCTAAATTCGTTGTTATTAGATAAACTATCCGATCAGATCTCTAAACTCACATTAAACTCAAAATATCTGTACCTTGTTGTAGTGAAAAACGTCCATCGCTTTGGCCTAGTTCACCACCAGTGATTCTAGTTACGCTTTAATGGTGGTGATTGTGCAGTATGGGGTGCAAGATTCGATTCAACGCACGCAAAATTGTAATTTTAAATTAAGAACGTCCTTTCATTCGTTTAGATGGGTAAATTTTGTAAACATGTGACAAAATATCGTTCCTGGGCGTTAGCGTATTTAGCAACGACGTATTAAATGCTAATTCTATTTGAAACTTAGTTTTTCGTTTTTGGTAAAACATTAAAATCCTAAAAGATGATAATGATAACAATACCTCCTGGCTTATAGTACAAATGTATTCAACTAGCGTCCTGTTTCAAGCAACACTGAAATATGTATGATAAATGGTCAAAATCGCGTTTATCCTATAGGAAAAAAAACTCTTATTAACATTAGTTTTTTTTTTCAAATTTCTATTTTTTTTTGTCATACTCTGATTTACATTTTTTTTAAAAAAGATAAGTTATGCAAAATGGGGGAGCCCAAATGCCTTACTTTTCCCCTTTCCCAAAGAAGACTTGGTTTGGACCTCCATAAGAGAATTGGCTCGGGAGAAACATTGAAACAGAAGAAAAAATCGCTGTCCTATTATGTACTAAAATCCTATTTCTATAAATATACATTGTGTCATCTGCAACAGCTTTTAAATTGGACCACCGTAAAATATTGTTGTTTGGAAATTAGGGACATTTGTTCAAGGTCACAGATGAAATGTATATTTTTTCATTACTATGAATCGTCAGGCTAGAAGACGCTTTTTGCACGGTGGTTAATCAAATGACTCATAATTTCCGAAAATCGTCAATATTCTTGTTAATACTTGACCAATTTGAAATTGG
Organism: Fragum sueziense; assembly: GCA_963680895.1. Lineage (NCBI taxonomy): Eukaryota > Metazoa > Mollusca > Bivalvia > Cardiida > Cardiidae > Fragum > Fragum sueziense. The sequence continues at coordinate 1,992,900 of OY804608.1, forward strand.
TTTGGAACAGAGAAGATGGAAAAATGTCAGGAATAAGTTGAACGTGGTTGATTTTTAAAAGATCAGCTGATTAAAAAGTTATTGAAGATCAACCAAAATTTTGGTTGATTTTCGATAACTTTTTTTTAACAGCTGACTTTTAAAAAATCCTTTATGTCCATCTAATGAATGACGTCTGTCGACCTTCTCTGCCAGAAACCGAATTCAAATCGGCCCCGTATTAAAATTATTGAAGATTGTCTGAAATTAATGGATCACGTGATTATCCATCGTGTTTTGTGGATATACCATTAAACCAAATTTCGTGAGACATGTCCGACTTTGGTAGATAATATGTCGTATTTAGAAAATTACCATATATAATAAGACAGGAAAAATAATCTAGATCTAGAAATATATCAAAAAGAGAAACGCCTCTTTACTTTTACACTTTCCAGAGGGGTCATTTTAGCGCGACAGGTTACATGGGCCTATATGTGACCCGTCGCGCAATAAGGGACCTTGTTCAAACTCAAAAAATCCAAATTTTGACAAACTTGTCAGACTCAGGACATGTCAACCAGATCCCGTATGTGAAAAATGAACATATAGTAAGATAGAGAAAACATTCCGGATTAAGAAAATTACATAAAAGTTGGCCCTAGTCTGGCTGCGCGGACTGCGCAGACTGACTAGGGTCGATATTTTTCAAACTTCCTAGAAGGTCTCTTTTAGCGCGACATGTTACATATTTTGACTAATTTCATTATGTTAGACAAAGAGTACTTTTACGCGTATAAAAATGACTTAGGGAGCTTGAAGAATTCATGTAGCAATTTCTCTGTATCTGTAAATCAAAGAAAAAAATCCTTTAAAAAATACAGAATTATGTATAGAACAATTAAACGAAACCTTTTGATATTCATAAACCAATTTATTTTTTTTTGTATTTACAGATCAAAGAAAAATGTAATTTTCTTTGTGTGTTTTTATGTTACCTTTAATATAATTATTTTGGAAATTTACATAATTCTAAAAATATCAACAAAAGATATTATGGTAGGCCTACTTTCTCGTAGAATGCAATGCAAAATTCAAAGAAAAAAAAAACTCCCTTTGATTAATCAAATTTCAAAAAGCTAAATGGTAAACTATATTTATCAATGTTTCAGCATATCCAACGTTCATAGAGATCTACATGTATATTCTAGAAGTGTTTGTACCAATTGCAGTAATGGAAAAGTTTCCACTAAGACCCCCCCACACACACAACAGCCTCCGGAAGTTGTCCTTAGAGGCGAAAGGCGAAATTTTTAAACCGGGAACGGTTGACTGTAAATCCAATAAAACAATCATCTTACCGGCTATTATCGAATTAATTCAATTTCATAGTTTTTGTTCAATTTAAAACCTCGCTTTATCGCTGTATATTGAATGCACGTGCGCTTTATCGCTGTATATTGAATACACGTGCGTCTTCATTGTTTTCTCCGCATTTTTGGGAGCCTTGTTTTGATAATGTCGATTTGTTACTATTTTTAGTAACAATTCACTTGTATACAATGTTAATTTCCCATAATAGTGGAGCTTCCTGGTAACAATTTTTGGCCGAATTGTGCATTTTTTGATAAAAGCATGAAACTTGGCACACACCTAGATGGGTCCAAAAGAAAAAGATTTTGAGGTAGTGCCAAGCCAGATTTGCCCTGTGAGGGCGGCCATCTTGATTTTCAAAATGGCGGATGTTTTCTTTCACAGAGGGCTATTCACTCTGTTGCCGACCAAAGTTATCACTTTGAAACACCAAATCTACCATAATCAATTGTAAAAAAGATACTTCTGAACAATTTTTGCATCTAAAATTGTAATTATCTTTAGGAATGACAACATTTTTTGCCAAGATGGCCGCCATTTTGGCCGTTTACAGCTGTTCTATTACAGCATGGAAAACAAACATCTTCTCTCTAATGAATTGTATCGCATGCCATTGTATTGTACTCTAGAAATATTGACATGAATGAAATAAGGCTAGTAGTTTGTCCGTAATGATGTATTAACTGTCCAATATGGCATCCAAATTGGATGCCATGTATGCTTTAAAAATGTCTCATCATAACTGTAAGAACATGTTGTAACACCAACAACTAGAACATGTTTCATTGATATTTTCAACAGGAAACTGTCATGTTAATGCAGTTGATGGTTGGAAAAAGTAGATTTGTATCCAATATGGCATCAAGATGGCCGCCACTCTAGCTTTAATACGGTTTTATCAATCAATAGAAGTAGAAAAGTCTCAATGATAAATACCTGATACCTAGTATATATATTTATGTTGCTTTAAATTCATATGAATTCTTATTTTTCAGTAAGGAACTTGAACATTTATGGGTTTTATACTAAAGATGACATCAGAAATGGCCACCATATTGGTCTTTTTAGAAATAAACATAGCCAAATTATGATTTTTGCCATTTACCTACAGGTATCAAATATCTTTCTTTATGTTAAAAGAGTTGCACATTTAAAACAACCATTTTGAATATCTTAGATAGGTATGAAGTCAACAAAAAGCGCTGCCTTTTTTTATTCATTGAAACCTGTATATTCAAACATGGTAAATAATGTTTATTTTATTACCAATAATTTGTAATTGGCGTTTTTTTGTCTCGTAAAATCACTAGATCTGTCATTTCGAACAAGTCAATTTGTGTTCAAAATTGTTTGATATCATTCTATGGCTCCGAAAATGGTTTTCGTGTTGGTTTATTTAGGTTTTTCCATCAGGACATGGAAACAAGAACTTACTCACCTATAATGGGTACTAGAATGCAACAAACCTTAACTGATTATAAGAGTTTCAACTTAAGATGTATTGATCCTATATAAAAAGGTCGTTTTATTGAGGCTTTCCTAAAGAATATGTGATAAGTGTCAAAAACAATTATCTTTAAAAAGGACATCGTAGACATCCTAAATACAGGATCATGGTGGGTTGCTTGTTCAAATATCAGTATACTTCATCTTCCATGTTACATGGTTACTACTGCATAATTATGCACGCCACTTGAACAATTCTAGGATCATCTACTGTCGTTTCTGAATGGTTTTGATATGTATCTATACGATTAAATCTAGATTTATCTAAGAGTGTCGGAATAAATTGAAATTGTTTAGATCCAAAAAAAATTCATACACATCTAAAGTAATATAGTTGTTTGTGGTCTAGACTGGTGTAAACCGTTTTCCTTTCCTTGGGAGAGATCTCCTGATACAGATAGATTATCAAGTCTGCTATTTAAATCGGGATGTGCCGTATCTGTTAATGGTAGCTAAAAGCCTTGCAGAAGCCGACTTTTCGACAAACTAGTCAAGGGAAGAACCAAAAGCCCCCACCTGTAATAAATGTGTTTATCTGACAAGTATGTAATGATGACAAAGTGTTACATGTATATCACAGTAGATCCTTTTGTAGTGATAATAATGACTAAGGAGTAGTTGAAATACCGGCATGTGTTATCACTAAAAGGTAATGCCATATATAGCAAAGAGACTGATTTGGAAGGTGATAGCTTTGAAAAAAGTTTGAGGACTAAACAGAGAGTTTATCTAATCAAGAGCTGGCAAAATTTAAGTTTGTTTTAGGTAACAAAAAGTGCTTGTAAAGGTGTTTTTCGAATTAAAACACGAAGTAAGTACATAAGATATGAACTGAGCGAACTGTTGCGTAAGACAACGTGCAGTACAACTTGGAGATAAAGCCTTGTGTAGCTTTGATTTAATGTAATTCCCGAAAGTCGATTACTTAAAATTTGTTCTACTATACTCTATCTTGAAGAGATTCTGAGTGTAATAATTATGTACATTAGATAGATGTTAACGCACTACGAACTTCATCAACACTGATATATGTCAGTCAGTCAACATTGCCCTTTTTGGCAGACTAAACATTTATGTCAGTTTGTGGCCTTTGGTTCTACTTTTCCCCAGTGTATCCTATCTTTAATATCTGTAACAGAAATGCTTACACAATAGCCATTTCAACAATTGGCCCGCCTTCTACACACAGAAAGTCACATAGAACAAAAGAAAGAATTTAAACTAACAAGATGGTTTGTCTTTAAGCTGCAAAAGAAATCAAAAACATTATTTCGGGTTAACAATACATCAAACTCAGCTCACGCACTCCCTTGTACACCTCTTTAAATTTGCAGGACATATATAATTCCAACATACAGGTACATTAAAAGCGGTTCATGTCATAGAAATGAGATGGTTGGAAGATGGCTAAGTATCTCTTTCAAGGACAACATAACTTATTAGAAAGTAAAAAACTAAATAATACAATCACTTTTTTTCACTGAAGATCTACTCACCACAATTAATCTGGACAAACTAAAATGCTACAGTTTTGTAGGAAGTCATGGATTTACCCAGGCATTGCCCCAGAGAATGGTCAGGAGGGAACGAACAAACATAGACAAAAGAATTTGGAAGACAACATCACAGCGTGGACATGATTAAAGCTGAACCAGGTGTAAAGACATCGACAGAGAGGGCTTTAGAGAACTGAGTGATAGGTTATCTTTAAGTGCCTAAACAGTAGCAGCAACAAATGAGGAAGAAGCCAGTGTCCATGTTAGATGCCCATTCTAGATAAGATGTAACAATATTGAATGGACTAGAGGTACCCAGGTAGAGCAAAGTCCTTCCGAAATGTTAAATTTGTTGCCCATTACGTTAAGTATTTAAAAACTTGTTATAATGAAACATTTAACAGACAGGCTGACTTGAAACGATTGGCTGATAAACAAATGATCGTTATCAATTGCTATGTTCTTTCTATAGTTAACAGTTTGTAGTCGTCGTTTTTATAGTTCTCCGGGTGGCCATAGAAAAATGATCTTTTTATTTATGCTAAAATTGATGGTTTGTGACATACATGCTGTATTGATTTCTTCGTTTATAATGTGCTCTACTAATGAATATATAATAGTTGTTATATTAATTGATATCAAAGAATCAAATGTACACAGCCATTGCTTTAGAATGGCAATCCTAATGTATCGAAGATTAATCCAGTCCCAAATAATGGTTCAAGAATACATTATTTTTTTCATTTTTCCATTAGATACATTTTATAGACAAAATTGGCAGCTTCATCATTGCAAACGCATATATCACTTAAAAACATTTCTAGTGCCTTCTAGCTATAAGAAACAAGCATTTGACACATACCATTGCTTTTTTTTAAAAAAAAATTAAATACCATCATATATGGCAGCCTTTTTAGATGCGATACCAGGGGATACCAAACCCACTTTTATATAAAATCGGCATTAATTGGGCAATAAAATTCCCAATCTCTGGAATAAAACAATGCAAGTCAGCGAAATCTCGTACTTAGGTTGTTATATTTTGCTGAAAAGACCAACCTGGCTGCCATTTCAGATGCAATAATATGATAGCAAACCATTTTAAACACAAATCATCTGCTTTAAAATGAGAGTTCTTATATGTCTGTTAGATTTAAATGCAAAGAACCAGATATAAATTACAGTGAATATTCACTGATCCATGTGTTTTGATCAAATATCCTTTATAGATACATGTCATATTGGATGCCGTAATAGAAATTTAACCGTTGAAAACACAAATTAGCTTTAAATTTTCTTTTTTAACGCCTCTTTTGCATAAAAACTATGAATTCGGTATAAAATTTCAGAACAATAACTCTTATTTTCCATCTTTTAATAAAATAGCTCCTAAAGGGGAAACGGCGGCCATCTTGGCAAAAATGCTGCCATTTCTAAAAATAAGAGCAATGTAACATTTCAGAATGTCTTGTTTATTGCTTTTTCAATTGAATATAATATTGTGAGTGGTTTTAAGCAAAAGTTTTAATCAACAAAGGTTTACTTAGCCATCAATGGTGCTTATTGGCCGCCATTTTGAAAAACAAGATGGCCGCCCTCACAGGGCAAATCTGGCTTGGCACTACCTCTAAATCTTTTTGTTTTGGACCCATCTAGGTATGTGCCAAATTTCATGCTTTTATCAAAAAGTGCACAATTTTTCACCTATTTCCTCCACTATAAACCCATTGTTTGCCTATTAATTCGAGTCTTCTCTGATCAAAATTTTGATATTTTGATGTCGCTGTTTACACCAGAGCGCTGTCCCATTCAAAAACAAAAGAAAATTCCGACACAGGTTATGTCGCTGTGTCGGAATGTTCTTTTGTTTTTGAATGGGGCAGCGTTCTGTTGTAAAAATCGACATCCAAATTTCATCGAGCTAATTTTCATCAGAGAAGACTCGGATTATCGAAAGTGTTCTGCGGGTACGGACTAAAACATAAATGAAAGGAGTCTATTGTAGTTCCTGAATATTAATTCTAGTTAAGCACGGTGAATCTTTTTTGTATGAAAAAGCATACATTGCACTTTAAACAAATTCGAAATTTTGTTTTCCGTTAGTTTTTTGTTTTTGTTGCGTTGGAGTTTTGCTGTAGTAACTATTTATCAGCATACTTTATTGTTTCTAATTTCCTATATAAATTAATGACACAATTTATTTTTAAAAACAATTTGAAAATTACAGAAAAATACTCTTTTCATCTTGTAAATGTGCCTATTCAACAATAGAGAATTATACATCCTTGACCTTATTGAAATTTTAACACTCCCCGAGACAAAATTACAACAAAAGTTTCTGTTTCTTTACAAAAAATGGGAGATGTAAGAAATGCGTGATACGGTTTTCTGTTCCAAAACATGCACACGTGCAGTAGTATTAGGTTTGGTTTACTTGTACCATTTTTTGACATTGTGAAAGTCCCGAATTATTCAATCTTTCAGTGCTCATCTTAGAAAACGTAATATTTTATTTTAAGACCAAAAATAGAAACAAAAATGACAACGGTAATGTTATCTTTGTTTGCAAGACAACCGGCCCATTGTATTAACAGATGATTTTGCCACTTGAAGCTAATATCGTCATTGGTGCCCACCACTTTAGATGTGGAGGTATACAGTCATTTCCTACCTTAACCATTTCGTAACAGAATATAATCGTTTATTTCGTACTATTGTTTGGTCATTTCGTACCACGATTTCGTGCCATACATGTAATGATTTGGTATCACATTGTATTTTCATCCTTTCCCAAACGACGAAATCCAAGGCAGTCCATTTTGAATGCTGATGAAGATTACAAAATTATGCTACTAAACTTAACATTTGTGAATGATATAAGCAAGAAACTAATGAGGCAAACTGGATTATGGAAAATGCTGATTATCAGTATTTCTTCTTTTACCTCAATATTTTCTTAAACCTTTTCTAGAAATCATACCGTCATACCATCGCTTTTATTCAAAATTCTTGTATCCCTTTCCCAAAGAAGACCTGGTTTTGACGTCCCTAAATGAATTAGTTTGAGAAAATATTGAGATATTGGTTACCAGCAGTTTCTCCCTTTGTCTCAATATTTTATGTACTATACTCAGTTCCATAAATAAGTGTGCACTTTTTTTTCGTTTTATTTCTACCTTCATCTCTCACTAAAATAAATGAGTTTGGTATTATAGTGTCGCTTATAGTCTCAAGAAAGTGTCAGACATTAAAAATTTGGGCACCGAGACAGTTTGAGTTTGTTTTTCTAAAGTTAAATGAAGGTGGTATGAAAATAAAAGGTCAAAATAAAGTTTTGATTATCTCTAGTTAATCGAACATTATTTATTTAATACCGATCGATATTGAATTGAATCTTTTTTTATTACCAGAAACAATGTTGAAGTTCTTTCCTGGCCACGATTGGCACAGGATTTGGATCCGATTGAACATGTGTGGGTCATTTAGCGAGGAACGTTCCATCACTGCTAAACATCAGCTATATCCAGGATTGTGTCATTGCTCTCACTCGGGAATGAAATAACATTCCTGTTGTAGTGATATTGCGGTTTTTGAGCTCTCGGCGACCGTCACATACTCGCTTGCATCGACAGCATTGGTGGCCATAAAAGATTTTCAAAAAAGACTCCAATTCACTTGATCTAAACAAAATTTGAATGTAACCAATTTTTTGTACTTTTGCAACTTTTATTTTTATACCACCTGTATTTAATCTAAGAAAAATAAATCCAAACTGTCCTTTTGACAAAATTTTAGGGGTATGTCATTTTCTTAGAACTCTTAGCTACATTATGATAGCAAACTGTATTATTTTTTGTCGAGAATCAAAGGAGAAATGAAACAAAGTGCACACTTATTTACGGAAATGAGTATATTTAAGGCACGAGTTGTATTTTTTCAAAATATATTTTGTCGTCTGGAGTAGTGTTAATCTTTTTTGTGTCTGGGAAAGGGCTGTACCAGCTGTCGTTATGAAGTTTGGGAGTAAAAGATGCAAAATACCTCGCGGGGAATCTTGCAAGGGACTACGACTTCGAATTGAAGTGGAAAATCGGGAATTTGCTAAAAAAAAAAAAAAAAAAAAAAAAAAAAAAAAAAAAAAAAAAACAGCAAAAAAACAAATAGATCTAGTCTGGTTTCTTGGTGAAGGTTTTAAAAATCATATTTTAAAAGTACATTCAATGTACAATAAATATTCAATAAACGTTACGCATCCATGTGAAAAACAAAGATGGATAGGGAGAGCTTTTGAGAGGTCGGATACATCTACAATACAACAATCTAAACCTGCGTCTTTTAATAATGTATGAATTACCTAAAATAATGAAAAGGTGGCTCATTGATAAGTTATTGTCGTAAAGACGACGTTATCGGATCCATGTAACTCTGGCGGGGCTACGTACGTGACGTTGGCGGGTTGACGAACGCGATGTTGACCAGTGGGATCGTTACGTCATATTGTCGATTGTTATTGTAAATCACGTTAACTAAATCAGTCGCATTTAAAACTCAACACAACACAAGTTATCAATTCAACCTGCATTTTCTCTTTTTGATTCAGTATTTTCCCGAGCTATAACATAGGGGAGACAGGGGTTAATTGAGCCACGGGGTTAAACGAACCACCCCAAATTTCTCTGGCATGCTTTTCAATTTCACGTCTTCGGTGTAAGTATTCGAAGCGGGAATGTTTATAGTATTCATCGGTGAAAATTTCGAGAGATTCTGTCTTGTTAGATGGATTTTATGCCCCAAAAACGAAATTTCGACCTTAAAATTGGTTTTCACAATTTATGCATTCCGTCTTCGTACTACAATGTACAGCAAATCTCAGCAGTATTCTTTACATTTTACAAATATATGATATCTTCAGAATGTAAAATTGAATTCCGTTATTGCTTTCGTAAGATGGGTTCTTCACAAATGACAAGTATATGACCATGGTGTGTACCGGGGTAAGTTGAACCACTATGAAAATAAGTGCAGATAAAACGCTCAAAATAATTCTGGGCCTATTAAATTGTCTGTTGTATGTCTAATCGAATTCTCTTGAAAACTGAAATAAATGTTTATTCTTTGAATGAAATATTATGATATTATTGCAGGTAACACCCATTTTCATTATTATGAATGAAATCTGGTGTTTATATCTCTTTTATCTTTGAATAATTATCGCAAACATGCCAATTGGCTCAACTTACCCCATGTACTGGTTCAACCTACCCCGTCAAAGGGGTTAAATGAACCATTTCACCAGCTCTGTTTAAAATGAATTTCTGTGGACTATGGATGTCGAAAATATCTGCCACAGGTTTAGAAACATGCGAGAGATGTTGATCTTTAATGTGGCATTGATCAGAGCACTCTGCGTAAAACTAAGAAAGCCCTATCTGAAATTTATCAAAAAGTGGTTCATGATGCCCCGGTCTCCCCTACATATTTTCATCTTTTGAAATCAATTATTTTCTTGTCTAGAACCGTGACCAGCGTCATTTGTTACTATTTATAGAAACGCACTTGCAAATGATGACGTTTACAGACTAGGAGCCCATTTGGAACACATCGGATAATTCCATCGTAGATCAAATCATCGACTCGGAAGTATGTGTATGAAGAAATGTTAAAAACAATCACATTTTTTAGCCGGAAGTTGTTACGCTTCATAAAGTAGTTTTCGAGGTCATCCAAATGAACAACCATGAACAACCTATGGCAACTTACGGAACTTGCAGGATGAAGTCATTCTAAAAAGATTGGACACTGAAACTGCATACAAAAAAAGTAGATCCACGACTTACATCCAAGGTATGATTAGACAGAATTGTCCACGGTGTTCTAAATGACTAGTAACCATTTCAAATGAAATGAACTATTTATTTGAAATGACACGAACTATTTATAAAAGTACAAAACGCCTTAATGACTATAGGTACATCGTTGTACAACATTAGACATGTAATAAGACAATTACCAGATATATAGTTGGAACTAGTGGATTGTCCAGCAGCTTTTTCAAAGAATACAACAGTGGCATTCTTTTTGGGGGTCATCTTTCAACCTTTTACATGTCAGAAAAAAATATTGTATATCGTCGGTGTTATTGCAATACGTTGTAACTCCAGATTTAATCAAGCTGGAGTCACGAGGTTTTGCAATAACACTGACGATATTTTAGATAAATCCAAATAAACCTTCTGTAACATAATCTCGCTCCTTTTCCAAAATTGTTTCTCTTCTCTTTGTGGTCCTCTAGTGGATTTAACGATAAATTTAACAAACAGCTCCTCTGTGTACAACACAATATTTAATCTATCTCACCTGAGTCGGTTTACATACCCTCAATAAAACACTACTTTCTAGCCATACGATATGCATCAAATTACACACACTTGTAAATACACTTTACATAAGTTGATTTACCGTGCCGAATTTCAAGTTAATTCTTCAAGAAGAAAATAGTTTACAAATATCATTTTACTCTATATTCATATGCAACGGGGTAATTTTGAACATTTTTGACAAATATTTCCATAAGTATGCATTAATTTTAATTATAACACGTTTCCGTAAAATCCATATATAGTGAAAGAAGATCTGCAGCGGGTTTTATTCATTCAATAAAGACTCTATGTAATTATGCTTTGTGTATGCGACAAAACGCAACGTGCCGTCAAGGTAACGTCAAATGACGCCATCAATGACGTCACTTAACTGCCAATGCGTTTCCTACGCCGAAAACTAGTTCATGGCAGAATTTCCACAAAATAACACATTTCGGATGTGAGTTTTATTATTTAGAGTGTTATAATGGAGATAATAACAAGTTATGCGGTCTTTATTGCGCAATAAAAACCTCTGTGCTTTGGACTACATGTTAAGGCAAATACCTCGGCGCTGTGCGCCTCGGTTTTTACCTACACATGTAGTCCGTCGCACATCGGGTTTTATTTGCGCAATAAAGACCGCTAAACTTGTTATTATTTCATAAATTACATAATCAATGGGGAGAATCACGTGATTGACAATGGTATTTAACACGAAAAAATGGCGATGAAATGGCCGCTTCGCCGTGAAAATTCAACCTTTAGAAAGGTATGTATTAAATCTACGTGGTCTTTCAGACAAGCCACCTATCCTAAAGTACCCGCTATTGTCTAAGGTCTCCACAGATACCAAATTTTCCCTTATCCGTTTTCTGTATTTAGAGAACACTCAAAGAATGTTTCGGAAATTGCGAAAATTTTGGATGTGTGTTAAGCACGTCGCATCATATTTACAGCTTTATTTCTTACACAAATAGCTCTCTTTTCACACGGTATATTTCCAGACCTCTTTTTATCGAAGACATTTCATTCTAGCACATTTACAAGGTCCGTGTTGACTTTGTTAAGCGTTTTTACGAAAAAGATGTTAAACACACGTACAATGTTGTAGTGTTTGGCACGCCGAGTTCTTGTGAGTGTGGTGTTAAACACGCAAATGTACCATAGTTGTGTAGAATGTGCTGACTGATTTGTGCTTTTAATACAGTTAATATAGTTATAGAAGCCAGATGTAATCGTCTGATCACATTTAGCATTTCTATGCTTCTTATACGTTTTCCCCGTTGATAAGTGTTTATTTTTGAGGACTTCCGGTTTCATTTTCAGTCAATAGTTCCTCACAAGTTTATCACATAATATCTTATCAACATATATGTTCACTTCACTTTGCTTACACTGTTCGTACAACACTCTTCGTTACGTTTACCAATTGAAAGCTAACCTGTACACTTATTTTTGTAAGCACTTTCTTCGAATCTTTAAGCATAATATTGACTCAATTATACTAACAATTTATTTACAATTTTATTTTTTAACTTTAATTTGGTAAAAGATGGTTTTGATTTTAAAATATAAACTAATGGAAAAAAGTAACTGTGCATGCTTATTTTCTTATTCATTATGTAAATATACGACCTATCGACAAGAAACATATCACACAATTGTCCATAAGAGACGCTTGTTAACGAAATGTCGAATGGCACCAACTGCACATGCACGGACGTTCAACGTTAACGTCCGTTTCGTTTGAGTGTTTTGTTGCACTGCGTTATTCCTAAGTAAGTTTGAAATTTGTTTTTATAGCGAAACTGTGGTTAACTTGCTTGTTGTTCAGAAAAACATGTGAGTTTGTTTAATTGAACAGAAAACTACGCGTTACGTTTATCCGAAGATGCGCGCTAATGCACGCTTTAAATAGTAGCCCCCTAATGTCAAAGCAATAGGTCGCCAAGCGTTTTGGTTTGCATAGAAACTTCATACAGACACTTTTGAGACAGTTTCAATAATTTTGAAACGCACGCAACTTGCCACACTCGATACGTCGACGCGTGACGTCATTCCGACAAGTCAACAATAATCGGAACAACCACCCGTGAAATCGATTGTTGTCAGCAAAAGTTACAGCTAGGTTGATTCCGGAGTTGAGTTATATCGGCAGAATGCCTGTTAGAGATCGGTTAATGGAGCGCTGCATCCGTCGTAGACGTATTCCGATACATCTAGTCTTGCTACGACGTTGTCGATGACATCGTTTACAGTGGCTTAGATAGCATCTACCCTTTCATAAGATCGATTTGAACAAGGTATTTCTTATTGGCGCGCCTCAATTACATCTGTACAGTCCGATGTTCGAGCTCGCATTCATACACGTTGCGGAACGTCATATGGATCCATGCTTTATTCAACGTCAGTGCTTGACTAGTTTGCTCCGTTATTTGTCAACATCTCAAGAAGAACCTTTATAGAGCCGTTTGTGACAGTTTAGCTGTCTCGTTGCTGCAGTGCATTATCTGTGTCAATAGTGTTCACACTCGAAAATGGTTTGTGAACTTGAATTTTACCCCTACCCACTTTCCAGGCTTATTACGGTGATAGCGAATGGGGTAGCAAACTGACACTCATTGAAATTTAAAGGTTAAATGTTATTTTTCCAAAATTGTAAAATTTGATTCATTTATCTTGTGTATTTAAAATGCTATATAGAAAGGAAATGTGCACAGTTACTTTTTTCCGTTAGTATAGAAACTTGCATTATGTACAATAAAAATATAAACTTTTAAAATCTTTGATGTTTACAAAAAACGGTAATCATTTACTTTATATGCCCTGGTTTTTTGCCCTATGATAATGAATATTTCTCTGGAAATTACTTAGGAAATTATTGATTGAATTGAATATAGTGACGTTTTATTATTATAATCAATTATTTATTGTATTTGGCCCTGCCTATAGTAATAATAACAACTGTAACTTTTCTCTTATTTATTCTTGCATGTATGAAAATACAGAATTTCTTTTATTATTATTACTATTCTTATAAATATGTTATGCCTGTAATTTTACATTTGAATGGTTTGAATCAGGAAATATGGCAATCCATCGCTTTCCTGTCCTCCCCTTTATTTTTATTAAGTTGCCAGGATTATAATTATATAATAATGGTTATAGTAAAATGCTTCTTATGTTTCATAGTTATAGTAAAATGCTTCTTATGTTTCATATTGCACTGCTCTGTCTTGTTGTCATTTTACTTAGTTACTTTTATAGCATTTGGCTTCAAATTTATTGATTGGTTTCCATACTTTATTTAGCCTAGATTTAAATACATTGATGGAGGGTGCATGTACCGCCTCATTTGGAAGATCATTCCAATTTTTGTAGCCCTAACACTGAAAGCATTTTTCCTACAGTCTGTTCTAGGCCTTGTTTGGAATAGTTTTAAATTGTTTCCCATAGTGAAACTTTCTGTTCTTATGTTATGGTGTTTTTGTTTGTCTTATCTATTTTGTTAATAAGCCGATATATCTAGATTAGGTCTGGTGATTCTCTCCTGTAGTCTAGAGTAGGGAGTCCAAGTATTCGAAGCCTTTCAGTATATGATTTGTTTTTCAGTTCTTCAGCACTCGTAGCCCGTCTTTGGACATTTTCTATTGCGATTGCATCCTTTTTGTATCTAGGACTCCAAATTACTGAGCCATACTTTAAGTGTGGAAGTACCATTGACTTGTATAATTGCAAAAAATATCTTCTTATCCATATAAGTGAAAGTAAGTTTTGAGTCAAAAATCTTTTTCTTTGTCAACATTTTGGATCTCATTAATGGAACCGTCTGTGCTTTTTATGAAGTATTGGTTTTGGCTTTTATTTCCAAAATATATGGTTTTGCATTTAGTAGTATTGAACGACATTTCCCTTTTTGGCCAAGTCACAAGCATTTATTAAAGATGTTGCCTTGAAGAAGCTTTTCATCATCTGGCTTACGGAGGTACATTTTGTGAATTGAAATTTTTTGAACATCTGAACAATGCATAGTTAAAGTCTGGCACATCATTGGGCAAATGCACATCTGATACTGACAAAATACAGTTTCAGCAATGTTTAATGCAATTTACACTGTCGATATAAGAATGGGTCAATTGCACATGGAATACAATGATATGATAGAAAATGATTCAATTCTATCCAGTTAACCGTGACGTAATTACTGACAAACAAAGGTAATTCGTCACTGTTGTTGTAAAATCTTATAGATTCACATCTCCAAATTCTTCCGTTAACCCCGGTTCATTTTATTTTTTTGCCGTCGAACGTCAGACACGCTGATTTCCCTGGAAGATTCTCCGCCAAACATGACATAATGTCTCCACATCTACCTGGTTTTCTTTCTCCGGTTATATCATACCGATTAAATGATCGGAGAATCTTTGGATTTGGAACGGCAAAATTAATATCTGCAGATCTAGCAGAGTACTGACCACGTCAACAAACGTTCATGACAGTATCACATTGACTCTTCGGACCACTCATAATTTTTTATAAACCTTTCACCAAAGAGTCTATATCCCAGTTTCCAGAAGGGTTAACGAGGACATCACATTTCAGTTCAGAATTATTGTGTCTGCGTGAATTTGTCACGAAAATTGCACGAATTTGTCATGGAATTTATATATAACAAGAGATTTGATTAGTTAGAGCAATCATAGCCGATTTCGTTTTTTCAAAGTTCGTAAAAGATTACCCCTTGTGATGTCTTTCATATGTTACTGTAAGTTAACAACAGATATCAATCAGATTGGGTCATGTATAAAAAAACCAATTTGTCCAATATCCGTGGCTTTCCTATTACATGAGCAACTATGTGCGTGTTAAACATCACACTCACAAGAACTCGGCAAGCTAAACACTACAGCATTGTACGTATGTTTTACATCTTTTTCGTAAACACGTTTAACAAAGACAATACGGACCATGTAAATGGGCTAGAATGAAATGTCTTCGATAAAAAAGGGTCTGGAAATATACCGTGTGAAAAGAGAGATCTTTGGTTGGGAAATAAAGCTGTAAATATGATGCGACGTGCTTAACACACATCCAAAATTTTCGCAATTTCCGAAATATTCTTTGAGTGTTCTCTAAATACAGCAAACGGATAGGGGAAAGTTGGGTATCTGTGTAAGCCTTAGACAATAGCGGGTACTTTAGGATATGTAACCTGTCTGAAAGACTACGTAGATTTAGTACATACCTTTCTAAAGTTTGAATTTTCATGCTGAAGCGGTCATTTCATCGCCATTTTTTCGTGTTAAATACCATTGTCAATCACGTGATTCTCTCCATTGATAATGCTTATGTTTGTATTTGGAAGAGCCATTTTGAATTTTTTTTATATTACAAAATATCATAATATATCTCCATTCACCACCAGAAAGATAAATCAAATGAAATTAGAAATAAAAGCATGTTGTGGTTTTCGTAAAGCTAGTCCATCCAAAATTCTTAAAAATTCTTAAACATGTTTAATACCCCTTTTCTCTTATTCATGGCATCCAATCGAATAAACAACAACATGACTGTATTCAAAGTGCATAACATATGTATTCCACTGCATCACCAGTTTTTAAGTTACGGATTGTTAGTAAAATTGTATATTAACCTTGTGTGCCCAGTGTAGACGATTCTCGCAGGTTTTGAGATATTTTTATTGATCAGTATTATTGACACACTGTTTGTGAATAATATGTCCAAATTTCAAGTAAGACATTTCAGTTTGGGAAAAGTTATTACACTTCCCCCCCCCCTTTAAAAATTTCCAAAACCGAGATACGAGGTTTTGCATTTACAACGACGATAAGAAATTGATTACCATCTGATAGCATAGTGAGTGACTTACTCCACCCACTTTGATTTAATATTATCTTCCAAACCAAGGCTCCGTTCAATTTGATACTTTGCCTACATAAGGCCAATATGTTAGTGGTCATGCGTGGTGTAAATGAAGAGAATCGGGCTCGGAAAGGGCCTTATTGACACCAATCCTTTAACCCATAACCAAACGACAAATTTTGGACTTGTCCAAATTCAAAGATGTTGCAAACGACAATTTCAAGTTAAGGAAATTCAAAATCTTTTGGTCTTTTTAGTAGAAAACATTGTGGGAAATGAAGAAATTGCTTGTCACAAGCAATTTCTTCATTTTGGACCACAATGTTTTCCCAAGCCATTTGTATTAGGGGGGGGGGTCAAAAAGAGTCACTGTGTGGCAATGGGTTAACTTTTGTATCAGGTTTAATATTCGTATTTGTGTATTCATATCGTTGGTATTATTGCAAAAACTCATACATAAATCAAGGTTGCGTTACGAGGTTTTGCAATGACACCGACGATATATCTGTTAAAAATGTCCTCACATAATTATACACTTCATAAAAATCAACAATTTCTTAAAAGAAAAATAGAAATTTCCAATTTTCGCCATTTTTCAGCAACCCCCATTTCAAACGTTTTGCCCTTGGAAACATTACAGAAATCACAAAAGAGGGACTCAGTTCTGTTCTAATTTTGTCCCGGTCTAAGTAGATATATCGATGCTTTTTTTTTAACAAAAACATCGTAACTGCAACTTAAAAGAAGCTACAATTACGTTTTTCATTGAAAAGCGACGATATACTTTAAAGGGACATTTCATTCCAATTTCAATTTTTTAAAGTACGTCTTGATGCCAAGATTGGGTATTCTAATGAGTATAAATACTAATAGTTTTTTGAAGTTGTTGTCAATAAGCGTGAAACACGCATTTAAAGATGAGACATAATCGATAAATTGCATATAAATCCGAACTGTTGTCCACAACAATTTGTTCAATTTTAACACTAAAATATAAATTTCTCGTAAACGACGCTATATTTTGGCTTGAAATTTTCAGAATTTTCATAAGGAAATATGCTCTTTCAGATGAAAATAAATGTAAAATTTATGACAAAAAATTCTGAAATGTCACTTTAAAATACAAGGCCTCTAAACGAGATGCGGCTACAATTGGCGAAGGTGCTCACGAATCGAATGCTCTCAAATGGTTCATAGGCGTGGGTTATCGCACCAAACTCACCGTTGCTCAGGTATACCTGTAAGAGAAAGAACAACAACAACAATAACAACAACAACAACAACAACAACAACAACGACGACGACGACGACGACGACGACGACGATGATATAGTCGGTGTAATTCTACAGCCGGTGCACTCTATCGTGACCAATTCACGTAATGTACTATATCTATCCCATAGGTGATGCAGGATAATGATTTGAACGTTACATAATGCTGCCTGTGTTACGGTTTATTGCTTTCTGTGACCGATTTACGTAGTGTACTATTTCTTTCCATAGGCAACACACCCTATTACCGGCTATCACTACAGCAGTTGCTAACCTGGGGCAGTATCATCTATAAATAGCGGGTGTACTGGGTAGGTCATACTTTTCCATCTTTGCTTTTGTGTTAAAGCCTTTCTCAGCTATATTTGTAGTGCACTTGGCTGGCCATACATTTGAGCACCTACATGATAAATATTAGCCCAAAGAATCCCTAAACAACAAAATTATTCAGCGACAAAGTCGTAACTTCACAATTTTTTACGTAAAATCCAACTTTCAGTCCATATAATGAGAAAATGATAAGACGATCATTAGAATTAATATAACTATTAAAATAGTCAATCAATTTCCTTACACTGTGTAAATTTAGAGAACTGTCTGAATTGAATTAAGTTCAGACTGACCGATTAAAACTAAACACTGATGCCGATTTGGCTATCACGAACAGCATATTGAAAATTTGAATGGCAAACCCGGACATAAGTTGATGGCAACACAGAACAATATGTCTTGTTGGAAAAGCGGCATCTCTTTCAACAAGAAGTTGCCTGAAAGGAGTATAAATAATGAATTAATACCATTTCTTGATAGACTAGCCAATTTCTGAATAATAGACATAGAAATCATCTAGATATGGTTGAAGCTGAGTAACACAAAATTGAAGGACGTATGCAACCATTAGTTGTAGATGATAGTTTGCCGGTTAAGGTATACATCCCATCATTATAAACACCACTTTTTAGCTGTACAAAATGCATCAAATTACACACATTTCTACATACACTTCTTATAAGTTGATTCAACGTGCCGGATTTCAAGATTATGCTTCAAAAGGAAAATAATTTACAAGTATTACTTTACTCTATATTCATATGCAGCGGAGGTAAATTTGAACATTTCTGTCAAATATTTCCGTAAGTATGCATTGATTCAAAATTCTAAACCGTTCAAAATGGTTATGTTTAGAATGGAAATGTAACACAGTTTAGGAATTACTGGCACTTATCAAATTCACCTCTGGCTCTTTAGTGCTAATGATGGGTTGCAAACCTTAAAAAAACTACACATACTTTACAGTGAAAATTGTGGATTTTACATCATGTCGTCGCTGTTTCAGGCACACAATATGACTGTAATATTTTTAATGGGGTTAAATTTCATTTAGTCAGACTTAACTTAAATAGATGGAACCAACGCAAATATATGTATATGAATCCTGCTATTTCAAAGTCGGTCAATGAATCTTCAAACATTTCCATCGAATGCTTTGCGCGGTGCAAATTTGTATTTTTCATTGCGAAACGATTTGGTTTATTGGGGTTTTACGCCGTTTTCAACTGCCATGGTTATATCGCGGGACCTTGAGCGCCTAACCATGGATTCCTGTTGTTTCTCATACAAGTACTAACACAATAGACTAACCGAGCCTCCAGCTGCTCGCCCACATAGGTTAACAATGTCAAACCATTGGTGGGTAACATTAGTTAGAAAAGATATTTGCCACGGCCGGGGATCGAACCTGGGTTCTCTCGAATGGGAGACAGATGCGCTATCAATGTTCAGCGTTTTGGCCTCATTGCGAAACGAAGAAGAGATATCGGTGATAACGGATTATCAAGCAAGAATCTGTTGATATCGATAAAACATCATGATTGTCTACATAAAGCACATGATTGCAACTAGCCTAGGTAAGTGAATACAGAAACTAGTGAAGGATCAAAGATCAGTCAGCTAGGTAAGGATCTCTATGGATAAGGCGAGAAATCTCCCTAAACGTCTGAAATGGAAAATTCAATCTTCAAAACATGAAAAATGATAAATATCTCGATCTGTATTGTTAGATCTATACCTAAATCATATGAAAATTGATTTTGTACAATCAAAACGATCCGACATGTACAGATAACTCTGTAAAAAGAGGCATTTTTTTTGGAAATGGTTAAAAATGTTTATTTCTTTATTCTTATTTTTGTTATGTTTCACCTTGCATGGTGAAGTAAAGCCGAGTGGTCATTTGACAAATAGACCTCTCAATAAAAGTACCCAGCCTCCAGCTGCGCTCTCACATAGATGATTCACACCCATTGGTGAGAGACAAATGACTTTTGTCAAATGTAAGAATGGATACTGGTCGGCCTGGGGTTCGAACTCGTGACCCCTGGATTGACAGACTCCGACGTTAACTGGACTCGGCTTAAACAGATACATGTTGCAGCAAATACTCTTTATTAAGCAAACCGCATGGAATCTCGGACAAACAAAAGAGCTTTGTCCGTATGATTCTAAAACCACACAGCTGCAGCTTGAATGAAGCCGTGGTTACGAGATTTTTAACAGCTAAAACCGCTTGGACCATTCTATTTATAGCGTAAGATTTAACCCTATTAACCATAAGATTCCATTTCCTATATTATCAATAGCAATGAACTCTGTGCTAAAAGTACGCTAGATTTACCGTTATAAGTATTGACAAACCGTTAGTGTAGGCCTAGTTATAAAGTCTCGCAACTATGGCCACATACGAGATTTTATAACAACACATACGATGCACTATTGTTTCACCAAAATTGCGCCACGGTTAACTGGATAAAAGCGTTCTCCATTTATCTGATTTTAATATCAAATAAATAACAACGACATCGCTGTATTGTCCACCCAAATTAACCCGGGACAACTTAATTTTCGTGTGCAAAGTCCGTTAGTTGAGTGCCTTAACCTTAACAAGTGGGGTCATTACATATGCAGATGTCTCGGGTTAATCTTACTGGACAATATAAATGACCATTCTGATATTTGGCTAGTATAATTACCCGGTCAAGGTCAATAATTATCCTCCAAATAGTGTTCATAATTATAACTCTTATTAAATTCCCCTGCAAATAATCGAGTTCATAAGCAATAATTAGATAAAGCGGAAACTCACAATTTTAAAACTTAACTTTATATTGCTATAATAGACGAATAACGCAATGGTATTTTTGAGCATAGGATCTAATGTTGAAGGTATTTTTTTAAGTTAGTCTGTGCCCGATTTTATAAACGCCGGCTAGAGCTAACCAAATGGCCAAGTATCTGTTTCGGTTATTTTTTGATTATTCACATCGGAAGATTTGAACAAATCAGTGAACTATTTTGTTTGTGCTAAACAGCGTTGATACAATCGGGCCTATGATTTGATTTCATGAGATGTAACGCCGTTTTAAACCGCTATGGCCATATTTCAGTGGCTGGAGCACCTAACCGTGGATTCCTGGGAAGTTCTTGCTTCACATATAGCTTATTCTTATCTGATGGTCTTTTATCAAACAAAAGTACCAGCATTCATGTATTGTTATAATTATCATCAGCAAATTTTGAATATTTCACACCATGATCACTTGGATAATGAAAAAGAATTGTACATAGACAAGCAAAATAGTATCATTTATGCTGTCTGTGATTGCCTATTTCAAGTACGAATCTCCTGTCGGTGATCCCCCTATATGCTGTTCGTGATTGCATAAATTTGTAGCTCACCAAACTTTGTTTGACTATAACGATATAACGGAATAGTTGATTGTCTTCACAAGCAATTAGTTGGTAGATAATATACTAGATATCCATTTTGTAATAAAATTTCTAACATTTGCTTCAGTGTTTTTCTGCTATTTGCATGGAAAGATGAATTTTATATGCAAATATGTGAAGTTTCGACTTTGTTAGTGAATTATTTTTTTGTTTGAGGACTCTCTGTGCTAATATTTGACATGTAGGTGCTCAAATGTATGGCAAGCCAAGGGCACTACAAATTATAGCTGAGAAACGTTTTTACACAAAACAAATATGGAAAAAGTATGACCTACCCAGTTCACGCGCTATTTATAGATGATACTGCCCAAGGTTAGCAACTGCTGTAGTGATAGCCGGTAATAGGGTGTGGGCAATACAAGATAATGATTTGAACGTTACGCAATGCTGCCTATGTTACGGTCTATTGCTTTCTGTTACAATGTCATCCAATATCGTTTCTTTCATCTGCACAGCATCCCCTCCGAGCCTCCAGGTAATCGCCCACATAGGTTTATGGTAATCCAAGCATTGGTGGAGGACAAATGAACAGAGAGTATTATATCTCACCATAAATGACCTGACAGAGCATCCCTAGCTAAAAGCATAGGATGTTCTGCCATGTCATTTATCGTTAGTTATACATACCTGGACACCGTCGGTAAACTGTTTAATTTCAACTGTTACGACATCATCTGGACCATCGATAATAAACTCATCTTGGGTTCTCCAGTTCGAATCGGAATCCAACCTTCGCAGAAGTGTTTTGTTAGAAGCAAAAGCCAGCATCGTCGTAAACCGAGTGTCAACCCCGTCCAGGAAGTCGAACTTTATCCTGTGGATACCAAAATTTAGTGTTCAACCTATTTTTTGACCAATGAAATTGCAGTATATTTTAATATTTAGCCGCTGTATTTCGCGTAAACGAGCTACCGGCTAGTTTATGTGACGTCTATACATAGCCACGCCCCCGTCTCCAATAAACTTCTAGTGAACACTAAGTCAGATAGAGTCTGTATAGTAGATTCTACGCGATATAAACATTCAATGCGCTGCGCGCATTTGAATGTTCATTTCGCGTAGAATCAACTATACACACTCTATCTGACTTAATGAACACTTCAAAAACTGAATTCATAACTTTCGGAAGCAAACACCAACTACAAAAGTGTACAACAAACAAAATCAATATTGCTGGCGACCATGTTAAGTCTGTTAAGTGCATAAGATATCTTGGTGCGTTCCTAGACGAACATTTAACCTTCAGCGAACATGTTAAGAAAAAATGCCAAACTGCAATGTTCAACTATCTAAGAATAAAAAGCATACGAAAACTTCTTACTGAAGACGCAACAGAAACTCTCGTTCTATCGCTTGTGATCTCTCACTTGGACTATTGTAATGGGATTCTCTATGGTGCTTCTCAAACCGTCATACGAAAAATGCAAAGGATTCAAAACATGTGTGCAAAGCTCGTTTTAAGGAGAAACAAATATGACAGTAGTAAACAAGCACTCTATGACCTACATTGGCTCCCTATCAAAGCAAGGATTGAATTCAAAATTCTAACTGTCATGTTCAACTGTTCCAAGGGACGCGCTCCGACTTATTAGACCGAGTTGTTTACCGAACAACTCCCGCCAAAACGAAATTTGAGATCCACTAGCTCATCTGCAGGTTGTTACAGTATACCATTCAACAAACGCAAAACATTCGGTGACAGGGGTTTTAAAACAGCAGGCCCAAAACTATGGAACAGGCTCCCACAGGACCTACGACAATCCAGCCCCGTTGATTCTTTCAAGAAAGGCTTGAAAACCATGTTCTTCAAAGACTTCGACGCTCTGTTCAACTGAACGCGAGTAGTGCTTCGTGTGTATCTGCATCCTTTATCTGTATCCTTTAACATATTTATTTTAGCACACTTTACTTTTGTACAACGCCAGTGAATATGCTTTGCGTAAAATTAGGCGTTTAAGTAAATCTAACAGTTTCAGTTTCAGGAACATTCCCTAGAACGAGATGGAATCGCACAGAACGATCACGGTGAATAATGACATAAATAAAATAAACTCAGTGCCACAATAAATACCCCACGGATTATTTTGGTAAGGTTTTCATGCGAGCTTAAAACTAGAGGCTGACACAGCAAGAGAAACTAGAATTTCTGTTGTGAAAATTTTAATCTGTATTATGTACACTTTATGTAATTATTGCATTGTAACACAATTGATGTAATGCAATGTATGAAATGATAAAGTTTAGGACATATTTCTGTGAGGCGTTTTAAATTTTACTCCCAACGATATGAAGGCTTTGGAAAACAATGTGGAAAATGAAGAAATGGCTTGTGACAAGCAATTTCTTCATATTCCACAATGTTTTCTATCCCCACACCACCAGAAAACAACAACCCCTCTCCCCCACAAAATATAAAATTTCAATCACTTGAAATTGTCGTCTGCAATATTTTTGAATTTGGCCCGCCCTTAAATTTTGTTGTTTTGGTAATTCATTATTGGATAACATATTTACCAGTCATTATCTTCTGGAGTTAGGAGTTTGACGTGAAAGATGGTAGGAATTGGGAAATTCTGGCTCTCCTCTCTGTAGCCTAGAAGTGCTGGTAATTCGCCCGTCTCCGCATAGTTACTCTGGGGATAAAGACAACAAACATTTATTTATTCCACTCCAGTCACATAATTTACATAATTTATCTATCTAAACAATGGAAAAAGCGTACTTAATTTTCAACACAATTTTTAAGCAGGAGATAAAGACAACAAACTTTTCAAGTCGACACTCGTTCTGTCGAAGTCAGATGGGTCGTCGAAATACATCGACATATCCGGAGTTCGACTCATACGATTTTGTTCGGCTTCGATGTATTTGATATTTGACCGTTTTTGAAACTTATCAAGTACGAATGTTATTGAAATATAGTAGGAAAAGGAAAGAAATTGCTCGTGTCGAGCAATTTCTATCCTTTTCCTACTATATTTCAATGGCTATATTCAGTTCGAAATTATTTTGTTTTGAAAAAAGATATGTCAATAGATGAGGACGGGACCAGATTTGAACATCGACTTAAGCGGAAATTCGACTTATCCGATGTCGACATAACGAGTGTCGATTGTAGAAACATTAGAAATATTGCATTGAGAGGCACAATTAACGTACAATAAAAACTGCTTTTGTGTTCTTTTTATCATCTTGAGCAGTGTAGTAAAGAAAAAATGATTGTATTTATAACAAAATAGTCTAAGTGCTCATAAGCCACAAAGGAAAGTTTAAAAAGGGTGACATGATAGGTAAAATATGTACCAATATTGCATTTCCTTTATTTTTCATCCCCACATTTTATAATTTACTCGGCTGTTTGAGATTTTTTCTTCCATTATATTATTGGTGGATGGGGTCCGATAAGGTGACATTTATTCTTTAAAATCATGTTTTGTGTGAAAAATGCTAAAATTGATACCATGTATAACTTTGTTATGTTAAAAAGACACAACAAAGCATAATGAGCTATTTACAAATGTATATAAAAGCTATTAAGTTATAATCACTGCTACCGACTTAATTCTTTTTTCATATTGTACCATAAGCATGTGTCTATATGAGGGCAATTTTGATGTAAATTTTATACAATTTTTTTTAGCAAATTGTTTTTTTTTTTTTGAGTAATATATACTATTGTGGATTATACATGAAAAATTATATTAGACATTGTTTTGGGGGAAAATTTGGCTCGGATACAAAAAACCTGGGTGTATATATGTCTTTTTATTGTTGGGATACCCCCATTTTTAAGCAAAAAAATAAACTTCTGATAAAATTATTTTCCGGAGTAGATTTCTGGATATTTCGGGAATAACGCCGTAATACTGAATACTAACTTCATACCAAATTTCATTAAATTCCGAGCGTGGGCATAACCCTATGGGAATTTCTGATAGGGTCATGACGAACATGACCTGGTTTTGACGTCCCTAATAGAAATTACTATACTATAAAATATTGAGACAAAAGAAGAAAATGTTGATCATCAGCATTTTCTCCTTTGCCTCAATATTATCAATGCTACATTTTACACAAATTCCATATCTTTATATCAATTTTGTTACGCGTAACAGCTTTCAATTTCGACCACCCTAGAATTGTGCTGTTTGCAAATGGGATAGCCGATTTAGGGTTTTTCCAGAGGTCAAAGAAGATGACCCCAAACGGATGGTTGTCAGATGCTACTGCAAGATTTACATTTAGGATTTTAATCAGATTTTAATAGGGAGCGATTTTATCCGGTTAACCGTGACGTAATTTCGGTCAAACAAATAGTATTTCGTGAGAGTTGTTATAAAATCTTGTTACTACGGCTTGAGTCAAGCCATAGTTACGAGATTTTATAACAACACCGACGGTGTATCAAAACATAACGGTAAACCTTATATATTTTTAGCACGAAATTTATTCTTATTCACCTACCTCACTGAGCAACAGGTCCAATCTCTCGAATTTAATGAATTCAGTACTGTTTGCATCTATTACCGCACTCGTGTCGCAATGGCCCGTTGTGTGGTTAAAATCGGCTCCCGTGGAGTTTTCGTCAATCAACTTCATGCAACAATCAATAGTTTTGTCATGGGTTTTCGCGTTGTCCTGCCGAAAGTAGTACAATCTTTTTCTCGCCTCGGTGCCACGCAATACAAACAACAGACAAAATACTGTGATTGTGAAATGTA
Source organism: Fragum sueziense (assembly GCA_963680895.1). Lineage (NCBI taxonomy): Eukaryota > Metazoa > Mollusca > Bivalvia > Cardiida > Cardiidae > Fragum > Fragum sueziense. The sequence continues at coordinate 2,019,279 of OY804608.1, forward strand.
CGAATGACATCGTTGCTATGTTGTGTGTGAAACCCTTTGAATGTTAAAACAAACTTAGCGTCACTACTGAACAATGTATTCCGTCGGTGTTGTTATAAACTCTCCTAACTACGACTCGACAAAGAACTAGTTATGAGATTTTATACATGCAACAATACTTTAAACTCACATTTAAACGCAAAATATCTATACCTTGTTGTAGAGAAAAACGTCCCTCGCTTAGACCGACTTCACCACCAGTGGTCACTAGCATGTCAGAGCTACAGATTAAAGGGACAATGGCTTTTCAAAATGTAATAAATGATAAAAAATTAAAAAGAATATAAAACCCCGTGTTTTGGGTCGAAACGATTCAAACGAGAATCAACAACACATTGTTTGGTTTTGAAATAAAATGAAAAGAACTATAATGTCTTTAACAACTCTTTTTTTGCTCTATAAAGGTACCACAAAAACACCATTAGATCCCTCATATTGTCTTATCCTATGCACAGGACTAGTTAAGATATTATGCTGGTTCTTATGAATGTGCACGCACACTTCATTTTTTTGTTAAAAAGTTGTTTTCGTTACGTTTAAAGTATTTTGCTTGGAAGTGTACCATTTGAAAAAGCCAATGATCTTTTGTGCGGTACTTAATATTCTAGTTACGCTGTTACGGTGGCGATTGTGCATTATGGGATGGATAACAACTATGATCAAATTTTCCCCGCTTTAGGTAGGACATTTTGCAATAAGTTTCTTATTTCTGCGTCAAAATACAAAAGATTTGCTGTACGTACAGTACGGAATATCAGGATTTTGACAATCATAGCGTGTGCGTTCCGCTCAATCGCGGGCAATCACGTTCAATCACCACTCACGATCGCTCCGGTAGCGATCATGTTTTTTTTCAATCAGCATGTAAAACCAATCATTGCGTTCAATCAGGGACTTATTTAAAAAAAATATTCACGAAAAAAGCGATCATTCCGTTCAATCATGTTTTACCGTTCGATCAATAGTTTCGTCTAAAACCGATTCGCTTTTTTGTCACAACAATAACAACAAAAATGTTGGGTAGAGACTAAATACTAACACGCTCAGGTCTAAGATTTAGGGTCTATTTTATTCTACAATGTAGCCATGGGCATCTACTAATGACATTGAAATGTCTCAAAAGTAAAATCACTGCCACCCGGTTGCGGTAATGGTTAGTTAGTCATTTCGTACCACAACCATTTCGTACCATAATTTCGACCTGAGCCTGTTAGTAGGCCTATTTAGTCTCTACCCCGCTTTTGTGATTATACCTTTTACCCAGAAATATTAATAAAACACATTGACATGATTTGACCTTTATGCAATGAATAAATTTTCATTTGAATACATTTATTCTCGAGAAAATCCGTTTGTCTCCGAAAATCATCGTTAAAGATCGTCAAGGTTTGGTGGGAAAGTAACTTTCTTATTATCTAATAATCCATATAGGAATTGTTTGGCTGAGTGGTCGAGAGGATAAGTGCTCTGCCTACAGGCTTTTGGGATCGAGGTTCAAATCCCCGGAATCGTTTATATTTTTTTCTTTTTGTGAACTTAATTCAACTGTTTGAAGAGATTGTTTCAATGCGTCGAAATATGCAATCGCAAACGATTTCATTCAGTTTACCATAACATTATTTCAGACAAACAAATAGTAAATTTCGTTGGTGTTGTTATTAAACTCTCGTAACTACGGATCGATGCAAGTCGTTGTTACGAGATTTTATAACAGCACTGAGGGTTTATTATAACACCACGGTAGACCCAGTCTATTTCAGGCCTAGCACAAAATTCATTGCTATTCTCGTGCTTACATAATTTTAAACACACTCGGGTTTCTCGAGTTCGCATAATAACACTTGGGCTTAGATATTGAAGAATAACTTTTCAGATTAGATAAATTAGAGAAGATATACACATAAAAGGGTAAAAAAAAAGATCATATCACAAAATGTAATAACCGCTCAATCCAAGAAATATCCAAGGAAAAAAATGAAATCGAAAAAAAAAAAAAAAAAAAAAAAAAAAAAAAAAAAAAAAAAAAAGAAGTCGTTAGTGATTCGAACCTCGAACCTCCTGGTCCAAGGAACTCGCACATTTATATTTCAACGACAAGTACATAGTTATGTAACTGGCCATTTAAAAGGTATATAAACTTTTAAACTTGGTTCACGGACTTGAACGAGAAATAACGGAGATACACTAGGACAACCAGTCAAGCGTGTAATTATGATAATAGAGGTTACGCTCAATCAGGTCATTCTGCAGCGGTAATAACTTATTTTAATATCTATGCCAGAGAAAATCTTTTCAAAACAAAGAGAACAAATGAGAAACCAGTGGCGGATCCAGAGGGGGTTTGGGGGGGGGGGGTCAAATGAACCCCATATGACGCCTGATAATTTTATTTTCATGCAGAAATTCAGTGAAAAGTGTGTGATACTAGTAAAACGAACCCCCTTTGTGTACAAACGAACCCCCTTCACAGATATCCTTGATCTGCCGCAGCCATGGCGCAGTTGGTAGCGCATCTGCCTCGAGAGGTCCCGGGTTCGATACCCGGCCGCGGCAAATACCCTTTATACTGACAAAAATGTCCCCATCAATGGTTTGATATCGTAAACCTATGTGGGGGTGCAGCTGGAGTCTCGGTAAGGGTGTTGTGGTAGTACTGGTAAGAGAAACGCCAGGAATCCATGGTTAGGTGCTCGAGCCGCCGCGATATGACCTTGGTAGTTGAAAAAGGAGTAAAACCCCAATAAATCAAATTGATCGGCCGCTGGAAACTGGTGATAAATAGAAGTTTCTCCTTTTTGCATGTTAACGACATTGCAGGAATAATGTTGATGTCATATGAATCTCATTTGTGATGGACTACCTTAGGAAGATGTTGGTAATGTCCGCTGTACTTTGTCAGATGAATGGCTGTATTCTGGTATTTTCTGCTTTGATGGCTTATGGCTTTGCCCATGTATGGTAGAATAAAACATGTCGGCTTTTACAACTGAACAATACATTGCTGATGATTGAATTAAGGTACTCGACCCCTAAAGAGATTCATGCGACATTCTTAAAATTGTTACCTAAATAATCCAAACTTATATGTGCAACATCATTAACATGCACTGGTGGAGAATTCCACAGCTGAATGTTAACAACATTACCGGAATACTAATCTGATGTTGCATGAATCTTATAAGGGATGGACTACCTTAAGAACATGTTGAAAATGTTGGCTGTACTTTGTCAGATGAATGGCTGTATTCTTGTATCCTGCTTAGATGGATTATGGCTTTGCCGACATATGGTAGAATGATTCATGTCAGCTTTGCCAACTTAGAGATAGATTGCTGATAATTGAACTAAGCTAGTCCACCCCTTATGAGATTCATGCACCTCCAGAATTTTTAAATCGTTGTTGTTAAACTTTGTAAGGTAATCCGAATTGATATGTGCGACATTGATATTATTCCGCTGTGAAATGTTCCACAACTACATGTTAACGACATTGCAGGAATAATTTCGATGTCACATGAATCTCATTTGGGATGGACTACCTTAGGAAGATGTTGGTAATATCCGCTGTACTTTGTCAGATGAATGGCTGTATTCTGGTATTCTGCTTTGATGGCTTATGGCTTTGCAGATGTATGGTAGAATGTTACATGTGGGCTTTTACAAATGAACAATACATGGCTGATGATTGAATAAAGGTACTCAACCCCTAAAGAAATTCATTGGACATTGTTACCTAATCCAAACTTATATGTGCGACATCAAAAACATGCACTGGTGGAGAATTCCACGGCTGAATGTTAACAACATTACCGGAATACTTATCTGATGTCGCATGAATCTGATAAGGGATGGACTACCTTAAGAACATGTTGGAAATGTTGGCTGTACTTTGTCAGGTGAATGGCTGTATTCTTGTATTCTGCTTAGATGGATTATGACTTTGCCAACATATGGTAGAATGATTCATGTCGGCGCAACATTACCAGAATACTAATCTGATGTCGCATGAATCTTATGGACTACCTTAAGAACATGTTGAAAATGTTGGCTGTACTTTGTCAGATGAATGGCTGTATTCTGGTATTCTGCTTAAATGCATTATGGCTTTGCCGACATATGGTAGAATGATTCATGACGGCTTTGCCAACTTATAAATAGATTGCTGATAATTGAATTAAGGTAGTCTACCCCTTATGAGATTCATGCACCTTCAGAATTTTTCGATTGTCGTTGTTAAACTTTGTAACGTAATCTGAATTGATATGTGCGACATTGATATTATTCCGCTTTGAAACGTTCCACAACTACATGTTAACCACATTGCAGGAATAACTTCTATGTCACATGAATCTCATTTGGGATGGACTACCTTAGGAAGATGTTGGTAATGTCCGCTGTACTTTGTCAGATGAATGGCTGTATTCTGGTATTCTGCTTTGATGGCTTATGGTTTTGCCGATGTATGGTAGAATGATACATGTCGGCTTTTACAAATGAACAATACATTTCTGATTATTGAATTAAGGTACTCAACCCCTAAAAAGATTCATGTGACATTGTTAACATTGTTACCTTATCCAAACTTAAACGTGCAACATCATTAACATGCACGGGTGGAGAATTCCATGGCTGAATGTTAACAACATTACCGGAATACTAATCTGATGTCGCAAGGGATGGACTACCTTAAGAACATGTTGGAAATGTTGGCTGTACTTTGTCAGGTGAATGGCTGTATTCTTTTATTCTGCTGAAATGGATTATGACTTTGCCAACATATGGTAGAATGATTCATGTTGGCTTTGCCAACTTATAAATAGATTGTTGATAATTGAATTAAGGTAGTCCACGCCTTATGAGATTCATGCACCTTCAGAATTTTTCTATTGTTGTTGTTAAACTTTGTAACGTAATCTGAATTCATATGTGCGACATTGATATTATTCCACTGTGAAACGTTCCACAACTACATGTTAACGACATTGCAGGAATAAATTCGATGTCACATGAATCTCATTTGGGATGGACTACCTTAGGAAGATGTTGGTAATGTCCGCTGTACTTTGTCAGATGAATGGCTGTATTCTGGTATTCTGCTTAAATGGATTATGGCTTTGCGGACATATGGTTGAATGATTCATGTCGGCTTTGCCAACTTATAAATAGATTACTGATAATTGAATTAAGGAATTCAACCCTTATGAGATTCATGCACCTTCAGAATTTTTCGATCGACGTTGTTAAACTTTGTAAGGTAATCCGAATTGATATGTGCGACATTGATATTATTCCGCTTTGAAACGTTCCACAACTACATGTTAACCACATTGCAGGAATAATTTCTATGTCACATGAATCTCATTTTGGATGGTCTACCTTAGGAAGATGTTGGTAATGTGCGCTGTACTTTGTCAGATGAATGACTATTCTGGTATTCTGCTTTGATGGCTTATGGCTTGCTGACATATGGTAGAATGATTCATGTCAGTAGAATGATTCATGTCGGCTTTGCCAACTTATGAATAGATTGCTGATATTTGAAGTAAGGTAGTCCATCCCTAATGAGATTCATGCAACATTCTTAACATATGTACCTAATCCGAGCTTATTTGTGTGACGTCATTAACATATGGTGGTGGAATATTGCACCGCCTTATGTTAACCACGTTGCCGGATTAATTCCAATGTCGCATGAATCTCATTTGGGATGGACTACCTTAAGAACATGTTGCAAATATTGGCTGTACTTTGTCAGATGAATGGCTGTATTCTGGTATTCTGCTTTGATGGCTTATGGCTTTGCTGACATATGGTAGAATGATTGATGTCGGCTTTGCCAACTTATTAATAGATTGCTGATAATTGAATTAAGATAGTCCACCCCTATAGGAAATCATGTGACAATGGAATATTTGGAGCAACATCGTTAAAATTTGTTACCTAATCCAAACTTATGCCTGCAACATCGTGAACACTCGGTGGTAGAACGTTCCCCTGCCACATGTTAACGACATTGCCCGAATAATTCAGATGTCACATGAATCTCATTTGGGATTGACAACCTTAAGATTATGTTGGAAATGTTGGCTATTCTTTATCAGATGAATGGCTGTATGCTGGCCAATTGTCTGTTAAAAGTATTTGACCCTTTACTAAATTCTCTATACATCTAACATGCTGATGCGTTGCTGCTATCATATAACGCTCTGACGTGCCAGCAACGCTTTTTTTGGTAATATCAGGGAAATTCTAGGTGATTAATCGGAGATGCATAGTTGATTGATTGTGACGCATTGCCCGACAGAAATAGTAGTTTTTGTATGATTTTTTGTATGATTTTTGCAACATGTTGGCCAATTTGCGCCGCAAGTTAAAATCAACTGATCAATCAGTGGCATTTTAAATACAATACAATGCAATATTTTCATTGGCGCTAACTCAATTTCGGCAATTAGTAAATGAGACTTCGTCGACTTCTTCAAAATAGAGAAAATTCAGCTGATTGATCGGTTGGTTTTAACTAGCAGAATATATTGGCTGACACGCTGCCGACCATGAAAATATTCTGTTTTGTTGACCAATGCCTCTATCAATCATTGACATAGGCCTACCACCAACTAATCTACGATAATATCTCTGATTCTACAAAATATATGCCAGTACCACATCGCCGTGGCATCGGAACGTTTATGTGAACCCCCCCCCCCCCCCCCCCCCTGAAGACGCGAAGCGACGCCTGAGCTGCGACACAAGGGCTGTGACATTAACTCCCGGACATGAAGTCTCGACTCACTTGACAAGGCATCTGGGACTAATTGCTGTAAATTTCCATTTCCATAATATGACAAAAACAACGACAAAAACATCACCTGCACATCCGAGTACTTCTGTGGCATTATAACACTCTACCGTAAAATCCATATGTAGCGAAAAAGGAACTGCATTGGTTTTTATTTGAACATAATAACACTTTTCCGTAAAATCCATATATAGCGAAAGAAGAACTACATCGAGTTTTATTTACAATAAAAACCCTATGTAATTATGCTTTGTGTATGCGCCAAAACGTCACGTGGCGTCAAGGTAACGTCAAATGACGTCACTTGAATGACAATGCGTTTCCTACGCCGAACACTAGTTCATGGCAGAATTTTCACAAAATAAGACATTTCTAATGTGCGTTTTTGTTATTTAGAGTGTTATAATGGAGATAATAACAAGTTTAGCGGTCTTTATTGCGCAATAAAACCTCTGTGCTCTGGACTACATGTTAAGGCAAATACCTTGGCGCTGTGCGCCTCGGTTTTTACCTACACATGTAGTCCGTCGCACATCGGGTTTTATTGGCAATAAAGACCGCTAAACTTGTTATTATTTCATAAACAAAGACTCTATGTAATTATGCTTTGTGTATGCGCCACAACGTCATGTGGCGTCAAGGTAATGTCAAATGACATCATCAATGATGTCACTAAACCACCAATGTGTTTCCTACGCCAAAAACTATATCATGGCAGAATTTCCACAAAATAACACATTTCGAATGTGCATTTTCTTATTAATCGTGTTATAATGGAGATAATAACAAGTTTAGAGGTCTTAAAAATATTTGCCAAATAAATATCATTTACATCCAGGAACCGTTTAATTTCTGAAAAGTGTGGACTGAAAGCCCGCAGGCTTTTAAATTGAGTATATTGATATTATTCATATTGAATTTTAGTTTCTAAACGGCTGCCTGATGGAACTGACGCGCAAAGTTGCTGGTGAGGATCCCAGACTGTGTCGCCGCGCCCCACCCAACTAACGGGGTGAGGGTAGGCTCTTCAGTCTGGAAGCCCCTCTAGGGATTTTCGGTTTCGAAGGCGACGATGGTTTCTTTATAGCGGTTCCCGTTCTGGTCGGAGTGGCCCATTGAGCCGGCTGTGCGACCTGATCTGGATCTGGGTTGTCTCTCCTGTTACCAGGATGACCAAAGTGAGATTGAGAAACAGATTCTAGAACGGTGATCCTGATCAGACCTTCATTTGGTTGTTGGGTTTTAGATATTAGACTGGTCAAGTTTGTAACCAAAATACTAATATTAATAGGGATCATTTTACTGTTTATTTGAGGCACCGTCTGCACTGAAGCGTCTGTTTTTTGAGTAAATGGAGTCTGGCTGTCTGCGTTAGCCCTTTCAATAGTGGTTCGAGTGTCGACCACCCGTACCGACTTGACAAAGGGGAGCCCGACACTCACCTCGTCTACCCGTGAGATGTCGGTAAATGTCGAGCTGCCCTCCTTGTCATTTGGGGTTGAGCTATGTACAGGCCCCTTTGTTGTGGGTATTTGGGGATGAGATGGGGCTGTTGTTTGTAGATAGTGGCCCCAACATGTCAACTCCAGAACTGAGCTGGAGATGGTCAAGAAGGAGTCTGAGTTATTTAGGGCCTTGACTGGTGTTTTTTTTTTAATTTTTACAGTATGGCTCCTTCTCTACCATGCTCGAGCCAGTGACCGTGACCTTTGGCAATTGTGTGGTGTGGACAACTTTTTTTGATTTGTCAGTACTGGTGAAGGTCAGCGTGCGGACCGAACTGGTTTTGTAATAATTAAATTTGAATCGAGGGCCTTGTTTCTCCGAGGAGCACGCTGACCCGGGGCTGCTCTGAGCAGATGCTCGTTCTTCAGAGCAGCCTGGTTTTGGGCTATTTTCTGCTTTTTCTGCATAATTTAGACTAAAATTGGCACTCTTTAGCTCTTTGGGGGATGATGGGGTTTTGCCCTTACCCTTATTACTTGAATTTGAATGATTAGGGGAGGAAGGAATTACAAGCAGACCTCTGGGGCATAGTTTTAGCTATAGTGGGGGGCTGGGATGGGGCTGGGGGGTCTTTTTCATCTGGGCCTCTTATAGGGGGGGGGGGGCTTCTGTGGCAGCAACCCTGGCTGCCGGGCATTCGCTCGCTGCCCTAGTCCAAGAGCACCCCTTGGCATCCCTGTACATTTGAATCTGGGATGCCAATTGGTACTCCCGGCAAAACACAGACCGTGGGGAATGGGATCCCCCACAGTTTACGCACCTGCGGACGCTTCGGTCACCGTCGCACAGCCGCGTATCATGAGTACCCGCACTGTGGGCACATCTACCCTCAATTGGGCACCTAACAGAGGTGTGCCCAAACTTTGACTTCGGTAGCACCTGAGGGGTGGTTTGTAGTATGGTGTACCGGCAGGGATAGGACGGAACCACTGACCGTCACCTCCCCCGGCAAGGTATTGCCAAAGAATGTGATGATCAGCGCCTCCGTCGGATCATCTCGATGATAGATCCTAGAGGCGTGCATGATGGGGACCTTATTATTATTGACCTCCGCCACGAGGTTCTCGCTAAATCCCTGTGGATATACATCCACAGGGATGTTACGGACGACTTCCTTAATCGTAACCATATCATCTGATGCGTACGCAAAGCACGGCTTACCACAGATGAAAAGGGAGTCTCGATTGAGTAGCTTAACCAGCTGCTCCGCCGAGCACACCTCCACCAGGAGCCCGCCGTCTTTCAACGGCACAACTTTCTTAATTGTTTTTGACAAGGCCGTTGTCAGGCCCGTCGAAAGGGCAAGAGGTGAGATTCCCTTGAATCCCTGCCTCCTGTCCCGGTTACATCCCAGTTGGTCTAATCCCATTTCGTCTAATATATAAAGATATTGGATTAGACAAAAAAATCCCATTTTGTCTTATACTTTTTCAGACCATATTTCATTAGCTAAAAATCTTAAATAAAAAGACATTTTAAAACAATATACATCTATAGGCCTAATACATGCATAGATGAGTATACATTAAAGGGACATTTCATTCCAATTTCAATTTTTTAAAGTATGTCTTGATGCCAAGATTGATTATTCTAATGAGTATAAATACTATTAGCTTTTTAAAAATGTTGCCAATAAGCGAGAAACACACATTTAAAGTTGAGACATAATCGATAAATTGCATATAAATCCGAACTGTTGTCCACAACAATTTGTTCAATTCTATCACAAAAATATAAATTTCTCGTAAACGGTGCAATATTTTGGCTTGAAATTTTCAGAATTTTCATAAGGAAATATGCTCTTTCAGATAAAAATAAAAGTAAAATTTATGACAAAAAATTCTGAAATGTCACTTTAAACAAACTTAGAAAATACTTTAAGAAGAAATGGAAATTCCTTGAAAAAAGAGTTTTAGACGAAATGAGAAATTTGAATTTTAGACCAAATGGGATTAGACCAACTGGGATGTCCCCTCCGATGGGCCTGATAAAGGCCGTGTGCTCCAATGTTTTGGACAAGATGTGTTGTTGTCCGGGGTTAATTGGTTCCCCAAACAACAAAAGATTTGTTCTCATTCTACTAGCTGTTCAGGCTTCTAAACTACGGGCAGCAGTGAGAGAATAAATAAACATTAATTATAAAGGATAAATGTAAATCAGAAGTGACCTTCGCCAAATATTTGACACATTTTGGAAATGCCGCTCGTTTCCAATCAAAAAGGGAAATAACTCGAAATTATTTTGAGTAATTTATAAATCGGTCTCAATTTAACACCTGCTGCTTATAAAAATATTAAAAATTGAAAATGATTTTTTTTATTTATTAAAAAAAATAATAATAGGCTCGGAGACTGTTATTTAAAAAAATAAGGGTTAGGGAATTTCGTTAAAAATAATTCTTTTTATGAGGCAATATACGCTCATTCAATCATAGCGTTCATCTGATCGCAAAGATTGAATGATTGTTTTTTGGGCATATTATGAAAACGTTCAGCGTTCGTTCGCGATCATTCAATTCCGCTCGGGTTGCATTCACCGATCGCTCACGTTCCGTTCTGATTGTCAAATTCCTGATATTCCGTACTGTATCTCATCTTACTGAGCTCTTTTTCCAGAAGTATAGCTTGTTTGTTAAATGTTTTTACTTTTTCAAACAACTACTCTGAACCGACCAGAAACACGTCAAAAATCCGTTCGTTTTTTCTGGTCAATCGGGATCATTTTCTTTTGAAAAGTACTAAGAGTTTTCAAATACGAGTCATACATCTGAGTAAAACAAAACAGATACTAGTATTGAGCCACTTGTTTGACGCTTATCAACGTTTGTACAATCGGTCCCTGATCAACAACATATTCAAAACATTATAATTTCTTATCCAAATACTTTCATACGTTTACGATATTACGGCATAATTCGTTGGTGGGGAGTCAAAACCTCGTAACTACAGCTTGAATAAGCTGGAGTTACGAGGTTTTGACTTTCCACCGACGATATGTTTATAAATTGTGCATATGTAGACCTAAACGACATAATATCAACCTCAAACTATCGCAATTTTGCATGCAATGTTTCAAATCTTGCAGATGTGTTACACCTGCGAGATTCGAATCAACGCATGCAAAATTGTACTTAAAAATCAAGCACGCCCTTTCCTTCGTTTAGATGAGTAAAATTTGAAATCACGTCTGATAATTTCGTACCTGGGTGATAAATGTTGCGTATATAGCAACGATTTATTCAAAACTGATTTTATTTCAAATGTAAATGTTCGTTTTTGGAAAAACATTGAAATCCTAAAAAATGACAATGATAACAATACCTTCTGGTTTAAAGTATTCAACTACCGTCCTGTTCCAAGCAACACCGACACATGTATGATAAATGATTTGAGTATAGCTACCATAAAAGAAATGCTTCTAATTAACATATTAACTTTTTTTAAAATTTCTTTTTTTTTTGTCATGCTCGGATTTACATATTTTAACAAGAGATAATTTATGCAACCGGACTGATCTCAATTGCCCTTTATTAAACTAGACCTGTTTTGTCACCCATAGTAGAATTGGCGCGGGAAAACATTTTGACAAAAAAAGAAAATTCTGATGGTTAATATTTTCCCCCTTTGCCTCAATATTTTCTGTGCCATTATATACTCAAGTCCCATTTCTATTAATGTCCATCTGCAGCTGCTTTCAGACTGGACCACTGTAATATTTTTCTTTGTTTTGAAAATAAGGGACTAGGTTCAAGGTCACAGCTAAAATATAGATATCTATATTTTTCATAACTTTGAACCGTAGCCAGGAATTGTGTAATGTTGGAGCCTAAAGCGTATTGTCTTGTCTATTTGACGCAATTAGACGCCCAAAACAGGACATTTCTAGAAAATGATGTGGTAAATGAAGAAATTGCTTGTGACAAGCAATTTCTGCATTTCCCACAATTTTTTTCTACCCAGAGAGACAAGAAATGTAAAATTAAATTCACTTGAATTTGTCGTTTGTATCATCTGTGAATTTGGTATAGCCGAAATGTTTGTCATATGATAATAGATTGTTGGGGTTTCGGTGCATCTAGGGGTCTGCTTTTCAAACTTTTTCTTGGAAATACCACTAGACACTCTTGAAAAAAGTTATGATGTTGAAGCCTGAGCCGCGTTCTTTAGAACGAGATTTCTTGAGATATCTTGAAATTTCTTAAGATGTTTTAGGATAAAGCGCTCTTTTGAGCAAGATTTTTAAGACGATCACTGGGAGCCGCCATTGCTCTATACTTCATTCGGAACCCCTCGGTAAATTCTGTAGAATCTTTATGGGATAGAATTGACCAAGCTGTTCCGAATGCTCCATGATTCATAAACTGCGGAGTTCCGAGTCCTCCATAATTCATAAACCGCGGAGTTCCGAATCCTCCATACTTCATACAAATGACGTCATGATAGTATGAAGTATGGAACAGTCGGAACACCTCGCTTAAAATCTCGGTCTCAAAAACACTGTATCAAAAACATCTTAAGAAATCTTTAAAAAAATCTCGCTCTAAAGAACGCACCTCTGGGCTGCAGGTCTCCTCCTAGATACGCACCGGGTCACGCTAGAAGACCCCTTCTGGATAATCCATATATGAGCCGGGATCTGGAAAAACGTCCCTTATAGCATTTTTAAAAATTGAGAGTGAAGATCAACCTGTTGTCAAATGCAGTCCAATATGCATCCATGTCGCTCTCTTTAAGTTACTAAAGGTCACAAAGAAGCTATTAGAGAACAACGTGGATCCTGATCAGACTGTGCGTATGCACAGGCTGATCTGTATCTATGTTGGGCTCAAAAGCCTTAAGGGACGTTTTTCCAGATCCTGGCTCATATCCAAATTTTTTGAGACAGAACAAACTTAGCAGGACACTACGTCGTATTTAAAAAAAAATACTACGTCATGGGAACATTCTAGATCAAGAAATATACCCAAGAGTGAAAAGCCTCGACCCTTGCAAGTCTGAGCAATCCCTGACGACTGACTTTTATCTTTACTTTCACACTTTTTTGAAGGCTCCTTTCGGCGCGTATGGTTACGTATTTTGCATAACTTCATTATTGTAGACCAAGGGTACTTTAACGTGTATAAAAAAGAAAACTTTAAGAATTCATGAAGCAATTTCTTTGTATTTGTTAATCAAAGAAAAATATTTTCTTTATTTTTTTTTTCTTTTCTATTTTTCATAAAAAAATGTACACAACACTTAAATGAGTACTCAATGTATTCATGAACCAATTTCTTTGTACGTGTATTTGCAAATCAAAGAAAAATTGTAATTTTCTGTGTTTTTCAAGATACGAGGGCCAAACATAAATTTCGAGAACTAATGTTACGTTAAAAGAACCCATTAATAAACTTAGATACATTATTCATTTCTTTTTCACAGTAACATCCCTTGAACAGTTTGCACTTATCCCATCGCTTGATTACCACCTGTAGCACGTGCTGCTGCCCGTCACGTGACATATCCCGCAATTATCTTTTTACGACAATCACCAACTCTTCCTTTTACTCAGAATCTTCACTATGTTACTAATTTTTTAAGATTAGCATATAATTAATTTCGGCTTAAAGAAGGTGCATAGATGTCACACACCATGTTATTACATAGGTCGCCCTCTTTAAAGTACATTTGGCTTTATTTACGACACCTTTTGAGCTCCTGTCCCACCCGGCTAGGAAGCGGCCAGCGCGGTACCAATCCTGTCGAAGCCCTGCACATTCTAAGATTTTGATAATAATATCCTGCGATTTGCCATACAAAATATCAATGGGTGTAACTACTATTTCAATAGATATTATTCTATTTTAGGGTTCATTCTTCAATTTTAGCAGCCCCTTTTCTCTTAATTTATTGTCACCTGCCTACCAGAATATAACCCATTTTCCGTTATCTCTACCGTCTTTGAAATGGCGCATCTGCTTTTAACCCTTTCACTGCCATAGGCGACTTTTGTCGACGAGGGGTTTCTGCCATAGGCGACTTTTGTCGACAAATTTATGGGGACGAGTACCATCAACATAAAAAAAAATTAATTTCATAAATTAGCTTTAAATTTTGGTCACATATAGGTGCTTCATTTGTCTGTATGTGCTGAAAATTTGAAAGGAATCCATCAAATGAGTCAAAAGTTATGCATGTTTTTGTGAACAGGGTATCGAAATTTCTTCGAATTAATTCAGCGGTTAGAAACACGTCCGAAAAAAAATATTTGGCAGTGAAAGAACAATATCCGATGAACATATCATGTCCTCATACAATAAATGTAATTTTTCACGGAATTCCCTACAAGGATTAATGAAATTTTATCATAAGGAGTTGCTCACAAGACTGGTGCAAATTGACGTCATTTGTAATCAGACACTGTTGATGTGAAGTCATAATTATGCCACGACGTCACAATATGTCTCAATATGAAATAAATATGTGTCCCATCACGCTAAAAGGGACCTTATCAGATGTGTGAAAAATATCGACCCTAGTCAGTATGCGAAGTCCGCGCAGCCAGATTAGGGCCAACACTTTTCACTTTTATGTAATTTTCTGAATCTGGAATGTTTTCGCTATCTTTCTATATCTTCATTTTTCGCATACAGTGTCTGGTTGACTTGTACTGAGTCTCACAAGTTTGTCAAAATTTGGGGTTTTGGAGTTCGGATAATGTCCCTTTTAGCGTGACGGGTTAGAATTCTGATAAGGTCCCTTTTAGCCTGACGGGATACATATCCTTTATTATACCGATAGTAGATGGGTCGGTTGAAAATGATTGAGATTTAATGATATCTATATGAATTGTCCTGATAATCTGCCAACGGCTAATTAAATGGTACATATAGTTTTCGAAATAATGAATGGGCCTTCGAACCGTAGGAAACAACGGAATGTAAACAAGTGATCAGCACGTTCTTCTGTTTATGTATTGTCTTTCCCAAACTGTCCGATCAACATCGTCAAAAGCAGGCATATTTTGGTGACCAGTTTTTAGCTCACCTGAGCAACATGCGCAAGGTGAGCTTTTGCGATCACCCTGCGTCCGGCGTGCGTCGTGCGTCGTCAATAATTGTTTTTACATCTTCTTCTTCATAACCACTAGGCAAATCATGCTCACACTTGGCAGGCATATTCCTTGGGTGGCCCCTTTCAAAATTTGTTCGTGAATTTTTGATTCGTCAAAAATTGTGGGCGTGACAGGGTGGGGCTTATCAGACTTAAAGAAATCATTAGGTAATTCTTCAAAAATATTCTCCTCCTCAACCACTGGGCCAATTCTTTTAACATTAGCAGGAATGTTCTTTAGGGAACCCTTTTTAAAATTTGTTCGTGAATTTTTGATTCATCAAAAATTGTTGGCGTGACAGGGTGGGGCTTATCAGATTTAAAGAAATCATTAGGTAATTCTTCAAAAATCTTCTTCTCCTCAACCGCTGGGCCAATCCTGACTAAACTTGGCAGGCATGTTCCTTGGGTGGCTTCTTTCAAAACTTGTTAATGAATTTTTGATTCGCAAAAATATGTGCGTGGCTGGGCGGGGCTTATCCGACTTGGATAAATCGTGAGAAAATTCTTTAAAAATCAACCATTGGTCCAATTTGTAGCATACTTGGCGCGAATGTTTCTTTAGTGACTGTCTTGAACAATACATTTTCATGAATTTTGATTGATCAAAAAATGTGGGCGGGGCTTATCAGAAATTGTTATATCATATTTCAAAAATCATTTTCTCCTTAACCATTGGGCCATTTTTTTCCTATATGGCAGAATTCTCCTTGGGTAACCCTTTTCAAAAGTTGTTCGCATTTTTTTTATTCATCAAAGATTGTGGATGTGGCAGGACGGGGCTTATCAGACATAGAAAAATCATGAGAAAATTCTTTAAAAATCAATCAATGGTCCACTTTGTACCAAATTTGCCTGTCATGTTTTTTAGGGAATGTCTTCAATACCTTTTCGTGAATTTATGATTCACCAAGAATGTGGGCATGACAGGGTGGGGCTTATTCGATTAGGAGAAATGATGAGAAAAATCAAATGTTGGGCCAATTTGAAACAATTGGGGTGTTGTTTGAGTGACTCTTTTTAACAATTGTTTGTGAATTTTTGTTTCGTGAAATATTTTGAATGTGGCAGGGCGGGACTTATCATACTTAAAAAATCTTAAATAAATTCTTAATAAATCAACCATCGGGCAAATTCAAACCAAGCATAGCAAAAGTGCTCATTGACTGACTCTTGTCAAACACTTGGTTGTAAAATTTTGATAGTTTGATGAGGCAAGGTGGGGCTTATCATATTAAGCATATTAACTACTTGTTTCATTCTTATGTTTCAAAATTTAACTGTAAAAGTTTAATCTTGATTATAAAAATCAAACTGGAATAGCACATGATATTCAATAGTAAGTAAATATGTATGCAGATGATATTATATGCAATATGATTGAATACGAGGGGCGTTCAATTAAAAGTGGTACTAATGATCCACCATACCTCACAGTTTTATAGAACTAGTGGTGCTTGTGGCTATTTGACGTGATAATTACTGCCTATACTTGATAAAAATTTGAGACAACCTCTTTCAAAAGTTATTGAACCTTTAAGTTGGTTCAGTCGTATACACTGGCTATTTCGCTGAGCGCAAAAAAGAAAACAAACTGAAGTAGGATGTACGGGTCAACATTAAAGGTCGCATATGCTTTGAAATATCTGCATCACATGTATATAATGAAATGTATTAGATTCATGGACATTCGAACGTTGAACATACGTCAATGTTTAGGAAGTAAGCAAAAATCAAAATTGGTAAAACTGGCCTGAATGATGTCCCCTCTCAGGCAACCCGGGTAGAGCTAGTACTAAAGCAAATGTTGCTGTAGATTCCGGCATGACAGAACAAGACGCATGGTTCAATGTGCAAGAAATAGCAGATAAAGTTGGTTTTTCATCAGGGACATGTTATACGATTTTGACGAAAGGGTTGAAACACAGAAAGGTTTATGCACATTGGGTCCCCAACCTGCTGCCTAAATGACAGAGAGCCACTCGTGTAAAAGTAGCAAAATATATTTGGAAATAATGCAATAAATGCAACAAATGTGGGCTTTCTGAGCTTTATACATATGATTGAACAATTATGTACTTTTAAGAGCACCAATAGCGTGTCATAAGCAAGCAACGGCTGCGAAAAGATCAAGCAAGGTCCTTAATAGCAAAAAAAAAAAAAAAAAAAAATAAAAAAATAAAAAAAAAATAAATAAACGCACGGCAAAAGTTTTGTACGCGGTAATTTTCAAATGTAATGGGTGTATTGTTCAAATTCCTGTTTCAAATAGTACCACTTTCGCCGGTCATTCATACAAGAAATGTATGTCGGCGAAAGTAAAGAAATATCACGAAAAGAGTAGGTCTAGGACTGGCTAAAGAGGCATGTGCCAAATCCATGACAACGGAGTTGTTCACATGCGTCCTCTTGTCCAAGACTTCCTGAAAGAGACACATGCTGCACAGCGTCTTCATCCACCCTTATAGCCGGGCTTAAGCCCGTGTGGCTTTTTGTATTCCCCATGATGACGAAAATGCCTCTGGTCGTCGGTATAGGCCTTCATGTTTCGTATGCAATGCAATTTACCAGTGTCTGTGGGGTGTTCCAAAAGAGGAACATTTGTTGGCATATAAGTAATGAATCTCAAAACTTCAGAAGTGTCTGGGTGTCAAAGAGGATTACTTCGAAGGATTGAAGAAACTTAAAATTGAATTGCGACATAACTATGGTTTATAGAACCCCAGTTCCAAAATTAATTGAATTCATTGGAAATTATGAAACTTAATTTACAATAATTTAATGTGACATATATATTTGTTTACAAAACAAAATTTATATTGTACACAATCAAATACATGTGAGTGATATTAGTACCTTTAAGGAACTCTTGTTTCTGTCTAATAACCATGACTACAAGACATCCACAATGCCTTAAGATCGTCCACCTCCAATGAGATTCATGTGACGTCGTAATTATCCGGATGACGTCGTAAACATTCGAGACGTTCTACCGCAGAATATTTACGACGTCGTTAATGTTAACAAAGTCACATGAAAGATTTCGACGTCGCATTAGAATAACCAATCTTTGCATCAAGAGATACTTTTTAAAAATGAAATAAATGTGAAATGTCACTTTAAAAGGACATAATCTTCCAATTTCATTCTTTTTAAAAGTATTTCTTGAAGCCAAGATTCACCATTCCAATGCATATTAATTCTTGCAGATTTTTCAAGTTGTTGCTTTTAACCCTTTCCCAAACGGCAAGATTTTAGTGTGATCCACTTCAAAAACTGCCACAAATGACAAAATAGATGCTATTATAGATAGGATTTGTGTAAAAATGGCACAGAAAATATTGAGACAAAAGGAGAAACTGCTGGTTATCAGCAGTTTATTCTTTTGTTTCAATGTTTTCCCAAGCCTTTTCTATTAGGGACGTCAAAACCAGGTCTTGTTTGGGAAAGGGTTAAGGAAAAAATATACATGAACTTTTAATGTTGAGACAGAAATAACAAGTTCTAATAAATCTCAACTACTCTCAACTTTAATTTGTTTAATTTTAACAAAAAAAATATATATTTCTCGTAAACGGCGCAATGAAATAGCTTGAAATTTTCAGAATTTTCATAAGAAAATATATTCTTTCATTTCGTTTTACACGAATTGTTATTTGGAATGTCCCGAACTATGCCTTCTTTCAGTGGCCATCTTGGAAAACGTAAGATTTAATTTTAAGACCTAAATAGTGACAAATTGGCGGCGATAATGTTATGTGTATTTGCCAGTTAACCATCACATACTGTTAACAGATGCTTAATTACCTAACGTATTATTTGCCACTTAAAGCTCGTAGCGTTATTGTTTAATGGATGTGGAGGTATACAGTCATTTCGTACCATAACCATCTCGTACCATAATATAATTGGTAATTTCGTACCGTAGTTTGGTCATTTCGTACTATATCTTGGTCATTTCGTACCATGATTGTGTACATGTACCATACGTTTTATCATTTGGTATCACATTTTATTTTAAACCTATCCCAAAGGGCAAAATGATAATGCAGTCCATCTTGAAAGCTGCTGCAGATGACAAAATTATGTTACCAAAGGTAGCATTAAGTGAATGATATAGCCAAGAAACCAATGAGGCAAACGGAGGAAAATGCTGATTATCAGTATTTCTTCTTTTACCTCAATATTTTCTTATACCTTTTCCGGAACTCATGCCGTCATACTGTCGCCTTTATTCAAAATTCTTGTATAGATTTACAGCTTTAAACCCTTTCCAAAAGAAGACCTGGTTTTGACATCCCTAAATGAATTAGCTTGAGAAAATATTGAGATATTGGTGACCAGCATTTTCTCCTTTTGTCTCAATATTTTATGTACTGTTTAAGGCACAAATTGTATATTTTCAATTTATATTCTGCGTCTGGAGCAGCTTTATTTTTTGTGTTTGGGAAAGGGTTAAAACCAGCTGAAGTTATGAAGTTTGGGAATAAATTATGAAAAATACCTCGCGGTGAACCTTGCAAGGTACTACGACTTCGAATTGTAGTGGTAAATAAGGAATTAGTTGAAAAAAAAACACACAAAAAAGTCTGGTTTCTGGGTGAAAGTTTATTGTACAGGGTGTTTCATAATATCTGTTACCATTACGAATAAATATAAATCATTGACTTTACATACAATATAGTTATGTTATATACCTTTTTAAAGGGTATATAATAAAGTTTTGTGTCAATCAAAAATTGACGTCATGTCGTCTTTTTTGACGTCATCAAATTTGGGCAGTTTTTCAAAAATGGTGCTCTCCGTTAACGCATTGACGAAAGCTGTCAAACAGCTTGATCAATTATTTATCGATAATTGTCATCAGATTTATGAAAAAATAATATCCTGATGATGAAAATTCAACGCATATGTTTAGAGAAATCTGACTTTGTCAGAAAAGATAATTTCATTCTCACAATTTAGCAGTATGGACGTCCTAAAATCCATCGGTAATAACTGGACCCTTCTTTTTTGAGGACTAAAATTGTGAGGTTTAGACAACTTTAAATAGAGTGCACTATCTGCATGAAATAAAGTAGAAATATGATTTTGCATTAAGCCTAAAAGCTACAGACTTTAATACCCTTTGATTCTGACTGGATGTTGCGGCGCTTCCACTTCAAGGTAAAATATTGTGTGGACTGAGAGAACATTTGGGACACAATAGATTTCGTACAGGTCAGATAAAGTGTGGCTTTCGCACTCCCAAGACCTCACTTCGTTTGAACTTCTTCTTTAATATATCTGAACGAGCATGTACGTATAACCATGTTGCAATATCCATAAATGCATTTAAATAGCATTTCATTCTGAAAAGAGAATATTCCAATGGACACGTGCAATTCGGTCATTACAAACATTGAGAAACAGGTTGACGTCGTTTTGTAACATGGATGACGTCATCTAGAACGCTTTGTCAAAAAACTACTTTTTAATGGGGTTGAATTGGTATCAATCCTGAACGCAAATATAATATTGTTATATGTCAAATAAAACTTTATTATGTCTTTTTCCGCATTGTACATTTCATTTAAATTTACATTTCTTGGTTAAAATATACTTAAGATTCGAAATAGTAACACATATTATGAAACACCCTGTATTATGTAAATTAAAGGTGCACTAAATATTCAATTTAAACGTTACGCATACATGCAATAAACAGAGTTGGATAGGAAGAGCTATTTGAGAGGTCGGATACATCAACAATACAACAATCTAAAACTACGAGTTTAATTATGTATGAATTACCTAAAATAATGAAAATATGGCTTATTGACAAGTTATTAACGCTTATTACGTTCCTAGCAGTGAAATCCTGGAATTTCTCAGTTAAATAAATTTTGATATTTTCACTGCAGTGACGATGACACTTTTCAGTTTCATTCTGTCGTAATTAAGGAGCTATTTTTTCCAATCCAGTGACAATATAAAGAGTCTATTCCATGAGCTTAAATTATGAAATTGATAATTCAAATTCTTTAGAAAATTCAAAAATTATATGTACCTGACCCCCACTCTATGAGAACAGTACATAAAAAGCAACAAAAACTTATGGATAGTCTCTGGTTTACCGTGTGCGAATTCTGTCCTAACTTATTTTATATGGTTTGGGTTAGGGATAGAGATAAAAAACCAAGGGTGAAGACTCATGTATTGATGTAAAAAGAATCAAAAACGTGTGAAGAAAAAAAAAAGAGCAGGGGTGCGGGGGACAGAAGTCCTCCATCATTGATTAGCCCAAAACAAAGTACAACATTTATTGCGCCCAATTTACCAGAGGTGCGCCAATCTAATGAACCAATACAACACGGATCGTGCATGCATAACATCGTAAATGTATGTCAAATTAATCATATCTACCTAAGAAAAAAAAAACGTCTAAAGAGAACTAAGCCATATTCTTTGTTTTCGCCATACATGCTTAATCACGGAAGCGAAGGTCTATTCAGCGCTGGTGTGTTGAGGAGAAATCACGAACATGGCGAAATTTGTTCTATGAGTGACATATTCAAATCACTCGAACAGACTGTTGTTTTTACGTCTGTTCAAAGCAACCGAACGACACATCACAGAATATTCCCTTTGTCTAAAACACGCTAAATCGAGAGTTTTCCGCTGAGAATTCTGTTTATTTCATATATCTGTCATTCCAGTTGTTGACCTTGTTGTTGATGTTTCTTTATAAATTAGACTGGCAATTTGGAAAATTATAGACTAGCAAGGTTTAATTTTATTCAGTTCGCTTTTTATTCTTTTATTAAGTTGTTTTTGATGATTTAAAGTCCAGATAGATACTTCATTCTTTGCTTGCTTCAAAATTTAAACAAAATGGCGGTCGCTTATCTCTGAATACACAAAGTACATGTATATATGTGCGGTGTAAAGAACCCTTGGGTCAGATTGGAATAAGAACCCTTTTTCTGAGTTTTTACCCAACAAATGAGGGTTAAATTCCAGGAATAGGTATGTAACAAATAGATTAACTGACTGAAGAAATGGTATATATAAATTATTTCACTCGAATGGGGTGAAATGCGGTAAAAAACTCGTCCTTCCGGACTCGTTTGTTTCAACCGCATCTCATCCCATTCTCGTGAAATAATTTTCATATAACATTTCTTCAGTAAGTTAATCTCTATATACAACCCATCATTAGCACTTAAGAGCCAGAGGCGAAATTTGAAAAGTGTCAGTAATTCCTAAACTTTGTTACATTTTCATCCCAAATACTACCATAAACATTATGAACGGTTTGGAATTTTGAATTAATGCATACCTATTGAAATATATGACAAAAATGTTCAAAATAACCTCCATTGTATATGAATATAGAGTAAAACAAATGTAAATTATCCTCTTCTTGAAGCATAATCTTAAATTCGGCATGCTGAATAAACTTGTTTGAAATGCATTTACAAGTGTGTGCAATTTGATGCATGCCGCATGGCTAGAAAGTGGTGTTTTTAATGATGGGTCATATACCTTAGGTCAACCAGCATTTTTTCCCTTTTGATCCAGTATTTTACTGAGCTATAACATACACGTTTTCTTCTTTTGACATAAACTATTTCGTTGTCTTGAACTCTTTTTAAATTGAACAAGTCCGCACGTCAAATCTTACTTACGAACGTACGATGTTTTGTGTAATTACTTGTAACAACAAAGCTGATTGGCCCAATGATAGTGCGTGCATATATCTTGTTTCAGAGTAACATAAAAACGTAGTGGTAAAGCAACTCTTACCACTGGTCGCACGTGCTCCAGCCACCTGTCTGTGTCTTAAATGCAGGCCTAGTAATGAGTTGCACATACGTGCAACGTACGTGTAAAGTACTACATTGGCGGACGAGTTTTTGAAGTTAGAAGGGTTTGAATTCAATCGTTGAAAAACATTTCAAAATCGAAAGTAAAAACTGTTCTCGGCAGAATTTCACCATATTTCTATTATTACGAACACCAAACATACCAATTTTGTGATATTTCATTTTACTTCGCGCTTGCAAGTTATGTACATGCTGCATCAATATATCATTGGGCTATTTTTCGGGAGAATGGTTGGTTGGTAAACCCATGTGTTAAAATTCAGAAGTTTTGTACTTTCGATTAAAACCCTGCTACTAACACCGTATATTATTGTGCACAACAAACTTCGACCAACTCTTCAGTTTTACTTTTGAATTAATTGTCATAAGATATTGTGAACATGATCCTATCTATATGATAAAGCTCAACATGCGTAAACGTTGATTCAAATTTATTTCGTAGAACTAAAGTTATTTGACATGGACCTTTAAATGTCTTTTTAGAAAATCACTTTTTTTTTTTATAATTTTCAGCTATTCGTGATATAAAAGTGGAATTATGGAAATATTTCAATAAAAAAGTCACAGTTATAAAATTCTTGCTGTTCTAAGTTTGTTCGATGCTAATTTCACAGCTGACCGCGACATTGACATACAGAACAATAATGACTACTGGAAAGGAAATTGTCCACTTGCCTCTTCAAAAATCCTAATTGTGTTTTTTAGGTCAGTATCAGTCTACTGAACTAAGTAGTTACAACTAGAACATTATAAAATGATTTTAAAATTGTCATGAAACTCACTTCTTATACTAATTTCCTTGGTAAAATTTAGCTTAAAATCTTTAGAATTAATATTTAAGAATAACGTTTGAATACCAATGTCAAATTACTTTGCTTCTATGCAATGAATTTGATCCAGATTTTACACATATTTAGAATATATACGTACATACAAAAATAAACGTTGTAGAGATGTGTTTTTAAATAACAATTCAGTAATATTTTCTTGTATACCTGTTATATCTGTGTACTATGATAACAGTCTCTTTGAAGATTGTTGGCTATATGGGAAATACGAAACACATTTTGAATATAGGGCAGTGTCAGGTCAAATGAAATCCGTAATAACAATTGAATAATTTACTTGAGAGGGGTGATATGATTACATCTAACGGTACCCACTTACATTTATCATCATAATTACAAAAATAATACCGTACATTGTATGACATTTTCAGCAAATACGGACCCGATTTGCTAAAAGGGACATCACGAGAACTCCTAAAAAAACAAAACTTCCAGAAACGAATCCGGCTCAGCAGAGGTCAACCATGAGCCGCGTTCTTTAGAGCGAGATTTCTTGAGATATTTTGAGATTTCTTAAGATGTTTTAGGATAAAGCGCTCTTTTGAGCAAGATTTTTAAGACGATCACTGGGAGCCGCCATTGCTCTATACTTCTTTCGGAACTCCTCGATAAATTCTGTAGAATCTATATGGGATAGAATTGACCGAGTTGTTCCGAATGCTCCATGATTCATAAACCGCGGAGTTCCGAATGCTCCATACTTCATACAAATGACGTCATGATGACGTCATTTGTATGAAGTATGGAACATTCGGAACACCTCGCTTAAAATCTCGGTCTCAAAAACGCTGTATCAAAAACATCTTAAGAAATCTTAGAAAATCTCGCTCTAAAGAACGCACCTCAGCAGATGTCGTATTTGAAAAATGTATACATGATTTTATAGGATATACCTTCTAGATTCAGAAAATAATTTGTAGTGAAAAGTATCGACCCTAGTCAGGATGCGCGGACTGCGCAGACTGACTATGGTCAATACTTTTCACAATACCTATAAGGTCCCTTTTAGTGTGACGGTCACATATCAATAATGTTTACATGTTATCAGCAAATTTCATAAAAATCGGTTGATCTAAACATAAGAATAATTATTTTTTTACCAAGACTCAAATATTAAGTCACATCATATGAACGGCAAATTTTATAATTTTCAATCAATATTTCTTCACGAAAATAAATTACAGAATCAAATATGAAAGAATTAAATTTGCTGAAAATTTGGTGAGAAAAGGTTGATTAAATATTCATTTCTTTCCAAAAAGGTGAGTGTTGCGTTAGAAGTGCATCTTAGTGTATTGTAAAATGGGACCAATGTATTGGTTAAGAAAAGTTAAGTAAATGTGATGTGGCTGCAAGTGGCGAAGTTGCTGTTGTAACGAATACTCTCAAATCGTTGATAGGAGTTGTCTATCGGATCAAATTGACCGTTGCTCAGATACACCTGTAAAAGAAAGAAAACAAAAACAAATATGGCGACAACATCAACAAACAAACAACCATGACGCCGATGATGACGACGCCGATGATAAATATCTAATCATTGGATGCTTTTGAGTGATGGTTTTTTTCATTTTGTAGCCAGGATCCACCTTTTTTTCTTTACTTTTTTGTCTTTGTGGGAATTCACGTGGTCATTCTTTTCGGTATCTCTGTTTTGGTCTCGATAAATAACACGGTGGGGATTGTGCATGATGGGATGGATAACGACTACCGACAATAGGGAACGATTTTATCAAGTAAACCGTGACGTAATTTCGGACAAATAAATAATATTTCAGTGGTGTTGTTATAGAATTTCGTAACTACGGCTTGAATCAAACCGTAGTTACGAGATGTTATAACAACACCGACGGTTTATCAAAACATAACAGTAAACTCAGTCTATTTTTTGCACAAAATTTGATGCCAACTCGCCTCGCTTCAGGTAAGACATTTTGCAATAACTCTGTTATTTTTGTATCAATTTTCAGGCGGTTTGCTGCATGTACCCCGCCTTATCGAGCTCTTTCATTGGATGTATGACATATTAGATAACTCATGATACTTTTTCCAAAATATTGTCCCAACCGACCAGAAAGCGAAATGGTAACGACTACGGCCAAATTAACCACGCTTCAGGTAAGAATTTGTGCAATAACTTTCTTATTTCTGCGTCAATTTTCATGTGGTTTGTTGCATGTACTCCGTCTTACTGAGCCCTTTTCTCAGATGTATTATCTATCTGGAACTTCCCTGTACCTTTCTCAAAAACTGATCCCAACCGACTAGAAAAAGGACCTGAATTTTTTGTCGTTTTTCTGGTCGGTTGGGATCAATTTTTGGACAAAGTACAAAGATTCAATAAACAAGTCATATATCCGAGGAAATAGCTCACTAATGCGGGGTACATGCAACAAACTGCTTGAAAATTGGAGCAGAAATAAGAAAATTATTGCAATATTTCTTACCTGAAGCGAGGCAAAATTTGTCCGTATACTCAAAATTCGTTATCCATCCCATCATGCACAATCCCCACCGTGAATAAACGGTATAGCTCACGATAAATGATCTGGCAGAGCATCCCTAGCTAATAGCTAGAGATGCTATGTCAGGTCATTTATCATGAGCAATACATGACTGAACATTGGGAAAAATCCATTGCATATTGGTGGGTCCATTTTCTGGAAATTTCATATACAGTCGACAGTCGTTATGTCGACATCTGATAAATCGAATTTCCGCTTAAGTCGAACTGAATGTTTCGTCCCATCCTCTTCAATGGATTTTTTAAAAAAAGTTTAAACAAATTTATTATGAAATAAATATGCCACTGAAAGGAGGGGTTTCCATAAGGCCGTTTTCCTGGGACCTAAATTTTCCAATGATATTTTTTTAATACAAATAGATACATAAAGGGGACGTGTTTTGCCGAAAAGTCTGAATCGAGGGGACCTTTGGTTTGGTGTATATTGCATATTGAAAGTGGGTGGGGTAATTCTATTCAAGCGCTACCCAAGGTTCTTATTCATCAATTTTCTATCTAGATGTAAATAATTGGCGATTTTTTTAAGACGTTATGTGTTGTATATAAACCAATGTTAAGATGACATGAAATTAATTGGCTTGCTTATTATAGATATTAAAATATTTGTCATTTTATGTAATTTTTCAATTTTTTGCATATTTCCATCTCCCAACTTTGGCCAAAACATCAACACGTTTTTATAAAGCGACATATTGAAATAATATTTTAGGTGAGAACTAGTTAATAATTCGTGATTGCAAAATTATGAGGGATTTTTGATAATTAGTCGGGAAAATGAGTTACGGGCCCTTGAATGCACGAAAACCCATGACAAATTGTGGAATAAATAACAAAATACATTTTTTCTTTCTTTTCTTCGCACAGAAAGACAGAAAAGCATTACATAGCTTAAATTATAGCTACTTTTTGGACCAATGAAATTTGCAGTATATTTCAAAATTTCACCGCTCTATTTCCCATAAAAGGGCTGCCGGTTAGTTTATGTGACGTCTATACATAGCCATGCCCAATCTCCAATTAACCGCTAGCGAACACTAAGCCAGATAGAGTCTGTATAGTACATTCTACGCGATAGAAAACATTCAATGCGCTGCGCGCATTTGAATGTTTATTTCGCGTAGAATCTACTATATACAGCCTCTATCTAATACATAATTCACAGTCAGATTCTCAACAATGAAGCCCAAGTTCGATTCCCGGTCGCGGCAAATATCATTTCAGCCCAAATTGTTTTCCAACAGTAGTTTGATCAACCTTAACCAATGTGGTCGAGCAGTTGGAGGCTCGGTAAGGATGTTCTGGCAGTATTGCTTCAGCCACCTCGTAATGACCATAACAGTAGAAAGAGCCGTTAAATCCCAACCAATTAAAGTACCTTCAATTTATACCGTTTAAATTGTGCATGTGATAAACATGTGAATTGGCGAAAAGGTTTGACAATTAAAGGACAAGTTGCAGTTATCCGGTTTTCGTTGAAAAGCAATGAAATATTGCATTTTGAAAACAACAACAAAAAACCCCAACAACAACAACTTCTTATCTAAAGCTAAAGATACATACTTGAACCCCGTTTAGATAGTATGTGATTTCAACGCTGACGATTTCTACAGGATCACTGCTATAGTACCGTTTAAATTGTGTATGTGATAAACATGTGCATTGGCGAAAAGGTTTGACAATTAAAGGACAAGTTGCAGTTATCCGGTCTTCGTTGAAAAGCAAAGGAATATTGCATTTTGAAAAAAAAAATCTAATCTAAAGCTTACTTGCACCCCGTTTAGATAGTATGTGATTTCAACGCTGACGATTTCAGCAGGATCACTGCTATAGTAATACTGGGTAGCGTTTATCCAATCAGAATTGTAATCACGCTTCTGCAGGTACGTTTTGTTAGAAGCATACAGCATCCGGATCGTAAACCGAGTATAAACCCCGTCTAGGAAGTCGAACCGCAGCCTATAGATATATAATTTAGCATATGAAGGTAGTCCACCCCTAATGCGATTCGCACGAGGTCGGAACTATTCGGGCGATGTCGAAAACATTCGGCGGTGGAACTTTCCACCGCCGAATGTTAACGACCGCGCCCGAATAAGTTCGCATACGTAACGACGACGCTCGAAAATAGCCGATTTATTGTGAATTTCAAAATGGCCACATTACGGGTATTCTACTTTAAGATGTGCATTCCTAAGAGCGACACGGATAAATAGATTTGGTTGGATTTCGTACAGAATGATTTTCAATATGCATGTATGTCATTTCAATATAGCATTGAATATTTAAAAACTTGGTCAGAACATCCATTCGGAATACCTCGGGCAAAGTCCATCCCATCGATTCTACAGAATTGACGGCTTTTATCTGAAATATCAATAGAAAACATATTCGCAAGCCAAGGACTACTACCTCCACTTTGCTCCTTTGTATGGAACAACGTGGAGGTAGTAACTCTTGGCTTGCGGAGATGATGGCAATGTGCTAGTGGGGGTATTTGTCCGCTTTGTGACAGTTCTAGTTGTTTTTGTTTTGCAACTTGCTCCTCAGACATGACACTTTATCATGCATTTTTGAAATGGTGCATTTTAACGTTCATTACGTAGTAAACGCGTGTACTGCCTCCTTATAAATAGAGAATAGATGGTTCATGTCTTGGATGGGTCAAGTTTATTTGGCAAGGCGGAGGAATTTATCTTGTGAGCAGAAGGCGAACATGATAAATTCCTCAGCCGAGCCAAATAAACTTGACCCATCCAAGACATGAAACATCTATTCTATTTATCCTGTTACAACCTTAAAACGATTTAGAATTACAGAAACATATTCATAATCCATTGAAATCAATGGATTATTTTTTTTTTGTCAAAGCGATGTCACCCTTTCAAAATGTTTGAATGCGCACACGTTTGATGAGCGTCAGAAAGTAATCCGCGTGGAAAATGTCCTTTCACATCAACATTTTATAATTTTACCGAGGTAAAAACAAGCAAGTTATATTTCAATTTTCGAATTTAATAACCATGCAGTGTAAATTCAAATAGCAAAGAACTAGAAAGTGACGCGAGTCGACGACTGTGTCTTGACCTGACCGTTTCTTTGTGTGTGGATTGGAATTATAAGGATCCGTATCGGTTTTAACAAAAAACAGATTCAACGTTTAAATTAACACTCCAAAAGGTCAAACTGTAACAAGAACATGAAGCGCATACCACAAATGACTCAGTTCACTATTCGTCCCAATTTTAATTTCCTCAGTCCTGGATTTAGCTGTAAAATCTAACGTGTTTTGCACTTTCTCCGATGTCGTCCATGTTTAGACAGTCTCCAACGAAGCAAGCTTGTGTTGTGCGTGGTAATGAAGACATTATTTCAAAATAACAATAGCCTAACGTGTAAAAACAGGTACTACAGATGTTTTGAAATACGATAACACACCACAAATCTCTCCTCCTCATGTAAATCCAAACCATTCCTTGTTTTTTCCTGCTCTGTCCTGTTGTAAACAAACATCGCTTCGATTCCCAGACAACAACGGGTGTGTATTACGTCATCCAAACTTTAATCTACGTCATCGATTTCTAAGATTTAGGTCAATATTCCAGGGGCGGATTCTGTTAGTGGGGCATTTAGTCCATTGTTTAGACAAGGGAATGGAAAAGTTTCTTTTGTGCTTTTTATTTCTCGTTTTCTGTAGACCACTTGCCTCGGATTACGAGTAAACTTAAACTTAGCATTTTCGTAAGTTCGGTGCAAGAATATTGATTAAATACGCAGAATTATTTGATTGGGATGATTTTTGCTATTCAAAACAGGAGACTTTGCGAACATTTTGTGTAAGTTTTTTCATAAAAACGGGGATTTCGAGATCGACCCTGCCCAACCTCCGGATAAAATTAAAAGTAGTTTCGGCAGATCACGTGATCATGTCGCATAATAAAGCATGTCACGTGATCAGGGGGTATGATAAAGCTAAGTTTATCATACACCCTGTTATCGGGCAGAATATTTAGCTAGTGACAGGATAAAAGTTACATTCATTTCATTTATTTGTTGATATCCGCGTACTAAGAGTTTTTAGTCTTTTTGGTGTATCTTATTTGTCATGATATGATTGTGTCTTACCTAGGTGAGCGTCATGTAAACAACAACAACAACAAGAGCCGTCATAGACGGATTATGCTCCCCGAATAAGTGTTTGTCACAAAATAAAAACAATATATCATACATTAAGCCCCCTTTTCCCACAACAGATTTTATGTACACACATCATTTACAGAATATGGTCTAGAACATCCTATTTGTCACATAAGTACAAAATTTCATTAAATTCTGCCCATTACATGAAGAGAAATTAGAAAGAAAAAAAATTTTTACACTAAGGCCCCTTTTTCCATGACGCAGCCTCAAATTAAGAAACGGAGAAAAAGGTCCCTAGGGATTATCCCATGGAGTTCACATGTGAAGTTTCATTGAACTTGGTCCAAGGGTTGCCGAGATCTGGCTGTAGATGGACGGGCACACGGACGGACAGACAGACAGACGTACGGACGGAAGGACAGTGTGGCGACTATATGCTGCCCCGATTTTTTTTTCAGTTAGCATAACAAACAATAATAGCAACAACAATAAGTGATACTATATTTACCAGTCATTCTCTTGTGGTGTTGTGAGGGTCACGTGAAAAATGGCGGCCTTGTGTGGATCCCGGCTCTCGTACCTAAATCCCAGTATTGCTGGTAAGTCACCCGTGTCAGCGA
The DNA here is from genome assembly GCA_963680895.1 of Fragum sueziense. Lineage (NCBI taxonomy): Eukaryota > Metazoa > Mollusca > Bivalvia > Cardiida > Cardiidae > Fragum > Fragum sueziense. Next base: position 2,050,711 of record OY804608.1, read on the forward strand.
TGTAAGACTATAGATAAAGACAGCAGAGGTGCGTTCTTTAGAGCGAGATGTCTTGAGATATCTTGAGATTTCTTAATATATTTTAGGATAAAGCGTTCTTTAGAGCAAGATTTTTAAGACGCTCAATGGGAGGCGCCATTACCCTATACTTCGTGCGGAACCCCTCGGTCAACTCTGTACAAACAATATAAAAGAGATTTGACCGAGTTGTTCCGAACACTCCATAATTCATAAACCGCAGCGTTCCGAATGCTCCATACTTTATACAAATGACGTCATGATGACGCCATTTGTATAAATTTGGAGAATTCAGAACAGCTCGGTAAAAGTCTCGGTCTTTAAAACGCTTTATACAAAACTCCTTAAGAAATCTTAAAAAATCTCGCTCTAAAGAACGCGTCTCAGACAACACATTATTAGACAAGACGAAATGGTTAACCAAAAATGTATTCTTTCGATTGGGTCGGAAATCAAAGAAGCCCAAAAGCATTACCTAAGGACAGTAAGAAGTATTTGAGTTGTTTGCAATCAATTATTTCATTTTTAAAATCAAATCATTTACACGTTTAAGATATCCAATGTTTTCTACCAAGGATTCGACGAATTCTTGGCGTGTTGTGGTCAAGGAATTGACGCACTTAGCCCAAATTAAACCATCAAAACAATTAGTGTCCAGATAAATGAAGATTTTGATTGGCTGACAATTGGGGTTGAATAAAATAGATAGAACAGCAAAATAATCAACCCTAGCCAGCAATCGTACACTGTCGAGTAGAGTCGATAGTTTCCGTAAGCATTTTGACTTTGTATTCTGCATGTGCTTCTCGTGTCAATACACGATGTATAATCACGTGACTTAGAATTCCAGATAATCTTAAATAGCTTTGTCAATACTTGACCAATTTGAATTCGGTTTGAAGCAGAGAAGGTGAAAAAATGTCAGGAATAACATAATTGTGGTAGATTTTTTTTAAAAATCAACTGATAAAAAGTAATTGAAGATAAACCAAAATTTTCGTTTATTTTCAATAACTTTTTTATCAGCTGATTTTTAAAAAATCAACCACGTCCATCTAATGCATGTCGTCTCTCCACATTCTCTGCTTCAAACCGAATTCAAATCGGTCCCGTATTAACAAAGTTATTGAAGATATTCAGTAATTATTTCATCTTGTGATTATCCACCATGCAATATACGATGGAGAGTCTGAAGCGTGTAATTACCTAGGCAATGATCAGACGAAAGAATAAGAACTATACCATAGGCCATATTTAATTCTGTATGGTGATAAAGGACCATATACAAGCTATGAAAATGCAATTAGTATCTTAGATAATCCAAACTGGATTCCAAAAAGCCGCCTTGACTTATTCCCACTATGACATGAAACATGGCCCCTTTTTCATGTGTCCCAAAACCTTAGTGTTGTGTATTTTCAAGATCTGTCAATAGAATTAGATCCGAGACACATAAGGCATTACATTGATACCAGAAAAGGTATTTGGGGAAATTATTATGAATGTTTTTTATTGAATTAATCATGAAAATATGCATATTTTTCAGTTAAACTTTGGAAAATAGTAAAACTGAATTCCAAAGTTAAGTATGTTGGAGTCTTTGTCATGATTCCATATCAGCATAAAATTATGCTACGTATTTCCTCTTACTTTGAGCTAAATTATATATAAATCCAAAACCGGTAACAATGTCATATAAAACATATAATTGATGAAGGTGATGTTTTTGTCCAAAACTTGTATTCAGTAAAAATTTGATTGTGCTCCTAAAAACATTTTTACATTCAGTAAAATCAACAGTAGCATACAGTACAAACCTACAGCAATATTCATGCCCAAAAAAACTTATTGAAAAAAAAAAACCAACATAGATTGAATATAAATTTTACTTTTATTTACAAAATTACATGTATGGAAGTCAAGATAGGCATACATATAGACATTGCAAGTTGTCTTTACTATTTGGTCACATTGTCTATGCACCATCTTTAGTGAGACTTTGACATGCAATTAATGTCAAGCCAAATGTTATGAAATTGAAAAGATGCTTAGAACCGGTACGGTAAAGCATCAAAGGTTGCCCTTCCAGGTAACCAACACATAACCAAATGTTTCTGCTCTAAGCGCCACTAATGAACTAACATGATATGGAAGGCCCCATATGATTCAGTAAAAGACTGTTACAGCATTATATCCTTTCAGTTACACAGTTGAAAATGTGCTTGTTTATTTCAAAACGTGGCCCTATTGGGCTAAAACAGGGTGCAATTATTTCCTTAAAATATTTTTCTGACCATAGCTGAACCTGTATTGATACACAATTTATACACATTTCAATGATGTCACATGATTAACATGTTTATCCATCAATAGACCTTAATAGTCACATGGGAGCTGCATTATCTGTTCCTGGTGCATTAAAACAATATTTTCACTTTTGCACGATTATCAAATGCCATCAGAGAAATCGGTGCTTTTTCTGATTTGCTTTCTCATGTTTCAAAAGATCTATAAATAACTATTGCTGTTAGCTTTCATGAATCACGGCTGACTTGAATAATTTAAAATAATTTTCATAGAATTTTTTCTCTCTTTTTTTTTGTAAAGTAGATACATCTGGGGCAATATCTAATGTGACCATGGACAAAATATTGTAACCAACTTTGAAGTCTATCCCTTAGCAAACTTACATATAAAATTAAAAACCCCATGGCTGTGTAAAGCTTTACAAAAAGAGCTTTTTTATTATATGAAATGTTTTCCCTTTTATGCTGCCACAGCAACAAAAGTTTATGACAAAAAGAAATTCTAATACACAGAGTTGTACTCCTTTAACCCAAGGATACTTTTTATCAAGTTTCCAAAAGATTTACATACTAAATTGGGAGAAAAAAGAGTTTTTGAGAAAATGCCAACAGACAGACAGACACACGGACAGATGACAGGAAATGACCGAAAAAATGCCTTGCATCTTGATTTATCCTCAGGTAAACTAAAATAACCAAAAAAGAAAACTAAACATTTGAAAAAGTCATTTTTTAAAAAAATCTTAATTTTGTCCATTCTTGGAAATGTGCACTATTCAGGGGGAAATTCCAAAAGCAACATTTTACCGGTTATATTTTTTCTCGATATTTCACGATAATCATCAGTATATTTGTGCGCAACTTTTACATAATTTTCAAATCTTGACAAAAACTGGAACAAAGAAAATTTTAGAACAGAATTGGCTTAAAATATTTAAAAACAATGAATTTTTAGGTTACCCCCTTACATCAGTTGATATAGAACATTTTTTGTACATAATTATATGTATTTTTGTTTCATACAATATCACGGACTACTGGGCATTATTTTTAGAATAAATTACGCGATGAAACTAACAACTAGAACGCTTGCACTCTGTTTTAATTAGAGTACCCTCTTTTTTCATGGTGAAAACTTAAAATTTCGAGAAAATTGTTTTCTGAAATGTGCGTTTTGAAACATTTTATTAATATGAACCGTTATCTAGTGTACTAACTTCATGCCAAATTTCATTAAATTTCGAGCGTGGGCAGACTCCCATGTTATATTTCCTATCCTAGAGACACCCCCTTTTAATGTGTATGCTTATGAAATATATACCACGCATGAGTACCAAAGGCATAGGGTTCGAATTCGAAATGAAACAGTTAGAAAGACTTTACCCCCTTTTATCTGTTGCTCAGAAAAGGTAGCACCAATACATCATTAATTATGTTACTGTCCTATACATAATGCTAGGTACGACATTATACTTATTTTAAATGTATATGTACAAGTTAACTGTTTTGTTGATAAGTCGTTTTCCTTATAGTATTAGTATTTTGCATTAAAGGGCCATCTGATAGAGCAAATGGTTCTTGTTGTGGTACCTGTTAGAGACGCTTATACGGTGAAGATTCTGCATTATGGCGCGGATAACATCTATGGCCAAATTAGCCCCGCTTCAGGTAAGACATTTCGCAATATTTATCTTATCTACGTGTCAAATTACAAAAGATTTGTCACATGTACCCTGTCGTTCTGAGGTCTTTCCTCAGAAGTATGACTTATTTGTAGAAAACTTTTTTTCAAAACTGATCCCAACCGACCAGAAAACGATAGAAAATCAGTTTATTTTTCTGGTCAGTTGGGGTCATCTCTTTTTGTGGCAAGAACCATGAGTTTTCAAATAAGTACTAATAAGTCATAATCAGAGAAAATTGTAACAAGTTCTATTATGTCACATAATGCAACCATATAATTAATAACAAACAACGTTTATACAATCGTATCCTTGTCAACAACATATTCCAAACATAATGATTGCTGACTCACAGACTATAATCCGTGTAAGATACCATGTCCAATAATATTGTGTCCGAACGAATTCTCGCGTATTTTGCAACGACTTATTAAAGATTTATTTAGTCTCGTTGCAAAATACGCGAAAATTTGATTTTTATTTTCACTTTTAACATCAAATTAAAAATCCGTAAACAATCATTGTGACAACAATACTTTCTGGTTAACAGTTTTCAATCAGCGTCTTCTCCCAAGCAACACCAACACAGGTATAGCAAAAAGGTCAGAGTACTGGTACGTGCATAGAAATGGCTATAATTAGTAATAATTACATTTTTTCATATTTTAATATTTTTGTGTCATTCTCGGAATTGCTTAGTTCTTTAACAAAAGATAATATATACAATCCTAGAACGCGTAGTTATGTTGTTCTCAATTATCTAAAGGGATTTTTCAGATCATTTCTTTTACATCAGTGTGATCCTTGACGAGATTAGAGGTCTTTTAGATACTGATTATCAAAACTCCATAAAACCAAATTTCGAGAGGCAGATCAGACTTAGCAGGTCATATATAGTATAGAAATTATTATCAAAATTAATAGTAAGATAGAAAAAAAAAACAATCACGGTGTATAATCACGTGATACATTATTTTCAGAAAATCTTTAATAATTTTGTAATTACTGGACCGATTTGAATTCGGTTTGAAACAGAGCATTTGGACAGACGTCATTAGATGGACGTGGTTGATTTTTGAAAAATCAACTGATTAAAAAGTTATTGAAGATTAACCAAAATTTTGGTTTATCTTCAATAACTTTTTTATCAGTTGATCTTTCAAAAATCCAACACGTCCAGCTTATTTCTGGCATTTTCCCACCTTCTCTGCTTGAAACCGAATTCAAATCGGTTAAGTATTAAAAAGATATCGAAGATTATCGGAAATTCTGAGTCACGTGATTATACACCGTGACAATCTAGATCCAGAAATATACCACAGAGTGAAAAGTCTCGACCATTGCCAGTCTGAGCAGCCCGGGAAGACTCACTACAGTCTATACTTTCACAACTGACCAAACGCCGATTGTCAATCAAAACCATCGATTAGCCAATGGACGATCAGAAAAATTCCATGCCCCAATTGTTCTTCGTTGCACATGTTATTTTATCGATTTATCGACTGACAATCAAAGCAATCGACAGGCCAATGGCAAAGAATTTTGTGCTAACAATAGACTAGGTTTACTGTTATGTTTTGATAAACCGTCGGTGTTGTTATAAAATCTCGTAACTACGGCTTAAATCAAGCCGTAGTTACGAGATTTTATAACAACACCCATGAAATACTATTTGTTTGTCCGAAATTACTCCACGGTTAACTGGATAACATCGTTCCCTATTAACGATCACATCCCCATTGTTTGTCTTAAACTCTATAGGGCGGAGCGATCTGTCGATTGGTGTTTGGTCAATTTTTAGAAGGTCCATTTCAACGCAAAATGTCACATATTCCACATTACTTCGTTAAGTCCAACACGTGACGTGTATAAGTGTCTAAAAACAGAACTTTAACGCATATCCAGACAGCAAATTTTTAGACTGGTCCGTTTATTGGTATTGCAGACGGCAATTTATTTTTAGACAGTTTTAGCAAGTAATTTCTTCATTTTCCATAATGTTTTACGAAGCCTTTCTCCTGTGAGGCGTAAAAGGGTGTCATTGTGTGATAATTTGTTTAATTAACATTCATGAAGCAACTTCTTTGTACTTACAGCTAAATAGGGGAAAAGGTTTTTTTTCTTTTATATATTTTTTGAATTTACAAAATATACAGAATTATGTATAAAACAACTTAACAAGATCTATAAGTATTCATGAACAAACTTTTTTGTACTTGCAAATCAAATGAATTTTCTTTTTCAGTTTACTATAACATAGAGAATTATGTATAGCACAATTAAGGACAGATCCTCCATTTATTTCCTACGGTAAGATTTTTTTTAATTTTTTCTGTACTGATATTTAAATATATGAGAAGTAAAAAAATGACTTAAAGCTATATGTTACCAAGCGAATTAAAAAGTTTTTGGATTTCAAGGGAGACTACTCTTGTCTAAAGTTGAAACAATTAGGTGTCACTTAAATACCAACAAAAAGATGTTCGAAATGACTAGGATTACATAAACAAGTATTTATTCTGTTCAATATGTTTTATTCTGTCTAAATGAGTATCAATTTGGGAAAAATTAGTGATGATTTTGAAATTTTTAGTAAAATATCATTTCAAAAGTAGCTGAAATTGCTTTTTTTTCGAAACGTTTCCGATAATAAAAAATATTCCAGCGGTAAGATTTTTTTTTCTTTTTTTTTGTATAGACATAGTGCTTGGTTATACCTACTTAAACAAACAAAAAAAGAAAAATATATCAAACCAAACGTTTTTCTTAGTTATAAGTAAAATTTGGTTTACTTTTTGCATCTCTGTCCGAAATTGTTTGACTACTTTTATCCATTTTTTCCTTATTACCATCTTTAGATAATAAAAAGTGTCGCCTTTTGTGTCCATCTGAAGCGGACTAGCTCATAAAGACACCACATTGCTTTTGTTGCTCCGTGTCCTATCACTAACGCAACATGTTGAACGCGAAACGGAAAGCGGAATGTACCATCCGAGTACTATTACACTTTAATTAACCAAACAGAGAAAATGGATATAACCGAAAAGGGTCTTGTTATTTATCAACCAAACATTAACTGAATGTAAAAAATACATTTGCTGAAAAGGCCGATTACTGAAACAGCTTTATTTCGTTATTTAGGATATGCGCAGTAAGTTGCGCAGTAACAACTGGAGGATCTGTCCTTAAAGGGACATAACATTCCAATTTCATTTTTCTAAAGTATGTCTTGATGCAAAGATTGGTTATTCTAATGCGTAGAAATGCTATCAGCTTTTTGAAGTTATTATTTATAAGCGAAAAATATGCCTTCAAAGTTGTGACAGAAATGACAAATTCCATATAAATCTGTTGTTGTCCACAACAATTTGTTTAAATTTAGCACAAAAATATATATTTCTCGTAAACGGTGCAGTATTTTGGCTTGAAATTTTCAGCATTTTTATAAGAAAATATGCTCTTTCAGATAAAAATAAAAGTAAAATGCATGTAAAATAAATGTGAAATGTCACTTTAAGGGATAAACGTTTGTCGCATTTAGGACATTCACCCCACCAATCTTAGGGTATAAACGATAGCAGGGTACGTTTAGTGTTTGCTTTGTTTTCAGGAATAGGAGAAATTATTTATTAAGGTAGTTCACCCCTAATGGAATTCACGCGACGTCGGAATTATTCGGGCGACGTCGAAAACATTCGGCGGTGGAACGTTCTACCGCCGAACGTTTTCGACGTCACCCGAATATGTTCGGACGCTTAACGAATGTTAAACGACGTCGTACGAAGAATTACGACGTCACGTAAATCTCATTATGGGTGGTAGACCTTAAAACTACCTTATTTCAAGATATTTTAGAACAAAGTCGGTTACTATTATACTACTCAAACGTTGCTTAACGTATACAACCCATTATTTGAGATTTACGAATTAGTACGAAATGGAATACGAATATGAAACCAAAATGAATTCACGGGGGAGAGGGGGCATCTTAATATATGCGAGGGTGGTTCCCGTTCTTCTTTTGTTGAGCGAACGTGTCTAAATTCGGAGGTCATTGGTTCAAGCCCTACACTGTCTTCCTTTTTGTCATATTAGTATATCCTTTGTTGATATATAGCACTACAATATACTAAGTGAGACTTCCCATGCATAGCTGTGTTTGATTTGTATATTTCCTTCAGAATGTCATCGAACGAAGCGAAACTTGAACTGTCAAGGGTGGGATCATTATACAAGCTGCATGGGACAGTTATGCAATCTGCAAATTAGTTACGAAAAACGACGAGATCTGCCTTCAGTGGCGTGTGATCCTGCTTTAAACGATGACCGATCCCGAAGAAAACGATCGACTTCAATACTGTCAGAGTAGCGCTAGAGTATACGTCGAAAAATCCGAATCCGTTCTTGGAAATTTCATGCGTATGGCGTGCTTCGTCACTGAACAAATATTTTTTTCAACTAGCGGATTCGGCTATCCCACATAATAATTTAACGTCGTGTGTGTCCAGTATAAGGCCGATTGGCTCGATTTGCACTTTCGAAATCGTCTGGTCACTTTTTGGGCACTAATTGGGCAGTTATGTTTACCAATCTTTTCCTTGTAACGCGAGACGTGCGGTTTCTATTGCCTGGTTCTGAGTATTGACTCACCGGTGTCACTGTGCATGTCGAAAAAAGCTAAGTAATCATCCAGGAAAAGGCAATACCTCGTGTTTGCATATACCTCATATTCGCTTACTTGAATTCTATTGCTGGTAAGAAAATCAATTCAAAATCCTTACCTGACTAAATCTTTGTCATAATTTTTGCATGGTTGACAAATCTCACTAAAATACGGACCATGCCAGCAAACGAAATTATAGCCTGGATATTTGGCTTCAATACCAATCTAGGCATCTCGCGTCTGAAATCTTCATCGTGTCTAAATTTTGCAAGCTTGTTGGTAACGCCTAGTTCGTTGAATAGTGTGCAATGAGTTTGAGTTTCACATGCAGCATCAATTTCATGGATTTGTGCACCGGCTCCGGTGTTCAGTGAAGCATTTCAAAATTCACGTTCAAATCTAAGTTAAGGTAAGGTCTGGGTAATGCACTTCCGGTATAATCGTTATATTTTGACTTATTCCTTGACGCCCGTAAGTCCGAGCATTTCTAAAGTACCGTTAGATCCAATATCGCCTGTTTTCGTAACAAAAGACATAATTTAGCGTGCTCAGATTTCCGGGGAATATTTTAAACAATTTTTGTGAAAACGTTTTTAAATTGTGTGAAGAGTTGGCAAAAATCCCAACGAAAGTAAAAAATTCAAAATTTGAGAGCAATAAAAATCACTTCCTTTTAAATCGTTTAGAATCGTCGATTCGCACCATACAGATTTCGTTCAGAAACTGATTACCCAGGCCTTACCTTTTTGACATACAACAACGGCGCGTAGAGGGATAAATTTTATACTGAACGACATCAGAACATCTCGCAGAATTTGTATATAACAATTTCATTTCACGCAGTGCGTAATCTCAAGAGGGACTCATTGCATTTATTACCTAACTGTGCATGATATAGATGATCATTTTCACGTTAGAAAGTCGTGTATCACGTGCTGTGTCTGCTATGAAGCTAGACTCGTATGAAAAACTTCCAAAATAATTATTTAAGCGTTTATTGTGTCACTGAGTATAGATTTAAAAAACTTAAAAAATCTAGCATGTACAAAACTATACACAGAAATAAGATTATGTTGGGTCAGTATATAAATTCACTGTCTAACACCATTCACAAAAAAAATTCGACTTCCGTCTTCCTGCAAACAAACTTTGTCCGCACAAATTCAGTTTAGAGGCGCAACCGCTGTCGCCGGTATTTATCTAACTGAAGAAACGTAGTGCATGGAATTTTGATAGTCCCTACATTAGTACAGATCACTTCACACCTTTGTTAAATATTTTAAGAAAATCGAGAGACTCTTTTCTTCAAAATATCCAAAAATAGGCCGTATTTTTAAATTTCCGTTTTGTCGCCAGACACAGAAGAGTAAATAAACGTGGTGCTTTCTTACACATAGGTACGTTTTATCCACTGTATGTGCATTCAAAAATATCAGTCAATGAACTTGCTTTTTGAAAAATACCTCTTTTGTTTTTTGTTCGTCAAAAAAACAAAATTAATCTGCAAGGTCAAGTAAGTGTCGCCAAAGTTCCAAAGATTGAAGCAATGTCCGTTACTTTAACTTGACACTTGGTTTAAACACAGTTTTTCCCGATAGACTTCGTCGTCATTTTCCTGGCACTTTGATTCATATAATTATTTTTCGAAAATGACATGAACCAGGTTAATATTTCATAATATGAAATTGCTAAACGCTGCAATAGCGAGGTACCCCTTGTGAAAAGTAAAAACATGAAATTTCCGTTATACTAAACAAAGTACTCTTTTGGCAATATGGTTTGACAAATTCATAGATTAAAGTGTTAACGCTATAGCGAAATGATATGCTGCTAAAGTATTTGTACATAATGGCAATATAATAGAAAACACAGGACAAATCATGATAAATTTGAAATTTCTGATATCAAATTTCCGATACCATATTTGAAATTTCCGATACCAATATCAAATTTAGTTGAAAACAGTTGCGCTATTTAGGGTTGTTGTTCTATTAGGTAGTGTATGACGAATATATCACTGGACTAAGTACATAACACTGTAAACGCAGTTCAGTGTTTATGTTTGGAAGACATATTTCATATTTAAAGTAGGAAATGTATCTGAATTTTCACATGGTATTTCGGCAATGTTTATCACTATACACTTACCTCTTAAACTGTCAAATATCTGTAAAATACACACGTTCTACGAATTTTGGTGTATTACAGATAAATATGCGAGAGCTTATCATGAAAAGTCTGTTTTCAATGTAAGAATTTTCCTTTACCAATAGGTAACGGAAATTTGGTAAGGTAGATGCAGCTGCACATGTCTCAAAACGTGGGGAAAGAGTAAATACTCGGTACTGGATTTAAACAATTTGAAGTGGCTATATTTCCAAGTCGTCTTTGATGTTGTCTTCTCAGAATAATGTGCTCGTTGTTACAGAAAACGTAAGGTTGTAGATTGTATTTTACAGGTAATGCAACTAAAATATTTCATTGTATATTACAAGTTCAATATAGTTTGAGATTCTCAAGCATTGATACTTCTCTTTTATCACAAAAGATGACACCTATTCCATCCACACGTTTGAAGGACAGAAGAGAAGACATAAGTATGCATGCAACGGAAATTTCAAGTTGGTAACGGAAATTTAATTTGTTTCAGTTTAAAATTCTGTAGAGATAGACAAGTCTGAAGCTGGAATCTAAACGGGATATCGTTAACTAGATTATTGGTATTGATAAACAACTCGAATCAGTTTGTCTCTCGTTCTAATAGTATTCATATTCTAATTTAAAAGATACCCGATATTCCTAAAAATACGATTGAAACTACACGTTTTCGATGCTCCACAGTTCCTATGGAAAGATCGTGGTGCATCCAAAAACATCGAAATATGTAACGTCAGGTATACTTGTTTTCAGATATCAATATGGGAAACGTTTCTGATGACATGAGTTTTTCGATCATTTCAGACCCTAGTGGTGCCTCTAAACTGAATTTGGGCGCGTAGTGGAAAGGCTGGGTAAAACATTAAGACAGAAGAAGAAATTGCTGGAAACCGGGATGTTTTCGTTTTTTCTCAATATTTTATCGTCTATCAAATACAATGTTTCTGCCCTTTCGCAAGACGTCTATGCCGTTTGCAACACCTATTGCTTTAGTTTGGTTTATTCGGGTTTTACGCCGCTTTCAACTGATATGGTCATATCGCGGCGGCTGGAGCACCTAACCATGGATTCCTGCTGTTTCTCAAACCAGTACTACGACAACACCCTAACCGAGCCTCCATCTGCCCCCACATAGGTCCTATCGATTTGGACTACCTCAAAACTTTCGACTAGCAGACAGTGCATTGGTCCCACCTACCCTACGCAATTTACTAAAAAATGAAAGTAAACCAATCTTGCGACCCTGACCTTTGACCTCCTTGGTCAAACAACAATGTGGAACCTCCTCCAGCAGTGGTATAAAGTTATATGGTACTTGGTCAAACAGACAACAAAGTGGGTGTTGATAGGATTTGTTGTTATCAGCATTTTGTTCTTTTTTTCCCGATGTTTTTCCATGTCTTTTCTATTACTGATCACGAAATCGTGTTTTTGTGGTTATCAGCATTTCACTAATTTGGCTCAATTTTGTTTCATGCGTTTTCTATTATGGTCTAAGGGAAGTAAATCTGTTTGTTGTGACACGTGACAAAATCTATAGGGAAGGTCAGGTGAATTCTTACGATGAAGGTGACCTGTGATTGGACAATATTTTTTACTGGAATTGAACATGATTTATTCATATGTGACTGATTATATTCTATTTTCAAGTTAAAAGCAAAAAATCAATGATTTTGAATCATTTTGGCAATTTCTGAGCCATTTTAAAAGATGAGTATTATACTCTGAAATGCCTCTGATATTAGCTCCGCAGTTAGGTGATCTCAAAAATGGGGTCAAAGGTCATAGAGAAAAGGATTCATGCCATACTAAAATTCATTTTTTTCGGGTGTATGAATGGATGTTCTAGAATTTAAGGTAGGTCAGATCATTGGTGCAAACTCATGGACTGAGCTATAAGCCAAAATGTTATAATGGTCGCCTATGTAAAACTATTTACTTCCCTTAGACCTTATGGACGTCAAATCCAGTTTTTTTTCAAGTCACTCAGAGGCAAATATGGGTGACCTGCCACCATATTTCAAGTATACTGATACATCCCCTTAATTTCATTTCCATTTCCATTTCGTATTCCATTTCGTACTTATCCGTAAATCTATAATAGCACTAAAGAGCAAGAGGCGAAATTTGAAAAGTACCAGTAATTCCTAAACCGTGTTACATTTCTATTCCAAATACAAACATAAGCGGTTTAGAATTTTGAATTGATGCATACTTATGGAAATATTTGACAAAAATGTTTAAAAACACCTCCCTTGCATATAATTATAGAGTAAAACAATATTTGTAAATTATTTTCTTCTTGAAGCATAATCTTGTAATCCGGCACGGTGAATCAACTTATGTGATGTGTATTTACAAGTGTGTGTAATTTAATGCATTTTGTATAACCAGGAAGTGGTGTTTGGGCCAACGAACCTTTATTGCCCCTTTGAAGCTCGATTTAAGGTGGAAAAGATATTAACCTATGAAAGTAAGTTTTTCTTCCCTAACGATTTATGGGTTTTTATATATGTTGGTTTAGGTAATGACTTTATGGAATGTTTTCATATTAACAAATAACTTGAAAATGTTGTCACGTTGTCTTTAGAAGACCGTAAATTTATAAGATGTTAAATTTGGACTAATTTGGCACAACCATGTCTTGTGTCTCGTTCGATTTTTTATTTTTTAAATGATTTATTGATCTTTGGTTCACCAGTGACGTAACCACGGCAGATTTTCCAAATATCGAAATAAATCGATATTGTTTTTTATGCCTTGGTTTCATTACTTGACCGATATCTTTTTCATTCTGAAAAAACTATTGCAAAATTGTAATCTCCGGCCAATAAAAGAAAATCGGAAATATACCTCGTGCATTTAGCACACAAAGCCCACGTACTTAATCTTCACTTCAATTGCTTATGTTTATGTCTCTTTTCATAAAACAGTTGAAGACTACAAAGACAAAAAACAATTGGTATTGTACAAGGTTGTGCATCTCAAGCGTATGTTATATTATTATGCACCAAATTCCAAACGTCACTTTTTATACAAAGTGACATTCATTACTGCCATGCATCAAACTTTTGTTACATTCCTGTCACTTTTCTAGTGAAATGCAACCCGCATCATGAATGTCTAGGAATTTACTATCACCCGACCTTTGGCCGAGTACAGACAAACTGGAAGTATCGCTAACCTTTCAAGCCGATTAGATGACAACCAAGCATTATGAACACGACATCATTCGCTGCGCTATCGTTTTGTTGGGTCGAATCGTTTTGGCTGTTTGATCCCCAAAAACTTTTCTTTCTGAGTAAACACTATTACAAAATACGGCCTTTATATGGAGGTATCGTCCAATGAGCACAAATCTGGTCTTGGTTAGAGATTAATATGATACATCTTATGCAGAAGATCCTTAGAGATTCTCTCTGCTAATGCCTTTATCTGATAGTATTAATGTTCATTTGTTCAGCAGAATTACTTGAGGCATTCGACCTTACAATGTAATTTCTGAGATTTTTTTTATGAATGACAGATTTAAAAGGGGTCTCTCTTTTTTATGTAGTTGTTAAGATCATGATAATCTCTTAGCAAAAATTGTGCACTTGATTAAGGGAATACAATATTTTTTTCTAGAAAATCCCTAGAGTAGCGGTTCTGCTAATGCTTTTAACTGATAGTATTAATGTCCATTTTTTCAGCAGAATTAATTGAGGCATTCGAACCTTCAATATATCTTTTGAGAAAGAAATATTTTATGAATGTTTCAAAAGGGGTCTCTCTTTTCTTTGTACAATTGTTATTATCATGATGATCCCTTGGGAAAGGTTTGCTCTTGATTGATGAAATACAAAATATCTAGAGTAGAGTAGCCATTCTATTGAAGCATTTATATGGCAACGTCAGTGTTCATTTGCTCAGTAAAATTACATGAGGCATACGATCTGTCTATATACTTTCTGGAGAAATCTTTTCCGAATAACAGAATCAAAAAGAGTCTCTCTTTTCTTTGTACAATTGTTATGATCGTGATAATCCCTTCGAAGATTTGCTATTGATTAAGGGAATACAAAATATTTTAACGAGAAATTCCACAGAGAAGTCAAATCTGTAAATGCTTATTTCTGATAGTATTAATGTTCATTTGTTCATCGAAATTACTTAATACATTTTATCCTTCAATATATTTTCTTTAAAAATTCATGGTCATTGGACAAAGATTTAGACTTGATTAAATGGAAGTAATGTATTTTACCGGGAAAATCGTCACAGATCCATTCTAATGCCTTTAATCTGATAGTATTAATGTTCATTTGTTAATCCAAGTTACTTAATACATTCTATCCTACAATATATTTTCGTGCAAACCAATCATGGTCATCGAACGAAGATTTGCACTTAATTACGAGGATACAATATATTTTACAGAGAAAATCCCAAGATAAAAATAAAAGTAAAATTTATGAAAAATATCTGTGACATGTCACTTTTATGACCTCTCTTGTAACGGTCCAATCCAACATTGGGAATTATACATCCTCGGCCTGATTGAAATTTTAAAACTTCCGGGTAAACAGCTTGTAATGACGTCCACAACAGAAGTTTCTCTTTCTTTAACCTAATACTACACAGTGACCCTTTTTGACTCAGCACAAGATAATGGCTTTGAAAAACATTGTGGAAAATGAGGAAATTGTTTGTGACAAGCATTTTTTTTCCATTTCCCACAATGTTTGCTATGTAAAAAGATCAAAACATGTAAAACTTCTTTCACTTGAAAGTGTCGTCTGCATCATCTTTGAATTTGGACCAGTCCAAAATTTTGCTGGCTGGTAATTGGCTAAAAATGGGAGATGTAAGAAATGCGTGATAATCATACTGATTTCTGTTCTGTAACATGCACATGCGCAGTAGTATTAGGATCGGTTTCCTTGCAAAACATTAAGACTGGTGATCGGCGCCATGTTTTCTACTATTTATAGTAAATCTTTTACACATAATGACGTCTTCAGATTTATTGTCATTTTGAATATCCCAAACTAAGCTCATAGCGTCATTGGTGCCAACCACTATTGATGGAGGTGGAGGTATACAGTCATTTCGTACCATAAACTTTTTGTACCATAATATAATCGGTCATTTTGTACCATAGTCTGGTCATTGAACGTACCATAGTTTGGTCATTTCGTACCATGATTTTGTACCATAAGTTTCATAATTTGGTATCACATTTTATTTCAACCCTTTCCAAAGGACAAAATAATAAGACAGTCCAAGTTACTAAAGGTAACATTTGTGAATGATTTAGCCAAGAAACCAATGATCCAAAAGGAGGAAAATGTTGATTATCAGTATTTCTTCTTTTACCTCAATATTTTCTTAGACCTTTAGACCTTTTCTAGAACTCATACCGTCATACTGTCGCCTTTATTCAATGTTCTGGTATATACAGCTTTTAAAAGCAGCAGTAGTTATGAAGTTTGGGAATAAAAGATGCGAAATACCTCGCGGGGAATCTTTCAAGGGACTTGCTGGAAAAACCTCAAATAGTCTGGTTTGCGTGAAAGTTTATTTCATTTAGTATATAAAATGTACAATAAATATTCAGTTACATTTGAAAAACAGAGGTGGATATGGAGAGTTTTTGAGAGGTCGGATATAACAGCAATACAACAATCTAAAACTACGTCTTTTAATAATTTATGAATTACCTGAAATAATGAAAAGGTGGCTTATTGACAAGTTATTAATTCAACCAGCATTTTTTCCTTTGGATCCAGTACTTTTCCGACCTAACATACACGTTCACTTCTTTTATTTTGAAATCAATTATTTCGTTGTCCTGAATTCTTTTCAATTAGAACAAGTCCACATGTCAAAATAAGATCCCAAATTTACTTACGAACGTACGATGTTTAGTGTAAGTACCTGTAACAGCAAAGCTGGTAGGGCCAATGATATCGCGTGCAGATGTCTTGTTTCAGAGTTCACACAAAAACATAGTTGTAAAGCAACTCTTACAACCGGTCGCACGTGCTCCAGCGAGCTGTCTGGGTCTAAATTGCAGGCCTAGTAGCGCGTTGCAGGTTAGCAGACGTAAACAAGGCGCAAAATGGACGTACCAAATTATTGACCAGACAAAGAATGGGTTGCAATTAGGACTCAAAAGATAAATTTTCTTTAAATTCTGAGAATTGATAGGGTTTCTAAATATCTTTAATTTGTATGTGTAAAATATCTGATGAGGGCTTATTTTTGGAGATAACGAACTAACGAAGTGGGTGATGTAGATTTACTCGAGAAGCAATATTTTACTTTGACGTTTAATTGCTTTTTCTATATGGATCAGATCAAAATAAATCTTGCATGTACTTTAAATGGACCAAGGACATATCATTCTGGCACATATTTACCATGTATATCAGTTTGCTACGACTTAACTATGTTTTTTAGAATGCAGGAAGCTCGCAAAAGCACTATTACGACGCGCCGTGCGTCTTTCCAACAGAGATTTTATTTTCAAAATCACCGAAGGCGCACGATTTATAACGACGTTCATGTACTTTTAACTATTGACTAACCTACGTAATTACAAGATTACATCTAACAGTATTCGTCTTCTTTATATCATTTACTTAAATAAAATGCCTGTTGCACCTGCCCACTTGGGCAGTCTGACCACGTGTTACAATTGATCTTTGATAAAATGGGGCCAATGGCTTGGTTAGGAAAAGTTAAGTAAATGAGATGTGGCTACAAGTGGCGAATGTGCTGTTGTAACGAATACTCTCAAATGGTTGATAGGAGTTGCTTATATGTTCAAATGTACCGCTGCTCAGATACACCTGTAAAAGACGGAAAAGAAAAACAAAAATGGCGACAACAACAACAAACAATGACGACCGAGATGACGACGACCCGGAAGACAAATACATATATATATATAAATTGGATGCTTTTGAGTAATAATTGTTTGGCAAGAAACAATATTTCTTTTCAAGACTCTTTGGTATCTTTGTTTGCGCCATTTCCCGTATCTCTATTTCGGCGTCGAAAAATACACGGTAGGTATCATAGTCCGGCAGTTATTCCCCATTTTTCGGCTGAACATTGCAGTGGAGTATATAGTTTTTTTCTTTGTTGATTCCTGAAGTAGACATCCTACAGTAAAAGAATCTGATGGGTGACATCGTGTCACCCTTTAGCATTTTGAGAAATTCAAGATGGCCGCCAAGATGGCGGAATTTCATATAAATAACAAATGTAAGCGTTATATATGCATATGGAAACTGATTTATCTAAGCCAAGATATCTCTAATGCACTTACTGTTGCCGTACGAAGGAAGGACAATAAAGATCTGACACATTTCTGTCATTTCAGTCGATCCTGCTGTGTAACGTACGTTACATTATGGTGTATTAGATATATTTATTCACATATCTACCATTATTTGGTCAGAAGTCACTAAAACACAAGATTTAATGATCTGGTTATGAATTTCTCTACTTGAAGCTTTTGGTTAGAGTAAAACGACAGTTGCATAAATGTATTATGTAACTTACGTTATTTTAATATTAGCATATTAGGTTCATTTGATCTCTTATTTCATATCGTTCGGCCAAAACCCCTTAAAACACAACCAGACATGGTTAACATATCAATTTCTTTACTTAAAGCTTGTGGTAAGAGCAAACTAACAGTCGCATAAACTATTATGTAATTTAAGTAACTTTTGTTTCGAGTACTCTTAAATACACTTGTAGCCATAACAATAGCATTATTAGTTACACAGAAATCCCTGTATGCTGGCTATTGTTAGAAGGATAATATAGAGTTAAAACTTTACGCAACAAGACCATCCTGTAGTCAATAGTTGATACACCCATTTTGTTTTTAAAAAATGAGAATAGTGAACTACGTATACCTAAGTAAGTGACGATGACTAAAATTGAGCATTAAATGTAGGGCATATTCACCTAATTTGTTATACATGTATGACAAACCTTTGCCTCGGTCATGACTCATGAACCCATCGAATTTGGTGTTTCTAGATCAAACAGTGCATGAGATATAGAACGGACGGGAATTTTAAACTTAGTTTGCTCAAGCATGCAAATTATATTCCAATGAGATCGTTTTGGTACACGACAGATAATGACATACCTTTTGATCATGCCTCGTTAACACATCCAGTTTGATGACACTATATAAAACAGTACAATTTGATATGGAGCAGAAGAAAATTTCGAATTGAATGAGCTCAAACATGAAAAGTAGGTACAATGACTTTTTTAGTAAATGAGGAACCTGTTGGGTCAAGACACTTATCACGTGAAAGTGGTGTCTTTAGGCCAAATAGTGCAGGAGATATGGAACAAACTAGAGACCGACGGACTCCACCAGCCTGCCTGACACCGAGTATACCATAATGCACACACCAGGTTTTCTTGGCGGTTTATATATTGTACATCTCTACATTGTTTTATTAGACCTACTCGAAGAAGATATCGTTTGATATTGCAGACATACACCAAAGAGACTTAAAAATTTTATTAGTAAACATAGTACGTTAAGATGACAAAAGTGATGCTGCGGCATTTCAATAAAATCGCATAAATTTTATATCATCACCGTTGCAATTACTTGTCTGTTCCATATAGATGAATAGATAGCATAGTTATTCATATTTTTGTGTTCAATGCCTTCATTGTTATGCAATATGCCTCCGTGGTATTTGCAAACCACAGAACATCCCATTCTAGCCCTAGCATAACCATATCTAGTTGAAAAACAGGATACATCACTTCAATTCTTCCATTTGATTATTTGTTATGTACAAGGAGCTACAACTGCACCCTATGCTCGGGGACAGTGACTTTTACTAGCGCTTGATACCGCAATCCCATGTATGGTAGATTTTCTCCAAGAGTGTATTTCTAATTTGATGCTCAATAGTGAGTCACTTTATCTGGAAGTACTTCTGTAGTTTTCGGGAATGGTATTAGCTTTTCACACACTATGAATACTGTATTTTCTTCTATCAATGATTCCACCTAGCCTAGCCAAAAATGTTTCATGCCTTAATTACCTGTATGCATCCACTGTTATTCTTGCCATTTTCGTTTTCGTTCTCTGGCAAGTTTAACAAAAGGTGGATACAGTTTCCATCTCATTATTAAGGTTTAACTGAATGTATGTCTTTTTGTATGTATATACTGATTTATGTACTTATGTCCAAAATGTCCGTCATATTGTATTGTTTTGTATGCTGTATTGTTCAATCCTCATGGGTCAACGACCTTCTGGATATTTGTTAATAAACTATGTTCTATGTTCTATGTTCACTATCATAAAACCAGTATCACTAACTGACTGAGGTTGTATCTGGAGCTCATGGCAATATCTTGGAAATGATCAAATGACAATGTGAGCATTATGATTCCTTGCTCTTCAACTGTGCAGTGTATTGAAAACGCCAAGGGTGTATAGTTTGAAATAATACTCTAAGACACCAGAAATACGATCAGACATTGATATCTGATATCTTTATATGCAACAGAAAAGATTTCGTCAATTAGCAGTTCACCACAGGTAATATGTAAGACTTCGGGCAACAGAGATAATATGATTACCTTCTGTTATGTAGGTCTTACAGAACAAACTAGAAATCTATCACTGAAGGTGATAAAAATACCCCCGCCACCACCTTTGTTCGGACAAGCGTTTTTGTTGATTCGGGAGCCATACTCAGAAATTGTCAATCCGATTTTATTGAAATTTGGTTCAATCAGGGGCCATAACTCAAAAAGTATCGGTCTGATTTCCATGAATTTTGCATCTTGCATATATACAGGTCCTAATGCATACATGTGCCAAGTATGAAGCAAATCGTTCAGTATCTGTAGGAGTAATTGTCCGGACAAGCATTTTTGTCAAATCAGGGGCCATAACTCAGAAAGTGTCGGTCTGATTTTCCAGAAATGTGCATTTTGCACATCTACAGAAGGTAATGCACACCTGTGCCAAGTATGAAGCAAATCGGACAGTAACTAAAGGAGGAGTTGTCCGGACAAGCATTTTTTGGTAAAATCAAGGGCCATAAGTGAGTAAGTAATGGTCAGATTTTCGTGAAATCTGCGGCATGCACATTTACAGGTCATAATGCACACCTATGCCAAGTATGAAGCAAATCGGACAGTAACTGTAGGAGGAGTTATCCGGACAAGCATTTTTGGGTCAAATCAGGGGCCATAACTCAGAAAGTAACGGTCTGATTTTCGTGAAATTTGCGTCTTGCACATCTACAGGTCCTAATGAACACCTGCGCCAAGTATGAAGCAAATCGGACCGTAACTGTAGGAGGAGTTGTCCGGACAAACATTTTTTTGTCAAATCAGGGGCCATAACTCAGAAAGTGATGGTCGGATTTCCATGAAATTTGCGTCTTGCACATCTACAGGTCCCTAATGCACACCTGCGCCAAGTATGAAGCAAATCGGACAGTAACTGTAGGAGGAGTTGTCCGGACAAGCATTTTTGGTCAAATCAGGGGCCATAACTCAGAAAGTAACGGTCCGATTTTCAAGAAATTTGCGTCTTGCACATCTACAGGTCCTAATGCACACCTGTGCCAGGTATGAAGCAAATCAGACTGTAACTGTAGGAGGAGTTGTCCGGACAAGCATTTTTTGGTCAAATCAGGGGCCATAACTCAGAAAGTAACTGTCTGATTTTCGTGAAATTTGCGTCTTGCACATCTACAGGTCCTAATGCACACCTGCGCCAAGGATGAAGCAAATCGGACAGTAACTGTAGGAGGAGTTGTCCGGACAAACATTTTTTTGTCAAATCAGGGGCCATAACTCAGAAAGTAACTGTCTGATTTTCGTGAAATTTGCGTCTTGCACATCTACAGGTCCTAATGCACACATGCGCCAAGGATGAAGCAAATCGGACAGTAACTGTAGGAGGAGTTGTCCGGACAAGCATTTTATGGTAAAATCAGGGGCCATTACTCAGAAAGTAACGGCCGGATTTTCGTGAAATTTGCGTCTTGCACATCTGCACTTCCTAATGCACACCTGTGCCAAGTATGAAGCAAATCGGACAGTAACTGTAGGAGGAGTTGTCCGGACAAGCATTTGTTTGTCAAATCAGGGGCCATAACTCAAAAAGTATAGGTCCGATTTCCATGAAATTTGCGTCTTGCACATCTACAGGTCACAATAAACATTTGTGCCAAGTATGAACTAAATCGGTCCACAAGTGTAGGAGGAGTTGTCCGGACAAAGTTTTGGAGACAGACCATCCAACCATCCAGCCATCCAACCAACCAACCAACCAACCAACCATCCAACCACTGGACCGACAGGCTGATTCCAGTATACCCCCTCCAAATGACCGTAACTGTAGGAGGAGTTGTCCGGACAAACATTTTTTTGTCAAATCAGGGGCCATAACTCAGAAAATAATGGTCGGATTTCCATGAAATTTGCGTCTTGCACATCTACAGGTCCTAATGCACACCTGCGCCAAGGATGAAGCAAATCGGACAGTAACTGTAGGAGGAGTTGTCCGGACAAGCATTTTTGGTCAAATCAGGGGCCATAACTCAGAAAGTAACTGTCTGATTTTCGTGAAATTTGCGTCTTGCACATCTACAGGTCCTAATGCACACCTGCGCCAAGTATGAAGCAAATCGGACAGTAACTGTAAGAGGAGTTGTCCGGACAAGCATTTTTTTGTCAAATCAGGGGCCATAACTCAAAAAGTATAGGTCCGATTTCCATGAAATTTGCGTCTTGCACATCTACAGGTCACAATAAACATTTGTGCCAAGTATGAACTAAATCGGTCCACAAGTGTAGGAGGAGTTGTCCGGACAAAGTTTTGGAGACAGACCATCCAACCATCCAACCATCCAACCATCCAACCAACCAACCAACCATCCAACCACTGGACCGACAGGCTGATTCCAGTATACCCCCTCCAAACTTCGTTTGCGGGGGTATAAATAGCGATTCACCTCACATAAACTCACCATTTACAAACAAATGCCAATTTTAACCGGCTATAAGTTAATGGTATCTATTCTTGCTTAATTGAACATTGTTTGGGTTTTATACCCTGCCAAGAATAAATGGCGGAGTATTATGGTAAAGCCTGTGCCAGGCAGCCAAGTGTGGAACTTCCGTTTTTGGTTATACTCCGTAACTGCTGCGACCTTCATTTCACGTTCCGGTTCTCTATGCTTGAAATTTCCTTCAGCTCAAAATACCACGTACTGTAGACGTTAGGGACACCAAATTTGTTGACTTGATGCGCCACAACACAAATCTTGTAGTGTACCAAAATAAGGTACAGGACAGGTGGTCTATCTTGTACATTTAGGTGCACTTTTCTTTCTGTGTATAGAACATAATGGGTGTTTGCATAAAGGCTACATGCATGTTTTATTTCATAAACTATAAACTCAATTATATCCAACTGACATTACCAGCTGACAGACTTTTTATTCAATAAATATTACTTTTGTTACGTTTACAAGTATATATTATGTAATAGTACTGGAAATTAAAGTATCGTAAATTACATAATCCATTTATTTAACTGTTGTTTTGCTCACGTACGAAAAGCTTCAAGTAAAGAAAATGATATACAAACCATTTCCTTATGTGTTTTAATGATTCATGGCTGAATTATAGTAGATAAATGATTAAATGAAGATAATATGCCGATATCAAGGTAACGTAAAATACAAAATACATTTATGCAACCATTGTTTTGTGTATAGAACATGATGGGTGTGCATCAATGGCTGCATGCGTGTCTTGCGTATATTCACATACTATAAACTCAATTTTATCCAATTAAAAATTACTAGCTGATAGAATTTTCTTTTCGATAAATATTACTCTTGATATGTTTACAAGTATATGTATAATTTTATGTAGTAGTACTAGGAATTGTTTTGCTCACCTACGAAAAGCTTCAAGTAAATAAATTGACATACAAACTATTTCCTTCTGTGTTTTAATGATTTATGACGGAATGATAGTATATAAGGGAATAAATGAAGCTAATATGCTGATATAGGGTAACGTAAATTACATAATACATATATATAACTATTGTTTTGCTCCTATCTAAGGTTTAAAGTAAGGAATTTGGTAACCAGGCCATTCGTTGTTGTGTATAAATGACTTGTGTCCAAATAATAGCAGAAAAGTGAATAACTGCATCGAATATTCCGCAATGTAACGTAAGTTACACAACAACATTGACTGAAATCACAGAAAAATGCATTTCTTTATTGTTCTTCCTTCTTAGGACAACTGTAAGTGAAATAACAGAAAAATGCATTTCTTTATTGTTCTTCCTTCTTAGGACAACTGTAAGTGCATTAGACATCTCTGACGTAAGAAATATTACTTTCCATATGCATATACAGTCCTTTTATTAATTATTTATGTAAGATTCCACCATCTTGGCGGCCATCTTGAATTTCTCAAAATGCTAAAGGATGACACGATGTCACCCGTCAGATTCTTTAACAGTATGGTGTCTACATCAAGAATCAGCAAAGAAAAAGACTATATACTCCACTGCAAGTGGATATCTGCCGGACTATCACGGCGTATAATCATGGGAATCAGAATTTCCGATAATCTTCAATATCTTTTTTAATACTCGACCAATTCGAATCCGGTTTGAAGCAGAGAAGGTGGAAGAATGTCAGAAAAAGGCTGGACGTGTTGGATTTTTTAAAAATCAAGTGATAAAAAAGTTATTGAAGATATCTTCAATAACTTTTTCATCGGTTGATTTTTCAAAAATCAACCACATACATCTAGTACGTGACGTCTGTCCACATTCTCTGCTTCAAGCCGAATTCAAATCGGTCCAGTCTTTACAAAATTATTGAATATTTTCTGAAAATATTATATCACGTGATTATCCTCCGTGGGTATGCTTGAGTGAAAATTGTGAAGCATCCATTGTATGTTAGTGGGTCCATTTTCTGGACATTTCACAGGTCAAGGATGAAGGCATTCGAATATTCTCGGATCTTATCGTTACTCAAGATCGGCTCGAACGTATTACAGTAGCCGCCATGAGCCGATCCTGCCCATATCACTCCGCAAGCATAACAACGGTAGTCTGGTCTATAACAACGGAAGCAGACCAAACAACTATTCAAATCTACGCCAGAAGAATATTTGAAACAAACAGCGTTCAAAAGTCGATTGTATCCTCATAAATGTGACAAAATTTTACCAGATAAAATAATTGATGTGATTTACCGATTATTGACAGTATATTTCACTTGAATTATAACGTTAGCTAAAGGATTGATTTAATTTGATGGCGTCATTTACGCGCGTGTAATTTCACGTTCAATATGGCGGTCACTATATTACGCTCGAGATCATGTTGCAACAACGTTCCAAATGGCAAAAAGTTGCAAACAGTCTCGAGGGTCGCGATTGGGATGAAGGGTGAAGGATGAATCTGTACCATTTTAGGCACAGTTTGGCGCAACTTAAAGTGACATTTCAGAATTTTTGTCATAAATTTTACTTTTATTTTTATCTGAAAGAGCATAATTCCTTATGCAAATTCTGAAAATTTCAAGCCAAAATATTGCGCCGTTTACGAGAAATTTATATTTTTGTGTTAAAATTGAACAAATTGTTGTGGACAACAGTTCGGATTTATATGCAATTTATCGATTATGCCTTAACTTAACATGTGTGTTTCTCGCTTATTGGCAACAACTTCAAAAAACGAATAGTATTTATACTCATTAGAATAACCAATCTTGGCATCAAGACATACTTTAAAAAATTGAAATTGGAATGAAATGTCCCTTTAAATTAAATTGTGGATGGTATATGCAAAAAGTGGATTGTACATAGAAAGTTACATAGGAGCTAATATAAGTGACCTGTCACCTGTTTGCGGAGATAAACCAAGACATAATCTCTTTCATAATTACCCGGTCCCTCCCATTACCAAACGACAAAATTTTGGGGTAGTCCAATTTGAAAGAAGTTGCAGACGACATTTCAATGTGATGAAATTTCGAAATTTTATAGCTGTTTGGGTAGAAAACATTGTGGGAATTGAAGAAATTGCTTGTCACAAGCAATTTCTTCATTTTCCACGATGTTTTCCAAAGCCATTATATTGTGGGGAGTCAAAAGGAGCCACTGTGTGGTAATGGGTTAAACACATGCGCCATTTCTAATTGGGTACATCCAGTATTGAGTAAGCCTATCAGAACAACGAATAAGAGGGGTTGAAGACAATCTATTAGTTTACTATAAACATTAACCCTATGTTGTGGGTACTGAATTGAATCGTCTCGATGAGACGATTCAATTGGGTGCACACAATATAGATTTTAATGAACAATTAATTAGCACTCTCCCTAAGAATCATGCAGGCTCTATAGAAAAGGTTAATAGTGACTTTTTCAGAATTGAAAAAAATGCTTGCCCAATTGATTCCTATTGTCATAAAAGTTCAAAAGCCGAAAGGAAAGTGCTGTAGCTGTCCCGTTACCATGGCAACGGTCAGAGAAAGATTTTCTCCCCAAAGGCAAGATTTCCTGTTTTTGAAACAAGGAAAAATGTACATTTTAAAGATATTAGTATATATTTACCTTTTTATACACAATTAGTTTTTCTGATTCAGAACTTTTATGCTTATGTTAACTACAAATTTCACGAATGAAAAAGCGAAAATAATTTCACATAATATGTTGCCATGGCAACAACCAAAGACTGTATTTTGCATTTTCGCTACCATATTAAATTAGCAATTTTCTGTTCAAATTATCTCCTAACAGCATGGTTAGGATACAAAGTTACAACATTGGGAATATAAACTGATGTCTGATGTCGTAATTGAAAAAATAAAAAAGTCGAAAATGTTGCCAATTCATGGTATCCATGGCAACCAAAGTGACATAGAATTAGTAAAAATGGAAAATTGACATGTTTTAAGCCATATAATTGTAAGCAAACACATAAAAACTAGCATTAATTAATATGTTATTTAAAGCATTGTTTCAAATATGCAAATGTGCACATTAGAATTTTTATTTTTCTTTCTCGATTTGGTTTCCATGGCAACACGAAAACAACAAATAAGCGTAAAATCACATTTTTTGCTTATTTTAAAATCATATATGAAGGAAATATGTTGAGTGAAGTGAGATAATTTAAGCATAGAAACACCCTTCCATGTTATGCCTACAAAATGAAAAATAAAAATATTCTCAAGTTATTTGATATATTTGGTAACTACGGCAACAAACACAGGCTATGGATTGCATTTTTGCTACTATATGAACAGAGCAAATTTTTGTTCATTTTTTTCCTTACAGCATGGCTAGGATACAAAGTTTCTTCATTGGGAGTATACACCGATGGTTCATTGCCTAAATGATAAAATAAAAAAGTCCAAAATGTTGCCAATTCATGGTATCCATGGCAACCAAAGTGACATAGAATTAGTAAAAATGGAAAATTGACATGTTTTAAGCCATAAAATTGCAAGCAAACACATAAAAACTAGCATTGATTAATATGTTATTTAAAGCATTGTTTCAAATATGCAAATGTGCACATTAGAATTTTTATTTTTCTTTCTCGATTTGGTTTCCATGGCAACACGAAAACAACACATAAGCGTAAAATCACATTTTTTGCTTATTTTAAAATCATATATGAAGGAAATATGTTGAGTGAAGTGAGATAATTTAAGCATAGAAACACCCTTTCATGTTATGCCTACAAAATGAAAAATAAAAATATTCTCAAGTTATTTAATTTATTTGGTAACTATGGCAACAAACACAGGCTATGGATTGCATTTTTGCTACTATATGAACAGAGCAAATTTGTGTTCATTTTTTTTCCTTACAGCATGGCTAGGATACAAAGTCTCTCCATTGGGAGTATACACCGATGGTTCATTGCCTAAATGATAAAATATAAAAGTCCAAAATATTGCCAATTCATGGTATCCATGGCAATCAAAGTGACATTGAATTAGTAAAAATGGAAAATTGACATGTTTTAAGCCATAAAATTGCAAGCAAACACATAAAAACTAGCATTAATTAATATGTTATTTAAAGCATTGTTTCAAATATGCAAATGTGCACATTAGAATTTTTATTTTTCTTTCTCGATTTGGTTTCCATGGCAACACGAAAACAACAAATAAGCGTAAAATCACATTTTTTGCTTATTTAAAAGGCATATACGAAGGAAATATGTCGAGTGAAGTGATATAATTTAAGCATAGAAACACCCTTTCATGTTATGCCTACAAAATGAAAAATGAAAATATTCTCAAGTTATTTGATATATTTGGTAACTATGGCAACAAACACAGGCTATGGATTGCATTTTTGCTGTGAAAATAGAGTCAAAATGGCCATTTTTGACATTCAAGGGCAGATAACTCCAGACTTTCTACTTCAATCAGAATTCTGTGAAGGAATCTGAGAGAGGGTCACCCAAGGATCATTCCTGTGAAGTTTGGTTGAAATCCATCTAGTAGATTTTGAGAAGAAGATTTTTAAAGGAAAAGTTTACGGACGCACGTACGCACGGACGCACGCACGACGGACACAGTGCCATGACAATAGCCCGCTGGCCTGTCGGCCAGTGGAGCTAAAAATGGAAAATTGACATAATTTAAGCAATAAGATCTTAGGTCCTGCATACACAAACATCTCGTCACAGTTTTGTTAAACAAATTACTAACAGAAATATAGTTTGTTTGCCATGGTTACTAAAATCTAAGATATTCTGAGTAACATTAATTTAACTTTAAATAAGACTAGAACTAACACAAAGCAGACAAATACCCCTCACAAGCGCCTTGTCACTGAGAAAGTGCTATAGGTCAAGAGATTCTTTAGTTGGAGCAAGGAAACAGATTTTAAACAAAGTCCAATTGTGACATTGACCTTTGACCTTCGTGACCCAGAAGCAATAGAGCACCTCCTTGGGTTAAGGGCAACAGCTGTGTAAAGTTTCATGATCCTAGGTCAAACGGTTCTCAAGCTAGAGAACAGAAACGAAAAAGTCTACGGATGGACAGCCGGATGAATGGACGGACGGACAGACAGACATACATGGCAAAATCAGTATACCTTCTCTACTTCTTGGGTCATGGGCAACAACTGTGTGAAGTTTCATGATCCTAGGCCAACCGGTTCTTGCCTTAGAGCACGGAAAACGGATTTAAAACAAAGTCCGAATGTGACTTTGACCTTTGTCCTTGGTAACCCAAAAATCACAAGGCACCTTCTTGGGTCATGGGCAACAACTGTCTAAAGTTTCATGATCCTAGGTCCACTAGTTGTTGACTTAGAACACGGAAATGGACGGACAGAAAGACAGACATGGTGAAACCAATATACCCCCCTCTACTTCGTAGGTGAAAAGAGTATTATAAAGCCTTATGCAACACGTGCATTGAAAATAGGCGCCTTTATTATAAGGAGATAATTCAGTATAGTTCCTTATTTTTGTTGCCATGGTTACAACAAAAAGAAACATTTTGAGTTTTTCTTAATTCTCTGTATTTATAAAACAATTGATTGCAATTAAGGCGATGTAATTGTGTTTTATACATGTTTTGATTTTGGAGATAATTATATTGGAAAAAGTCGTTTTTGGTTGTTTCCTTGTAAAATCGTTGACAGTTTAATAGCATGATTACCATGGTAACAAGAATTTTAAACATTTTGTCATTTTTCCTTGGTATTTATTTTGCTGACAGTTCCATGGTTTTGTTGCCATGGTTACGAAAAACAGAGACGTTTTAATTAATTTTGATATAAACTTTTAAAAGACAAGTGATTGCCAATATGGCACTATATGCATTGTTCATGTTCACATTTGTTGTCAGGAGATATGTTGGTATGAAAATGTCATTTTTTTGTAAAAATTGGTGATTGTACCATCATTTGGTTGCCATGGTTACAAGAATTAGATCTATTTTGAGTTATCTTATTAATGGCTTTTTAAAAACAACTACTTGCCATTAATGTACCATATGCATTGTTGATATTAAACTTTATTGAAAGAAGAAAATTTGGTTTGAAAATATCATTTTTTGTTAAATTGGTGACATTACCATCCTTCGGTTGCCATGGCGACGAACAATAGAAGTGTTTTGAATTATTTTATTCTTTTCTGTTAAAATGCATGTGATGACCTATTAGACAGTATATTCATTGTTCATAATCAACTTTGCTGTAAGGAGATATTTCAATTTGAAAATGTCATTTTTTGTCAAATCGGTGATGGTGCTATCATTTGGTTACCATGGTTACAAAAAATAGAATTATTTTGAGTTAATTTATTCTTGTCTTTTAAAAAACAAGGATTGATCATTTATGCACTATAGGTATTGTTCAGATTCATCTTTTCTTTTTATGAGATATTTGTGATTGAAAATGTCCTTTTTCTGTAAAATTGGTGACAGCTCCATTTTTTGGTTGCTATGGTTACGAAAAATGGAAACATTTTGAGTTATTTTGTTCTTTGCTTCTTAAAAGCAAGTTCTGGCCATTAATATTCTGTATATATTTTTCATATTCACCTTTGTTCTTTAAAGATTTTTAGGTCTGAAAATGTCATTTTTTTGTAAATTTTGTGACGGTTCCATGTTTTGGTTGCTATGGTTACAAAAAATAGAAACATTTTCAAAAATTTTATTCTTGATTTTTTGAAAAAAAGAGTTTGTTATTTAGAAACCATATGTATTCTTCATATATAAGGATGCTGTTAGAAGATAATTTGGTTTGAAAATGTCAAAAATTTGAAAACTGAAAATTTGATTTCTGTGATGGAACTTCGGTTGCTATGCAACATAATGTAAAAGATATTTTTGATTTTTCAATACAAAAACAAATGCACCTAGTGTCATACTTGATAAAATAATAATAGAACAGACAATCTAAACAATTATCATATCTCAAACACAAACCTCAAAAATGTTAATTTCCCAATTTTCATTCAGGGGTTTTCATCCAATCTCCGGAAAATTTTATTTCTTGGTTTCCATGGCAACGGCTGTCAGAAAAAAGGAACTCTCTTGGTTTTGCAAGTTTTTCAACATATCTGATTAAATGAAGGTAAAATGGATGATTTCTGAGAGTAGTCACTATTAACCTTCTGCATGATCCTTAGGGAGAGTGCTAATTAAATATTATCATTTTTTTCATTTTCAAAAAATACCTCATATCTCTAGTTTTGACCTAAACCATACATGTACATACCTGCACTCCGTTTTGATAGTATTTAATTTCAACGCTGGCGATTTCAACTGTATCATTATCATACATGTTGTACTGTTCTTCGTTAATCCAATGCGAATTGGAATCATGCTTCTGCACGTACATTTTGTCGGAGGCAAACACCATGCGGGTCGTAAACCGAATATGAATCCCGTCTAGGAAGTCGAATCGCATCCTGTGTATATAAAATTTATAAGATAACGATGTTCGTTCTTAAGGTAGTCTACCCTTAACGAGATTCGCGTGACGACGGAATTATTCGGGCGATGTCGAAAACAGTCGGAACTTTCCATCGCCGAATGTTTACGAACGTGCCCGAATAAGTACGTAACGACGCCGCTCGAAAATAGCCGATGTTTTGTGAATTTCAAAAATGGCCATATTACGGATATTCTACCTTGAGATGTGCATTCTTAAGAGCGAGACGGAAAAAAGGCTCTGTGAGATTTTCTTTTGCATTTAGTACATAATCATTTTCAAAACATGACGTAATAATTACGTCATATCAATATAGTGTGGAACAATCAGAAACCTGTTCAGAGCATTCGTAACGCCTCGGTCAAATTCCGTCTTATTGATTCTACAAAACTGATGTGTTTTTCTGAAAGAACAATAGAATACATCTTCGCAAGCCAAGGACTACTACCTCCACTTTGTTCCTTCGTATGGAACAACGTGGAGGTAGTAACTCTTGGCTTGCGGAGATGATGGCAATGTGCTAGTGGGTGTATTTGTCCGCTTTGCGACAGTTCTAGTTCTTATTGTTTTGCAACTTGATTCTCAGATGCTTTTCTTAAATGGTGCATTTTACTTTTCATTACGTAGTAAATTTATGCGTGTACTGCCTCCTAATAAAAGTTTCATTAATTTCATGTATTTGTTAATATATCCGCGTACTAAGAGTCTTTAGTCTCTTTGATGTATCTTATTTGTCATGATATGATTTTGTCTTACCAAGGCGAGCGTCATGTAAACGACAATAAAAGCAACAACAATAAGTGATAATATATTTACCAGTCATTATCTTGTGGGGTTGTGGGGGTCACGTGAAAAATGGCGGCCTTGTGTGGATCCCGACTCTCGTCCCTAAATCCCAGTATTGCTGGTAAGTCACCCGTGTCAGCAATGTAAGACTAAATATAGAAACAACAGACGATTAAATACCCGAGGTATAGTCTATCAGTTATAACTGTAGACTTGTATACAAACACTATACTGCATGTTGATCAAAATTAACCCAACATAAACCCTTTCTCTTTCGAGAATAAATGAGTTAGGACATAAATTCGTCCGTATAGCTCACGATAAATGGTTTGATAAATATTAAAACTATGTACTTGGTTTTTAGTGTTTGTATACAAGTCTACAGTTATAACCGATAGACTATAGTATTCAATAACCAGCCTTAATTAAAGAATACCTTTAAAGTCACACAACAGTCCATCCTATTGGCCGAAACAAAATTATGTCTTGTCAAATCAGTTGACTTGTCATTTTACTTTAGATATTTGTGACCCGTCACGCTAAAAGGGACCTTATCCGAACTACAAATATCCAAATTTTGACAAATTTGTCAGACTCAGCACAGGTAAACCAGATTCCGTATGCGAAAAGTGAACATATTGTAAGATAGGGACAACATTCCAGATTTAGAAAATTACATAAAAGTGAAAAGTGTCGGCCTTAGTCTGGCTGCGCGGACTGCGCAGACAGGCTAGGGTCGATATTTTTCACACACCCGATAAGGTCCCTTTTAGCGTGATGTGTCACATATGTCTTGTCAAATCAGTTGACTTGTCAGTTTACTGTAGATATTTGATTTAGAAATGTCTGTGAACATTGCCCAGAATACGGCCACAGACGCACTATTCACTTACATTTCTAAATGGATTATCTAAAGCAAAATCAAATTACTAGTCGTTCTATTGCCAAAGCTACAGAAAAGAGGAGGAAGTGGATTATCAAAATGCAATATTTTATTTATTGTCCATCAGTCAGTATACGCTAACTACCTGGTGGAGCTAAATCATTCATCCTATAATGTCGGTCAGTATATGCGAACCACTCGGTGGAGCTATATCATTCATCCTATAATGTCAGTCAGTGTACGCAAACTACCCGGTGGAGCAAAATCATTCATCCTATAATGTCGGTCAGTATATGTGAACCACTCGGTGGAGCTAAATCATTCATCCTATATTGTCGGTCAGTAAATGCGAACCACTCGGTGGAGCTAAATCATTCATCCTATAATGTCGGTCAGTATACGCGAACCAATCGGTTGAGCTATGTCATTCATCCTATAATGTCGTTCTTTATACGGGAACTACCCGGTGGAGCTAAATCATTCATCCGATAATGTCAGTCAGTGTACGCGAACAACCTGGTTGAGCTCAGTTGTTGGAACTTATTTTAATCGTTTCATCGCGAAGATTCCATTGAATTATCACAACAAAGAATGGGGCATAAAATAACAAAATTAGAATGCCCATACCATGTCATATGTGTTGCTCTAAGTAAAGCGAAGCACGGCTGTGTTTAAGTCATTTCCATGCTTATGTAAACTTTATTAACTTCAAAACGAAAATTAAAGATGCTATCGCAACAGAACACAAATTTCAACGACATGTTGAGATAATCTGATTAAAATCTGTATTAACTTACAGTTACATCTGACAGGTACACGATTTAATCTCTGCATCGAAATATATTGACTCGTGGCTAAATTTACGGTTTTAAACGTTATCACAATTTCAGAATCTCAAAATTTATTTGTGCAAAGAAATGTCAAAGAAGATGACCCGAAACGGGTGCGTGTCAGATGTAAACGTACGATTTGAATCAGATTACGTGTTTACCATACTCACCCCGTCAAACAAAGCTTCCATTCTCTGGAAGCTAATGAGTCCAGTGTTGGTGGTACCCGTTGTAGCAGTCGTATCACACTGACCTGCTGTATGATTAATCTCAGCTTTCTCGGAGTTCTCGGCTATCAGCTTTAGGCAACAATCAATAGTTTTGTCATGGGTTTTTGCGTTCTGCTGCCGGAAGTAATACGATCTTTTTCTCGTCTCGGAAACACGGAGTACCAACAGCATATAAAGTACAGTTATTGTGAAGTATACATGTGTCATCGTGGAAGTGTTGTTTGTAAAACCTTTTGACTGTTAAAATAAAGTTGGCATCATTTAAAAGGCTAATTAACAGATAAGAGGGAGGTCGTTATTGGCTTTTCAAAATATCAGTAAATCATCACTTATCCCTATAAGTTACCCGTACTCATGAGTACCAAAAGCATAGGGTTTAGGATTCGAACTGAAACAGTTAGAATGACGTTACCTCCTTTTGTTTGTTGCTCTGGAAAGGTGGCACCAGAAAATTGACCAAACGCCGACTGTCATTCAAAAATATCGATTAGCCAATGGACGATCAGAAAAATGTCATGCTCTAATTGTTCTTCGTTGCACGTGTTATTGTATCGATTTATCGACTGGCTATTAAAACAATCGACATGCCAATGGCAAAGAATTTTGTGCTAACAATAGACTAGGTTTACTGTATGTTTTGATAACCCGTCGGTGTTGTTATAAAATCTCGTAACTACGGCTTAAATTAAGCCGTAGTTACGAAATTTTATAACAACACCTACGAAATACTATTTTGTTTGTCCGAATTTACTTCATGATTAACTGGATAAAGTCGTTCCCTATAAACGAACACATGTCCAATGTTTGTATTAAATTCTATGTTGGGCGGAGCGATCTGTCGATTGACGTTTGGTCAATTATTAGATCTCTCATAGTTATGGTACTGTCCTATACATATTACTAGGTACGGTATCTCACTGGTCCTAAATGTAAATGTACAAGTTGTTTTGTTGTAAAGTCGTTTTCATTACATCATTAAAAATTTTGCATAAAAAAGACCATTTGAAAGACCAAGTGGTCTTTTGTTTGGTACCTGTTAGAGACGCTAACACGATGGGGAATCTGAATTATGGGACGGATAACGACTATAGCCAAATTAGTCTCGCTTCAGGTAAGACAGTTTGTAATATTTATCTTATCTACGTGTCAAATTACAAAAGATTTGATACTTGTACCACGTCGTTCTGAACGTGTTTCATCAGAAGTATGACTGACTTGTAGAAAACGTTTACATTTTTCAAAATTGATCCCAACAGACCAGAACACGATAAAAACTCAGTTTGTTTTTTCTGGTCAGTTGGGATCATCTCTTTTTGGCAAAGAACTAGAAGTTTTCGAAAAAGTCATACATCAGAGGAAAATGTAACAGGTTCTAGTTTGTAACCATTTAATAAACGACAAACAATGTTTATACAGTCGGATCCTTATTAACAACATATTTAAAACATAATATTATTGCTGATTCACAGATTAAATTCCGTTTAAGATATCATGTGCAATAATATTGTGTCCGAACGAATTTTCGCGTACTTTGTAACGACTAATTAAAGATTTAATTAGTCGTTGCAAAATACGCGAAAATTCAATTTTAATTTCACTCTTAACTTACGAGTCTGACATCAAATTAAAAATCCGTAAACAATGATAGTGACAACAATACTTTCTGGTTAACAGTTTTCAATCAGCGTCTTCTCCCAAGTAACACCATAACGTGAATGACAAATGGTTGGAGTGCGAGTACACACACAGAAATGGCTATAGTTAACATTGATTATTTTCCCAGATTCTGTACTTTTTGTCGTGCTAGGATTGTTTAACGCTGCTTTTCATCGAAAATCTCGTAGCTACAGCTTAAAACAAGCTACAGTTACGAGGTTTTCGATGAAAAACGACGATAAGTTATTAACAAAAGATAATTTATACAATTCAGGAATGCGTAATTTTGTTGTTCTGAAGTGCCGTATATGACCCTTTTTCCAAATCCCACCTAAAATGTATATATTTCATATTACTCCCCGTTATGCTTAAAATTGCCTACTGGCCAATCCATATAACCAAAGTTTGAGACACAAATCGGACTTAGCAGGACTATTAGGTCGTAATTAGAAAATGAACATATGATAAGATAGGAGAAAGAATCTAGATCCAGAAATATACCCAAGAGTGAAAAATCCTGATCAAGGCCAGTATGCGTAACTCTTGCAAACGGACTATGTCAAGAGCTACAGACAAGACTTAGGGGGGTGTAAATTTTGCTCTTTAATGTTCGACATACTTTTTGAACCGATAAAATCGCAGTATATTTTAAAATTTCATCGCTATATTTCGCAAAAACGAGACTGCCGCTTAAATTATGTGACGTCTTTACATAGCCACGCCCCGTCTCCAATATACCGCTAGCGAACAATACGGCAGATAGAGTCTGTATAGTAGATTCTACGCGATATAAACATTTGATCAATGCGCTGCGTGCATTTGAATATGTATTTATTTCACGAAGAATATACTATACAACCTCTATCTAATACTTGAAAAGCACTATTTTATTTATTGTCCATCAAACTAATTTATATGTTGTGGGTATTCATTTCAATCGTCTCAGTTAGGCAAATGAATGCCCTCAATATAGGGTTTAGAATTGAGTTTAAGTTAGAATGCAGTTCCTCCCAACCTATCTTTACCAGTAGGGTCTAAACTTTCATACTTTCGAGAAGGTTCCTTTAACCCATTACCAGACGACAAAATTTTGAATTATTCTAATTTGAAAAGTGTTGCAGACGACAATTTCAAGTGGATGAATTTTCAAAAATCTTTACATTTTGGGTAAGAAAACATTGTGAAAAATGAAGAAATTGTTTGTCACAAGCAACTTCTTCTTTTTCTACAATGTTTGCCCAATCCTTTTCTTGTAAGGGAGTCAAAGAGCGCCATTGTGCCGTAATGGGTTTAAAAACATGACTGGTCACATATCTTACCATAATTTCGATATATCACGTTTTTTAAAACGAGAGATCTAAGCATTCACGAAGCAATTTCTTTGTGCCTATAGATGAAACGGAAAAAATGTTTTTTTTTTCTTTTATATATATTTTCATTTTTCATAAAAATACAGAATTATGTAGAGCACAACTAAACGAGATCTTTAAGTATTCATGAGACAGTATTTTTGTACCTCCAAATCAAAGTTTTTTATTTCAATTTACTAAAACATACAGATTTATGTATAAGACAATTAAATGTTGAAAGCTTATCGCATTTAGAACATTCACCTCGCCAATCTCAGGTCATAACCAAGAGCGGAGTACTTTTAGCGCTTGTGTTTTTTTCCGTAGTGCCTAATATGAGTAATCGTTTGTTTAAATTGCCCAAATTTAAGGTATTTAGAACAAACTCTGGTACAATTATACTACTCATAGTTTGCTTAACACCAACAGTTTTCATGTCCAACTTTCTTGGGAAAATCGGATAACCAATGAATAATTGTGGTTGATCATCATTTGCCGTCGGAGGCCGGTCGTCATCTTCTCCGTCTGTCCGTCCGTCCATCCGGTCGTCTGTCCGTCCTTACGTCCGTCCACTTTTCTTGTGAGTGCATCTCCTCCAAAGATTCTGGTTGGATCTCTTTGAAACTTGGTCAATGTTATCACTTCAATTGGTAGATGTGCATGAAGGAAGGATTTTATGGCTCAATGATTTTTGCCTGAGTAATGCCCCCTTAAAACTTAGTCGCTGGGGCGGCGTATATTGTGAACATGGCAGTCTTGTTAACTTAGGCCAACAAACTTGTTTTGCCCCTTTGAAGCTCGATTTAAGGCGGAACGGATATTAACACATGAGAGTTTTTTTCCTCTCTAACGATTTATTGTTTTCTATTATTTGATTTTGTTAATGATTTATGGAATGCTTTCATATTAACAAATAACGAGAAAATGTTGTAACGTTGTCTTTAGAAGACCGTAAATTAATAAGACGTCGAAGTGTGACTAATTTGGTACTATGTAACACCATGCCCTGTGTCCCGTTCGATTTTTAATAGCATTTTTAATGATAAATTGATCACGGTGCATAACCACGTGATTTAGAATTTCCGATAATCTTCAATGACTTTGTCAATATTTGACCAATTTGAATTCAGTTTGAAGCAGAGAATGTGGAAAAAATTTGGTTTATCTTCAATAACTTCTTTATCAGTTGATTTTTCAAAATCTAACCACGTCCATCTAATGAGTGACGTCTGTCCACATTATCTGCTTCAAAACGAATTCAAATCGGTCCCGTTTTAACAAAGTTATTGAAGATATTCAGTAATTATTGCATCACGTGATTATACATCGTGTTGATCTTTGGTGCCGTTACCACGGTAGTTTTCCAAATATTGATAAAAATCGATATTGTTTTTTATGCCGTGGCTTCATTACTTGACCGATATCTTTTTCATTCTGTAAAATTTTTGCGACATTGTAATCTCCGGCCAATTAAAGAAAATCGGAAGTATACCTCGTGTATTTCACACACAAATCTCACGTACTTAATCTACACTTCAACTGTTTATGGATTAACGTGCCAAACATCAAAAACAGAAGACAAATACAATTGGTATTGTACAAGGTGGTGGCTATCAAAAATACATATATGTTATATTATCATACACCCATCTCTAAACGTTCTATTCGCTTTTTATACCAAATGACGTTATTTACTGCCATATATCAAACTTTTGTTACATTCATGTCACTTTTCTAAAGAAATGAAACCCGCATCATGAATGTCTATGAATTTACTATCATCCGACCTTTGGCCGAGTATAGACAAATTGGAAGTATCGCTAACCTTCCAAGCCGATTAGATGAATGTCGACAACCCAGCATTAGGAACATGACTTCATTCGCCGCGCTCTTAATTTGTTCGGTCGAATCATTTTGGCTGTTTTATCCCTAAAAAATTTTCTTTCTGAGTAAACACTATTACAAAAATACGCTCTTTTTTGTTATGGGGTGCCGTCCACTGAGCGCAAATCTGCTCTTGGTTAGAGATTATGTGATACATTCTATGGCGAAGATCCCTAGAGATTTTCTCTGCTAAACTGATATATTTAGTATTAATGCTCATTTGTTCAGTAGAACTACTTGAGACATTCGACATTACAAAGTATTTTCTGAGAAAAGACTCTTTCATGAATGACGGATTTAAAAGGGGTAT
Organism: Fragum sueziense; assembly: GCA_963680895.1. Taxonomy (NCBI): domain Eukaryota; kingdom Metazoa; phylum Mollusca; class Bivalvia; order Cardiida; family Cardiidae; genus Fragum; species Fragum sueziense. The sequence goes on from OY804608.1 coordinate 2,089,984, forward strand.
ATCTTTTTTGTATAGTTGTTAAGACCATGACAATCTCTTAGCAAATATCTGCTCTTGATTAAGGCAATACAATATATTTTTCTAGAAAATCCCTAGAGTAGCCGTTCTGCTAATGCTTTTATCAGATAGCATTAATGTCTATATGTTCAGCAGAATTACTTAAAGCATTCGACCCTCCAAAATATTTTTTGAGAAAAGAAATATTTATGAATGTTTCAAAAGGGGTCTCTCTTTTCTTTGTACAGTTGTTATGATCATGATAATCCCTTTGGAATGGTTTGCTCTTGATTAATGGAATACAAAATATCTAGAGCAGAGTAGCCATTTTGTTGAAGCATTTATCTGGCGATATCAGTGTTCATTTGCTCAGTAAAATTACTTGAGGCATCCGATCTGTCAAATATGTTCTAGGTAAAACCCTTTCCGAAAAAAAGAATCAAAGGTGTCCATATTTTCTTTACATGTTTTGATCACGATGTTCATGATTGAGAGAATAGAAAATATTTTACCGAGAAAATCCCTAGTTTCATTCTCTAATTCTTTAATCTGATAGTATTAATGTTCATTTGTTCTTCCAAATTACTGAATACATTTCATCCTTCAATATACTTTCTGGAAAAAACATCATGGTCATCCAACGAAGACTTGCACATGATTACGAGGATACAATATATTTTACGAAGAAAATCCCTAGAGATCTATTAGGCTAATACTTATATCTTTAATATCAGCGTTCATTTGTTCAGAAGAATCTCTTTATTCACTCGACCATTGATATATCTGCTTTTTTCTTCAATATCTGAAGAACTAAAAAAAAATGCACATTTTTGCCTAAAATTATATATTTTCTTTGTAGGAAATAATCGGCAAGGATGATTGACGTAGAGTGAAAATTTGCTCTTGATTAGGAGAGTAAAATATATTTTACCGAGAAGATCCATAGAGATGCCATTCTGTTAATGCCTTTATCCAGTAATAGCATTGTTCATTTGGTCAGCAGAACTACTTGAGTCATTTGATCTTTTTTATATGTTCTGGTAAAAAGACCTATCTGAATACCAGAATGAGAAAGGATCTCTCTTACCTTTGCACATTTGTTTTGATCACGATGGTCACTTAGGGAAGATTGTCTCGTGTTTTAGGGAAAGCAAAATATTTTACTTAAAACATCCACTTAGATTCATTCTGCTAATGCTTTTATCTGATAGCATTGGTGTTCATTCGTTCGTGCACATTACTTTCATTTAAAATATTTTCAGAAAATAAAATCATGGTCATCGAAAGAAGACTTGCACTTGATTAAGGGGGTACAATATATTTTACCTAGAAAATCCCTTGAGATCCATTCTGCTAATGCCTATATCCGGTAGAATCAGCAAAACGTGACCATTGCTACATGATGATTTGTTACTCTTCAGAGTACCGAGAAAAGTGTACCCTTCCCTCAGAATATAAACGAAAAGAAATTTCTTTATTTGTACAGGTGCGGCGTAAATTTCGATCGCCTACGTCAAATGTACGTAAATTAGCATATTATTTTAGAAGGACTCACGCAAAGGACTATACCCAAACTGATTACCAAGCCTGAAGTTAAATTAGGCTACTAGGATGAAATTTTGTCTTTTTATCACTTCTTTAAAAATAGGAATTCGTACTTACCCCATATGCCGTGCTCGGATAGGTCACTCAGTGTTGTCGGGGTCTATCAATCCAGGGGTCGTTATTTGGAACCGCGGGCCGACCAATATCCATCTTGACGTTTAATAATTGACAAACGTCATTTGTCTTTCGCCAATGGATTTGACCTAAGTGAGAGAGACGACGGAGACTCGGGTTTGATATAGTGGATAATGAAAAAACAGGCTTAGAATATTGTCTTTGAGATAAGGCTTTTAAAGTGACATTTCAGAATTTTTTGTCATAAATTTTACTTTATTCTTATCTCTAAGACCATATTTTCTTATAAAAATTCTGAATATTGCAAGCCAAAATATTGCGCCGTATACGAGAAATATCTATTTTTGTGTTAACATTACGAGGGTCATCCAATAATAAGTGAGACTGTTGTCATATCTCAAAAACTGCCCGACAGAATTTAATGAAACTTGGCACTTACATTGCCCAACATATTAGCTATACAGAAATTGCACTAAACGTTGTTATGTTATTACGTCATGTTTATGACGTCACTTTGTATGACACAAACAATTGTAACGTGGACGCGTCTCATGTGGCTTTGGCGGTAGACAAAAAAATGTGTATGTATAAAAGTTGCGTTATTTTAAGGCAATACAAGGACGGAAATATTTCAAATCTAACTAAAAATTATTGTGGACAAAGCTTTGTCATATACAGCTGTTTTCCGGTGGGTTCCAAAGTTTAAGAACGAAAGGATTAGCGTGAAGAAGCAACCCAGCTCTGGTCGGTAAACAGAAGCGAAAAGCGAAGAAAAATATCCAAAAAATGACGATTTTTATCTATGTAAATCAGCGTATATCATCTGAAAATTGGTCCTATCTGAGAAAGCAATCAATGTATAATATAATTGTATATTTTAATGGCTGTCTTGAGATCTGTCTTTTACAAGAAGCGACCAAAGCTGCTCGAACATACGACTTTTGTTCTGCATGACGTCAAAAGACAGGTAGGGTGACATCACTTTTGACGCTCTATAATTGGAACATTTTAGTGTAACCTCAAAATTTCTTGCACATAGGTCCTCCATATTTTGATCATTGTTCTAAGTGAAAAGAATTATCGCGATGTATGCTTTTTGAAGATTTAAATGCATGGGAAGTAGACGTGGCCAGTCTAATGTGGCACATTAACTCTGGTTGCCTAGCAACCGAAATTTGAATACTTTTCTATCGATTGAATTCTATTATTAAAAAGGGAAGATCTTATATTGAATGAATATAGGGACTTTGAAAGCATATAAGTCAAGATATTTCTGCAATAGGAACAGTCTCACTATTTATTGGATGACCCACGTATACAAATTGTTGTCCACAACAGTTTAGATGTATATGGAATTTGTCTTTTCTGTCTCAACATTAAAGGCGTGTTGTTCGTTTATCAGCAAAAAATTAAAAAAAAACTGATAGCATTTATGCTCATTTGAAAAATACAATCATGGCATCAAGACACACTTTAAAAAATTTAAATGGGGATGAAATGTCCCTTTAATAATGACAATTCTTCTGTGTAACCATTCACGCCATTCAGTGATCATATATGAAACTTCTGCTTCAGGGCAAATGCACGGTGTATAATCACGTGACTCAGAATTTCCTATAATCTTCAATATCTTTTTTAATACTTGACCAATTTGAATTCGGTTTGAAGCATAGAAGGTGGGAAAATGCCACCAATAAGCTGGGTGTGTTGGATTTTTGAAAAATCAACTGATAAAAAAGTTATTGAAGATAAACCAAAATTTTGGTTTTTCTGCAATAACTTTTTTATCAGTTGATTTTTCAAAATTCAACCACGTTCATCTAATGCGTGACGTCTGTCCACATTGTCTGCTTCAAACCGAATTCAAATCGGTCGCATATTAATAAAATTATTGAAGATTTTCGGAAAATATTGTATCACGTGATTATCCACCGTGAAATGGGCCAATGAGAATCTTGGGCATAAGCTAGTGTGTATAATGTATCCAGGCTAACGCACATATTTCATATAATAGCCAATCCAACCAAAGTCTTGGTGAGTGAATTATAGAAAATCTATAAGTTTAATGATGTTATTAAGCTTAAATGGTGAAAATGAGTATTGTACCAAGAAATCCGCAGGGAGGCGTATTTCTGCTAAAAATCTTATCTAAAAATCTAATGGTCATTTGTTCAGCGAAATCACTTGATATATCCAATTTTTCTATATATTGTATATTCAACCTTTCCTAACAACTCAGTGATGTATCTCTTTTTGTACACTTGTTTTGATGGCGGTCACCGAGCGAATATTTGCTCTTGATGAAGAGAATACAATGTATTTCACAGTCTGAGAGAAAATCCTTCGAGATTCATTTTGTCAATACCTTTTTCTGATAGGAGATCTATTTATATTCATTTGTTCAGCCAAATCTCTTCAGCCATTCGACCTTCGATATATAATGTTTTATTGCTCTTCACATGTACGAGAAGAGTGTAAATCTTCTTTGGAAAACGAAGATATAATATATTTCTTTCATTGTACATGTGTGGTTACGTTTGGTCGCCAAAGTTAAAAATGAACAATCGAAAAAAAATCCAGGACAGTCTAATTTCAAAAGTGCCGCAGACGATATGATAAGTGTTAATAAGAATTGCATTTGTGCACGTTATTGGAAAAAAATCCCAATATCAGACGGCAAAATTTTTGACAGGTCCAAATTCCAAGATGTTGCGGACGACAGTATCAAATGAATGAAATGTTGCAGTTCTTGGTCACAAATAATTTCTTCATTTCCATTATATTTTCCATAAGCCATTATGAAGTTGGGAGTCAAAAAGACAGGACCCACTCCTTTTACACAAATATAGCAGGTGATTAGATAACAAAATGGGTTACCAAGCCTGTAGTTAAATAAGGCTACTGGAATGATTGTTTTCAATAATTACTGTACTCAAGAATAGTAATGCGCACTCACCTTCACCCCAGCCGATCCCGTATAGTAGCAACGGAGTCTATCAAACTAGGGGATCATTAGTTCGAACCCAGGCTTGGCAAATGTCCATTCTGACATTTGACAAAAGTCACGTATCTTTCAACGATGGATGTCATGTACATGAGGTGGAAGTTGAAGACCAGATAAGAGTTAATCCTTTCCCAAACAAGACCTGGTTTTGACGTCCCTGGAATAGAAAAGGCTTGGGAAAACATTGAAACAAAAGAAGAAACTGCTGATAACCAGCAGTTTCTCCTCTTGTCTCAATATTTTCTGTGCCATTTTTTACACAAAACCTATCTTTAATAACATCCATTTTGTCATTTGTGGCTGTTATGGAAGTGGATCACCCTTAAATTTTGCCGTTTCGGAAAGGGTTAAATATTGTTCGGGTACATGCAACCCGTGGAAAGATATGGGCGATCGGTCGGGTTCTTTTGAGAGAAGAATATGTTTTTGTCTTTTTTCTTTCGTCCAATTTTGCTAGTATCGGTAGAATAACATGAGCCATGCCTATTTCATGCCGCATGCTGAGATTTACACTATGTGGGAACCTGTCCATGACTTTTGGGGCGAGATTGACATTTTTTCCTAAGACTTCCGTCGTCTTGTTTATCTTAAATTGGTCACATTGTGAGAATCATACTTTGACATTCCATGGTTTGAAGTTCCTAATACATGAATAGAAAAGGCTTGAAAAACCATTGAGCCAAGTCGAGACAACTCAGACAAATTCTTTCGAATGAAAACGAACGTAAATTTTGCCTTTGAGATTTTTTTAACAGTGACACTATTTCTGTGTTACCGTTAAGTGATCATTTTTGAAACTTTTGCTGTAGGACACTAGTTGTCCAACAATATGAGAATGTGGGTCATACACAAATATATATCATGCATCCTGGCTAACGACCAATGCTTTTTATTCCATATTGAATCAAATCAAAGTCTTGTTAAGTGAACTTTAGTAAAAGATTATAAGCTAAATGAGCTTAAATTATAAGAAATCAGTACTGTATGCGTAGAAATGTTTGCGGGCTTCTAATTTTCGCTATATTCACAGGAAACCATAAGCCCGCGAATTCATGATTGCGCAAATATCACATTTTTGTACTCCCAAATTGTTCATTAATATTTTAATTTTCGCGCAATTGAAAAATGTATGTTTATTAATAAAATTACATGAATATACTGTCAGTTCGTACATGTATAAAAGAGTTCGAAAGTTATTTAGCAATAAAAAGTATGAAAAGTATTCTAACAGTTTAACACTTTATCGAACAGTGCATTGTTTGTCTTTATTTGGTTTGAAATAGCAAACCCTTTCATAGAATGCATACAGAAAAAATTCAGACACAAAGGAGCAATCTCCATTTACTCTATTCTATTCAAGAGTATTTAATATAATAAAAAATAAGAGAGACTTTTTCCCATGTACGTACTTTCGTTTTGCTGTGTGCGAATTTAAAAATTCTTTTTTAGACTCTCCGCGAAATAAAAGTTGTGCGAATATTAGTAAAACTCAAAAATGAGGCCCTTCCGCGAAAATTTACACACCCAGTGTATTTCTCAAGAAAGACCCAAAGAGAAGTCTCTCTGCTGATACTTTTATCTTCTAAAGTTAGTGTTCATTTGTTCAGACAACTCACTAGAGACATTTCATGGTTCTATATTTTCTAAATTAAAACAAAACAAATTTTTTTCCTAACAATAGTAATGCAAGAGCAATCTCTCATTTCTTTGTACAAAATGTTTTGATGGTGGTCACTGAGCGAAGATTTGCTCTTGATACAGAGAATGAAATGTATTTTACAGAGAAAATCCCATGGGATGTCATTTTACTAATGCCTTTATCTGATAGTGTTAATGTTCATTTGTTCAGCCAAATTACTTGACCCCATTCGACCATCGAGTATAGCATAATTGGTTTGTGTGTATGGTGATAAGGAGCATTGTATTTTTTGTTCTAAATAAGGAGAGATATTTTTGTACCGTTGTCTTGACATTTTTGTCATTTTACGACTACGGGGTATTTCCTCGTAAAGATTAAACTATACTCAGTTCCAAAAGAAAGTATGCACGTTTGCGTTTAACCGTTACCTTAATTTTCACAAAGTTAATGGCAATTTATGGAGTAAAAGTGATATCATACTTCAGATTAGACCTTAAAGAAAATTGGCATCAGAACAGATGTCGATAGAATTGCTCATATTGCATACACACAGTCAGATCATCATGGTGTTGATGGTGTTGAGATTTGCACTCCTTACAGCTTTTCCTGTGGATAGGGTTACAAGCTTATATGCCGTTGTAGGGTTTGGCCAGACCTTCCAAGCCATTTCCACGTTAAAGCTTGGACTTTTTTGTAGACGTTACGTGTACGTCAACGTTAGTAATCGCTACGTTAATAGTCTAGTGAATTGCCGTCGAACGGTGCAATAACGTTCTATAGCGAATTTGTTTGCCTTTTAGATGCCATACAAATGACCAATTGCTATTAGAACATAAATACCGTACAAATTCAAATTTCCGGAAGGTTTTTGTTTTCACCGGGTTCGATCTTGCTCACCAACGTTAATTGTAATTCGTTTAACGCTGATGCACTATGTACAACTGTAATGAACATGTGATTTTATGCTACGATATGCCAAAAGGAGTACAGCGAGTGTAATTTCTGATCGATAACTCATCCAGAACGTGAGGCATACGTAAAGCACTAAAAATGCAAAATCGCAATCGAGCCGAAAATTCGTGCCTGCTATGTGATTTCTTCATCAATATATCGTTTGTCAATAGTCTTGAAATGTGTCGTGCAAAAGTTCCTCGCGGTAGACGGTATACTTTTCGAGATATCTAAACTTTAAAAGTGCACACTTTCTTTTGGAACTGAGTATAGGTATTAGATAGAGTCTTTATAGTAAATTCTACGCGATATAAATGTTCAAAAGGCGCAGCCTTTGAACGTTTATGTCGCGTAGAATCTACTATACAGACTCTATCTGACTTAGTGTTCGTCAACCAATGAAAATATAGGCTTCTACTGTCATTGTTCAAACCACGCCTCCGATCGGAGCTACTATCAAGCGGATCTTACTGGAATTACATCATGTTCCAAAATGTTACATCATTTTTCATAACTGCACAGGAAAGAATGTAGGTAAAAATGCTAGAGTTAAAATTGCCATATGCAAAATTGCCATAGGTAAATTAGCCATAGGTAAATTAGCCATACCCAAAATGGTAAATTTGCCATAGGTAGAATTGCCATAGGTAAAATTGCCAGACTCCCATTAAAAAGTGTGTTTTCTTCTATTTCTTACACAGAGTTTTGTTGATTACTGATTATGATGTTATAATTTGAAAATTTTGATTTAATAATTTGAAAGAGTTGATTTTATAATTTAATAATTTGAAAATTTTGATTTTTTTAACAGGAGGGTTACCCCCAAATAATGGATTTTGTTGAAATAAAGTAAATATTATTTTTGTGTATAATTAATTAGTTACTATTTATTTTGAAGTAGAATGATGTTATAAGTAACATTATTTTTGGTTCATTTATCCACTTTTCATTATAATTATTGTTCGAGAACTTTGGATTTGTAATTCAATATTGCATGAAATTTGACACATGTTTTAAAGAGTTTTTTTCATCCTAAATTCAACCATTTAAATCTATACCATATTGGTACTATTTTAAGTTTGTAGATTCTCTAAATTTTAGTTATATTTATGCAAAGAGTGTTGTTATATGTATTATTTCAGAAACGTATTATGACAGTTCAATTATTTAATTGAAGATACTATCACTTGGGACTTATTGGTGTGAATGTCATGTCACATTTACTGTTTATTGTCAGTCATGCTATCATCCTTTATCCCCTTTTAAAATCAACAGATTTTACCATTTTAACAAAGCTTTTGAAAATCCTGTTATAGTTAAGTAAAATACACAGAAATCCTGGATCCGAAAAAGACCCTTATAGAAATGCATAAATATAACTAAAATTTTGAGAATACATAACTTATGGGTAACTGGACAAAATCCCCTTAGGACAAAATCCCCTCGGCCATTTTTGGCATAGGCGGACAAAATCCCCTCGGTAGAATTACCAGGGCGGACAAAATCCCCTCAGTAGAATTGATAGGGTGGACAAAATCCCCTCGATAAAAATGCAAGGGCGGACAAAATCCCCTCACTGTAAATGCAAAGGCGGACAATATCCCCTCGATTATTTTTCAAGATGTTCAAAGTGTACGTAGTAGTATTTGACAGAGAAAACATTGAGACAAAAGAAGAAAATTCGTTTAACCAATATTTCTCCCTTTGACACAATATTTTCTGTGCTATATCATTCATTATACACAAGTCTTATCTTGTTTTTCCATTTAAACACCATTGCAGTACTTGTCTTGACGTTTATAGTAGTAATTGATCGGCGAGAACATTGAGACAAAAGAAGAAAGTGTTTGTTTATTAAAACAAGTGAAACTATTTTAACGTCAATATTAGTATTCGACCAAGAAAACATTGGCGTAAAAGAAGAAAATATGTGTAGTCGATATTTCTCCCATTGACACAATATTTTCTGTGCTTTTACATTCATTGTACACAAATACTATCCTGTTTTCCGTTTACACCAATTCTTAAGCAATGCCTGTATCAAATATTTCAACTAAGTCAATCTAGCCTTATATGACTTCGTTAAAATATTTTTTTTATCAAGTTCGATTAGTTCTATGAACATACATCAATTCTACACCAACGATCGAGGGGATTTTGTCCGCCCTTGGAATACCTTTGAGGGGATTTTGTCCGCCTTTGATATTTCATTGAGGGGATTTTGTCCGCCCTAGAAATTCTATCGAGGGGATTTCGTTCGCCCTAGTAATTCCACCGAGGGGATTTTGTCTGTCTATTCTAAAAATGACCGAGGGGATTTTGTCCTAAGGGGATTTTTTCCGACATTCAACTTATGGTTGAATTTAGGATGAAAAGGAACTCTTTAAAATGTGTGTCAAATTTCATTCAATATTGAAATACAAAACCAAAGTTCTCAATAATTATAATGAAAAGTGAATAAATGATCCAAAAATAATGTTATAACACCATTCTACTTCATAATAAATAGTAACTACTTGATTTATACACAAAAAATATTATATAATATTGTAATATTATTTCAACAAAATCCATTATTTAGGGGTAACCCTCCTGTTAAAAAAATCAAAATTTTCAAATTATGAAATTATTAAATCAACATTTTCAAATTATTAAATCAAAATTTTCAAATTATAACATCATAATCAGTTATCAACAAAATTCTGTGTAGAAAATAGAAGAAAAATACACTTTTTAATGGGAGTCTGGCAATTTTACCTATGGCAATTTTACCTATGGCAAATTTACCATTTTGGGTATGGCTAATTTACCTATGGCTAATTTACCTATGGCAATTTTGCATATGGCAATTTTACTTCTGGCATTTTTACCGCATACCGGAGTGGCTATGTATATCCGTGACATAAACTGACCGGCAGGGCGTTTATGTGAAATATAGCGCCGATATTTTAAAATATACTGCAATTTTATTGGTCCAAAAACAAGGACGGCCACTAAGGGGAAATAGTCTTTATCCGCACAGTCAAAGTTGATATACACCAAATCTAAGCCATATAGCCTTACGGCAAACGCAGAAGATGTTGAACTATAATAAGTAAGTTAAGATTGATATGAGGTTTTGTCATTTATTCCTCTGACTTAATGACGAAAACTGTTGCTTGACAACAAAAACAACAACACAATTAAGATAAGGGACGAAATATTATACGAGGTAAGATATTTGACCGAAGCCAGTTTCATGAAAGCATTTAACCCTTTCCCAAACATGGCCGGATTTCGACTGATCGAAATGGCTTGGGAAACATTGAACCAAAAGAAGAAACTGCTCAAAACCAGCAGTTTCTCCTTTTGTCTCAATTTTTTTGTGCCATATTTTACACAAATCCTATCTTTAATAACATCCATTTTTTCATCTTTGACAGTTTTTGAAGTGGATCACCCTAATATTTTGTCAATTGGGAAAGGGTTAAGATAACTTGACCCAAAAGCAGCATTTTTTACCTAATCGGTATGGCATTGAACCCGAAAGAGAACACGCGGTAATGACGTTATCATAAATAGAGGATAAACGTCAAACGCATTTAGAACGCGACGTTTGATTGGTTGCTGTTCCATGTGGTAGTGAAATACTTGGTGCGAAATAGATAGGGTACGAATCACTCGTAGTTCATATCAAATTCGACTCGGGTGTAGATCGATGCAGTTTTTAATTAAAATGAATGTGAAAGAATAATAATAATAGAAGGAATAAATTGAACATTAATTTTCTCTCTTTTTTTATTGTTTATCTTCAATTAATTTGATCTAAGGATCGCTGCAGAATAACTGTCCCGCAGACAGGCGCCGCTAAATGGAGGGGAAAACCAAAACAAGATATAAAAAAATATAGATCTATAATTGAATCTAGATCTAGTTTTAAATTTTGAAATTTATTAAATAGCAGGGAGTTACAAATCAGTTATAATATAACGTACATTCTGATTGGATAAAACAGGTGCGCTTGTATTTTTTATAAAACGAGGCTAAAAATACGGGTGCACCTACAAAATATAGGGGTGCACCTGTATTCTCTGAGGTGAACTTATAAATAATACAAGTGCACCTCTAAAAATACAGGTGCACCTGTATATTTTGAGGTGGTTTTATGAATTTTATACGTGCACCTGTATTTTCAGAGGTGCACCTGGTATCTAGACTTTTGACCCATTTGGTACACCATATTCGATAACAACCAGCAGGGCAACCGCTAGATGGCGCATCGGGAAACAAAGAAACTCGGACTTAATCCGCGAAGAGTGAATACAAAATTTGAGCCGGGATCTGGAAAAACGTCCCTTAAAGCATTTAGGAACATCATGGTTCCAGATCAGCCTGCGTATACACGCAGTCTGACCAGGAACCATGTTGTTCTCCAATAGCTTCCACATGGTCTGTAGCAACCATTTGAGAGTAACACGGATGCTTGCTAAACTGCATTTAGGCACAGCCTGACCTTGAAATCTGGCTGACCCAAATGCTAATAAGTGACGTTTTTCCAGATCCTCGCTCAAATGTTGGTGGGTTTAGCTTTTGCTAGCGAAGATACCTTTCTTCAGGATAAGAATATATATTTCTTTCTTTGTACAGAAGCGGTAACAATACATATTAATTGTCAATGTCAAATGTGGCTTAATTAGCATATCGTCGTTGTAAATGCAAAACCTCGTATCTCGATTTTTGAAAATCTTAAAGTGGAGGGAGAAAAGTGTAATAACTTCCAAACTGAAATGTTTTTCTTGAAATTTGTACAAATAGTTCACAAATAATGTGTCATTAATACCGATCAGTAAAAATACCTCAAAACCTGCAAGAATTGTCTTAACTGAGCACACAAGTTTGTATTTTGAAAATCGCAAAAATCGACATACGAGGTTTAGCATTTACACCGACAAAATTATACTAAATATAAGGCAAACTGGGCTCGCGCTATTTACACAAGTATAACTAATTTAATCAGATACCAAAATGGACCAGAGTCTTCAGAAAAAAGATCAATGGGTAGAATTTTTTACTTTTATTATCGTCACAAATATACGAATTCGCACTAGTGGATATATTCAGAACATGTACTCAAAATCATTAACAATTTACGTATGAAATAAATTGACAATTAACAGTTCCGTCTTTTTTCATCATACCATGGCAACGTATTGACCCCTATTAACCCTTTCCAAAACGGCAAAATTTTAGGGTGATCCACTTTATAAACTGCAACAAATGACAAAATGGAAGTTATCAAAGATAAGATTTGTGTAAAATATGGCCCAGAAAATATTGAGACAAAAAAGGAGAAACAGCTGGTTATCAGCAGTTTCTTCTTTTGTTTCAATGTTTTCCCGAACCTTTTCTCCAGGTCTTGCTTGAGAAAGGACTAAAAGACCTCTTATTTGCACTTAGAAACCCTGATTGGACATCATTAGAAGGATAAGCTTGGGAATAACATTTATTACACAATTACAATGTATTACAAAAACACAAACTCGTGTCTTTGACCTTGTAAAACCCAGTAATCCTCGTGTAATGACAGGCTTTATGAAGAGATTATGATTGGTGAAAGCCTTGTTGATATTGTTATATGAAAAGTGCAAGAGCCATAACACGTCGGAATTTACACGTTGATTACTAGTCTTCTGTCTCCAAAAACGTTTTGACTCTTACATGAACGTCTACGTGTGACGTCTTTTTTAAATGTAAGGTATGCAATCAATATTGGTCGATTTCATCAAATATTTATTTTCTGTGTCCCAAATCGAATCAAGTACTGTATTGATAAAACCCATGGAGATTCATTCTGCTTATACCTTTGTCTGATCGTATTAATGTTCATTTGTTCATCAAATCGCATGTGCCATTCGACCATCCAATAAACATTGACTGTTATTTGTATAGATACGAGATAAATCTTTTAACAGTATTGAATGGCTGTTTTATTTTTTTCAATAAAGAAACTTTGTGAAAAAGTTCTTTTTAAATAATCTAACACACGTTTTAGAGGGCAGATCGACCTTCAATAGGGCAAACGGACCGATAATGAGAGACAAGACGTTGAAGAGCAAGTTCACGGTGTATAATCACGTGATACAATATTTTCAGAAAATCTTCAATACTTTTGTAAATACTGGGCAGATTTGAATTCGGTTTGAAGCAGAGAATGCGGACAGACGTCACGCACTCGATGGACGATTGATTTTTAAAATATCAATTGATAAAAAAGTTATTAAAGATAAACCAAAATTTTGGTTTATCTTCAATAACTTTTTCATCAGTTGATTTATAAAAAATCCAACACGTTCAGCTTGTTCCTGGCATTTTCTCACCTTCTCTGCTTCAAACCGAATTCAAATTGGTCAAATGTTAAAAAAGATATTGAAGATTATCGGACTTTCTGAGTCACGTGATTATACACCGTGAAGTTAGAGGAGGCCAGACTTTGTCAAAAACGTTCGTAGTTTAGTCGTCGATTACCTTATTTTAAAGTTTAACTAGGTAATAAATGAACGCATACCTTAAAAGTTAGTTGCATTGATGCCATACGTCTGAATTGCTTTTTAACGTCTTACCTGCTTTGCGTTTACGTCAGTCCAGAGTGTTTTTGCTTCGATGCAATACTCTTCCACATGCAGGAATTTGAAGTCATTCGAACTGAAATGCTTCGTAACTGGAGATTTATTGCATTTTCGCATATTTCAACCAGACCTTTGCAACGTTACGTTTACGTTATATCGTTCTCTCTCTCTTAGAAAGGCTTCGTACACATTTATATAAAGTAAGCCCTTGATATGCTTGAAAATACGAAACGAAAGCAGAAAAAGTATGGCAAAGTTTGCGTGATTTGACCTCTTTTATTCCTCAATTCCCAGCATGTACCGTGATATTGATGTTTTATTTCTCATCAATTCTGAATGAAGTTGGATTTTAACCCTTTTTTTTCAAACGTTATTTTGTTCTCTCTCCCTCTCTCTGGGTAAGGTTTCGTGTTGTAAACACAATCATATCAGAGCCGCGTTCTTTAGAGCGAGATTTTTTAAGATTTCTTAAGATGTTTTGGATAAAGCGTTTTTAAGACCCAGACTTTGACCGAGCTGTTCCGAATGATATATTTATACAAATGACGTCATCATGACGTCATTTGTATAAAGTATGGCGCATTCGGAACACCACGGTTTATAAATTATAGAGCGTTCGGAACAACTCGGTCAAGTCTCTTTTATATTGTTTCTACAGAGTTGACCGAGGGGTTCAGCACGAAGTATAGGGTAATGGCGCCTCCCATTGAGCGTCTTAAAAATCTTGCTCTAAAGAACGCTTTATCCTAAAATATCTTAAGAAATCTCAAGATACCTCAAGATACCTCAATAAATCTCGCTCTAAAGAACGCGCCTCAGGTAAGCCTTTGTTACGCGTGAAAGTATGCAATGAAAGCTCGAAAAGTAGACCGAACATGTTCTTTGTGTGAAGTCTTGATTATTCAATTCCCTAAATTTACTCGTACACTGGGTTAGTTCTCGTCATTCTCACAGAGAAAGAATTTTTATGATAAACGCAGTCAAATAAAGTAAGCCATTCTTACGCAAGAGTTTGAATCGACCAATACGATAACCTCTGTATCCTCTCAGACAAGAACTTTTTATGGTAAACGCAATTAAATCAAGCAAACTGTTTTATGCGTGAAATATGCGTGAAATGCTCAATGAAAGTACAAAAAGTAAACCAAACAAGTACCTTGCGTGATTTGACTGCTATATTACCCAATTCAAAACTATACATAATAATATATTCGTATACTTTGACAATGATGTTATATTGCTCGTCATTACTGGATGAACTTTGACTTTAAACATCACCATATTCTAGCAGGTAAGCCCTTGATACGAGGGGATATCGATTAAGTTTAAACATCGGATTATTTATTCAGATGGTATGATACTTTATACCTTTATGTACATTAATGTTTTAAATACAGATTGGCGATCATATTGCTAGCTGTTATTATAACGCCGCAAAAAGTTGTTGAGGGGACATACCACACAGTCATTCCAAAATATCGGCATATTGCACATTCTGAGAACGAAAAGGTATGTGATAAGGGGTTTATAGTCTTAGAAGCTAAATCTGCCAAATAGGTACTCTCCAAAGCCGAGGTCTATTGATTAATCATCAAATACGACCTCTGCAGTTTTTGTTACACAAACAGCCTATTTGGTCGTCATAATCTAATTATAGCACATCATTTGAATTATCGAATCAAAATCATTCAGCTTTATCTTGCATGATCATTACGTATACATTACTTCGCTTCTTTTTTTGGCTGAAGCCGGTAACATTTGAATTATCGAATCAAAATCATTTAGCTGCATCTTGTTTGATTACGTATACATTACGTCGCTTTGGCTGAAGCCGGTAATTTGAAGCGTCAGCCAATGAAAGTTTGTATCAGTTTTTCGTCGTGTATAGCCAACGATTGGATACCGAAATCCCACCAAGGCCCCGAGATTAGACGTGAAATGACCCCGCGGGAACAGAGCATCATTCTTTCATAATGGAATGAAGACAGAATGTGCTTTGTGTTCTGTTCTTAAGAGAGTACCAAATAATTTAGGTTAAAGACGGATTGCCTGCATTTTTATGGGTAGTCTTCACCGTTTTTGCAACCATCGAATGTTGGATGAAAGCATTCCAGGGGTGCAGAGGGTTCTGGACGAAAATAGGGAAATGACTGCTACTGAGGATGGCTGGTTAGGGTACCAAGATATTGACTTATATACATTGTATATAAATATCAATGTTTGGTAAACTAGATGGAATAATAGTGTGCAGTTGGAAGATGTCTAATGATAAATAAAGAAGTTTTAATCCAAATGAGGCAGGATCTGGAAAAACGTCCCTTAAGGCTTTTGAGCCCAACATAGATCCAGATCAGCCTGTGCATACGCACAGTCTGATCAGGATCCATGTTGTTCTCTAATTGCTTCTTCGTGACCTGTAGTAACTTAAAGAGAGCATCATGGATTACTATTGGATTGCATCTGACAACGGGTTGAGCTTAAAACTCAATTTTTGAAAATGCTATAAGGGACGTTTTTCCAGATCCTGGCTCAATTATCTAGTTCAAGGTGCGCGGACTGACTAGGGTCAATACTTTTCACATTTGTGACTCGTCACGCTAAAAGGGATCTTATCCGAACTTCAAAAATCCGAATTTTGACAAACTTGTCAGACTCAACACAGGTCAACCAGATCCCATATTCGATAAGTGAACATATTTTAAGATAAGGACAACATTCCAGATTTAGAAAAGTACATACAAGTGAAAAGTGTCGGCCCTAGTCTGGCTGCGTGGAGTGCGTAGACAGGCTAGGGTCGATATTTTTCTCACACCAGATAAGGTCCCTTTTAGCGCGACGAGTCACATTTGTCAAAAGGACACTTTTAGCATCACAGGTCATATATGTAGCTATGAGTACACATTTCTAGAAAAGTCTTTCCTCGACTTTTTTTCCAAATAGAAAATAATGGCTGTTATTTTTTTTTTAAACATAATCAGAAAATGTCCGTCAGAATTGATATTGAAATAAATCGGATATATGTAAACAATATAGAATTGAAAAATTTATATTTAGCTTGAATAAGAAAATATGGACTATCAACATTTTCTTCTCTTCTCTTGCCCCTAACTATCTTCAATCGTTTTCCTTTTTATAAGGAATGTAAAATAAATCGGGCATTACAAAACTGAACTGAAAATGGGAGTGCGAGTCATGCGTCATAAAGTACCAAAATGGATTTCAAGGATTGAACCTTCAGAAAAATAGACGGGTATGGACGTATTATGAATTATCGCTGTTGCAAGAATAGAAATTTAATCCAACCTCAAAATTATACAAACATGTAGATATTTATTATTATGCAATTTTTGTATAAAATTCAAGGGCACATAACTCATGATCTAAGATTTCGATCAAGCTGAAAATTGCACTCAGGCAAGATATCATAGTCACCAACATTCTGTTCACGTTTTCTTTTGATTAGTCAAAATTTGATGATGTGAGAGTAAAATAATAAAAAAATAGTCAAACCCGCAATTTTGGACAAACAAGGGCAGATAACTCGGGTATTTTTTGTTAAATCAAAGTTCCTTGAAGGAATCTTAGAGAGGGTCACCCAAGGATTATTCCTGTGAAGTTTGGTTGAAATGCATCCAGTGGTTTTTTAGATGAAGATTTTTTTCTAAAAAATTCTAAATAAGTTTAAATAGTTATAATAAAGAGTAATTATAGTGGGGCCAAACGGACCCCAGCAAAAAAATCAATATTTCAAACTCAAATTATGCTAAATTCTGAAAATGTTGCGTGACATGAAGAATGTTGTGGTAGACCAACAAACTCCTAAAATTTGGACACCAGAGTGCGTGCGGTAAATATATGACACGCAAAAAATGACGCATGGGGTCAGATTGACCCCAGTTGGTAGGATGAGGGTTAAGGCTTACAGCCCATCATTGTCTACAAACACCTATAGTCCATGGGCCAGGAGGGCTCTGCACGCACCCCCCTATGGGCAGTCTGGGAGTGGTATAGAAATGTTCATTGGAACCCCCTGAATCAGAATCAAGATACAGTCAATATCCTGGGATGCACTCGCCATTTTTGATGGTTTTCAAGATGGCCGCCATGAAAAAAGACAATTTGACTCGGTATCTAATATCAGCAGCATAGCATTTGTTTTGCGTTGTAAGATCATATTTTAAGGATGGTTGAGTCTGCAAAAGGTCAGATATGTGTCCTCATGTTAAAAAATGGCTCATTAGCCATCGCGTATCTACACATGCTAGATTTTTTCTAGATTTTCGCCAAAATCGCAAAAAATCAATAAATACGTTAAATAATTCTCGTTTTTGGACATATTTTGGTCTAAATACTGCGATTTTTATGTTTTAAGACTTAGATAAACATTTCATGAAGTATAATGAAGCATTACAGAAAAGATTTTTGAAATCATTACCGTATAAATGGCAATACATCACAATCAAGCACAAATCATCAAGTATATAATTGCGATATATATTGTCATTATAATTAGTTCTTGGTGAAAAACAGCTCTTATTTATAGCATTATTTTCATAAAGCTAAGCTCTCCGAGTAAATTGTTAGATTGAAATTGATTATGATTCGATTTTTGATTACATTGACAATAAATATGCTTTCAAAATGGCCGCCAAAATAGCAAAAATTCAATAATAATCTAAAAAATTCTTCGTTTTGGATATGTTCTGGTCTAAATGTTTTAAATATTATGTTTAAAGACTTTGGTAAACAGTTCATAAAATAAATGGCAGCATTGCGAAAAACAATTAAACCATTACCGTATAAATGGCAATAAATTACAATTTGTCAGAAATCGTCATGTTTTATTATTTTCATAGATATTGTTGTTATATTTGGTCTTGGTGAAAAGCAGTTCTTTAAGATTGCATCTTTTGACAAAGCTTAATCTTCAGAGTATTTTGTAAATTTGAAATTGATTATGATTCTATTTGTGATAACATAAGACTATACCACTCCCAGACTGCCCTTAGGGGGGGTGCGTGCAGAGCCCTCCTGGCCCACGGACTACTAGGATTGACTGCTTTCTCAGATAAACAACTCAGATAAACAAGCAGATTACCAAACCTCCGATTATCATTGTTATATGAATAGAAAATACGTTTTCATCCTGGCCGCTGCAATCGAGCTCTTGCCTAGGGTTTCCCGGATTCAATTCCCGGCGAACATCTTTATTGACATTTGTCTCCCATCAATGGTTGCATAGTTGCGCATTTAATGTGGTCGAGTAGCTCGAGGGTGCGGAAAGGGTGTTGTGGTAGTGCGGGTGAGAGAAATACCAAGAATCATTGGTTAGGTGCTCCGGCCACGCGATCTGAACGTAGCAGTTGAAGCAGGTACTAAACCCGCTCAATCAATGTATTCACCTTCGCATATTTCCGCTTTTCAATTTTAAACCTCGTAACTACAGCTTTAAAAAGCTGTATGAAATGCACCTCCAATAATTTATTTTGACACCGGTTGTTAAACCTTTTTCCTATTAGTAACGCTTTGGCGACTTTGGAAAACATTGTGGAAAATGTGACAGGTAAGTTCTTCATTTCCCACAATGTTTACTATTAGAATTCCCTAAAGTGAAGTTTCATTCGCCTTAAAATGTCGTCTGCAACACCTTTGATTTTGGTCAGTCTAAATTGTTTCGTCTTATAATATTAATGGGTTAAAAGGGCTTACCTATCAAATGCAGCAAATCACTTGTTTTACGACATCTATACTGCAAGCCATTTACAAATAAGTAACATATTAACAGAATTATCGTTCTGCTTGAAACCATTTCCCAAACAAGACCTGGTTTTGACGTCTCTATTAGAAAAGGCTTGGGAAAACATTGAAATAACCAGCAGTTTCTCCTCTTGATTCAATATTTTCTATGTCATTGTTTACACAAATTCTAATTTTAATAACACCCATTTCGTAATTTGTGGAAGTTTTTGAAGTGGATCACCCTAAAATTTTGCCATTTGGGAATGAGTTAAATTGCTGCTTCTTTCGTGGGATTTCTCGTCATGTCGACGTGGTAATATCTCGATGTTTTCAAAAAAAAATCTCGTAACTGCAGCCTGTTTAAAGCCGCAGTTACGAGGCTTTTGTTGAAAAAACGACGATGTACTTTTTGCAGGCCAGTCGGAACAGGGGGGTTTACTAGAATGGGTGCATGGCTTTACACCTTACATTAATAATTTTAGCAACACTTGTCTGATTTTTGTATATTTAATTTTGACTTTGCAACCCCTATCAAAGGTCATTGGGTGTCCGTGCAAAATAGAAAAAAAAACATTCAAGAAAGGTTTAAAAATCGAAATTTATGGATTCTCTACGTTATGCGTTCTTATGGTAACCAATAGTTATACATGTAACTAAAGAAACGGTCAAATTAGCACTTTTCGATCAACATTTGGTATTTAAGGATAAACATTTTGGAGTTGCTAATTCGAATCTACGCACAACATCTCCCAAAGCTTGACCCTTTCCTAAAACAACAAATAAAAAGACAGTTTCAAAACTAAAAGGCGTTGCAGACTACAATATAAACTTTTATTAAAAAAATCTTTATACAAAGCTAGAAAACATTGAAGGAAGGCGAGAAAATGCTGCTCATCAGCATTTTCTTTTTTGTCTGACGTTTTTGAGTGTATCATCTGGTATAGAATTCAAACCAAATGATTATGTTAGAAAGCATTAAACCTTTTCCAAAAAGGACTTTGTATTGACGTATATAAGAAAATAAAGTTTGGAAAAATTGAGACAAAAGAAGAAAACGCTGATGATCAGCTTTTCTTTTGTCTCAATGTTTTATGTGTTATACTTTTCACCAATCATATCATGAACAACATCCATTTTGTCATCAGTATCAGCATTTAACCCTTTCCCAAACGGCAAAATAATAGGGTGGTCCAATTCAAAAGGTGCTGAAGGCAGCAAAATGGATGTTGATTATGATTAAATTTATGCATGATATAGCATACAAAAACATTGAGACAAAAGGAGAAACTGCTGGTTATCAGCAGTTTCTTCTTTTGTCTCAATCTTTTTCCAAGCCTATTCAATTAGGGACGTCAAAACCAGGTCTTGTTTGGGAAAGGGTTAAACAGTCCATATTTTTGCCAATTGGGAGAGGGTTGGAACGTAACGTGACGTAAGCAGCAGGGCTATATATGTTGATGACCATTGTCTACAAAATCATTTCTTGAAGGACAACAGACACATCAGAACTTATCTTAATAATTTCCGACTGATATTTGGAAAAGGTAATTCTTATAAATTCAACTATTTTAATTCTAAAAATTAAAAACCTTTATATTTTATTTGGTTATGGATATGTGCACGGCATTATGTTTGCAATATTTTTTGCAGAGTACGAATTTATATAAATTTTGTACATGGTTAGTCACTATAATGGTATTTGTTTAATGGGCCGGTGGCCTTACAATTGCTGATTTAAGAATGCATAAGGTTATGTTTATTTTTGTTATAAATATGCACTTATAAAAATGTTAAATTACCTTACATTCATTTGTTCATTTTCTAATTGCAGTTATTTACTTGTTCTTTCTCACTAGGTCTTGTTTATTGATGAGACTTGGAAAAACTGGACAACGTCCGTATTTTAAATAGTTTTTACCATGCAGTCTTAGTTTCGATTTTAAAGCTACTATAGTCCTATCACGACTTTACAAAATTTACCAACGTAAACAACACAAGGTAGAAATACAAATAACAGTAATTTCGCATGTGATGGGTTAAATGTCACAGGTGTCTCAACGCATGCAAAGTTGAATTGAGACTATGACCGTCGCTTTGCGTTGTACATAGGTTTAACTTGTAAACACCTGCCATAATGTTGAGCCTGGAGTATACTTTGTATGTTATGTTGGCCTTTTTAACAGAATGCAGTCCATTTTAAACATTTCTTTTCTGTCTTACTTAATTTGTATTCAATTGTATCTCGTTACAGCAAGATGAATCGTCAAACAAAATCAGAAGAGAAGAGAGAAAAGCTTTGTAGACAAGCTAGCAGGAACGCTATGCTGAAGTTTCCCGAACTTCATGAAGACAAACAAAAAACGGGCACATGGACCCAATCGCTAACTGATGGTGAAAACTCACGCGCACCGGATAAACAAAGTAAGCAGAAAATGGTTGTGCGAGCTACATCAAGAATTTGGAGACCAGAGGAAATTGAATTTGAAGGTCAGCAGAAAGATTTGGCCTCCAAAATACATCTTGCACAGAATAACAAGCAAGTCGAAGCGGACACGTGTGTAGACAAAACGATCTACAATCAATCGGGAGTAAAACTGCATACGCGAGATACACTCGTTAAAGATGGAAAAGATGGTGAAGCTTGCGAGAAACAACATATGAAGGACGGTGTAGGAAATGATAAACTTGGAGCAGACAAACAGGACAAACGTAAAACATTGCGGACATTGAGCGGGAGAAGTATTCTCGATTGGGATGTGGTTCAATTCAAAGAGTTTGGACTTAAATTCCAGATGGAACGGAAACGATCAAGTACAACATTGATGATCCAAGAAAGCATGAAAGAATACTACGGGTTAAATGGATAAACTTGCATGTCTATTTCAAATTCAAATGCCTAGGCATTAAAACATTCAGAGAAAATACTAAGATTCTGGCGTTTTTCTTCTTATGTCTAAATGCTATGATAAACTGATGCTATATGAGGCGTCAAAACTCGGTCTTATTCAGGAATGGCTAACAAAACTACAATATTCAAGATGTCCTTGACTTAGAGCAAGTCAGTGGTGAGGGTATATATCAGTTGTAAACCGCTCTTTGATTGGTTAGCCTAACTTTCGGTTAAAACGTCTATTTTTAGTCAGTATGCACGACTAATACGCGTGCATGCATACGCTATACATGCAAATGCGTAAATATACACATATATACAAGTAAGACTGTGGTCAATTTGGTACGTCATAATTGAAAATGTAAAAGTCATTGGTGTATTAATTGTATATAAATGTGACCCGTCACGCTAAATGGGACCTTATAGGAAGTGTGAAAAACATCGACCCTATTCTGTCTGCGCAGTCCGCGGAGCCAGACTAGGACCGTCACTTTTCATTTTTTATGTAATTTTGTAAATCTGGAAAGTTTCGTCTATCTTACTATATATTCATTTTTTGCAAACGGGATCTAGTTGACCTATACTGGTTCTGACAAGTTTGTCAAAATTTTGATTTTTGGTATTCGGATAAGGTACCTTTTAGCGTGACGGGTCACAAATGTATAAAATTGTAAAAATGTGTGTTATTTATTTAAAAGAAAAAAATGACATTGTGGCAATCGTTGTTGTTTCTTTTCTAAAATGCCAGTATTTCGGAATGAAAAATGGGCATAATAGCACAGAATTTTGAGCTCAAAATAGACCGGGCTCACCGTTATGCATTGACAAACCGTCGGTGTTGTCATAAAATCTCGTAACTACGGCTTTATCTAAGCCGTAGTTACGAAATTTTATAACAACACCGACTGAATACATTGTTCGCGAAAAAAAACGTCACTCGCTTTGGCCGAGTTCACCACCAGCTAGCCAGACCAATTAAAAAACCGGTATATCTCCCGATAAATTACCTGGCAGAGAACCCCCAGCTAATAGCTAGGGGTACTCTGCCAGGTCATTTATCGTGAGCTATATAGTGAGTTAAAATTATCTAAAAATCATCGTAGACTGTAGTGCTGACACTGGTTATCTCGATTTTGGATATTTCGACTTTCTTCGTAGTTCAAAGTCAAAATTTGGTATTGCCCTTACCAATGGATGCCAAAGATATTGAATAGAATTAAATGTATTCTAAAATAGATGTAGGCATATTGAAATAAAGTAGAAAAATGGGATAAACTGCTCTTCTCGAGCATCCTTTCCTTTTCCTACTTTTTGTTATGAGCAATAAATAGGATTGGTCATCATTTTTATTGGAACTGAACAATTCGCGGATCCAAGATTTTCAATAAAGAGGTATTTAAGGTAGAATATCCGTAATGTGGCCATTTTGAGATTCATAAAATATTGATTTTTTAAGAGCGTCGTCGTTACGTAAACGAACTTATTTGGGAGCGGTTGCAAACATTTGGCGGTGGAAAGTTCCACCGCCGAATGTTTTCGACGTCGCCCGAATAATTCCGACGTCGCGCGAATCTCATTATGGGTATACTACGTTAAAATGACGTTCCCAAGGACTTTCTTCATTTAACCCATTCCCAAACGTTGACTTTTTTGACTCCCGAAAAGATAAAGGCTTTGGAAAACATTGTGACAATTGAAGAAATTGCTTGTGTCAAACGGTTTATACATTTCCTACAATACTTTCTACCATAAGGCCAAAAAATTGTAAAACTTTTTCACTTTAAATGGCAATGAAGTTTGTGCTAAAAATACCCATAATTTACCGTTATGTTTTAATAAACCGTCGGGTTTGTAATGAAACCTCGTAACTACGGCTTGATTCAAGCCGTAGCTACGAGATTCTAAAACAACACCTACAATATACTATTGTTTGACCGAAATTACGTCACGGTAAGCTGGATAAAATCGTTCCCTATTGTCGTTTGCAGTACTTTCAGTTTGGACAAGTTCCACATTTTGCTGTTTTGGAAAGGGTAAATAGTATTTGAACCAAGGCTTCGACATAATTGCTCTGTCATTTGATCCTTGGTTTGAAATAAACCCATGTGAATGGGGAACGATTTTCTCCAGTAACCCATGACGTAATGTCGGACAAACAAATAGTATTTCGTGAGTGTTGTTATAAAATCTCGTACGAGATTTTGTAACAACACTGACGGTTTATAGAAAATATAACGGTTAAGCCAGTCTATTTTAGCATAAAAGTCTTTGCTTTCCACCATTTCATTCAGATTAAAAACTTGACAGTAACATCTGACAGGCACATGTAACGAGTTATCTTCCATAAACTTGGAAAACAGAAACTGGATCTTATCAGATTATCAAAATTCTTGTTATAATTTTCCAGGACAAGCACTTCCAAACACATGCCTCTGCACTGAAATGTTATGGACTCTTTCAGGACAAATTCTTGAAAGCGTTTATTTGATTGGTCGAAAGAAGAAGGGTCTTGGAAGATGACTCCTAAATGGTGCCTGTAAGATGTTACTGTAAGTTAACATCGGGTTTGAATCAGGTTGTCGCCATTTCAAACACGCCCCTTCCCGAACAAGTCTTGGTTTTACGTCTCTAAACAGAGCTTGGGAAAATTGAGACAAAAGAAGATTTTCTGAGAACCGGCGCATTCTCCTTTGTCTCATTTTCTGTGTGTGTTTTTTGTATCAGACACACAAATCTTCTTGTTATTAACACTCATGCTGTTTGTCTGGAGTTGCTTCCAAATTGAATCAATCTATTATTTATCTTCTATTTGGGAACGGGTTAAAGTGAAGCTTAGCCAATTACCGCAGTCGGTGACTTCACAATCCCCATATATCGCTCGCATTAGTTTGAACCTTAACTCCCACACGGTTCCTAAGGCGTTCTTAATTCTTTCCCAAACAAGCACTGGTTTTTACGCCGTAAAGATAATGGACTTTGGAAAAAATTGAGGCAATAAAATAAAATGCTGCTAACAATCATAGTCTCCTTTGTCTCATTATTTTTGTATCTTACACACAATTCTTTTCGTAAGTAACACTAATGTTATTGTCTGAAGTTGCTTTCAAATTGGATCAGCCTATTATTTTTCTTCTATTTTGGAAAGAGTTAATGTGTAGCTAAGCCCATTTTTAAGTCGGTGACTTCACAATCCCAAGATTTCGACTGCACTAGTTTGAACCTTGGCTCTGGCGCTGTTCTGTGGGCGTTCTTAACCGTTTTCCAAACGAGAAATGGCTTTCACGTCCCTAAGGAAATAGACATTAAAAAACATTTTTTTGTATTAGACAAGCAAATCGTTTCGTATTAGCACTCAAACTGAGGTCTGTAGTTATTTCCATATTGGATCAGTCTATTTTCTTCTATTTTGGAAAGGGTTAATGTATAGCTAAGCCCATTTTTAAGTCGGCGACTTCACAATCCCAAGAGTTCGACCGCACTAGTTTGAACCTTGGCACTGGCGCTGTTCTGTGGGCGTTCTTAACCGTTTTCTAAACGAGAAATGGCTTTGGCGTCTCTAAGAAAATAGACATTGAAAACATTTGAGCCAAGATCTGGAAAAACGTCCCTTATAGCATTTTCAAAAGTTGAGTTTGAAGATCAGCCTGTTGTCAAATGCATTCCAATATGCGCCCATGCTGCGCTCTTTAAGTTACAAAAGGTCACGAAAAAGCTATAAGAGAACAACGTGGATTCTGATCAGACTGTGCGTATGCACAGGCTGATCTGGATCTATCTTGGGCTCATAAGCCTTAAAGGACGTTTTTCCAGATCCTGGCTCATTTTCTTTGTCAGACAAGCAAATCGTTTCGTATCAGCACTCAATTGAGGTCTATAGTTATTTCAATATTGGAACTGTCTAATTTCTTCTATTTTAGGAAAGGTTTAACGTGTACCTAAGCCCATTTTTGAGTCGGTGACTTCACAATCCCAATATTGCGATCGCACTAGTTTGAACCGTGGCTTTTACGCTGTTCTGTGGGCGTTCTTAACCGTTTTCCAAACGAGATGTGGCTTTGACGTCCCTTACCAAAAGGGTTTTGAAAAAACATTGAGACAAAAGAAGAAAATGCTGATAACCAGCATTTGCTCCTTTTGCCTCGATATTTTCTGTGGCTTAACTTACATACACTTTTCACTTTTCTTATCTTTATTAACATCTATTTCGTTGTCTGCAGCAGCTTTGCACGCTGATTGCGTTGGCCATGGCTTTATTTTGAACAATGACTTGGTTCTTATCAATCCTGATTATTGACAAAATTCATTTGATTCTTTATCCTTTTCAAAACAACGAAATGTGAACCCTGTCAAACTCGTCCAAATTCAAAGATGTTGCAGATGACAATTTCAACTGAATAAAATGATACATTTTTCGGTATGTCTGAGTAAAAAACATTGTAGGAAATGAAGAAATGGCTTGTCACAAGCAATGTATTCATTTACCACAATGTTTTCCATGGCCTTTTTTGTAATGATGCGTCAAAAAGCGTCACTGTGTGGAAATAGGATAATACATGCACCAGTTTTGATTTACATTTGGCATACAGCGGAAAATTTAACCAGAACAAGACTTTTGTATTTTACCATTTTGTTATACCTCACTATGAATGACCTGGCAGAGTTTCCCTAGCGTTTAACATGGGCTGCTCTGACAGGTCAATTATCGTGAGGTATAACGCCGACCAGCCTTAACCCTTTCCCAAACGACAAAATTTTAGGGTGATCCACTTCAAGAACTGCCACAAATGACAAAATTGATGTTATTACAGATAGGATTTGTGTAAAATATGGCACAGAAAATATTGAGACAAAAGGAGAAACTGCTGGTTATCAGCAGTTTCTTCTTTTGTCTCAATGTTTTCCCAAACCATTTCTATTAGGGACATCAAAACCAGGTCTTGTTTGGGAAAGGGTTAAGGTAGAATACCCGTAATGAGGCCATTTTGAGATTAATAAAACATCGGATTTTTTCGAGCGTCGTCGTTAAGTATCCAAACATACTAGTATTCGGGTGCGGTCGTAAACATTCGGCGGTGGAAAGTTACACTGCCGAATGTTTTCGACCTCGCCCGAATAATTCCGACGTCGCACGAGTCTCATCATGGGTATTCTACCTAAATACAAACGGAATAATAAATAAGCCATCTTACATTATATTGTTTTATTATCATTTCAAAACTTTTTCAGATATTGAATAAGAAGTTATACAAATTGAGCAAAAATATAATGAAAAAAGCAGGCAATATATACAATGTAAACCTTTACAATAGCCAAATAACGTCATTTTTTCAAAAGTCTCTTTACTACAGCTTATTTAACCCATTACCAAACGGCAAAATTTCAGGGTGATCCACTTCAAAAACTGCCACAAATGACAAAATGGAAGTTATTAAAGATAGAATTTTCGTAAAATATGGCATAGAAAATATTGAGACAAAAGGAGAAACTGCTGGTTATCAGCAGTTTTTTCTTTTGTTTCAATGTTTTCCCAAGCATTTTCTATTAGGGACGTCAAAACCAGGTCTTGTTTGGGAAAGGGTTAAAACTGTAGTTACGAAGTTTCTAGAAGAAAAGCAGTGATGCAAGAACGAGTGCTTTAGTTTAACCCTAACCAAACAGCATTGTTTTAGACTGGTACAAATTCCAAGATGTTGCAGATAATATATAGAATACCAACTGGATGTCACTAAAATCTTGTATTTTGTGTCCTCAATCAATGCAACTTTGTTGGAACAATAAAAAAAGCTGGATTATAGCATTTTCTTCTTTGCCCTTTAATGTTTTTCCAAAACTTGTATCAAAGTTTTCAAAAATCAAGGATTGTTTTGAAAATTATTAAAACCAAAATAGAAAAATGTGTCCAACAGCATGGGATTAGCCGCTGACCAAGTGTTTAACACAAGCGGGGATCGGACAAAAGTCCCCTTTTAACATTTGAGAGAATAATCGCTGCTTTTCTTTGAAAACCTCGTAACTGCAGTTTGTGTAAAGCTGCAGCTACGAGGTTTTCAAAGAAAAGCGGTCATACATAAATTCGTCGATTTTCAACGATAAAAATCCCGTAACTGCAGCTTGTTTTCAGCTACAGTTATGATGTTTTCAAGAAAAGCGACCATAATTATGTGAATACAGTATTACCAGTATCTACGTTCTTACAGCTAATATAGAAGTTATATGAGAATAATAAGAATCCTGATCAGCCTATGAATATGCAAAGTTGATCTGGGTCTATGTTGGACTTTAATGACAAAAAGTGGAAAAAAACCCCAAACAACCGCTATGACCTCAACGTACTCTGAACAATATCATCCCCACACGGCTCTGTTGGCGTTCTGATAACCATTTTCCGAACGGCAAAAAAGAACTTGAGGTGGTTCAATTTGAAAGCTGCTTCAGACGACAAATTGTGTGCTGATAAAGGTAAGATTTGTGTTTGATGTGGCACAGAAAATGTTGGGACAAACAGAGAAATTGCTGATTATCAGCAATTCTTTCTTTTTGCATCATTATTTTCTCAAGCCATTTCTTTTATGAACGCCAAAACATGTCCTGTATGGGAAAAAGTTAAGTAATTTGCGGGTTTGCTCCCAAACAGCCCCGGAAACCCAGGTATTGAAAACCAAGGCTGTTTTGACCCCTAGGATAATTAGATAGTGAAGCTTTGCATTTTATCAGACGAAAATAGATACAAAACGTCATAGCAAGCTGTCCAATCAGATAAGACGTCGCACTCTATGTTCACGTACAAACGGACAAACGCCATACCGCCCCTTTTCAAACTACCACCTGAATGTATAGGATGAATATAATTTTGTGAAATTTACGTTTTCGGAATCGGCAATGTATTTCCTTGTGAATGATACCAACGAAAGATATTTTTAAATATTCAAAATAGTTTTAATCTAATGCGAAACGTTCACGAACGTCATTTTACGATAGAGTAAGATGTAACCAAATTATCACAATCGTGAGAGAAAATGAGTCCTAAAATGACAGAAACAACGAATTTCTAGCAAAATCATTTACGGAATGACGTGAAGGCATCTCTTCCATAATTCAAAAAAAGTTGTACAGAAAAGAGACACACAAGACTGAAATAATGTGCTATTAATTACTAGTAGTATAGATAAAAAGGTAAGATTCTGACTTTTTATTTGGATTCATTAAAATACTTAAGCATTCTCTTAGACATCGCATTAGCAACGACAAAAACAATTCGAAAGGACTGTTTTATTGGTTTGATATTCAATTATTAAAAAGATTATGGAACCAAAAAAATGACAGCAGTTCTTCAGGTGTAATGCTAGGGAATTCCATAAACTATCCATGGGGTCAGAACAGCGTAGTATGTGCGATAAATTGGGTTTTCGAGTATGTCTCCCAGAGAGATTGTTTTTATACAAGGCTCGGTCCCACTTTAACCCATTACCAAACGACAAAATTTTGGACTTTTCTAATTTAAAAGCTGCTGCAGACGACAAAATTTGTGATAATAAAGACATTATAGCCTATGTGTAAAATATGGCACAGAAAATATTGAGACAAAAGGAGAAACTGTTGGTTATCAGCAGTTTCTTCTTTTGTTTCAATGTTTTCCCAGGCCTTTTCTAATAGGGACGTCAAAACCAGGTCTTGTTTGGGAAAGGGTTAACAGCTCTTGATTAAACTATTACAAACTGCACAATTTTCAAATCCAATTTCGAAGATGTTGCAGACGACATTTCAAGTTAATAAACTTTTACATTTATTGTTCTTTTGTAAAGAAAACATTGTTGCACATGTTGAAATTGCTTGTCACAAAAGCGAATACATAGGTTGATCTGTATCTATGCTTGTCTCAAATTCTTTCAGAACCCCTTTACAGATTAAATTCAATGTCATTATTGTAGTCAAAAACAAAATGATGCAGATGAAAAATCGTAGCATCTTTCGCCGCCATCTTAGACAGCCTGTCCGTATTTCTTCCAGATTCCAGCTTTAAATATCGTCAATAAGAAAACAAGATTAAAAGGATTGTAACATATCGCTGGTGGGGAGTCAAAACCTCGTAACTCCAGCTTTGTCAAGCTGTAGTTACGAGGTTTTGACTTCCAACTGACGATATGTCGATCTGTAATCGTAGGCCTTCAGTCCGTATTTATTTCAATATTCCGGGCTTATATCGCCAGTTTAAAGTGACATTTCACATTTATTTCATTTTTTAAAAGTATATCATGATGCAAAGATTAATTATACTAATGCGTAGAAATGCTTTCAGTTTTTTTAAGTTGGTATTTGTAAGAGAAAAATACGTGTCTAAAGTTGATACAGAAATGACAAATTCTATAAATCTGAACTATTGTCCACAACAATTTGTTTAATTTTGCCACAAAAATATATATTTCTCGTAAACGGTTCAATATTTTGGCTTGAAATTTTCAAAATTTTCTTAAGAAAACATGCTCTTTCAGATAGAATAAAAGTAAAATTTATGACAAAATAATCGTTAAAAGTCACTTTAAATATCAGGCGAACGAAATAACCATAGCATATGTCGAGATTGCAGTTCATATACCAATGAACAAAACTAAAATCATTGAAGCTTCTGTGGATCTGTCATCAACTACAACCATTCCGTATTTGTTATTCAGATTTTAGCTCATACCGCAAGGATTAAAACAAGGACTAAGAAAAATGTTCGGACAAAAGATAAGAGAGGGTGTATAACCGTTCTAAAATTTGTTATTCAAATCCAAACCCTATGTTTAGGTACTCATTAGAATCGTCTCATCGAGACGATTCTAATGAGTTCTCAAAACATATGGTTCGATGAACATTTATCGAAATATTTCATTTTGAAAAGGCATCCCAGCAGGCAAAAGACGTCACACAGACGTCTTTTTTTGGTTGAATAGTGGTCACGACGTCATATTATATAAATATCACATGCCTCTCAGGGCAATAGTACATATTGTCTACTCGAGACCGGTAATATTGACCGAGGCTTCAGCCGAGGTCAATATTACTGGTTCGAGGGTAGACGATATGTACTATTGCCCTGAGAGGCATGTGATATTCATTTTATTATACCGAAAAAGAAACAACATAAAAATTTAATCTACAATTTATCTATTATAATAGTAACTTTATAAGTCCTTCCCCGTTAATCAAAAAATGTTAAAATCAGCTGAATGCCTTATCCATTCGTATTTGTGACATGCACGCAAAGGCAGGCCTGTCATCACTTTTGCCTGGTTAATTCCATGATCTCTAGATCTAGATGAGAAAGAGATCAGGCTAAGCAGAGGTAAACTGATTTTGCATTTGGAAAAGAAAACATAAAGTAAGACAGAATAAAAAATCTAGTTTCAGTAAATTAGCTTAGAATGAAGTGTCGATTCTGATCAGCATGTGCAGTTCGCACAGACTGACTAGGATCCATACTTCTTAACGTTTTCCAGATGGTCCCTTTTTGCGTAACACGCCACATCATTTAAGCGTATTTATGTTAAACTAGCTATGATTCAGCAAATATTGTGCTTTGAAACAATGTGACGTCACGGTGACGTCATAAAAACCCAGAATTTCTATTTTTAGTACGCTCAGCGGGTAATATGAAAAAATATTAACCGGTTAATATTATCTGAGCGGGTAATATGAAAAAATATTAGGTTTGTAATTATTGAATGATAAGGTCACGTGAGGTATAATAAAACCAAATATCGACCAGAAAAAGACGTCTGTTTCCAGACGTAAAAAAGACGTCCTAATAAGACGTTTTTATGACGTCCTTTTCGGGGTGTGGTCGCGACTTCAACGTGAACACAACGTCTCTCCACAGACTTAATTTCAACGTCATCTTAATTACGTCTTAGGGACCTAGATTTATTGACTAAATTCCAATAATGATGTTTTGTAAACACTTTTTTCCTATTGGAAACTTTTAAAGTTACATGATACTTACTCCGTAACAGTATCTATTGTGCACTCTTTGTCTACAAATCAACACAAGTGTTCTGCATGGCTGCTTGGACCTGACGTCCCTTACAGAAATGAAAACTGTCCCAGCAAACATGCTTATATGGGTCCTATATGGGATGTGTATGGGTAAGCCCATGTGGGTAGGCCCATATTGGACCCAAATAGGACCTATGTAGGTAAGCCCATGTGGGTTTGATCATAAGGGACCCAGATTGGTCCCATATTCCCAGCATATGGGCTGTCTCTGGGCAAGCCCATATGGGTATGCCCATATAGGACCTATGTGGGAAAGCCCATGTTGTTTGGACAATAAGGGTCCCAGTTACAATAATTGACTTGCGCCCATTCAAGTACAACAGAATAATTATGTATACATGAGCATATCTAAAATATCCATAATCTGAATATGTAGCCTATAGAATTATAAGTTTTCAATTTAAATGACGATCTTATTTATATCCATCAAAATTAATGACCATCAAATCAATACAAATTGAAAAACAACAACATTAGATTCAGCAAGACAAGTAAGGCAACATCAATAAGACATGTCTAATCCTTTCTCGAACAAAACCTGGTTTTGACTTCTCTAATAGAAAGGTAGGCATAAATTGCAAAAAAAAACCATAGGCCTAGAGATATTAGCAAAAGTTGATAATCGGCAATTTCTTCTTTTGCATAAGTTTTTTCTGCGCTATATTGTACAGAAGTACATTCTTTGTCAATATCGTTTTTTAAACATGGGCTTCATGTTGGATCATCCGAATTATTTAATCGTTTTAACGGCGTTTAAACTGTAATTAGTCTGTTCAAATCACTAACATAATCTTATCAATTAGTGTGTTACAGTATATTAAAGGGAAATAATTAAAAATGTTGACAATAAATCATGTTTTTACAAAGCGTTTATGTAAAGAAAGCATTTGGCTTAATAATCCTATATGATTCTGTTAAAAGAAATTAAATTGTGTACACATTTTCAAAAAAAGATAGAAATAAATCTAGACATAAAATTATATCAAGAAAACATATAGATAGTTATAGAAAGCCTCGAAAATGTTATGACAGTTAAGACCAAATTCCTAAATATCAAACCTTAGTAGATGTGTCAAGGTCGTTGGACATACCTGGCGAGACCTTAATCCTCTATGATGGGGAATAATTACCCCTACTGAGCGAGAAGCTCTGGAAGGTTTTCATCTTCGATCAACACCAAACGAAAGCCAATAGAAAAAGTGGTCAGTTTTACGTTGAAAAGACGTCTTTTAGAGACGTTGGGAAAACGTCTTTTTCTGGTTGAATTTGATATAAGGAAAGACGTCTTTTTCAGACGTCTTTTCAACGTCATTAAGTGACATTGTTCAGACGTCTTTTCAACGTCATTAAGTGACGTCTTTTCAACGTCACTTAATGACGTGGAAAAGACGTCGGGAAAAGACGTCTTTCCTTATATCAAATTCAACCAGAAAAAGACGTCTTCCTGACGTCTCTAAAAGACGTCATTTCAACGTAAAAACGACCACTTTTGCCAGCTGGGATTAGGCTACCCATTTTATTTGTAGCTGTGACTGTAGCATTTGTCCCTCTATTGCTGCCGCGATATGACCATAGTAGTTGAAAACGGCGTAAAACCACAAGAAACATAAACTGTCGCTATCTTCGTAAATCCCCCGTTCGTCTGTCATGATCATGATTCTGAAACATGTCCTCCCTATTCATCTATCAATTTAGCTGTTCATTTGTTCATCTGTCCATCTGTCCATCCTGACAAAGGTTTTACTCAGTCATCGTCATCTGAAACACACGAGAAAGAGGAAAAAATTTGAATATCTGTTTTGACATACATTTATTAACCCATTACTGCACAGTGACACCTTATGACTCCCTCACGAGAAAATGCCTGGGAAAACATTGTGGAAAATGAAGAAATTGCTTGTTACAAGCAATTTCTTCATTTCCCACAATATCTTCTACCCAAAAAGACCAAAGAACGTACAATTCCATGTATTTGAAATCATCGTCTGAAACATCTTTGAATTTAGACCAGTCTACAATTTTGCTGTCTGGTAATGGGTTACAACGTAATGAAACAACAAAACAACAACGACGACCACACCGCCACCACCAACAACAATTATAACAATGATAACAACAATGATAACAGCAACGGCTACAACAACAACAACAATGATCACAACAACGGGAGAAACCAGAATAAAATGATCAGCAACATTTATCAAATTAAAACTGGTACATTTTCAATCGACAATAGTTATTGTAATAGGAGTAAAGTATAAAAAGATCTTATGAGGTTAATAAGTTTTGTATATTAGCATTTTCATTAGCATTCTAAACGTCTGCGAATAGGTTAAATCCTTTGATAATTGTTTTTCTTAAATGTTTGTCCTTGAAGAGTACATTTTTGTTTCAAAACAAGTTGTTTATATACTGTTGTTAAACAAGGGAGGTTGTTTTTATTTTGTTGATAATTGGTATTTTCGACAACATTTCAAAGTAGTCAGAATTAGAAGCAATAATTAATGTAAGTGACGAAATAAATGTTCTCAAGTGTACAACCTGTTTATACAAGACAATTGAAAGCGTTTAGAGAAAAGGGGAAAATGCTGGTTTTCAGTATTTTCTTCTTTTCTCCCAATGCTTTTCAGGGTACTTTAGTTATAGACTATGAATCAAAGGTTGGTTTTGAAAGGATGTTGCGTATTTTGTTGCAACACGAAACCTAAGTTAAACTCTTTCCTAGAACTTTTTGCTTGTCAATACCCTCTTGTCTGGAATCGATGTGATTTTATAAAATATAGGAAAACATAAGCAAATTGAAAAATAAAATCACAAAAGGGATTTTGATCAAATTAGTAAATTAAGGGACATCACTGAACACATTCCATGCATTCCTACCTAAACATCTTGCAATTAAATGCAAAATTGATATGATTTATAACTTCTTTTTGAGAATCAATGTTTCTACCCTCGTCGAGTGACAGTTTACCTACATTTTGTCCCATTGACATGACACAAAATATCATAATAAATTGGAAGTGTATGTCAGAGGCTATTGTTAATACAAATAAAATGAATAAAGGTTATTTCGTCGATGGGGAGTCAAAACCTCGTAACTACAGCTTGAATAAGGTGGAGTTACGAGGCTTTGACTCCCCACCGACGATTAAGTTTGCTTTGGAACACAATATTAAGGGTCAACTAAACAGTTTGACAGTGAATTTGTGCCATTGCTGGCTCCAAGTTAAACAAGTTTCTCAATGAAAATTTGTTTTATGTTCTGTTACATCATGATTATAACATGCCATAGGCATAGTTCATTTGACAGAAAGAACAAAGTTGAACACCAAAATCAACAAGACAAGTCGAAAATTTGGCGTTTCTCCCAAAACCAGCAACTTTCTCTAGACAACAAATTTTCTTCTTTGAGATATGCCAAATTAATGTGCACATTCTAATCCAGGTAGTACTACCTTCAAATGTCAATATATCACAGCGGTTTTCATAAAATTCCCCAAAGACCATTCCCGCCCATGCTTTTTCATCGGACGCCATTTGCAAAACCCACCGACTCCTATTCAGCAGTGTTTTGGGGGCATAAAACAATAGGCAGCGTAAAGAAATTAAGTGCACCTTTAAACCTGATTCATTGTTGATCTTCGAGTATGATACATTACATCGATCGCATCCTCACCTCCATATAATCGTCGATTCAAATGTCAGTCTTTAGTTTCCGGCATCTTCGGTAGACATCTTGTAAACAGTGGCTTCATACGCGCATATTCGTATCTTTGATACAAGTTATTTTTCGTGACTATTATCAAGATTTTCAGTTGTAATTATCCTATTTATTATATTTACAAATATCTATGAAATTTCGATCGGTAAATCAACAAAAAAGTTTCGCAAAATTCGGAACTATTTTCAGCGTTATTTGGTTGTGCCGGGAACCAGCATCATCGAATTTGTAAACAGACGGCATACATCGAACAGATCGGCGTAAAAAACATATTTAATGAATGTTGAGTTGTCAGAAACATTAGAATTGATATTTGAAAGGTGGTGTGCGTATTACAATCTTCCGATTTTCAAAGAATTTGGATTATGCCATTCATAAATATGAAATAATTTGCACCGGAAATAGACTCTGTTCATATCTGAAAATTTTTCGAAAAATATTTTATTTAGCAAAGACAAAACGTGCATGCATACTAAATACAATATGCATTCAGTCTCTACACAAATTAATATTTTAAACGACATAACAAATAAAATTATATCGTAGCATAATTTAAGAAATGTATGGTGTAGAGCAACGACCATTACAAATTAGTAGCGTCCGGATAATGTACCATGTTTTTCTTGTTAATTTTCTTTGCAATTACCGAGCAATACACCATTACAACAAAGGGAATGTTATGCTAACTAATAACACAATTCTGATAACAAGATACCTTTAAAATATGTTTGCACTTTTGGCATTTATATGAAAAATGTAAGTGGTGTGTCAATAGAAAAACGGGAAAAGGTTATTATTATCATGTGACATATGTCTTCACTGTAGGAGCCATCATTGATTTTATTCAGTTCATCAAATAAAGAAAAATAACAATTTTATTAGAAAACTTACTTTGACTGCTTGAGAATATGGCCAAATTTTTTTACCATACATAGTGTTTAAAAAAAATAGTTCCACCTTGAATTTCATATGAAAAATGAAGAAATGTCCAAAGTTTATTTCGTAAATGCATGTTTTTCGAAGAAAGTAACTTCATGTAAGTAGTAGTACTACCAAGTGTAGACCACGGTGTATGTTTGTGTGAAAAACTAGCCAACTTCATTCAAGGATAACTATGTTCTCGGTTTTCCTAGAAGTCGTCCTTTTTCGCAATGTTTTGATTGTGCTTTACAAGGTAAACCAGAATTAAGTTGCTTAACATCTTCTACTCATGTAGAGCTTTAATTTGATATATAATATGGCATATACATGTTCAGAATAAATGCAAAAAATAACTTTGAATTTTGTGTAGATACCGAATTTACCTGAACCTTAATATAGTGTAAAAGTTATCGCCAGAAGGGAAGACAAGGCTTGCATCAGCAAAGTACCCCTCTTTCATGAATATCTCAATAAAATTTGAATGTCAAAACACGACAATCTACGGAAAGGGGTTAAACACCACTTATAAAGGCCACACGATAATTTGATCATTTGTTTATTTACATTGACCTGTCCATTGTTATTGAAAACAGTTCACAGATTTCGATTTTAGAAAGTATTCGT
This sequence comes from Fragum sueziense, assembly GCA_963680895.1. NCBI lineage: Eukaryota > Metazoa > Mollusca > Bivalvia > Cardiida > Cardiidae > Fragum > Fragum sueziense. The sequence continues at coordinate 2,127,790 of OY804608.1, forward strand.
TTATACAAACGTCGCTGTGCAAGTCTGCGATAGCGCAGTGGAAAGACGTGGGACTTCTACTTGAACGGACCAAGTTCGATTCTACTACAAGACAGACACAAGTTTTATTTTTTAATGATTTCCATTTATTTTTTTATTCCTTTGTTTAATGTTTGCAATTTAATCCTTTTACAGACATTAATTACCGGTAAGTAGATACTCCCAATTAAAAGGCGATTCAAGAAACGCGCTTTTGAAATTTAAAAAGAAAAAGAGAAATCTTTGAGTGCTCGCTTTTTCATGCTTTTCTCTTGATGTTTTCTGCGTGAATGCGAAAGTCAAATATTTCTGGCAAAATTAAATGGCATATTTTCATAATCCAGATCTTTTTTGTTTGCACATTATTCATTTTTCTCTAAACAAGTGTTGATATGTTAAAAATATAATGATTTGTGATTTTTGTTGGAAGACCGTTTATAATAAATAAAAAAAATAAGCCTATATTCGCATATTATGTTCGTCGAGCATAATGAAAAATTGAAAAAAAAAACTTGGTGCAGTAAAAAACGCAATAGAAATGAAAAACAAATAAAATCAGAGCCGATTGTGAGTTTCGAACCAATACCAAAAGAAAGCCTAGGGTGTGAGTCTTCGACCATTACCATTAGACCACTTTGACTGTACAAATATGCGACAAATAGTATTTTTATACCCAATCAACAATAAATCAATCAACCATATCGGATAATTTACCTGGATTCCCGTACTTGATATCGACTCACCCGGGTCAGTGTAAAAATTATCGTTTTCAGTTTATATTTTGTTGCTTTATCTACATGAATTTATTTGTAAAACACCGCTTTGTTCACCTATATGATTAAGGTAGAATATCCGTAATGTGGTCATTTCTAGATTCATAAAACATCGATTTTTTTTCGAGCGGCGTCGTGACGTATCCGAACCTACTCGGGTGCAGTCGTAAACATTCGGCAGTGGAACTTTCCATCGCCGAATGTTTTCGACGACGCCCGAATAATTCCGATGTCGCGTGAATGTCATTAGAGGTGGACTACCTTAAACCACGTTCACATTTTGTTTCACGACTGTACATGTACCTCTTGTTTTCTGTAACGGAACAGAGTTGAATAAAGAACTATATTGTTATATGGATGTGTGAAAGCTAGGATGTGTGAAAGCTAGCTAGGTTTGAGCTGATTACATTATGCGGTCTAGGAAAGTTCCATCTTCTCAGACTTATTTGATTTTCTTGGAAATTCATCAAAGATTCTGTTCTGTCTAAATTTGATTAACACTTTCCAAAATAATCCCTGGTTTTGACGCCCTATTGGATTTTTCGAGCGTCGTCGTTACGTATCCGAAATTATTCGGGTGCGGTCGCAAACATTCGGCGGTGGAAAGTTTCACCACCGAATGGTTTCGACGTCGCCTGAATAATTCCGTCATCGCGCGAATCTCATTGGGGACAGACTACCTTTTTCGCTCTCCAAGTTAAGATTCTAAATCAAAACAACATTTCTTTTATTTTCCTATTTTGTGCAGAGCTACCGAATTCCTAGCAAAAAACGCTGATTATTCAGTCTCCAAATTAAGATTCTAGATTAATACTATTTTTGTTGATTTCACTATTTTATGCAACGCTACAGAAATTCTAACAAAAACGCGTAATATTCAATCTCCTAATTGAGATTCTAGATTAAAACTATTTTTGTTGATTTTCCTATTTTGTACAGAACTACAGAAATTCTAGCAGATAACAAATTAATTTCCTGTGGGAAACCTGGGAAATATCGTGCATTACTTGATTTGATCTTCATGCAGTTTAGATAAATATAGAACGACCTCAATCTTTCAGTTGTGTTTAACTTTAAAGTGACATTTCACATTTATATCATTTTTTAAAAGTATATCTTGATGCAAAGATTGTTTATTCTAATGCGTAGAAACGCTATCGGTTTTTGAAGTTGTTATTTATAAGCGAAAAATACGCCTTCTAAGTTGAGACAGAAATGACAAATTCTATATAAATCTGAACAGTTGTCCACAGCAATTTGTTTAATTTTAGCACAAGAATATATATTTCTCGTAAACGGTTCTATATTTTGGCTTGAAATTTTCAGAATTTTCATAAGAAAACATGTTCTTTCAGATAGAATAAAAGTAAGATTTATGCAAAAATAATCGTGAAACGTCACTTTAAGCTTTACTGTTATTCCAAAATTATCATTTTGGGGAGGATAATTCTAAGGAAAATCAAAGTACTGAAAGTACTGTTGGATAGCAAATTTGCTGATTATGTCTAAAGGCCTTTCTAGTTGTTAGCAATATGAATTACACAGAGTTGGATAAAAGTAATTAATTGAATTTGATTCTTTAGAAAGTTACAAAATACAAATTATGAAAGGATAATGTCTGTTCCATATCAGCAAAATATACTGAACAAAAGAGAAAACTTTACGCTGCAAGATTTCTTGTTTCTGAAAAAGTATCGAACTAAAAGCCTGATTTTATTTTTACAATATTTCCATGGCATTCGGCAATCGTTTTGTCGAAGTTTCATTGCCTTGTCTCCTTTAATGTCAGAGTTACGACCCTTAATGCATTTACAGCTAATTTCATCTAATGCCACATACGCGCGATAAACGATTCATTATTTTTACGGAATTGGTCATATCCGGGTTGCCAAAAAACCACAAAACATCTCTCTTATCACTTGTAGCAAGCTCTAAAATAAAGGTCTAATCTGTCAATTTTGTGAATTACCCCCCTTTGACATAAACAAATAGGGAATTTAAAATGTCGAATTCTCCCAGCCGAAAACGACTATAAGGCATTCTAGCACTCTTTATGTTCTCCTATACCCAATGTCATGTTCTGAAGTAGGTTTTCTTGTATAATAGACTAGTGCGACAGGTCACGGTTCATAAATCTATTAGATGTACAGGCCTGTACGAACAGGGGAGGGGGCTAGGGGGGGGGGGGGGGGGGCTAAGCCCCTCCAATGTTGGCCAAAATGCCGAATTTTCTTGACTGTAAATCAAATAAAATAACCATCTTACCGGCTATCAACGAATTCATTCAATTTCGTAGTTTTTGTTCCACTTAAAACTTCTCTTTATCACTGTATATTGAATGCACGTGTGTTTAATCGCTGTATATTGAATGCACGTGCGTCGTCATCGATTTCTCCGCATTTTGTGGGAGCCTCGTTTTGAAAATCTCGATTTGTTACTATTTTTAGTAACAATTCACATGTATACAATGTTAATTTCCCATAAACCCATTGTTTGCCTCCGGAAGTTAATCAGAGTCTTCTCTGATGAAAATTCGCTCTTCGATATTTGGATGTCGCTATTTACATCGGAGCGCTGTCCAATTCAAAAACAAAAGAAAATTCCGACACAAGTTATGTCGCTGTGTCGGAATTTTCTTTTGTGTTTGACTGGGACAGCGTTCCGTTGTAAATAGCGACATCCAAGTATCATCGAGCGAATTTTCATCAGAGAAGTCTCGGATTACCGGAAGTGTTCTGCGGGTACGGACTAAAACATAAATGAAAGGAGTCTATACCCTAATTAGAAAACATTTGATCTCTGAAAATTACATGTCTTACTTGCTAAAACATGTGTTCCGTCACTACTTTATCCCTTTCCCAAATAAGACCGGGTTTGACAGCCCGAAAAGAAAATGTTCGGGGGAATATTGGGATGAAAGAAGAAACTGCTGATAATCAGAATTTTCTACTTTAAGGGGGAATGCTCCAGTTTCCTAAATTTTTTCCCAATAATAGAATTTATTTATATTTTGTATGTTAAAATTACATGTTATTACCAATTGAAAAATACAATAAAAATGGATGGTCAGCGATCTTGTTTGAATTTTATAGACAATCGTATCACATACCACTACAGCGAAAAAATGCACAATTTCTTGCACCTGTCCAATGTCAGTAAAATGCTTATAAGATGCTGTATTTTCATCGTTTAGTCCCAAAAACGGATTTAAAGTAACGTCTTACATTTAATAAGAACAGAAAACAGCAAATATGTGCTATTATAGATGTGTAAATGTATAAAACAGCATGCTCACGTGTTCGGTTAGATCAACGAAGATGGAGTGTTTTATGTCAAAATTTGCATATTTTTGGAAATATTTCAAGTTCTACATAATAGAATTTGATAAAACTCCCTCATTGTATTAAGCAACATGTCCTGGTAATAATTCAAAAAGAAAATTTATAGGTCAGCGCGCTTATTAGTGAATTACAGCAATTTTTATCAGCTACACATGAATAAAATGACGCAAAACAGTGGTAACTGCATGCACATCTACGACTGTCTTGCTCCAAATAATCGATTTTCATCTAAAGGATATCAATTTCGCATAATGAATACACGTTTACCCTCGAAAATGGTAAATTGTAATGATGTGTTATATTATTGAAAATATGGTAGCGAAACATATTGGTACGAAACATTTAATTTACTACAGTAATGACCGAGTGTTCAGAAAAACTGGAGCATTCCCCCTTAACCTCGATATTGTCTTTGGTATTATCTACAAATAGTTCTAATTTTATCTATGTATGTACCAATTTTGTCGTCTGCTACGGCTTTTTTTTATTTTGACCAATCTGAAATGTTTCTATTTGGGAAATGGTTAACATACCAACAATGTAAATTGATTTGATTCTATGTAGACCTATTCATCTAGATCTAAATCCACGGTGGGTAACTCACATGACTTTAGGGAAGCGTTAACACCGAAAAAATCGTCCGCTTCAAGGTATGTTTTGTTTAATTTCTCAGCTTATACCCTATTGATTTTGATGAGATAAAGTGCACGGAACGCGCCCTTGAGAGGGCTATTCCCGGCTCTAACTCACTCTGCTCCAAATCCAGTGGTTTCTTCAAACATTCGAGCCAAAGTGTTTGTAAGTGCAAAACGAAAGTGGGAAGCATTCACGTGCACCGAAGAAAACTTTCGCTTGAATGTTTGAAGAAATCACGGGATCGGAGCAGAGTTACAAACGGGAATAGCCCTCTCAAATGCGCGTTCCGTGCACTTTATCTCGTCAAAATCAACAGAGTATAAGCTGAGAAATTAAACCAAACATATCTTGAAGCGGACGATTTTTTCGGTGTTAACGCTTCCCAAAAGTCACATGGGTTATCCGCCGTGATATCTATAGATTAAAAAGTTAACACCGTTTTTAAACCAAGTGGTGAAAGGATTGCTAGTCTGATTTCTATGCATTTTGAGCATACCATCACATATTCTGGTTTCCCAGATTTCTACTTTCGCTTTGAAATGCCTATAGCTACACGCGAATACTAGCAAGGCCTATTAGACAAGATGTCTATGTCATTAACCTCAAAATAACCACTTAGTTGATCAATCAATTATTGTGAACGCGATTAAATGCATGGCTTATCGAATATCATTGTTTAGTTTCGGACATTAAAACGTGTAAGAATTTGGGCATAGAAAGATTCTAAAAATAGACGTGTCCTAGTTCTTATTTTTAGCGCTTGAAGTGGGTCGCATATTTCATAGTTCAGTAAACTTGACTGACCCATTTTCAACGAAAGATATTGGACTGGCTATTGAACCGTAATGAAAGCAAATTACTACGTGATCGTTTCTCCTCTTTTAACACATGTTTAATTGGATGTTTTATCATCGGTCACACAATTGAATATCTTGTGTACAACTATAGAATTCCATATTGAAAATTCGAAAGGTTGTTCTTGTCATTGATATTTGCTTTTGATAGAACTATTTATAGTGAGGAGGACCGGAAGTAGTTGTGTGGTATGCAGAGAATGTTAAAGTGCAGAGAAGCACGACTGGAAAGAAAAGCAAATTTTGCAAATTTGCTTTCCAAAAAACCAAGAACAGAATTATGCAGTCGCCTTTTTGCCACCAGAAGTACGACGAAAGTTCTCAAAATTGTCTACAATCCCTATGGCAATCAAAGAGAAAAAAATATTCTAAACATATTTTTGTCTTTATTCATCAGCAATTCTAGTAGTCTAATTCGTTCCATATTCATTCATATTCAATAATTCGTTGGGTTTTTTTCTCAAAGGGTTGACATGGCATAGAATGTAATTGAGGGAGAAACCCCGTGATATGACCTTTTGAGATTCTTAAACCATCGCATCTTTTCGAGCGGCGTCGTTACATATCCGAACCTATTACATGTAGGCCGACGTCGTGCGAGTCTCATTAGGGGTAGACTACCTTAATGTCACACTCCCTATTAAGGTATCCGACCCCTCAAAAGCAACAAAGAGCCAGATGTGAAATTTGAAAAGTGCAAATAATTCCTGAAAAGTGTTACATTTCCATTCCAAATACAAACATAAGCATTTTTCACGGTTTAGAATTTTGAATTAATGCATCCTTGTGAAAATATTTGTCAAAATGTTCAAAATTACCCCCCTTGTATATGAATATAGAGTAAAATATTATCTGTAAATTATTTTCTTCTTGAAGCAGAATCTTGAAATCCGACACGGTGAATCAACTTATGTGAAGTGTATTTACAAGTGTGTGGAATTTTATGCATTTCGTATGGCTAGAAAGCGTAGATTTTTTCAGGATCTGTAAACCTTAAGTGTTGTTAATTCCGACACCAGTAGCATTTCATTTGAGCCTTGAAAGGAGAGTGCGTGACTGACGTTCGTTGAAATTCAATTCTATTTAATTATATTCTATGACAATCCCGGCCATAACAAATTTCAAAGGCGCATTTCTCAGTAAAGTCGCATTTCTCAGTAAAGTCGTTTTTTATAAACATTCATTAACCCTTTCCAAAACAAAAACTTTTGGGCTTTAAAACTTAAGAGCTGCTACATATACGTGTGTAACATAATATTTTTGGTAGATATAGGATTTGTTTACACTGATGATACCGAGGAAAAAGTAGGTCTAGACAAATGCTGGTTATCGGCATTTTAATCTTTTCTCCAAATGTTTCCCAAAGATTTTCTACCAATGACGTCGAAACCAGATTTCCCCTAGAGATTTTTCTAACCCTTTCCCAAACAAGACCTGGTTTTGACGTCCCTAATAGAAAAGGCTTGGGAAAACATTGAAACAAAAGAAGAAACTGCTGATAACCAGCAGTTTCTCCTTTTGTCTCAATATTTTCTATGCCATATTTTACACAAATGTTATCTCAATATTTTCAAAAATCCTATCTTTAATAACATCCATTTTGTCATTTGTGGCAGTTTTTGAAGTGGATCACCCTAAAATTTTGCCGTTTGGGAAAGGGTTAAAACGCCGAATAATACTGACAATCGCTTTCTTTTTTATTTCATTTTAATATTTCTCTGTTCTATATTCAACACAAGTCAAATTTTTTATCGGCACGAAACTTGTCGTATGTGACCGCTTTCAAATTGGACAAATAGAGATATTTGTAGTTTGTGGAAAAGTTTAAAAAATATCAAACAACCCAAGAAAAGTGCGTCTGAGATTTTGACTCCCCTATTTTACGATCGAATAAACATAGTTACACTGACAATATCTAGGAAATTCTGAGACAATTTAAACCCTTTCACAAAGGACAAAATTTTAGACTTCCCCATATAAACCCTTTCCCAAACGACACAATTTTAAGGTGATCCACTTCAAAAACTGTCACAAATGACGAAATGGATGTTATTGAAGATAGGATTTGTGTAAAATATGGCAAAGAAAATATTGAGAAAAAGGGAGAAACTGCTGGTTATCAGCAGTTTCTTCTTTTATCTCAATGTTTTCCCAAGCCTATTCTATTAAGGACGTCAAAACCAGGTCTTGTTTAGGAAAGGGTTCAACCCTTTCACAAAGGATACAATTTTAGACTTCCCCATATTCAAAAGCTGCCACAGACGACGACATAGGTGACTTTGCGTACATCAAGGTAAAGAAAGTATTAAAATAAAAGGAGAAAATGATGGTCGCCATTCGCGTTTCTTCTTGGGGCGTGGAAAGCTGTGCTTATTTATAAAAGGGCTAAATGTGGTATTTACATTTCGAATTTAATATTATCTTTTTTTTCAGAAAGAAAACATCTGTATTTCAATTTATTAAATGAATCACAATTAAATATGACATCTAATACATGTTTGAGCTATGAACGTGCATTCTTCTTTCTGTAGCAGACCCTTTTGCGGCGGATAATCACGTGACACAATATTTTCAGAAAATCTTCAATAACTTTATAAATACTGGACCGATTTGAATTCGGTTTGAAGCAGAGAATGTAGACAAACGTCACGCATGAGATGGACGTGGTTGATTTTTGAATAATCAACTGATAAAAAAGTTATTGAAGATAAACCAAAGTTTTTGTTTATCTTCAATAACTTTTTTTATCATTTGATTTTTCAAATATCCAACGCGTCCAGCTTATTCCTGGTATTTTCCCACATTCTCTCCTTCAAGCCGAATTCAATTTGGTCAAGTATTAAAAAAGATATTGAAGATTATCGGAAATTCTGAGTCACGTGATTATACACCGTGCTTTTGCGAAATATTTACGCTTATTTTGATTTTGAGGCGTCATAAAAGTATATTTTTTTGGAAAATAGTCGCGAGTATTCAACATCAGAATAAGAGTAACAAGGTTTGCGAGTCTGTCGTTGAATGAACGTCAATTCTACCAAATTAGATATCACAATGTTGTTAGAAACATTTGGTCTAGACTTATGATTCAGCACATTGTTACTCAGAATATATTCTTATTTAGGGCATGTGTTCTTATTTCGTTTATTGTCATACAATTCACATGTCTCTATCGAAATAATCCTAGCTAGCATCTTAAAAAGGGGCCTCTTACACGGAAACTCCAGAGACAAAGCCCACTGGTGATGAACTCGGCCAAAGCGAGGGATGTTTTTTCGCGAACAATGTATTCCTTCGGTGTTGTTATAAAATATCGTAAATACGGCTTAGTTAAAGCCGTAGTTACGAGATTGTATGACAATACCGACGGTTTGTCAATACATAATGGCGAACCCTGTCTATTTTAGACCAAATTCATTGTAATTAGAGTTAAAAATCTTTAAACTCACATTTTAAAAACGCAAAATATCTATACATTGTTGTAGTGAAAAACGTCCCTCGCTTTGGCCGAGTTCACCACCAGTGAAGCCAATGGCTCTGCTATTCAAATCCCATGGACGCTTCCGACCTTGTGTGACTGTCTACGGTATCACGATATTTGGACCAAAAACAGGTGAGTTTTCAACTTTGTTGTATAATTATTTGTTGTTTTTTTGTGCTTGAAAGCGAAACGAGGGAATGTCATGCTCACATGAGAATATTTATCTGTCTGTTCTCATTCTGTGGGCTTCAAAGTCGACAGGGTTTTCAGAGGATTATTGTCGCAGTGTTCTCCCCAGCCTTATAAGCTGTATCGGCCCCTCTACAGCTTCATGTAAATCAGTGCAATGCCCCTACAGCTTCAAAACTACCCCACAACTTACTTTCTTCAAAACGGTCACCGAATAGGGGGATTTATAAGCCTTTCATGTCAAAAGCTGATAAATAATGTAATCACTGGCTATAAAAACATTATGTGAAAAGAAGAAATTGCTCAAAATGAGCATTTTTTTCTTTTTCACATAATGTTTTTATTCACAATTTAATGCATAAACACTATGTCTCAATGTTTACTTTTACTTATATAATTAATTTTACTACTACAGCTTCAAATTCTTCTGCGGAGAACCCTGTGTCGTCATGAGTAGACCCGACTTGATTTTCCTTGTTACCTCTCTGCCAGCCGACTAGCTGATAGCTAGATATGCCATATCGCTGCTTTTCTGCAAATGCCACGTATCTGCAGCTTAAAACAAGCTGCAGATACGAGGTTTTCGTAGAAAAGCGACCATATAATTTATCGAGACCAAAACAAGTCTGCTTTGTTTATCTTTTTAGATTTTTCCGAAGAAAAAAAATATTCGAGAAAATAGGTGTGTGACCCCCAATTCGTCACACTGCATGAAGACCAAATCAAGTAATGCACGATATTCCCCCATCTTCGCAAGCCAAGGGTTCTACCTCCACTTTGTTCCTTACGAACCCTTGGCCGCTCGCCTCTTTGGAAATCGAAAGTACCGCCGTGCGATTTCATTGGACGCGATAGCTTTCCCATTATCCAATCAAAACACACTTTACAAGCCCTCTTTGTCAAAACGAAACAATATGCGGCTGACGTGAAAATCGATATCCGTATTTGATGCACCGCCTAACAAGTTTTAGTACGAGGCTTTTGATTGTCCAGAAATAGCAACTGCAAAGGGCCGTGGCTCTTTATCACCGAAAGGTGGCATGGTGGTACTTTCGATTTCTATAGAAGCGAGCGGCCAAGGGTTCGTAATGAACAAAGTGGAGGTAGAACCCTTGGCTTGCGAAGATGGATATTCCCCTAGATTTCCCACAGGAAATTAATTTGTTATCTGTTAGAATTTGCGACGCTTTGCAAAAAATACACATATCAACTATTGACTGAGTTTTAATCCAGAACTTCCTATTCGCCGAAAATTTTCTGGAAATTTAACTCACGCGTGTAAGTGCACACGAAATGAGATGAATATTAGCCTCTGTGGATTTAAGATGAAAATTAATACTGATAAGTTTAATAAATCCCTTTCCCAAACAAGACCTGGTTTTGACGTCCCTAATAGAAAAGGCTTTGGAAAACATTGAAACAAAAGAAGAAACTGCTGATAACCAGCAGTTTCTCCTTTTGTCTCAATATTTTTCATGCTATTTTATACACACATTCTATCTTCATCAACCTTCCTTTTGTCATCTGTAACTTTTGAATTGGACTGACCTAGAATTTTGTCGTTTGGGAAAGGGTTAACATTATGATCAGGACATATGACATTGTCTATTTTAGCTCTTTCCTTAGCCATAGCATGACTGATCAGGTACTTTTGTATTTCTAAGTTCTGGAAAGACAATGTATCAGATTCACATTCAAATATACTAAGCACAAAAATATAGGGATAATGAAACTCAATGACAAATAAGAATTAAAATTTTAAGTTTCTGGGAAGTTGTTATACTTTTTTTGGTAAAACTACTATTACTTAGGCTTTGTGTGAAAATATTGTGCAGTCACAGGTCGTTGATTTCATAACATAGGCATATACACTAAAGAGGGGTCAGCATTGAAAAATCACAAATGGGCCAAATTGGTGCATACACATGAGATTTCCGCATTTCTTAATGAAAACTAAACAGTACATATTCGCAAACAAGTCCTTGGCTGTGGAAAGATGGTTCAACATTGTCGTCTAACCGACCACCAACACTGGCAGATGTAGGAAAGCTCGAGCTTGCAGTTAACCAAACTAATGTTGTATTGAGGATTGCTGTGCTGTGCTGTGATGTGGGGCTGCATTGACCAAGCAACCGATCGGCGCGTTATTCTGTTCTTTCGCTATCATAGAGATTTTAAGTTTACTTATTGAAAATAAGCGGCATCAACATACCGGGATCTTTCAGGACAACTTTAAACATGCAGGCATCCAAATACATGGATAATCTCAAGAAACACAGATTTGGACCCTACAAGTCGTATACGCAGTATTGACACTATTATGCGATTTTCGAAACAGACGGTACTGCTACATACGCCCGATGATTAACCAGTCTATAATAGTGCGACAGAAAAGCTTTTGAATTTTTGTTCTTTAAGATGTTAAGAAACAAGTTTATTGAAGAAATTTGAGTAAATTTTGGAATTTTCGTGGTAAAAAAATAAACAAATTCCGATATCCCTATATTGTTGTGCTTAGTATAATAGTCTATTATAACCAGAAACGTCAACCTTTTGGTTATACTTTACATATGAAACCCTTGCATAAAATAAACCTTTTTTAGTACATTGAAACGACCGAAAAGAATCAGTAGAAGGCAATTTTATAAAGGAAACATTTCTAGATTATCAAATCTTGATACAGTTTCCATAATGAAATACTTTTTTTTTCTTTAGTATGGACTCAATGGCGGATCTAGGGGTGGGGTAAGGGGGTCATAACCCCCCTGGTATTGGTCGAAAATTGAATTTTGACTATATAACTTCTTATTAAAAGCTGTCATTTGGGCTTTGACTCCCCCCCCTACCCCTGGAAAAAAATCCTGGATCCGCCCTTATGGACTAATGCTAAAATTATAATCCCACTGCTTAATGTCAGTTTATTCAATTGTGTAATAGAGGAATAAAGTTCTCAGACACACTTATCTAGGATTGTTGGGGGATATATTTTTGTTTCTAATGGGATGATATCTTATTTATCGCTTCTTGAATACATTCACTGAAGTAGAGTCAATAAAACAACCCATCTTTCAACGTCTGGTATCAAACTGAATTCCGAAAAAGGACTACGTGTGTTAAACTTAAGGAAGTCTAACCCTTATGACGCGACATTGTAATTATTCGAGTGACGTCGTAAACGTTTGGCGGTGGAATGTTCCACCGCCAAATTTTTACGACGTGGCCCGAATATGTTCGGATATGTAACGAATATTAACGATGTCGCATGAAAAATTACGTCGCTTGAATCCCATTAGGGGTGGACCACCTTAGCGGGATGGTATTATATTTATCGCTTCTTGAATGTATTCACTGCAACTGTAGAATCAATACTATCACCCATCTTTTAATGTCTGTAGATTATTTGAATTCCCACATCACTGGCGTAGGAAGAGGGGGCAGGGGGCCAGGCCCTCCAATAATTTAGAAGGGTGCAGCATATCCTTTGGCCAACCCAATAATTCACCCATGAAACAAATTATTTTCCTTCAAGAAAGGTCCAGGTATAAAATGCTGTATGAAAGTGCTAGATTGCAGGAAATGGCTTCTTAAAATTAAAATTTTTTCTGGGTGGGATGCCCCCAGACCCCCTAGCAACAATACGCTTGGTCGGGTTCCATTCACTCAAACATTTGGCACCCAAATATAATGAACCTTCCTACGCCTATGCACATATGCTAAAACCTCAGAAATATGACCAACACACAATGTTAATGTATCACATATACCGACAGCAATGTTATATCTAGTATTCTTCATTATTTCCGAACACGTTCAGGGATGAAAAAAGGATGTAAATAACATATGCGATCCGTCACGCTAAAAGGGACCTTATCAGAAGTCCAAAATTCCAAGTATTGACAAGCTGATCATGCTCAGCAGAGGTCAACCAGAAAACGTATTTAGAAAAGGAACACATACTAAGACAGGTTAAACGTTCTAGTTTCAGATAATTATATTAGAGTGGAAAGTATCGGTCATAGTGTGGCTGCGCAGACTGTGCAGAGAGGCTAGGGTCGATATTTCTTCACACTTGAAATAAGGTCCCTTTTAGCGTGACGCGACACATATATTTGAGCCAGGATCTCGAAAAGGGTATCTTATGACATTTGAGAACAACATGGACCCAGACCAGTCTATGCATATGTACATACTGATCAGGACCTATTTTGTTCTTCCATAGCTTTCTCGTGGCGTGTAGAAAACTTGAAGATGTCAATAAGGAATCATTATTATACCGCATCTGTCCAAAGACTGATCTGGAAACATGGTTGTCTAAAAGCTATAATGGTCATCTTCCAGACCCTGTCTCGTATATTTCTTTTGTAAAGCAGTGCTCCATGATTATTTTCTTTTTTAATACACACGCGGCAATCACGTGACTTTGTTATGATATATTTTCCTAACTTTTGTAAACAAAAACACTCGGTAAGTACACATTTTCTCAAACTTTAAATCAACTACTTAACTGTCAGTTTTGAGATACGTACCATTCGATGCGTCGTAATCCCCGGTTTATTTGGATACCAAGATATTACCTCAAATCCCTGTCAAAGCTGAGAACATTCGTGCAAAGTACAAACATTTCTTAAGAAAATATATCACGGCATTCAAAAATACTTTGCACTAATGTTCTCAGCTTTGACAGGGTTTTGAGGGAATATCATGGTATCAAAATAGACCGGAGAGTACGACGTATCGAATGTCATGTATCTCAACATTGAGTGATAATCATTTGATTCAAAATTTGAGACAAATGTGTACTTACCGAGTGTTTTTGTTTACAAAAGTTAGGAAAACATATCATAACGAAGTCACGTGATTGCCGCCTGTGTTAATATCTTGGTACTGAACGTCAGTTTATTCAATCGTGAAAAAGAAGAGTTAAATTCTCAGACACACTTATCTAGTATTGCTATGGGATATTTATCCCCTATTTATAACGGGATGATTTCCTACTTATCGCAGCTTGAAAACATTCACTGCAACTGGAGAATCAATACATCCATCCATCTTTCAGCGTTTGGAATAAAACTGAATTCTTAAATGGGACTGTATGCGTTACACTTAAGACCTACACGTTCGTTCGTAGAGTAACACCGTATAGAAGCTGGCGAATAATTTTGCCTATGTATAAGTATATGTATTTTTGTTTAAGAATTTTAGTTTCACCAAGTTATACAATGGTATACAATTCGACGTGTACAAAATGATATATTTAATTGTGAACTAGCTTTGATTTTGAAGTCTTAAATAATGCATTGATCTCATTTCCGGTGTTTATTATGTTTGTAGCATTTGTCTTTTAAATTAGTAAAGTAAAGGTGGTTTCTAGTCTGAAATCTAGGAACTAGATCAGTTTCAAGCGACTTTCCACTTTACTCCAAGATTATTTAGTTTCAAGTCGGCTGTTTACAATCGGCGCCTCTGGCAGCCACAGCACGTTGGCTTTCAACTCTCCCGTGTACCCAATTATACATCTGGGTGAAGACGAGCAACATGGGATAGCAGGAGCGGAATTTGAACTCAGGACCACTCTATCCCGAAGCCTGCGTCCTACCACTAGACCAGGGCAACCAATTATATTGATGCTATTGCCATTGTAAATTGAATTTAATTCCATCAACCATTTTTATCACTCGACCATAGGGTCAAGTGATAGGTCTTTTCCGTAGAGTTTTTTTTTTCCTTACACGAAATAAATTATCTATCATGTTCATCAAGCGATGTAATCAGCCGTAATTAATAAATCTTTTGTAGAAGTAAATCACGCGATGACCCTTTCACCTTTATTTACAACCATCTATCTCCGCTATCATGAAAGTAATTACTCGACATGGGAAGATTATCCGTATTGTATCATTTGAAAAACAAGAGCAACTGGTTTTAACCTCCATGGTAAATAAGCTTAGAAAATCATTGAGACAAAAAGAAATATTAATAGGCTTTGTCCATAATTTTACCGTTTGGGAACGATTTAAAACAAAAGTTCACTGTTACATTAATTACACTTATTTCTTTTCCTAATTTTCCATATCGCTCAAATTTGTTTCCACATTAATCAATCAGAGTAATCGATCGTGAATAATCAAGCCATTGAAGGTTGTATGGCTTAAGGTAGAACACCCGAAATGTCGCCATTTTGAGATTCATAAAACATCGGCTTTTTTTCGGGCAGAAACGTTACGTATCCGAACCTATTCGGGCGCGGACTTAAACATTTGGCGGTGGAAAGTTCCACCGCCGAATGTTTAGGACCGCACCCGAATAATTCCGATGTCGCACGAATTTCATTAGGGGCAGACTACCTTAAATCCATTAAAGGATTTCTGGTTTGATCTTACGAAGAATTATGGTATCTATTCAAGTTCATTTGATAATGACTTTAGCGTCGGCGTCGGAGTTATATTTCGGAAAAAGGTTTTTGAAAATCGAATTCGGAGGCAGAATTGCTTGTCTCTCTGTATGGATGGTATAATTCAAAGGAAATTAGAGAAACATGCTTCATAAAGAAAATATACGCTGGTCTTTATGGATTAACATTTAATTTGGCTAAATTGTTTCTAGATTTGTTGTTTCTTTCTGAATTTTGGGATTTTTTTTATAGGATTCAGAGTTAGACCTTTTATGGGAATAGGCGAGTTTAAAAGCCTTGTGACATCGTTATGATTTGGTAATGGATGGTTTGCGCATATGCCAATTCGTTTGGGTACATGTTATCTGAATTTTGCTGAGTAATGTGGTTCAGCCTTTTGTTGTATACGAGTATGCGTACAGATATGCGTAACTGTGATAAATTAAGCAATCAATCTGAATTAAATATGGACATATTTCTTATGTAGGAGACATTTTGTTTTCATTTGTCTAAACACATGGTCCTCTAAAATTGCTGACATCGCCATTTCTAATATCTTACGTAAATGTTAATTTACATATTGTTTCTGGGAAAGTTTTGGATATAAACTGAATTTGATCGAATAAATTGGACCAGCTTTCATAGGTATGCGTTTCTAGGATTAGACGTTCCAGATGTATAGATTATATAGACCAAATACATGTAATTCAATTTATATCGCAAAATTTGCTGTTTGAATGAACATGTTTTAGATAATCTGAATTTGGCAGAAAAAATTGGTTACACTTGTTTTCTATGTACATATACACGGTGGGGATTGTGCATGATGGGATGGATAACGCATACGGACAAATTTGCCTCGCTTCAGCTATGAAATTGTGCAATAATTTTCTTGTTTCTGTGTCAATTTTCAAGCGGTTTATTGCATGTACCCCGCATTACTGAGCTCTTTCCCCAGATATATGACTTGTTTGTAGAATCTTTGTACTTTGTCCAAAAGTTGATCCCAACCGATCAGAAAAACGACAAAAAATCCAGGTCATTTTACTAGTCGGTTGGGATCGATTTTTGAGAAAAGTACAAGGAGTTTCCCGATAAGTAATACATCTGAGAAAAGCTTTCAGTAAGACGGAGTACACGCAACAAACTGCATGAAAATTGACGCTAAAATAAGAAAGTTATTGCACAAATGCTTACCTGAAGCGTGGTTAATTTGGCCGTAGTCGTTACCATTTCGCTTTCTGGTCGGTTGGGACAATATTTTGGAAAAAGTACCACGAGTTATCTAATATGTCATACATCCTATGAAAGAGCTTGGTAAGGCGGGGTACATGCAACAAACCGCTTGAAAATTGACGCACAAATAAGGAAGTTATTGCAAAAAATCTTACCAGAATCGAGATTATTTTGTCCGTATTCGTTATCCATCCCATCATGCACAATCCCCAGCGTGACATATGCGTGACCAGAACTCGTTAAGGAATTCTGTTGAATTAAGTATGAGCACGTTTCTTATGCATGAAGACATTTGTCTACAGGGTAAATTTTGCCAACATCCCCGAATTTGGTGATAGATAATCATACCTCGATTGTATTTAGCCGATCTGAGTTTTGATATGCTTTTGGCCAATAATGTGGCTTAGCTTATGTTGTATTATGTACAAAATAAGCGTGTCTATAATTTCAATATGTCTAGCAATTCTATTGAATTAGCCCTTTCTCAAACAAGACCAACTTTTGACGTCCCTGACAGAAAGAGCTCTGGAAAATATTAAAACAAACGAAGAAACTGCTGAAACCATCAGTTTCTCCTTTTGCTTCAATATTTTCTTGACTATATTGTACTCAATTCCAATCTTTATTAACATCCATTTTGTCGTCTGCAGTAGCTCTCAAATTGGACCACTCTAAAATTTTGCCGTTTGGGAAAGGGTTAAGTATGTACATGTGTGTCTTGGTTAAAGACATTTGTCTAGACACCTAGCTGATATATTGTGCCAGCATCATCATGTTCAGTGGTGTGTTTTTGTAAATTAGAATAATATGACGATTGTTTTGAGATAATCCGTTGTTTTTTTTCAAAAACGGAGGATAAGCTCTCTTTTCTGAGTATATATGTGTGACTGGAAAACATTTAGCAATTCTATTGAATTAACCCTTTCCCAAACAAGGCCTAGTTTTGATGTTCTGAATAGAACATGCTTGGGAAAACATTGAGACAAAAGAAGAAACTGCTGATAACCAGCAGTTTCTCCTTTTGTCTGAATATTTTCTGTAGCATATTTTACAAAAATCGTAATCTTAAACAAGACCCATTTTATCATTTGTCGCAGTTTTTAAAGTGGATCACCCTAAAATTTTGTTGTTTGGGAAAGGGTTAAGTATGAACAAGCATCCTATAGATAAAGACATTTGTCTATACTCGGTCACAACTACAGGCTGGTACTTTTGTTGACATCACCATTTATAGTAGGATTACTTAGTTGTCCTATTGAATTAACCCTTTCCCAAACAGCAAAGTATTTGGGTGATCCACTTCAAAAACTGTCACAAATGACAAAATGGATGTTATTAAAGATAGGATTTGTGTAAAATATGGTACAGAAAATATTGAGACAAAATGAGAAACTGCTGGTAATCAGCAGTTTCTTCTTTTGTCTCAATGTTTTCCCAAGCCTATTCAATTAGGGACGTCAAAACCAGGTCTTGTTTGGGAAAGGGTTAAGTGTTGCGTCAAAGTTATTGCTAAACCTCGTATTTCTAGCTAAAATAAAGCTCGAATTACGAAGTTTTGCAATAACATCGAAAATTAGCAAGTTCCTTGAGGACGAAGACATTTGTCAATCTACTAATCCATACCAAAATGATATATTTGCAAACATCAATATATTTGGCGATGGTTTCTTTGACTAAAGTATTATGAACAGATTGTTTTAAGATAATCGTAACTTGGTCAAATAAGGTGGTCATGCTTTCTTATTTATGTAAGTATGCGTGATTAGAATAAATCAGGCAATTCTAGTGAATTAAGTATGAATTAGCTTGCTATCGATAAAGACATTTTCCTAGACGCCAAGATAATATTTTTGTCTACATCGGCGCATAATTTCGTGGCCTGTTTTTTTTTCAGATAACAATATGACGGTTGTTTGAATCTGATTTTTGCCGAAAATGTGGTTACGCTTTTTTCATGTACATATATGCGCGATTAGAATAAATCAGGAAATTCTACGGAATTGAGTATGAACAAGCTTGATATGGATGAAGACATTTGTCTGGACACTTAGATGGTGTCATCAATTGTCTTCAAAAACATCGTAACTACAACTTCTTTTAATATTCACCTACGAGGTTTTAGATGAAAAGTAGCGATTAATTCCACATCACAATACCGGTATTTGCATGGCTGCTTTATGTAAATAATTTTCTTTCTTTGATTTCTGATATGCTAATAAGGAAATATTTTTTTCTACAAGACAAATGTAGGTCTAATATTATGATACATGTATATACAAGAGAATAAGGAGATTAATACTCGGTCGTCGGGAATTTCACATGACTAAACAAGACAATTCATTATTTACGATCAGTTAACTCGGTTGGTGAAACTTGATAATAACAGGGAAATATATCAATTAACAAGAAACAGTGTCATTTCCATGTACAAGTAAGTTTGCAATGCTATGTGTCATTATTTACCAATAGTAGGTCACTGTCTTATTGATTTCTACAACAAAGCTTTAAGATTAATACTTATTTTTTTACGACCGAGTAACTCTCTTGATGAAATGAACGAAAACAAAAATACTGAAAAGAAAAGAAAAAAAAAGAATTTCATAGATCTAGACAATTTTAGTCATGAAATTATAACATATGCTGACAAATAAACAAGGAAACAAGCGCTTGATTTCTAATACAAGTTTGCATATGTTGGTTCGTTTCTGGCAGGTGTATCACATATGCAAGTTTCGAACCATCACATGCAGAATTGTTGGATGATGAGAATAATATAGAAGAAATGTGTAAACATGTGTCAAAACACTGTGACCGGACTACATAAGTCTGCAACCCTATGTTAAATTTGTAACGCTGAGATCAAGTTAGACTGTTTTTTTGTAGAACTATATATTCCATTCATAGATGTAACAATGTAACAGAGATCAATACTAGGTCATCTGGGTAATTGACTTCTACAAAAAAGCTTATAAAAGGTTTATTATTTACGATCGATTTACTCTGTTGATGAAAGTTGATCTTGGCAAAACAAACGAGGCGGAGAAAATAACATTTCTTATTGGAACATTTTTTCCAAGCTCAAGTTATGGCAAATGACATTTCCGCAAAATATCACAATAAGGATTCGAAATTGTATACCAGGCAAAAGTACATAACGAACAGCTTCAATACCTTAACCCTTCTCATGCTGTTCACATCAATTTACAGTTGTGACTGAAGCTTTTGCAGGCAATATAGACTAAGATCAGCCTGCACAGACGTGTAGTCTGATCTTAGCCTACACTGCCTGCTTTTCACTCCATTACTGTGGAAAAATCTTGGGCTTATCTAATTGTATTGTCTCTTAAATTGGCAGTTTGTTTGAAACAAAATTTAAAGTTAGCATGGCAAGGGTTGATCAGCGGTTCAACTCTTTATTAAAATATTGTCTGCCATTTGAATGAAAGCGTAAACACAATGTATACAACTTTCAAAACTTATGAATGGATCAAAATGAAATAGTCAAATCCATTCAAGTTGATTGGGCTTGGGCCAAGTGTTGAAATCTGATATCGCATCTTTAATACCAGAATTACCGGGGCAATTGCAAGATTGCTATTGATTTCAAATCAGCGAGAGCATTCAGGCATCGATAAATAGAAAATTATCCTCATAGATAAGAATTTACCTTGAGATCTGTTTTCGTCTTTTTCCTGACGGTATATATTGACATAATTCTATAGTGTATATCGGGTTTTCGAAATAAAACCTGGCTTTAATCATTTCTTTTAAATTCCGTTTAAAGTGGCATTTCACATTTATTTCATTTTTTAAAACTATGTCTTGATGCAAAGATAGGTCATTCTAATGCTTAGAAACGCTATCAGTTTTTTGGAGTTGTTATCTATAAGCGAAAAATACGCCTTCAAAGTTGAGACAGAAATGACAAATTCTATATAAATCTGAACTGTTGTCCACAACAATTTGTTTAATTTTAGCACAAAAATATATATTTCTCGTAAACGGTTCAATATTTTGGCTTGAAATTTTCAGAATTTTCGCAAGAAAACAAACTCTTTCAGATGGAATAAAAGTAAAATTTATGTAAAATAATCGTGAAATGTCACTTTAAAGAAACAGTTTTGTAAAACAAGATCAACAGAAGAAAATGCTTACAGTTTCATATTACATTTTCTTCATTTTTCTCAATACGTCTTTTATTAATATAGAAACATTGTTTCTGTCTTTTTAGACACTCCGATTTAGACAGCTGAAATAATTTCAGTGCCATTTTGCAAAGGGCTACATTAATTTAATATCATTACGGTAATTTGAACTTTGTTCCTCACGTATGTTAGACATGCAGCAAATAAGAGGGTTTCTGGTTTGAACCACTGATTAAGACCGAAGTTTTGACAGTTTATGTTTGTCCAGGAACATCTCCGTAATTCAAGGAGCCGAGAGTCGATGTACTCATTGAAAGTGGAACAAAATGGATCAAAACTGACAAATAAAAGAACTCTGACATTATACATATTTTGTAGCACACGCGATTTTAATCATAAAACCAGCCGCATTTAATTGTTCTGTCGTTTTTACCATCACTTTTATAAAGACGAAAAGGCCCTTTTTATATTAACTCCAATTTGTAACTAGAATATCAAATGTTTCATTATTGAAAAATAAAGCAGAACGTCTTTAATTGCTTTTCGTTAAGGAAAGTCTTCAATAATGAAAAGAAATGTGACTTTGTAACATTATCTCTTAGATAAATTCCAGAATTGTTCAATTGTCTTACAAATGTCAGATGGTCATAGGTACTTTGTTAGTAAAATAATCATGTACCATTGTTACACCGCAAATTAATGGAACTGTACGACAAATAGAAAAAAAACATCAACTGATTTAAAGAAAATAGAGTTGTTACCAAGGTAAAAGATGGAAACTTTTTTATGCTTCTTTTTATGTTAGTTTCTATTTTCTTTGAAAATAATCGACCCATTCCTTTTAAGACCTGTTTTATCAGACCTATTGAATTATGTTCACTCGACTCTTTTTCATAACATAGAAGAAGATAAATATATGGCTAAAACAAAAGATGAAGACTTATATGTTAATGTTGAATTTAATTAAGGATGCATTTGAAGCTGGTAAAATATTTCAGTACAAAATAATTAAAAGAATACAAACTCCGTTTTTTATTGTCCGTGATCTGTGTCTTGTCAAACTGAACAAAATTAGTTTCTATTCTGATCATGAATTAGCATCTACTTTGTCTAAATATGAATTATTTACCAAAACTTGATTAATGATGATAGTTAATCGACCTTTCCGCTAATGCCCCATTTTGTAGTGCTACGTTGTATTCCATGGAAGCAGGTCTTGGAATTTTAGTAAATGGTTATTCTCTTTGATATAAGGACAGAAAATGCATTTTGAAAGAAAAGAAAAAACAATTACAATGTTGTTTATTGGATGAGAAGCATGCAAATATTTCCAGTTGTAAATATTAACAAATTGGCGAGCCAATGAGAAGTGTGAGCTATAACAGTTTCCCTTAACCCTTTCCCAAACGGCACAATTTTAGGGTGATCCACTTTTTAAACTGCTACAAATGACAAAATGGATGTTATAAGAGATAGGAATTGTGTAAAATATGGCATAGAAAATATTGAGACAAAAGGAGAAACTGCTGGTTATCAGCAGTTTCTTCTTTTGTTTCAATGTTTTCCCAAGTCATTTCGATTAGGGACGTCAAAACCAGGTCTTGTTTAGGAAAGGGTTAAATTTAAAGATACAAAATATATGAACTACTGAATTTATGTGTTCCTTTAACCATTTTTTGAGCAGCGTATAATAATACAAACACTGAATGGTTCTCGTATCACTTTGGTGATAAAAATTCTTAGCAAAACACTTTTCGCGGTATAAACACTTTTGTGTTGTTAACATTGGATTTTGTAAAAAAGAGAGAGCAAAAAGAAAGAATATTCAAAATGAAAAAGAAAAGTTTTGATAAAGAAAAGAGACAAAAACTACAAATATATACACATGTCTGTTCTGCTTTTCAGTTGTTCAAGAAAAGAAATTATTATACTGATTCTTTCCATTTCGATACATATATCTATGTACAACTAAAGAATGATGATTGGCCATGCACATTCATCGAAATTCTACAACAATCACCACCATTAACATTTTGTAAATTAGATGTCACATTTTTAACTTGCCTACGACCTAGAAATACAAACCCGTCTCGTTTCTCATATCTATTCATTTATGTTGTAAATTTTTAATACAAACGTAATCCTTGCTCTTATGGAGCAAATTGAGCAAACAAATCTAGCAAATGACAAAACTCAGAAAAAAGATCTCTTCAATTTGATTGTGGTTTCAATAAATGTAAAATAAAAGACAATAAAACATCTTTATATAACGTTTTTCGTGGTATCACACATTGTTATTGGTTTCTATATTCTCAGGGCTTTTATTTTCCTTCAATCCAAATTTCATCAATTTAGACTATTCCAATTTGAAAGCGTTGCCAAAGAAACAATTTGTGAATTATTAACTACATAAAATATTGAGACAAAATGTGAAAATGCTAGTTTTCAGAATTTTCTTTTTTGTTTTTGTATTGATCAATGTCTTCACTATCTTCTTCTAATATACGTGAAAGCCGTATCTTATTCTGGGAAAAGGACAATGAAAAAACTTGTAGAAAAAGAAATGATAGCATACTTCACGGTGTATAATCACGTGACTCAGAATTTCCGATAATCTTCAATATCTTTTTTAATACTTGACCAATTTCAATTCGGTTTGAAGCAGAGAAGGTGGGAAAATGCCAGGAATAAGCTGGACATGTTGGATTTTTGAAAAATCAACAGATAAAAAAGTTATTGAAGATAAACAAAAAATTGATTTTCAAAAATCAACCACGTCCATCTAATGCGTGACGCCTGTCCACATTCTCTGCTTCAAACCGAATTAAAATCGGTAGCATATTAACAAAATGATTGAATATTTTCTGAAAATATTGTAACACGTGATTATTCACCGTGATCCTTACTCACCTGCAATGACAGTATATATTATCACAATTATAACTGATATGAGCAAGGCAATTCCTATCGTCAAAAACACGATGTTTAAAATCTTCTTTAAAATCCGGTATTCTTGCGGGTTGCTTCCCGCCAAAATTAAATCCGCATTCGGATTGCCTTTCATCCGATCGTCTTGGAGGCACATAATTATCCGATGCCATATTGTTTTCTTTTTCACTTTATGTTGTTTATTTCCTTCCGTATCTGTGATCACGACATCAATTCCGCGCGGATCCATTTCCGACTCGAGGCCAATATTATCACACTGTAGCCCACTTGTTGCTTGCCCCGATATCCTGTCTGTTATGTTACTATTTATAGCACTATTGGAATTTGAATTTTCTGAGATGGGATAACTGCGCATGGCATTTGGTCCATTCATCAAGGCAGTTGGAAGCTTGTTGATATTAGTCCCCGTGGCGTTTGCTGCACTATAAGCGTTTGGTTGATATGGACGGGTTTTTACATCCGGGACTATGATGCGGTTCTGGTAGTACATGGCGCTCCGTAACATGGTAGTTGTAGGTGGTCGGCCGGTAGATGTGTTGGGGTTTGATTTAGCGCCGCTGTAGGATGAGCTACTAGGGGAGTTAAGGCTCTTGTTGCTCACTGCTTCACCCTTCGGTGAACGTTGTTTCCTATCAACCTGCGTGCTCATTGTCCTTACTCACTGGCAATGGCCGTCACTGAAAAGATACAATAGACAAATGAGCCGCGATCTGGATAAAGTAGCCTGGCTCCTAGGCCGTGAGAATGAATAGGCCAATAAATAAATTTACAATGGTACTTCATTCCTGCTGGAAAAATTATTTACTTAAATTACTGCCCTTCTCGTTATAATCTCACGATCCACATTTACAGAGAGTATGATAGTGTGGAAAATAAGATGTACATTGTTTACATATATTTTATCAAAAATCAGATCAGTCAGACTGGAGCCAGTCTATGGATAAAGGTCCCTTATGACATGCTTCGTAACCATACTGTGCCTTAATGCAGCCTGACTGGGATCCATGCTGCTCTCTTGCTGCTGCAACTGGTCATAAAGAAACCATTGGAGAACAACATGGTTCTTGGTCAGACTGCGTGTATACGCAGGCTGATCTGGAACCATGTTGGGCTCATAAACCTTAATAGACCTTTTTCCAGATCCTGGCTCAAAAACAGATCATACGTCTCTACAATGAATAACTTTTAAATTAAAGTGACATTTCACAATTATTTTTCATAAACTTTACTTTTATTCTATCTGAAAGAGCATGTTTTCTTATGAAAATTCTGAAAATTTCAAGCCAAAATATTGAACCGGTTACGAGAAATAAATAATATTCTTGTGCTAAAATTAAACAAATTGTTGTGGACAACAGTTCAGATTTATATAGAATTTGTCATTTCTGTCTCAACTTTGAAGGCGTATTTTCGCTTATAAATAACAACATCAAAAAGCTAATAGCATTTCTACGCAGTAGAATAAACAATTTTTGCATCAAGACATACTTTTAAAAAATGAAATAAATGTGAAATGTCACTTTAAAGCTGAAAATGAAGAAAACGAAAAGTTCTCCTTTGTCTGCTGTGTATGTCGTCTTCTATCTTCTAAACATTTAAACAGGCTCTATTTACGAGGATTTGGAGGAAAATCCTCAACGTTAGTCTGAATAGAAATATCAGATGTGTTAGGCTTTGATTTATTGCCATCACAGAAACAGAAAGACTTTTTGTATGTTCCTTCTATGAAAACACTTTGTTGCCTACATACTGTGCAACTTATTAACATTTTTGTGCAATATTGTCCCGTGATTTATGTTCTGTTGGAGTTGTCAAAAGGTAGGTTTATCACTGTTTACGAAAGGAGTTTAAAATATTTCACTACTAGAAGAAGTACCATTATTCTTTCTTTTTCTATCAAATTTTAATGTCGTATATAAGTCTCATAATGTAATCTACTAGACTTTAGCATTTTGGGAACAAACAAACATAATGGGCATATGAAATTCTGTATTTTGATGCTTCCAATCTAAACGATCCTCACGCGTTTCTGGGATGAAATGACAATAGGCACTGGTGAAGCTAGCCGAAAAAAGAGTGTACGCATAACGCATGCCTAATGTATCAGGAGAGGTTTGATGGCGGGTTCCATATTACTGGCGATGGGTCTTGCAGGCATCTCCCAGAAAATGTGATGCAAATGCTTATGAAAACATACCAAATGTCCACCAGGAGCCACGTTCATTCGTGGCTCCTGGTGGACATTTCGTATGTATTCTAAAGGCAGTTCAGGTGTTTATTTCCCCAAAAACAAAAATCCACATTTTATATATAAAAAAATGAATGTACGCAAATGCGTTTTTTTCTACGGGTTGCTTCGCCTATGATAGGGCAAGTAAGTGTTAGTCTTGTTATATGGCATACAAGACATCGTTATCTCGAGTTAAGTATACAAACATTTACGAGACATACTATAGCTCACGATAACTGACCTGGCAGAGCATCTCTAGCTAACCACTAGAGATGCTCTGCCAGGTCATTTAATGTGAGCTATACTCTATTGACACAAACCTGCCAAAAACAACCCGTTCGAACTTAAGATCACAAACACACACAGAGAAAAAAATTGAAGAAGCGAATGTTACTCCCACTCGGACCGTTCTCAGTCTAAAGTAAACAAAATAGAATTCGAACAGATATTCCAAAATTAGTTTCTCCTCACATAATTATGCAAGTCTGTCCAATTGTATCTATCAACATAACGATGTATACGTTGAATGTTTTACAATATGCTTTAGATGAGCTTGGCGTGTCTTCGTTTACGTTTCTTTTATCAAAGACTTTCGTTTTGTCTCTTTCTTGTTTCAAACACGAAACATTTGAGCCGGGATCTGGAAAAACGTTTCTTAAGGCATCTGAGAACAACATGGATCAGATCAGCCAGAGCATATGCACAGTCTGATCCAGATCCATATTGTTCTCAAATAGCTTGTTTATGATCAGTAGCAATTGTAAGTTAATAGATTGGATCCATTTTAGATTGTTTTAAGGGGGAATGCTCCAGTTTCCTTAATTTTTTCCCAATCATAGAATTTACTTATATTTTGTATGTTGAAATTACATGTTATTACCAATTTAAAAATGAAATACAAATGGATGGTCAGCGATCTTGTTTGAATTTTATAGGCATTCGTATCACATACCCCTACATCGAAAAAATGCACAATTTCTTGCACCTGTCCAAGGTCACTAAAATGCTAATAAAATGCTGTATATTCATCGTTTAGTCCCGAAAACGGATTTAAAGTAACGTCTTACATTTAATAATAACAGAAAACCCAAAATATGTACCATTATAAACGCGCAAATGTATAAAACAGCATGCTCACGTATTCGGTTAGATCAACGAAGCTGGAGTGTTTTATGTCAAAATTTGCATATTTTTTTGGAAATATTTCAAGTTCTACATAATAGAATTTGATAAAACTCCCTCATTGTATTAAGTAACATGTCCTGGTAATAATTCAAAAAGAAAATGCATAGGTCAACGCACTTCTTAGTGAATTACAGCAACTTTATCAGCTACACATGAATAAAATGACGCAAAACAGTGGTAACTGCATACACACTTACGGCTGTCTTGCTCTAAATAATCGATTTCCAACTTGAGGGAATCAGTTTTGCATAATAAATACACTTTTTACCGTCGTAAATGGTAAATTGTGATGATATGCATACAAAATAAGGTATCTCTTTATTCAAACCAGAAGGTCATAGACCCATGAGGTATATAAAATGTACAGCAGAATATACAATATGGCGGACATTAAAGATTGCCTAAAGTATTCTGGGGGTTTTGTTGCTTTTGTTGTTTTTTTATAGCAGATAATACTCACAACAGTCCATTGCCATCTATCTTGTTCGAAACGAAATAACAAGACAGATAAATGGGTTGTTGTGAGTAATGACATGAAAAAAGAAGAAAATATGTATTAGTGCAATTATTATGTACTGCATTAAATTCAAGCAACAGAACCAATTATCTACAATAGAATGAATGAAATTGTTGTGGAAAAGGGAGAGAACACCAGTAATCAGCATTTTCCTCCTTTTCTTCAACATTCTCAGAAATTTATGTAACAATTACACGATCCAATTTGTATTGTCAATACAAAGTAAATCCGACTCTAAGAGTATACATTTTCTTTGCTTCAGTGAAATATGATGTTGAAAAGGAAGGAAACGCCTGAAAATGCGTTTTTCTTCAGTTTCCTCAATATTTTCAAAATTTTAACAACAAGTATACAACATACTTTAAATAATTAAAACAAAATTTTGGAACAACGTTAGAACAAACTGTTACACCCAACTTACTATATACTTTAACCCTTTCCAAAGGACCAATGTAAGATTGTTTAATCTCAAACTTTTTGCAGATTTTATGCAGACGACAGAATTAATCCGACTCTAAAATATAAATTCTCATTGGTAGGATGAAAAATGTCGTTGAAAAGCGGGAGACGCCATTAATCAGCGTTCTCCTCGTTTTTCCCAGCATTTTCCAACATTTTAAACTGAAGAAATCAACACATTATACTTTATTAAAGCATCATTTTGGTGTAACACTAGAACAAACAATTACATCATTTACATTAAACTTTAAATAAGACCTTTTCAAAACGACAATATTTAGCATTGTTTGATTTTAGGTTTTATGCAGGTGTTTTGCAGGCGACTTAATTAATCAGACTCAAAGAAAATAAATGCTACGTGTACATGTATATGATAGAATGAAAGGTGTTTTGAAAAGGGGAAAACATGCTATAATCATTATTACTTGTTTTATCATTATCAGTTTATATACATCATATCTATGTCTTATACTCTCCTATAAGCGACCTCATTTCTTAAGATGAAAGCTTTGTTTACATACTTTCCGAGCATTTTCAATAAATTTTCGTTATCTGTAGTGAGTAGAGCTATAAATTTCTGCATGTTTGGTGTTTTCCAGTAATATTTTGGAATAAATTGCTTTCTTATATCGCTGTAGAGTTGACATTGTAAGACAAAGTGATATTCATCTTCAAGAATATTACAGACAGAACATTTGCGTTCATCAAAAGGCGTACTGACAGGTCTATTCCATCTCCCAGTCTCAACAGATAATCTATGTGATGAGACACGGAGCTGGGATAAACTCGTTCTTACTTTAACGTTTTTTATTACATCAAGATATGGTTGAAACTTAAAACTAGCAATGTTTTTATAAAAAATAGCTCTAGTGGAATTATCTAATCGACTCGTCCAATTCTGATAAAACTGATCTTGAATTCTCTGTTTTGCTAAATGGAGGAATAATTTAGCATTACAAACTGTTTGAAAATGCCAAACATCCGAAAATCCTAAAGAATTAAATAAATCCCTACATAATGAACACCAATTTTTACTATTTGGCTTTTCAGCGATATCTTGTAATAATGTGTTATATGTTACTTTTATTAATTTCTTGTCGTCAGCTAAGATAATTTTGGCCCAGAATTTGATAATATTATAAAATCTATAATTTTGAAGTGGTACTCGACCTAACTCTCCATATATGAAATCATTTTGACAACTCTTTTTTACCCCTAAAATTCGTTTGCAGAGTTGTAAATGTACTTTTTCCACTGCCGGTCCACTATGAAAACCCCATACTTCACTTCCGTAGTTAAGTATTGGTAAGACTAGCTTATCAAAAAGTGATAGTTTGTGTCTTATTGTTACATTTGTAAATCTCTGTAAATATTTATTTAGTTTGAATATAGCCTTTAATGATTGGCCTGCCAACATGTTTTGTGCATTTGAGAAGGAACCTCCAGATGAAAAAACAATACCTAGATACACAAATTTATCTACAATTTCAACATTATGTCCGTTATAGCTAAAAGAAATATCGTTAGGAAGTCTACCACCCTTCCTGAATATAACAACTTTGGTTTTTGATGTATTGACTGATAATTTCCATCTCTCGCAATAGTTTTGTAGAAGATTTAAATTAAGCTGTAGTTCATTTGCACTGTTTGCAAAAATGACAATATCATCAGCATATAATATCAAAAATAGTTTGAACATGTACATGTCAATGCCTTTTTGTTTATTTTTAATAAATATCTCTTCGATATCATTGATAAACATGGAAAATAAAAACGGAGACAAGCATTCTCCTTGTCTGACACCCAGGGTGCTTTCGAAGCTATCACTTAATAGGTTCAAACATTTAACACGTGACTTAACATTACTATATATAGATTTGATAATATTGAAAATGTTTCCCCTTAAACCCAATTTAATTAGTTTCATCCATAAGTTTTCTCTAGAGATATAATCGAAAGCTTTGCTAAAAATCTATAAAAGCACAAAACAATTGTTTACCATTATTTATCATATGATTGATTATACCATGCAATACGAAGATGTTATCTGTTGTACCCATATTTTTCCTAAATCCACCTTGCGCTTCTATATAAACGCTGTATAGCTCAGCCCAATCACAAAGTCTGTTGTTCAGAATACGGGTAAACAGTTTGCCTAATGTGCTTAGAAGAGTTATCCCGCGATAATTATTTACGTCGTTTAGGCTCCCCTTTTTATGAAGCGGAATAACAGAACCTTCTGACCAAGATTCGGGAAAATATCCTAATTCAAAAATTTTATTAAAAAGGGCTAAGAGAGATGGGGAAAGACTATCTTTCCCATGAATGAAAAATTCATTATTATATATGTTATATCAATGAAAATATGGTAGCGAAACATATTGGTACGAAACGTTTAATTTACTACAGTAATGACCGAGTGTTACGAAAAACTGGAGCATTCCCCCCTTAAACCACAGGCTTATCTCCAAACTCAATTTTCCAAAATGCTATAGAGGCCCTTTTTCCAGACTCCGGTTCATTTCTATTTTATCATACAACTGATACATCAAATGGATTCATCTGAGAAAAGAGTCACGAAACAATATGTCAGATACAGCTGTTCTTCATGACAAAATTGTTTTCTATCCCCCAGGACCGATTCCAACTGGTTATTAATTTCTATTCTCCCCAGGTTGTCAATAGATATGGAAAACATTGAAGTTGGCGCATTCCCACAAGTTACGATGCTATTTGGCGCCCAGCAAGAGAAACGTTTGTGGAAACCATTGTGGAAAATAAAGAATTTCCATATGACAATCATTTCCCTAAATACCATAGTGATGTTGACTCAGAAAGACAAAAAATATTAAACTTAATTTTCTAGATATTGTCGTCTGCAACATATTTGAACTTGAATCAGTCTAAAAGTTAGCTGTCTAGTTAAAGTGACATTTCAGAATTATTTTTACATAAATTTTACTTTAACCCCATCTGAAAGAGCGCGTTTTCTTATGAAAATTCTGAAAATTTCAAGCCAAAATATTGAACCGTTTACGAGAAATATATTTGAACAAATTGTTGTGGACATTTCTGTCTCAACTTTTAAGGCGTATTTTTCGCGCTTATAAATAACAACTTCAAAAAAACTGATAGCATTTCTACGCATTAGAAAAAACAATATTTGCATCAAGACATGCTTTTAAAAATTGAAATAAATGTGAAATGTCACTTTAAAGGTTAAGATCTTAGAGACAAGCAGTCAACCAGACAAGCCTACATATAAGTATAGTCTGGTCAGGACCTAAGATGATCTATTACAGTGTTCGACGGATAATGGAAAAAGAAAATAAGATGGACACTGACCATACTGGATACTGGATGTGTTTTCCAAAATCGACATACATTTTGTCAATGTCATTGGCTTGATTTTAGAAGGGATTACATACAACCGAAATACCCTACGTTGTTTCATTTGCTAAAAGTTCGGACATCGTGAAAAGAAATGTAACAATGAAGAATCATTCCTCCGATGTGCTGGAGATGTGCAAATTGTGAGCAAATACGAAGGGTAATGGACTGATTTTAAACACGGTGTATAATCACGTGACTTAGAATTTCCGATAATCTTCAATACTTGACCAATTTGAATTCGGTTTGAAGCAGAGAAGGTGGGAAAATGCAAGGAATAACATGGGCATCGTATATTTTTAAAATATAAACTGATAAAAAAGTTATTGAAGATAAACCAAAATTTTGGTTTATCTTCAATAACATTTTTATCAGTCGATTTTTTTAAAATTCAAGTACGTCCATCTAATGCGTGACGACTGTCCACATTCTCTGCTTCAAACCGAATTCAAATCGGTCCAATATTAGCAAAGTTATTGGAGATTTTCTGAAATTTGTGTATCACGTGATTATCCACCGTGTTAAAGCGGATAACATAACCCGCTTGTACGGGTGCTCGTCAATAAAAAATGGAATTTAAAGTTCAAGGTCATAAGGCCAATGGTCATGGTCGGAAATAGTAGGTCTTTACCGAAGATATCCATGTGTGAAATATCAATGATCTATCTCTTTATAGTACAAAAGAAATAAGCCAGGTTAAAGGTCTACCAACGAGATAATGTAACATTTTACCTTGTAGGAACAAAATCAAATGGATTGAACAAAATTAAACAGTTTTTTAGGAAAAGAAATAGTAAGGAATTTGTACAAAGCAACGTTTAATTATTCTCTCAGCTAGTATAATCAATAGCGGTTAGATTTCTGCACTAAACAAATACAATTGTTATTAACATTTAGCTATAAATTGGATGCCGTGATTGTTTAATTTGGCAGAATTGTCTGTCTTGTCATCGAATTCCTGAAAATAGATTTGAGATTTGAGATTTTACATCTTCGGGCGTCATCCGTAGCAACGGAAATTGACGTCAATTTTCGTTGCTAGGGAGGTAGCCTCGAAATTGATGAGGTTATCTCTCGTTAATTTCCGTCGTCAAGGATGACGCCCGAAGATGCACGAACTGCTTTATAGTTAATGATAGGTTGTAATCCTTAACCCTTTCCCAAACAAGACCTGGTTTTGACGTCCCAAATAGAAAATGTTTGGGAAAACATCGAAACAAAAGAAGAAACTGCTGATAACCAGCAGTTTTTCCTTTTGTCTCAATATTTTCTGTGCCATATTTCACACAAATTCTATCTTTAATAACTTCCATTTTGTCATTTGTGTCAGTTTTTGAAGTGGATCACCCTGAAATTTTGTCGTTTTGGAAAGGGTTAAGTTATTCCATCGATCATTAAATACCAAACAATTCTTGCAATTTAAGTGACATCAAACCCTATCTTTATAAGCATACATTCTTTAGCTTTTATTTCAGTCACTGTAACGCCTGTAGCTCTAATATATAGGAACAGCAAAACACTTCGCCATGAAAGGCTTAATTATTTTCTCGGCAAGTACAATCAATAGCGATAGTACTTCAACGCTACAAAATAAGTACAAAACAGTTATTAACTTTTGGCAGTGGAGGGGAAAAAGATCGGTTTATTAGGAATGTGTTTCCTTGTTGTTTTTTCTCCAGAATTGTCCGACTTTGGAATCGTCTGAAATCTTTAGACAGGTCTTGCATTTTGCGTCCATGAACCACAGGCCCGTATCAATCAATTTCAGTATAATGTGTGTGTGTGTGGGGGGGGGGGGGCTTGGTGTTTTGAGTAGTTATTTATAACATGACTTGGGCACATAAACGGTGTTCAATTCAAATATGGATGGTTGTTGGTCTGGTTTCTATTTGTATAATTTGTTCGGTTCTATCAAATACATGTAAAACTTAGCTAGCATGGTGTTCTAGAAAAGAACAATTTCTAAACTGGGAAAACCCAGACCACTCCAATTTGAGGTCTGTTACAGACGACAAATTTATCTTTGAAACGAGCAAATAAAGAATGTATGCAATAACAGAATAAGAGTAGTCAGTTCCAGGTCTTGTTTGGTTGTATGGAGTTTTACGTCCCACTCAACAGCTAAGGTCATATGGAGACGGGACCTTGGTTTAAAGTCTCATGCGAAAGACTGGAGAAGCGGGGGATCGAACCAGAGACTCATGTGTTTCAAGTCCAGCGCGTTACCACTGCACCACATCAGGTCTTGTTTTGGAAAAAGGTTAATTATTTTCTCAGCACGACGAATCAATAGCGGTTACATTCCAGCACAACACGCGCTAAATTGTTATTAACCCATTACCACACAAGACTCCTTTTGACTCCTCACAAGATAATGGCATTGGAAAACATCGTGGAAAATGAAGAAATTGCTTGTGACAAGCAATTTCTTCATTTCCCACAATGTTTTCCATCCAAAAAGTCCTAAAAATTAAAAATTCCATTCACTTGAATTTGTCGTCTGCAGGATCTTTCAATTTGGACTGCCCTAAAATTTTGTCGTTTGGTAATGGGTTAACTTTTGGCGGTAAACGGAATAAAACGATCATTTACTTTATTAGGGAAAGTTTCACATTTCTCGACCGAATGACAGAACTATGGATCATAATTATCCTTTTCCCAAATTAGGTCGGGTTTCGACGTGCCTTAGCCAAAGTGCTAGGAAACCATGGAAGCAGGAGAAGAACATGATAAAAATCTGTATTTTCTCCTTCTGTCCCAGTATTTGCTATTTTAATGTACAGTGTAGCACTCAGAACATATTGAGACAAAATAGAAAACGATAATCACCCAAAATAATGCTATACCAGGGAAGGCAAAACGTTTTCTCTTGTAAAAAGAAGTAGTGTTGTAGTTCTAAAACCTTCACTTTCGAAACCTTAAGAATACAGGTAGGGCATAAACACATGTACGTGTAGCAAATTGGTCTTAATCTAGTACACTCAACAAATAGAATTATTTCCTAGGGAACAAATCACGACCATTTCATAAAGACAGGTTTCCTGTTGCTAACCAGCTGCTAACCCACATAAGTTAACGATATCAAACCATTGGAGGGTGACATTTTGTCTGCGAGGATATTTGCCGCGACCAAGTATCGAACCCAGGACCTCTCGTGTTAGAGGCAAATGCGCTACCAACTGCGCTATGACCTTAGAAAAAAAGTAAAATGTTAAGAGTTTTCATACGCCACTAACGATATAACAAATCGAATATATACATTATTTGATGGCTTTCAATATCCATTTCTAGTAAATGAATACAGTGTTAAAGTCGTGACGAATTGCGAGAATTTTCCCGGAAAACACATTTATTGTAGCAGTTATAGATCGATAATAATGCGTTTCACTTTCACCGAGTTTGCAATTCGGTGAAAATTTCCACATAACACATAGCGAAACTTCAAATAGCAGGCGTTTTAGACAACTGAATATATTTGTGACCCGTCATGCTATAAAAGGAACTTGTGGGAAATCCATAAAACTTGGCAAGTGCAAACCAGATGTCCAAATTGGAAATTCGACAGATAATATGAGACGGAAAACATTTTAGATTCAGAAACTCCCAAGAAGTTCTTTTGTAGCGTGATGGTTTACCCATTCCTTTTCAACCAGACGTTATATTTTGTGTACTGATTAAAGCCTTTTACCACCCTCGCGCCAAAAATAGATACCCAAATAAACAAATAAACAAACAAACGGACAACAAAAATACAAAATATTAATATTTTTCCGTGCTTTTATTTGAAAAATCCGTAAATCAAAAACACTTGAAGCCGTGTACTGACATTACAGTTTGACTTTAGTTGACATTAGCCTATATTTTGCTGTTTGATTGCGTAAAATTGCGAAACTATTGATATGAAATTATCTGATGAAAAAAAAGCTTTCATCACGTAAAACAAATTTCGTAACATGAACCTATTCAAATGGTTGTTTTTTGTTAATCAAACTGAATATTTGATATTTGTTTAGTGTCATATGATGAAAGGAATTTATTTGCAGTTTTATAAATGTATTGATCTGATCAGACTGCAAAACACACACAGTAAGCCAATGTCGAACAAACGCTTTAGGGCCAATTGTTTCACGCTATGCACAAATTACAAAATGCAAGGATGTCATGGTAGTATTGGTGATAGAAATGCCAAAATCCATAGCAAGGAGTTCCAGAAGCCGCGGTATGACTGAAATTCGGCTTCAAATGGCGTGAAACTCATTCAAACAGCTCTCTTTTCATTTACAGATTTTTCCAATGTCTTTTTAAAGGGGTTGTCATAACCATAAAGTTACTTGATATTTTTTTTGACGTAATGCACATGTTACCAAAATCAAACAAGAGTCTTGACACAATCTGTGGGTCAATGTTGACTTTTAATGTCCCTTTTAAGTGTTACATAAATAATCTCGTATCCCGGTATCTAACTAGAAATCTATCGCTGAAGGTGATAAAAATACCCCCGCCACCACCTTTGTTCAGACAAGCGTTTTTGTTGAATCAAGAGCCATATGTCAGAAATTGTCAATTCGATATTTGAAATTTTGTCAAATCAGGGGCCATAACTCAGTATCGGTCCGATTTCCGCAAATTTTGCATCTTGCATATATACAGTTGCTAATGCACACCTGTGCCAAGTATGAAGCAAATCGGACAGTAACAGAAGGAGGAGTTGTCCGGACAAGCATTTTTTGGTAAAATCAAGGGCCATAACTCACAAAGTATCGGTCCGATTTCTGTGAATTTTGCGTCTTGCACATGTACAGGTCCTAGTGCATACCTGTGCCAAGTTTGAAGCAAATCTGACAGTAACTGTAGGAGTTGTCCTGACAAGCATTTTTGGGTCAAATCAGGGGCCATAACTCAGAAAGTAATGGTCAGATTTTCGTGAAATTCACGTCTTGCACATCTACACGTCCTAATGCACACCTGTGCCAAGTATGAAGCAAATCAGACAGTACCTGTAGGAGAAGTTATCCGGACAAGCATTTTTGGGTCAAATCAGGGGCCATAAAACAAAAAGTATCAGTCCGATTTCCGTTAAATTTGCTTCTTGCACATCTGCAGGTCACAATGAACACTTGTGCCAAGTTTGAACTAAATCAGTCCACAACTGTAGGAGGAGTTGTCCGGACAAGCATTTTTGGGTCAAATCAGGGGCCATAACTCAAAAAGTAACGGTCGGATTTTCGTGAAATTTGCGTGATGCACATCTACAGGTCCTAATGCACACATGTGCCAAGAATGAAGCAAATCGGACAGTAACTGTAGGAGGAATTGTGCGGACAAGCATGTTTGGGTCAAATCAGGGGCCATAACTCAAAAGGTATAGGTCCGATTTCCATGAAATTTGCGTCTTGCACATCTACAGGTCACAATGAAAACTTGTGCCAAGTATGAATTAAATCAGTCCACAAGTGTAGGAGGAGTTATCCGGACAAGCATTTTTTGTCAAATCAGGGGCCATAACTCAGAAAGTAACGGTCAGATTTTCATGAAAATTGCGTCTTGCACATCTGCATGTCCTAATGCACACATGTGCCAAGTATGAAGCAAATCGGACAGTAACTGTAGGAGGAGTTGTCCGGACAAGCATTTTTTGGTCAAATCAGGGGCCATAACACACAAAGTAACTGTCAGATTTTCGTGAAATTTGCATCTTGCACATCTACAGGTCACAATGAACACTTGTGCCAAGTTTGAACTAAATCAGTCCACAAGTGTAGGAGGAGTTATCCGGACAAGCATTTTTTGTCGAATCAGGGGCCATAACTCAGAAAGTAACGGTCGGATTTTCGTGAAATTTGCGTCTTGCACATGTACAGGTCCTGATGCACACATGTGCCAAGTATGAAGCAAATCCTACAGTAACTGTAGGAGAAGTTGCCCGGACAAGCATTTTTTGGTCAAATCAGGGGCCATAACTCAGAAAGTAACAGTCGGATTTTCGTGAAATTTGTGTCTTGCACATCTACACATCCTAATGCACACCTGTTCCAAGTATGAAGCAAATCGGACAGTAACTGTAGGAGGAGTTGTCCGGACAAGCATTTTTGGGTCAAATCAGGGGCCATTACTCAAAAAGTATCGGTCCGATTTCCGAAAAAATTGCGTCTTGCACATCTACAGGTCACAATGAACACTTGTGCCAAGTATGAACTAAATCGGTCAACAAGTGTAGGAGGAGTTGTCCGGACAAAGTTTTGGAGACAGACCAACAAACCAACAAACCAACCATCCAACCATCCAACCATCCAACCACTGGACCGACAGGCTGATTCCAGTATACCCCCTCCAAACTTCGTTTGCGGGGGTATAATAATATGGGTATGTTGTTTATCCGATGCCCACTATAATTCAAAACTAACTTATCTTCCCTCCTGGAGTTATGTTTCCAAGATTTGGTATGAACGTATATGAAGATATCATCGCTTTTCTTCAATGATGTTGTGTTGGTAAGGGGGTCAGATAAAAATTGGCCATCAAAACAACAGACCACTTTGTGGAGTATTTGAGTGATCGTATGTCAGTTAGCGAGAAAACTGTTATCCGTCAATATCATCATATACTGAGCAAAAAAAGTTTAGCACGTTTTTTAACACATTATTTTTTCAGTTTATGATAATTAAATGAACATTGCTTTGTGCTGTTCAGTTGTCCCGATCGACAACCATTACGCATACAGTGCATGTGTAGAGTGAACATTCAGTGTGTTGGACAAAATTCAGATAAGCAAAAGTCACGCGCGGCACGTGTGCAGTGACATCGATAATGTTCAGCTTGTCCAAAACGCACGATTACACAAATCTGTTAGCAGAATCAATTTAACTGTTACAAATTCTTTGAAATTGATGATGGGAAGGCGAGGAATGATGACGTAAGTTCGACGTCAGAGAGCTCTTTGTATGCTCCAAGCAGGTATATCTGTTAGAGATGTCGCTTTGCATTTCAATTGTCTCCAATTGACAATTACGCGCCTACGGCACTTGGTTTTTGCAACTTTAGCCACAAACGACCAACCTAAATCTTGTAGACCGTGTAAAACGACGTTCAGGGAGGATCGTTTCACAGCGACGTCTTGACGACGTTTCGAATTCCTGTCTAGTAAGAATTTATTGCTACTCCTCCAGGACGTCACAAGGTATACCGTTAGTGACCAGACTGTCCGGAACAGGCTCCACACAACTTGCATCAGGGTCTTCCGATCTTAAGCCAATCACGTTAAGAATCGACAGACAAGGCGTCAGTGGGTATTGACACATCGATATTGATTCAGGAGACATTGGACTGATGTTCGGACGAATCTAAATTTACGTGTCATTAACTGACGGCAGGATTTGTGGTTGAAAACGATGGGTAAGGCATGATACAAATAACGTCATCGTTGAGACTGTTATGTCGAGTGCAGCGTCATTTTTGGGCAGGAATAGATGAAAACAGTTAAACAGACCTCATTTCAGGTAATGAAAACCAAACGGTGCAAGGGCACTGCAATGAAATTATCCAACCTGTCACTGGACCGTCTTACAACGACATAACGTTGTGATATTTCAATAAGATAATCACCACCCACTTACTCCAAGGAACATACAGAATGATCTACGCCTGAACTGCTTAATCACCAGCAAAAGAACACACAAAGAACATTGTTGGACGTCAGGCTAGAGAAAGTAATGACGTCTGTAGCGTCAATGGCAATGGGCGTCATCTGCAGTAAGAATTGGCAAAATTCCTTTCTGTGTGGTCAGGAAGCTTCTCTGCAACATGGGAAGACATTGAATGGCGGTCCTAGCTGCTTATGCTGGACATTCGCGTCATTGAAATTTGCTTGACTTTCGATATCTGATCCCTATGCACTTTAACGTAAAATACCTAACTAACGCTTAAGAATTTTGAAGCAAAATTTTCAGGAGGCGCCAGAAAATTGAATTTTCAAACACATTATAGTTTTATTTTTATGGATTTTGGAATAGTTTTTGACTAGGAAAGGACATTTTCCAAGTGTGCTAAACTTTTTGTGCACAGTATACTTGGTATGGGTCTCTTACAGTTCAAAACATTTTTCTATTATTATTTGACCACATTAAACTGATACTCATTAATTTTCGTGTGCAAAGTCCGTTAGTTGGGTGTCTTAACAAAACATTGCCGAAGTGGGGTCATTACATATGCAGATGTACCGGGTTAATCTTTCTGGACAATAACAAAGTGCTTGTTGTTATTTGACCTTACAAAAATAGCCGGGTCATCAAAACAACAGACCACTCGGCGGAGTGTTTGAGTGATCGTATGTCAGTTTGCGAGAAAATTGTTATCCGTCATTATTATCATACTTGGTATGGGTCTGCTACTGTACAAAACAGTTTTTCCTCTAACAAAGTGTTTGTTGTCATTTGACCTTACAAAAATAGCTGGATCATCAAAACAACTGACCACACGGCAGAGTATTTGATTGAACGTGTGTCATTTAGAGAGAATACCATTATCCGTCAATATTATCATACCTCTAGTGTGGGTCTGTCACTGTACAAAATAAATTTTCTACAGATCACGATAAATGACCTGGCAGAGCATCTCTAGCTTTAAGCTAGAGATGCTCTGCCAGGTCATTTATCGGGAAATATATTTATAAAGTTTGTTGTCATAATTCTGACCTTATGAAATAGCTTGACTAATCAAAAGTTGTTTTTGAATGTTTTTACAGTTCTGACGGACACCATCTTGCTATAGCGGAAGAGAATTGACCTGGCATAGCATTCCATTCGATTAGCATGGGCTGTTCTGCCGGGTCATTTATCGTGAGGTATAATCACCCCTTGCCTTGCTGACAGGTTGAAGGTTTGTTTACTTGTCCAGTTTTAAAGGGAGTACAGCCCAGTCGAGACAGCTGTTTCAAAACATACACTATTAATCTCTATTATACATGAGAATCGTTGAAGTTGTTTTAGTTTATTTTAGGTAGGACAGGTATCAATGTGTATAAATTGTTTCTATAAACTTGTAGAACCTGTATCTACCCGATTCCCCTATTTCGCATTATCGCTCTAGCACGGCCACCAATCCCTCTCATTCATTGCAAAATGCTATGAACGAAATCTCAGAAGAGGGACTTCCAGCTATGAAGAAACGGGACCCATTTCGAGTAAGTAAACACACGTTGTTACTTTAAATCGGTTATTTTGCTAGTTATGGGTTGAATCTCAAAAATCGCGGAATGCTATTCGATGGGGTAATGAATGATGTGTTATATTGCCAAAGCCCTTTGTTCTAGCTTACAGAGTAAACTTGCAATTACTTTCGAAGTGAGTGCACACACTTATGTTTACAAACCAAACGACACATAAACGACATATAAACGACTCCTACGGCGCTATCATGTGCATTTTTCGAATGAGACATGTTCAGTTTACTATTTTATGGTCTCTTTTAGTATTCCGCACGTACGATTTTGAAAACCTTTGTTTATTTATGAGAAAAACAAGTACGCAATGAAGAAGAGCAGTAAGCTATGAAGAAGCGAGAGTAGCTATGAATAAGAGGGAGCAAGCTATGAAGAAGCGCGGACTTCATAATTCTTTCTTGGCATTCACATATTATACTGAATGGTTATGCGTTTAGGAAGAATTGAAGACAGAAATTCCAATATTTTTTACAAATTTCCATTTGAAAAATCAAATTCTAGACGATAGAACGTTATTTATTATTATGCAGCTTAAACATGTATTTAATGCCGACCGGTAACTTACAGGCGCGTAGGACTGGAAACATTTTTAATGGGGGGTGGGGGGGGGGGGGGTGGGGCTAAAGCCCCTGTTCTGGCTATTGTCGGAATTTTGGAGGAACTGGATTGGATTTTCCCAAAAATTTTCAGTGCAAAATAATGACAAGTCAGCATTTTGGGTAGACCTTTTTGGGGTGGGGGTCTTAGCCCCTCCATGCCCCCACTTGTTACTACGGGCCTGACTTATCATCACGTGGAAATGCATTTTGTGAACATACATGAGAATTGTTACTAAAAATAGTAACAAATCGACATTATCTTAACGAGGCCCCCAAAACATGCGGAGAAAACAATGACGTCGCACGTGCATTCAATCAATATACAGCGATAAAGCGCACGTGCATTCAATATACAGTAATAAAGCGAAGTTTTAAGTGGAACAAAAATGATAAAATTGAATGAATTCGTTAATAGCCGGTAAGATGGTTATTTTGTTGGATTTACGGTCAACCGTTCCCCGTTTAAAAATTTCGACTTTTGCCTCTAAGGACGACTTCCGGAGGCTGTCGTGTGTGTGTGGGGGGGGACTTAGAGGAAATAACCTAATTCTGACAAACTTTCAGATTGATCGGACAAAAATGTGGCCTCTAGAGTGCATACAAGAAAAAATAACCGACGGACGCATGGCGGACACAACGCAATGACAAAAGCTTGACTGGCCGCTAAAAACATGTAAATAAGACCTGTTTTCATTCAAAATAGGCTACATGCAATGTATCTTGCGTAGGCTTAAAAATATTAAAATGTTAGAGTTCTTATACGGTTTGCCAAGTTTTGCCTAAATAGTTTACAATGACATTGGCGTCCGCATGTGCAGGCCTATGTTATTTACATAATTATATCGTCATTCCAAATATAACCACATTGTATACTGAAAAGTCTTGAAGTAGGCTAATTTGAAAATTAGATTGATCTTATAATCCAAAATGTGAAATAGTATTAACAATAAATTCCGAGCGAAAATTATAGCGAAAAGGCAAAATTAAGTCAAAACCCGACGCTTTGAATATCCGAGCTCTTATTCATAGCGTATTATATCTTCTTCATATCTAGTCCCGTTTATTCATAGCTGATCTCTCTTCTTCATAGCGTATTACTTTTTTAGCTTTTTCTCTCTATCAGAAAATCAGTCATTGGATTTTAATGGATATATATATAAGATAAAGCATTCGAAGCTTATGGGACCTGTATAGAAGGGAATTATAGTAGTATTCAAACCATAATTTTTCGATCAATTTTGACATGTCTTCAAAACACAGCACTGTGATCGCATGACAAAGCAGTTTGAAGCAAACACGGTGAGACCATGCCGAGGAGACATACTCCAAAAGAAGTTTAAATATACTCACCATCGAATAGCATTCCCCGATTTTTGAGAATCAGCCAAAAACTGGCAAAATCACCGATTTAAAGTAACAACGTGTGTTTACATTCACAAAATGGGTCCCGTTTCTTCATAGCAGGAAGTCCCTCTTCTGAGATTTCGCTCATAGCATTTTGCAATGAATGAGAGGGATTGGTGGCCGTGTCTAGCCTCTCATTAGTAAAAGATTTTGAATCGTTTTTATTCAATTTTTGGTTACCTTTATTTTGTCGTCTGAAACAAGTATCGAATAAGATGAATTCGAACTTAAGGCGTTTAACCCATTACCACACAGTGACGCCTTTTAACACACAGAAGATATTAAAGGCTTTGGAAAACATTGAGGAAAATAAAGGCATTGCTTGTGACAAGCAATATTTTCATTTTCCACAATGTTTTCTTCCAAAAAACATCAAAATATTTTGAAGTTCCTTTAAAAAACATGTGTAAAGAAACGTGATGGTCAGGTCGCCGAAAGGCGACATTGGCAGCCTCCTAGTATGTCGCCAAAAGGCGACATTGGCAGCGAAAGAGTTAACCGAAATTGTCGTCTGCAACATCTTCGAATTTGGACCATACTAAAATTGAGCCATTTGATAA
This sequence comes from Fragum sueziense, assembly GCA_963680895.1. Classification (NCBI taxonomy): domain Eukaryota; kingdom Metazoa; phylum Mollusca; class Bivalvia; order Cardiida; family Cardiidae; genus Fragum; species Fragum sueziense. The sequence goes on from OY804608.1 coordinate 2,171,361, forward strand.
AGGGCTAAAAAACGGGTAAAAGTAAATGTACTGTGAGTCGACGCTCAGGTGACAATATTCTGAACATACATTTCCCCAACAGACTCAAAAATCGACTGTTCTTTGTTTACGAACACTATAAAGGCAGCAATTCTATTTCAAGACCTATAAACAGGAGCGTTTTCTCCTAATAATCAAATTTACAATTCAGAAATAGTAGTTCTTTACCACACCACCAGGGAAAGGTCACCTTTTTCTTCGAAAACCTCGTAACTGCAGCTTTAAACAAGCTGCAGTTACGAGGTTCTCTAAGAAAAAGCGAAGGTGTGTTCTGTTTACCTCGGCAGATATTCATTTGGTTACGTTCTAAAATCTCGTAAATACAAAATAAGCTGTAATAACGCCGTTTTCGAACTTGACTGACGAATCACACATTTAAATTCTTCTTTACAAAAAAGAAGAAAAAACATAAGAACTTGCGACCGCTGGACTTTCATAAACAAATAGTCTGTTTAATAGCAGTAGGCTTGTATATAAACATGTAAGAAAAATGAGAAAATGCTTTTTGACAGCGTATTCGTAATAATAAAATGATTTAACAAGAGGACCATGATGGTCCTTAATCGCTCACCTGAACCTAGATAGAAAGAAAGTCACAATGTTGTCAAGTTCAAGAGCACATAATTTAAGATGTGAGATTATGATCCAGCTGAAAACTGCTTTCATAATCTTGAATGATCAATATTTGTGGCTATTACAGTAAAAACAAAGTGGAAGAAACCAACAATTTTGTCACAGTCAAGAGCACATAACTCTGTTCTAATAAAAACATTCTCATCAGCATTATGCCCATTTTTTTTATTGGTCAATATATTGTTAGAGTGAAAATAAAGTCGAAAACTGTAATTTTGTGAAAATCAAGGGCCAATAACTCTGGTTTTTCGAGTCAAATCAAGCTGAAATTTTCAATCATCCAGGATCTTATGGTCACCAACATTGTGGCCAAGTTTTGTCTTGATTAGTCAATAAATGTAGATGCTACAGTGTAAACAAAGTCGAAAACAGCATTTTTGTCAAATTTAAGGGCACATAACTCCAGACTTCCTACTTCAATCACACTGAAAATTAAAGTCATCCAAGATCTTATGGTTACCAACATTGTGGCAAAGTTTTGTCTTGATCGATCAATATTTGTAGATGCTAGAGTTGTAACAAAGTGAAAACTAGCCATTTTTGACGTTTAAGGGCACATAACTCCGACTTCCATGTCCGATCTGACAAAAAATCGAACTCATCAGAGAACTTATAGTTACCAACAATGTTGCAAAGTTTTGTTTTGATCGGTCAATATTGGTAGATTCTAGAGTGGTAACAAAGTCAAAACTAGCCATTTTTGTCGTTCAAGGGCAAATAGGTCCAGACTTCCTGGTCCAATCTGACTCAAAATCGAACTCATCTGAGAACTTATGGTTTGCAACATTGTTGCAAAGTTTTGTTTTGATCGGTCAATATTTGTAGATACTAGAGTGGTAACAAAGTCTAAAACAGCAATTTTTGACGTTCAAGGGCAGATAACTCCAGACTTCCTGGTTCGATCTGACTCAAAATCAAACTCATCCGAGAACTTATAGTCATACATAGTTTGACCAAGTTTGTTTAAGATTGGTCTATATTTGTAGATGCTAGAGTGGTAACAAAGTCAAAACTAGCCATTTTCGACGTTCAATGGCACATAACTCCGAACTCCCTGGTCCGATCTGACCCAAAATCGAACTCATTCGAGACCTTATGGTCATACATGTTTTGACCAAGTTTGGTTAAGATTGGTCAATATTTGTGGGTGCTAGAGTGGTAACACCAAAATGTGGACAAACGGACGGACGGACGGACGGACAGACGCCGACGGACAAAAAGCGACCATAATAGCTCACCTTGAGCACTTCGTGCTCAGGTGAGCTAAAAATCTATTCCCTTTTGTGGATTTGTTACCAACGAGCACAATGGCAAGCAGCAGCTTTTCAATTTCAAGACCCATATCGTCGCTTTTCTTCGAAAACCTCGTAACTGCAGCTTAGAACAAGCTGTAGTTAAGAGGTTTTCGATGAGAAGCAACCATGATCAACCATTTTCTAACCTAAGCCATGTTCTTCTGTCCCTCTATAGAAAAGGCTAGGGAAAACATTGAAGGAAAAGAAGACAGTGTGCAGGCATTGTTATTAACTTTTGGCGGGAAACGGAATAAAACGATCAATTGATTTGTCAGGGGCAGTTTCACATTTCTCGACCGAATGACAGAACTATGGATCATAATTAACCATTTCCTGACCTAGGCCGGTTTCTCATGCCCGTCTATGGAAAACGCTTGCGAAAACATTGAAGCAAAAGTAGAAAGTGCTTAGTATAATGTTTTATTAAATGTTGAAGTTCAATGGAGTCAAATGATCACTATTAGAAAATGTTTTCTGATTCTTCATAGAGTGATAGAACTATGTATCATTATTTTCTTGTCCCTTTATAGAAAATAATCAGGAAAACGAAGCAAAAGAAGAAAGTGATTAGAACTTATTTGTTATTTGCGGTAAACGGAATAAAACGATCACCTACTTTTAATATTCGGGAAGGTTTCACATTTCTCAGCCGAATGACAGAACTATGGATCATAATTAGCCCTTTTCCAGCTCTGGTTTTGATGTGATGAATACAAAATATTTGGACAAACATTGAGGCAAAATAGGAAAATTCTGATGATCAGCATTTTCTCCTTTTGACTCAATGTTTTCTCTGATTTATTGTACAATGCAGCTAAGAAGATATTTAGACCAAATAGAAAACGACTGTCACCCAAAAATATTCTATACCAGGGTGTATATGTGAAAAGCAGGGATACATTTGTATACTATTTTTCTTATCTATTGATGCTGGGATTGATCAGAAAATGTAAAATATTAAGAGCTTTTCCGCGACCGAGTATCAAACCCAGGACCTCTGGAATGAGAGGCAAATGCGCTACCAACTGTGCTATGGCCTTAGAAAAAGTAAAATGTTAAGAGTTTTCATACACCGCTAACAATATAACAAATCGAATATAATTATACATTATTTGATGGCTTACAATATCCATTTCTAGTAAATGAATACAGTGTTAAAGTCGTGATAAATTGCGAGAATTTTCCTGGAAAACACATTTATTGTAGCAGTTATAGATCGATAATAATGCGTTTCAGTTTCACCGAATGAATATTTCCACATAAAACATAGCGAAACTTCAAATAGCAGGCGTTTTAGACAATTGAATTTATTTTCTAGGTTTATTTTGACGTGACGTTAGTAACTTAAATCCCCCTAACCACAAAAATAAAACTCAAAACTCAAACAAGCCAAATATTGTTGTCGTCCTTGTGTTTGTATTAGAAAGAGGCTGTATAGTAGATTCTACGCGATATAAACGTTCAGAAGGCACATCCTTTGAACGTTTATGTCGCGTAGAATCTACTATACATACTCTATCTGACTAAGTGATCGTCAACCAATGAAAAAATACGTTTCTACTGTCATTCTTCAAACCACGCCTCCGGCCGGAGCTACTGTCAAGCGGATCTTACTGGAATTACATCATTTTCCCAAAAATTACACCATTTTCCCAAAATTTACATCATTTTACATAACTGCACAAAAGGGGGGGGGCTTGGCTATGTACATCCGTGACATAAATTGACCGGTAGTGCGTTTATGTGAAATATAGCGCCGAAATGTTCAAATATACTGCAATTTGATTGGTCCAAAAACTAGGACGAACACTAAGGTTGGAAAATATCCAAATACGCATCGGGAAACAATATCATGTCATTGAAATCTGACAGTATTTGATATGTTTTGCTGTTTCATTGCGTTAAATAAGGCGAAACTATTGATATGAAATTATCTGATGAAAAAAAAGCTTTTTGTGCCATCACGTAAAGCAAATTTCGTAATATGAACCTATTCAAATGGTTGTTTTTGTTAATTAATCAGAATGCTGGATATTTGTCTAGTGCCATATAATGAAAGGAATTTATTTGAAGTTTTATAAATGCATTGATCTGATACGGCTGCAAAACACACACGGGTAAGCCAGTGTCGAACAAATCTACGTTAGTTGATTTTTTTTTCGACTCGACTCTGGCCAACCAGGATTACAACGTGTGCGATTTACAAAATGATAGGATGTCGTGCAAATAGGCAAACTTGTGAAAGAAATGAAAGGACTCCAGGCAAGATGCCACAAGAGCCGCGATATGACTCAAATACAGCTTCATGTGACGTTAAACCTCATTCAAATCGCCTTTCAACCGTTTTCAAATGTATTTTAAAGTGGTTGTCATAACCACATGCTGTTTTGTAAAATTAGTTGTTTTTTTTTATTTTCCGTAACGCACATGTTAAAGAAATTCAAATAAGTCACTCGACACAATCTATGGGTCAATGTTGACTTTTTGTGTCTCTTAAAGAGATGCATAACTGGCCCTGTGTCCCTGTGTCGAATGATCTGAGTATATTCTATATCCGACACCCGTTATAATTCATTGTGAAAACTCGACTAATCCACTAACATTATGTCGCTCAGATTTGGTATGAAAGTACAAGTACATTCAGATGTTACCGTCTTTCATCTATGACGTACTGAATGAGTCAAAAGTCTACATAGAGCGTACACGCATAAGATATACGCGTCGACGCATATATTTTCAACTGCTCGCGTAAATTTTATGCGTCGACGCGTAAATATGCGCGTCGACGCATAAAATTTATGCGAGTAGTTGAAAAAATATGCGTCGATGCGTAAATTTTAAGCGAGCAGGAGTAAAAAATGTGAAACCGAGGCTGGCAAAAGGGAGAGGCGGTTAGAAACCTTTCCCTCTATACCATAAAATTGATGGATGAAACGAAGGATATGATTGGTAAATAGATAAAATACGCGTCGACATGTATATTTACGCGAGCAGTTGAAAATTCACGCGTCGACGCATAAATTTTCAACTGCTCGCGTAAATATACGTGGCGACGCGTATATTTATTCGTGCACGTTCTAAATAGACCTTTGACCCATTTGGTACGCCATATTCATCGATGCTATTTTTGGTGTAAGAGGTCAAAACGGATCATCAAAACAACAGACCACTCGGCGAAGTGTTTGAGTGATCGTGTGTCAGTTAGCGAGAAAACTGTTATCCGTCATTACCATCATAGATCTACTTGGTATGGGTCTGTTACAGTTCAAAACATTTTTTTAATAACAAAGTGCTTGTTGTTATTTGACCTTACAAAAATAGCCGGATCATCAAAACAACAGACCACTTGGCAGAGTATTTGACTGAACGTGTGTCATTTAGCGAGAATACCATTATCCGTCAATATTACACGGGTGGTAAACAGAGAAACTAGCTCCAAAAAGAGTCAACGGTATTTTGTTTCCTCGTGACATCCGGCCTCTACCGAGGTAGTTGCATAGAGCGAAAATCTGTAAACAAAGGTAGGTCACGAACACATTTTTCTACAATTATTTCTTTTACAACGAGTTTTTTGAAAAATCCGGCGATGATGTAATATGAAGAAATGGTCGAAGTTTTTTGTGCACGAGAATATTCGGTGTTATTAAGCAGAGTTTGAATACAATTGTTGAAAAACATTTCAAAATCGAAAGTAAAACCTTTTTTACTTTCGATTTTGAAATGTTTTTCAATGATTGTATTAAAACCCTGCTACTAATACCGTATACTCCTGTGCACAACAAACTTCGACCATTTCTTCATATTACAGCATCGCCGGATTTCTCAAAAACTCGATTTAAAAGAAATAATTTTAGAAAATGTGTTCGTGACCTACAAATTTTCGCTCTATGCAACTACCTCTTTTTGGAGCTAGTTTCTCTGTTTACCACCCGTGTATTATCATACCTCTAGTGTGGGTCTGTTGCTGTACAAAATATATTTTCTACAGATCACGATAAATGACCTGGTAGAGCATCTCTAGCTTTAAGCTAGAGATGCTCTGCCAGGTCATTTATCGGGGAATATATTTATAAAGTTTGTTGTCGTAATTCTGACCTTATGAAATAGCCGGACTAATAAAAAGTTGTTTTTAAATGTTTTCTGAAGGACAACATCTTGCTAATCACCCCTTGCCTTGCTGACAGGTTGAAGGATTGTTTACTTGTCCAGTTTTAAAAGGAGTACAGGCCAGTCGAGACTGCTCTTTCAAAACATACACTATTATACATTCAAAGTTAAATGAGAATCGTTGGAGTTGTTTAAGTTTATTTTGGGTAGGACATGTATCAGTCTATAAATAGTACATATATCTACCCTATTTCCCTATTTCAAATTATCGGTCTAGCACCTCATTAGTAAAAGATTTTGAATCTTTTTACTCAACTTTTGATTACCTTTATTTTGTCGTCTGAAACAGGTTTCGAACAAGATGAGTTCGAATTTAAAGGGGGCCATTCTATGTTTTTATGCTTCCGAACTGTTTGGGAACTCATATTTGTGCATGGAAAAAACAATTGGCAATGCATAAAAACCTCAATCACGGCGAATAACCTTCTTTCCTTTGCTATAGATCAATCCTTTACAAGCGTGTTTACAGATTCAATTTTTACTTTTAAACGAGACAGGCCAAGGTCAATGAGATACCCCCCGCGGAATTAACACACCGTACAACCGGCTGCGTCGATGACTGTGTCCTTATTTGCGAGGAATACGCTGAAAGCTTTATTTTGTAGAAGCACTGAACATTTATACGCGTATTTATCAATTATAGAATACCAAAGATCCTTTCGTCAATTTATAAAATTAAATGAATTTGACCTACCATGCACCTGACCTCAGATGCCGAATCTGTCTTCGCCGACTTTCGACGCAGCCAATTGTACGGTGTGTTGAATCTCGCTGAGCACAGATGACGTGCCTCTGACGTAATTGCTTTTTGAGGGTTGGGCATATATAACCGTTACAAAACAAAAACAAGGACAATAAAAACGGATCTGTACGTTATACATGGACTTGGATTTTGATACTTAATAAAGCTCGGTGAGTGCTAAAAATGGACATAAATGATCTACCCCTTCAGGTTGGTAATTTCATACGTTATTTCTGGTTTGTAATTTTTATGCCATTTGCATTTTCGACAGCCTAGCAAGTCCCCCTTTAAAACATTGATTTTAAACAATTGCAGCAATAGTTTTACCTCAGTCCCGCATAATGGCGTATTTTACGCTATACAAAAAGTCATAAAGTTTCAAAATGCTGTCTGCTCATATGTTTGTTTCTTTTTCATAGATATGTGTAGACAGAGAGGTGTCCACTGAGTGGAAATAACGCCATAAGTATAATTAAATGGAGCAAAGAAATACAGCGTACAAGATAACACAGCAAACAAGAATTGGAGAAAAGATGCGTATGTATCCGAGAAGAAACGATGTGTGCATAAAATGTTTACGCTTAAGATCAGGCCAGGATGTACGACGAGGGGGATCTTTCTTCTAAATGCAAGGAATACATCTTCGTAAACCCATCTGACTCACTGGAATATGTATGGTTTAACAAGATTTCAAAAGACATTCTTGCTGAGATAACAAGCAGTGTCGATCTTGCTGTCAGGGACGAGCTAGAAAGTGATGAAGCACGTGAAAGATGGGCTACATCTCAATGTGAAGCAGAAGAGGATAGCCCAGAAAGTATGCGAGAGGCTCTGGATGAAATTATCATCATGGTCAGGTTTCCATTGTCATCAGCAGATGCGTTCACTAAACATGTTTCGTTTGACAATATTTCAAGTTCCGATGAACAGGTGCAAAATAATTGGTAATATGTTTCCGCTCAGGGAGGAAATATTGATTTATTTATTGCTAGTGAAAGAGTTTTAGACAAAATGAAATATGTTAAAACTTTTTTCTGATACGAAAAACAGTTGGGTACACAATGGTAACCCAGCTACTTTTTCGTTTCCAATTTCCAAGAAAGCACATCTGGCCGGATATCCTTTATTTACCGCGTACATATGGTACACTTACAGGGATATTCAAGTACGAGAAAAGCTCAAATCTCTGTTGTCGAGCTTTGTAGCCCTTGCCCTAAAGACTCTGAATATAAAATATGAATCCAAACTAACAGCTGTTTTTCAGAGAATAAGATTTTTAAAGACATACTCTAACCCCCTTCCTTTTTTGCCCCTTATGGGACTCTAATCGAAATTACTCCATGAGTTATACACATCTTAAGCGCCTTTCCATAAAATGCTTCCTGCCAAGTTTGGGTGAAAGCCGTCCATTGGTTCTCAAGGAGGAGTCGAAAATGTTAAAAGTTAACGAACGGCACACGACGACGGACGAAACACAGTCGCAGTAGGTCTACATAACCTATGATATCCTTAGAAATGCAGATCACCAGCATTTTTTTTTACTTTAGTCAGCATTTTCTTTTTTGTCTCAATATTTTATTTTATATATTGTACAGAAATCCTTTCGTTTACAGCATTGTGTTTTTTTCCTTTCACTTGGATAATTATTTTTTTGGCATTGGTGAAATGGTTAAATGCTTTATGTGTAACAGAAAGCCAAGAAAGAAATGATGATTTCGACGCACAAATTCACAAGGAGATATCATACAGAGCAAAATATCTGTACATGGGTATATGAGATAAACCAGGTGCTAGAACATACCATATGATGTCATAAAATCTTCGCATGGGTGGCCGAATCAAATCAATCAAACCTAATAAATATATCGTTCAAGTACAGATTTAGCTTGGTTGGTATGAGTGATCGAAAATGGACAGTGTAATCAAGCTTGATCTGCATCGCTGAGGCTACCTATCATTTTTTGCTGTCAAAAATATATGTGGATTATAAAGTAGCAATATAATATTTTATGTTGAAATTTCCAAAACATGGACCAACCATAGATATACGTGTAAACAGAAATGTGTCCACTGAGTGGAAATAACGTTATTAGCATACCTTATGAAGCAAAGAAATACAGCAAACAAGAATTGGAGAAAAGATGCGCACCTTTCCTAGAAGAAGCGATGTGAGCAGAAAATGATTTCGTTATTTTAGATCAGGCCCGGATGTACGACTAGGGGGATCTTTCTTTTAAATGCAAGGAATAAATCTTCTTAAATCCATCTGACTCGCTGAAATCTGATGGGTTTAAGATAATGTCAAAAAAAAAAAAAAAACAAAAACAATCTTGCTGAGATAATAAGCAGTGACGACCTTGCTGTCAGGGACGAGCTAGAAGTGTATGAAGCATGTATTTTAAGATGGGCTACATCTCAATGTGAAACAGAAAAAGGTTAGCCCAGAAAATATTCTAGAGGCTCTGGGTGAAATTGTCTTCATGACCAGGTTTCCACTGTATTTAGCAAATGCGTTCACTAAACATGTTTCGTTTGACAATATTATAAGTTCCGATGAACAGGTGCAAATATTCCGATATCTTTGCGCTAAGAGAGGAAACGTTGATTTATTTAATGCTAGTGAAAGCGTTTTAGGCAAACTGAAATATGTATTTTTTTCTGAAACGATAAATAGTTGGGTACATAATGGTAACCGGAATACAATTTAGTTTCCAATCTCCAAGAAAGCACACCTGGCCGGTATATCCTTTAACTAGTATTTACAGAGAGCTCGTGGTCTAGTTACAGGAATATTTAAGGTACGAGAAAAGCTCAAAACTCTGTTGTCTAAACACGTGCCTTTTGCATAAAGCCAGTACCGCTAATTCTGGATCATCCCTCGTATAGCGGAGCTACTACAGAAGATATTTCATTTGAACAAGAGGGTCATTATGTCCATGTATCGGTCCACTGGCTTTCAGACAGACTTTTAAAAGACTTTTAGACTACGAAATGCATCAGAGAATACAAAAGAGGTCTATCCAAAGAAGATTCATGCTACGACACAATGAAATGCAATTCGTGGTTATGGAGGAGCAATGTTTTTCAAAATCTTCTTAAAATAACACTATGTTTCAAACAGCGAAAAGTTAGTCCAACCAACAGCGGCCATATTTTTCATCAGATCTCATTTTTTAAAAGAATGTAATGGAAAACTGAATATTGAACATTCAGGCTAAATTACAATCAAATCCAATAAGGCATGCTCGAGAAGAAGATTTTTCAAGATTTTTGAAAAATTTAATTCAATTAGTTTAATTATAATTCAAATGCTACACGGATTTTATTGAAGGAATTTGAAAGAGTTTGAGTTTGAGTTAATTGGAGTTTTACGCCGTTTTCAACTACCAGGGTCATATCGCGGCGGCTGGAGCACCTACCCATGGATTCCTGTTGTTTCTCAAACCAGTACTACCACAACACCCTTACCGAGCCTCCAGCTGCTCGTCCACTTAGGTTAACGATTTCAAACCCATTGGTGGGTGACAATTTTGTCAGAAAGGGTATTAGCCGCGGCCGGGTATCGAACCCGGGACCTAATTTGAAAGACATTTATGCAAGGAAAATTCCTGTGAAGTTTTGTTAAATTTGATACAGTAGCTTTTGAGAAGATGTTTGAAAAATGTTTACGTGCACACGGACGCACGCACCAACCCACGGACACACGACGGGCACAGGGCCATGACATAAGCCTCGCATTCGGCCAGTGGAGCTAAATATGAGACAGCTCATCCCCAGGTCAAAATAAAAAGTTTTTTTCCTTCATCAACCACAACAAAACAGAAAATAGCGGAGTAGCCCTCTACAATGTGATTGAATCACCCACACGGATCCTGTTGCCAAGGCAGATATTCTGAACAATCAATCTGAATCTGTCTTCTCCAGACCCCAACCTCTAAAGTTAGCCCAATTTGCAAAGAGTTCCAATTCAATCCTCCAATATCCCAGCATGTCTCCCATCAAAATTACTGAAGCGGTTGAGGACAAATTATTAACTGGTCATAACCCAAGTAAGGCTTCCGGACCCGATGAGCTATCCCCGAGACTTAAAGAGCTCTGTGCAGAAACTGCTCCAATGTTTACCCACATCTTTCAACTTTCTCTTGACTCAGGTATCGTACCGGATGACTGGCGCTACACCATCATCTCCCCCGCCTACAAGAAAGATGAAAGTCAAAAGCCAGTAACTACCATCCAATATCCCTAAACTGTACATCGCTTCCAAACTCACTGAACGTATCCAGGGTCCCGTATTATCAATGATCTTACGACCACATATTTTGTGTAAGCTGTGTAACGAAACATTTGATTGTACGAGAAATCAGATTCGACCAATCAGGTTTGTTGTTACAAGTAATTTCGCAAAAAAACTAACTAACGATCGTTGATAGTACGGGCCCCTGATTTCCAACATATAATGTCTTACTTTGATACTTGCAATATTCTTCTTCATCTTCGGCTTTAGCTCAAAATGCAGTTGTGAGACGCAACTGCTCGGCTTTACCCAAGAAATTGCAGACTCGCTTGATCAAGGTCGACAAACTGATGTCATAGTTATGAATTTCAGTAAAGCATTTGATAAGGTTGACCAACACAAACTTGTACTCCACCATCTTTGTCTCGACACAAGAACACCAAAGGCAATTGCTCCTCCAGGTTATCTTTTCTGTCAGGAGTCACCCAGGGCTCAATCGTGGGCCCCTGTCTCTTTATCGCATTTATTGATAACCTACCTGAGAGTGTTAAATAGTCTACCTATAATGTCAAAAAAATGAGACTTTTGTAGGCATACTCTGAATATGGGCGACTGTCATGTCCGGTGACATCTTGAAGGCATGACACGTGCGGCTTGCCCGGTAGTTGCCTCTTGAATGCGATATTGGTTGAAATAAATTAGGTCAAAGGTGATTCGGTACATCTTTCACATCAGCTTTAAATTGTTCTAGAAATTGAACTTAATTTGATTTTGTATATCTCCTACCTCTATAAAGACACATAGATCGCTAGTGTGTTTCATCCATCTTGCACAATGGCATTGAATTTTGTTCTCAAAATAGACTGGATTTACCGTTATGTTTTTATAAACCGTGGATGTTGTTTTAAAATCTTGTAACTACGGCTTGAACCAAGCCGTTGGTACGAGATTTTATAACAACATCCACGAAATATTATTTGTTTGTCCGAAATTACGTCACGGTTAACTTGATAAAATAATTCCCTATTCCATCATGGTTATTCCATAAATTTATCCACTCAATTCATCTGTTCTAAACGTACCATGTCTAAATTAACCACGTTATTTCAAAACTGATTGGTTGTGGGGTAGGCACATAAGAACTCTTGGTACATTAATAGTGAAAATCTGTGAACTTGTGGTTCCTTTCTGCTATTCCCAAAACAATATACCTGGTAAACGTAATGACATTTAAAGATTCATATTTACAGTTACTTACTTATTTTCGGGTTAATTTGCTATATATTGTACACAAGTCCTTTCGTTTACAGCATTGTGTTTTTTCCCATTTTCACTTGGACAAATAAAAAATGGCATTGGTCAAAAGGTTAATTGCTTTATGTGTAACAGAAAGTCAAGAAAGAAAAGATAATTTTGACGAACAAATTCACAAGGTGATGGCAATCAGAGAAAACTACATGTGCATGGGTAAATTAGATAAACCAGTTGCAAGAACATACCATAAGATGTCATAAAAGGTTCCAATGGGTAATCGAATCAACTCATTCAAACCTAATATAGTGTCCAATTACAGTTTGAGCTTGATTTTTATGGGTGATCGAATTTGATTTTATTGGGGTTTTACGCCGTTTTCAACTTCTATGGTCATATCGCGGCGGATATGGGTGATCGAAACTAGACAGTGTAATCAAGCTTGATCTGCATCGCTTAGGCTACCTATTAATTTGTTGCTGTCAAGAATACATGTGAATTATAAACTAGCAATATGATATTTCATATTGAAGTTTCCAATAAAAGGACCAACCATAGACACGTGTACACAGAGAAGTGTCCACTGAGTGGAAATAACGTCATTAGCATAATTTATGGAGCAAAGAAATACAGTGTACAAGATGTTACAGCAAACAAGAACAGATTGAGCTTGGTTGGTATGGTTGATCGAAAGTGGACAGTGTAATCAAGCTTGATCTGCATCGCTCAGGCTACCTAATCATTTTTTTGCTGTCAAAAATATATGTGGATTACAAAGTAGCAAATGGACCGACCATAGATACGTGTACACAGAAAAGTTTCCACTGAGTGGAATTAGTGTCATAAGCATACCTTATGAAGCAAAGAAATACTGCGTCCAAGACAGCAAACAAGAGTTGGAGAAAAGATGCGCATCTTTCCTAGAAGAAACAAGAGATGTTTGTAAAACATATATGCCCCCTCAAGGGCCTACATTTGATGTAGGTCAAAGTCCAAGGTCAAGTTAACAAGGTCCAAGGTCATGGTCACATATGAAAGGTCTTGGTAGGAGGTGTCTATGTGTGAAATATCAAAGCTGTATATTTAAAAGTAAAATGAAACATAGGCCAGGTTAAAGTTTTTACAAGTAGGCCAAATGTCAAGGTCATGGTCAAATGTGAAAGGTCTTGGTTGGAGGTGTCCATGTGTGAAATATCAAGGTTGTAGGTGTAAAAGGACATGATAAATATGCCTGGTTTCAGTCTTTTTAAAAGTAGGTCAAACTCCAAGGTCAAGGTTGCAATATTCGAAGTCATGGTCAAATGTGAAAGGTCTTGGTAGGAGGTGTCTATGTGTGAAATATCAAGGCTGTAGGTGTAATAGGACATAAGATAAAGGCTATGTTTAAGATTTCTAAAAGTATGTAAAAATCAAAGGTCAATGACATACAGGCCAAGGTCATGGTCAAATGTGAAAGGTCTTGGTAGGGGGTGTCCATGTGTAAAATATTGAGACTGTATAGGTAACAGGCCATGAGATATAGGCCTAGTTTAAGTTTTTTTTAAAGTAGGTCAAACTCCAAGGTCAAGGTCCAAGTTCATGGTCAAAAGTGAAATATCTTTGTTGGAAGTGACCATGTGTGAAATATCAAGGCTGTAAATGTAAAATGACATGAAATATAGGCCAGATAAATGTATTATTAAAGTAGGTTAAACACCAAGGTCAAGGTCACAAGTTCCAAGGTCATGGTCAAATGTGAAAGGTCTTGGTCGTAGGTGTCCATGTGTGAAATACCAAGGCTGTATGTGTAAAAGGACATGATATATCGGCTAGATTAAAGTTTTTTTAAAGTAGGTCAAAGTCCAAGGTCAAGGTCACAAGGTCCAAGGTCATGGTCAAATGTGAAAGGTCTTGGTAAGATGTGTCCATGTGTGAAATACCAAGGCTGTATGTGTAATAGCACATAAGATATAGGCCAAGTTTAATTTATCTAAAAGTAGGTCAAACTCCAAGGTCAAGGCCACATGGTCCAAGGTCATAGTCGTATGTGATAGGTCTTGGTCAGAGGTTTCCATGTGTCAAATATCAAGGCTGTATGTGTAAAAGGACATGATACATCGGTCAGGTTAAAGTTTTTCAAAAGTAGGTCAAACTCCAAGGTCAAAGTCACAGAGTCCAAGGTCATGGTCAATTATGAAAGGTCTTGTTAAGATGTGTCCATGTGTGAGATATCAAGGCTGTATGTGTAAAAGGATATGAGATATAGGCAAGGTTAAGAATTAAGTGTAAAAATCAACAAAGGGCAATAACTTCAAGAATTTGATTGGCAGAGTTACGGTTCTTGTACACTGCACCTCTCCATAATTAAATCTATTCACCTGTAAAGTTTCATGATTCTACCTTATATATTTTTTGAGTTGTGCTCCGGACAAGAATCAAGTTATTAACTCATTAAAGGGCAATAACTCAAAAAAATTGATCAGCAGAGTTACGGTTCTTGTGCACTGCACCTCTCCATAATGAGATCTATCCACCTATTAAGTTTCATGACTCTACCTTACATACTTTTTGAGTTATGCTCCGGACAATAATCAAGTTTGAAAATCAACAAAGGGCAATAACTCAAAAAATTTGATCGGCAGAGTTACGGTTCTTGTGCACTGCACCTCTCCATAATGAGATCTATTCACCTGTAAAGTTTCATGACTCTACCTAACATAGTTTTTGAGTTATGCTCCGGACAAAAATCGAGTTTGAAAATCAACAAAGGGCAATAACTCAAAAAAATTGATCGGCAGAGTTACGGTTCTTGTGCACTGCACCTCTCCATAATGACATCTATCCACCTGTAAAGTTTCATGATTGTACCTTACATACTTTTTGAGTTATGCTCCGGACAAGAATCAAGTTATAAAATCAACAAAGGGCAATAACTCAAAAAATTTGATCGGCAGAGTTACGGTTCTTGTGCACTGCACCTCTCCATTATGAGATCTATCCACCTATGAAGTTTCATGATTCTACCTAACATAGTTTTTGAGTTATGCTCCGGACAAAAATCAAGTTTGAAAATCAACAAAGGGCAATAACTCAAAAAAATTGATCAGCAGAGTTACGGTTCTTGTGCACTGCACCTCTCCATAATGAGATCTATCCACCTGTAAAGTTTCATGATGGTACCTTACATACTTTTGAGTTATGCTCCGGACAAGAATCAAATTATAAAATCAACAAAGGGCAATAACTCAAAAAATTTGATCGGCAGAGTTACGGTTCTTGTGCACTGCACCTCTCCATAATGAGATCTATCCACCTATGAAGTTTCATGATTCTGCCTTACATACTTTTTGAGTTATGCTCCGGACAATAATCAAGTTTGAAAATCAACAAAGGGCAAAAACTCAAAAAATTTGATCGGCAGAGTTACGGTTCTTGTGCACTGCACCTCTCCATAATGAGATCTATTCACCTGTAAAGTTTCATGATTCTACCTAACATAGTTTTTGAGTTATGCTCCGGACAAAAATGAATTTTGAAAATCAACAAAGGGCAATAACTCAAAAAATTTGATCAGCAGAGTTACGGTTCTTGTGCACTGCACCTCTCCATAATGATATCTATCCACCTGTAAAGTTTCATGATTGTACCTTACATACTTTTTGAGTTATGCTCCGGACAAGAATCAAGTTATAAAATCAACAAAGGGCAATAACTCAAAAAATTTGATCGGCAGAGTTACGGTTCTTGTGCACTGCACCACTCCATAATGAGATCTATCCACCTATGAAGTTTCATGATTCTACCTTTAATACTTTTTGAGTTATGCTCCGGACAAGGTTTGGTCTACGGACAGACCGACCGACATACTGACCGACCGACCGACCGACCGACCGACCGACAGACCGACCGACCGACCTTCCGACCGACACTTGCAAAACAATATACCCCATTTTCTTCGAAAGGGGGCATAAATATGTGTGCAGAAAATGATTTCGTTATTTTAGATCTGGCCCGGATGTTCGACGAGGGATATCGTTCCTCTAAATGCAAGGAATACATCTTCGCAAACGCAGCTAAATCCCTGAAATCTGATGGTTTTAAGACAATTCATAAAGACACGCTTGCTGAGATAATAAGAAGTGACGATCTTGCTGTCAGGGACGAGCTAGAAGTGGATGAAACATGTAAAAGATGGGTTACATCTCATTGTGAAACAGAAGAGGTTAGCCCAGAAAATATTCGAGAGGCTCTATGTGAAATTATCATCATGATCAGGTTTCCACCGTTATCAGCAAATGCGTTCACTAGACATGTTTGTTTGACAATATTCTAAGTTCCGATGAACTGGTGCAAATATTCAGATATCTTTCCGCTAAGAGAGGAAACATTGATTTATTTAATGCTAGTGAAAGAGTTTTAGGCAAACTGAAATATGTTAAAAGGTTTTTTCTGGAACGATAAATAGTTGGGTACACAATGGTAACCCAGACACTATTTCGTTTCCAATTTTCAAGAAAGCTTACCTGGCCGGCTAACCTTTTATTTACCGAGTGCACATGGTACAGTTTCAGGGCTATTCAAGGTACGAGAAAAGCTGAAATCTCTGTTATCATCATTGTAGCTTTTGCCCTAAATACTCTTAATTTCAAATATAGATCAAAACCAACATCCTTTTCCTGGGATTAAGATTTTTAAAGATGTACTCTAACCTCCCTTACCTTTTGGCCGCTTATAGGGCCCAAATCGAAATTACTCCAAGTGTTATACAAATCTAAAGCGCATTCCCATTAAATGATTCCTGTCAAGTTTGGGTGAAATCCGTCCATTGGTTCTCAAGGAGAAGTCGAAAATGTTAAAAGTTAACGAACGGCACACGACGACGGACGAAACACGGTCGCATTAGGTCCCCATGACCTATGATGACCTTAAAATGCATATCACCAACATTTTTCCTGAAGTCAGCATTTTCTTTTTTGCCTCAATATTTTCAATTATATATTGTACACAAATCCTTTCGTTTACAGCATTGTGTTTTTTCCCATTTTCACTTGGACAAATAAAATAATGGCATTGGTCAAAAGGTTAATTGCTTTATGTGTAACAGAAAGTCAAGAAAGAAAAGATAATTTTGACGAACAAATTCACAAGGTGATGTCATTCAGAAAAAACTACATGTACATAGGTACATTAGATAAACCAGTTGCAAGAACCTACCATAAGATGTCATGAAAGGTTCCTATGGGTAATCGAATCAACTCAAGCAAACCTTATATATTGTCCAATTACAGTTTGAGTTTGAGTTTTATGGGTGATCGAATTTGATTTTATTGGGGGTTTACGCCGTTTTCAACTTCTATGGTCATATCGCGGCGGATATGGGTGATCGAAACTGGACAGTGTAATCAAGCTTGATCTGCATCGCTTAGGCTACCTATTAATGTTTTGCTGTCAAGAATACATTTGGATTATAAACTAGCAATACGATATTTCACATTGAAGTTTCCAATAAAAGGACCAACCATAGACACGTGTACACAGAGAAGTGTCCACTGAGTGGAAATAACGTCATTAGCATAATTTATGGAGCAAAGAAATAAAGTGTACAAGATGATACAGCAAACAAGAACAGATTGAGCTTGGTTGGTATGGTTGATCGAAAGTGGACAGTGTAATCAAGCTTGATCTGCATCGCTTAGGCTACCTTATATTTTTTTTGCTGTCAAAAATATATGTGGATTATAAAGTAGCAAATGGACCGACCATAGATACGTGTACACAGAAAAGTTTCCACTGTGTGGAATTAGTGTCATAAGCATACCTTATGAAGCAAAGAAATACTGCGTCCAAGATAATACAGCAAACAAGAGTTGGAGAAAAGATGGCATCTTTCCTAGAAGAAAATATGTGTGCAGAAAATGATTTCGTTATTTAAGATCAGGCCCGGATGTACGACGAGGGATATCTTTCCTCTAAATGCAAGGAATACATCTTCGCAAACGCAGCTAAATCCCTGAATTCTGATGGTTTTAAGACAATTCATAAAGACACGCTTGCTGAGATAATAAGAAGTGACGATCTTGCTCTCAGGGACGAGCTAGAAGTGAATGGAGCAAGTAAAAGAAGGGCTACATCTCAATGTGAAACAGAAGAGGATATCCCAGAAAATATTCGAGAGGCTCTATGTGAAATTATCATCATGATCAGGTTTCCACCGTTATCAGCAAATGCGTTCACTAAACATGTTTCGTTTGACAATATTCTAAGTTCCGATGAACTGGTGCAAATATTCAGATATCTTTCCGCTAAGAGAGAAAACACTGATTTATTTATTGCTAGTGAAAGAGTTTTAGGCAAACTGAAATATGTTAAAAGGTTTTTCTGAAACGATAAATAGTTGGGTACACAATGGTAACCCAGACACTATTTCGTTTCCAATTTCCAAATAGGCACACCTGGCCGGCTATCCTTTTATTTACCGAGTGCACATGGTACAGTTTCAGGGCTATTCAAGGTACGAGAAAAGCTGAAATCTCTGTTATCATCATTGTAGCTTTTGCCCTAAATACTCTTAATTTCAAATATAGATCAAAACCAACATCCTTTTCCTGGGAATAAGATTTTTAAAGATGTACTCTAACCTCCCTTACCTTTTGGCCCGTTATAGGGCCCAAATCGAAATTACTCCATGTGTTATACAAATCTAAAGCGCATTCCCATTAAATGATTCCTGTCAAGTTTGGGTGAAATCCGTCCATTGGTTCGCAAGGAGAAGTCGAAAATGTTAAAAGTTAACGAACGGCACACGACGACGGACGAAACACGGTCGCATTAGGTCCCCATGACCTATGATGACCTTAAAATGCATATCACCAACATTTTTCCTGAAGTCAGCATTTTCTTTTTTGCCTCAATATTTTCAATTATATATTGTACAAAAGTCCTTTCGTTTACAGCATTGTGTTTTTTCCCATTTTCACTTGGACAAATAAAATAATGGCATTGGTCAAAAGGTTGATTGCTTTATGTGTAACAGAAAATCAAGAAAGAAAAGATAATTTTGACGAACAAATTCACAAGGTGATGTCATTCAGAGAAAACTACATGTACATGGGTAAATTAGATAAACCAGTTGCAAGATCATACCATAAGATGTCATGAAAGGTTCCTATGGGTAATCGAATCAACTCAATCAAACCTAATATATTGTCCAATTACAGTTTGAGCTTGATTTTTATGGGTGATCGAATTTGATTTTATTGGGATTTTACGCCGTTTTCAACTTCTATGGTCATATCGCGGCGGATATGGGTGATCGAAACTGGACAGTGTAATCAAGCTTGATCTGCATCGCTTAGGCTACCTAAAATTTTTTTGCTGTCAAGAATACATTTGGATTATAAACTAGCAATACGATATTTCATATTGAAGTTTCCAATAAAAGGACCAACCATAGACACGTGTACACAGAGAAGTGTCCACTGAGTGGAAATAACGTCATAAGCATAATTTATGGAGCAAAGAAATAAAGTGTACAAGATGATACAGCAAACAAGAACAGATTGAGCTTGGTTGGTATGTTTGATCGAAAGTGGACAGTGTAATCAAGCTTGATCTGCATCGCTCAGGCTACCTTATATTTTTTTTGCTGTCACAAATATATGTGGATTATAAAGTAGCAAATGGACCGACCATAGATACGTGTACACAGAAAAGTTTCCACTGAGTGGAATTAGTGTCATAAGCATACCTTATGAAGCAAAGAAATACTGCGTCCAAGATAATACAGCAAACAAGAGTTGGAGAAAAGATGCGCATCTTTCCTAGAAGAAAATATGTGTGCAGAAAATGATTTCGTTATTTTAGATCAGGCCCGGATGTACGACGAGGGATATCTTTCCTCTAAATGCAAGGAATACATCTTCGCAAACGCAGCTAAATCCCTGAAGTCTGATGGTTTTAAGACAATTCATAAAGACACGCTTGCTGAGATAATAAGAAGTGACGATCCTGCTGTCAGGGCCGAGCTAAAAGTGGATGAAACATGTAAAAGATGGGCTACATCTCATTGTGAAACAGAAGAGGTTAGCCCAGAAAATATTCAAGAGGATCTGGATGAAATTATCTTCATGATCAGGTCTCCACTGTTATCAGCAAATGCGTTCACTAAACATGTTTCGTTTGACAATATTCCAAGTTCCGATGAACTGGTGCAAATATTCAGATATCTTTCCGCTAAGAGAGGAAACATTGATTTCTTTATTGCTAGTGAAAGAGTTTCAGGCAAACTGAAATATGTTAAAAGGTTTTTCTGAAACGATAAATAGTTGGGTACACAGTGGTAACCCAGACACTATTTCGTTTCCAATTTTCAAGAAAGCTTACCTGGCCGGCTAACCTTTTATTTACCGAGTGCACATGGTACAGTTTCAGGGCTATTCAAGGTACGAGAAAAGCTGAAATCTCTGTTATCATCATTGTAGCTTTTGCCCTAAATACTCTTAATTTCAAATATAGATCAAAACCAACATCCTTTTCCTGGGAATAAGATTTTTAAAGATGTACTCTAACCTCCCTTACCTTTTGGCCTGTTATAGGGCCCAAATCGAAATTACTCCATGTATTATACAAATCTAAAGCGCATTCCCATTACATGATTCCTGTCAGGTTTGGGTGAAATCCGTCCATTGGTTCTCAAGGAGAAGTCGAATATGTTAAAAGTTAACGAACGGCACACGACGACGGACGAAACACGGTCGCATTAGGTCCCCATGACCTATGATGACCTTAAAATGCATATCACCAGCATTTTTCCTGAAGTCAGCATTTTCTTTTTTGCCTCAATATTTTCAATTATATATTGTACAAAAGTCCTTTCGTTTACAGCATTGTGTTTTTTCCCATTTTCACTTGGACAAATAAAATAATGGCATTGGTCAAAAGGTTAATTGCTTTATGTGTAACAGAAAGTCAAGAAAGAAAAGATAATTTTGACGAACAAATTCACAAGGTGATGTCATTCAGAGAAAACTACATGTACATGGGTAAATTAGATAAACCAGTTGCAAGAACATACCATAAGATGTCATGAAAGGTTCCTATGGGTAAACCAATCAACTCAATCAAACCTAATATATTGTCCAATTACAGTTTTAGCTTGATTTTTATGGGTGATCGAATTTGATTTTATTGGGGTTTTAAGCCGTTTTCAACTTCTATGGTCATATCGCGGCGGATATGGGTGATCGAAACTGAACAGTGTAATCAAGCTTGATCTGCATCGCTTAGGCTACCTATTAATTTTTTGCTGTCAAGAATACATTTGGATTATAAACTAGCAATACGATATTTCATATTGAAGTTTCCAATAAAAGGACCAACCATAGACACGTGTACACAGAGAAGTGTCCACTGAGTGGAAATAACGTCATTAGCATAATTTATGGAGCAAAGAAATAAAGTGTACAAGATAATACAGCAAACAAGAACAGATTGAGCTTGGTTGGTATGGTTGATCGAAAGTGAATGAATGAATGGAGTTTTAAGGCCCGTCGACTGCTAAGGTCATATTGGGCGCACTCACCTTGCCTCACTACAAGATGTATTAGGATATGTATTAGTTACATAAACATCTAGAGGGGGTATGATAAAAATACGATATTCTATACAACAGATAAAATTTTAAGCAAAATAACAACACACCATGAATAATCCGACGTGAGCACGAAAGGACATGGGCTCCTCCCAGATCAGATAATACCCATGCCCGAGTCCACCCGACCGGAAAATCCACAGATCATATAAATATATTAAACAAAACTGAAGTAAAACAGATAAAAATGCCATACAAAAGATAGAATAACAACGAGCTATGAATAATCCGACGTGAGCACGAATAGACATGGGCTTCTCCCAGATCAGAGAACACCCATGTCCGAGTCCACCCGACCGGAAAATCATATCAATACCAATGCACCTCGTCGAATAATCCGACGTGAGCACGAATGGACATGGGCTCCTCCCAGATCAGAGGTCACCCATGTCCGTGTCCACCCGACCGGAAAATTCATAGGGCATATAACCTTTTAAAAATGATTGAAGTATAAATGATTAAAAATATCATACGAAATATTGTATAACAATGTACCATGAATAATCCGACGTGAGCACGAATAGACATGGGCTCCCCCCAGATCAGAGAACACCCATGTCCGAGTCCACCCGACCGGAAAATCCATAGAACATATAAAAAATCACAGAGTAAATATCATAACTAAATCTTTTTAAAGAGATTGCACTCTTTAAGAAAGTTAAAAATTGATTCAGGCCTAACAGTATCAAATAATGTCTTTAAACTGCTAGCGTTGAAATGCCTGTTTCTAATGATGGCTAAATCCACACAATCAATGAGGAGATGCTGGACAGTCAGCTCCTCGTTACAAGGAATACATTGAGGTTTTTCCTCGTTCTTTAATAGGTGCGAATGGGTCAAATGTGTGTGCCCGATTCGCAGTCGTGCCAAAACTAACTCCTCGCGGCGGTCAGATCGAAGACCTGGCAGCCATTCACCAAGTGCTGGTTTAATACTAAACAATTTATTTTGGTGATTAGCCTCGTCGCTCCAACAATTTTGCCATACATTTTGAATAAAACTATTTATCAGTGGTTTAAAATCAGTAAAAGGGACTCTAAAAGGTAAAATATCTAGTGACAACGCCTCCTTGGCAGCCTTGTCTGCCTCTTCGTTGCCACGTAGACCGCAATGGCTTGGAAGCCAGCAAAAGACAATATCAGTATCTTCATCAGAAGCATATAAACGAGAAAGCTTCTCAAGAAGTTTCACAATAATAGGGTTGTCCGTTTTTTCGTGCTCGAGCGCTTGCATACAGGACAGAGAGTCTGTAAAAATAATGTAGCGCCAATAGCCATTTTCAACGATGTGCTCGAGCGCAAGGTCAATAGCCTTGAGCTCGGCAGAGAAAATGGACGAGTTATCGGGCAAACGATACTGATATTTGAAGCCATCTAAAATGGCAGCAGAAGCAACTTTTTCTTCGCTTTTAGAACCATCGGTATAAATTTGTAAATGAAGCATGTGTTTTTCTTGTACTTCAAGGAATTTATTTTTAAATACTAAAGGATCAGTTTCCGACTTTTTCGTTGAAGCAAGATCATAAATAAAGGTGGGACTTTTACACGTCCACAAAGGTACGTTTGGAACTTTATGTTCCGCCACGTCATCTAGATCGAAATCTAGAGAATTTACATCTGCCTTACAACGTAAACTGAAAGGAGGTATGACTGATTCCTTCTTATTAAATTCCTCTTCATAAAGAGGTTCAAATACAACGTCATGTGTAGGATTATCTGGATTAGATTTAAGTTTTAGATAATAATCCATTGATAATTTCTTTCTACGTAAATTCAAGGATGGCTCATTTGCTTCCGCATAGAGACTGTTAATTGGCGATGTTTTAAATGCGCCCAGCGCAATACGTAACCCTTGATTATGAATAGAATCAAGCTTGCGCAAGTAGGATTGACGGGCGGATCCGTAAACAACACAACCATAGTCTAATTTAGATCTCACAAGAGATCTATAAAGACGTAATAAAACTTTTTTGTCTGCTCCCCAGTCCATACTGGAGACGACACGTAAAAGATTTAGAGCTTTCTTGCATTTATTGCTCAAATATTCAATGTGCGGAATGAACGATAATTTAGAGTCAAATAAAAGACCCAAGAACTTGAATTCTGGGACAACTTCGATTCGGATCCCGTCCAAAGTGAGTTCTGGATCGGGATGGAGTTTTCTCGATTTACAGAAATGCATACATTTTGTCTTGGTCTTAGAAAATTTAAAACCATTTTCATTCGACCATTTACTCAGGTTGTTTAAAACCTGTTGCAACTGTCTTTCAATGGTATGCATGTGTTTTGATCGGTAGCAAATACAGAAGTCATCAACGTAAAGGAAATATTCAATACCAGGGCAAGTTGCCTTTATAATATTATTGATTTTAATACTAAAGAGTGTAACAGAAAGAATAGAGCCCTGGGGAACACCCATCTCCTGTTCATGAGGATCAGAGAGCGTATCTCCAACCCTGACTCTAAATTGCCGTTCATCCAAAAACGCAGAAATGAAATAAGCAAGGCGACCTCGTATACCGAAATCATGGAGGTCATTCATGATTCCATACTTCCATGTGGTATCATATGCACTCTCTAAATCAAAAAAGACTGAAACAACATGTTCCTTCTTGATAAAGGCTTCTCTGATAAAGGTTTCAAAGCGAACTAAATGATCGAGAGTGCTTCTTTGTTTACGAAAGCCACTTTGGGCTGATGTTATAAGTTTATTTTTCTCAAGAAACCATACGAGACGGTCATTGACCATTCTCTCCATGGTTTTACAAACACAACTTGTTAAGGCTATAGGCCGGTAATTTGAAGGATTATCTGAATCTTTACCAGGTTTGGGTACTGGAATAACAATAGCTTCCCGCCATGAGGCTGGAAGTATTCCCGTTTTCCAAATACTGTTAAAGATATCAAGTAAACATTGAAGGGATTCGTGTGGTAAATGCTTCAAGAACTGGTAGTGGATATCATCGCATCCAACTGCAGTATCGTGGCATTTCTTAAGGGCTCTTTTTAGCTCTTTAAGAGTCAATTCTTTATTATAATGCTCTGTATTTTTGGATTTAAAATTCAAGTTAACGTTTTCTTTTTGTTCTTGATGTTTTTGAAATTCAGGTGAATAATTAGAAGAGGAGGATTTTTTGGCAAAAGTATCTGCCAAAACATTTGCTATGTCAGGCTTAGATGAAACAACGCCATTATCAGTATTCAAATGCCCAACACTGAGCGACGAGTTCTTGCCACTAATTTTCCGCACCATATCCCAAGTCTTTTTGACAGACGATCTAGAATTTAATCTAGATACATACTGTCTCCAAGACGTACGTTTACTACGTTTAATAGTGCGCCGTGCTCTCGCACGTGCAACTTTAAACTTTATAAGATTTTCCTTAGTCGGCCTTAGATCAAACTCTCTAAGAACCGACTTTTGCTTTGCTACAGCCTTCTTGCAATCATCATTAAACCATGGCTTATTAGGATGTCTAGGGTTTTTAGATGTTTTTGGAATTGCTTTTTCTGCAGATGAATATAAAAGAGAGGTAAATAATTCTGCAGGGTTCTCACAACCTTCAAAAGCTTGAGGTGTAATGGACTGTTCACAAACAGTTTTGAACAAGCCCCAGTTTGCTTTATGGAGTTTCCACCTTTGTGGTCGCTCCTGTACAGATGGCCCAATTTCCGAAACAAGAATCGGAAAATGGTCACTGCCATGCAGGTCGTCCTCAACTTTCCAGGTAAAATCTGGAAAAACTTGAGGACTGCAAACTGTCAAGTCTAACGATGAATATGAACCAGTAGCAGGATGTAGATAAGTTGATGACTTATCATTTAAAAGAGAAAGATCGTGTTTTGAAATGAAGTCTTCAACTATATGTCCTTTGTTGTCTGTGTTTGAACATCCCCATAAAGAATGATGAGAATTAAAATCTCCCATTAAGACATAGGGTTTGGGTAGCTGTACAACAAGACGATCTAGTTTCCTACTGTCAATAGGAGAACTAGGGGGAAGATAAATAGAACAAAGGGTAATTGTTTTATTAAGTGAGATGCTAACGGCAACTGCCTGTAAGGTAGTGTCAAGCTGGACAGGACGGTGAGGAACATTGTTATTAACAATAATGCCTACACCGCCTGAAGCTCTTTCGCCTTCCGTGAAGTTTTTAATATAGCACGAATGATATTTAAGGGAAAACTTATCCGTGTCTTTAAGAAAAGTTTCTTGCAGACAAACTGCTACTGGTTTTTCTTTAAAGACTAATAAATTAAGTTCTTCAAAATTTGATTTGATACTACGACAATTCCATTGAATAATAGTATTCGCCATGATTAACATTAAAATTAAAAATACAACACACAGTAATGGAAGTCTGGAATTACTCATTTTTTGTTAAGTTTGATAATATTGCTACCTTGCTTATTTCTGGAATCTACATATTCATCCGTAATCATGTCCTCATCAAGAGACCGATAACGGTTATATTGTTTTATAGGATCCTGAGATCCTTTTGGTTGGCGGTCAGAGACCACCGGTTTTAAAGGCTTAGGCCTTCGATTTTCATTTATAGACTTGGCGTCATCATGGCTAACAGAAACAGTACTGGCTGGTTTGGGTGCGGACTTAGAATTTTCTGCAACTGGTTTGGGTTGTGGAGATGTCTCAGGTTCTGAAGGTTTAGTAGAAGAAGGTGTTGAAGGATGAGGAGGAGGAAACAACTTAGCAATTTCCTCTTTCTTCTCAGGAAATAGTATTATCACATTCCTAAGAAGGCCTTTACAATTTTCGCAACCGTTCTCAGTTTTATTCGATGGTTGGATCGGTTTAGTTGCTTGAGCGTATGAGGCTAGGTTTGAGCGACTTTCAACAATTTTCTTGGCCTCAAAAAAGGAGAGACCTTCCCTGCACTTGACTGTAACGATCTCCTTTTCCCGCTTCCAATGCGAACACGCGCGAGATGTTGAGATGTGTGCACCACCGCAGTTTATACAATTTTCAGGGTTCTTGCACTCATCTATGTCATGGGATTCAGCCAATGCGCCACAACGACGGCAATGCTGTTCCTCCTGACATTTCTTTTCGTGGTGTCCGAACTTAAAACACTTGTAACATTGGAGCGGGTTAGGGATATACAAGTCCACTTTAACCTTCAAATAACCAATCTTTAAGCATTTAGGCAGAATAGAAGTGTTGAAAGTTAACACAATTGTATTGGTAGCTTTCCTTTGTCCAGCCTTGTAAATAAAAATCCGTCGAGCAGCTGTCACGTTCTGAGATTCAAGTTCAGAAACGATTTCCTCCTCTTCCACTCCCTGAAGATCAGGGCAGCGAATAATGCCTTTGGAAGAATTCAAGGTAGCATGCTCGGAGCACTTAACTGGGATGTCAAAAAACTTTTTAAGTCTGAGCAAGTTGTCAGAGTGTGACTTCTTGTCGACTTCTACCAGTATAGCACCAGATTTCAACTTTTTAACTGTTTTAGGCTCGCCCGCGTAAGAAATAATACACTTATTTATCACAAAAGGCGACAGAGTCGTCAGCGGTCTATTCTCATTTACTGATTCAATCAGCAGAAACCTAGGAAAGTTCGAGCTACATTGTCGATTATCCGTGTCCAAGTCAGTATCAAAACGCGTCCTTTTCAAATTTTTAGTATCCATGGTTGAAAATTTAATATTCGTCATCTGGGTCCCCCAACCCGCCACGGAGTCCAACAAGGGGACATGGAAATTGGAGCGGATCTCCGGCTCCCCATGCCAGGGATACCCAGATGGTATACTCAAGCCAATCAAACAAACAAGTGCGGCAAAGATATACATGGTTAATCTCCAAAACAAAGACCAGTCATGCATTTCAAAGCCGATCAGGCCATTCAACCAACTCAATTAACCCATGAGCCTATATAGACAAGGACAAATCATATCTAGTATGAAAGTGTATACAGCAATAATTGCTTTTACGATTACAATATAACACGTAGTGGTATATATGTATGAAATGACATAAATGTACAAAAACTAGTCCAAGTCTAAAGCGACCAGCCGATTGCCAAGACCGGGTCCATCTAAGCTCCCGTTTACACCGAAGCCGAGGCCAAAGCCAGCGTGTTGGGAAGCTGGAGAGCCCTGGGCTTCCCTCAACTGACCAGGATCCCCTTTTCCGGCTTACGAGTATCCACTCACGGCCAACAAGCGGGTCCGTTACAGACACACTGTCCTTTGCTTGGGGTCTTACCATTTGCTACAGGACAAGGCAGCTTGGATATTTCTAATCCCCCTCCACAGCTGGGGGTGGTTGATCGAAAGTGGACAGTGTAATCAAGCTTGATCTGCATCGCTCAGGCTACCTCATATTTTTTGCTGTCAAAAATATATGTGGATTATAAGGTAGCAAATGGACCGACCATAGATACGTGTACACAGAAAAGTTTCCACTGAGTGGAATTAGTGTCATAAGCATACCTTATGAAGCAAAGAAATACTGCGTCCAAGATAATACAGCAAACAAGAGTTGGAGAAAAGATGCGCATCTTTCCTAGAAGAAAACATGTTTGCAGAAAATGATTTCGTTATTTTAGATCAGGCCCGGATGTACGACGAGGGGATCTTTCTTCTAAATGCAAGGAATACATCTTCGCAAACGCAGCTAAATCCCAGAAATCTGATGGTTTTAAGACAATTCATAAAGACACGCTTGCTGAGATAGTAAGAAGTGACGATCTTGCTGTCAGGGACGAGCTAGAAAGTGATGAAGCACGTGAAAGATGGGTTACATCTCAATGTGAAGCAGAAGAGGATAGCCCAGAAAGTATGCGAGAGGCTCTGGATGAAATTATCATCATGGTCAGGTTTCCATTGTTATCAGCAGATGCGTTCACTAAACATGTTTCGTTTGACAATATTTCAAGTTCCGATGAACAGGTGCAAAATAATTGGTAATATGTTTCCGCTCAGGGAGGAAATATTGATTTATTTATTGCTAGTGAAAGAGTTTTAGACAAAATGAAATATGTTAAAACTTTTTTCTGATACGAAAAACAGTTGGGTACACAATAAAAACCAAGACACTTTTTCGTTTCCAATTTCCAAGAAACCACATCTGGCCGGATATCCTTTTATTAACCGAGTTCCTATGGTACAGTTATAGGGATATTCAAGTACGAGAAAAGCTCAAATCTCTGTTGTCAAACTTTGAAGCCCTTGCTCTAAAGAATCTTAATATGAAATATGAATCCAAGCTAACAGCTGTTTTCCAGGGAATAAGATTTGTAAAGACATACTCTAACCCCTTTCCATTTTGGCCCTTAATGAGACTCCAATCGAAATTACTACATGAGTTATACATATCTTAAGCGCCTTTCCATAAAATGCTTCCTGCCAAGTTCGGGTGAAATCCGTCCATTGGTTCTCAAGGAGGAGTCGAAAATGTTGAAAGTTACCGAACGGCACACGGCGACGGACGAAACACAGTCGCAGTAGGTCTACATGACCTATGATATCCTTAAAAATGCAGATCACTAGCATTTTTTTTTACTTTAGTCAGCATTTTCTTTTTGTCTCAATATTTTGTTTTATATATTGTACAGAAATCCTTTCGTTTACAGCATTGTGTTTTTTCCTTTCACTTGGATAATAATTTTTTTTGGCATTTGTGAAAAGGTTAAATGCCTTATGTGTAACAGAAAGTCAAGAAAAAAAGATGATTTTGACGCACAAATTCACAGAGATATCATACAGAGCAAACTATATGTACATGGGTAAGTGAGATAAACCAAGTGCTAAAACATACCATAAGATGTCATTAAAGTTTCGCATGGGTGGTCGAATCAAATCAATCAAACCTAATATATCGTCCAAGTACAGATTGAGCTTGGTTGGTATGGGTGTTCGAAAGTGGACAGTGTAATAAAGCTTGATCTGCATTGCTCAGGATATCTATTTATTTATTTACTGGCATAAATATATGTGGATTAAAAAGTAGCAATACGATATTTTATATTAAAATTTCCAATTAATGGACCAACCACATATACGTGTACACATAGAAATGTGTCCACTGAGTGGAAATAACGTTATTAGCATACCTTAAGAAGCAAAGAAATACAGCAAACAAGAATTGGAGAAAAGATGCGCACCTTTCCTAGAAGAAGCGATGTGTGCAGAAAATGATTTCGTTATTTTAGATCAGGCCCGGATGTACGACTAGGGGGATCTTTCTTTTAAATGCAAGGAATACATCTTCTTAAATCCATGTGACTCGCTGAAATCTGATGGGTTTAAGATAATGTAAAAAAAACATTCTAGCTGAGATAATAAGCAATGACGACCTTGCTGTCAGGGATGGGCTAGACGTGTATGAGGCTTGTAAAAGATAGGCTACATCTTAATAAGAAACAGAAGAGGTTAGCCCAGATAATATTCGAGAGGCTCTAGTTGTAATTATCTTCATGATCAGGTTTCCACTGTCATCAGCAGATGCGTTCACTAAACATGTTTCCTTTGGCAATATTCCAAGTTCCGATGAACAGGTGCAAATATTTGGATGTCTTTCCGCTAAGGGAAGAAAATATTGATTTATTTAATGCTAGTGAAATAGTTTTAGGCAAACCGAAATATGTTAAAATGTTTTTTCTAATAAGATAAATAGTTGGGTACACAATGGTAACACAGACACTATTTCGTTTCCAATTTCCAAATAGGCACACCTGGCCGGCTATCCTTTTATTTACCGAGTAAACATGGTACAGTTTCAGGGCAAGATCATACCATAAGATGTTCCTATGGGTAATCGAATCAACTCAAGCAAACCTAATATATTGTCCAATTACAGTTTGAGCTTGAGTTTTATGGGTGATCGAATTTGATTTCATTGGGGTTTTACGCCGTTTTCAACTTCTATGGTCATATCGCGGCGGATATGGGTGATCGAAACTGGACAGTGTAATCAAGCTTGATCTGCATCGCTCAGGCTACCTTATATTTTTTTTGCTGTCAAAAACATATGTGGATTATAAAGTAGCAAATGGACCGACCATAGATACGTGTACACAGAAAAGTTTCCACTGAGTGGAATTAGTGTCATAAGCATACCTTATGAAGCAAAGAAATACTGCGTCCAAGATAATACAGCAAACAAGAGTTGGAGAAAAGATGCGCATCTTTCCCAGAAGAAAATATGTGTGCAGAAAATGATTTCGTTATTTTAGATCAGGCCCGGATGTACGACGAGGGATATCTTTCCTCTAAATGCAAGGAATACATCTTCGCAAACGCAGCTAAATCCCTGAAGTCTGATGGTTTTAAGACAATTCATAAAGACACGCTTGCTGAGATAATAAGAAGTGACGATCCTGCTGTCAGGGCCGAGCTAGAAGTGGATGAAACATGTAAAAGATGGGCTACATCTCATTGTGAAACAGAAGAGGATAGCCCAGAAAATATTCGAGAGGCTCTATGTGAAATTATCATCATGATCAGGTTTCCACCGTTATCAGCAAATGCGTTCACTAAACATGTTTCGTTTGACAATATTCTAAGTTCCGATGACCTGGTGCAAATATTCAGATATCTTTCCCCTAAGAGAGGGAACATTGATTTATTCATTGCTAGTGAAAGAGTTTTAGGCAAACTGAACTATGTTAAAAGGTTTTTCTGAAACGATAAATAGTTGGGTACACAGTGGTAACCCAAACACTATTTCGTTTCCAATTTTCAAGAAAGCTTACCTGGCCGGCTAACCTTTTATTTACCGAGTGCACATGGTACAGTTTCAGGGCTATTCAAGGTACGAGAAAAGCTGAAATCTCTGTTATCATCATTGTAGCTTTTGCCCTAAATACTCTTAATTTCAAATACAGATTAAAACCAACATCTTTTTCCTGGGAATAAGATTTTTAAAGATGTACTCTAACCTCCCTTACCTTTTGGCCCCTTATAGGGCCCAAATCGAAATTACTCCATGTATTATACAAATCTAAAGCGCATTCCCATTACATGATTCCTGTCAAGTATGGGTGAAATCCGTCCATTGGTTCTCAAGGAGAAGTCGAAAATGTTAAAAGTTAACGAACGGCACACGACGACGGACGAAACACGGTCGCATTAGGTCCCCATGACCTATGATGACCTTAAAATGCATATCACAAGCATTTTTCCTGAAGTCAGCATTTTCTTTTTTGCCTCAATATTTTCAATTATATATTGTACAAAAGTCCTTTCGTTTACAGCATTGTGTTTTTTCCCATTTTCACTTGGACAAATAAAATAATGGCATTGGTCAAAAGGTTAATTGCTTTATGTGTAACAGAAAGTCAAGAAAGAAAAGATAATTTTGACAAACAAATTCACAAGGTGATGTCATTCAGAGAAAACTACATGAACATGGGTAAATTAGATAAACCAGTTGCAAGAACATACCATAAGATGTCATGAAAGGTTCCAATGGGTAAACCAATCAACTCAATCAAACCTAATATATTGTCCAATTACAGTTTGAGCTTGATTTTTATGGGTGATCGAATTTGATTTTATTGGGGTTTTACGCCGTTTTCAACTTCTTTGGTCATATCGCCGCGGATATGGGTGATCGAAACTGGACAGTGTAATCAAGCTTGATCTGCATCGCTTAGGCTAGCAAATGGACCGACCATAGATACGTGTACACAGAAAAGTTTCCACTGAGTGGAATTAGTGTCATAAGCATACCTTATGAAGCAAAGAAATACTGCGTCCAAGATAATACAGCAAACAAGAGTTGGAGAAAAGATGCGCATCTTTCCTAGAAGAAAATATGTGTGCAGAAAATGATTTCGTTATTTTAGATCAGGCCCGGATGTACAACGAGGGATATCTTTCCTCTAAATGCAAGGAATACATCTTCGCAAACGCAGCTAAATCCCTGAAGTCTGATGGTTTTAAGACAATTCTTAAAGACAGGCTTGCTGAGATAATAAGAAGTGACGATCCTGCTGTCAGGGCCGAGCTAGAAGTGGATGAAACATGTAAAAGATGGGCTACATCTCATTGTGAAACAGAAGAGGATAGCCCAGAAAGTATGCGAGAGGCTCTGGATGAAATTATCATCATGATCAGGTTTCCACCGCTATCAGCAAATGCGTTCACTAAACATGTTTCGTTTGACAATATTCTAAGTTCCGATGAACTGGTGCAAATATTCAGATATCTTTCCGCTAAGAGAGGAAACATTGATTTATTTATTGCTAGTGAAAGAGTTTTAGGCAAACTGAAATATGTTAAAAGGTTTTTCTGAAACGATAAATAGTTGGGTACACAGTGGTAACCCAGAAACTATTTCGTTTCCAATTTTCAAGAAAGCTTACCTGGCCGGCTAACCTTTTATTTACCGAGTGCACATGGTACAGTTTCAGGGCTATTCAAGGTACGAGAAAAGCTGAAATCTCTGTTATCATCATTGTAGCTTTTGCCCTAAATACTCTTAATTTCAAATATAGATCAAAACCAACATCCTTTTCCTGGGATTAAGATTTTTAAAGATGTACTCTAACCTCCCTTACCTTTTGGCCCCTTATAGGGCCCAAATCGAAATTACTCCATGTATTATACAAATCTAAAGCGCATTCCCATTACATGATTCCTGTCAAGTTTGGGTGAAATCCGTCCATTGGTTCTCAAGGAGAAGTCGAAAATGTTAAAAGTTAACGAACGGCACACGACGACGGACGAAACACGGTCGCATTAGGTCCCCATGACCTATGATGACCTTAAAATGCATATCACCAGCATTTTTCCTGAAGTCAGCATTTTCTTTTTTGCCTCAATATTTTCAATTATATATTGTACAAAAGTCCTTTCGTTTACAGCATTGTGTTTTTTCCCATTTTCACTTGGACAAATAAAATAATGGCATTGGTCAAAAGGTTAATTGCTTTATGTGTAACAGAAAGTCAAGAAAGAAAAGATAATTTTGACAAACAAATTCACAAGGTGATGTCATTCAGAGAAAACTACATGTACATGGGTAAATTAGATAAACCAGTTGCAAGAACATACCATAAGATGTCATGAAAGGTTCCTATGGGTAAACCAATCAACTCAATCAAACCTAATATATTGTCCAATTACAGTTTGAGCTTGATTTTTATGGGTGATCGAATTTGATTTTATTGGGGTTTTACGCCGTTTTCAACTTCTATGGTCATATCGCCGCGGATATGGGTGATCGAAACTGGACAGTGTAATCAAGCTTGATCTGCATCGCGTAGGCTACCTATTAATTTTTTGCTGTCAAGAATACATTTGGATTATAAACTAGCAATACGATATTTCATATTGAAGTTTCCAATAAAAGGACCAACCATAGACACGTGTACACAGAGAAGTGTCCACTGAGTGGAAATAACGTCATTAGCATAATTTATGGAGCAAAGAAATAAAGTGTACAAGATAATACAGCAAACAAGAACAGATTGAGCTTGGTTGGTATGGTTGATCGAAAGTGGACAGTGTAATCAAGCTTGATCTGCATCGCTCAGGCTACCTCATATTTTTTGCTGTCAAAAATATATGTGGATTATAAAGTGGCAAATGGACCGACCATAGATACGTGTACACAGAAAAGTTTCCACTGAGTGGAATTAGTGTCATAAGCATACCTTATGAAGCAAAGAAATACTGCGTCCAAGATAATACAGCAAACAAGAGTTGGAGAAAAGATGCGCATCTTTCCTAGAAGAAAATACGAGGGGTGATCCAAAAGTTCGTAAAATGGGTTAATAAAATTTTAGGAGTTTTGACTATCAAAACAAAAGTCATACAGTCATTAACTGTTACATCTCAACAAAAAACATGGAAATTTTTAATTATGCACATATAACAGTTTTTGTACAGTGATGAATTTTAGACAAAGACCATGCCTGAGGCGGGGGAGCAAGAACGTCAAATGCGACGTCATCTTCACACGATTATGAACCCTTATTTTTAAAGGCCCTATTTACTCTCATACAATTCTATGCCTAAGATATACTTGTGCTGAAAGCGTTCTCATACTATTTAGAGTCGGAATGCTGAACGATTTTCAGTGTAGCTGTTTAAGATCGGCCTACTATCAAATCGAAGCCTATGCCTGTTTACCCCATTTCTGACGTCGTTAATCCGCTTGTGACTGATTGCAAGACCATCTCTGCATCCATTATCCATTATTAAGTTCGAATCTCGAGTGCAACTTACACACAATTTCTCTACAGCACCTTATACTCGTTTTCTTTAATATTTTAAACCTCTGCGTAGGTGTATGACTAAGATCGAGGCCGAATTTTATGCCTGGTTGATATTCTAATTAAGTACTGACGTCATGTCGCATTTCCCATGGTTTGTTCTATCTTATAGAAAATGTAGTGTTTTCGTAGCAACTTCTACAACAACATATCAAACTTGACGTAAGGATGTCATACTAGTGTTATAATAATTTGCGTCAAAATATTCTAGGTGAAATTTAAGAAAATTCGATTTAATTATCGACCATGTATTATTTTTTTGTGCTCCCCCGCCTAGGCGTACCTGCGTTACTATGGTAACACAATGTGCACTAAATTTTGTTTTGTAAATCTTTTTCATTTCAATAGAGTCTATAGATCTTAAACTACGATATTACTAATTTATACACTGTCTAAGCTAATAACATGGAAGTAATGGGTCCATTTTACGAACTTTTGGATCACCCCTCGTATGTGTGCAGAAAATGATTTCGTTATTTTAGATCAGGCCCGGATGTACGACGAGGGGATCTTTCCTCTAAATGCAAGGAATACATCTTCGCAAACGCAGCTAAATCCCAGAAATCTGATGGTTTTAAGACAATTCATAAAGACACGCTTGTTGAGATAATAAGAAGTGACGATCTTGCTGTCAGGGCCGAGCTAGAAGTGGATGAAACATGTAAAAGATGGGCTACATCTCATTGTGAAACAGAAGAGGATAGCCCAGAAAATATTCGAGAGGCTCTGTGTGAAATTATCATCATGATCAGGTTTCCACCGTTATCAGCAAATGCGTTCACTAAACATGTTTCGTTTGACAATATTCTAAGTTCCGATGAACTGGTGCAAATATTCGGATATCTTTCCTATAGGGGAGGGAACATTGATTTATTTAATGATACTGAAAGAGTTTTAGGTAAACTGAAATATGTTAAAAGGTTTTCTGAAACGATAAATAGTTGGGTACACAATGGTAACCCAGACACTATTTCGTTTCCAATTTTCAAGAAAGCTTACCTGGCCGGCTAACCTTTAACTAGTATTTACAGAGAGCTCGTGGTATAGTTACAGGAAAACATGTATTTAAGGTACAAGAAAAACTCAATACTCTGTTGTCTAAATATGTGACTTTAACATAAAGCCAGAACCACTAATTCTTGATCACCCCTCGTATATAGCGGAGCTACTACAGAAGATATTTCATTTTAACAAGAGGGTCATAATGTCCATTTATCGCTCCACTTGCTTTCAACTTAAGACTTTTAGACTACGAAATTCATCAAAGAATACAAAAGAGGTCTTTCCAAAGAAGATTTATGCTACAACACAATGAAATGCAATTCGTGGTTATGGAGGAGCAATGTTTTTCAAAATCTTCTTAAAATTACACTATGTTTCAAATAGCGAAAGTAAGTCCAACGAACAGCGGCCATATTTTTCATCAGATCAACTTTTTTTTAAAGGAATCTAATGGAAAACTGAATATTGAGCATTCAGGCTAAATTACAATCAAATCCAGTAAGGCATATTGAAGAAGAAGATTTTTCGAAAATTTAATTTAATTAGTTTAATTATAATTCAAATGCTACACGGAATTTATTTTTGAAGAAATTTGAAAGACATTTATGCCAGGAAAATTCCTGTGAAGTTTTGTTAAAATTAATACAGTAGCTTTTGAGAAGATGCTTGAAAAAGCTTTACGCTCACACGGACGCACGCACCCACCCAATGACGCACGACGGGCACAGTGCCATGACATAAACCTCGCATTCGGCCAGTGGAGCTAAATATGAGACAGCTCATCCTCAGGTCAATAGAAAAAGTTTTACTCCTTCATCAACCACAACAAAACAGAAAATATTAGAGTAGCCCTCTACAATGTGAATGAATCACCCATACTGATCCTGTTGCCAAGGCAAATATTCCGAACAATCAATTTGAATCAGTCTTCTCCATACCCCAACTTCTAAATCAAGCCCAACTTGCAAAGAGTACCAATTCAATCCTCCGATATCCCAGCATGTCTCCCATCAAGATTACTGAAGCTGTTTAAGTCAAATTACTCACCGGTCTTAACCCAAGTAAGGCTTCCGGACCCGATGAGCTATCTCCGAGACTTAAAGAGCTCCGTGCAGAAACTGCTCCAATGTTTACCCACATCTTTCAACTTTCTCTTGACTCAGGTATCGTCTCGGATTACTAGCGCCACGCTATCATCTTCCCCGCCTTCAAGAAAGGTGAAAGTCAAAAGCCAGTAACTACCGTCCAATATCCCTTAACTGTACATCGCTTCCAAACTCATTGAACATATCCAGGGTCCCGTATTATCAACGATCTTACGACCACATATTTTGTGTAAACTGTGTAACGAATCATTTGATTGTACGAGAAATCAGATTGGACCAATAAGGTTTGTTGTTACAAGTAATTTCGCAAAAAACAAACGAACGATCGTTGATAATACAAAAAAAGTTAAAGTTTCTAGTTAAAGTCTATTTTCACTTTCGTGTTCAACCGACTTTACACTTTACACAATACGGGCCCCTGATTTCCAACATCTTACTTTGATACTAGCAATATTCTTAGTCCAAACCAACACGGCTTTAGCTCAAAACACAGGTGAGACGCAACTGTTCGGCTTAACCCAAGAAATTGCAGACTCGCTTGACAAAGGTCGACAAACTGATGTCATAGTTATGAATTTCAGTAAAGCATTTGATAAGGTTGACCACCACAAACTATACTCCTCACAAAAAGTTAAGCAACAAAAGTAATTCTCTCAATATTCTTTTTATAAACGCGGAAATTTTGCACAGATTTCTTATTCGGACAGCCATATCTATGCTTAAACACACTTTTAAGAATACTGAATGTTATCGTCTCCAAAAAAAGCTATCACGTGATTAGAACACACTCCCAAAACACGCATGCAAAATGTGTCGCATATAAGGATTTCAAACTTGGCATTAGCTCCGTATGTGCTTAAAACGCGTCAATTTGACAACTTTGATGTCATCAACATTTGAATCATGCCAATACGTCACTTAACTCCAATTGAAGTGGCTCAAATTGTTGGAATGCTACAGGGTGGGGCAACAAAGACTGCTGCTGCCATTCACTTTAATTTTCATCGCAGTATTGACTTAAGAACAATAACCCGATACAATCATTCTGGACAGATGTCAGAGAGACCACGTTAATGTCGTCTAAGAGTAACAACACCGTTATGAAGACCGTTATGTTGCAACCTTAGTCCGTAGGAACTGGCTTACAACGGCTCGCTGGAAAATGACCTTCAGAGGGTGTCAGGAAACATACTTTCCATCCAAACCGTG
This sequence comes from Fragum sueziense, assembly GCA_963680895.1. Classification (NCBI taxonomy): domain Eukaryota; kingdom Metazoa; phylum Mollusca; class Bivalvia; order Cardiida; family Cardiidae; genus Fragum; species Fragum sueziense. Next base: position 2,209,907 of record OY804608.1, read on the forward strand.
AGGAACATGTTTCACACAGAAGGTCTAAGGTCCAGGATACCACTTCAACGGATCCAACTTCTCCCAAAACATCGACGGCAAAGATTATATAGGAACACCAACATCAAAACTGAGGGTCACTCGTTGGCGTCACAAACTCTTAACTGACTAGTCGAGATTCTACCTTGATTCTAATGATAGCATGACACGTGTGTGGAGAAACGGTAATGAACGGTTTGCCGACTGTAACATCGCTGAACACGACCAATATGAACGTGCGAGTATGATGGTCTGGAGAGGTATCAGTGTTTGCCACAGAACAGAGCTGGTTGTCATTAGACGAGGTTCAATGACTGGTGTAAGGTGCATTTACGAGATCATCACGCCTGTTATCATCCTTCTGGCACAGTAAACAGATACAACTATTATGTTAATGGATGGTAATGCCCGTCCTTATCGTTCTTGAATTGTGAATGAAGTTCTGTGGACCAACAACATCAGACATATAGACTGGCCTGCTACGTCTCTAGACCTTAATTCGATAGAACATACATAGGACATTCTTTGAGGTCGTGTCTATGGTCAGCATGTTCGCCCACAGACTCTGGATGAACTGCAACAGGTCTTGCAGACAGAATGGAGGATCAATCCACAACGGACATTAGACAGACAAATCTGCTCGATGCCAAGGTGTGTTCGGGCGTGTGTTGAACTTCGTAGGGGTCATACCAGGTACTTGAATCTCGATCATGGCCTGAAGTGGCCGGAAAACAACTTTTTACACATTCTGAACTGCTGGCGAGTGACGTTTTGCACCATTTGTTTGTCGGGACGATTTTCGAGGATCTGTAACTTTGTTATTGTTTGATGATTTTCCCAATCATTTAACGTAATTTGTGTAATAAGACCTAAGACTTTGTATTGTATAAAACATAGATCATTAGATGTGATAAAACACATTTGAGAAAGAAAAGCATCTTCGTTGCTTAACTTTTTGTGAGGAGTATGGTACTCCACAATCTTTGTCTCGACACAAGAACACCAAAGGCTTGGTCAAATCTTTCCTTCGTAATGGAACTCAACAAGTATTAGTTGAAGGCAATTGCTCCTCCGGGTTACCTTTCCTGTCAGGTGTCCCCCAGGGCTCAATCGTGGGCCCCTGTCTCTTTATCGCATTTATTAATAACCTACCTGATAGTGTTAAACAGTCTACCTACAATGTAAAAAAATGACTTTTGTAGGCATACTCTGAATATGGGCGAATACCATGCCCGGTGACATCTTGAAGGCATGACACCTGCGGCTTGCCCGGTAGTTGCCACTTGAAGGCGATATTGGTTGAAATTAATTAGGTCAAAGGTCATTCTGGACATTTTTTACATAAGCTTTAAATTGTTCTAGAAATTAAACTCAATTCGATTTTGTATATCTCCTACCTCTATTAAGACACATAGATCGCTAGTGTGTTTCATCCATCTTGCACAATGGCATTGAATTTTGTTCTCAAAATAGACTGGATTTGCCGTTATGTTTTTATAAACCGTGGATGTTGTTTTAAAATCTTGTAACTACGGCTTGAACCAAGCCGTAGTTACGAGATTTTATAACAACACCCACGAAATATTATTTGTTTGTCCGAAATTACGTCACGGTTTACTTGATAAAATAATTCCCTATTCCATCATGGTTATCCCATAACTTTATCCACTCAATTCATCTGTTTTAAACGTACCATGTCTAAATTAACCACGCTAATTCAAAACTGATTGGTTGTGGAGTAAGCACATATGAACTCTTGGTACATTAATAGTGAAAATCTGTGAACTTGTGGTTCCTTTCTGCTAATCCCAAAACAATATACCTGGTAAACGTAAGGGTATTTAAAGATTTATATTTACAGTTACTTACTTGTTTTCGGGGTAATTTGCTGTAATAATAACTGTGCATAATTAAAATATGGCCTTTAGTTTTTCTGTGCAAAATTTCAGCTCTGTCTGATCTGTTGTGGTTTAGATTACGACGGATTTAAAACCCAATTTCACATCATTTCGTAGAATCAGAGACACAAACATAAACATTTCTGGAAATGCGAATGTTTACAAGACACTGCCGGGGAAAACTTAGGAAGAAGACTTGCTCTTCTATTCCTTCAACAGCTTTACTCAACAACAGGTTATGTTTCTGAAGGTCTGCATGATGTAGGCTTGAAATCAGTTATTCTTTGATAACCATTTACGTGAACTTACTGTTATGGTATATTCTATTCACCAATATGTGCTAAATATATCGTGCATCTTCGGAGTTATCCTTGGGAACGATGGTTGAAAAAGATGTCTAGATTTGTAAAATCTTAATACCCTTGTCAATTTGCATTGAACTTTCCGTAGATGGTGATAAATTGCACAAAGCGTTTAGTATATAATAATGGCTGAAATACCAGTTTTGACCTCGCTTATAGTGGGGCCTCTTTTTTGAAAGGATTGGAGTACAATAAAACATATTTTCACACCCGAAACTAGTAAACCAATCAAATCGCCCCATTCGTAACATGTGAGTTTACAATACATAGAGCCGTATTGTACGCACGAGATAATTGTGTGGACGCACGGGATTCTCGATATTCCAAAGCGGCTAGATCTAAATTGTACGATGCACCGAGTGAACCTTCCAAATATACATTGCACTCATTTGTGGTAGTCAAATATCTATTACAATAGCAATAAATTTTGTGGTAAAAATAGCTTTGATATACCGTTATGTTTTGATAAACAGTCGGTGTTGTTATAAAATCTCGTAAGTACGGCTTGATTCAAGCCGTAGTAACGAGATTTTATAACAACGTCTGAGAAATACTATTGTTTGTCCGAAATTACGTCATGATCAACTGGATAAAATCGTTTCCTATTAAATCGGTATGTAATGATTCTTATGAATAAGCAACAATATACACCTCAGTATGGTATATTTGGTAAATTCAGAGGCAAACTGAAATTATCTTTGTTTGTTAAAGAGTAATCTTAAAATTTGATAGCAGCTGCAACCCCATTTAATGAAGACAGTTGAAAATGAAACTTCTCTTTTGAAGCATTTTTTTTTTTCAACATGTGAAAATGCTTGTCATCAGAGTCATCTTCTTGAAACAAAGTCATCGGTTTAGATTTGATTTATAGGGGTTTTACGCCGTTTTCAACTACTAAGGTCATATCGCGGCGGCTGGAGCATCTAACCATGGATTTCTGGTGTTTCTCACACCAGTATTACCACAACACCCTTACCGAGCCCCCAGCTGCCCCCCCACATAGGTTCACGATATCAAACCATTGATGGGTGACAATTTTGTCAGTAAGGGTATTTGCCGCGGCCAGGTATCAAACCCTGGACCTCTCGAATGAGAGGCAGATGCGCTACCAACTGCGCCATGGCCGCGGCTCATCATCATCAGTTTAGATCATTTGAGTAACTTGTGAAAGCCATCCCCAATTGCATGGGAATTTAAATGTTTAACTTTTTTTAAAATCATTTTTTTTTAAATTGATCTATGAAATAATTAGAATTACCTATAGAAGAATTAAATTTATACCAATGAATTAAACAATCAAGAAGAAAAGAAGTATCATTATGATACATAAAAGTTATAAAATTAGAAACAGTCTCCTGCATGAAGTAGTACTGTGCAGCATAGCCTTTGGGCTTGCCGCTTATGATAGTTGATAGATTTGAATAGTATTTGCTATGCTTAGATTGAAGAAGACTAAGAAGAGTACGACCAGAAATAAAATATTTCAATTTATATTTTCCATAAGAACAAAATTACACGAGATGTAACTAGAACCGTCTGAGTACAGCAAAGTTCGACTATCAAGTGCTGGATAGTTGTAAATAACTGTGCATAATAAAATATGGCCTTTTGTTTTTCTCTGTGCAAAAATTCAGCTCTGTCTGATCTGTATTGGCTTAGATTATGACGGATTAAAAACCCAATATCGCATCATTTCGTAGAATCAGAGCCACAATCATAAACATTTCTGGGAATGCAAATGTGAACACGATACAGGCGGGGAAAACTTAGGAAGTGCTGGATAGTTGTAAATGGGTAAAAAATCATCAAAAGTAACCGACAGAGTAACAGATCTTTAGCTAGAAATTGTTATTATAGTCACAGCAGCATTGTGCAAAGTTTAAAAACAATAGCTCAAACAGAAAAAATATCACAAAAATATGACAGTTGCACATAAAATTTGACCATGAATTTCTGTCTCAGGACAGCAAAGTGCAACTATCAAGTGCTGGAAAGTAAAAAACACCCTCAAAGTCCGAAACGAAAAATATCTACTACAATAGCTGTATTAGTAATGAATCTTTGCCAAGATGACAACATTATGGTCATAGAAGCATGTGCAAAGTTTCAGAGCAATAGCATAAGTAAAAACCGAGATATGACAATTGCATGTAAAACCCCAACCAAAGCATTTCGCGAAGGCGGATTCACTTGTGCCCATAATAGCCCCTTTATTCTATGAAAAGTCAAGCTAAAAACAGGTTTTACAGGAAAAGAATATGTGAAAACAACAATTAATGTGTGTAGTTTAGATCAGACTGCTGGCCGATCATACACTTTCAGTCATGTCAAAAAGGAATATTCTATATCAAGCATTTTCTAAAAGGTGATCCTTTAAAAAGACCATTAAAAAGTGTTAGTTATGATTAATTAAGCCTCCAAGAGTGTGAAAATATGACATTTTACATTAAAAAAAAAGTTAGAACAATTAATTAGATTAATTAGCGCGAAACGGTTGTAACTAAATTTACAACTGTTTCGCGCTAAAAAAATCAACTGAAAATCAATTTTGGGAGGAAATAGGGTTGTAACTCAAGCTTTTATAAAAACATTCTTTTTAAGAATCTTCGTTTTAAATTTACGTATATATTATTATTTTTTAATAGTTCATGACTATATACTAGAACAAAAAAGAAACACAACTTCCTTCTCAATTTTTTCTTGCGCATAGACATGAAATCAGATTCAAACAAAACGTAATTCATTTTACGTTCTAAATTTCACAAAATCTTGATTGTAGTAAAATTCCATTAATAAGAAAACACCCAGTTTACACCGGTCGTCAACACAATTTGACAAAAAAGTGTATGTAGGTCGATAAACACAATCTGCTTCGTTCAGTTTGGTTCGATATTCGAATGTTCACGGGTGGTAAACGGAGAAACTAGCTCTAAAAAGAGGTAGTTGCATAGAGCGAAAATTTGTAGGTCACGAACACATTTTTTAAAATTATTTCTTTTAAAGCGAGTTTTTGAGAAATCCGGAGATGCTGTAATATGAAGAAATGGTCGAAGTTTGTTGTGCAAGAGAATATACGGTAATAGTAGCAGGGTTTAATACAATCGTCGAAAAACATTTGAAACCGAAAGTAAAAACTTCTGAGTTTTAATACATGAGTTTACCAACCAGTCTCCCGAAAATATCCCTGTAATATATCGATACAACATGCACATGACTTACAAGCACAAAGTAGAATGAAATATCACAGAATTGGTATGTTTGTTGTTCGTAATAATAAAAATATGGTAAAATTCTGCCGAGAGCAACTTTTGCTTTCGATTTTGAAATGTATTTAAACGATTGTATTAAAACTATGCTTACTATATTCTGTTTTTATTCGAGTGACAGGGCGGAGCCTAGTAAAAGGTTCATTACATTAAGCTTGGGGAGAAACAACATTCTCGATTGGCGGTAAAACGTCGGTATTATGGAAAAAAACATTATAACTACAGCGTAAATCAAGCTGTAGTTACGAGGTTTTATAACAACACATTTTACAATCGCACATTCTTTCAATTTCAAAATGAGTTCATGCTCGTGCCGCGCGATTTTCTCTTATATTATCTAAGATATCGAGAAGTAAACTCGTAGAATAACCTCTTTGCTTAGCCACGCCCTGAGAAGTGAATAAAAACGGAATATAACACCGTATATTCTCGTGCACAACAAACTTCGACCATTTCTTCATATTACAGAATCGCCGGATTTTTCAAAAACTCGTTGTAAAAGAAATAATTGTAGAAAAATGTGTTCGTGACCTACCTTTGTTTACAGATTTTCGCTCTATGAAACTACCTCTGTAGGGGCCGGATGTCACGAGGCAACAAAATATCGTTGACTCTTTTTGGAGCTAGTTTCTCCGTTTACCACCCGTGATGCTGTGAAGTCCATGCGATTTATAAGCGGTGTCCGTTGCAGTCTTAAACCTATCTCGTAGGTGGAGTTAACCCGATGATACGGTCCTGTCGTACTCGATCGGTTGTGGTCCCATTAAGAGCCAACAGCGTATACAGTGGAAAATGTGGTGATTTGTTACCCCATCAATGTCTTATGACAACAGTTTGACTTTTTCCGGCAAACAACATTCGTACTTCAGCTAGACGCTGGTTTTGGTGTAGCCGTGCTATGCGTAGAATAGTGAGAAGTGTGTCAACGCTTTCGCCTTTTCTTTGTCTATGTTTTAGCTTGTTTTTGAAGAAAAATTGTTTTGATAGTAGTCATTTAGAAAACAGGACAGGTGATAATTAGTTTTTAGTAATCAATTATGTATCGCGCGATGAATTTACGACATTTGAAGAAATTGACAGTGTATTTATGCGTATGGATGCAGGTATATTAAAAATGTACTCAACAGCCAATAAAACATATTTTGTCGAAAATATTATGGAAAATTGGGGTTGCGTATCTTTTTTTTTTGTGCTAGTATATTATCTCATTTCTAAAATTGATAAATCTAAAAAAATAGTCTCTCCTGTCAGCTTTTGCAAAACCAAGTTACAGCCATTTTGCGCTGGGCCATCGATATGCACAATCAGATTATTACAGGTTCAGCATGACAAAGTGGAGCGGATAAGTGCCATTTTTTGGCAAAATCGTGCAAATGGTGATACAAGCACCAAATTTGGTGTGGTGGTACAAGAAGGGAATTGGAAAATTTTGACCCGATGGGACATTGAAAAATCCAAAATGGCGGCCATTTTTCAAGATGGCCGCCTAAATGAACATTTGAAAGGGCTATATCATAAAATTTGGAACCAAGATTTTGATTTAGACCAGTTCTGGAGCTAAGTTTTGATAAAATCGCATGTCAAATGATTTATTTTATCCATTTGTACAAATAGAACAAAATGGCTGCCTATCTCAAGATGGCCGCCTAGATTGAAAGTCCTCATATTTCATTTAATGATAGAAAAAATAATGTTTCACTTTTGTACAATTGATTTTTCACATTATCTTTCCTTTTTTCTTCAATTTAAGATGGTCTTGAATAATTTTTCTGTACTTGTATGTTTTTGGAGTGTAGGGTACAGTAGTAGAGGTATTACCTTTGACACAGTAGTCAACCAATCCGACAGATCGACTACTGGCACTGGTCCTCACTTTTGTCCTAACTCTTCACCTTCACCTTCACCTGTCTCTACGACAAGGCCAGTAGAGAGTTGGCATTGAGAGCGCTGCACGGATGACCCAACAAACAGTTCTCTCCAACCGTCTCTGTCCTTTTTCAGTCTAGTCCATTCTGTGAAGTCCATTTTTTCTTCTGTCTTCCTCTCTTTCTTCCTCCTCTAACTGTTTCTTGGAGCACCGTCTCTCGACAATTCCCTGTCCTCTGGTTACGTGACCAAACCATCTGAGTTATGCTTTTTGACTGTAGCAAGCAGATTATCGTATGGACCTATAGATTGTCGTATTCTGTTTTTATTTACTTCTTCGTTGGTTATGTGATCTTTGTAAGATATGCCCAGCAGTCTTCTGTAGCATCTCATTTCTGTGGCCTTAATCTTTTTCTAAGTTTCTGCTGTAAGGGTCCATGTTGCACAGGCATATAGGAATACAGAGTGGACAAGGGAGCGCATGAGTCTTATCTTGGAGCCAAGTTTGATGGATTTATCTTTCCAGATGGTGTTAAGCTTAGCTAGGGTTACAGCTGTCATAGCAATTCTGGCCGATATTTCAGGTTTAGATCCCTCATCTGATACTAGTGCACCTAGGTATATAAAGTTCTGTACGGTTTCAAGTTTTTCTCCGTTTGTGATGATAACAGTCCCAATTCCATGAATGTTGTATGTCATGAGTTTGGTTTTGTTTGCCCTGATTTCCATACAGTAGTCTGCAGAGGATTTGTCGAGTTGGTTGACCAGGTTTTCTAGCTCCTGTTCTGGGTATGTCAGTCTGTCTATATTATCAGCAAAGTCTGCAGGTTTGTGATCGTTCTGCCACCAATGCTTACTACTCCTTCGTGGTTTTCAAGTGCGTCGTTCATGATTCTTTCTAGGAAAATGTTGAAGAGCGTTGGCGAAAGCAGGCATCCTTGTCCTATTCCAACTGATGTTCTGAACCATTCACCAATTTCTCCATTGAGGTATACTGTACTACTGGCCTTGTCGTAGAGATTTTGTATGATTTGGATGAGGTTAGCGTTGATGTTATAATGGTTCATAGTAGCCCAAAGTGTGGTATGCCAGACTCTGTCAAAGGCTTTCTTGGAATCTATAAATACGTGGTAAAGTTCTTGCTGATGCTCTTTATATCTTTCACATTGGATCCTGATGTTGAAGATCTGCTCATTGGTGCTACGTCCCGCCCTACATCCAGCTTGCTCTTCTGCTATGGTTCTCTCTGCCTGCGGTGTCAATCTATTCAATATGATCTTGAGCATCACTTTGCTGTGATGGCATATTAGGCTTATGGTGCAATAGTTGTTGCATGGTTGTAAATTGCCTTTCTTTGGTAGTGTGATCACTAAGGGCTGGGTCCATTGTGTAGACCATTCTCCTGTTTCCCAGATCTTCCCAGGGCATTGATCATTGCATCCCCACAAGCCTTTACTAGTTCTCCCGGGATGATATCGGTTCCTGCTGACTCTCCTTTCTTAAGGGCATTCACTGCTTCCTCCACTTCTGCTCTAAGGATGGGAAAGTTGTCTGTATCTGATGACAAGGTTGTGTTGAGTTTTTTCTGAATCTCCTGTTGTGCCGTAGGAGTACAGCTGCGAGGTATATTCTGTCCATCTGTTCAAAGTGTCTTTAGTTTCGGTTAGACACTTCCCGTTCTTATTTAGGATGGTGCTTGGCCGATTTTGTTTTCCACTGGTGAGGTCTTTAACTATTTTGTAGGCCTTTTTTGTGTTGTTGGCTTTGAGACTTGATTCAATATCGCTGCATTGTGCTGCAAACCAATCCTCATTTGCCTTTAAAATACTCATCTTTACCAGTTTGTCTGATTGCCGGTACTTATTGGCTCCCTCACTGCTTCCATACTTGGACTGCTTCAGGTCTCTCCTTTGGTCGCATAGCTTTAGTATGTCTGGTGTTACCCATGGCTTCTTGACGGTCTGTTGTTTACCAAGAACTTCATTGGCAGTCTCCGTCACAACATTGTTGAATGTGTCAATGAATGTATCTGCGTCTGTGTCGTCTGCATCAAGTAGCAGGAGTGGGGCAAACTTTCCGCCAATTGTGGCCTCGAAGACACAAGCCACTTCTGGGTCTGTTAGTTTCTCCAGATCAAACTTTATTCTGGTGGGAGTCTTTAACTCTTTTGCTTTCTTATGGTGTTGGCGGAATGATATCATGACAAGCTCATGGTCACTGTTGATATCCGCACCAGGGAAGCTACATGTTCTGGCGATATTGAATGTTGTGTGGAAACGTTTCTTCATTAATAAGTAGTGTATTTGGTGGTCAGACCCAATTGGTTTCTGCCCGGTCCATCGTCTGGACGCTTTGTGGGGGTGGAACGTGTTGGTCACTTTGAGATTGTTGAGTGTTGCGAACTCGAGCAGTCTAAATGTTCTATCATTTGTCTCCGAGTTGCAGTAAGGTCCACGTTTCCTTTCCAGTCTGGTTGTGCATCTTCTCCAATCTTTGCATTCCAGTCCCCTTGGACAACCAGGATATCTTTCTTGGATGTTTCTTCAATTCTTCAATTTCTTCATCAGACTGTGTAGTGGTTGGCGCATACACTTGTAAAATTGTAAAATTAAAAAGGTGATGACCTAAGGCGTACTGGTGATGAGCCTACTGGATATTGGTCGACATCCCTTCACTGAACTAGCTGTGTGTTAATGCACAGCGAAACCCACACCTTCTTCTTGTCTATCGCCTCTTCCACTGAAGTAGAGCTTGTGACCTTCATGGGTCATTGTTTCTCCCATGCCTTTCCATCTCAACTCGCAAATTCCCAAACCATTCCATCTGTATGTGCTCATAGTATGTGTTAGTTCCTAAATCTTGCCAGGATCATTTATTGTACCTAACATTCCATGTACCAATGACTGTGTTGTTGCGTCTGGCACTGACTTCGTCTTAACTGTTATCATTGGTGGCACCAGTAGTATATTTCCCACTTCAGTCCTGGTGCCCGGCGTTGTGGCGGTCCTTGATATTCCCAGCGACGACCGAGCTGGCTTAAAAATTGTTCTGGTTGTGTTCATCTTGTAGCAAATCTTAGGCAATGACGCCTGGTGGAACCTATCCCTCTCCAGGCCTGGCCAGAGCCGAGTTCCCCTATATCAGAGGTTCTCCCTGGCCACGGACACTTAGCCTAACTCTTACCTATTCGTTCCTAATGTTTAAAGTTTGAGAAATCACTCAAGCAAATGAAAAAAATGCTGAAAACCATCATTTTCTTCTTTTGTCGCAATTATTTCTGTTTTGTTTTCTATCCAAATTCTTTCTTAATAGATATTCATTTTGTCGTCTGAAGCAGGTTCCAAATGCCTGCAGTCCGATTTTTGTCGTTTGGGAAAGAGTTAGGATGATTTTCTTTCGTTCAATATGTTAACGAGATGTTAACGCAATTTTGCATCTGCTTGTTTGTTTTAGTAAAGTTTCTACAATGAACAAGAGTCAGGTTTTCGTTTTTTTCCAAAATTAATTAACTTACAGAAATTTGCCGCTCACTCTATTCGACTATCACTCATCATATCGTCCATATTAGACTTTGTGAAATGTAAATTTAAATATACAATCACAAGAAGCATATTCAAGACAGTCCTACAAATAGCATGAATAAAACAAAGAGAGTAAAATGTGAAATTGAAACATCGTTTTTTTACCATCATATAAAATTTTAAAGTTTTCCAGCTTGGCGGCCATCTTGAAATAGGCGGCCATGTTTTTTTATTAATGCTAATGGAGAAAACAAATCAAAGCACATACAAGAGCATCAAAATTGTGCTTTGAAACTAGTTTAACTCATAGCCGCAGACCCAAATCTACTGATATTGCTCTTTTGAAGTTTTCCAGCTTGGCGGCCATCTTGAAATAGGCGGCCATGTTGTTTTATTAGTGATAATGGAGAAAACAAATCAAAGCACATACAAGAGCATCAAAATTATGCTTTGAAACTAGTTTAACCCATAGCCTCAGACCCAAATCTACTGATATTGCTCTTTTGAAGCATCAGCTTGGCGGCCATCTTGAAAAATGGCCGCCATATTGGATTTTCGATGTCCCATCGATTCAAAATTTTTCTATTGCTTTAAGGTACTACCACACCAAATTTGGTGCTTGTATCATCATTTGCACGATTTTGACCTTTATCCGCTCCACTAAAGAGGTTATTGTTCAACTAACATATCTTGCCTTGTCTTTGATTTTTTGCCGGCGACCTTAATTCTCTTAATTGTAAAGTTACGAAAGATTATTTATAGACTTTGTTTGATGTTACAAACAATGTGAAGCGATTTTATTGTAAAAAAGGTTAGTAAAATGTATACTCAGTTCCGTAAGAAAGTGTGCACTTTCGCGTTTTGCTTTTACCACAATTTTCAAAAAAATTATGCCAATTTAGGGAGTAAAAGTGATATCATACTTTAGATTAGACCTTAAAGAAAATTGGCATCAAGACAGATCGGGGGCTCAGTGCAAAACTATTGTAACTACATATTTTTCAGAAATTCACTTTTCTTGCATTTTTTTAATCTTTAGGAAGGAATACATCATGTGATGTAATATTAGGTTTCAATTCTGTATACTTAAAAATATATTTAGAATTTTAAAAACATTTTTCCTCTTTAACTTTGAGAAAGTGAGCAAGTTTTTCCCTCTCCTATAAAATTTTATAAAATGTAGTTACAATAGTTTTGCACCAAGCCCTGATGTCGATAAAATTGCTCATACTGAATACACGCAGTCAGATCAGTATGCTGTTAATAGTGTTGAGATCTGCACTTCAGCTTCTACAGCTTCTTCTATGGAAAGATTTACTCGCTTATATGCCGTTATAGGGTTTGACAAGGTCTTCCAAGCAATTCCCACGCTAAAGTTTGGGCTTTCCCGTAGACGTTACGTGTACGAGGGTTGTCCTGAAAGGTCGTGGACACACAATTTATTTTGCTTCATAATACTTTGTTTGTGAAAAAAATCTTTATGAAATGAATGCTAAACATCTATCAAGTACTTTTCCAGCAAAAAGAAATAAGTTTGATATCCAATCAATTTGCAATACGACCTAATACGACCCTACGTAGGGGTACCTGGAGCACGTCAAATTTTGAGCTTTTTGGCTACCCATGTCTGGTTTTGAATAAGTGATTTAAAGTATGAAATTGGCGGGAAACAAATAATAAATGTATGAAAATGTGACCTAACATTCCGACTCCATATTGTTTTGATTTCAATGTTGTCGCGTTAAAAATTGACATTTGGGGATGATTTAAAGAAGCTTGATATGGAAGGAAATCTATCAAAAATGACAACGTCGGGCGTTTGGGTGGAGCAGCGCGTTCTTGTGAAATTTTGCGAGGAACTAAGAAAGCGCATGCAAAGACCAGGGAATTTGTTAACTCATCTGCGAAGAGACCATGTGTGCAGTATTATATCATTTGCAAATGTCACAAAGGTTTTTGGGGAAGCAATAGCTGATTCGAGGTCTCAAAGATCGAGTGTTATAACAGATAGAAATGTTAATTTGGTGAATGACGTCGTGAATGACGATAGGCAAAATACGGTAAGATATATCGGAGGAAAAATGTGAACTGTCAAAAACAATTATTAACGAAATCCTGACAAAAACATTTGAAAATATAAAAAAAACAGTGTGTGCACGAAGGTGCTTAGAATGCTTTCTGGACAAAATAAAGCAGCACAAGTCTTCTTCGCAAAGTTGTTTCTTCGTCGCATGAACGTAGTAACGTCATGACGTGCTCCGGGGTGCATCAACCTTCTTCACAAAAATAGATGTAATTCTGTTAAAAATGGAGGAATTTTGTTCAAATTTTGAAATGTTGTTTCTAAGATATTGTTTCAAGACACCATGTGTGTGTTATAAAATCTTCCTTTATCATTTTTATATATTAAACTGTGTCCATGAACTTTCCGGACAACCCTCGTACGTCAACGTTAGTAATCGCTACTTTAGAAGTCTAGTAAATTGCCTTTGAACCTTGCAATAACGTTCTACAACAAATTTGTATGCCTTTAAGATGTCAACGTAAGACGCAAAACTATAATTAGAACACCCTAAAATCTTGCTGTTTGTGAAAATGGTATTTGAACTTCAACAAAAGTGATGAGATTTGATGGACCTCTTTAACTTCTTCAGAAAAACAAATGAAAATAAAAGAAAATGCTGGTGACTTTTACTTATCGTCGGTGCAAAAGCAAAACATCGTATGTCGATTTTTACGATTTTCAAAGTACAAACTTCTATGCCCAGTTAAGACAATTCTCGCAGGTTTTGAGATATTTATACTGATCAGTATAAATGACACATTATTTGAGAACAATATGTCCAAATTCCAAGTAAAACATTTCAGTTTGGGAAAAGTTATTACACCTTTTCCCTCCCATTTAAAATTTTCAAAAATCGAGATACGAGGTTTTACATTTACAAGGACGTTATACTAGTAACCAGTACCAGAACTACATATAAAAAAAGGGTAATAACAGCTTCACTGTTCATTAAATCTTATGCTGTGGGTACTCATTGATACGATTCAAATGAGTACCAACAACATAAGATTAGGATTCATAATAATGAATAAAGAATATATCTATCTCCTCTTATCTGTTGCTCTGATTTATATACTGAAACAAAAAAGAAACGCAACTTCATTTTCAATTCCTTCTTACGCAAAGACATCAAATCAGATTAAAACAAAACTTAATACATGTAAAGCAAAAACATTTGACCTTGTAAAGTTCACAAAATCTTGTTGGTAGTCAATTTCATTAGTAAGAAAACACCCAGTTTAAATTTGAGCGTCAACACAATACGACAAAAAAAAATGGACGGAGGTCGAAAAAAACAATCTGTTTCGATCAATTTTGTCCGATATTTGAATGTTGTGAAGTCCATACGAGTTATTAGCGGTCTCCGTTGCAGTCTTAAACCTATCCCGTAGGTGGGGTTAACGTTATTATTCGGTCCTGGCTTGACGTCACATCTCTTGCACGTCTGCCTCTTGCTAAATCGGTTGTGGTCCAATTGAGAGCCAACAACGTATACATACAGTCAAAAATGTGTCGATTTTTTGCCCCTTGCGACAATATTTTGAACCTTTCCCACCAACAACATCTGAAATGCAGTTATGCGCTGGTTTTGGCCTAGCCTTGCTATGCGTAGCGTAGTGAAGAGTGTGTGTACGCTTTGGCGTCTTCTTTGTCTATGTTCTAGCTTGTGTTTGATGAAAATTTGTTTTGATAATAGTCATCTAGAAACCACGGCAGGGGATAATCAGTTTTTAACAATTTACCATGTATCACGTGATGAATGTACGACATCTGAAGAAAATGGCACTGTATTTATGCGTATGCATGCAGGTATATCAAAAATGTACTCAACAGCCATTAAAAACATATTTTGTCGAAAATATTATGAAAAATTGGGGTTGCGTATCTTTTTTGTCCTAGTATATAATCCTCAATTACAATGTTTATGAGATTTGACCCACCTTAATCCATTACCAGACGACAAAAATTTAGACTGGTTCAATTCAAAAATGTTTCAGGTGACAACTTCAAGTTGATTGAATTTATAAAAAATTATAACTTTGTGGGAAGAAAACGGTGCGGGAAAGTTTTTTTTCTTGATGGGTGCTAAAAAGCGTCTATGTGTGGTACAGGGTTAAAGTTATTTGTAAAAATATTAAGGTGCAAAAAGTAAAAAAAAAAAAAAAAACACTGGTGGCCATGGCTTACACTACGGACCAGGACATATCGTGCTTATTGTTTTACTTGTGTTCGTCTATCCATCTGTCTTTCCAAAACATCAGATCGGCCATTTCTGGGGCATTCGTGTTTCACGAACACATTTTGTTATATAACGCGTTAAACCTTGTAAAGTTCATAAGTAATAAGATTTCATTTACTATTTTATCTAATTAATGTGTTGTTGTCAAATCAGGCTTTGGTGAATGAATTGAAGAAAAATCTTTGAATAATCACACAGTCGTGTTTTGACGCAAATTTTCGTTATATATTTTTCAATAAAACCTTTGTCTCAATTTGATTGTTGATTATTTGAATTACATTATTCTAAGCAAGCTTTACAAGAAAATGCTGATGATCAGCATTAATGTCCTTCCTCAATATCTTAACCCATTACCAGACGGCAAAATTTTGGACTTGAACGGATTCAAAGATGTTGCAGACAACAATTTCAAGTGGATCATAGTTTACATTTTTTTGTTTTTTTTAGTAGAAAACGTTGTGGGAATTAGGAAAAAATTGCTTGTCATAAGCAATTTATTCATTTGCCACAATATTATCTAAGCCTTATCTTGAAGGGACGCATGTTTGCGTCATTTTCTGATCTTGAGACGTAACTTCATGCACGCGATACGAAAGAAAAGGCATCAACTTGTGAAACAGTTCATTTTCCATCTAGACGATGATCCCAGCCACAGTCTCGCATTGGCCAAGGCAGTCATCCAAGACTTGGGTTTTTAGATGCATGAACATCCGCCTTATAGCCCCGATCTGGCCGCCTGCGATTTCTATTTTTTTCTGCAACGAAGAAGGATCTTAGGTGTCAACGCTTCGAAGAGCTTTCTCAACTAGTACAGGTTGTTTAATCGGGCTTGTGAAGAAAACGTTTCTTGTTTTGACGTCTTCAAAAGCAGGACCGTGTTGACGTCATTGACGTTGCCGTGGAAACAGTGAACTCTCTATTGCATGTCATAGAATATATTTCACGTGCCTTTTTGACAATGACATATCTTTCTATTGTTCAAATTTGGTGAGAATCGGAATATTAGTATAGAAACTAGTGCAATTTTCCGTAAACTTTTTTATAACCCCTCGAACGTTATTGTAAAATAAAACAAGAGCTGTCCGAAGACAGCGCGCTCGACTTTCTAAGTTGCTTAGTATAAAGGGGCATAACTCCAAATATAGTGGAGCCAGGGTCATGGGTCCTGGTAGTAAGGTAGAGGCTGTGATGGTGAATAAGTATTCCAAGTTTGGGTTGAATCCCTTTGATAGTATGGAAGTTATTGATGTTTGAAAAAACTTCAACCTTTGATGCAACGCCGACGCCAACGCCAACTCCGACGCCCGGGTGACAGTATAAGCTCTCATTTTCTTCGAAAAGTCGAGCTAATGACAGATAACCGTGATGTAACTTTCGGTTTTAATCGTTTCCAAATACCTTAACCCTTTCCCAAACGGAAATTTTTTAGGGTGATCCACTTCAAAAACTGCCACAAATGACAAAACGGATGCTATAAAAGATATGATTTGTATAAAATATGACACAGAAAATATTGAGACAAAAGGAGAAACTGCTGGTTATCAGCAGTTTCTTCTTTTGTTTCAATGTTTTCCTAAGCCTAGGACGTCAGGGACGTCAAAACCAGGTCTTGTTTGGGAAAGGGTTAATTTGCAATAAAATAACAGTTACTTGTGTGGTAGTTTTCGGTTTCAATCGTTTTCCGAATCTTGAAAGCTTTCATTTGACTGGTCAGAGAAAATGTCATCAAAGATGACACCTATCGGGTGCTTGTCAGATGTCACAACAAAGTTATCATTGGATTTTA
Source organism: Fragum sueziense (assembly GCA_963680895.1). Classification (NCBI taxonomy): domain Eukaryota; kingdom Metazoa; phylum Mollusca; class Bivalvia; order Cardiida; family Cardiidae; genus Fragum; species Fragum sueziense. The sequence goes on from OY804608.1 coordinate 2,226,928, forward strand.
AACAGATTGGTTCTGACCCCCTCTCTCTCTTGTGATATTTGGATAATCAGCAACCAAGATATTATTGCTCGAATTATATATCACTGGTGTTGAACTCGGCAAAAGCGATGGACGTTTATCGCTACAACAAGGTACAGATATTTTGAGTTTAAGGCTTACGAACTGAGAATGAAAACACCACTTTCTAGCCATACGAAATGCATCAAATTACACACACTTGTAAATATACTTCACATAAGTTGATTCACCATGCCGGATTTCAAGATTATGCTTCAAGAAGAAAATAATTTACAAATATTATTTTACTCTATATTCATATGCAAGGGAGGTAATTTTGAACATTTTTGTAAAATATTTCCATAAGTATGAATTAATTCAAAATTCTAAACCATACAAAATGCTTATGTTTGTAATTGGAATGGAAATGTAACACAGTTTAGGAATTATTGGCACTTTTCAAATTCCGCCTCTGGCTCTGCATTTCATTCTCAGTTCGTAAACCTTAAATGTGAGTTTAAAGATCTGATTGGATAGTTTTTCTAATAACAATGAATTTGTTATAAAGATAGACCGGGTTTATCAATATGTATTGACAAACCGTCTATGTCGTTATAAAATCTCGTTATTACGGTTCTATCGAAGCCGTAGTTACGATATTTTATAACAACACCGACGGAATACTATGATCGCAAAAAAACGTCCCACGCTTTGGCCGAGTTCACCACCAGTGTATATGAAGTACGAGGGATGATCGAAAAGTTCGTGGACACCCGCATGAAATTTACAGTTTTAAAGTGAGTTATGCGAATTTCTTGAATCATATGACGCTGCCACTTGCCGATATGTTCCTAAACGTCATAAATATTAGACCAGATTTACAGTATCTACGCTTTACAACAGAAACGTCGTAATTGCAGCTTAGAACAAGCTGCAGTCACGAGGTTTATGTTGAAAAGCATCGATATGCTAAAAGGAAGAAATCGCGGCATAGTTCACGACGTCACAAACGACGTTACCGTTTCACAAAGAAATATCGTTGTGGGTCGACCACGTACTTGCATCATTATTTGATTTCTGAGTAGACTTCCGTGTGCTATCTTATTTCTTCGCATAATTCCATGCAAAAGTATCTTAAAAACGATAATCTGGCAAAAAATAAATTCGCCTGTCGCAATTGGTTTTCAACAGCACGAGGGTCCTCCACAGAAATGCTTCTTTAGAAACCGTAACGTTTGTATTTTGTGACGTCGTGAACTTCGCCAGGATTTTCACCTTCTGTGTGTATTGCAGTGTACTAAGGTGGATTCAATAAAGTTCGATTAGGATCGCCATAGTTGGCTTGTTACCCGGCACCTTTAACCTATTACCAAACGACACAATTTTAGGTTGTTCCAAATTCAAAGATGTTGCAGACGACAATTTTAAGTGAATGAAATTTAAAAAAAGATTGGTCATTTTTGGTGGAAAACATTTTGGGAAATGAAGAAATTGCTTGTCACAAGCAATTTCTTCATTTTCCACAATGTTTTCCAAACGCATTAACTTGCAGAGAGTCAAAAAGAGTTACTGTGTGGTAATGGGTTAATGTAATCAAAATGAGGCTATCGACGCTACCTGGCTGGTCTCATAAAGGTACATTTGGATACCAACAACATCCATCAGAATACCGATGACTATACCTCACGATAAATGACCTGGCAGAGCAGCTCATTCTAATCAAACGGGATGCTCTGTCAGGTCAATTATCGTGAGCTATACCGACAATTTAAATAGGTACAAATGGGGGGACCCTGAACGCAACCATTGGTTTGGTGCTCCAAGATTTACCCAGGACATATGCATATTTAATGTTTTAATCAGGCAGAATACCCGTAACGTGGCCATTTTGAAATTCATAAAATATCGGCTTTTTTCGACGTCGTTATGTATCCGAACTCATTCAGGCGCGGTCGTAAATATTCGGCGGTGGAAAGTTCCAGCGCCGAATGTTTTCGACGTCGCCTAAATAATTCCGACGTCGCGAGAATTTCATTAGGGATGGACTATATTAAGGCGTTCAACTAACATACTTTATCGACGAAAATAAAGATATCCCGAATTAATATTGGTGCAAAATATATATCAGTGCGACACCTTGTTGTAATTAACATCTTACTTATAAAGACAGCCTAAGCATGATGATTCTAGATTTTTTTTCGTATTCATCAACCCTTTTTAAAACAGTAAGCATTCGGACTATCATCCATTTGAAAGATGCTGTAGAAGTCAAAACGGATGATTGAAAATGGATATGTGTAGAATATAGTTTCGAATCAAACGGAAACAAACGTCTTATAGATATTCATTTATATACCATGTTGGGTAAAATTTACAATAGACAATATTGAGACAAAAAGGATAAATAGCTGTTTATTAGCTTTTGTGTGTTGTTTCCATATCATTCCAAACATTTCCTTTCATATACTTTGCAAATCAGGGTTTGGCTGAGAAAGAATCACAGTAAGTCCGATGTAATATACACAAGTACATGTATAGTGCGCCAATATTGTCGAAGTGGGGTCAGTACATAATTATGCAGATGTAATTTCGAAGCACTATACCTATCGATAAACCCGTTATTTTCTTTAACCCGTTACCAAACAACAGAAATCTAGGGCAGTCCAAATTGAAAGATTCTGCAGATGACATTTTTAAGTGAATGGAATTTTTAATGTTTATGAGCCAATATTTTATTTCGTGGAAATCGCTGTCCTGGCTCATTTTCTCAGAAATGGCTTTTCATAAACATGTCATTTCAGGTACACCGTGTAACGACCATCACTACCAACAATACAGACAGTTTATTTGGTCTTGCAGATGGAATGTTTCTGAAAATATTGCACTTTTGTACCGAAAAATGACCATTTTCTCTTGTCCCTGGAACAAATTATCAATTTCCAACATGATTTTCGATATGCAATAATCGGTAAAGATCGCATTTTTCTTCATTTCATTAATGTTTTATATCTCACATTATTGATAGTGTCAGTCCTTTTTGAGAAAATAGAAATTCGACGAAGATTTTTGGCCATATATGTCTGTCCCTGGATTTTTGATACGAAATGTCCTCGCAATAACTTACATGTGCGTAATCAAAGTATTTTTGGTTAGATTTCCTTTAAATACAACCCAAACGGAGGTGGAAACACTCATCAAAGTCACGATGTTTAAATGAAAACAAAGTAATACTTGGTTTAGAAGTTGCGAGGCAAATTAGGTAAGCCGTTGGCTGCGTAGACTTATTTTTTTGTTTTCTATGCAACACGATCAACCATACTATATTGCTCAGATCTTAGAATCGTTTAGCTTTACTTATTCAGATATAGAATCTTGTCGTTTACAGCATGCAACGTATTTTCTCACTAGTTATTCTTGTGTGTAATTTGGAGCGAATGGTCGCGGAATTCCTCGCAATAACGGTCCTCGCAATAACGACAGTTTTGTTACTGGGAGTACGAACATCGTTACCGCAAAGACATAATAAGTTTTCTTATGTAATATGGACTTTTTGCCGAAGAGAAAAGGGTCTTGGTGCATAATTGTCTCAAACTATAATAGGAAAGCGAAGTATTTCAGCTGAAAAAAATATAATTACTGTTACCAAAAATGTGTACCGATCAGTTGTTACGGAGCGGACTTGGAATCGTTATTGCAAGGACTCCTTACACATTTATGGATTCTTGGTACCACGAATGAATGAATTTTATCACTAGTCTAATGGAGATATTTTGCCAATCATCTTGGAATGGTGTATGAAGGATGTAATTCTAGATTAATTGACAAGATTAATTCTGAATGATAGTTCTGAAATGACCTTTCCTCAATATCGGAGAGACATTATAGACTATTTCTTTTTAAGGCATGAATCTGTATATCTTTGTTCCATGGGTTTTGAAGAAATTACTATGTCATTTTTTTTAAAGTGGTCATGGCTAAGTAGTTCCTGGTGCTATAGGGGTGGCGTGGAAAGACATGTAGATTTTTTTTATTTTTCAAGGCAATTTACATGCATTGATTCGAATCGTGCATGTAATCTTGCAATCACAACATTTCATCCCGAAAAAAAAAGATGGATTTTTTGTCAAATATTATCTTATCTTGGTAAACAAGAAGTTAAGAAGAAAACATTTTCAAATTACTTTATTTCTTTTTGTTTTGTTTTGTTTTTTGGACAATCAGTTTTAGGACACTCAACGTCTTACAACCGTTTATCTAAATTATTATGTGAGCTATCTTCCAAAAAAGAAATAACAACACCAACAACAACAACAAATCATCTGCGTATATTGCTAAAAGGATCGAACCCAATCAGTATGCCAAGACTGTACAGTCAGACTATGGTCGAGATTTTTCGCTCCTAAACGATTTACTCTATCTTGAATATTTTTTACTTGAATTTTCATTATGTTATTATTTTCCAAATGTGATATTTTATGGTTTGACGAGAAGGTTTATGACATTCCATATTTTTTCTGTTTTTCGTCATATTTGTAATTGCGTAACTTTCTTCGGGTCTTCTCATTTTTTACAAAGAAGAAGGTTTTACGAACACTAAAGTAAGAGAAGTAAAAATAATGCTGATTACGAGCTCTGACTCCGTTTCCCTTGATATCCCTTGATATCCAATCATCTATATTGTACACACAAGTTTTCATAAACGTCATTTTTGTAGTCTTCAACAGCTTTCAAGTTTTATAATTTTTATGCTAGGTATCCACTGCCGATTAAATCAACTGGACCATGACGAATCAAGCGATCGAGTACAGATCGAACTCGATCGCCATTTGTAATCGGGAATGGTCGTGGTAATCGAGCTTTATCCGCACCACTTTGTCATCTTTCTCTATTTGTTTATATATAAAAGAAATATTTGTATAAGATTAGGTAGAAAGGTGATTGAAAAGCGATCGTGTATTGATCGGAAAGGCTATCGACCAGATCAGGAATCAATCAAAACTGGTGATCAAGTGTGATCGTTTTAACATCTTTATATCGATCACATGGCCTTTTACTCATGTGGCTCCCAACCACGTCTCGATCAACTCGATCTGTGCTTTATCTGTTCATTCGATCAAATAGAAGGTAGAGGTCGGGTTGATCGAGTAGAGATCGAGAAAAGTCTTTAAGTCGGGAATAATGGGCGAATTTGAGCAGTCAGTACGATCGATTTGACTTGATCAGCAGTTGTAACATAGCATAAAATTTAACGTTTTGAAAGGGTTTAACAAAGTGACTTTTACATTTAAATGTATACATTTTTTACAATTGCATTGATTTTTATATTTAAAGACCATATATAGGTCAATACAATGCAAGAAATGGAAAAATATTTAAATATAAGTCCTCACAGTAATGGTAAATGTCATTCCAATAACAAAGACTTTTTTATTACAAACTACAGCATGGTTCAATAAAAAATATATGTTTTGATGGTAAAATTGGTATGTTTTTTAACCTAATTATTTGAAGCTTGAATACAATAGTGAAATTAATTTCTTTCTGTTTATTTCATAAAATAGCGAATATTGTCCTTGCAATAACTAATATGTCCTCGATGTAACGATGCACTTTCGGCAAATTATTTCACAAAAAAGTGTTACGCTAATTTTATAGTGCCTGAAATACAAAGAGAATATTATTTTCTAGAGTCTAAAGTACATGCACATACATTTTGTCTTAGATAGAAGCTTTATTACATTTGACACAGACAAAATTCTCTATTTAATTAGGAAAATACAATACTACATTGAAAAAAAGCCAAACGAATCATTTTTGGAAATCGACTTGAACATAATTCCTTCAGTCTGGATTCTTATTCTCAAAAAAAATACTTTGAAATAATCTTAAAACTTGCAAATCGAATTTCTGAAAGAAAATCTGGTTGTTACAGCGAGGACATTTTATTGAGACCATAGATTTATGAAAGACGATCTAGAGTATTTCCATGTGCATCAGAATGTTCCTGTTAACGTTATTCATTACTTTAAATGTAGTACTTTCATCCTGAACCAGAAATTCACAGAATAAATTGGAAATAAAAATTGAACTTTTTTGTCAGATTTCCACGAAAATAAATATTGGCTCTTATGTCTCTTTTTATGGATAGCAAATGAAGAAATGGCTTGTCCACAATGTTTTTCAAAGCCATTTTCTTGTGGGGAATCAAAAAGAGTTAGTGTGTGGCAATGGGTTAAAACCCCCTCTTTATTCCGTACTCCGATTCACAGCCAGTATTCTGTTTCGGCGAGTAAATGTCTATTAGAAAGGTTTGAGAAACCATTAAGGTAATAGGGGGAAACGCTGATAACCAGCATTTTCTCCTATTGCCTAGATATTTACTCGGCTATACTTTACACAAAGCCTATACTTATGTCCACATTTCTTTCATCGTCAATCTTTCATATTGGAATAGTCAAAGCTATTGCCGTATGTGAAAGGGTAAATCTCGACGATGTACTTCTCGTTTACCCTTTTCCATTACAGACCCGCTTTTGACCTCCCTATTTACAAAGGCTTGGGAAACATTAAGACAAAATAAGAGATTAACCTTTCAAAATTTATTTTTTTTTCTCTTCTCATTCATCATCAATCAACTGAAAGATAAAAGAAGAAACGATACTTAACACTCGTACATTAATGAGCCGGAATCTGGAAAAAACGTTCCTTAAAGCATTTAAGGTTGCCACGTTTTAAGACCATCTTGTGTCTAAATGGAGATTGACAGATATCTAAGCTACTCTCTTACAGTTGCTATAAGTTGTGAAGAAGCTGTTGTAGAACAACATGGTTCCTGATCAGACTGCGTGTATACGCAGGCTGATCTGGAACCAGGTTGGGCTCAAAAGCCTGAAGGGACCTTTTTCAAAATCCTGGCTCATTTATACCGCTACCCTTTTCGCAAATAAATTCTTACTTGTCGTCCCTGACAGAAAAAACCTAAGAAAACATAGCGACAAAAATAAGAAAGTGCTTATTAACAAGCATTTTCTCATTTTACCTAAATATTTTCTGTGACATATCTTACACATTTTTTGAGCAAGCATCAAATTATCTTCTGCACTACGTTTCAAGTTTGACCTGCCTAAAAGTGTCTCTATAAAAGGGTTAGTCTATAACTATATAAAGACACAATCAAATAATTTTGGCCTATCACTTGCTGGTGAGCGCCTAATATTTTGTTATCAGCGTAATGTAACCCTTGCATGGGCGGCTTTAAGCCTTTCAAACGCGATGTATCTAATTGAAAGGGCTTGGGAAAACATTTACACAAAAGTAGAAAACGCCGATTATCTGCATTTTCTTCTTTGGTCTCAATATTTTCTGTGTTACATTTACCAAAAATCTTGAAAGTCTTTGTAATCATTTATTAAGTCGACTGACACAGATATCCGTAAGGAAAATGCTTGCACCATAGTCACGATGGATAATCATGTGACCCAGGATTTCAGAACATCATCAATATTTTTGTTAATACTTGGCCAATTTGAATTCGGTTCGAAGCATAGAAGGTGGGAAAATGCCAGAAATAAACTGGACGTGGTGGATCTTTAAAATATCAGCTGATAAAAAAGTTGTAGAAGATCAACCAAAATTTTGGTTGATCTTCAATTTCTTTTTATCACCTGGCCCCGGTTTCTCGAAAAAACTTAAGTACGTTCTCATGCTCAAATCTGAGCACCGTGCTCAAATCGCACGTAATCCACGTGAACTTCAATCGAATACCCTTCAACGTTGGAGATTATTCCTTTGAAGTTGTAGTAAATTTGAGCATAGACTCATGAGTTTGTACTTAAGTTTTTTCGGGAAACCGGGGCCTGGTCTTTTTTTTTAAAAGAACCCTCAAATTCATCTAATGCGCGACGTCTCTCCGCCTTCTCTGCTTAAACTCGAAATCAAATCGGCCCCGTGTTAACAAAGTTATTGAATATTTTGTGATATTGTTGTATCACGTGATTATCCACTGTGATGGTGCAGTTGAAAGGGTATCGGACTCCCATAAGGTCCCTGGTAAGACCCCGGCCACGACACACATCCTTTCTTACATTCGTCTACGACCAATAGCTGGACAGTCGTAAATCTATACTGTGCAAAAAAGTTTAGCACACTCGGAAAATAATAGTTCCCAGTTAAAAACTATAGCGAAAACTTTAAAAGGAAAACAATACTTTGATTGTGAATTCATTTTGCTGACGTCTCAATGAAAATTTTGTTTCAAAACTATTTTACGTTAAATCGACATCTTACGTTAAAATGCACAGGGGTCAGACATTGAGTTTATTGGGGTTTTACGCCGTTTTCAACTACCAGGGTCATATCGCGGCGGCTGGAGCACCTACCCATGGATTCCTGTTGTTTCTCAAACCAGTACTACCACAACACCCTTACCGAGCCTCCAGCTGCTCGCCCACTTAGGTTAACGATTTCAAACCCATTGGTGGGTGACAATTTTGTCAGAAAGGGTATTATCCGCGGCCGGGTATCGAACCCAGGACCTCTCGTATGAGGGTCATATGCGCTACCAACTGCGCTAAGGCCGCGGCCTCAGACATTGAAAGTCAGGCAAATTTCAATATCGGGTAAATATATCAGTAGTTGCTTCGATCGCCATAAAACGTCTTTCAATGCTGCAGTTAAGCTTTCTGACTAAACATAGGGGAATTCTGGAAATTCTGTCCCATTCATATTGCAGAGGACGGTCAGTCAAGGACGTTACAGACGTCATGGCTTTCGCTAGCCTGGCCTCCCAAGTGACATGTACAAGGTGATACATCTGCAAACACTAAATAGTACATCACTCCAATGTCTCCTGGTTCAATAGCAACGTGTTCATACCCACTGACGCAGTGCCTGTCGATGCCTCAACGTCATTGGCGTGAGGTCGGCAGGCTTTGATGCAAGCTATACAGAACCTATTCCGGACAGTCTCGTCACTAGCTGCAGTGCTCGTGACATCCAGGAGGAGTCGGGCTAACTTCTTACTTAACGGAAATCTGTTACGTCGACAGGACGTCGCAATGAAACCTTCTCGTTTAAACGTCGTTTTACGCGATATGTAACGGGCATGCCTCATTGGAGCATGCTAAGAGCTCTCTGACGTTGATCTAACGTCATTATTTTTCGCCTTCCAGTTATTAATTTCAAAGAATTTGTAACAGTTAAATTGATTCTGCTGAAAGATCTGTGTAATCGTGTGTTTCTGGAAAGCTACACAACATCGATGACACTGCACACGTGACGCACGTTACTTTTGCTTATCTGGATTTTGTCCAATATCCTTACAGTTCATTCCACACACGCACTGTATGTGTGATGGTTGTCAATCGGGACAGCTTTACATCGTAAAACAGTTTTATGTAAAAATCTGATACCGAAAAAATAATTGGTTTCAAAACGTGCTAAACTTGTTTTGCACAGTATATGTGGGAGAACAGCTGGATTCTCGGAAATGGTGTTGCCATAATACTGGTGGGAGAAATGACAGAAATCCATGCTTAGGCACTCCAGCAGCCGCTTTATGACCATAGCTGTTGTATTGGGTTTGAATTTCGTAGACTACTGTCCCAACTCTTGCCATTTGTGTTATACTTCAATACAGAACTTCATGAAATTAAGTAGAAATGTCAGTCCACAACTAAATCAAATCTTCTAAAATAAATATAGGATTTCAATGACTGGATCTATGTCTTGTGTTTGTGGAAAAAGATTTTTTTTCTTTTTTATACCCCCCTTCCGTACCGAAAGATCGGGCATATTGTTTTACTTATGTCCGTCTGTCTGAAACTTAACATGAACAAAAAGCCCAAGAGGGCCTGAATCGCTCCACCGGCTAAAGTAAAAGAATTACATGTATGTCATAATTTGTTGTAAGCCTCGCACTACCAAATCTTGAAAAGGGTCACCCATGGAACATTTTTGCCAAGTTTAGTCTGAATTGGCCCATTGATTTATTTTTAAAGAATCATTTCATGGTTTATCCAATTCTGATAAGCCCTGCCTGGCCACACCCACATTTATAGACCAATCAAAATTTCACTGGCAAAGTATTACCCAAGGAACATTTCTGACAAGTTTGTACTAAATTTACCCAATGGTTGTTTTTTAAGAATTATTTCGTGATTTCTCCCATTCTGATAAGCCCCGTTCTGCTTTGTCCACATTTATGGACCAATCAAAATTTTACTACCAAATGAAGTAATTGGACACCCAAGGAACACTTCTACCGAGTTTGGTCAAAATTGGCCTTGTGGTTGATTGTGTAAAGAATTTTTCTTGATTATGTCATTCTGATAAGCCCCGCCCTGCCATACCCACATTTATGGACCAATCAAAATTTCACAGACAATTCAAGTATAGGGTCACTTAAGGTGCATTTCTGCCAAGTTTAATTGAAACTGGCCCTACGGTTGATTTTTAAGGAATTATTTTGTGATTTCTCAAAGTCAAATAAGCCCCACCCTGCCACGCCCACATTTATAGACCAATCAAAATTTCATAGACAAGTTAAGTTAAGAGTCAACCAAGGTACATTTCTTCAAAATTTTGGTCAAAATTGGCCCAATTGTTGATTTCTAAAGAATTAATTTGTGATTTCTCTAAGTCTGATAAGCCCCGCCCTGCCACGATCACATTTATGGTCCAATCAAAATTTCATAGACAAGTTAAGTTAAGAGTCAACCAAGGTACATTTCTTCAAAATTTGGTCAAAATTGGCCCAATTGTTGATTTTTAAAGAATTAATTTGTGATTTCTCCAAGTCTGATAAGCCCCGCCCTGCCACGATCACATTTATGGTCCAATCAAAATTTCACACAAAATTCAAGTAAACAGTCATCCAAGGTAGATTTCTGCCATGTTTGGTTAAAATTGGCCACGTGGTTGATTTATAAAGAATTATTTTGTGATTTCTCTAAGTCTGATAAGCCTCGCCCTGCCACGCCAACTTTTATAGACCAATCAATATTCTTTGCACAATTTCAGTAAAGGGTCACCCAAGCTACATTCCTGCAAAATTTGGTCAAAAATGGCCGATTGGTTTGAGAGAAGAAATTTTTAAAGAATCATTTTGTGATTTCTCCAAGTCTGATAAGCCCCACCCTGCCACGCCCACATTTATGGACCAATTTAAATTAAATGAACAATTGAGGTAAAGGGTCACCCAAGATATATTTCTGACAAATTTGGTCAAAATTGGCCACATAGTTGATTTTAAATGAATTATTTTTTGATTTCTCTAAGTCTGATAAGCCCCGCCCTGCCACGCCAACAATTATGGACCAATCAAAATTCTTTGAAAAAATTTAAGTAAAGGGTCACCCAAGGTACATTCCTGCAACATTTGGTCAAAATTGGCCCATTGGTTTGAGAGAAGAAGATTTTTAAAGAAATATTTTGTGATTTCTCCAAGTCTGATAAGCCCCGCCCTGCCACGCCCACATTTATGGACCAATCAAAATTTAATGGACAATTGAAGTAAAGGGTCACCTAATGTACATTTCTGCCAAGTTAGGTCCAAATTGGCCACATGGTTGATTTTTAAAGAATTATTTTGTGATTTCTCTAAGTCTGATAAGCCACGCCCTGCCACGCCAACATTTATGGATCAATCAAAATTCTTTGAACAAGTTAAGTAAAGGGTCACCAAGAAACATTCCTGCAAAGTTTGGTCAAAGTTGGCCCACTGGTTTGAGAGGAGAAGATTTTTAAAGAAAAAGTTAACGGATGCACGGACGGACGGACGGACGCACGACGGACACAACGCCATGACAATAGCTCGCTGGCCTTCGGCAAGTGGAGCTGAAAATTAACCTTGGCCGTTTCAGGGGCATTAATGTTTCCTATTCACATCTTGTTATTTCTATGATCCAATCATTGAATTCCAAATTGCGTTCTTGAAAGTTAAGAATAGCAAGTAAACTAGTAAAATAATAATATTACCTGTGCAACTATCTTTTGCCCTCGTGAGCATGTCACTTTATTCATCGTGCCGACAGCAATGTTTGCTGCCAGCACACTTTTATAAGTTGCGGTCCCTTTTGCTGAAAAAAATATAACACTTTCTAAAACGGTAACAATAAAGTCAATTTGATAATGCTGCAAAGGAATTTGATGTTACTAAAGTAAGGACTTTTCTACAAAATAGCACAGAAAATATCAAAGAAAAACGGGAAAATGCTGATTATCGATGGGATTTGATGTCTGATTGCTTATACTTGCACAATAGATCACAAGGTCAAAGATCATGACCTCAAATAAATGAAAATCTACAATTTTTGGTCTTTTGGTGTAGAAAATATTGTGGGAAATGAAAAAATTGCTTGTCACAAGCAATTTCTACTTTTTCCATAATGTTTTCCAAAGCCATTATCTTGTGGGAAGTCGAGAGCCGAGATATTAGCTCATAAGACAAAGTCCAGACGTGTCAGAGTCAAAGAAGTCCATCCCTAATGAGATTCTTTCAGCGTCGCAATTATTCGGGCGAAGTCGTAAATATTCGGCAACGGAACGAAAAGATCGGATAAGCAGCAAATGTTAACATCGCACGAAAAATTCCGACGTCGCGTAAATCTCATTTTGGGCGAACTGCTTTACAGACAGACTTCATAGACATTTTCTCTCTCTCTTATGTATTTTTTATTTGAAAGAGCATATGCTATTTTGTAAATTCGGAAAATTGCAAGCCAAAGTATTGCGACGTTTACAAGGAATACTATTTTCCCTTTAAATTAAAATAGATTTGGTTAAACCATTGTCCAAATGCAAAAGGAACTTGTTATTTCCATCTCAACCTTACAGACGGGGTTTTTTTTTGTTTATAAGCGACAATTTCAAAACACCCATAGCATTTAAGCGCATAAGAAAACCATATTTTAGCACTAAAACATGCTTTTAAAGAAAATAGGTTGTGAATAGGAAGTCTCTTTAAGTTTCTTGCAAATGACATTTACCACAATATGATATGTACATAAGTGTATGGAGGTTAAAGTTTCTGACGTGTGTGGTTTAGAAGGCAGTAAGAAGCTACAAATGATATATGCCAAGGAGTAAGGGCACCAGAGTTATGCTTCTAATTAATTGCATTTATCCTTTATGTACTGTTTTATGTAAATGCCTAGTCAAATATACCAACACCCGTCCACATCACGGCCGTAAAGGGGGTTTACACGGTATGTTTACACGGTATGTTTTAACACATGTGCATGTCGATTTTTGCGATTTTCAAAGTACAATCTTGTGTGTCTACTAATGACAATTCTTGCAGGTTTAAAGATATGTTTACTAATCAGTGTTAATGACATATTATTTGTGATCAATATGTCAAATAAAACTTTTCAGTTTGAGAAAAAGTTATTACGCCTTTTTCCTGCCCATTAAAAATTTCAAAAAACGAGAACGAGGTTTTGCATTTTACAACGACGGTATGTTTTAGCACACATGTTTTTTCACGTATGTTTTAGCACAAATGTTTTTGCACTCACATGGTATGTTGTAGCAGAATTTAACTGACCTAAATAAAACAGCTGGTCACCAGACCAGGACATACCTTAAACCGTGTGCTCCAGGACACATGCTAGCATAAGGCCAATTATCTAGGGTTTACACGGTATGCTTTAGCACATGTGCTTTTCTTATATGTTTTAGCACACATGTTTTTTTGCGTTCACATAGTATTTCTTTCTGATTTTGTCTCAAAGTTTTCCATAACAATATTTACCAGGGGCGTCAAAACCAGATTTCGTCTGGAAAATGGTTAATGCAAATCCAATTACCATAGTTCTGATAAGAGATTCATCCTGAAATGCTAACCCTTTCCCAAACTTCAAAATTTTAGGGTGATCCACATCAAAATCTGCCACAAATGATAAAATGGATGTTAGAAAAGATAGGATTTGTGTAAAATATGGCACAGAAAATATTGAGACAAAAGGAGAAACTGCTGGTTATCAGCAGTTTCTTCTTTTGTTTCAATGTTTTCCCAAGCCTTTTCTATTAGGGACGTCAAAACCAGACGATGGTACTATATCGTACACAATGGTTCCACAGACAGGAGTAAACATCTGGATCAGAGTCATTTTTTTTTCAAAATATGAGGTCTACCAGTTGACGGATTGTCATTCCAAAATTGAATATCTCACTTTCGCAGCCTGATCTATACTTTCTTTTCAAATTCTACTAAAGTCAAGACCAGAATGCCTAAAACTATCCTTAACACCGATCATTAAGTGTCATTTTGTGAGAATATCGTGACTTCTTTTGCAACTTCAGAAGGGATTTGGGTAGCAGTACAGCCCAGAAGAGCATGAGTGAGTGTTGGGCCCTGGCCCTGGTTTCTCGAAAATTTTAACTATATACTCATGAGTACATGCTCAACTTTAATGGAATACTCTTCAACGTTGATTGGTATCCAATTGAAGTTCACGTGGATTTCGTGTGATTTGAGTAGGTTGCTCAGATATGAGTCTGAGAACGCACTTATTTTTTTGGGGGGGAGGAAACCGGGGCCTGGTTAAATCATATATGGAATGTGTACATATTATTGTGAAACAACACCAAAATACAATTTTCAATGGAAGTCTTTTATCAAACTATTATAGTTGGATTCGCATTGACCCTTTCCCCAATAGACTTCATTTTGACGTCCCGGGTAAAATTGCTATGGAAAACATAGAGACAAAAAAGAAAATGCTCGAAAATGCAGAAAATCAATGCGTGAAGAGCTCAATACTGATGTCTACGTTTCACCCACACTCACTTAATTGACCAAACGCCGACTGTCAATCAAAAACATCTATTAGCCAATGGACGATCAGAAAAATGTCATGCCCCAATTATTCATCGTTGCACGTGTTATTGTATCGATTTATCGACTGACAATCAAAACAATCCACATGCCAATGACAAAGAATTTTGTGCTAACAATAGAATAGGTTTGCCGTTATGTTTTGATAAACCGTCGGTGTTGTTATAAAATCTCGTAACTACGGCTTAAATCAAGCCGTAGTTACGAGATTGTATAACAACACCTACGAAATACTATTTTGTTTGTCTGAATTTACGTCACGTCTGGATAAAATCGTTCCCTATTAACGATCGCATCCCCATTGTTTGTCTTAAATTCTATATTGGGCGGAGCGATCTGTCGATTGGCGTTTGGTCAATTTTTCGATGTCCTGTGTCCTTGGAATAGAATTTTACATAGCTGACAGAGAACTGTTTGATCTAGGCCAGCGGAATACCACCAAAAGAACATGTCCTAAAACATACCGTGTGAACGCAAATACATCGGTGCAAAAACATATGTGACCCGTCACAAGGGTCCTTATCCGAACTCCAAAAATCCAAATTTTGACGAACTTGTCAGACTCTCCACGGGTCAACCAGATCCCGTATGCAAAGCAATGAGCATATGGAAAGATAGGGAAAGTTTTCTGGATTTAGAAAATTACAAAAAAGTGAAAAGTGACGGCCTGAGTCTGGCTGCGCGGACTGCGCAGACAAACTAGGGTCGATATTTGTCACGCTTCCTATAATGTCACTTTTAGCGTGACGGGCCACATATGTGAAAAGGCAGATGCTCTAAAACATAGCGTGTTATCCCCCCTTTAACTGTGGACCTGTGCTGTATATTTTGGACGTGATGTGGACGCGATATGGACGCGAATTCGAATCTGATCGGGTCTTAAGCTCGTATTTGCTAAACTGAATTGTTTCAGAAATGTTGTCAGGCCAAGACCAATGCTGTCGGCTAGACTTTTCAATTCAAAGTGCTTGACAAAAAATATTTACCTGTTTCCGGATTGAACCCAGCATTTATAAAGGTTACAGGTAGATCTTTGAGGACACCCAGGATAAAATCTGGCCCCGTCCCGAGTGCAGCTTGGAATGCTATTGATCCTGAAAAAAAATAAAATAATTTTATTTTTCTTTAATGCTTTTCGGTGGATTATCGGGAAATAACGGTAGATTATCATTTTGATAAAATCACCGCCTATTCAGTGGAATTATCAAAAACTTGTGCCCCGCTTTCGTTCATTTCGACCTATCTGACGTTATATAAGCCTAGCCAAATAAGTGACGTCATCATAGGCGTTGCATAGCAGTAACGTGCAAAATGACGCGCTTTATGAAAATCTGTCATAATTTTTTGCATTTTGTCTAATTTTTGCACGGAAGAAATAGAATAATCGTTTGTCTTTCGAGTAAGATCGATTTTTTCGCCACTCGTGAAAATAAAGTTTTTGTTGTTCACTCAATGAAATATGAATCGATCTTACACTGAAACAAACGATTATCCTCTATATAACTGCTATATACTGTACATAATATTTAAATCAGTCAGTGAATTGCCAGAAACCTAACTGAAGGCAAACAAACTGACCTAGTTTTGTTAGACTTCAGCAAGGCTTTTGACAAAGTTAGTCACTTAAAACTTTTGTATAAATTGCAGGAACATGGTGTAAACAATGCTACACTTTTGTGGATTAAATCTTTTCTTATAGGCAGAACACAAAAAGTAGTCTTAGAAGGTGGATGCTCATCAGAAGTACCAGTCACGTCTGGAGTGCCTCAAGGATCCGTACTTGGCCCTCTTTTGTTTCTTTTGTATATAAATGACCTTCCTAATACCATCACGTCCCAAGTTCGTTTGTTTGCAGATGACACTGCCGTTTACTTAGCTATAAACAACAAGCAAGACTGTTTGACCCTACAAGAAGACCTAGACAAGTTAATGCAGTGGGAGAAAAAGTGGGAAATGGAGTTTAACCCCAGCAAATGCATTGTCTTAAATATTACTAAAAAGAAGAAAAAAATTTCCTTTGATTATAGATTACATGGACAAATTCTAGAGACTGTGGACAATGCCAAATACCTAGGAGTAACAATATCTGGAGATCTTTCCTGGAATAAACACATTGACAATATAACTTCAAATGCTAGTAAAACTTTAGGTTTTCTCCGCAGAAACATCCAGACCAAAAATAAGAAGATCAGAGAAACGGCTTATAAAACTTTAGTTAGACCACAGGTAGAATACGCATCAACAGTTTGGAGTCCCTACACAAAAACCTTTATCAATAAAGTGGAAAAAGTACAACGAAGAGCAGCAAGATGGGTTCAAAATAATTTTTCTTATTACGACAGTGTTACCTGCATGCAGAAGGAGCTTGGCTGGCAAACTCTACAATACAGACGAGACATTTCCAGAATCACCATGTTTTATAAAATCTATAATAATTTTGTTGCAGTGCCCATACCAGCTTATCTCGAAAGACCAGTGAGGACCACCCGACATATGCACACAGCATCTTTCAGACAGATCCACACAAATGCAGCCTACTTTAAATATTCCTTTTTTCCGTACACAGTGATACTATGGAACAGCCTACCAGAAACAATTGTACAGCAACCTGATATTGCAGCGTTCAAAAAGAGTCTTGATTCTTTTCAGATAGTGAGCCGTCCCTGAATGACCAAAATATGTTTTATCAGCTCTTTTAATCTAACACTCACAATACTTTTAAAATTTTGCACTCTAACCAATGACTAACAGTTTTTATTCCGGCACAGACGCGCACCTGCCAGTAATACCCGAAAGGGGAGTTAGGCAGTATATATAGATAGATAGATAGATAGAATTATCCATATCCCGATTAAGTCTTTTTTCTTTAGTCTTGCCCGTCCCTGTCAGAAAAAGCTTGGAATAACATTGGTACAAAAGAAAATACTAGAAGAAAAGACGGATGGACAGCATGGAGACTATATGCAGATTGTTCGGAGAACATTAAAAAAGACTACTACTAATTCAATTAGTTAGCAGCTGCAGACGACAAAATGGATGCTGTTAAAGAAAGGGGTTCGTTTTTAATGTAGTAACATTAGCTTGTCGTCAGCATTTCCTTCTTTTGTCTCCCCAAGCCAATTATTTTGAGGGTGATACAACCAGGTCTTTTGGGGGAGATGGTTATTATACAAAAATTAATTCATATACTTACTGAAACAGTCCGGCCCAATGACTGTGAAACGCCCTGTAATGTAATAAAATAAAATAAATCTTTGAGAGCGTACTTAAAAGTAATAATAACATGTACATTGATTAATTGATTGGGATTAAACGTTTCTCTCAACTTCTATGATCAAATCGAGACGACTGGAACAACTAGCCATGAATTCCTTATAGTTCTCCCTGCAGTACTACCACAATATCAAAGTAGAGCCTTTTATAACAAACATGTTGATAGAAATCTATATATTAACAAGAGATTGTTTTAAAACGTGTTTGTCCCCTTAAACGTGCTCTATCTTGAATTTTGTTCGAAAAATCAACTTTAAAACTTTTGGTGGTCATTCGCAGGTTCATTAATCACTGGTGGGGAACTCGACCAAAGCGATGGACGTTTTTTTTTGCTACAACTAGGTACAGATATTTTGCATTTAAATGTGAGTTTAAAGATCTGATTGGATAGTTTTTCTAATAACAATGAATTTGATCTAAAAATAGACCGGGTTTACCGTTATGTATTGACAAACCGTTGGTGTTGTTATAAAATCTCGTAGCTACAGCTTTATCGAAGCCGTAGTTACGATATTTTATAACTAAACCGACAGAATACATTGATCGCGAAAAAACGTCCCACGATTTGGCCGAGTTCTTCACCAATGTTAATAATAGTTTTAAAACAATGCACCCTTCAAGCTCAATTGTAGTCCAATGCAATGAAATTCACCTTTATAACGAAATACCGGAGGTGATTTTTGACAAGTTACCGCTATTTATAGAAAATGTATTTCGCAGGACTTTGATGATGTTATCCGCGGACACACCCACATGCGTCTTCTCATGTGACCACTATTGATGTATCGATCAGCGTTTTGACAACATGGTTCGTTTCAGCTTAGAATAAGCCTATCCATTCACCTTTCTATTGCTCTGTTTGATTCCCGATGAAGATAGGCTTGGATCTAAATCTCCTGTCCACTGGGTTTTTATTTCGTCTAAAGTTCGCGCAAGATCATGTGGCACATGGATTAAACACATTTAACGTCCCTTGACAGCCAGAAGTGGCTATCAGCAGTTAAAATTTAACTGCTGATAGTCACCTCTGGCTGTCAAGGGACGTCAACTCTTCACATAAGGTGATGTTATCACTAAGAAAATTTAGGCACATAGGTAGCGCGGTCAGTTTTCAGTTATGGAGCCTGAGTTGGAACCAAGATATCTGCAAGGTAAACGTCAAGGTCACAAGGTCCGAGGTCATGGTCAAATGTGATAGGTCTTCGTAGGAGGTGTCCACGTGTGAGACATCAAGGCTATATGTGTAAAAGGACATGAGATATAGGCAAGGTTAAGAATTAAAAGTAAAAATCAACAAAGGGCAATAACTCCAAGAATTTGATCGGCAAAGTTATGGTCTTTGTGCACTGCACCTCTCCATAATGAGACCTATCTATCCACCTGTAAAGTTTCATGATTCTACCTTACATACTTTTTGAGTTGTGATCCGGACAAGAATCAAGTTTTAAAATCAACAAAGGGCAATAACTCCAAAAATTGATCAGCAGAGTTATGGTTCTTGTGCACTGCGCCTCTCCATAATGAGATCTATCTACCTGTTTCATGATTCTACCTAACATACTTTTTTAGTTTTGCTACGGACAAGAATCAAGTTTCAAAATCAACAAAGGGAAATAACTCCAAAAATTTGATCGGCAAAGTTACGATTCTTGTGCACTGCACCTCTCTTTAATGAGATCTATCCAACTGTAAAGTTTCATGATTCTACCTTACACACTTGTTAAGTTATGCTCCGGACAAGAATCAAGTTTGAAAATCAACAAAGGGCCATAACTCAAAAAATTGATCGGCAGAGTTACGGTTCTTATGCACTGCACCTCTCCATAATAAGATCTATCCACATATGAAGTTTCATGATTTTATTCTTTAATAATTTTCGAGTTATGCTCCGGACAAGGTTTGGTCTACGGACCGACCAACCGACCTACCGACTGACCGACCGACCTACCGACCAAGCGACCAATCGCCCGACACTTGCAAAACAGTATACCCCCATTTTCTTCGAAAGGGGCATAATGAAAGGCGACAGTGATTAAACAAGCAAGAAACACAACTCTTTATTTAGTTTTGGTAGACAAATTTAAATACAGGCTTCATTTAGACAGACTGAATAAAAAGACGGACAATGATTAAACATCTGGAGATACGAGGTTTTGCAGTAATACTGACGATATTTGAAAATCAAATGCTGTTTAAAGCCTAATTGAAACGTCCGTTTTCAAACATAATGTCGTTCCTGGAGCATCTAACCATAGATTTCCTGACTTTCATAGACAAGTACTAACAGATCCTTACCTTATTGTCCAACTGTCAATAAAATATTTTAGCAAACACTGACAAAAGAAGAGAAGTGTTCTTAAATAATTCGTTATCTTACCTCGCCTCTCTTCTCCTTCTCTTGATCTTCTCTCTGAAATAAACAAAACGAGCCAGAATATAGAATAAAGGTTGAAACCTGAATGTCAATATCAAAGTATAAAAGTTGTGTGTTTCAAATGTAAATCTTTATAGGTATATTAACATCTAGGAAAGATATAGCCAAGACAAAATATGTTTTGAATGGCTACATATACATTTTTGTCACATTGTGTTGACGCCCGGTGTAAACTTGTTTTTTTCTTATTAATGGAACTTACTGCATACTAGATCTTGTGAACTTTACAAGGTTAAATGTTATTGCTTTAAATGTTTTACATTTTGTTAAAATCTGATTTGACGTCTTTGCGTAAATGGGAATTGAAAAAAAAGTTGCGTTTCTTTTTTGCTTTAATATATAAGGTGCTGGTAGACGAATTTAAGTACAGGCTGTATTTAGACAGACTAAATATAATGATGGACACTGATTAAACACAACTCTTTATTTCATTTTCTGATATTTTGTGCCATTATCATTTGTGGCAGTGACGCCTGGAAATTGACGAGGGTAACAGAATCTTTGAAGCAAATCTTATTAAAAGATGTACAAAAGTTAACTGTTGGTCGACTTGATTCCGACGCAAATGACACTAGGGTGTTGACATCAGCTCGCTAAAAGTACATTGACATTGTTTTTATTGAAGGACATATCGTCTGTGTTATTGTTATACCTCTTCCCAACTTTTAACATTTGGAGATACGAGGTTTAGCAGTAATACTGACGATATTTGAGAATCAAATGCTGTTTAACGCCTGTTTGAAACGTCTGTTTTCAAAAATAATACCAATCGTAGAGCATCTAACCATAGATTGCCTAAATTTCACAGAACAGTACTAAAACATCCGTAACTTATTGTCCAATTTTCAATAAAGGGTTTTAGCAAACACTGCCGAAAGAAAACAAGGGTTGATAAATAATTCTTAATCATTACCTTCTCTCCTATGGGTATCTGCTGGCGGTGGAACTGCTGAAATAACGAAAATCAGCATGAATATGGATTAAAGCTAACACTAGAATGTCAATATCAAAAGGTAAAAGTTGTGACTCTCAAATGTAACATCTTTATAGATGTATGACACATCTAGACACGATATAGGGCAGGCAGGCATCGTTGTGTGTTGTTCTATAAATAGAAGGTGCGGGTAGGCAAAGTTAAATACTGATTTGATTTTGACAGACTGAATAAAATAATGGAAAATGATTAAACAAGCAAGGAACACAACTCTTTATTTCATTTCCTGATATGTTACGCCATTATCATTTGTGGCAGTGACGCCTGGAAATTGACTATTGTTACGTATCATAATTTTTTAAGAAAATTCAATTAAAAGGTGTACAAAAGTTAACTGTATGTCGACTTGATTCCGACGCAAACGACACTTGGGTGTTAACATCCACTGGCAAAAAGGTAAACTCACATTGTTTTGATTTAAGGATATATGGTTGGTGTTATCGCAATAGTTCGTACCTTCAGCTTTCATTAGCTTGCAATAATACTGACGATATTTGAAAATCGAATGCTTTTTAAAGCCTCTTTGAAAGTCCGTTTTCAAAAATAATGCCGCACCTAGAACACCTAACCATAGATTCCCTGAATTTCACATACCAGAACTATCTCATCCTTATCTTCTTGTTCAACTTCCATCCAATGAAAGGTTTTTTGTAAACACTGACAAAAGAAGAGAAGTGTAAATAAATAATTCTTACTCATTACCTTGACTACTTCTGTTCATTTCCATTCTCTCTCTTCTCCCTGAAATAAACCAAATGAGATGTATCATAGAATGTCAATATCAAAAGGTAAAAGTTGTTTATCCCAAATGTAACATCTTCATAGATGTATGAAGCATCTAGGCACGATATACCACATGAATCGTTGAGTGATGTTCTATAAAAAGAAGGTGTGGGTAGGCAAATTTGAATACAGACTAGATTTAGACAGATTAAATAATATGATGTACAATGATTAAACAAGCAAGAAACACAAATCTGTTTCATTTCCTGATATTTATGCCATTATCATTTGTGGCAGTGATATCACAGCTGGAAATTGCTGAGGGTATCATAATGTTTGAAGAAAATTTAATTGAAGGGTGTAGAAAAGTTAATTGTAGGTCGACTTGATTCCGACTCAAACGACACTAGGGTGTTAACATCCGCTAGCAAAAAGGTACACTGACATTGTTTCGATTAATGGACATATCGTCGGTGTTTTTTAAATACCTCGTATCTCCAGCTTTAAATATCTGGATATACGAGATTTTTGCAATAACACTGACGATATTTTAAAATTAAATGCTGTTTTGATACATTTTGAACAGTCATTCTCAGAAAACGGGTATAATTACGTCTAGAAAAATCTTGAATTTTCAAGAATAACCGTTCAGGAAATAAGCGAGTTTCGGCGACAAATCTTATTAAGCAAATGTTTTGTTAATTGTGAATATTTGTCCATAAGATTGGAATAAATATTTCAAGGACAGTTGGTCAATTCCCAAAATGGTAAACACCACTTTCTTTCACTTTTGTTGCAGATGTAACAGAACCTGTTTAATTACGAAATTTGAGGGCGACAAGCAAATTTTAGCACCCAAACCAACTTAATATGACTCTAATGAATGGAAAAAGAAAACAATGTGCACATAAAATTCATATGAGCTGGGATCTGGAAAAACGTCCCTTAAAGCATTTGAAGAAATTGAGTTTCAAGATAAGCTTGTTGTCAAATGCAGTCCAATATGCATCCATACTGCTCTCTTTAAGTTGCTACAGGTCACGAAGAAGATACTAGAGAACAACATGGATCCTGATCAGACTGTGCGTATGCACAGGCTGATCTGGATCTATGTTGGGCTCAAAAACCTTAAGGGACGTTTTTCCAGATCCTGGCTCAATTATTATATTTTGCGGAGAAATGGGTAACAGTACAGAAATATCATCAATGTACGCCTTTGGTCTATAGTACGAATTATCATGATTAGATGCACGGCGACAGGATTTTTTGTTATTGTAAACATTTTATGAGAATGGCCGTGAAACGTCAGTTTTCAAAAACAATGCCGCTTTTAGAATACCTAACCCTAGATTGTCTGAATTTAACAGAACAGTACTAACACATCTTTATTTTAATGTCCAACTTTCAATAGAAGATTTGAGCAAACATTTACAAAAGAAGAGAAGTGTTGATAAATAATTCTAACTCATTACCTAGTCTTGTTTTACTTCGTATGCTCATCCTTTCCCGTCTTCCTTTTCCTAAAATAAAGAAAATTAGCCGTTATATTAATTAATGGCTAACACTAGAATGTCACTGTCAAAAGGTAAAAGTTGTGTGTCCCAAATGTAACATCTTTATATACTCAGTACATTTAAAAACGTAGAGTTTACAAAGAATTAAATCAATAAATTTGGTCTAAAATAGACCGGGTTTACCGTTATGTATTGACAACCGTCGGTGTTGTTATAAAATCTCGTAACTACGGCTTTATCTAAGCCGTAGTTACGAGATTTTATAACAACACCGATTGAATGCATTGTTCGCGAAAAAAAGGTCCCTCCCTTTGGCCGAGTTCACCACCAGTGAACATTAGCTCGCAAAAAAGTACACTAACATTGTTTTGATTGAAGGATATATCTTCGGTGTTATTGCAATACCTCGTATCTCCAGCTTTAAACAGCTTACAATAATACTGACGATATTTGAGAATCGAATGCTATTTAACGCATCTTTGAAACGTCCGTTTCCAAAATAATAACACTCTTAGTGCACCTAACCATATGTTCTCTGAATTTCACAGACTAGTACTCACAAATCCTTACCTTATCGCCCAACTTTCAATAAAAGATTTTAGAAAACACTGACAAAAGAAGAGAAGTGTTGATAAATAATTCTTAATCATTACCTTCTCTTTTTCTTTCCTTTCTGCTCTTTCTCCTTTCTGAAATAAACAAAGTGAGCAGGAATATAGATTAGAGGCTAAAACCTGAATGTAAATATCAAAAGGTCAAAGTTGTGTTTCCCAAATGTAATGTCTGTATGAATTATCTAGGCACGATATAGTCCAGCCCTCCGTTCAGTAAGAAAAAACGTGAGCTAACGTTAGCAACAGTCGCAACTTCTTTGACACAAAATTGACAGAATTGACCGAGTATTCCGAATGAAATTGCTAACGTTTTGTCTTAGTGAAAGCAGCCCAGGCATTGTTGTGCATTGTTTTATAAATAAAAGGTGCGGGAAGGCAAAGTTACTTTGCCTTCCCGCACCTTTAAGTTGAATTCAGACCTGATTTAGACAGACTAAATGAATTGATGGACTATGATTCAACAAGCAACTCTTAATTTCATTTCCTTATATACTGACTGACTTTAAAAACGCATTACTAAAGTTCATCCAGCAATAAAATGCAAAACACACAATCAACTTTGTAGTGCTTTATATTCAATAACAGCTTGACATCTTCCCAACATTTCCTGAAAATTTCAGACAAAAATTCGAATAATTGACTGAGATATAGCCATCTAAATAGAGGTGGTGTGAGGAATTTGACAGTTTACTCTTATTTAATAACAAGTAATTCCGCTCTGAGTATGAAAAACGTTCCACAATCGTGACCTCGTTGACCCTTGAATTGAAACAAAATCTTTATTCTTTTGGGCTTGAATTATCTACAATATATTGCTGGAGAGTATTCAAAAGTTTTGGCGTCCGTTTTTCATCATGTCTAGGCCCAACGCCCAACGCACGCTGAACTGATGATGACTTTCTGTAAGTATCTGTCACGGGCATAATCGCCAGTAGTGAAAACCACAATATCTTATTTGTTAATTCACTGTTATGGCAAGAGTTTGTCAGTAGCAACATTTTTGCATTACAATTGCAGTTGAAAACGTTGTTGTAAACCAATTACGTCATTGACGTTGACGTATGTTATTATCTCGACGTAAGCTCGTTTTAAACGGTTGATCAGGATGCCGATGCTCAGCAGCAATCCCTGTATATTGGCTACGTTAAGGAAAGTGAAAAATCGTCGATTGGTTTACATTTAAACGTCTCGCCCGTTCTCGTTGACAAATACCCGCTTAGAATAATTTAAAAATGTTGGTGTGATCAACGAACTTTGGTCTCTTGGCTTTTTTTTTTTGTTTAATCAAATTGATTGAGAAATAAAAGAAACTCCTGACCATTTGAATATGGAATATGAAAACAAAAATCCTGTTGGTCATCTAAGGTGTAGTTACGTAAACGTTATCCATATTTTGAACGTTGACGTCGTGCGAAATAACGTGGTAACTTAATGCAAGAAATTTTATTGGATATGTTGTCTTATTGGTTGAAATATATATCAGAAGTACAAATTTGATCCTGCTGACTTTAACTACGAAAATATTTTGAAAAACAAGATAGCCGTTGGCCCTGGGTCGCTCACCTGAGATGGGGTATTATAACAGATCAGATTTCTTACAGGTAATGCAATAAAGGGTCAAAGATCATATGAACGCCGCTATGTGATTTCAAACCATAGAAAACCCAGACAACTACCTCAGTGCAATATCATACATAACTCAAATATGAAGTTTCATCCAATTCGGCTATGTTGTTATGGAGAAATTGCTTTGGACAGATGGAATTATAATAAAACATATAGACTGACAAACAAAACAGAAATTTACAAATTGACCTAGATCTATGACCTTGAACCTACCTAAATATATATTTCAAATAGAACATCTACTCATGATAAAGAACACATTTACCCATACATTCGTTTAAATCCATGCATAAATGTAGATGCTATGCCCCTGATAAGCAGATTTTTACAAGAAGTATCCTTTTTCTGTGACAAGGTTTCATATTGAAAAGCAAAGAAAAGTACCTCATAGCAACATCATAAGTAATGCAAATATTAGGTTTTGTCAAATTTGGCTCTGTTGTTATGGAGAAATTGTTTCTGACAGATTTTGTGTAATTTCTCTTTTTCTGTTGCCATGGCAACCAGATGCTTTTTTTAATAAATTGCAATTATGTTAGCAATTCTTTAAATGTGACCTCCTAAGGAATATTTCTGCCTAGTTTGGTTGAAATTAGCCTGTTAGTTTAGGAGGAGATATCAATACAACGATGTCATAGAGATGTGGTGGAAAATCTCCTTTTCTGTTGCCATGGATACCAGAGCATTTAATGGATTTCAATTCTTTTAGCAATTTTAGAAGGAACCCCCTAAAAATATTTCTGCCAAGTTTGGTTGAAATTGGCCAAGTAGTTTAGTAAGAGATGTTGTTCAAAGAAATTATTGAGAATTAGTCAAATTTCTCATTTTCTGGTGCCATGGCAATCAGAGTTTTTAGTCAATTTCAATTTTTTTCAGCAATTCTTAAAGAAGACCTCATAAGGAATATTTTTGCCAGGTTTGGTTGAAATTGGCCTGGTAGTTTAAGAGCAGATGTCGTTCAAAGATAGTATTGAGATTCAGTCAAATTTCTCCTTTTCTGTTGCCATGGCAACCAGAGTTTTTTTTATGGATTTCAATTCGTTTAGCAATTCTGAAAGGGGTTCACCTAAGGAACATTCCTGCCAAGTTTGGTTGAAATTGGCCAAGTAGTTTAGGAGGAGATGTCGTTCAAAGATAGTATTGAGTTTCAGTCAAATTTTTCCTTTTTGTTGCCATGGCAACCAGATTTTTTTATGGATTTCAATTCTTTTAGCAATTCTGAAAGGAGGTCACCTAAGGAACATTCCTGCCAAGTTTGGTTGAAATTGGCCAAGTATTTTAGGAGATGATGTCGTTCAAAGATAGTATTAAGATTCAGTCAAATTTCTTCTTTCCTGTTGCCATGGCAACCAGAGTTTTTTTATGGATTTCAATTCTTTTAGCAATTCTGAAAGGGGGTCACCTAGGGAACATTTCTATTACATTTGGTAGAAATTGGCCAAGTAGTTTAGGAGAAGATGTCGTTCAAAGATAGTATTGAGTTTCAGTCAAATTTCTCCTTTTCTGTTACCATGGCAACCAGAGTTTTTTATGGATTTCAATTCTTTTAGCAATTTTGAAAGGGGGTCACCTAAGGAACATACCTGCCAAGTTTGATTGAAATTGGCGAAATAGTTTAGGAGGAGATGTCGTTCAAAGATAGTATTGAGATTCAGTCAAATTTCTCCTTTTCTGTTGCCATGGCAACCAGAGTTTTTTTATGGATTTCAATTCTTTTAACAATTCTGAAAGGGGGTCACCTAAGGAACATTTCTATTACATTTGGTTGAAATTGGCTAAGTAGTTGAGGAGGAGATGTCGTTCAAAGATAGTATTGAGCTTCAGTCAAATTTCTCCTTTTCTGTTGCCATGGCAACCAGAGTTTTATATGGATTTCAATTCTTTTAGCAATTCCGAAAGGAGGTCACCTAAGGAACATTCCTGCCAAGTTTGATTGAAATTGGCCAAATAGTTTAGGCGGAGATGTCGTTCAAAGATAGTATTGAGATTCAGTCAAATTTCTCCTTTTCTGTTGCCATGGCAACCAGAGTTTTTTTATGGATTTCAATTCTTTAAGCAATTCTGAAAGGGGGTCACCTAAGAAACATTCCTGCCAAGTTTGGTTGAAATTGGCTTAGTAGTTTAGGCGGAGATGTCATTTAAAGAAATTGTTGACGGACGACGTACGACGGACGACGCACGGACGCCGGACAAAAGGTGATCACAATAGCTCACTTGAGCACCTTGTGCTCAGGTGAGCTAATAAGTGATGCGTTTTTAAAGTCAGTCAGTATATTTCGTGCCATTATCATTTGTGGCAATGACGTCTGAAAAATGACGAGAGCATCAGAAATTTGAAGAAAATGAAATCAAAAGGGGTACAAAAGTTAACTGTAGGTCGACTTCATTCCGACGCAAACGACACTAGTGTGTTGACATCAGTTCGCAAAAAAGTACACTGACATTGTTTTGATTAAAGGATATATCGTCATTGATACTGTAATACCTCGTATATCCAGATTCAAACATCTGGAGATACGAGGATTTGCAATAATATTGACGATATATTTAAATCGAATGCTGTTTAATACCTCTTGGAAGAGTTCGTTTATAGAAAAATGCTGCTCCTAGAGCACCTAAACAATGAATCCATGAATTCACAGACCAGTTCTAACACATCCCTATCTTATTTTCCAACTTTCAATTAAAGGTTTTAACAAAGACTGACGAAAGAAAAGAAGCGTTGATAAATAATTCATTACCTTCATTAGCTTCGCTTGTACGATTTTCTGCTTGTCTTGCTGGTCTTGCAGGTTTTGATTCTACCGCTAAAATAAAAAAATGAGCCTGGATATAGATTAAAGGCTAACACTATAATGTAATCCGTCAATATAATCAGTCTATAGGCCACACGTCATCTTCGCAAGCCAAGGGTAAAATCTACGATGTAACGTCGTTTCTGTATTCACCCTTGGCGTATTTAGTCCGATTTTCTTGGTTTCCTGGAAAGCATTTTCATTGATTCCAGCTAGACATCCAATCAGATTGATCGGTAGCCTACATATAATTGTTATTATTGCAAACAATTTATGACAACGGGCGGAAAACAGTATTGCATTTGTAATGTAAAAACGCGAAGGTTAGAGATTTTTCCGTCAGAATTTCACTTCAACAGACCGCTTTTTTTAAAACTGTTATTCGAGGAAATATTATAGTTGCTACAACTCGATCCAAAAAGAAGCTATTTTTTACAATGTCCGTACGACGTAGAACGCGAAAGATAACGCCTATGAATGAAGTCATCATTGATGGACGTAATAACGTCAAATGCGTTTAAAACGCGACGTTTGATTGGTTGCTGCTCCATAAAATCCAGCAGGACAACCGCTAGGCGGCGTTTTGGGATTTTACGAAAATCGGTCTTAATTCGCCAAGGGTGAAATCAAGCGTAGACATGTGTGGGTTCAGTCTTATTCACCGACGTTAAGTGTAATTCGTTACACGCTTATGCACTATGAACACATGTAATGAAATGCGATTTTATGCTTAAGTATTCCAGAAGGATTGCAGTGAATCTAATTTCAGATCGATAACTCATCCAGCACGCGAGGCATGCGTAAAACAATAAAAATAAAAAGTCGCAACCCAGACGAAAATTCGTATGTACTATGCGATTTCTTCGTCAATATATCGTTTGTCAATCGTCTTAAAATGCGTCGTACAAACTTTCCTGGCGTAGACAGTATTGCTTTTCGAGATATGCAAAATTTATATATGATATGTTAGAATATGTTTTAAGTTTCAAGTTTCTTTATTGTATGAGACAAAATTGTCCATAATACGTGCATAAACAAATTGCAATTAACCATATGAGGGGCTTTCAATTACTTTTGGAACTGGTGTTCTATAAGCGATAGTTATGTCGCAATTCAATTTTAAGTTTCTTCAATCCTTCGAAGTAATCCTCTTTGACAACCACACACTTCTGGAGTTTTGAGATATATTACTTATATGCCAATAAATGGGCCTCTTTTTGAACACCCCGGAGACACTGGTAAATTGCACTGCATATGGAACATGAAGGCCTATACCGACGACCAGAGGCTTTTTTCGTCATCATGGGGAACATAAAAACGCAACACGGGCTTAAGTCCGGCCATAAAGGTGGATAAAAGGTGGATGAACACGCTGTATTGCATGTGTCTCTTTCAGGAAGTGTTGGATAAGAGGACTCTTGTGGACAGCCCCATTGTCATGGATTTGGTACATGCCTCTTTAGTCGGTCCTGGACCTGCTCTTTTCGGGATATTTCTTTACTTCTGCCGGCATACACTTCTTGTATGAATGACCGGCGATAGTGGTACTATTTGAAACAATAATTTGAACATTACACCCGTTATATTTGAAAATTACCGCGTACAAAACTTTTGTCGCGCTTTTAATTTTTTGGCTATTACGGCTCTTGTCTGATCTTTTCGCAACCATTGCTTGCTAATGACACGCCATTGGTTCCCATAATACAACATTTATGTTCAATTATATACTAGAGGAAAGAAGAAACGCATCAACTATTTTTTTGTTATTTCTCTTAATTCTTTTATTTCATTGAGTCAGAAATGTAACTGATTATTACAGGGCCCTGTATCTTGATATCAATCTTTGTGCTTACGTTAGAACCTGTCTTACCTGTGAGATAACGTCAAAATAGACGTTTACACGTTTCTTGCGTGCAAACCTTAAAATATCCAAACTTTACATAGAACTCCTTTAATTTGTGTAGATGCACGTCGACTCGACAAAATGCAATGATTTTTGTTTGGATTAAATCCATAATATCGTTTTGCAACCTATTCAAAGACGTCGTCCGGTAGCAATTGTGATGTTTACGAATGGAACATCTCAACCCGCAGTTGCTGCTGACTTCGGTGTACGTCGGTTCACAAAATATTGCTTGAGATAACGTCTCAGAACTAACGGAACAACTGGTGGTCGCCCGAAAAGCGGTCGTCAACGTCTAACGTCATGACGTCAGGACCATAACGTGCGTTTATTTTACCTACAGAAACAAATTTTGTTATCGAGAAAAACTGTTGATGCTATTCATGAACAGTACAGCAATCAAATTTCAGCCAGGTATCGTTATAGTACGTTTGGATTGTGTGCAAGAAAGCATTTAACGTTGACACCAAACCGCCCTCGTTTAAACGCATATTGATGGCACGTACAACCTGTGACATTGATGAAATGTTGACACAAGAAAGTCAAATGATTAAGTTTTACTATGCATTGAAAAAAGTATGCGAATTATGGTGATTTTGAGAAAAACAAAAACAAAACGCATGACCAAATTAATTTTTTGTTGCGTTTCTTTTTTTTCCTTTAGTATATGTATAAAGCTCAGAAAGTCTACATTTGTTGCATTTATTGCATTATTTACAAATATATTTTGCCACCTTTACATGGGTGGCTCTATGTCCTTTAGCCAGCAGGTGGGGGAACCAATGGGCATAAACCTGTCTGTGTTTCAACCCTTTCGTCAAAATGGTATAACTTGCCCCCGATGAAAAACAAACTTTATCTGCTATTTCTTGCACATTGAACCGTGCGTCTTGTTCGGTCATGTCGGAATCTACAGCAACATTTGCTTTGGTACCAGCTCTACCCGGGTTGCCGGAGAGGTGGTCATCATTAAGGCCAGTTTTACCAATTTTATTTTTTATCAACTTCCTAAAAACTGACGTATGTTCAACGTTCGAATGTCCATGAATCTGATATAGTTCATTATATACACGTGATGCAGATATATCAAAGCGTATGCGACCTATAATTTAGACCCGTACAGCCTACTTCAGTTCGTTTTTCATTTTGCGCACAGCGAAATAGCCAGTGTATATGACTGAACCAACTTAAAAGTTCAATAACTTTTGAAAGAGCGAACGAATTTGTCTCAAATTTTGAACAAGAATAGACAGTAATTTTCCCGTCAAATAGCCACAAGCACCACTTGTTCCATAGAACCATGAGGTATGGTGGACCATTAGTACCACTTTTAATTGAACGCCCCTCGTATTAAACAAACTAGTGTTCAGGTGATATTGGCTAAGGCAAAGAAAATATCATATAACGATGTTTTTCAACAAAATTTCGTAACTGCAGTTTGATTTGAGCTGCAGTTACAAGGCTTTTGCTGATAATCGACAATAAATTTTGCAAGTTGTAGGTACACAAAGTACTTGTCATACAAAAGTTTTTAGAAAAGCGGGAATTTTTAAACTATGATTAATTGTTTTCTTTTCTCATATTTTAGATTTGCCTTGTTTATTTTGATTTGTTATCGTTTATTTGTTCCAATATACAAAATCGCTCGCTTTGTCCCAAAAAGCTGCAATTACATTTGAAACCAGCCACAGTTACGTCATCCTCGCTTGTTTATGACGAGAGGTGGAACACAGTATCGTACACATGGTTTTGTTAACCGTGTGTACGGTGTTCTGTTCACTCTTTCAAACTATTGTTTTAATTTAACTAGTAGGAAACTGTATATTATACAGTGTACGATATTAACATAACCGATTCACACTGCATATATATACTCAGCAAAATAGCTTACGCATCACTTTTTGAAATTGCATAACTTCCTTATTGTCAAAGATTTGGATTTAAAAAATTGCATATCTTTATCCCACACAATTCATCCATAAATTATTCCTATGTTTCTCTCTTATGTGACCGTGTTATACGATAAGGGGACCGAAACAGTTTTTCGGCTCCTGTAACTTGTGATCTTTTTCAATCATTTTTGTGAGAATTGATTTTGAAAGCTGGTTTTTGTGGGATTGAAGTCTGAAAAACATATTTCCTTATCTAACGTAACAAGGGCTGTTCACGAACAACGTAGCTCGCATAGATGCACCTTTTCAAAAGAAAGGGTAAATTTTTCAAGGTCAAGGTTACAAAGTCAAATCTTATGGTCTCAGGTGAAATGTGTTGGTAGGACCTGTTTATGTGTGAAATATCAAGACAATATCTCATACATCTCATAAGATATAGACCGATTAGTTTTTGTCTACGTTACCGACGTCGCCAACAATGACACCATCGACACTAGTGATGTAACATTATCTCTGCGGGAATGTATTACGCGATTAAAGCCGTCGGTTTGTTTAAGGAAGGGTAAATTTTCTACACAGGAATTCTTTCAGCCACTACAAAAGGTTTGAAAAACATGCGTGAATTTCCCATTTTAATCAAATTTCAGACTTTATGATTTTTAGAATTAATTAAGGGTGTCCTTATTAAAGTTCAATATTTAAGAACAGACTGTAGCATCTACTATGAAATTCCATAGGTTTTTTTTTATCAAATGTTGGTAGTCGGCATGTGCAAATGTTGAATGTATTCTGTAGATTCGTTAAAAAATATCAAAGATCTGAGTGATGCGTTAGTAGTTTTGCCTAGTATATAATGTACCAGAAATCATCGTCGATTTTACGAAACGAAAACCGAAGCGTGTCGGAGTTTCTGTATATATATATCGTTAATTGTACACACAATTATTTACCATTTCAACAATATTTCAACAATGTTGCCTCTTTTGAGCAATCGAAATGATAGAGGCAGAATATTTCGAGGGCTCAGTGCAAAACTATTGTAACTGCATATTTTTCAGAAATTCACTTTTTTGCATTTTCTGAATCTTTAGGAAGGAATGCATCATGTGTTCAAATATTAGGTTTCAATTCTGTATACTTAAAATAATATTTAGAATTTTAAAAACATTTTTCCTCTTTAGCTTTGAGAAAGTCAATTCGTTTTTTCCCTCTCCTGTAAAGTTTTATAAAATGGAGTTACAATAGTTTTGCACCAAACCCTCGATTTAAGGTTACCCTTTGTCATTCTTTATAGAATTTACACTGGTCAATTTTCTATGTAATAGCGATAAATCATATAGAAGATAATCATTTGTTTCATTGTAAGATCGATTTATGTTTTATTGAGTGAACAACAAAAGCTTTATTTTCACGAGTGGCGAAGCGTCAATACGTATCCGAACCGATTCGAGCGTGGTGGCAAACATTCGGCGTTCCGCCGCCGAATGGTTTCAACCGTGCTCGAATAATTCCGACGTAACAGGAATCTCATTAGGGGTGGACTACCTTAATTCTGTTAATACAGCACGATAACAGAAATCCCTTTCAAGGAATCCTAATAGAGGACCCTTTTGTGTTTACAAAAACAGGTATGGCGCAAATGATAGGTTAAATTATGCAAAACCAAGGCATCGGAAAAACGGACATAAATATGATATACAACAAAATGTCGGTATAAATTCAATACCTCGTTTGTCGAATTTTGTGATTTTTCAAATTACAAACTTGTATGCCCAGATATGACAACTTAATTTTCGGAAAAGTTACTATTATATCTTTTATTTCCATATAAAAGTTTCCAAAAAAACGAGATACGCGGTTTTGCATTAAAACTGACAAAAAGCTCCTCAGAAACTTTCGTACCATTTCACGCTAAAACCATTGACTAAGTAGTCAGTCTAAAATTTCCAGTCTAATTCTCTTTTATTTTCGGACTGACTGATTTGGGCATTCTGGGTATCCATTTTTGGCTTGATCACTACGCAGTGCGCATAACTCTGAAATCCTGTCGCCAGAAAGTAGTAAGCAGAAAATTGCTATAAAAGCTACATATGCAACAAAATAAAGTTTGATTTTCGTCTCAATTTTATCGAATATTTTTTTTTTTATTCAAATCAGATTATTCATTTTACTTTATGCAAGCATGTGAAGCAAATGTGCCGCGTGACAGGAAGTACCACGTGTATGCATTTTACGGGCGCAGACATCTTGAAAGTAGTTAACCCAGAATGCCCACCCACGATAGGTGATAATCGATCTAGGCGACATCTATCGGTAGATATTGCTGCTAAAACTAACCAACTTGTCATGGTCTTGGCCCAACTAAAACGGCCAACCAACCGGTACCGAAAAAAAACATTGTCCTTTTTGTAAGAAGTTAAAAATACATATTAATTGTGACTCGTCACGCTAAAAAGGATCTTATGGGAAGTGTGAAAAAATACCGATCCTCGTCAGTCTAAGCAGACAGACAAGGTCCGATATTTTTCACTGTAATTTAATTTTCTGAATCTAGAAAGTCTTACGATATGTTCATTTTCCACATACAGCATCTGGTTGACCTCTGTAAAGTGTAATCAGGTCCGGTTTCTTGAAAAAAACCTTCAGTACGTTCTCAGACTCAAATCTGAGCACCGTGCTCAAATCGCACAAACCCCCGCGAACTTCAATCGATTACCCTTCAACGTTGGAGAGTATTCTATTGAAGTTGAGCATGGATTCGTGAGATCGTACTTAAGTTTGTTTTTTTTTTTCGAGAAGCCGAGGTCAGTTCTCAAAACTTTCATTTTTAGATTTCCGACAAGGTCCTTTTTAGCGTGACGGATCACAATAATGTACTCACGTTCCTCCATTTTAATTTCTTCCTTAATGTTATCTGCAAGACAAAAAACTTCAGTTAATAGGTACACAAAACAACAGCAACAAAGCAAATCAAAGTACTGAAAGTACTGTTGGGAAGCAAATTTGTTAATAATGTACAATGTAGGCCTATCCAGAAGTAGATTACTTTGATTAGGTACTTTGATTATCCATTTGAATACTTTGAATACTTTGATTCCATGCTGGTGATGTTGAATCTATTTTTAGCACAAGTTGACAACCTTTATGTGTATACTAGTACTAACCAATCAATGGACGCGGTTTGCCAGGTACTACCAGTTGTAAATACATAGTATACACACTACCAGTTGTAAATACATAGTATACACACTACGGTTTTTATCTGTGTGTAAATTGTCTATTTATAGCTTTGAGCCTTTGAATATATTTCATAGTTCAGTAAACTTGACTGACCCATTTACAAGGAAGAGCATTGGACTGATCTTTGAACCATAATAAAGCAAATTACTACGTCGGTCTTTTCTTCGCTTAAAGACATGATTAATAGAATGTTTCACTTTCAGTCACACTATTCAATATCTACATGTATAACTTCATACTTACATATGAACATTCGAATGACGGTTACCTCATTAATTTTTGCTTTTGATAGAACTATTTATAGTGAGGAGGACCGGAAGATGTTGTGGGTGGTTTCAAAAAAAAAGAGGATAAAGTGTGACATTGGGTGTCAAAAATTAAAATGATTATTTGCTGATGTTTTCTCTAGAAATGTTTTGCTAATATGTCAAAATTTCAGAAAATATACATGGGAAGGTGAAGGACAAAGACAATTTCCTTTTTAATTTTGAATTTGTTCAAATCCATCGACTCATTTTTTAAGGATATCTGATTTTTTCTAGACATCTTAAGGCTTGGAAAAGTTACATAATTGAAATATTATTTGTCTTTTAAGTTTAAAGCATAGGTAAAGCTTCAATCTGATACAAAAATTTCCTACTTCTGTGAGATGTATCAAATTTTATGACAATTTGAAGTAGAATTTTGCTCTGGTTTTTCATTTATCACTTAAAAAAGTTTCTGTAAAAGACCCAATATGTAGGGAAAATAGCTGTAGTTCTATCTAATGTGACAATGAACACATAGCTATAGATAAGCCAAAAGCCGTTTTTCTACAAGAAGCCACAAGTAGTTTACATGGCATCAAAGAAACTAGAAAGTCTGTTTCACTGGGGACAAAAATATGAACAAAATTGTCTTAAGTCTTCTTCTTTTTAGAAGCTGATATAATGTACATGAATTTTGTATGTATCATTGACAAGGCCTTGTAGATTAATAAATTCTGGTATGTTTACATGGTCTGAAACAACCCACTGGCACATATTTCTAAGCTACACCTACATTATAAAAGTAAGATGCCGAAATAAATGGTAGAACAATTCAATTTGATTCTTATTCAGTTTGAATGTAAAGAATATTGTCCAAAGACTCAATTAAAGGTGTATAAAAATTGAAATAGGAAAAGATTCTGAAAAAAAGTCACCAGATACAAATGCAGCTGAAACCGTTTCACTGGGGACATAAAATTGTTAGGCTCAAGATAAATAAGACTAATTTGTTATTGTTCATAGTTCATTTTTTCTACAATTTCAAACATGGGAATTGCATTTTAGATTTAATATCAATATATAAGTACAATTTTGCTGTCATAAATTTAGAAAATGATGTCTTTGATATTTTACCTACACCATAGGGATACCAAGAAAAATTTCTTGTGAAATATTAGAAAATGACCTATCTTCACAACAAGTAATCAGAAGTAACCAGGCAACATCCTAAACTTAAGATAATTTGACAGTTAGACTGACATAGTGTCATGCAGCAAAATTGCGTTTCACTGGGGACATTTGTTTTCAGATGACAGATACCAAATGCACATCCTCCTCTCATTTATTCTATTGCTGGTGATCTTTTTGGCATAAACTCTCTTGGAAAATATAAAAGAATGCACACTTGAAAAAGATGGGGAACAATTATAAGCACCCAAACACAAAATGTTTCACTGGGGACAATTTGGGGTACCTACAGATATAGCTCTACCAGATCAAAGTGGAAAGACATGCAACAATAGTTTTATGCTTATTTTAATCTTATAATATCAAAATCATCAAATTAACTTAATTAACAGGTTGCAATTCTACAGAAATCAAATAAGACCAGAATACATTGAGAATCAAGTAAATTTTGACTAAATTTTCGTCATCATGTTGTATGTTATAAACCCAGAATGTATAGTCTAAAAAAGATAAAATGCATCTGAAACCTTAAAGAAGATAAAGATTATAAGTCAAAGTTTCATTTAAATACTAATTTTCCATCACCAAATACCTACACTTTATGTAATAACAGTCCTAATAATGATCTTATCAGAAAATGTCACACAAAAATCGTTTCACTAGGGACAATTTTAGCATCATTTTTTGTCATAAA
The DNA here is from genome assembly GCA_963680895.1 of Fragum sueziense. Lineage (NCBI taxonomy): Eukaryota > Metazoa > Mollusca > Bivalvia > Cardiida > Cardiidae > Fragum > Fragum sueziense. Next base: position 2,264,902 of record OY804608.1, read on the forward strand.
TTTTTTATTTATCAAGATATGTTCATGAAATTTTGTAGAAATCTTAACACTAAGGCAACGCTAATTTACGGACAAAAAGCTCATCAAAAGCTTTTAAAATATTTTCTGTAGCTCACTTTGAAAAAAAATCCTCTTTTTTTTGAAACCACCCTTGTGTGGTATGCAGAGAATGTTAAAGTGCAGAGAAGCACGGCTGCAAAGAAAAGCAAATTTTGCAAAATTTGCTTCCCAAAAATTGATATAATTTCGGTAAGACCAGTAGGCCTATACACGGTGGATAATCACGTGACTAAATTTCAAAACATCATCAATATTTTTGTTAATACTTGACCAATTTGAAATAATTTTGAGGCAGAGAAGGTGGGCAAATGTTAGGAGTAACCTGGACGTGGTTGATTTTTGAAAAATCAAATGATAAAAAAGTTATTGAAAATCAACAAAAATTTTGATTGATCTTCAATATTTTTTGATAAGCTGATTTTTCAAAAACTCACTACGTCCATCTTATGCGTGACATCTTTCCACATTCTTTTTTTCAAACCCAATTCAAATCGGTCCGCATCACGTGATTATCCACTGTGGTATAAGAGGTCAGATATCAAGACTTGCTGTTGACTACGTGATCAACATTTGCATTCACAAATCGTCGGTGTAAATGCAAAACCTCGTATGTCGATTGGTGCGATTTTCAAAGTACAAACTTGTGTGCCCAGTGTAGACGATACTCGCAGGTTTTGAGATATGTTACTGATCAGTATTATTGACACATTATTTGTGAACAATATGTCCAAATTTCAAGTAAGACATTTCAGTTTGGGAAAATTTACTACACTTTTTTCCCTCCCCTTTAAAATTTTCCAAAAACGAGATACAAGGTTTTGCATTTACAGCGACGAAATGATGGTCGTTTTGGTATGATGAGATGTCTTTTTAAAAAGCACATTTGTTATGTATTTCAGTCAAATCCTAAGGCTGAGGTAACTACCTCTGGATCTATGTTGTTTCCCTTACAAAACTAGTGGATGTCAAAATTCATTATAATATTAGCTTCGATTTGGGATCGAGATCAAGACTTTGTGATTGAACCTTAGATATTGAGCAGTCAAGATCAAATTGCAACAACATGTAGATGCTTTACAGGGAAAACATATTGAGCCCTAGTCCTATCTATAAGCCCTGGCATATTTTTATATTTGAAGTGATGCCAGGTCTTATCATATCCGCCATTTTGTCTAGAACACTTCCGCCGTGCGGAAAACATCAAACTACTACCTCTGAAATCAAAATTTCGATCTAAAAATGGTATGAATTGAAAGATAAATCAATTGTTTTTCACTTCAGTATAATTTTGAAATAAAATTTTATCTTGTTTTATTCAAAACAAACCAAATTTCCAACCTCCGTAAACAAAAACAAGATGGCCGACTCGCTCGCCAATTGAAATGAAAACATGTTTCAAAGGCATAATTTAGTAGACAAAGCAATATTTCAGTAAAATTTAGCTATTTTTAAATATTATGTAATTATTTCCTATTGTTTATGCCATGCTTTACCTTGAATGGGGACTTTGACTGATTTTACATTTGCTACCCTTAACAATCGCAGCCAGCAAGGCCTTATTGAGCCCCGAGCTCAACGGACGGACATATTGCAACATTAAGCTCACTTTGAATTCTCCGATAGCGGACCAAAAGCCATCCCAGAACTTGTTTGTTATTATTGCTGATTTCATTTGTCATTGTACAACTTAAGCTTTTATTTTCATACATTAAATCATTCGATTTGTTTTCCTCAATAAGTACATTAAAATCGTCTTGCCTTCCTATCATATCAGTTTTCTATTAATAGGGAACGGTTTTATCCAGTAAGCCTTGACGTAATTCCGGACAAACAACAACATTTCGTAGGTGTTGTTATAAAATCCCGTGACTCAAGCCGTAGTTACAAGATTTTATAACAACACTGACGGTTCATCAAAACATAACCGTAATCTAAGTCTATTTTTAGCACGAAATTCATTGCCATTGAGTATCTTTGATGTATGTTAGGCTTTTTGCAAACATAAACATGATTTGTATAAAGGTCAGTGTCATGTCAAATGCAATAAGTAATACCACTCATATCTTGCATACAATCACGTGTCCCTTGAAAAACGCGGGAATGTATGCTTTTCTTCGTTTCTTCCTTTGCCCTTATGTTTCACAAACTCTCCTAAAATAAGGCCGAACCAGGGCCCCGTATTACTTAACATCTTACGATCAAGTTTTTGTGTAAACTGTGTAACAAGACATCTGATTGCACGAGAAATCCGACTGAGCAAATCAGGGCTGTTTTTACAAGAAATTATGCAAAAATGAAACGTAAGATCGTTAGTAATACGGACCCCAGGATAGCTCAGTCGGTTACGTCGGAGTCTGTCAAGAAATACCAGGGCCCCGTTTTACTAACGAACGTACGATTATTTTTTGCGTAATTACTTTAACAACAAACCTGATTGGCCTAATCCAATTTTTCGTGCAATCAGATGCCTTGTTACACAGTTTACACAAAAATATGATCGTAAGTTCGTTAGTAAAACGGGCCCAGGAACCCACAGTTAGGTGCTCCAGCCGCCGCGATATGACCATAGAAATTGGAAAAGGCGTAAAACCCCAATAAACTCAAACTCGCACTCCTAATATAAGCTCCAAATTCTACTTACGTGACATTGTTACAGTTGTGTATTGAATTATGAACAGCGTGGCATAAAATTCACTGACCAAGCATGCAAAGTAATTATTGTATTTAACCGTTACTTCAAAATGATGTAAGTAATATGTGTGTTTAACCTGAAGTTAAGGTATTTTTACACTAAATCAACATGTCATTTGTTCGCTACCGGGTATTTCGATGGATTAAATAGGGAACGATTTTATCAAGTAAATTGTAACGTAATTTCGGACAAACATTAGTATTTCGTGGGTGATGTAATAAAACATCGTAACTACGTCTGGATTAAAGCCATATTTACGAGATTTTATAACAACACTCACGGTTTATCAAAACTTAACGGTAAACCAAGTCTATTTTTAGCACAAAATTCATTGCCATTATATATTTACTTGCTTAACCCTTTCCAAAACGACAAAATCTTAGAGTGGTCTAAATAGCAATGAATTTTGTGCTAAACATAGACTAATTTTACAGTTATGTTTTGAGAAACCGTCGGTGTTGTTATAAAATCTCGTAACTACGGCTTACATCAAGACGTTGTTGCGAGATTTTGCAACAACACCTTCAAAATACTTTTGTTTGTCCGAATTTACGTTTAACTGGATAAAATCGTTCACTAATGAAAGCTGCTGCAGACGTCAAAGTTGATGTTGATAAATAGAGAATTTGTATTAAATATAGCATTAGAAATATTGAGACAAATGGAGAAAGTGCTTGCTATAAGCACTTTCTTCTTTTGCATCAATTTTTTCCAAGCCTTATTTACAAGGGACGTCAAACCCAGGTCACGTTTGGGAAGGTGTTAAAACTCATCACTTTCCTTTCAAAATATACACACTGGTGGTTAACTCGGCCAAAGCTATGGACGTTTTTCGCTACAACAAGGTACATATATTTTGCGTTTAAATGTGAGTTTAAAGATCTGATTGGATAGCTTTTCTTATAACAATAAATTTGTTCTTAAAATAGACCGGGTTTACCGATATGTATTGACAAGCCGTAGTTACGATATTTTATAACAACACTAACGGAATACAATGATCACGGAAAAAAACCCCACGCTTTGGCCGAGTTCACCACCAGTGATACTGAGATGAAAAAAAAAGTTGGTACTGTATATAGTAGATGGTCAATCAATTTGCCAAATAGGTTTTACAATCCCAAGTATTTTAAGTCATATCATTCTTCAATCAATTTAGAACAATAGGGAACAATTTTACTCGGTTAATCGTGACTTAATTTAGGACAAACAAATAGTATTTCGTGGGTGTTGTTATAAAATCTCGTAACTACGGCTTTATTCAAGCCGTAGTTATGAGATATTATAACAACACCGACGGTTTATCAAAACATAACGTTAAACCAAATCTATTTTGAGCACATAATTCATCGCTATTCGGTAAAATTTCTTTATCATCCATACTTTACTGGACATTCTTTTCAACAATTCTATGCTAATGGTCGAAAAGGCTTCCAAAATGCTTTCAAACAGATAAAACTGGGCTATGTTGGTTGATTATTTTAGCTCTACACAGGCGTAGAAAGGTTTATAATATTGAGGGGGTGGGGGTTGAAAAATGTTAAAGTGAATGGAACCCGACCGAGCGTAGCGTTGCTAGGGGGTCTAGAGCATTCCCCCAGAAATTTTTGAATTCTAAGAAGCCATTTCCTGCCATCTGGGCACTTTCAGACAGCATTTTATACCTGTACCTTTCTTGAAGTAAAATATGGGTGTATTATTAGGGGGAATAGGATATGCTGTCCCCTTCTAAATTAATGGGAGATGCCCACTGCCCCCCTCTTCCTACGCCAGTGTTTAACATACAAACTCAGAAACATTATATATGTATCTTTCTTTATAAGTAATAAAGATCATTTATTGTTTAAAAGGGTGCTATTGCCAATGGGTTAGTTCTGAAATATGGTTCGATTTTATAAAGTAATTCTTGACAAAATGTCGGATTTATACTGTAGGATTCCTTCGGTTTAGCTCTAGAACGTCGCAACCACTGCCTAAAAGAAGCTGTAGTTGCAAGATTCTATAACAACTATAATTACACCGATGATCGATCAATATATAACGGCAAACGAAGTATATTTTTAACACAAAACTCATTAGGCCTACCATTCTTTTCGACGAACTGTCAATCAGCTTAATCTTTCCGAAACAAGCCCTAGGTTTGACGGTGCTTATCGGGAAAAAGTTAATGAAATGAAAAACAACAAAATGGTAAAACTACACAATAGGGGTCGATTTTATCAAGTATATAGTGCCAATAAGCTGATAAAAAGTTGTTGGCGACCAAAAGAATTTTAGTTCGTCATCAACGGCTTTTTATCAACTCGTTTTTAAAAAAAATATTTTTGCAGTTAACAAATCCCTGGAATTTCCCGATTTCTCTGCTTCCTTTTTGAACGTTTGGTTAGCAGAATTATTCAAAAAAACGGAATATTGTGTTACGGGATTCCTTGCCGTGTACTGTCGTCTGAACATGTTTTGAAGTTGGAACAGTCCTAATGTTAATCGATTGTTACTTTATAGGTTTGTTTGTTTAATAAAGTGTCACCTCTATTTCAAAGGGCCAGCTAGTTTTTACTTATGAGACACTCTGTTCTGAATATACGCAGTACCTCCCTATTCCCCAGTCACGATGCCGGGCGTCTGGCAGAGATGGATCTACGGTAACCATTAGTTTAACTAGCTGGCGGCTCACCAACCGGTCTCGTCAGATCTAACCCGCAAGGCCCGTTTCCACAGTGATTCGAACCTTCGACCTCCCGCTTCCAAGGCGGACGCCCTAACCATTAGAACACAGAAGCGGTAAAGATGTTATAAGTTATAAGTACAAGACAAGATGTTTTTGTTTCAAAAAGTATGCCCCCGAAATAGTCCATTTGAAATTTTCGGAACCTTGCAACGTCGAGTACAATTAAGTTTTATTTTTTCTTTGCAATGTATAGGTGCTCTAGAGCAGATCTAGCTTGGTTGCCAGAATGGCAACCTTGGGCAACTCCCACAAATCGCAAAAATCCAAGATGACCGCCAAACGCAGCTGGAAAAATAAACTTTTTGTCAAATTGTCCAACAAAGATGCAAAAAATGTCTATTTTGGGGTTTTTGGGTATGCTGAATTCAAATCTGATGATAAATATAGCATTTGGATATCAGAAAAGTACTAAATTAGAGATGGCTGCTGGATGCCATCTTGAAAATCACATTTTTTCTATGTAAGTTTTTATACGGTCTTAAAAAGGAACCTTTTCAGAATACTCTGTAAGCCAAATTTACTTTACTTCTCATTTCTTCACATTATCATTTTTTCTTTTCTTTTTTATATCAACCTTGTATAAATAAAATTCGGAAATGGATGCTACATGCCTTATTGAAAATAATTATTGGTTGAAATACTGGTATGAATTGCTGCCAGATTTCGATATTTATTTGTTATTAAATCTCTTTACTTATTTTTAACACATTGGGACTAAATTTGGATATTACATATTTCGTTACTGTTCTCATATAAATGATAGTAACAGATATGGCAACCAGTTGCCATCTTGGTATAAAGAGCAAATTTTCAGACAGTTTTTCAAAGTAGGACATCAAATGCCTAAAAATCTGCTCTTTTCGCCAACAATGATATAATATCAATTAACCTGTGTTAATTTCTTCAATTTAATGACTCTAAAAGTTTTGTTTATAAGTGTACTTAGTGGAAAATTCAAATAACATATTGCTAGGTGCTGTTTTTTGATATTGTTATCTAGATTTGAAGTTTTTTTGCTTTGGAAAATCAGATTCTGATACACAATTATGTATAGGACTAGACCTAGATGAATACATACAGAATGTAATACATAGGCTACCAGTTGTCATTAATTTTGTTAAATGAAGGCGATGTCTTTGCTGTAGACTTGAGGTATGTTTGTATGTAACCGAGATTTTATTCAATTATGGCCCCCAGTTACCATGTTGAAATGTAAAGTTTCAGTTGTTGCTGCTGACTAAAGATAAACATCTTTGGCATTTTGCAATATTTCAGTTTCGGTACAGTTCTAAGCATTTTATCTACATAATTACATAAATTATATAAATTCATGGATAATATATAGAAATTAAAGGTGACTGTCATGCTAGAAGAAAGCGTATCATTAAAAGTGTTCCAATATTTATATTTTTGAAATTATTTTCCTTGTGAATATCTTAAGGAGTTGTAATAGATCAATCGTGATTGATGGGCTAATATTCCTTTGTGAGCTGATCATTTCAGCTTTCATACCTTTACAATTCAAAATTTATGAAGAAAAAACCCAAATGATCATGGTAAAAACAATACAACTCTTTGAGTTCCATGCATAATGTAATGCTTAGTCTTGTCATACTACAGCTATGAACGATGTTAACGACATCAGGAAACAGTATAGTCGTGGATGTATCTTCATGAAAAGCAACTGTAGCCCTTAAAATAGCTCCAATAGCATGGAGTAGATGTGCATGTACATAATTGCAAGAAAGTTGTCCCTTTCTGTTTCAACTTATTTACCCGAATAACGATTCTAAAAGAATACATGTTCTGACAAAGACTTATCATGAGCTCTTTAAAGAGGCAATTATACTAATTTGAGTGATCTTGCCTTTTGAAAAGTTTATAAATATATACAATATATTTAAAGCGACATTTCAGAATTTTTAATCATAATTTTTATTTTTATTTCTATCTGAAAGAGCATATTTCCTTATGAAAATTCTGAAAATTTCGAGCCAAAATGTTGCGCCGTTTACGAGAAATTTATATTTTTGTGTTAAAATTGAACAAATTGTTGTGGACAACAGTTCGGATTTATATGCAATTTATCGATTATGTCTCAACTTTAAATGCGTGTTTCTCGCTTATTGGCAACAAGTTCAAAAAACCAATAGTATTTATACTCATAAGAATAACCTTGGCATCAAGACATACTTTAAAAAATTGAAATTGGAATGAAATGTCTCTTTAAGACAATGTGGTTTTTTAGCATATTAATATTTCATTTCGAGAAATCAATGTAAATTGGATATGCATGAAGTACATTCATGCCATTTTTAAGACTTTCTGACCAAGTCATTCCTTAACCCTTTCCCAAACAAGGCCTGCTTTTAACGTCCCTTATAGAAAAGACTTGGGAAACATTGAGATAAAAGAAGAAACTGCTGATGACCAGCAGTTTCTCCTTTTGTCTCAATGTTTTCTGTGCTATATTATTCACAACTTTTACCTTTTGTTACATGCATCTTGTCGTCTGCAGCAGCTTTTAAATTGGACCATCCTAAAATTTTGTTGTTTGGAAAAGGGTTAAGATGGGTCTGTAAAGAAGAATAAGAATCATTACCAATTTACATGATTTAATGAGAGAACTGCGTATCATTCCGTTAGTTTTAATTTGTTGTTGTTTTCTTCTTGCTGGTAAACAGTATATCTTATTCAAACGAATCATTAAGACTCTAAGCCTATCGCTTGAAGACTGTAAATATACACAACACATAGGTGATGTACAAAATGGACCTTAAAACAATGAGAGTATAGATTTGTATCAATTCTCGCAATAACTGAAGTGACATTGTATTTGCAATGAATGTACTGTTTAAATTCAAACATTACTGAAGAAATTTTCCGAAACATGGTGTCTGACAAAAGAAAAATACTTTTGTAAAATTATTGAAAAGTCATATGAGCGAAATATTCTAGTAAAATATACTTATACATTTGATGTGATTTGAAAGGCAAAAACCATTTAGAATCTGATGCAGAAGTGCCTAAGATTCATAGAATGTACTTTCGTTCAATTTTAATCAAGTTGAGTTGTATCTTGCAATTTCTGTTCTATTCCCAATAAGTGTGAATGCACAACCATTAGTATAAGGTATCCCTAAACAATGGAAAACATGGACAGGGTTTCTCTGTGAATTTATATAGATGTCTTGTAGGTAGGGAAACATTTGCATACTCTTTCTTTAAAATTAATGTTTTTGGTGGTATCTTACCCAGGTTATCAAATGCTTGTTAATTTCAACCTTCTTAATTTATTGTTTTTGTCTTTATCATCGGGTAAAGTTTCTTGTAAACAGTATATCTTCAAGACCAATTATGAACCGGTACTAACAGTTTAATCAAACATGACTGTTTTAATTTATTTTCTTTTTATTTCTATTAATCCAGTAGATTCTATATTGTAATGGTGCAGAATGATCACATTACATGGTATCTACATCCAATGTTGACTACATAATAATTCCTCTTAAGTTACACACATTTCGTAGATCGGATCTGTGTGTAAGATTAACATGTAAGAAATTTCTGCTTTACGAGCTAACGTTCTATTTGCGATTTGGGTGATGTTTACGTTCTATATTTGGACGTAGATCATGGGATCATTTCTTCAAAATTAGGAAGAAGCCATAGGAATTAATGATATAAATTCATAATCACGGTGGGGATTGTGCATGATGGGATGGATAACGACTACCGACAATAGGGAACGATTTTATCAAGTAAACTGTGACGTAATTTCGGACAAATAAATAGTATTTCGTTGGTGTTGTTATAAAATCTCGTAACTACGGCTTGAATCAACCCGTAGTTACGAGATGTTATAACAACACCGACGGTTTATCAAAACATAACGGTAAACTCAGTCTATTTTTTGCACAAAATTTGATGCAAACTCGCCTCGCTTCAGGTAAGACATTTTGCAATAACTCTGTTATTTCTGTATCAATTTTCAAGCGGTTTGCTGCATGTACCCCGCCTTATCGAGCTCTTTCATCGGATGTATGACATATTAGATAACTCATGATACTTTTTCCGAAATATTGTCCCAACCGACCAGAAAGCGAAATGGTAACGACTACAGCCAAATTAACCACGCTTCAGGTAAGAATTTGTGCAATAACTTTCTTATTTCTGCATCAATTTTCGTGCGGTTTGTTGCATGTACTCCGTCTTACTGAGCCCTTTTCTCAGATGTATTATTTATCTGGAACTTCCCTGTACTTTTCTCAAAAACCGATCCCAACCGACTAGAAAAAGGGCCTGAATTTTTTGTCGTTTTTCTGGTCGGTTGGGATCAAATTTTGGACAAAGTACAAAGATTCTACAAACAAGTTATATATCCGAGTAAAGAGCTCACTAATGCGGGGTACATGCAACAAACCGCTTGAAAATTGGAGCAGAAATAAGAAAATTATTGCACAATTTCTTACCTGAAGCGAGGCAAAATTTGTCCGTATACTCCATATTCGTTATCCATCCCATCATGCACAATCCCCACCGTGATAATGATACTTCGACCCACGCTGGCATCTTTTATTATTCAATGTCAGAACTTTGTATATCATTACACAGAGGGGATGGTCGTCTGTTGAAATGATAAAACTGTTTAAATCATATCACCTGTAAAAGTTTCAAAGATGCTCCAAGACTATCAGATTTATAGAAATGTTCAGAATAGAAAATATAACGTTTTGAAGAAATCTGGGATTTGTAAGACTTGAAATTTCCAAAATAATTCCAAGATAATTATTTCCCTTTATAATATTTAGTACCAGTATTTGTTGTCACTTTCATTATGCTATCTGGTGGCCATTTCCCCCAATGAAAAACACTTTCGATCAATGTAAAATCCAAATGAATATAAAAATGTGTTATTAAATTAATAGAGGGAATGATACACAAATATCACATATTAGCCGCATTTTCTACAAGTAGAAATAAATTGTTGTAAGTGAATTAAGCCAGCTATCATTTTCAATATGACGTCTGGCGGCCATGTCGAAATTTTATGTACACCAGATAAATCAAAATTCGAAGTTAAGAAATAAAGTGGATTTACCTTATCAAGTGTGTCATAATACATGAATTCTATGGGCCATATAAAACAATGTAGAAAAATGTGATTTTCAAGATGGCGTCCGGCAGCCATCTCTATTTTAGCATATTTGTGTTATCCAAATGTTATATCTATCAATGGATTTGGATTCAGCACACCAAAGAACCCCTAAATAGGCATTTTTCGCGTCAATTTAGGACAATTTGACAAAAAGTTGATTTTTCCAGCTGCATTTGGCGGCCATCTTGGATTTTTGCGAATTGTGGGAGTTGCCCAAGGTTGCCATTCCGGCAACCAAGCTAGATCTGCTCTGTAGCACCTATACAATGCAAAGAAAAAATAAAACTTCATTGTACTCGACATTGCAAGGTTGTCATATAGGGCATATAGCAGCGTCAAATGGACTAAAATGGCAATCTTAAGTTTTCATGTAATGGGTAGAAAAGGGCCAATGAATGACATTATGAAAGGACATGTTGCATGGAACTGTTTTACTGAAAGACGGTTACATACTGAATTTGAGTTTTGTATGTCGAATGCCTTTGGAGCAAAAGCCAATGTTATGTTATGTTTTCGAACAGGCAGACAGACGGACAGACATGTCAACGGACACGAGTAAAATATTGTGCCCTCGATCTCTCGATACGGGGACATAAAAAGACACTTATTATACTTGTAAAATATGGTCATCCCCGTTTATCCAACTATAGAGAGCTGAAATTCAACTAAAAACATGCCTAAAGAAAACAGAGTAAGCTTTAACACGGTGGGGATTGTGCATGATGGGATGGATAACGAATACGGAGTATACGAAAAAATTTTCCTCGCTTCAGGTAAGAAATTGTGCAATAATTTTCTTATTTCTGCTCCAATTTTCAAGCGGTTTGTTGCATGTACCCCGCATTAGTAAGCTCTTTCCTCGGATATATGACTTGTTTGTAGAATCTTTGTACTTTGTCCAACAATTGATCCCAACCGACCGGAAAAACGACAAAAAAATCAGGCCCTTTTTCTAGTCGGTTGGGATCGGTTTTTGAGAAAAGTACAGGGAAGTTCCAGATAAATAATACATCTGAGAAAAGGGCTCAGTAAGACGGAGTACATGCAACAAACCGCATGAAAATTGACGCACAAATAAGAAAGTTTTTGCACAAATTCTTACCTGAAGTGTGGTTAATTTGGCCTTAGTCGTTACCATTTCGCTTTCTGGTCGGTTGGGACAATATTTCGGAAAAAGTATCATGAGGTATCTAATATGTCATACATCCGATGAAAGAGCTCGATAAGGCGGGGAACATGCAGCAAACCGCTTGAAAATTGATACAGAAATAAAAGAGTTATTGAAAAATGTCTTACCTGAAGCGAGGCTAGGTGTCATCAAATTTTGTGCAAAAAATAGACTGAGTTTACCATTATGTTTTGGTGTTGTTATAACATATCGTAACTACGGTTTGATTCAAGCCGTAGTTATGAGATTTTATAACAACACCAACGAAATACAATTTATTTGTCCGAAATTACGTCACGGTTTACTTAATAATAAAATCGTTCCCTATTGTCGGTAGTCGTTATCCATCCCATCATGCACAATCCCCACCGTGTTTAACTCGAGCTTAAACATACAACATTTTTCAACGTATCTGTACGGTATGCTTGATCATTGAATTTTTGATAATATTCTATCGAACAACTACAAGGATCAAATAGTAACAAAACGGATTATTACATTGTGTGTTCCAATTTGTTGTCTGTTACTGTTCCAAATGTTCTGTCCAAGTCATGCCGAATGAAATGCTCTCGAAACAGAAAAGGTGAGAGAAGGTCTAAAAACAGAATTAACTCTGTATGCCACAAAATATGCTATAATACATTAAGCTCCATTTTCCAGGATAGCTTTTTGGTGTACACATTGTTTATAGAATATGGTCTAGAAGATCTCATTTACCACACAAGTATATTTCATTAAATTCTGCCTATTATATGAAGAGGAATTAGAGAAAAACTAATTTCTACATTAAGACCCCTTTTCCAGGACGCAGCCTCAAATTAAGAAACGGAGAAAGGAGTCTCTAGGAATTGCCCTATTGAATTTACATGCACAGTTCCCGTTTAATTCGGTCCTAGGGTTGCTTAGATCTGGCTGTGGACGACCGGTGTAACTTAGTAAAGTTACCCCCATAGAATAAAGAATAAAAAGTAGGTTGAACACTAATGGCTTATCGATGGTTTTGATTGACTGCCGGTGTAACCTAGTAAAGTGACCCCCATAAAAAACTGACCCCCGGTCACAATTTTATATAGAATACTGACCCTTTCTTTAAAATACTGACCCCCATGTAAAATACCCCCCCCCCTGATTTATCAATAAAATACTGACCCCGCCTAGCTTATTGCTAATTCAAAGTACACTGCATGTTTATCGAAATAGTATCGGGGAGCATTTAGTCGCCACGTTATACTTCCGTTCGTCCGTCCATTCGTCCGTCAGTCCGTCTGTCTGTCCGTCCGTCTACAGTCAGATCTCAGCAACTTTTAGGCCAAATTCAATGAAGGTTCACATGACTGTGTAATCCATAAAATACTTTTTGAGTCTGTGTTCTCGTTTTTTCTTTCTTCTTTTTTTTCAATTTGAGGCTGCGTCACAGAAAAAGGGGCCTTAATATAGAAATTAGTGTTTCTCTAATTTCTCTTCATTCAATGAACATAATTTAATGAAATTTTGTTCTTCAGTGATGAATGAGATGTTCTGTAGCTTATTCAATTAATAATTCATGTACAAGAATCCTGCCAGGTGAAAACGGGACTAAATGTATACATGATAACATTGCGTCTGATCTTTAAGTCTGTCAGAAGCAAAATCTCCACAATTTTTGCACCAAATTGGACGAAACTTCAATATGAAGTTCGTGAAATTCTGCCAAGAAACTTTTCTCTTTTTCATGACAAACACATGTCTCTACACTGAAATGTGACGTCATCGTGACCTAGTTTTCGGATTAAATAACTTTGCCAATCATTTAAGCTTTTATTTGATTGGTCAGAAAAAAAGTCACAGATTTTACTGTCAAATCAACACAGGATTTTAATCAACTTGAGAAGTCTAGATAACTATCTCGCTAAAGTGACTAAATGTTAACAGAATCACTCTAATATGCAACCGCCGATTAGGAAAGTGCGTATGGCAGACACACATACACACATTTATATACATAGGCTTGGCACTCACAAACCTAAGTAACAAGTGATTTTCGGTCAGAAACCTTTTAAAATAATTTGTCCTTTCTACACAAATATACATCGGTAGCAGTTCGTAATCCATGAACATACTGTAAGCCTACTGTACATACTATTAAGAACCATTACAGATGCTCCGAGACAGGATAGCTTAGTCGGTAACATCGGGGTCTGCAAATCAAGGGGTCGTAAGTTCGAACCTGGTTCTGATATTTGACAAGTCAATTGTCTCTCGCCAATGGGTGTGAATCATCTATGAGAGAGCAGCTTGAGGCTCTGGTTGTATTTTTTGGTACTACGGGTGCGAGAAATACCAGGAATTCATATTAGGTACTCCAGCCGCCGCAATATGACCATAGCAATTGAAAACAGCGATAAACTCCAATATGTCAAATCAATTTAGATGCGGTGGAAGCGTCTATCCAGCCAGTTTGAATCGGGTTCGCCCAATAATGAATAAAAAGTTGCTGTCAAAACACTCTGTATGTATGAACATACGCGTGCACGGATAAGTACCATTGCACTTGCGATGCCTAGCGATGGAGATATCTATGTTGTACAAACTGTACGTGTAAACCAAAAAACGCCCTACGGTACTTTAAGTCGTAAGTCGCGTTTCATCAATGTCTCAAGACTTAGGAAGTTCTTACTTTTTGACTTAAATTTAAGACCAATATTTCGGTGACTTATCCGACGTTTATGTCTTACAATTTGTCTTAAACGGTCAACAATGGATATTTGGTGACAGCCTTATAATATCTGAGGGAATCGGACTCTTAAACACTGACAAAATGAAACGACCTAGAAATATACAAGGCATGTGAATATAACCCAGCTAAAACTAAAACCAAAAGACATTATTAAATTAAAACATCTATTACATCGCTTCATACCTACCAACTCTTTAATGTTATGTCAAATTAGACCTGCTTGTGACGTTCCATATAAAACACCTTCAACAACATAGAGAGGAAAGAAAAAATGCTGAATTTTCTCTTTTATTTCAAACAGTGCTGTACTGTAATATGTACAAAGTTCAATTTATCAACATCCATTCTGTCAGAGAATGGACCCACTTTATCTGAGGATGAACAAGGGCACATATTGCGAAACGATTTTACAAAATGTTTACACGTAAATGCGAATGTTTTTTTCTGTCTTTTAAATGAAAAGGAAATGTTACTACTGTCAAGCCGAAATCAACCGTCTGATTTTAGGCACACAATCATGGATAGAAAAGAGGATAAGATTGGGAAATGGGTGATATGAAACAGACAGGTTAGAAATACATGCATTTGACACAAAAACAAGTTGCTTACACTCCAAATTCCCGTGATATGTAAATATTTTTGTATAACTCTTTAAAAGCAAAAGAAATTATTTGCCTCAAACATCTAAAACCCCGCTTCTTTACCCCCCCTCCCCCCCCCAAAAAAAAAAAAAAAAAAAAAAAAAAAAAAAAAAAGAACACACCGCTATTCACACTTTCAACCTTTGGTCTCATTAGGCGAGTAAATTGTGTCAAACGTGTTAAAGATAGCTTCAACACTAATACATGTAGTAACATCGAGGAAAAGGCAATTGATGCACTTTCTCTTTTTTTGATCAATGCATGTTCTGTACTATTACGTACAAACTTTAATCTATTTACATTTTGTCGCCTACAACAGATTTCAAATTGACCCAATCTAAAATTGTCTTGAATCGTGCACAAGTTTTTTGGGGATAGACGATGACAACATATTTAACATCTTTAATCTAGCCATTAACAAATGCGGATTAGATTATGTATCACAAATAACTATGATTTTATTCCATCTAGAGTCCGCTTTCATCATTAGAAAATGCCGTGCATGCATACCGAATAACTAAATTTTCTGAGAGAGACAAGAACGTCAAAAAATAACTACAACAAAAAAGTTCTTAGCTTTCTTTGCTTTCTAACATTTCATTTACGAGTAATATGACATTAATAGATTGAACAAAATAAAACGTCATAATAACTAAAAACATTTCGCAAAACATGATTTGTCAGGGAGTAGGTCTAACATACCTATCCACTCTGGCTTCCCTACAGTATCGACATTTTGCAGAGTGATTTTCTTTTTTTTTTTTTTTTTTTTTTTTGGGGGGGGGGGGGGGGGTGGGGAGGAGCAGGGATTATTTCTACATAATACCACGGCGCTTTCTCAAATTTGTTTCCGCAAATTTAGATAATTTCGCTACTAGAAACGACTTTTCCCCTTGTTCAACAGCGCTCAAATCCCAAGTATTGATTTTTCCTTTTTCTTTGACGTTTGGAAGGTTTCTTTACATTACAATGACAAGATAAAGATGAAATTAGGATTGCACGTGATCTTCTGGGGCCTTTTGATCGAGCATAACCAAAGTAGGACAATTTTTTATGAAACGTTAATTTAAGTCGTAGGAACTGCTTAGGACGTTTTGATGAAACTGACATACGGACGTCCTACAAAAAGTTTTTGATGAAACCGGCCCCTGTTGTCTAAATCAATTTTGAACAATATATACTTAAAATCACAGGGAATTTTAGCGATTTTTATGTAGACTCTTTCTATTAAAGACAAGGGGACCAAGTTTTCATGTACAGAAAATAGTACCCATTCTCGCAAAACACCTGTTACAACGCCAATTTTGAAGATAATTACACGGGATTTTCTTTAATAAGCTACTTACATATTTATTTAGCGAAAAATCCGGTGGTCTGTACAGGTAACGATCAGTATTTTTCGTGACAGAGGCCGTTTCTCGACAAAAGGTTCGAAATTGCCATGCACGACACAAGCGTGATGTCAGCGCGTTCGGTTGTATACTCTGGTGAGTGTTTATGTCACAATGTTCCATTTGACTTTCGAACGAAACAAAACGGTTCATTATTCAATTTCACCATAATTGTCCAAAGCAATGCTTTAATTCTAATTTTTTTAGCATAACTGTCGATGATTTTTTTTAGTTTTCACAATAAAAAGAATTACTTGAGTGAGTGTGCTCAACAGCGAGATGAACTCGCCCTCCATCAGTCATACGTTCATTTTTACTCGAGTAATTCTTTTTCTTGTTAAAAAAATAAAATTTGTGTTCAATAAGCGTAAAAAGATACGAATTAAAGCATTGCTTTGGACAATTTTGTTGAAATTTGAAACGGAACCGTTCTGTTTCCTTCGAAAGTCAAGGGGAACATTGTGATAAAAACACTCACCAGAGTGTCCCAAGCGAACGCGCCTAAAATTGCCGAAATCTAAAATCCGTTGAGTCGGCAAAACATTCAACAAATTAAAGCTGAATTCTTTGTGATATTATTCAACAAGGAAGGTTGGTGAAAGATTTTAATTTATTTTATCGTTTTAATGCATGTTTTGGCCACGATCATGCACAAACTAGCAGATTTAGTCCTACAAGCGGGGGTCACACGGTCACGTCGTTCATGGCGTTTTCGAACCTTTCGTCGAGAAACCGGCCTCTGTCACGAAAAACTCTGATAGTTACGCGTACAGACCACCGGATCTTTCGCTAAATAAATATATAAGGAGTTAATTAGTGAAGATCTCGTGTAAATATCTTCAAAATTGGCGTCGTAATGGGTGTTTTGCGAGAATGGGTACTATTTTCTATACATGAAAACTTGGTACCCTTGTCTTTAATAGAAAGAGTCTACATAAAAATCGCTAAAATTCCCTGTGCTTAAAATAGAGCTCGTAAAACAAGTCGCTAGATGTTTAGACTACTATTCCGACTACTATTACACAGGAAAGCGTCAAAACATTTTCTATTAGTACAAAGCATACTTTTGTTGACAACGTGTAAAAACAAAGGCAAAAAAAAAGAAAACGAGAAAAAAACGCATTTTGTTACCATTTGTTAAAAAACGGACCTTTCACAGGAACTTTTTGATCACCCCTCGTATATTTTGGTACATCGTCGATTTTGTTATAACATATCGTAAGTACAGACATCCCATAGATATTTTATGATAAATTTTCCTTTGATGTAAACCTAAAAAGGCGCGTTTTCTTACCAAATTTATGAACATTTCGAGCCAAAGTATTGCGCCGTTTACAAGGAACACATGTTTTCTCAAGATCATCCGCTAACGGGTGATCCTCATTTGTTAATGAAAAAAGAGCATCATATTTTAATCAGATTGCTGTATTCCCGCACATGACATTGACTCTTTCGAGTCAGTTTATACCAGATTTTATTACAACACCGACGGTTTATCAAAACACAACGGTAAACCCAGTGCATCTTTTGCACAAAAGTCATTGCCATTATCCTATGATAGAGCGAAAATTTTGTTAAACGCCAGTATTACATTTTACATGGCACAGCTTTAGCTTTTATCATCATAAATTACACGCCTGTCTTTTTGAATTAATAAATCAGTAATATTTTCCTAGTATGTACCTGCTATATATGTGTAATATGATACTTTTGTTTGGAAAATGTTACGCTATATGCGAAATATGAACACATTTTTAGTAAAGGTCAGTGTCAGGTCAAATGAAATCCGTAATAATCAGCGTTTTCAACATTTTCCTTAGGCTTTTCAAAACTTAAAAAATATACTACATGTATAATCCATTATATTGTCAATACAACACCATTTTAGAACAACATTAGAACAAATAAATTTTACTACAAAGTTGCCATACCTTTTAAAGTGACATTTCACATTTTTGTAGGTCTGTCTTGATGCAAAGATTGTTTATTCTAATGTGTAGAAATGATTTCAGTTTTTTTAAAGTTGTTATTTATAAGCGAAAAATACGCCTCTAGAGTTGAGACAGAAATGACAAAATCTATATAAATCTGAACTGTTGTCCACAACAATTTGTTAATTTTTAGCACAAAAATATATCATATATCTCATAAACGGTTCAATACTTTGGATTGAAATTTTCAGAATTTTCATAAGAAAAGATGCTCTTTCAGATAGAATAAAAGTAAATTTATGTATACATAATTGTGAAATGTCACTTTAACCCTGAATTTAGTGAGTGAAAAAATCAAATTTCATGCAGATGACTCAATTAACAAGACTCTAAAAATTTAACGTATATACGATAGGATGACAAAATATAGTTAAAAAGTGAGGAAGTGTTAGTAATAAGCGATTTCTTCCTTTTTCCAACCCTTTCCAAATTATAACGACTGTATTCAATATGGACCGATTTTATTCAGTTTTTACAACTACAAACAGTGACGTAATTTCGGATAAACGCTAGCATTTCGTGAGTGTTGTTATAAAATCTCGTAACTACGATTTGTTTCAAGTCGTAGTTACGAGATTTTATACAACTCTGACGGTTTATCTAACATAACGGTAAACCATGTCTATTTATAGCACAAAATTTATTGCTATTTAACCCATTACCAGACGGCAAAATTTTACACTTGTCCAATTTCAAAGATGTTACAGACTACAATTTGAATTGAATGAAAATTTACATTTTTGGCTTTCTGTGTAGAAAACGTTGTGGGAAATGAAGCGATTTATACATTTCCTATCTACATTTTCCACAATGTTTTCAAAAGCCCTCACATTGTGGAGCGTCAAAAGGTGTCAATAAGTGGGAATGGGTAAAAGGTAACGTTAGGATTAGAATTGCCGCGTCTTTTCACTAAGCTTTAACATACTTGAACAATCAATGTTTCTTTTCACGAATTCTTTGTAAAATGGAGACATGATGAGTTGTGCTCCATAACATTGGCATGCCTAAGTGAAAAAACCCTCAAATGTTATAATACTTATAGTGAGATCACGTCTTATAGTCGATTTTCAACAAAAAACATCGTAACTGTAGCTTGAAATAAGCTGAATTACGAGGTTTTTGTTGAAAAGCAGCGCTATGTATAACGGGGTATCGAATCCTTTCTCAAACAAGACCTGATGTTGAAGTCCCTAATAGAAAAGGTTTAGGCAAATATCAGGACTAAAGATGCAAATCATGTCGACAAACACGTTTCCCTTTTGCATCGATTTCTACTGTTCAATGATATACACAAATTTAAGTTGACTTCCATCCATTTCGTCCTATTCAAATACGGCTACTGTTTTGTCGGATGGGAAAGGGTTAACAGGTGTGATATATCACGTGATAAAGGTAATGCTAAATGTCCTATATGAGGATTAGTTGAGCTTTAGTTACGGTATTTATACATGTAATCAAGGATATTATTTACTGTTTCACAATCGATCAGCTATAATTATTCGCATACCATCTCGATAACAACAACAACAACAAACAACCCAAAAGGTAAATTATATTTTGGACTTTATTATTTACACATAAGCCATTTCTTAAATTTCTTAAATTGTATCTATCTGTAGAATTTCGATCCCGGTTTTGGTGATTTTGAAGTTTGCATCCATAAAATCGGGTTTTTAAAACAAAGGGGGAAAAGAAAAAGGAACTAACGAAGAGAAACGATTTAAAACCAGCGCTTATCAGTCCCTTACCGGCGAAGCCGAAGGGGACTTAAGATTTGTACCCTGTCCGTCTGTCCGTCCGTCTGCTCGTCTGTCCATCATCACTTAGTTTTCCAGATTTTTTTTCTAAACGCTTGCAGATATTGAGCTGATTTTCGGTATGTGAGTGTGTATCAATGGGTTACAGAACAAATTTGAGTTTCGTTCCGGTCCGTTGATTTTTTAGAAAGATACGGAAGCTTTACTTGTAAAATTACAGACTTAATTTCCCAAATGCCTACAGATTTTGGACTGATTGTTGGTGGACTGATTGTTGGTGTATGAGTGTTTATTTATGAGTAACATAAAATTGAGTTTCGTTCCGGTTCGTTGGTTTTTGAGGAAGATACGGATAGATTACTGGGAAAGTATAGTTTTCCAGACTTTTTTTCTAAACGCTTGCAGATATTAAGCTGATTTTGGTATGTGGGTGTGTATGAGTTACAGAACAAGTTTGAGTTTCGTTTCGGTCCGTTATTTTTTTAGAAAGATACGGATGCTTTACTTAGAAAATTACTGGGAAACTACAGTTTTCCAGTTATTGTCAATTGTTTATGCCACACTTTACTTTGAAAATAGACTTAGAATAAATTTACATTTGCTACAGAGAACAATGGTTATCAGCTTGGACAAGGCGCTGTGTCCGTCGTGCGTGCGTGCGTCCGTCCGGTCGTCAACCTTTTCCTTAAAAATCTTCTCAGAAACTTATTGATGGAATTCAATCAAACTTCACAGGCATTATTTTGATTGTACCAGACAGTCTTAAGTCATCTGCTCTTGATTTAAAAAAATGGTTGGTTTGACATTGTTTTCACTCTAGCAACTACAAATATTGACCGGTAAATTATGAATAAGAAACAACTAGAGGAAGGGCTAGAGATAACGTTTCTTTTTATTTCAAACTCAATTCATGTCATTAATCTTACAAGTTGTAAGGCCCTAACTATGTCTTATAAAGTGATAGCATACTAAGAAACGCAAATTTTTTAAACAGAACCGAGTGTGAGAAAGATACATTGTATTTATTTTGAAGGTGTCGTCGATGACGTCATCTGACAAATACTTTAAGGTATGCAACGCATCATTAGCACCAAAGAGCCAGAGACGAAACTTGGAGAGTGCCAGTAATTCTTAAACTGTGTTGCATTTCCATTCAAAATACAAACATAATCATTTTGAACGGTTTAGAATTTTGAATTGATTCATACTTATGGAAATATTTGACAAAATTGTTCAAAATTACCTGCCATGCATATGGATATAGCGTAAAATAATATAAAGTTTGCAAGTTATTTTCATCTTGAAGCATAATCTTGAAATCTGGCACGATGAATCAACTTATGTGAAGTGCATTTACAAGTGTTTGTAACTTAATACATTTCGTATGACCTGGATGTTGTGTTTTTATGATGGGTTGTATACCTTAAACAATGGTATATTTCATTTAGCGTGTTGTAAAATTATGGTAGGAAAGTAAACAAGGATGTTCTGTATACCAAACAAAACTTTATAATGGCCCTCTCATACCTATGTAACTGATTTTACTCGATGATATAGCGGACGAGAATTGACCTGGCAGAGTATTCCATTCTATTAGCATGGGCTGCTCTGCCAGGTCATTTATCGTTAGGTATAACATTTGCCAATTATATAGATGTTTAAAATGGGGACACGTATAATGGGACTTCCTGTATATATTCCTCGTTACAGCGAAATACTTTGGCTTGAAAATTTCAGAATTCTCGTGAGAAAATATTTATTATTATTCCGTTATTTCCTCCATAGATGAAAATCATTTTACAGATGTTAAATACAACTAAGTAAATAACTTCATGAAGACATACTTTGATTTTCAATAAATTGATTAGCTAGGTACTTGAAATAACACAATTTACAACCATATGGATTTTTTGCCATGTTCATGCATGCTTATGTTCTTTGGAAGAACATAGTATACATACATTTACACGAGAAAAGATTCAACTTTACCTACTACAGCAATAGTCCATGGTGAAAGTCCCCCCCCCCCCCCCGAAAGCCAAAAGGAACGACTCTCAATGGATAAACTTTGTAGTATGCGTTTCCTTTTCTAAACAGTATAATGTAAAATACTTTCAAGCTTTGAAATAAAAGTAACATTCAATTTTAAAACTCTTGGGTAATTGTCTACACGAATTAGACTAAGCAGAGGATTGTCAGCAAAGCCCAAAATGTATCCTAACAGGCAATCATAGTTTTTCTGTAATAAGAAATCACAGAGAAAGACTGAAATCTGTTACGAAATATTTGCCATATAGTCGGTCCTTGCTTCCAAAACGGCAACATTAATGCATTTACACACTAAATGATGCACTCTATTGAAGCTATACTGAAGACATTTGGACATAATTGCCACTCGAGTTTTTCACAATAGAGCTTTGTCAGGTACCGCAGGTTAAACAATAATTTTGGGTTTTCATGTGCTACTAGCCAGCAATTTGCTGGTACCAGTCGTGTGTTTTATAGTTTTAAACATGGATAAATCTATATTTAAATCCATTCGCTCTATCCACTGAGATTCTTCTAAATTGAAATTATTGCTTTGGCATATTTTTTCCACTTTAATTTGTATGGGAAATAACCAGAATTCATAAAGTCCGTTAAATATCTTCTAAGCTGGTACTTTTCTAAAATACAAACAATGTCACAAATGAATCCCGTTTTATGTTGTGTTACATTATCTAAGTATTGGTAGAGTCTATATATCAGCAATTTGTACTCAATATTATTACGCTTTTCAGGATATAAATAAAATTGAGTGTAAAATTTATTAGAAATATCTAGGAAATATTACTTTAAAATCATTTGCATGAATATCGTCTATTTATCATGGTTCATTTAATTATATTTCAACTGTAACCCATACCCTCTCTTGTGTACTTTGAAGAATAATCCATGTTCCATCTATTCCTACTTATATGTCATATTTTATATTTCCAGAATGTCTGACACAAGCAACAGCTTCATGAGTAAGTTCTTCTTTTACCCATTACCAACGATTATCTGTTTCTCCACCCCCCCCCCCAAAAAAAAAAAAAAAAAAAAAAAAAAAAAGGAAATTTTGAAGAAGAAAATGCCTAACGTATTGCTCAAACAAGCCCTGCTTGTGAGGAATCTACGGGATGTTGATTTTGTATAATCTGTATCTGTATTCATGTTCAATTGGTGTGATTTTTCAATGTGAGAAAGCAGCTGGATGCTAAGATTGGATATTGTGCCAGTATGCAGCGATAAATACATGTAATCCAAATCTAGGTACTCTAGCCGCCATAACATTACAATATCAGTTGAAAGATTATTTAAACACCAATCAATCAATATATGTGCATTTATGTGCTGTGGTAGTACTGGCATGAGTAACGACAGGAACCTGTGGTTGGGTACACCAGCCGCGAGATATGACAACAGAATTTTAAAAGGGCGTTAAACCTAAATCGAGCAATCCAACGAATGGGTGCGACACAAAATAATATTGGCTTTTTAAGGTAGTCCACCTGTAATGAGATTCACGCTATGTCGGAAATGATTAGGCGACGTCGTAGACATTAAGCGGCAGAACATTTTACCGCCGACTGTTTATGACGTCACCCAAATTAGTTCGGACGCGTGACCGATGGTAACGACGTAGTGCGAAAAAAACGACGTCGCGTGAATCTCATTAGGATTAGACTACCCTAAAAAATTCTGTTCCCCGAAACAATCAGGAGGAACATAATTATGTTCGCCATGCTTTGCGTATGTCCTTCCACCCTTAACCAGTTACTCACAACCCGTGGATTATGCTTGGTGAAACTTTGTATATGACCGTCCTGGAACATGTCCCCAACCGCCCAACGTTTTTACTTTTTTTGTCAATTTGAGAACGCAGCCCGGTACGAATGGCCCTTAGTGTGCATTTCGGATTTTCTCTATTTCTTTTGATTTAATTGTCAGAATTTGATGACACCTTTTACCGTTCCAAATAATCAGATGCTGTAAACCATACGCTGTTTAAATAATCCATGTCCAGAAAACGCGTCATAGGAAAAGGAGGATTTATATTTTGTGACAAGCACTTTTTCGGAGAGCATAACCTTCCTACGACGGCTCTCGTTTTAGCTTTCTTCTTATTTAACATCAAAATATCTTAAGACGTTGGCAAAACCCTGATTATTTTTCAAAATAAATACTAACTGAAGGTTTTTGAACCGCATTTGCTGTATTTTGATAATAATTTAGCAACAGCACAAAAATTAATATTATGAAATCATATCAATTATAAATATGTATGGCAACACTCAAGTTGGTATAATGTGATGTAGGTGGTAAATAATCAAATAATGTTTCTAATTTGAAAATAATGTACTATTTCTCTTAATGGCATAACTATCATTGGATAATCTGCCCCTGAATTACGGGATGGATAACGACTACGGACAAAATAATCTCGATTCTGCAATAACATCTTTATTTCTGCGTCAATTTTCAAACGGTTTGTTGCTTGTACCCCGCCTTACTGAGCTCTTTTCTAAGATATATGAATACTTTTTTGAATGCTTTGACCTTTTTCCCAAAAAAATGATCCAAACCGACCAGAAAACAAAATAATAACAACAACGTCCTAATAAGCCACGCTTAAGGTAAGAAATTGTGCCAAAATTGTCTAATTCATGAGTCATTTACCAAGCGGTTTAATGTATGTACCCCGCCTTACTGAGCTCTTTTTTTCAAATGTATGACAGTTATTGACTTATTGAGTATTCCTCATACCTTTCCCCAAAATTGATCAAAATCGACCAAAAAACGATCTGATGTTTTGTTGTCAAAAAGTACAAAGAAGTTTCATGTAAATCATACGCAAGAGGAAAGAGCTCAGTAAGGCTGGGTATGTGCAAAAAAACTTTGATAATTGACGCGGAAATCAGAAAGTTATTTAAAAATGTCTTACCTGAAGCATGGCAATTTTACCCATCGCATGATGCACAATCTCAACCATTAAAATGACATATAACATTTATTTCGTTTTTTAAAAGTATGTCTTCATGCAAAGCTTGCTTATTCTAATGCGTAGAAATGCTATCATTTTTTAAGTTTTTATTTATAAGCCAAAACAACGCTTTTAAAGTTGAGACAGAAATGACAAATCTGAACGGTTATTTACAACATATTGTTTGATTTTGGCACAACAATATGTATTTCTCGTAAACGGTTCAATATTTTGGCTCGAAACCTGGTGCTGAGGAATGCTACAATCTGAAATGATACTTAATTTCTATTGTGAGCGAATAACAATCGAGAGATACTCCCTTCTAAGGTTGGGAGTTAATTTCTTTTGGTTAAAAGCTGTGTCTGATTCTTAGAAAATGGCGATTGGAAAGGGAGATAATTCCCGTTGCATCGTGGTCTTTCGATTTGCCAAGGGAGACTAATCTTACAAGGCCTTACCAATTTTTACCTGTAGCTACTTCCCTTTGACCAGCAGGTATCTCACAAATAGATTTAAACTGGATTATAAAATATAGAATCCTATAATCTTTATCATAATGATAATAAATATAGCCGATAACTGTTAACATTCGTGTTAGTAAAATGTTTTGCATTTTGGGCCAGTGGCCCTCATGTAGGCCCCTACATTAAAGAATAATGAAATTTGAATTGAAATATACTAGGCAAAAAAAGAAAAAAAGAGAGAAAGAAACGCAACTACCTTTTCAATATCTCCCTATGCAAAGACATCAAAACAGATTTCGTCATGTAAAGTTCACATAATCTTGTTTGTTGTAAATTGCATTAATTAGAAAACACGCCGTTCACAATAGGCGTCAACACTATTTGACAGGAAAATTGTATGTGGGTCGAAAAAAATCATATGTTCCGTTCAGATTGGTCTGATATTCGAATGTTGTGAAGTCTGTGAGTTTAATTAGCGGTATCCTTTGCAGTCCTGAACATATCCCGTACGTTGGTTACCCTAATGAAACGGTCCTGCCTTGACGTCATATCTTTTGGACGTCCGATCCGTGGTACATCGGTTGTAGTCCCATTTAGCACTAACCGCGTATACAGACGATAATTAGTCTTACTATAACATATTCACCTTTTTCAGCTAACAACGTCCTCACTGCAGCTTAGTGCTGGTTTTGGCGTAGCCGTGTTATGCGTCGGGTAGTGAAAACTATATGAACGTATTGGTCTCTTATTTGTTTATGTATCAGCTAGTGTTCGGAGAAACGTTGTTTTGACAGTAATCATTTAGAACATACTGCATGGGATAACCAGTTTTTAACAATTTCCTATTTATCACGTGCTGAATTTACGGCATCTAAAGAAAATGACACTCTTTATACGCATATGGATGCAGTCATAACCAAAATGTACTCTATGGCATTGGAATCTATTTTGTCGAAGATCCTACGCAAAATTGGCGTTGTGTATTTTTTTGTGTCCTAGAATATAAAAAGACAGAACGAGGTTGTCAAAGATAAACACCTTGATTTTA
Organism: Fragum sueziense; assembly: GCA_963680895.1. Lineage (NCBI taxonomy): Eukaryota > Metazoa > Mollusca > Bivalvia > Cardiida > Cardiidae > Fragum > Fragum sueziense. The sequence goes on from OY804608.1 coordinate 2,291,721, forward strand.
TCTTGGAACTAACGTCTTATTTTCATTGCAAAATCATAAGTATGAATAAAGGCAGACGAGACAACCTACAAAATTTTAAAGCACCAGGCCCAATGTTTGGGAAAAATATTGGTCTCTTAGGTTAACTTTATATACAATATTGGTGGTTTTCATCGCAAAGGATTTATTTAAAGTATGTTAGTAGATCTCAAATAGGATATTGTCAAAAATGGCGTCTTTATCCTTAAATGACAAATTATTAAAATCATGGTCCAAGGGGATACTCAACATAGGACTAACCTTCACCCTACATGGAAACTATTGTTGCAATCTAATTTTCACACAGACAAATCGTCCGCCTCTAGTATGTTTTGTTTAATTTCATAGCTAATACTCTACGGATTTTGACCGAGATAAAGTGCACTTTACGCGCCCTTTATTTGAATTGCAGCACTAACAAAAACGTTCTAAACGTGAAATTGAAGGTCTACTTTATCTACCAGTTTCGACCCTTAAGTTCAACATGGAAAATTTTTGTTTTGTAAAAAAAGATTCTTAAATGTCCCGATAAATGATCTAAATATGACTCGTATCCAAAAGTGATCTTTCAATAAAGAATAATCATTTCATGCCGAGCCATTTTGAATTGTATTTAGCCAATCTTGAACAAAACAGTTTATTACTCGTAGTTTGAAAATGTTTGGAAATGATTTGAGATAAGCTTCATTTTGGACACAATATAAAATCAAAGCACTCAAAGCACTGTTAATCAGCGAGCTATGAAATGTATACATGTACTTTCTTGTTTGTTTAACAAGATTTCAAGTAAGAGCATTTAAAATAAATAAATATGCCTAATATGTAAGGTAGTCTAGAGTTCAGAAAAGGTATACGATATTCAGCATTCATCGATGTTGTGGCCGAATTTTAAGACTGCTGAAGCAGATGGCACAAACTTTTCTATTCTACACGAAAATATTTGACATCAAGTGGTTTGTAATACACCATATAAAACCCGAACGAGCATAAAATTGCAAAAAAATGCATTTTTCAATATTTAGGGAAACAGTCGTCATAATGGTACGTGAGCAAATAGAGATTGACAGACTGTATTGTTTGTGTCTATGTTGTTTTGAGTGAATTCTTGAAATTCAGTGTCCATCATTTTCAAAAAATGACAAAGTCTGATGTTGAATAGAAAGTAAACTTTCTGCATTACGACAATCTTAAGCTTAGACACAAAGTTTACCACTATTCAAGGTTTCCACGAGTGAGAGGAAATACGATTTCTTCACAATTCCCGACATTTCCCTGGCAAAATTTGGAAATACCCTGACAAGTTTTGTCGCGGTATTTATCAGAATAACTCGGGATATTTTGAGACGGTTTCGAAAGGCGATGAACAAATCCTGAAGTTTTCGTTACTGTATCTCATTTTGGTATTTGCTTGTATTTACAAATTCTCCCGACAGTAAACAATATTCCCTGATAATTCCCTGGCCTTGAAAAAAACTTAAATTTCCCTGACTTTTCCCTGACTCGGGGAAACCCTAAGATATTAAAGTGCAAAATCCTATGTTAGCCACCAGAAAAAAATGTTGTGGTCCTGCTGTGTGGAAATAACAGTCCAAAGATCGAGTAATGGTCAATTAAAAATATCAAAACGAGATAAAAGAAATATGTGCAAAATACTTCAAAATAATAATTTTGTCAGGCTGGACATGTAGATATAATATGATATCATTTCCAAAGAGACCTTGGCAAACAGGGAATCTGTCCCACATATACAGAGTTGTCTTTCCTGAGTAAAGAAACACAAGTTTAACACAAATGCATTCAAAAATGAAGCAAAACATACCGAGTTCTCATTATCACACGCAATAGTATCGCCATCATCTTCCCTGTACTTGTTTCCAGGACTTTGTACGGCTTTTTACACACACATACCGGTACCATCAGGTGCTACCAGTGTCAGAGGTTCGAGCACAGATGTGTCCACTGTGCAGGTGCACACTATACGCGGCTGTGCGATGCTGATCACACTGCCCATAAATGCGCAAACTCCGTTTTCTGCCGGGGCTATCAGTTGTATCCCGAAAACAAACGTATACAAATCCCAATGATCCCTATTGGGCTAGGGCAGAGGGCGAATGTCCTGTAGCCAGGGCCACAGCTACAGAAGCCCCCACCCCGACTCAAATGAAAAAAGACCCCAGCCCCATTCAACCAATCCTAAATTAATGACATGCCCTAGTGGTCAGGAATAATCAACCCCCCCCCCCCTCCTCCCAACATCCCGTTACATCATAGTAAATGATGAAAAACTCCGTAAACGATACAGCCCCACCACAACGAAATAATGCAAATATTCGGCAGAAGAGGATTAAAAGGAAGAACTAGTCCAAATGCCGGCTGATCTAACGCAGTAGCATCAGCTCAGAGCAACCCCGGGTCATCGTGTTCTAAAAAGGAAAAACAAAAGCCTAGATTCACACTCAACATAGATAAGACTTGCTCGGTCCGCACGCTAACTTTCACAAAATACAGGCAAAAATTATAAAAAAAAATGTACACATCTTTCATTAGACCTGTCTTGTTTTCTACTGATATCAGTTGGGACATTAAATCCGTTGACAACCCGTTACCAAACAAGAAAACTTTTGACACACCGGGCGTTTAAAAGGAGTGGAGAAAAAAGTAAGAAAATGCTGATAGCCTCCTGAATATTTTCTATTATATCTTGAAAGAATTTGTTCTGGCAATCTAGCAAGACTTGATTGAGACGGGTCAATATTTTGTTGTTTGGGAAAGGGACGGTAAGCAAAAAAATCCATCTATACTCGGCAAAACTGCTAACGCATCACTCAGATCTTTGTTAATATTTTTTTTAACGAATATACAGAATACCTTTAAAATTTGCACATGCCGACTACCACCATTTGATAAGAGATCTATGAAATTTCATAGTAAATGTTACCGTATCTTTTAAAATATTGAACTTTTAATAAGGACACCCTTAATTCTAAATTTCATAAAGTCTGAAATTTGATTAAAATGGAAAATTCACGCATAACTTTCATACCTTTTGTATAGGCTAGAAGAGTTTCTGTTTATAAAAGTTACCCTTCAAAAACAAACCGACGGCTTTAACTTTTTTATGGGCGCGTAATGTACAGTATTCCCACAGAGGCATTTTTACATCACTAGTGCCGTAGGTATCATTGATGGCATCGACGGCGACGTAGGTTACGTAGACAAAAACGTATCGGTCTATATCTTATGAACTGTATAAGATGCAGTCTTGATATTTCACACATAGACAGGCCCCAGCAAGCCCTTTCACCTGACACTATAAAATTTGACCTTGTGACCTTGACCTTGAAAAATTGACATTTTCTTTCATAAAGGTGCGTCTATGCGAGCTACGTTGTCGGATATGATTAGGCGACAGCCCTTGTTATGTTAGATAGTACCTAAATTACATTTTTTAGACTTTAGTTTCACAATAAATCAGCTTTCGAAATCAATTCAAACAAAAATGATTGAAAAAGATCACAAGTTACACGAGCCGAAAAACTGTTTTGGCCCTCTTTTTCGTATGACACGGTCACATAGGAAAGAAAACTTAGAAATAGTTTTATGAATGAGTGCAGAAACTTGTGGGATAAACATTTGCCAAATAATAAATCTAAATCTTTGGCAATAAAAAAGTTATGCAATTTTACAAAGTGATGCGTTAGCTCATTTGCTGAGTATATTTGTTGGCACATTTGAAAACGAATTTTTCAGATTTTGTTTTAATCCCTTTTCTTATAAAGACCCGTCTTTGACTTCCATGGCTATGTTGTTTGGGGAAACATTGAGTCAAATGAAGAAATTGATCATAAGATCTAGTCAGAAATTTCTCCTGTTTCATCAATATTTTCTGCGATATTCGCTTATTTTATTTCGGTATTAATCGTTTTCCGATAGTGGAAACCCGTGTTAAGTGGAATGTTCCATCAAAAATGTTCGATTGGAAAACTCGCTAACAGCGATGATGTACAAACATGTATATAATTTTCCAAAAGTTGCACCTCTTCTTATTTCTATGACGTCATATGACTAGATTGTGCAAAGCAAAGTCATGACGTCACATATCGACACTCGCCTTATTTTAGGCACACTACGGGGGATAATGATTTTTTCAATGATAACAACATATCACCGGATTATGGGATTTTTCTTTTCTTGTAGATCTCTGAGCGGTTCATAAAATGATGGAAGTTGCATAGGCATTATAAGATTCCATTATTAAGTTACAATAAAAATCATTGTCATTAAATTACTCATTGATTTGATGAGAATATCAAAATTGCCGCTTGTCAAACAGGCAAATGGGAGTAAGCATAAACGACAACTCATTTAGGCTACTACCGGAATTATGAAAGACCCATATTCATGCCTACTGCAAATTTCACCAGTCTAAAACGTTTGTTTTTGTTGAATTAACTAAATTTTGTTAAGAAAAACAAATTTTTTATTAAATAATGAAGTACAAAAGATGAAAAATTTGATATTTCCAGTTTTACCATGGACTATGTTTTTTCATGCAGATTGAATGATATATCTGATGTATTTAGGTGACCGTCAAATTGAAAAATAGGGAACGATTTTATCATGTTAACCATGTCGTAATTTCGGACAAATAAAAGTGTTTACTTATGTGTTTTTATATAAAATCATGTAACTACGGCTTGATTGAAGCTTTTAGAACAACATCAACGGTTTATGAAATCATAACAGTAAACCGAGTCTATCTTAGCACGAAATGCATTGCCATTTGTATTTATTATGTTTCTGTTGACAAAAGCCAGCGAGGCTGCCTCGCTGTTTAAAAACCCGGAAAACTGAAATTGTTTAAAAGAATTTTGATATTGCTGACCCAATCTTTATAACCGTTATTGCTGTCTATACCATATGCTTCTAGACTGAACTCAAAATAATATTATCAGAACTTACGGCTTTTCACCAATATTTTACAACCCGTAATATCTTGATATATAGAGAGGATAGCGACATATCTCGCCATACACTGCAGCTGATAGTGATGTAGTTCTGACCCCTAAAATACGGTTCAGAAACTTAAGTTAAATGCGTTCAATTTCTCTAGATTTAGAATATCCGCATATTTCTGATCCATACGATAAGGTTGAAGCTACAGCAGAATCAATTAACCGACATTGAGACTTTTCGGGACATTCCGATATTAATTAAGTAAGAAATTTAAAGTTTTTAGTGCTTTACCAACGACATGTTCAGTATTATTTGCAAAAATTCCCGTATAATGTAATACAAAACCAAGGTATTTAAATTCATCAACAACTTCTATTTTGAGTATTGTTATAAAACCATCTTTCATCGTTTTTAAGTTTTCTTTTTTTGCGAAATACCATTATTTTTTTTCTTCATTTACTTGTAAACCCCAACTATTGCAGGATTCATGAAGCCTGTTAAGTTGGTCTTGAAGTGCGTTTGGTGATTTGGCAAGCATTTCTATATCGTCCGCACATAATAAAAGAACGATGATAACGTCATCAACTTTGATACCCGCGTCAATGTTTCCTTGAAAGAGATATGTTCAAGATGAACTTAAATCCATGGAAAACGAAGTTCCATTGGCCAATTTAGACTATGACATAACTGATAAAGAGATATTTGATGCCTGCAAAAAACTAAATAATAATAAATCTAGTGCGTTTGACATGTTACGTAATGAAATGATAAAATCAGCTCTTCCATTCATTAATAAGACTCTTCTTAAACTATTCAATATTCTTCTGAGTACAGGCATATTCCCTGCTTTGTGGACTGAGGGTATAATTATACCCATTCACAAGCAAGGCCCTATAACCGACCCTAACAACTATCGGGGGATTACATTGAACAGTTGCTTTGGCAAATTATTTTGCCACATACTTAACAATAGGATTTCGGCCTTCCTAGAGCAACGATCATTTATTAAAAGGGAACAAGCTGGATTTAGGAAAAAGTTCCGTACATCAGATCAAATATTTATTTTAAAAACAATTGTAGACAAATACATACAAAATTCACATAGAGATAATAAGCTCTTTAGTTGCTTTATTGATCTGAGAAAGGCGTTTGATACGGTATGACACGATGGTTTGATGCTTAAACTCCAGAAAGCAGGTGTAGATGGCAATGTTTATAACTTAATAAAATCCATGTATTATGATTCTACATCACGTATTAAATGCAAACACAAATTAACAGATCCTATTAACATTAAACAAGGTGTTCATCAAGGTAATGATTTAAGTCCTCTCTTGTTCAACATCTTTATCAATGATATTGGATCGGACTTATGTACAGATAATGCTCCAATAATTCATGACACAAAAGTAAATCATTTACTTTATGCAGATGATTTACTTTTACTTTCTACATCGCAAAATGAATTACAAGAAAATCTCTCTAGAGTTTATGAATATTGTGACAAATGGGGTCTGAGAATAAATGTCGATAAATCTAAAATTATGACATTCAGCAAAGGAGGTCGTTTACAGAAAGACCTTAAATTTTATGTAGGTGGGTGCGAATTGGAACATGTGAAGCAATATAAGTATTTAGGCGTTGTTATAACTAACACAGCAAAATTTTCTGCTGCTGAAAAATCACTTAGTCAGAAAGCGAGGAGAGCTCTTTTTTCAGTTAAACAGAGTATATTTGATAAGGATGTGAAACCATCCGCTATACTAGAAATATTTGATGCGCTCGTGAAACCAATCTCATTATACGGAAGCGAAATCTGGGCAGCTTATAAACCATCTTTTAAGAACAAAACATTGGAGGAGTTTTGATAAAATTTTGTAAGTATGTACTAGGAGTACACTCAAAGACCTGTAATATTGCTGTTTTGAGTGAATTGGGGCAATTACCAATGTTGATAACTATCTTAACCAGCTTTGTTAATTTCTGGTTACATGTTATTGATTCCAGTGAAGATTCGTTGATTTACAAGGCAAACCTAGAACAGTTGAATATGTCCAGTAACAAAGCAATTTGGGTGCAGTTTGTAAAGACGAAGTTGCAAGAATTAGGATTCTCCCATATTTGGAATAATCAGTTTTCTTTTAATCCAAACGCTTTCCTAGATGCGTTTAAACGCAAATTAATAGATAGGTTTGTATCTCATTGGAAACGTCGCTTCTCAAACACTGATGATTTGAGAAAATTACAGACATATAAGTTACTAAAATCTGAATTCAAATTTGAATCTTACCTTGACGCTTTATCTGATAAAAAATATAGAAAATGCTTAAGTTCATTTCGAATGAGCGCGCATCGACTTAGAATAGAACAAGGCAGATACCATGGTGAATCTGAGGAACAAAGGTTGTGCAATACATGTAACAAGATAGAAAATGAAATGCATTTTTATTTAGTTGTACTAAATACGCTGCTCAAAGACTAGTTTTATATGAAAATTTAAATACTACAGACTTTATTCACAGTGATGATAACACCGCTACATTTTTAAGAATGTTGAACAGCAAAAATATGCGAGTTTTATAATCTGTCGCATCTTTTATTCACGATTGTCAAATTGTTTAAGCCTTGAGCTCCAGACCAATTATGATTTCCAGCAATCTGTTGTTGTTGTTTTTATCTATACATGTATGTTTCATTGAAAAGAACATACTGTGTTTGTTATGTATTTAATTGAATGACATGTATTTTCATTAACCCTTTCAAACAACAAAATATCAATTAATCTATTATCTTAAGAACAATATTTAAATTTTTACAGAAATGCCAATAGATTTAATAGCCTACTTATTTCTCACTAAATTAAAAAAAGTTTATCAATCCTGAAACGAAGGGCGGTAACTGGCCACCAGCTTCTGCTGTCCTCTTAGTGGTTCTTAATTTACCATGTTAACTAGGCAAAATCAGGTCTTGTTTGGAAGAGGGTTAATGATGTTTGTACATATGCTTAATGTGTGTTTGTATGTGTAAATGTATGCCTTTAACCCATGAATGGGTAAAACTGAGCAGTATTAAATATTCTTATTCTTATTCTTATATTCTTATTCCTTGTAAAAATAACTCTAACTCTTAACGTATCTGACGTACGCAAAAAAGGCCCTTTGATATTTGTGTTTTCCTTAAAAAGATGGATGTACATTTGAAGTCCCTTTTAATTGTTTAATCAGGTAGACGTAATAGACTATTTATTTATGGATGAAATATATGACTTAGAGTTTAGTTGATATTTTTTCGAGAATTTAAACTTTAAATTCAAGAAAACAAGGAAACGTGTGCGCCAAATGAGCAGGAAATGTAATTGAAAACTCACATAGAATTTTCATCAAAATCCAATTACTACATAAAGAAAATCTGTGGTTTAAAGCAACCGGTAAGAACTTTTACTGGTATAGTTTTAGTACAAATATCACATCAAATAACCAAATTGATATGAACGTGTATTGACCAGGCCCGTAGGAAGCAATTTCATATTGGGATGGCTAAAGCCCAAGTGTCTGAATATGGGGGGGGGGGGGGGGTGGGCTAAATTGGGTCTTTGCTAAATTTTCAGTGAAAAAATAAAGAAAAGTCGGCATTTTTGGCCAACTGGGGAGGGGCGGGCTTAGCCCCCCTTAGCCTCTACCCACTGTTCCTACGGCCTCTTGACTTCAGAACACTGTGTCAAATATTAAATTATTTTCTTTGCAGACCACGAACAACAAGACGAACCATCCGGGATCAATTTTGATGAACCAACGGGTAAGAATCTAAAATTAAATCATACTATAATTTGAGCAACGTTTGTCTGTTTGTCTGTTTGTCTGTTTGTTCCCCTACTCCTCTCAGGTCCTTGGGCCGATCTTCACCAAACTTGGAGGGAAGGTGAAGGGCGGCCCCGGATATTAGCTTGAGGGGTTCATTTTTTGAAAGGTCAAGGTCATCGAGGTCAAAGGTCAAATTTATCGTTTTTACGGGTTACGGGACGGGATTGCTTAGTTACGGGACGGGATTGCTTACGGGTTACGGGACGGGATTAGGTGGAGTGCAGTCCCGGATAGGTCAAGGTCATCGAGGTAGGTCAAGGTCATCGAGGTCAAAGGTCAAATTTCGAGACAGGTAAAATTGCTAGTATACCTAATTCTAGACAAGTAATATACATAGTTATAACAATTTCAAAAGGACCAGGGGCGGTATTCACCAACATTTCTAAATCGCGTGTCTGAAGTGAAATTAAATAATGTCCGGAATGTTACGTCCCACTGAACAGCTGAGGTCATATGGAGACGGTCCATCGGTTTAAAGTCTCATACGAAAGACTGATGAAATAACGAAGCAGCCATCTGATTGTATGGTTTGGTGGCCTTAACCCTTTCCCAAACGGCAAAATTTTAGGGTAATCCATTTCAAAATGACAAAATGGATGTTATTAAAGATAGGACTTGTGTAAAATATGGCATAGAAAATATGGATACAAAAGGAGAAACTCCTGGTTATCGGCAGTTTCTTCTTTTGTTTCAATGTTTTCCCAAGCCATTTCGATTAGGGACGTCAAAAGCAGGTCTTGTTTGGGAGAGGGTTAAAGATGGTATTTGATTTAGACCGGTTAGTGAATACCATCCTAGGGCTTGAAAGTACAGGAATACTTTTTGAATAATATGTTGGGAATCCAAGCCTGTTTACTAGGCCTACCGCATTATTTCAAGATAGAAATGGAAATAAGGAACAGATGCAAAGCTTTTAGACTTCATTTGAAAACCAGATCAGTTTTTCTTGTAATTACATTTTTACTACACGAATGTTAATCTTTTTTGCGGGAAGTTTGGATTGTTTAAAAATACACACTATCTCAGGGTGAATACTCTAGTTTTTTCCGAACACTCGGTCATTACTGTACTGTTTCGTACCATATATGTTTCGCTACCATATTTTCAATAATAAAACACGTCATTACAATTTACCATTTTTGACGGTAAAAGCGTATTTATTATGCGAGTCTGATTTCCTCAAGATGGAAATCGATTATTTAGAGCAAGATAATTGTAAGTGTGTACGCAGTTACCACTGTTTTGCGTCAATTTATTCATGTGAAGCTGATAAAAATTGCTTTAATTCACTAATAAGGTCGATGACCTATATATTTTCTTTTTATACGCCGCCGGAGGCGGACGTATATTGGCGTCATCTTCTCCGTCTGTCCGTCCGTCCGTCCGTCCATCCGTCCATCCGTCCATCCGTCCGTCCGTCCGTACGTCCGTCCACTTTTCTTGTCAACGCAACTCCTCCTAAGTTTCTGGCTGGATCTTCTTGAAACTTGGTCAATGTTATCACCTCAATTGGTAGATGTGCATGAAGGAAGGATTTTATGGTTCATTGATTTTTGCCTGAGTTATGCCCCCTTAAAACTTAGTCTCTGGAGCGGCGTATATTGTGACCATGGCACTCTTGTTGAATTATTACGATGACATTTTGCTTAATGCAAAGAGGGAGTTTTATCAAATTCTATCCTGTAGAACTTGAAATATTTTCTAAATGATGCAAAGTTTGACCAAACACTTCAGCTTCATTGATGTACCTTAACACGCGGGCATGCTGTATTATACATGTACGCGTTTATAATAGCACATATTTGGGGTTTCTGTTCTCATTAAATGTGAGACGTCACTTTATGGCCGTTTTCGGGACTAAACGATGATTATACAGCATTTTTTCTAGCATTTAGTAACTTGCAAGAAATTGTGCATTTTTTCGCTGTAGGGGTATGTGATACAAATGCATATAAAATTCTAACAAGATTGATGACCATCTTTTTTATTATATTAGCTCGACTTTTCGAAGAAAATGAGAGCTTATACTGTCACCCGGGCGTCGGCGTTGGCGTTGGCGTCGGCGTTGGCGTTGCAATAAAGGTTTAAGTTTTTTTCAAACATCAATAACTTCCATACTATCAAAGGGATTCAACCCAAACTTGGAATACTTATTCACCATCACACCCTCTACCTTACTACCAGGGCCCATGACCCTGGCTCCACTATATTTGGAGTTATGCCCCCTTTATACTAAGCAACCTAGAAAGTCGAGCGCGCTGTCTTCGGACAGCTCTTGTTTTTCAATTGGTAATAACATGTATTTCAACATACAAAATATAAATAAATTCTATTATTTGGAAAAAAGTAGGAAACTAGAGCATTCCCCATTTTACAAATATAGATTTATAATACCTCTATCACATATATAACTCATTTCTTTGATCATACAATTCAGTTTTTATTACAAACAATATGTGGAATTCATGTAATGAGTAGAAAAATAAAAGAACCAAAGGAATGTCGTTTTACAAATTGCTACTTGTTTCGTCAAAGGTACATTCCCACAAATTTCGGTCAAGAAATGCACAAAAATCGAAATAAAAAGGTTCAGAGATTTTAATTCTTTTTAAATTCACAGATTTTGTACATTAAAGTATCCTGCAAATAACTGCAAAATGAAAAATAGGGGAAACCATATTAATTTTGTAGATACTCCGACATTTTTTGGCCTGTTGTAAGCCATTTCATTCATTTTCCGAGACTCGGAAATAAATATCAAAACAGGGATACCATTACAAACTAAGTCCACACACCATATATCTTGAAAATTCGGAATATCAAATGCATGTTCTAAATTTTATATGGCCAACAAGTTTGAATCAAAATGTTCTAAGTGACTTGCTTACAGCAGAAACATTGCGGTAGAGGGTAAAATTGCATGTTTTGTGCAATTTCTCCTTTTCCCACAATGTTTACAAAGGCCTTCTACTGCAGAGGTTTACATGTGTTACTGTGAAGGAAAGGTTTAACAGACAGGGGCAATTCGTTTGAGTGTTCATAACGTAGGCTTTGGACTCCACAAGTTATCGGCAAACCATCCGAAAATATGGCTAGTATTGACAAATACTTTCTTTGTTAAGAGTCCCCAGTTCGGGGGAGCATATAGTCGCCACGCTGTCCGACCGTCCGTCCATCCGTCCTTCCGTGTGTACGTCCGGGCCAACGTCCGGGGGGTAATGTGGTTCAATCCGTCCATAATTTATCGGGCCAACGTCCGGGGGGTAATGTGGTTCAATCCGTCCATAATTTATATGAAATAAGAACAATTCCACTAAAACCATGCCATTTTATGTGGCACTTTTCTTCAAAGATCAAAGAAAAAACCTCTTAATCCTGAAATGTTGGCGTGTCCGTCCGTCCATCCGTCCACAGCCAGATCTCAGCACCCCTTAGACCAAATTCAACGAAACTTTACATGTGAACTCCCTGGGATAATCCCAAGGAACGTTTTTCTCCGTTTCTGAATTTGAGGCTGCGTCATGGAAAAAAGGGCCTTAGTGTAATAATTACTTTTCTCTAATTTCTCTTCATCTAATGGGCATGATTTAATGAAATTTTGTACTTATGTGATAAATGAGAATATTCTATTAATAATGTGTGTACAAAAAATCCGTCATGGGAAAAGGAGGCTTCATGTATGATAGTTTCTATTTTCTGACAAACACTTATTCGGGGAGCATAATCCGTCTATGACGGCTCTTGTACATGTATACAATCATGTCTCGTTCTTCTCTCTTTTTAGCACGAAGTTCTCCAAGACCTGATGGGAATGAGACAGGTAAGCGGTTTGTTTGTCCTATGTTACGTTATGATTAACTTGATAAAATCGAACCATATTTATCGATATATTGTGTTATACACTATAATTTACATAAATTTTATTTCATCAGCGCCAATGTCACGATGTTAAAGCTATATTCAGTATACATGTTTTAATAAAAAGGGGATAGGGAAGCAATCTCGATAATTGTCGTCTTCAGAAGAAAATAAGTAACATTGTTAAGTAATTGAAGGTTGGTCGATCTTTTCCGGAGCATAACCCAGAATGTAGAATCATGCAGGTGAATAAATCTCCCAAGGAAAAAGGCCGACGGACACATGATATATAAATCTTCCTATCATACGCCTGTAAGATTCGAGTCATTGCATGCAAAACTACAGTAACAATTTGAGTTCGATATTGCGTTGTTTACAGGAACCTTCTGTAAACATGTATCATTATAACGTGACCAGACTATACCAAAGCACGGTACTGCGGTATCCATTCCATTACCAGATAGTACCTACACTTATAACCTATTCAACACACCTGGTTTGCTAGATTTGAAAGAAAAATATGTTAAAGGGCATTATTCCTTAACTTAATAGTTTTCGATGTTGCGATTCCAAAAGTTCTGTTCATCATTACAATTATCATGTAATCAAACCTCCCGCACCCCAAACAAACAAATAAACAAACAAAGACAAAACGAACAAATTGACTTTGATTTAACTTAACATAAACAGAACGAGAAAACGCCGAAGGAAAAGCAAATGTTTTTAAACAGCATACATTTCCTATGCCAAATAGCTGAATGTCATGCAAATCTACTTAGCGACATTTAGCCTCTTATTTAGCCTACTAGAATTAATATTTCCTGCTTCTTATTTTTTGACAAGTTTATGAGCGATAGGTGACAATTTTTGTAGAGGATTGTGTTTGAGTTTATTGGGGTTTTACACCGTTTTCAACTTCCAGGGTCATATCGCGGCGACTGGAGCACCTAACCATGGATTCCTGTTGTTTCTTAAACCAGTACTACCACAACACCCTTACCGAGCCTCCAGCTGCTCGTCCACTTAGGTTAACGATTTCAAACCCATTGGTGGGTGACAATTTTGTCAGAAAGGGTATTAGCCGCGGCCGGGTATCGAACCCGGGACCTCTCGAATGAGAGGCAGATGCGCTAATTTTTGTAGAGGAATTGTTTATATAACATGCCCATAGGAACAGGAGGGTGCTAGGGGGGGGGGGTTAAACCTCCCCTAAAGTTGGACAAAATGCAGAATTATCCTTATTTTACACTAAAATTTTAGGGGAAAACCCAACATAGCCCCCCATGTTCAGACACTGGGGCTTATGCCACCCCAATATGAAATTGCTTCCTACGGGCCTGTATAGGTAGAAATTTTCAACATAAACATCAAGGAATATTGAAACTTTTGACTCATAATCTAGAAACATGGACACCAGCATTATAATTCAAGCACTTAACGCTTAAAAAAGAAGTTTTGACACTTTGGTTAGAAAGTTAATTAGCTGCTAGGGAAAGGGTTCATAAACAATTTATGACAATGATTGTATGTTCGATGTCTGACTCTCAGAATATATTACCTTTCCACATTTCTGCCATAAAAAGTGATTTGGTGTATTGTACTCGAATAGATTTGAAAAATATAAGAGAAACATCCTTTTCCTTATTTCATATAATCATATTTGACCATAATGGCAAGGGTGGTTGGTCAAGTAAAAATAGGGTAGGACACTACTTCTAAAAGACATATCCTTATGTTAAAATCAACTCGTTAAAAATGATAAGTAAAACGCTTTATAACATGTCCACATGGCCTACAGCAGGTGAAAACTATAAAAGAAGGTCCTTAAAATGTTGCTTATTGGAAATGAATATTTATATACACCAAATATAAACTTGTTTAGAATAAAACTGAGACAGTTTAACACACAATTGCGGATCCAGAGGGCGTTATTTGGGATTAAAACGAATCCCCTCTGGAGCATTATTATTTCATTTATATACAGAAATTTATCCCCCCCCCCTATTTTTATATTCGACCACCCCTTGCAGAAATCCTCTATCCGCCGCAGAGGCAGGTGGCTAAAATGGATTAAACTGGGACAAGGGTTAAAGGTGGCCGAATACGATTCCATAACAAAAAACTGCCCTAGAGAATTGACTCATACTGTCGCATGTTATACAAAGTGAATCCTTACTGACAAATTAAGGGGGAATGCTCCAGTTTTTCGGAACACTCGGTCTTTACTGTAGTAAATTAAATGTTTCATACCAATATGTTTCGCTACAATATTTTCAATAATATAACACATCATTACAATTTACCATTTTCGACGATAAAAGTGTATTTATAATGCGAAACTGATTTCCTCAAGATGGAAATCGATTATTTAGAGCAAGACAGTCGTAAGTGTGTATGCAGTTACCACTGTTTTGCGTTCTTTTATTCAGGTGTAGCTGATAAAAATGGCTGTAATTCACTAATAAGTGCGCTGACCTATACATTTTCTTTTTGGATTATTACCAGGACATGTTGCTTAATACAATGAGGGAGTTTTATCAAATTCTATTATGTAGAACTTGAAATATTTTTAAAAATATGCAATTTGTTACATAAAACACTCCAGCTTCGTTGATCAAACCGAACATGTGAGCATGCTTTTTTGTACATTTACGCGTTTATAGTAGCACATATTTTGGTTTTTTTGTTCTTATTAAATGTAAGACGTTACTTTGAAACCGTTTTCGTGACTAAACGATGAATACATTGCATTTTATTAGAATTTTAGTTACCTTGGACAGGTGAAAGAAATTGTGCATTTTTTCGATGTAGGGGTATGTGATACGAATGCCTATAAAATTCAAACAAGATCGCCGACCATTCATTTTTATTTTATTTTTCAATTGGTAATAACATTTAATTTCAACATACAAAATATAAATACATTCTATTACGCGGGAAAACTTTAGGAAACTGGAGCATTCCCCCTTAAGATAATGAAAAAATAAGTCACCGTCTAGGGAAAGAATGGGGGCCGTCTCAAAACCAGCACTAAAATGGCTATTTTTAACATGGAGACCATTGGGAAATTTGAAAATTTTTACACAAATGTTAAGAAATAGAGAATTTCTGCCCTAGAGAATTTGATAATATTTTGGTAATTGATGTACCTTCAAATGCTCTGTAAAATAAAGAAATACAACACAAAAGTCACCACGGTATAGTCTATCGGTTATAACTGTAGACTTGTATACAAACACTAAAAACAAATACATAATTTTAACATTTACAAAACCATTTATCGTGAGCTAAACGAGATAATTAATTTCCTAATTCTTTTATTCCCAAAAGAGGAAGTGCACGTATTTGTGGGGCAATTTATCAACAACAAGAAGTAAAGTAGTTGTATACAAGTCTACAGTTATAAACGATGAGTTATATATTGTCTCAAAAGTGCCGAAATAGCAGTGTTTCAGCTAAACTTTGGCGCAAATGTTAAAATTTTAGGATTTTCTGCACAAGAAAACTTGATATTAATTTGGTAATTGATGAATCTGCAAATGATCTAAACCACTAGGCCAATTCTTACCAAACTTGACAGGAATGTTCTTAGGGTTGTCCTTTTCTAAACGTGTTCGTGAATTTGTGATTCGTCAAAAATTGTTGGCGTGGCAGGGCGGGGCTTATCAGACTTAGAGAAATCATGTGAAAAATCTTTTAAAAATCAATTATCGGGCCAATTTGAACAAAGCTTGGCAGAAATGGCCCTTGAGAGACTGTTTTCAACATTTGCTTATTAATTTTTGATTGGGTGAAAAATGTAGGCGTGACAGGAGGGGTTTATCAGACTTCAGAGATATAAGATAATTCTTCAAAAATCTTCCCCTCCTTAACCACTGGGCCAATTCTTACCAAACTTGGCAGGAATGTTCCTTTCCAACACTTGTCCATGAATTTATGACTTGTCAAAAATTTTGGGCGTGGCAGGGCAGCGCTTATCGGACCAAGAGAAACGAAGTGAAAAATCTTTAGAAATCAATTATTTGGCCAATTTTAAAACAACTTGACAGGATTGTTCATTTAGTGACTGTATTCATGAATTTTTGATTTGGTGAAAAATGTGAGCGTGGTAGGGCGGGGCTTATTAGACTCCGAGTAATCGTTAGATAATTGTTCAAAAATCTTCTCCTCCTTAAACACTGGGCCAATTTTAACAAATTTGACAGGAATGTTCCACGGGTGACCCTTTTTAAAACGTGTTCGTGAATTTTTAATTTGTCAGAAATTGTGGGCGTGACAGGGCAGGGCTTATCGGACTTAAGAGAAATCATGTGAAAAATGTTTAAAAATCAATTATTCGGCCAATTGTGAACCAAATTTGTCAGGAATGTCCCTTGAGAGACATTATTCAACACATATTAATGAATGTTTGATTACTTAAAAAATTTTGGCTTGGCACGTTGGGGCTTATCAGAAATCGTTAGACAATTCTTCAAAAATCTTCTTCTCCTTAACCATCGGACGATTTGTTACAAAACTTGGCAAGAATGATCATTGGATGACTCGTTTTAATATTTGTCGGCGATTTTTTATTCGTCAAAAAATGTGGTCATGGCAGGGCAGGGCTTATTTGACTTAACGAAATCATGAAATTTTTTTTGAAAAATAGCAATTATAGGGAACCAAACCTTAAAGGAATGTACCTTGAGTGACTGTATTCAAAACATGGTTGTGATTTTTTGGTTATTGAAAGATGTGGGCATGGCAGGGCGGGACTTGTTGATTTTTAAACGAGCTATGTCCCGTTGTTGAAAATTGGCATTTTTTTTTCAACATTTACATGTGTTGTTTAGTCTGTTTTTTTGTTTGCTCTTTTTTCCAATTGATCAGCTCACAGTTTAAATAAAATGTACTTCTCAAAATGCACAAAAACAGTGCTGTTGGGGTTATGATTACTTTCATTAATATTCTTGTTTACAATAATGTAATGTGACATATATATTTGTTTACTACAAAATTTATATTGTACACAAACAAATACACGAAGAATCTAATCTACTCAGGTGACATATATCAGTGCCTTTCAGGCACTCTTGTTTTACTTTTTATCTGAAATACCTTTATCCGTTCAAATGACAAAATGAATGGATGCTGCAATTGCAATAAAAGATACGAATGCAGTGGCGTATTCAGGGTGGGGGTGTCCGTCAGGGGTTCGGGTAAATGCTGAATCCTGATCATCGGACCGATTACGTTGATTCCCATTTATTTCAGTTACATGAAACCCACTTCAAACGAACTATGAGAAACATGAGCAAAGAAATGTTTTTTTTTTCCTTTTTTTAAACTTATCCTTTAGTTATTTAATCGTTCGCAACATTTAAACAGCGAACTTGATATGTAACCCATGGGCAACTATCTATTCACACACAGTAGATAAATGATTTTTAATGTTAATACACTCAATATTTTTATAAAAACGCTTTATTGTTGATAAGCATCTGAAATTTAAAGTGTGTACCAAAACATCAAACATGATGGTTTCATGTGTAGGCAAAAACTATTCTCTTCCAATTTCAGAATCAAGCCCTGTCGGGCCAAGGCCCAAAAGGACCAGAATGATTGAAGAAACGAGTAAGATATAGATATTTATTCTTTACCTGCAAAACTTAATATAGCTCATTTGTTCAATAAAATGTGACAAGATGTATGTTTAAAATCCAAAGAGGGGTCGTATTATCAACGATCGTAAGATTTCAAAAATAGTTATGTAAGATCGATATCTGCGATTTGATACGACATAATTTTATAAGCAATTTATCACATGTACCCGATGCAGTTCTGATTAGGAATTTACGAAGTTTACGTGTGATAATTAGATATATACTGAAAGAAAAAAAATAAGTATACACCTTAAGTCTTCCACGTTTTCTGAGAAAACAATTCATGGATTATTACGCATTTTGAACGCCAACAATCGTGGTCGTTTGCTTGATGTAAACTTCTTGGTCTACCTGTCTATATGTCCTTCTTTCCATTGCGAAGTTTTTTTTGTAATCACACAGGGGTCAGCGTCATCGAAAAAGGGGACAAAGTCAATAAATTGATGCAAGATTTCAAGATGAAACAATCTATACATTTATAAACGGACTTTGATAAAAAACTTTCTAAGAAAGTGCCTAGTCACCTAGGACCATGTGGACATTGTTAGTACTTTTTCATATTACGATGCGTCATGGCAAAAGAGGTCTTGATGCAAATAAGTTGGTTGACATAACTCCTTCAAAATTTATGGACGGATTTTGATAAAATTCGCAAAGAATGTCCCTATACTACCTGACTAAGTGTATGTAGCGTCTTGTTTCTTTCATACTGTTCTGTATCATAGAAAATGAGCCTTAAAGGGAAAAGGGGGCATATTGATCAATTTTCTAGCCATTTAGAAGTGTGTTATGATGTTATGGAAAATCTAACGTTGGGATTTGTTGTGATAAAGAATAAAGAAATCAAATACGGATTAACAGCAATATTGGATGATCCACAAAGCCGCAAGTGCAAAATTTGAAAAATCGGCATGTAACAAGAGTATGGGTAGTCAAGCAATTTTATGTGCAGTTTAACAACACTATATCATTGCTTTACGAGTAGAGATAAATAGTTCAAAATTCTAGTCGATATGGTGGAACTTAAAATAAATATCGAAAAACAAAAAGTGTATACTTTCTTTTGCATTTCAGTATATTTTTCATTGAATGTGTACACAAGTTCAGGCTTTTTCATATATATTTTTGTTTTGGTGCTTTATTCCCCACATTGAATGAGTTATGCTCCAGATTAAAAAAAAAGAAAAAAAAACACGACAAAAACACGAAAAATCAACATAGGACAATACCTTTATAATCATGGTTTGCGGGATTATGGTTCTTATGCTTTGAACATCACTATAAGATCTATCGACTATTAATTTACATGATTCTCATAAATTTTGGGTTATGCATCGGACAAACGATTTTCAAAAAAAAATCACAAGTTTCCGTGACTGTGCTTAAAATTCAGATTCCACAAATATCCCGGGTCGTATGAGAAAAGGAGTTCATACACCACAATCAATTAGATTTAGCCAATTTGTCGTGGAAAACCCGCTTCTGACGAACTGGAGGACGTACGGACAAAGGGTAGTCCCAATTGATATCTTCCTATACAAGGGCGTATGTATTGATGTTCACCTCATGCATCTAAGTTAAAGTATTGTTATTATTGCAAATTCTTGATGAAAGCTGCAATTACGAGGTTTTGCAATAACACCGACGAACACTTTAAAATGGCCACTTTAAATCTGTCTTCCGTTTTCAGAATTCTACTGCCTTGCACATGTCTAATAGCATCTTCGCTAGCCAAGGTTGAACCCATCTACGTTTGTATTAACCCTTGGCGGATATTGTCCGATATTCATGAAATCGCGAAATGCCGCCTAGCGGTTGTCCTACTTGATGTTTTGGAGCAGCAACCAATAAAACGTCGCGTTCTAAACGCATTTGACGTTATTTCCTCCATTAATGATGACGTCATTAACGCGCGTTGTCTTTCGCGTTCTAGTCATATGGACTATGTAGAAAATAGCTGCTTTTTTGGTCGAGTTGTCTCAAATATGATAGTGCGACGAATTTAAATAGAAAATTGCTGTCTATTGCAGTAGAATTATCAGGAAAAATCGCCCATCTTCGTGTTGTTCAGTTACAAAAAATGCATTTTCCTGCCCGTTGTCAAAAATTGTTTACTCATAACAAAATGTGTATCGATAAATATGATTGGTTCCAGCGAGGTCTCGCTGTAACAAATGAAAATGCTTTCAAGGACACCGAGAAAATCGGACTAAATACGCCAAGGATGAATACAGAAACGACCTTACGCCGTATATTTCACCATTGGCTTGCAAAGACGGTCTATTAGTAGATTTCGGATAAACCACCAATGCGATTTCTTATGCCGAAAACTGTATTATGACAGAATTTCCATAAGATGACATATTTACAAAATGTAAAATGTACGTTTTGCTATTTAGAGTGTTATAATGGAGATAATAACAAGTTAATGAGTCTTAATTGTGTAAATAAAAACCTCTGTGCTCTGAACTACATGTTAAGGCAAATACCTCGTCATAGTCGCGCTTGGCTGTCCTGAGACAGCTCTTTTTTTCTAGAAGTTATATAAAAAGAAATAGCCAATCTGAACGCTCGGATTTTAATGAAATCAATTCATAATAATATTAAATGCTAATGAATTTATTGCGGTATATTCTATCTTTTTCAAAACGTATGCCCACACGTGCCGCACGTGTTTCTGTCATATTAACCAATGTATTGAGATGAGACTTGTCGAATGACCTCTTGGCTTACCCACACCCTATAAGAAGAATAGGTAACGGTTCTATCCAGTTTAATGCGACGTTAGTTTGGATATTCAGTATTATACTGAAAGGCAAAAGTAACTTTATACTCGAGATCGCATTTTATGCTAAATTTTATCTAATGTCAGTATTTCATTGTTCATATGTGTATTATTGACTGGAAAAGGCACTCGCGTATGGATAAGGTCAGCCGTCTGATCTTGTGCTATTCAATTCTGAAACAAACGTCCAATAGCACACTTCCTATTTCACGCACGTTCTTTGTGTCCACACATCTTCTATCGCCTATAACACTAACGTTTAACCTTTTCTCGTCAGAAAAGATGGGCTAACTTCAATCTGCGCGTGTTCAAAATGCTACACAAGGTCAAATATGAGCGTTTTTGACGTTTACGTCATGTTACTCTATTAATCAAGGGGTCTGGCTACCGGACGTCTAGCACTAAAATCAATGTTTCAAATTCGACACCGAACAATACTACGGCTCAATTTCATGCATGTTTACTGCCGTTTCCGGTAAAAACGTAACGTCACGTCACGATAATGCTAAATACAAACTTATTGGTCTTGGTTATGGATACTCTCATTTTTCGTTCCCTATGTGTTGAAACGGTTAAAGACGTTAACTATTGTTTAACAGGTGCATTTCATTAGCATAGAATCATAAAATTTCATCCTGGATATCTCATCATGCTTAATGTCCTATTGTTGTCGGCGTCGGTCTGCTTACCTTTTCCCGGTAACTAGAATACTAGATATTATAAGACTGTTAAGTTACTTTTGCCTTTGAGTATATTTTGTGTGTGTTGTAATAATGGGTTAAACCGTAGTTACGAGATTTTGTAACAACTCCGACAGCTAATCAAAATTTTAAAGTAAACCCAACCTATTTTAAGAACAAAATCCATCGCTATTAAAGCGGAGTATAACATTACATCACTGTTTTTTGTTTTAATTTCAGTAGTACAAGATGATGAATCGGGTAAGAAAAATATCTTTTTATGTGAATTAAACATTATTCTGGTCTACATTCTATAACTCATTAGATAAAGATTCGATATTTCACATACATTTACTTTTAAATTAAAGGAGCACGTCCCATTGTCACATGCCTTGGCTCATTTATTAGCGCTGTACAAACATACTCCGGCAAAGCACTTCGAGCGATGAACAGATTATTTTCGATAAAGAGCAGGAACACAGCGTATACACGCTATGGGAGCCTGAGCGGCGACCCCTATTTTTCCGAGCAAAAATGGCGGACATAACAAACCTACACGAATTAGATGCTGCAAACAAAGGAAGATTTGTCACATTTATACTCAATTCTGCACGTTCATACTAACTAATATTTGAGAAGATATATTGCTTTACCAATTTTCATTCTTAAATGAAGTTATTTATCTTTAGATTATTTAAAATTGTGCCGGCAATCTTCACGATGTGCTGTGCTCATCATTTTAAGCGAGAAATGCTTTAATGAATCAATCAAAAATCACACTTTACTGTGTCTACTGGTTTTGTTTTCGTGTGTAGACATAGATGTCTGTATGACAGAACCTTTGTATAACTCTGAGTCGTGAGAGATGAGTATTATTAGGAAAAAGAAAAATACGAAACCACTGTACAAGAAAAACTGAACGTTTTTCCGAGCAATGTCACAATCCACTGTGCTGGTAGTTCGTTCATTGTTTACATGATTTTAGTTTGAAATTTTTCTGAACAGGTTGATCGAGCATTTGAAAACTGAGAGACGTATCCTAGTTGTCAACATTTTCAGTTAATCAACTGAATGAAGGAATAAGTTTCTTTAAGCAGAGCCAATCTAAATGCGCACTTAAATTTTTCTAACCCTTTTTCTAAAAGCGTAAATTACTATTCAAAAGCAGCTGTTTATCACAGAATTGATAATGAAGAAAATATTGGATTATTGTAAAAAAGCACAGAAATTATTGATGCAAAAGGAGGAAATGCTGGTTATTTTGCCTCAATGTTTGCCTTAATATTAGCCTTTTTTGTTAGGAACGTCAAAACCAGGTCGTGTTTGGGAAAGGGTTAATATATTTTTTGGAACTTGTTCATGCAAATTAGGCAATCTCAAGTCAAAGGAATTACATCACTGACTTGATGATGAAATAAATGAACAAATAAACTGAATGATTAATATGGAACATATTCATCAAAGCGTATTATTCACGAAATCGAAAATAAATATTGATTTAAAAATGAAACATATCTTTGAAATAGTTTTTAATGTTTTCTCCTAAAACCACTAATTTTCTGTCTGCATTACTGTCTCATGTTTTTCTTGCACACACTCACATTGACTGTTTATAACCGCAGTTATCACAAAAATGGCATCGCGTAGCACTTTCAAATTTGATATCCCGGTTTCGATCCAAGGGCGCGGCATATATCCTCTATGACATCTGGTACTTGTTTCATCAAATCATTGAAGACGAATTTCTGACTTACTGATGTCTTACGAAACAACAATCAAACTACCTAGGACTTGAGTGAAGGGGCGATACCAGACTCCTTTCCTAAGCGTAAGACTGCACGACATTTGTACTAAAGACAAAAATACGCCTTAAATCCTTTTATGAAACTAGCCATAGTCTCCTACCAAATGAGTGGACAATCTTTAACCTAAGTGGTATGAGTAAATAGATTCTCGAAAATATCAAAGGTAGTCGTGCGAGATATCTTCAGAGAAATATGGGAATCTGTTGGTAAGGCGTTTTAGCTTTATGTTTATAAATGTGATAAAGTGTCGAAAAAGACATTTCACCCATTCTAATCGAACATTTTGTAGATACTAGGCCATAGCGCAGTCAGGTGCTCCAGTCGCCGCGATATTACAATGCAGTTTAAAGAAGCATAAATCCCACTCATTTTATCAATATATGTCTAAACAATTATGAGATTTCGTACCTAGTCAATCGTGTATTGCACGAGCAGTAAATGTTTTCATTCACGTATATTTCTGGACATGGGTTGATGGAAGACTGTTGTAAATACATATAAAATACTACGTATATATAATTGTCTTGGATAATCACTATGTTCGTTTCCACAGTCGGTGTAATTTTACGTGATCCAATATTTTTCATTCGTGAGATCTTTATTTTGACGTGCAAATTAAGAAGCGTTATTTTATTGTTCAGCTGGCTCGTGGGTTCTCGATTGTTTTAATACGACCGAAATTCACGATAAATGAACTGGCAGATCAGCCCATACTAATCGACCGAGATGTTCTGCAGGGTCATTTATCGTGAGAATGTACAGTGGTCCAACGCTTATCAGAAATTCATCAACAAATTTTTAACATTTAAAAACATCATCATAGAGACACACGTGCAACTCGTCTCGTCAGTATTACATAACAATCCTGATTATCATAGATATGATTTCGTTTTGACCGGTATAACTTTCAATTAGTAAATGGGCATGGTCTTTATTGTCTGGCGGCAATCAGAATAACATTGGACCACTATACAGCATAATTAAATCAATGAGACCTTATATGTATTTCTCTTATGTATGTATTTGCGTGTGATACCCTCTGTATGTCCGTCTCTCTTTCATCTCTCCATAATGAGATCTATGAACCGTTTTGGCGTCATGATTCTACCTTCAATACCTTTCAACTTATGCTCCAAACAAGGTTGGGTCTACAAGCAGACCGACCAACAAAACGACCGACCGACCTTCCTACCAACAGACAGGCACTTGCAAAACAATACCCCACCCTCCCCCATTTTCTTCGAAAGGGCCATAATTACTGCACATAAAATGAAACCATTGAGCAATGCAATCCGGCTGACGACTTAAATATGACATGTTCCAACCAAGAATTCACTGTATCATTTTATCATCATATGCATTGGTGGAACAAGAAACAAACGTGGAATTAAATATATGAACACCAATGATCTCTAATTTGTACAAATATATAAAACACTCCGAACACCCATACAGAAATGAGCTCAAATCACCCGTAAATGAAATTAATTCAATCCGAATACCCGTCCAGCAAGACTAAAATAAATCAGTACCGTAATGCACGTGCTTGTGGAATTCTTGGCCTCTGTACAGTGAATAAAAAACATCAATATTTCAATTCTAACATTTGCGATCATTCGTAGGCTTTTGGATGTTTAAAGAATAATGTAGTCAGTGTAATTTTGATAATATAACGTGTACCTAAAATATCTGTTTAATTTCTTTTAATAAGTTAAAAGATGGGTAAATATATGCATTATACACGAGCAACGCCTCTTTATCACGTTTGCTTATCGTTTACGTTACGCATGCTAGTCCGATGAGCCAAAGACAATAACAAAGTTGAATCATAAACCGACCTGTTTATGCTTGGTCTTATAGGACAAGCAACACAATTTACGTCCAAATAATTGCTGGGACCGCCAGAATCAACTTCCTTGTCCGCCATTTTGTTCACCCAGAAAAATAAGTTCCGCCGGTCAGGCTCCCATAGCGTGGTATAAGCGTACAGTCGCGAGTATCAGAAGCTCCATCTGATGCGATCACTAGCGGTGGTAAACAAGCTGGTGGTTTGGGTTTTTAAAAAGCAAATAAGAAAAAAAATCGGAACAACCTTTCTTGACGGGGTTTTCAATTTTAAAGAGAGAATTGGATAGGCATTACCTGGGCTAGTTACAGTTCCTAGTATGACAGCGGATTTGGTGTGTAAATTCGTGTCAAACTGTCAAATCACTGGTTTTTGCTGTTTTTCGTCCTGCTCACTGGCACAAAATGGGCTAAAATCTCTCGATCTACGCAATATTGAAAGCTTAAACTTGCATCAGCTAATAGCTTAACTCTATCTGCTATGATTTGCAACAGTTGTTTATACAAATATAGTATGTTACGCAAAGATATCGGCTTTTAAATGAGACTGTTGTTGTATTTTTTCCGACTGTGCGCCTAGTGCTAAATAAAAAAAATGTGTTCTGTACACCTAGTGTGACTTTACATGACCTGTTGTGGCAAAATCTCTGTTCGGAAAATATCAATTACTAGTTTGGCTAAAAATACACCATTTATCAGGGTGCATTTGATTAGTTCATTGGATTCATTGGAGCACTCAAAGGGTTACGCTTACTTCAAACATACGCAAAACTTCCTTATGCTGCACGAGTATAGCGGTCGAATTTATTTGTTTGTCCACAATGAATATCTATAAAGATTAAGAAGTAAATGGTCTTGTGGACATAGCTGAACTACATTTAAATTATTAAACAGCAATAGGGAACGAATTTATCAAGTAACCCGTAATGTAATATCGGATATACAATAGACTTCCGTCGGTGTAATTCTAAAACCTCGTAAATACAGGGTTATTTAAGTTGTAGTAACGAGTTGTTTAAACTACATTGATAATCTATCAATATAGTCATGTAAGCAGTCTCATTTTAGCACAAGGTTCATTCCTGTTCCGAAATGAACGTAGATTAATTTGCCTTGGTTAACAATAATAACGGGTAACTACATACAGCAAAGGCTTACCTTGCGAGGCTACTGTAAACCTTGATTCTTCCTTGTGCGATACTAAATGTACTTTTGCATGCATACATGTGTGTGTATGTGCAAGCGTGTTTGCTTACGTGCACGTGGTTGTTTGTGTGTGTGATAGTATGCATAGCTTGTTAGTGTGGTTGTATCACATACTTGCTTGTAAGTATTGACTTTTATAGTTTGTCGTTCTTGCTTTCTAAATGTTACCGCGGTAACTGACGTATTTATCCCAATCTTTTAATGCCATTGTGACACGCTGATCAAGTTTACTTTCGTGAATATGAGTGTTATAATATACTCGCAAAACTGCCAACGCGTCACTCAGATCTTTGTTTGTATTTCTTCAACGAATCTACAGAATAGGTTCAAACTTTGCACATGCCGACTACCATCATTTGAACATAATCCTATGATATTTCAAAGTGAATGCGACATTCTGTTCTAAACATTGAATTTTAAATAAGGATATCCTTTATTTTAAGAGAGGTTGAATTTTGGTTAAAATGGGAAATTCACACTTAATTTTCAAACCTTTTGTATTGGCTGAAAGAGTTCCTGTGTATAAACAAACGGGCCGCTTTTACGCTTTTGAGGGCTCGTAATTTATGCTTGTGGAGGCAATGTTACGTCAGTAGTGTCGTTGGTTGTCAGTGTTGTCGTCGACGGCAACGTCGGTTACGTAGACAGAAACTTATCTGTTTATATCTTACGAGATGTCTAAGATGTAGTCTTGATATTTCACACATAGACAGAACCCACCACGATCTTTCATTTGAGGCCGTCACATTTTAGTTGGTGACCCTGACCTTGACAGATTGACTTGTATTTAAAAAGGTGCAACTGTGCGAGCTACGTTGCTTTTTCAAACTTCAATCACACAATCAACCAGCCTATCAAATGAATTCTTTCAAAAAATGATTTGTATGACGCGGTCAAATTAGAGAGAAAACTTACAATAACTTTATGGTCGTGTGCAGAAACGTCAGATAAACAAATGCCAATTTCTGAATCCAAATCTTTGCAAATGAAGAGGTTTTGTTTGCTTTCGTGAATATGAGTGTTATGATTATATACTAGGCCGAAAAAGAGAATCTTTTTAGAAACTATATTCATTTTGAGCTAGTATCTTGAAAAAAGTGCTTATGGAGTTAGGCATAAACAAGGATTCTGATGCGTTTATGAAGTCGACTAGGATTTATAATGCTGCATTATACCGTATTTACTATATGAGCCAATATTTATTTTCGTGGAAATCTGACAAAAAAAGTTCAATTTTTATTTCCAATTTATTCTGTGAATTTCTGGTTCAGGATGAAAGTACTACATTTAAAGTAATGAATAACGTTAACAGGAACATTCCGATGCACATGGAAATACTCGAGATCGTCGTTCATAAATCTATGGTCTCAATAAAATGTCCTCGCTGTAACAACCAGATTTTCTTTCAGAAATTCGATTTGCAAGTTTTAAGATTATTTCAAAGTATGTTTTTTGAGAATAAGAATCCAGACTGAAGGAATTATGTTCAAGTCGATTTCCAAAAATGATTCGTTTGGCTTTTTTTCGATGTAGTATTGTATTTTCCCAATTAAATAGAGAATTTTGTCTGTGTCAAATGTAATAAAGCTTCTATCTAAGACAAAATGTATGTGCATGTACTTTAGACTCTAGAGAATAATATTCTCTTTGTATTTCAGGCACTATAAAATTAGCGTAACACTTTTTTTGTGAAATAATTTGCCGAAAGAGCATCGTTACATCGAGGACATATTAGTTATTGCAAGGACAATATTCGCTATTTTATGAAATAAACAGAAAGAAATTAATTTCACTATTGTATTCAAGCTTCAAATAATTAGGTTAAAAAACATACCAATTTTACCATCAAAACACATAATTTTTATTGAACCATGCAGTAGTTTGTAATAAAAAAAGTCTTTGTTATTGGAATGACATTTACCATTACTGTGAGGACTTATATTTAAATATTTTTCCATTTCTTACATTGTATTGACCTATATATGGTCTTAAAATATTAAAATCAATGCAATTGTAAAAAATGTATACATTTAAATGTAAAAGTCACTTTGTTAAACCCTTTCAAAAACGTTAAATTTTATGCTATGTTACAACTGCTGATCAAGTCAAATCGATCGCACAGACTGCTCAAATTCGCCCATTATTCCCGACTTAAAGACTTTTCTCGATCTCTACTCGATCAACCCGACCTCTACCTTCTATTTGATCGAATGAACAGATAAAGCACAGATCGAGTTGATCGAGATGTGGTTGGGAGCCACATGAGTAAAAGGATATGTGATCGATATAAAGATGTTAATCCGATTACACTCGATCTCCAGTTTTGATTGATTCCTGATCTGGTCGATCGCCTTTCCGATCAATACACGATCGCTTTTCAATCAACTTTCTACCTAATCTTACACAAAAATTGCTTTTATATATATACAAATAGAGAAAGATGACAAAGTGGTGCGGATAAAGCTCGATTACCACGACCATTCCCGATTACAAATGGCGATCGAGTTCGATCTGTACTCGATCGCTTGATTCGGCATGGTCCAGTTGATTTGATCGGCAGTGGATACCTAGCATAAAAATTATACAACTTGAAAGCTGTTGAAGACTACAAAAATGAAGTTTATGAAAACTTGTGTGTACAATATAGATGATAGGATATCAAGGGATATCAAGGGAAACGGAGTCAGAGCTGGTAATCAGCATTATTTTTACTTCTTTTACTTTAGTGTTCGTAATACCTTCTTCTTTGTAAAAAAAAATGAGAAGACCCGAAGAAAGTTAAGCAATTACAAATATGACGAAAAACAGAGAAAAAATATGGAATGTCTTAAACCTTCTCGTCAAGCCATAAGATATCACATTGGGAAAATAATAACATAATGAAAATTCACGTAAAAAATATTCAAGATATAGTAAATCGTTTAGGAGCGAAAAATCTCGACCATAGTCTGACTGTACAGTCTTGGCATACTGATTGGGTTCGATCGTTTTAGCAATATACGCAGATGATTTGTTGTTGTTGTTGTTGTTGTTATTATTTCTTTTTTGGAAGATAGCTCACATAATAATTTAGATACACGGTTGTAAGACGTTGAGTGTCCTAAAACTGATTGTCCGAAAAACAAAACAAAACAAAAAGAAATAAAGTAATTTGAAAATGTTTTCTTCTTAACTTCTTGTTTACCAAGATAAGATAATATTTGACAAAAAAAATCCATCTTTTTTTTCGGGATGAAATGTTGTGATTGCAAGATTACATGCACGATTCGAATCAATGCATGTAAATTGCCTTGAAAATTAAAAAAAAAATCTACATGTCTTTCCACGGCACCCCTATAGCACCAGGAACTACTTTGCCATGACCACTTTAAAAAAATGACTTAATAATTTATTCAAAACCCATGGAACAAAGATAGAATTCTATACAGATTCATGCCTTAAAAAGAAATAGTCTATAATGTCTCTCCGATATTGAGGAAAGGTCATTTAAGAACGATCATTTAGAATTAATCTTGTCAATTAATCTAGAATTATATCCTTCATACACCATTCCAAGGTGATTGGCAAAATATCTCCATTAGACTAGTGATAAAATTCATTCATTCGTGGTACCAAGAATCCATAAATGTGTAAGGAGTCCTTGCAATAACGATTCTAAGTCCGCTCCGTAACAAATGATCGGTACACATGTTTGGTAACAGTAATTATATTTTTGTCAGCTGAAATACTTCGCTTTCCTATTATAGTTTGAGACAATTATGCACCAAGACCCTTTTCCCTTCGGCAAAAAGTCCATATTACATAAGAAAACTTATTATGTCTTTGCGGTAACGATTTTCGTACTCCCAGTAACAAAACTGTCGTTATTGCGAGGACCGTTATTGCGAGGAATTCCGCGACCATTCGCTCCAAATTACACACAAGAATAACTAGGGAGAAAATACGTTGCATGCTGTAAACGACATGATTCTATATCTGAATAAGTAAAGCTAAACGATTCTAAGATCTGAGCAATATAGTTTGGTTGATCGCGTTGCATAGAAAACGAAAAAATAAGTCTACGCAGCCAACGGCCTACCTAATTTGCCTCGCAACTTCGAAACCAAGTATTACTTTGTTTTCATTTAAACATCATGGCTTTGATGAGTGTTTCGACCTCCGTTTGGGTTGTATTTAAAGGAAATCTAACCAAAAATACTTTGATTACGCACATGTAAGTTATTGCGAGGACATTTCGTATCAAAAATCCAGGGACAGATATATATGGCCAAAAATCTTCGTCGAATTTCTATTTTCTCAAAAAGGACTGACACTATTAATAATGTGAGATATAAAACATTAAAGAAATGAAGAAAAATGCGATCTTTACCGATTATTTCATATCGAAAATCATGTTGGAAATTGATAATTTTTTCCAGGGACAAGAGAAAATGGTCATTTTCCGGTACAAAAGTGCAATATTTTCAGAAACATTCCATCTGCCAGGCCAAATAAACTGTCTGTGTTGTTGGTAGTGATGGTCGTTACATGGTGTACCTGAAATGACATGTTTATGAAAAGCCATTTCTGAGAAAATGAGCCAGGACAGCGATTTCCACGAAATAAAATATTGGCTCATATCTTATGGAGTATACTATAGATCTTGATATCAATGTGATTAGGCTATCATGATGAGCATTTCTTTTTGAAATTCACTCACTATAAACTTCAGATTTGCACAACGAGCCATTTCTCCATTGATGCAATTTTAAATTCAATATTTTCATGCAGTGCAGCCGAATTAAACCCTTCCTAAACGATACCTGAATTTATGACTCAACTCTTTCTGTAGTTAAACGTTTCTATTAGCTTCAAAAGGCATTGCGACAAAAGAAGAACATGCTCAATATCAGCATTTTTCGTTTGCCTCATGTACTAGTATCATGTACTAAACTGTACAATAATACTACCATTTTGTCGTCTGTAGCTGCTGTCAAAATGAAACGATTGCAATATTTGCCAGTTATGGTTACAAAAACCTTGATGAGAAAGAAAATACTGATACATGTAACCGGCGCTTAAGCCTTACCCAAAGGATATCTATGCTGTAATTTACAAATCTGTGTCGAGTTCGCTACTCGATGAGTTCGACAAAGCTTTTATATTTCGCTTGAACAGGGCATAACCTGATGTCAAAAATGACCCTTCAAATGTTACCACAGCCCAGCTTGTTACTGATTGAAATCAGTTATATCTAGATATCATTGGTCTCTTGAGTCATTTATTTTCAGTAAAATCTCTGACTTTCCAATTCTGTGATTTTCCCATCAAAAGCCGTTAAAGAGACACCCCATAGATATTTTCTCACACATTTTATTTCTTTTTTTTTATTTCAAAAAACATATATTTTGATGAAAATTATGAACATTCTAAGGCAAAGTAGGTATTGCGCCGTTTACCAGGATATACTATGTTTTTTTTCTTAGAGTCAAATTACTGTGATTTATCACAGAACATATGTTAATGGAACAGACCCGTAAGAACGGCGGGGTGGGGCTAAGGGGGGGGGCTAACCCCCTGAGTGGGCCTAAAGTGCTGAAATGTCCATTTTTCACGGTGAAAATTTAGGGGAAATAGAAGTTAGCCCCCCCCCCCAATATTCAGACACTGGGGCTTTAGCCTCCGCCCCATATAAAACTGCTTTCTATGGGCCTGTGGAATATGCCATTTTCATCTCAGCTTTCAGAAAGTTTTTGGGCTTATCAGCAACAACTTTAAAGGACTGATATCATTTGAATGAATTAGAATAATCAATCATGGCATCGAAATATACATTAGAAAAAAATGAAATAGGATGCCTCTTTAATACATGTAAGAGATGATGGAGTGTGATGTGGCAAAACCTGACAATATATGTATCGTCAAGTAACTAGAAACTTTCTGTTAAAAACCGTCCATAAATGTAGGTGTGTAAATATGTGTACTTCGTAAGGACGTATGGTGACAGGTCACTCGGATTAGCTCCTATATCACGAGGTATAACCTGATGTTCGTTACTGCAGTTACGCACATCCAATATGGCGACTTCAAAATTAGGGGACTAATTCTCAAGCTTTATTTGTATAACTAGACGATTTATTCGTTCAGTTTCCTTCACCAATACGATGTTTGTTTATAATAAAAGGAATTTGAATCAAAACTTGCTTTTTTATGTTAGTATAAAAGCTGTAATAAAACTTTCCAAAATCACGATGATGTGCGTAACTGTTACTTGAAAATATGTCAATTACAGTATTACAGTTACGCACATCATGCCATTTTTTCGAGGCCCAATATTGGCCTACTAAATAAAATATATCAAAATAAAGAGAGTGTGACATTGTTTACAGGGTTATTATTGATCAAGTTCGTCAAAAATATATCAAACGCGCGGAGAAAGTGCCTGAAATCGATGCTTGTAAAACTTTCACGTTTGTCCCTCCGCCATATTGGATGTGCGTAACTGCAGTTTCCAACATCAGGTTATACCCTGTGATATCACTCTATGTAAAATCCCCCTTTTCAACACATTTCTACACCTTTTCCCAACATCCCAAAGAGCAAAACTCCACGTAAAATGGCATAGATCCATTCTTGCCCTGTATTTTTTTCACAAAAATGGACCCAGCTCATGTGATTCGTTTTTTCACAATTTTCGCTCAAATATGCGTACCATGTTTTTTTCCGGCCAAAATAGAGACACCCGAAATTGGGGCCACGTGTATCCCTGCACCAAAACACAGAAAATAGTCCTGAAACGAAGCATCGATTCAGGCTCAAAAATGACAAAACATGTCAACCAGAAGCATACAGTAAAACCTTAGCTAAAATCAATTATGGAGAGAAAGAGAGAGCAACGCATCACCAGAAAAGGGGCCATTGTTTTAAAGAACTATTTTTGCACCCTTAAAACCGGAAGGACTTCTCTAAGTGGCCTTACGCCGTATGGACAGACCGAGATGATACTTATATACGAACACCTTCGATGACGCACATCTTCCATAGCAACGGGATTTCAAAATGTTGTTGTAGAGCCTTAAATGAGCAATAAAAAATAAAAATCATCCACACTTTTTTAACTTACGACCTGATTAGCTATCATCTGTCACTAGATCAAAAAAATCAGTGACGAATCTTGATTCAAGGGATTTGAATCCCGACTCTTTCAATATCTTTTACGTCTTTTTGACTAGAATGATTGTCTTTCCATAGGACGAATCGGCTGGGTAGGATGGTTAACTGGTGGTACATAAAGTTTTGGATGTTGCGTAATTGTGCTGTTGAGAGAATTGCAGGGAGCATATGGCTTTGAATAAACCAACGCATAGTAACTGCAGTAGTATTAAACGGGGTGCTAAATCACTTCCAACTATTTCTTTAACTTGTCGCTAATATTTACTATTTAAAACTCATCTACAGAACATCTACTACGTCTACGCCTACGTCTGTCGCTTTACGCGTGTTTGGACAATTGTTTTTGAGCAATTCGTGGTCATATTTGCAATCACATGTAATAATTTGGAATAAACACGCATTACAAATGTTCTATCTTTGAAAAAAGCAATGAATACTTGATCATATGTCCTCGTAGAGCTTTTCAAACGAAAATCAATTCCACTTTTTCAATCGATCATTGACAAAATCACACTAGGCGTACAGATACATGTTCCCCAAACTGTATTAATGATGCTGTACAGTTTGCACTAGGCGTACAGTCGGAAGAAATACACCAGCATCATTGTAAAGCCGATATCTTTTAGAAACAATGTATATTATAGCTATTATATTCCGTTTTTATTCACCTGAAAGGGTGTGGCTAAGTAAAGAGGTTATTCGACGAGTTTACTTCTCGATACCATGGTTGATAGAAGAGAAAAAACGTGCGGCACGAGCATGAACATATTTCGAAATTGAAAGAATGTGCGATTGTAAAATGTGTTGTCATAAAACCTCGTAGCTACAAATTGATTCACGCTGTAGTTATAATGTTTTGCAACAATACCGACGATTTACCACTAATCGAGAAGGCTGCTTCTCCCCAAGCTTAAATGGAATGAACCGTTCACTAGGCTCCGCCCTGTCTCGCGAATAAAAACAGAATATACCTGGTAAAAATTTAAACGTATGTTATTGTGTAAATCACGCGATTGCAGTCAAAACTGCACGAGTTATATTCCGTTTTTATTCACCTGATAGGGTGTGGCTAAGTAAAGAGGTTATTCGACGAGTTTACATGTACTTCTCGATACCTTGGTTGATAGAAGAGAAAAACGTGCGGCACGAGCATGAACATATTTCAAATTGAAACAATGCGCCATTGTAAAATGTGTTGTCATAAAACCTCGTAACTACAGATTGATTCACGTTGTAGTTATAATGTTTTGCAACAATACCGACGATTTACCGCTAATCGAGAAGGCTATTTCTCCCCAAACTTAAATGGTATGAACCGTTTACTAGGCTCCGCCCTGTCTCCCGAATAAAAACAGAATATAGCACGATAAAAACAGCACAAACAAGTGGTTTGACAGGTAAAATCCAATTTTATAAACAAAATAGACACCGATCGAGAAATCGTAACCGCTGATGTGAAAGTACATTTAGTCTACCCCACAACGTTGAAAATCCCACAGTTAGATGTAATTTCCGATACACGCGACTGTACACTTTTTCGCTGTGAAACCCGTCCCAATAGGCATCATGCTATCTCTATTTCATTCATTTGTTACCTCAAAATTATCCTTTTCTCGTAAAATTTGGGACTTCATGAAGTCGGGTACCACAGTAAAGGCCCATAGGAAATTTTTGAAATACATGTAAAAACTCAATGTTAAGCGATTAACCAGTACCACTGCAGTATATTGGCAAACTTAGAAGACTTCCACTTTTGGTCATATTTAAAACAAGAATAGTTTAATGTTTCATAAATCTATACAATTTTAAAACGTTATTGTACATGAACGATAGATAATTCACTTTTTCTTTTTAATAAGACGTTTAGGAAAGGTGATACATATATAGATAAATATATATATATATATATTTGCTGTCAAAACTGTAACTAATTGAAATTGTATTATAGGCTTCTACTTATGATGCATATTAGGACCATCGGGCATAAGTATGTTGGAGAACCATTGCACGTAACATTGGAATGTTAAGACAATCATCAATCTAGAAGAAAATTTAATAAGCGACTGTTTCTACTTAAAACGAAATTTTCACAAAAACAAAATACCATTATATTTAAGCCTTTCTTACAACCAGTCGTGCCTCTTTTTAAATCGTACGTTTTTAAACGTTTTTAAGACGCACGACGGGGGTTGTAAGAGCGCCTCATAAGAATTGTCAGGTCAATTCTTTGCTGCGTGCAGTCTGCGTCTTGGTTGCGTCCACAAAAATCGTACTTGCACGTGCGTGCATCGCACGACTAAACGTACGATTTAAACGCAGACCGCACGCAGGAGCAAGTACGACCGAATGTAAGAGAGGCTTTACAACCGGTCGTAGGTGCTCCTGCGTGCGGTCTGCGAGCGGTCTGCGTCTAAAA
Organism: Fragum sueziense; assembly: GCA_963680895.1. Taxonomy (NCBI): domain Eukaryota; kingdom Metazoa; phylum Mollusca; class Bivalvia; order Cardiida; family Cardiidae; genus Fragum; species Fragum sueziense. The sequence goes on from OY804608.1 coordinate 2,327,944, forward strand.
AGTACGTTTAGTCGTAAGATGCACGCACGTGCAACGTACGATTTTGGTGGACACAACCACGATGCAGACTACACGCAGCAAGGAATTGGCCTGACAATTCTTTAGGCGCTCTTACAACCCGTCGTGCGTCTTTATAAATCGTGCGATTTTGCAGAGTTTTAAAACGTACGGGGTTAAAAAGACGCATGGTGGGTTGTAAGAGAGACTGTACTGACATTGTCACGACATGCTCATATATTTATTTGTTTTGTTATGACGATGAACAAATAAATGTTATCTTTTATTTAATTGAGATGTTACAATAGGAACAATAAACTTTTACTTTTATTTCAGCTACCAGAGACCAGCCAGAAGATGCATTTACATTCGGTAATGATATAAAAACATTTATTTACACTTCTCTTCTTTTGTCAGATTTTGCAAAAACTGTTAAATGAAAGATGGACAATAAGGAAAGGATATGGCAGTACTGGTCTGTGACATTCTAGCAGGGAATCCATGGTTAAGCGCTCAAGGAGTGGCATTACCTCTGTAAACGGACTTAAATATATCGTTGGTGTAAATGCAAAAGCATGTTTGCCTATTTTTGCGATTTTCAAAGTATTAACTTGTATGCCAAGTTTAGACTATTTACGCAGGTTTCGGGATATTTTACTTATCAGTACTAAAGACACATTATTTATGAACAAAATGACCGAATTTCAAGTAAAACCCTTCAGTTTCGGAAAAGTTATTAAATTTTCTTCCCTCTAAAATTTTCCAAAAATCGAAATTTTGCATTTACACCGACGATACATATCCTTTACCCAAAACAATGTCAGAGTACTTTTAACTGAGCTGGTGTCATGGTACAAAACATCAGGAAATGAAGTAAAGACTTATGTATTGTATTTGTCTAATCGTTGTCCATCTTTCATTTAGTCTGGCTAAGTCAAGTCTGTATTTAAACCATTTCTACAGACTCATTCTCTAACTCTTGCAAATTTGACTCTGCAAAGATCTGAAAGTGTCGCGTGGTCGGAAGAAGGCTATGGTATACAAACAAACTCATGAAATCTAGATACCATTTGAAGTGCACGTGGTAAAATACGGCCAGCATGAAAATGCTGCGTGGGATGCAATCGGTCCACCATTTGTTAATATGAGGGTTAAGAACTGTGTTTCCTGAAAATACAAATTTCTAGACAAATAATGGCTCGCTGGATTTTCAACAGATCGCCCTTGACGAACTATGACGTGTACACAGTTTTGTGTGTAAAAAAATATGCAGAAGTTTTAATTAAGCGTCATTTATCAAGCATATGATATCTTGAATTATTATGTCAGACTGTGGCCATGGCGCAGTTGGCAGCGCATCTGCCTCTCATTCGAGAGGTCACGGGTTCGATACCCCACCGCGGCAAATACCCTTACTGACAAAATAACACCCATCAATAGTTTGATATCGTAAACCTATGTGGGGGAGCAGCTGGAGGCTCGGTAAGGGTGTTGCGGTAGTACTGTCTGCGATGGTCGTGACAATACTGTAACCGTTTCCAGAAAGTTCTATGTCGATTTATTACAAGGTGTCTGGTTCGAGCCACGTATTTCTAAATATCGAAATTCCTCTTCCACCGTCAGTTTAGACTCGCTGATCTTTGATAATTCAAAGGTCCTTGTCCTATTATGAAGTTGCCTGTAACTACCAGTAACAAATTGCATTTAATAACACGAATGAATTAAGAGTAATTTAAAAAAATAGTTGTTGTGTTTCTTCTTTCCTCTAGTATACATACACATGTACTTGACAATATTAGAAAGATAGATAGATAGATTTATAGATAGATTTATTTCGGCAAAGTAAGCATGTACACAGATTAACAAAATACAAGATAAAAAATGTAAAATTCAATATCATGTATAAGAAAAACTATGACACGCCAACCAATACCAATGATATCACAATAAAGAGCCAGCTCTTATTTCCATTGTGGTCCTTAGCATATTGATTACGTACTCTATATGTCATTGTTCTTTTGTTTGCTTCCCAAATTTATTTCATTCTAATCTGTTGCAGGACGATTTTGTGTAACAGGTCCGAAACTGCCAAGTGAGTATATACATTTAAATTGCAAATATTAACCATCTCCCAAAAGACCTAATTTCGACATCCACATTTGAAAAGGAATGAGAAATCCTTGAGACAAAAGAAGGAAATGCTGATGATCAAATCATGTTGCTACATTGTAGTACACAAACCCTTTCTTTATCAACAGCCATGTTGTCCACGGACAGAAATGGTCGACCCGTATAGTTTGACAATGACATACCATATTTCATGAACACAGTTAAGTTGTTTGTGTGTTCGACAACTTATGGCGCAGTCACACTACAGCGTATAGAGCCAGCGTATGAGTAACGTATCATATATTTCGGAAATTATCTATACGCACAACTTTTCAGTGTATGCTGTTTTCTTAAGATCAAACAATGGTTATTAGAATAAATTCCTAGCGTACCGTCAACGTATGAGTAGTGAACTCACTGCGTATTCCGACTTATGAGTAGCGTACATCAGCGTACCTTTCACGTATGAGAAACGAGTGCGGAGCGTCAACATAACGTATGAAGAGCGTAAGGAGTATAACAAGAGTTTCTGGAGGCATGTACACACTGTGTTGTAAGCTGTCCGTTAGATTTGTGTAGTTTGTACGGCAGTTTTAAGCGGTCAATCAAAGATGGCGTCCATGGAAAATCGTGAGAGGTGGGTGTCTTAGGTTTTCGTCGATAATTTCCTTAAATGGCCGTATCTTGCCTTGACACTGATATCATCGTACAGGAGAAATGTATACCTATTCATGTTGCTATATAGCCAAGTACCAGTGTTGTCCTTTCGTTCTTGGTCGTGGTGCAAAGACAGCCCAACACACAAAACTTTTATCGCAGCGAGAAAGTTGGCCCTTTAAGGATGATTACATAGTAAAGGGCGAACTAGGGAACAAACTATTGCTCTAACTTGGATTTTTTTAACATGCTCTTTTCCATGGTTACCGTTATTTTGCACAAAAATGTCCAAAATGACCACAAAACGCTGTGTTTACTAAATGGCAAAACAACGGTGTAGTCACGGTGAAAATATGCAGACAACGGTGCAGTTTCTGTGTTATTTGTACGGTGTAGTTATTATTTTCATAACAAATTGTGAACGGTGTAGACTTGGTATGTCGTATAGGGCGAACTAGCTCTAACAGCTAGCAGATCATATGCAGCTCTGATTTATCTCCCTGAAATACTTTGGTCTTAGAAAACCCAGTTCTCTCCATTGATGAAAACACCACCGTCCTCAAAGTAAACGAAAACAAAAGTTAAGGAAATATGCCATTTTCTCTTTTCTCTATTCACCCTAGCCTAAAACAGTTCAATGTATATTTAATCAAATTTTCTGAAGACATTTTTTGTTATTTGTTATTGAATTAACATCTGACAGACATGATAATCACAAGGAATACTATCGCAAAATATTATGGCATCCCTAAACGATCTTGAACAATATGGAAGAAGAAACTCACTACGCTTCTACAATATGCAGGTCGATCCGGATCTGAACGAAGCTGATCTGACCAAATCGATGGTAAACTTCATCATGACAAAATGTTAAAAGAAGAGAAAATAAGTGAATCGGACATCGACAGATGTCATCAGGTGGGACCATCTAGTAAAAGTAAGAAGCAGATATTAATCAAGTTCAAATCCTATCACACAAAGTGGTATGTCTTTCGATCCAAATCGAATCTGAAAAAACAACAAAAACAATATATTCGTTTGTGAGGACCTCACTCATGCTAATTATATGGTAGTAAAAACTCTAAACGATTTAAAAAAGAAAGGGGATATCTACAGCTTTTGGACGACCAACGGAAATGTTCACGCCAAGCGGAGCGAAGATGGACTTAAAATTAAGCTAAAACCATATGAAAACATTTTGTTAAAGCTTGGTCTAATCGCGTAGAGCAGAATTCCAAAAAGTACAACTAATCGGCGACAGAACCTTTCACAAACTGTAAATTATAGTACTTTATCTGTATAAAAACCATCCCAAACTAGACGCCGATATAGATTATGTGTACAATATATCCAAAAGAATATTGAGACAAGAAGGAAATGCCATTTTTTGCTAGGGACGCCAAACCCAAACAGTTTGGGAAGGGATTTATTGCCAATTATGTATCATTTGCATAATCAATTTGTATAACATGGATGTATTGTCATTGACTATGCATGTCATGGAGTTTGATGTGAAGAGGAGAAATAAGCAAGATAGCAGATTTTGTCCACTTCACACAAAATCCATGACTCTATATTGCAAATTAATTTAACAATAACAGATCGGTTGAGAGCTGCTATTATAATGGCTCTGACAAATGGGAGAAAGCGCTACAAATAGCGTTTTCTTCTATTTCTCGAAAGCACGCTGAAACTAATCTTAACGATACCCACTCACTCAAATCCTGTAAATTAGGATCATACATTGAGTCAATATTGTGAATGAATAAGACAAATGGTCTAGATCTACAGAATCTAAAATTTTGGTCAATGTCTACAATAATCGGGAAATTGTTTACCCTTTGTCTGACAGATAAATCATAGGTTGATTGGGCTTGAAAGATGCTGCAAACTACAGATTTGGTGGAACTTAGTGAATGATTTGTGTATGTTGTAAGTTGAGGGGTGATGGAGCAAGGGGAGAAAATGATGAAATTCATCGCTTTTTCCTTTTGTCTAAACACTTTTCCGAATGTTTTCCTCCAATGTTTCTCACACGCCAATTTTATTAACCCATAACCAAACGACAAAATATTGGGTTGGTCCAAATGCAAAGGTGAAAGAAATAGTACATTTTTGGTCTTTTTGTATGAAAAATATTGCAGGAAACGAAGAAATTGCTTGTCACAAGCCATTTTTTCATATTCCACAATGTTTTACAAAGCCATTATCTTCATGGATGACAAAAGACGTCACAGTGTGGTAGGGGGTTAAGGCCGCCAAAGCAGGTCTTGGTGGTTTGGTTAAGGGTTAAAAAATTTGCATGCTCACAATTGGAAATCATGGGTGGAAAACCCTGGAATGGTTTATTTATAGAATGGCAATATATTTATAAGGTGAAATGGAAAACCCCGTCAGCTAAAAATAGAACAACACAACATATTAATATATTAATATATATATAATAATATTTATAATACTGATAATAATAATAATAACAATAATATCTATAATATATAAATATAAGAAAAATAACGGTAAACATAGAAAAGAGCATGTTTAAAAAATCCAAGTTAGAGCAATAGTTTGTCCCCTAGTTCGCTGATTACTATGTTATCATTCTTAAAAGGGCAACTTTCTCGCTTCGAAAAAAGCTTTCCGTGTTGGGCTGTCTTTGCACAACGACTGAGTACGATAGGACAACACTGATATATATATAGAACCGTTGATAAGTATACATTTCCCCTGTATAATGATATCAGTATCAAGGCAAGATACGACCGTTTAAGAAATTTATCGATGAAAAACTATGACACCTACATCTCATGTTGTATCGTTGTCGCCATCTTTGAATGACTGCACAAAGCTAACGGACAGCTTACAACACAGCTTCCTGAAGAACCCGATCTTCATTTCTGAATACACCATTAAACTGGCCCTAATCATATAATGTAAATTGACACCCAATAGTAACAAAAAGAAGAAGAAAAAGAAATAGAAAAAGGAGGGGGGGGAGGAGATATAGGAGGAGGAGGAGAAGAAGGAGGAGGATAATCCTCTTCTTCTTCTTCTTCTTCTTCTTCTTCTTCTTCTTCTTCTTCTTCTTCTTCTTCTTCTTCTTCTTCTTCTTCTTCTTCTCCCATTCTTCTTCTTCTTCTTCTTCTTCTTCTTCTTCTTCTTCTTCTTCTTGATCAAACCAAACGCGATACTCCTTTTGCTTCTTCTTCTTCTTCTTCTTCTTCTTCTTCTTCTTCTTCTTCTTCTTCTTCTTCTTCTTCTTCTTCTTCTTCTTCTTCTTCTTCTTCTTCATCTTCTTCTTCTTCCTCTTCTTCTTCTTCATCTATTTCTTATTTTCTTCTTTTACTTTTTCTTCTTTTCCTTTTTTTTCTTTTTCTTCTTCTTTGTCATCTGTCATCTTCATGGTCATGATCATCATCTTATTCTCCTTCTACAGCTTCTTCTGTTATTATTATCATTATCATTTTTATGTGTAGCATTTAAACTGCTCATTCTAATGATTTACCGTGGTTTTGCAGCACAGAAATCTCCACATTTGCGTTGCTGGTACTCAACGTATAACAAGCGCACTCGGCGTATGAGTAACGTATATTCAGCGTACTCGACGTATGAGTATCGTATATTTAGCGACCCTCTAGCGTATTCAGCGTATGAGAAACGAATGACGAGAGTAAAATTCATTCGCTGGCATACGCTGAAAATTTTTGTGCATGTTCAAAAATTATTTTGGTCCTCAGCGTACATCAGCGTATACCGACGTACCCCAGCGTATGAGTAACGTATAACAACGTACCCCTAGAGTATCTCTAGCGTATTTCAGCGTTTACCAGCGTATGCCCAAAAAATCCATACTATACTCATACTCTGACTCCATACGCTGTAGTGTGACTGGGCCTTTAGGATAGGTACCTTGAAGGTCAACTATAAGGGCATGGTCATACTAATCCTTTCACAAATGACAAAACTTGAGAAAGACAAATTTGAAAGGCTGTATCGACGGACGTTCCAGCGGCTATTGATAGTAATAATGGAAGAATTATTTTGGCAGCATTTCACGGAAAAAATAGGGAAAATGGTTTATTGCTGATTATCAGCAGTATTTCCCTTTGCCTCACTGCTTTTTCAAGTATTTTAATACGGACAGAAAGACTTACAAAAGAAATAACATAACCGAGATATGGATAATTCATTGACTGTTTTAAATATTATAGGTATATGTAAGGTATATATTATAAACAATAATTTTTCTTTACAGCAAATATTAAATTTTCGATCCACCCGGGGACTTCTCCTCAATTTGTGGAAGGGGTGCTGTCAGATATGCCGGGTCTGTACATAAAGGCAAATTACAGACACACAACTGGTAAATATGTTTTTTCTAACGTAATAAATTGTCAAATCTTCGCCTAGGTGTACGTGCGTGTTTACATGTATGTTCGACAAGATTCTACTGTAGTAAATATGAAATCTTATAGAAAGAATACATTTTTACACATTCAGATATTTCACATATGGCTATCTCCTGTCATGGCCTTTCATTTGGGATCCCGACCTTTGAATTTGTGATCTTGACTTAACAGTTGAAAAAAATCAATCTGGCATTGGTCTATCACGTGCCTAATAGGAAATTGAGCTTGATTTCCACACGGTTACTTCATGCTAAGACATTTTATCAAGGGCCATGACCTTGCTCTGTGTGTCGCCAAAAGCTCCTGATGAAGCAAATGATTCCTTATGAAATGGTACCTCATGCGAAGACAAGTTACAACAGGAACCGTGAATGTTTTCCTCCAGACACTTACCTTCGAGTTTGCTTACTTTTCACAACAAACAATCTTGTCTATACCTTACGTACTATTAAAGGTAGATCCTTGCTATTACACTCATGTATTCAAAATGTTAATTTTGGACCACGACCTTTGACTGTTCAGGCATACAGTGACTGTATATGAAGAAAACTTAGGCCACAACCCTGGTTTTATATTTTAAGGACTTTTTTACATACAGAGTTAATAGTAGGGTTAGTTCTGGTAAATACAGACATCTCACCTTGAACATCTAGCCTATATCAGGGATTTCCGCATAAAAAAATAAACCGATTTTGTTTAAATCATAATCATTCGATTCCTCATTCTCAAATGTAAACGAAGTATTAAATAGGCATTTTAGTAGATTCTACGAGAAATAAACATTCAAATGCACGCAGATCATGCGTTTCTTACAACTCCGGAAGCATTCTAAATAAAATAATCATTTTATGATACAAGGTATTCATACTGATTTCTGTTAAACTAGTTATTCAAATCTAAACATATACAATCTAAATTTAAACTTAAAGTTCGTATATTACAACCCATTTTGCTAGGGCTGGGAAAATACGGACATCATTATTCCCCCGCAAAACGAATGTTTAAGGGGATAAACTTGAATCAATCCTTCTGTCTGTCTGTATGTCTGTCTGTCTGTCAGTCTGTCCGTGTTCAAAATTCTTCTCTAGTGCTAGCAACTTCAAACTTAATACACTTATAGATCTTATAATGGGAAAGTTTCATGTACAAAATTCGTTATTCTACCACGTTCACTTTTTTGTTTGTGTCCTTGCATATTGATCAAGAACATTACTTCCAAACCACAAGTTCTAGCAACTTCAACCTTGCTACACTTATACATCTAATTGTGGGGAAGTGTCATAAAAAAGAACCCTAGATTTCACAATATCTTTTGTATCGACGATGTAGGAATTGTGTAAACATGGCCGTAATCGAGAGTGAAGAAAAACGACCCGGCCTTATGGGACCAGCAGGTAAAGCACACGGCCTTTCAATAAAGTTCGTGTTTATTCGAAAAGTTTTAAATAAAATAAATTGTCCGTAAAATCTAAATTCTGAAACAGCCGTTCTCTGCTTTTTACGGTTTTTTCGACTCTTTTACGCTTTTACGATTGTGGTAGACTTTATCATATAACAATAAAATGTATCAAAAATAAATGTCATCGCATCCAAACTCCTTAGTTCATTCACCGCTTAGATTTCTAATATATGGTGTCCGTACTTTTCACTACTTTCCCTACCTCGTCTGTATTTATCCGATTTTACACCATACACATGTTTATATTCTGAAAGGTGTCCGCTTATATCACTGGTGGTGAACTCAGCCTAAGCAAGGGACGTTTTTCGCTACCACAAGGTACAAATATTTTGCGTTTAAATGTGAGTTCAAAGATCTGATTGGATAGTTTTTCTAATAACAATGAATTTGTTTTAAAAATAGACCGGTGTATCAGTTTATCTTGGCCCCTGGGCAGCTTGGCCCCCACCTAAAATCTTTTTCCAGAGTCCCTCAAATTAGAAAACAATGTCTGTAAATGTTACACCTACTGTTAAATGAAAAGAAAAACCAAAGTTTAATGTGTTTTAGTCAAATTAATTTTTCGCCTTTTTGGTGTAGAATAGGGGCGGGGGCCAAGCTACCCAGGCCTGGGTAGCTTGGCCCCCACCTAAAATCTTTTTCCAGACTCCCTCAAATTACAAAACAATGTTTGTAAATGTTACGCCTACTGTTTAATGATGAGAAAAAACAAAGTTTAATGTGTTTTGGTCAAATTATTTTTTCGCCTTTTTTGGCGTAGAATAGGGGCGGGGCCCAAGCTACCCAGGCCTGGGTAGCTTGGCCCCCACCTGAAAACTTTTTCCAGAGTTCCCTAAAATACAAAACAATGTCTGTAAATGTTATGCCTACTGTTAAATGAAAAGAAAAACCAAAGTTAAATGTGTTTTGGTCAAATTAATTTTTCGCCTTTTTTTGGCTTAGAATAGGGGCGGGGGCCAAGCTACCCAGGCCTGGGTAGCTTAGCCCCACCTAAAATCTTTTATGAAAATTCTGAAAATTTCTTGTTAAAGTGTTGAACCATTTACGAGAAATATACATTTTTGTGTTGAAATTAAACAAATAGCTGTATACAACAGTTCAGGTGTCAATGTATATCGTCATTCCTGTCTCAACTTCAAAGGCATGTTTTTCAATTATTAGCAACAAATTAAAGAAACTGGTAGCATTTGTACGCATTACAATAATCAATCTTGGTATGAAATAATATACATTAAAAAAATGAAATGGGAATGTTAGTCTCTTTAACCCGTTACCGAACAACAAAATTTTGGGCTGTTCCAAATGCAAAGATCATGCAGACGACAATTTCCCGCCCCTATTTTAAGCTAAAAAAAGACGAAAAATTAATTTGACAAAACACATTAAGTTCTGGTTTTTGTTTTCATTTAACAGTAGGCGTAACATTTACAGACATTGTTTTGTATTTTGGGGGACTCTGGAAACAGATTTAGGTGGGGGCCAAGCTACCCAGGCCTGGGGAGCTTGGCCCCCGCCCCTATTCTACACCAAAAAAGGCGAAAAATTAATTTGACCAAAACACATTAAACTTTGTTTTTTCTTTTCATTTAACAATAGGCGTAACATTTACAGACATTGTTGTGTATTTAGGGGGACTCTGAAGAAAGATTTTAGGTGGAGGCCAAGCTTCCCAGGCCCGGGTATCTTGACCCCCGCCCCTATTCTACGCCAAAAAAGGCGAAAAATTAATTTGACCATAACACATTAAACTTTGGTTTTTCCTTTCATTTAACAGTAGGCGTAACATTTACAGACATTGTTTTGTATTTTAGGGGACTCAGGAAAAAGATTTCAGGTGGGGGCCAAGCTACCCAGGCCAGGGTAGCTTGGCCCCTGCCCCTATTCTAAGCCATAAAAGGCGAAAAATTAATTTGACCAAAACACATCAAACTTTGTTTTTTCTTTTCATTTAACTGTAGGCGTAACATTTACAGACATTGTTTTGTATTTTGGGGACTCTGGAAAAAGATTTTAGGTGGGGGCCAAGCTACCCAGGCCTGGGGAGCTTGGCCCCCGCCCCTATTCTGCGCCAAAACAAGGCGCAAAATTAATTTGACCAAAACACATTAAACTTTGTTTTTTTTTCTTTTCATTTAACAGTAAGCATAACATTTACAGACATTGTTTTGTATTTTGGGGGACTGTGGAAAAAGATTTAAGGTGGGGGCCAAGCTACCCAGGCCTGGGTAGCTTGACCCCCGCCCCTATTCTACGCCAAAAAAGGCGAAAAATTAATTTGACCAAAACACATTAAACTTTGTTTTTTTTCATTTAACAGTAGGCGTAACATTTACAGACATTGTTTTGTATTTTGGGGACTCTGGAAAAAGATTTTAGGTGGGGGCCAAGCTACCCAGGCCTGGGGAGCTTGGCCCCCGCCCCTATTCTGCGCCAAAACAAGGCGCAAAATCAATTTGACCAAAACACATTAAACTTTGTTTTTTTTCTTTTCATTTAACAGTAAGCGTAACATTTACAGACATTGTTTTGTATTTTGGGGGACTGTTGAAAAAGATTTAAGGTGGGGGCCAAGCTACCCAGGCCTGGGTAGCTTGACCCCCGCCCCTATTCTACGCCAAAAAAGGCGAAAAATTAATTTGACCAAAACACATTAAACTTTGGTTTTTTTTTTCATTTAACAGTAGGCGTAACATTTACAGACATTGTTTTGTATTTTGGGGACTCTGGAAAAAGATTTTAGGTGGGGGCCAAGCTACCCAGGCCTGGGGAGCTTGGCCCCCGCCCCTATTCTGCGCCAAAACAAGGCGCAAAATCAATTTGACCAAAACACATTAAACTTTGTTTTTTTTTTCTTTTCATTTAACAGTAAGCGTAACATTTACAGACATTGTTTTGTATTTTGGGGGACTGTTGAAAAAGATTTAAGGTGGGGGCAAAGCTACCCAGGCCTGGGTAGCTTGACCCCCGCCCCTATTCTACGCCAAAAAAGGCGAAAAATTAATTTGACCAAAACACATTAAACTTTGTTTTTTTTTTCATTTAACAGTAGGCGTAACATTTACAGACATTGTTTTGTATTTTGGGGGACTCTGGAAAAAGATTTTAGGTGGGGGCCAAGCTACCCAGGGTGGGGGCCAAGCTACCCGCGGGTAGCTTAGCCCCCGGGGGCCAAGCTGCCCAGGGAGGGGGCAAGATAAAATGTTACACCGGGTTAACCGATATGTATTGACAAACCGTCTGTGTTGTTTTAAAATCTCGTAACTACGGCTTTATCGAATCCGTAGTTACTATATTTCATAACAACACCGACGGAATACTATGATCGTGAAAAAACGTCCCACGCTTTGGCCGAGTTCATCACCAGTGTATATAGGGCCTACCACCAACGCCAGGACAAGACATTGGTCGATACAAAAAATGATACCCAGCCTTATGAGACTAGCACATGTAAAATACATGGCCTAGTGAATCGTCATAGTTTAGATAACATCCGTATTAAGCCAAATGACCATACATCCATAGATACCTCTTGTGAATTCATTAGTTTTAGAAAATGACCTATAAAATTTGAACTTATGACCTTGACCTTTAAGTTATACCCATTTTTGAATCACTTTTGTCTGATCTATAAATATAGCATTTACTAATACAGTTAAATTCCTGATCGTTTCAATAAGCTGACACGATTTAAAAAACGCAAAAAGTGATTTTTGCAGACGGTGTCTACTACAATCTACAAAACCGATGTATAGCCATGTATAATTGTAGATGTTACAATTGTTAACATAATAGGACAGAAAATTACCTTTTTAAAAAGTCATGAATAATGCCTGGATGGACGTCAGATTATGCCAAAATGCACACTGAGTCAAGAGCCTGGCATCGAACAGCTCGACGACAGCGAACCCTGTGTTTTCCCAGACGATTTATTACCGTGTCACGATGTACAGGCCGCCCGCGATTACAAACCATTGAATTTGCTGTAGACTGAGCCGTCATAAATCTATTGCGTCAGTGACGTTGACGTATACAAATGTGTTGACGTACAGTTGTTACATGCGGCTGACCTGGACGTGGGTGGTCTGTAAGTGTTCCCGTGTCGTTTACACGGCTCATTAAGCGTGAAACCGTCCATTAGGCTACATTAAAGCGTCTAGCTACCTTTATTTGCGTAAAAACGCCAAACAAAAGCCCCAAAACTCGGTTTTCCCCCAAAGTAAGCCTCAGCATTTTGTACACAAACTTTTTTCGTAGTTCTCATATGTTGTCAGTAAGTAAACATCAAAGTGGCAATTTGTACACAAAAAAATCTTGGTGATTTTACACGTGGTCTGAATGCATGAGACACACGAGCATTTAGTGATTGGTGGTTCAGATGTCCGGATAGTTTACAGAAACACGACAAAATCGCTGGGACGCGAAATGTATACATTGCCTCATACAAGTCCCAAAATAGTGTGCCGATCGAGACAATAGGAAAGGAATGATAAATGAAAACGCGTTTTGCGTTTTTAAATCGTGTAAGTTTATATATATAACACGTTTTCATTTATCATTCCTTTCCTATTGCCTCGATCGGCACCCTATTTTGGGACAGGTATAAGGCAATGTATAATGTAAATGCAAAACCTCGTATGTCGGTTCTAGCGATTTTCAAAGTACAAACTTGTCTGTCCAATTTAGACAATGCTTGTAGGTTTTGTGATATTTTACCGATCAGTATCAATGATACATTATCTATGAACAATATTTCCAAATTTCAAGTAAAACATTTCGGTTTGGAAAAAGTTATTACACTTTATCCCCCCCCCCCTTTAAAATTTTCCGAAAACGAGATTTTGCATTTACAACGACGATATATCTCCTTCCAAGGCCTTAACCTCGAGAGCATGCCATTTGATCTAATGGCCTTTAAGTTTGTACTTTTGTTGTGACAATCATTTTATCGGCAGGTTATGTTGTCTTCAGCAACTCTTGTTTGTGACAAGTTTTACAATTTCTATGGATAATTCTAGTTTTTGTCTGAAATCATAATTAATTTTTTAATCAAATTGAATTTTCTAAAAGAGTTTTGACAGAGGGTAGATCCCCTCACTGCAGTAAACTGACTTACGTTGTGGTTTCAGATGATCATGTTCACGGTGTATAATCACGTGACTCAGAATTTCCGATAATCTTCAATAATTAGCCAATTTGAATTCGGTTTGAAGAAGAGAAGGTGGGAAGATGCCAGGAATAAGATGGACGTGTTGGATTTTTCAAAAATCAACTGATAAAAAAGTTATTGAAGAAAAACCAAAACTTTGGTTTATCTTCAATAACTTTTTTATCAGATGATATTTCAAAAATTAGCCACGTCCGTCTAATTGGTGACGTCTGTCCACCTTCTCTTCTTCAAACCAAATTCAAATCAGTCCCTTATTCACACAGTTATTGAAAATTTTCTTGAAATAATGTATCACGTGATTATCTACCATGATGTTGGTCGCCAAAACGCTTTATTTTTTAATTCAAGCGTCTGAATGAGTTTTGCTCGAAAAATCTGGGCGAAGCCCTATTTGTAAAACAATTTGGTAACTTAATCGAATGTAATAAAAACTATATTGTTTGGAAAAGTGGTCAAATAGAACAATAAATACAAATGAAAGCAAAGAAAAGTTTAAAGTGCAGCATGTTAGATTTATAGCTCTTGTTTAGATATATATGCAATTTCATAGATATTTTCTTTTGTCCTCTTGCAGACTAGACCCGGGATCATTCTGCAATTTACCGCTCTTGGTTTGATTGAAACACAACCACTGTAGCAACTAATCGTGTACAACTGCTATTTATTGCACATGTGTAAACAATCAGCCATCGACTCCAATCGATAATCTACCTCTTCCTTTTTTTCTTTAATGGTTGTACTTTTTCAGGCGATGGAACAATAATATACCACAGCCATCTAGCAGCCTCAGAGGCCAGAAAAATGCTTCAAAAAGTAGTGTCCCCGAGAGGACACACATTCAAAGTGGAGGTAATACTTTATATAACCAATTTTTAGCTCGCCCGGGACGATAGTCTCGGAAGAGCTATTGTCATACCCCCGGATGTCGGCGTCGGCGTCAGCGTCGGCGTCCGCAAAAACTTTAACCTGGCCCATATCTCATGCCCTGTTAGAGATACAGCCTTCATATTTCACCTGTGGGTACCTCTCACCAAGACCTTTAATTTGAGACCATGACCTTTGACCTTGTGACCTTGACCTTGGAGTTTGACCAACTTTTAACCATTTTAAAAAAAACTTTAACCTGGCGTATATCTCATGCCATATTACACCTACAGCCTTCATATCTCACATGTTTATACCTCTTACCAATACCTTTCATTTGAGACCATGAACTTTGACCTTGTGACCTTGACCTTGGAGTTTGACCTACTTTTAAAAACTTTAACCTGGCCTAAAAAAACTTTAACCTGGCCTATATCTTATGCCTTTTTGCACATACAGCCTTGGTATTTCACATATGGACACCTCCTACCAACGCCATTCACATTTGACCATGACCTTTGACCTCATGACCTTGACCTTGGAGTTTGACCTACTTTTAAAAAACTTTAACCTGGCCTATATCTCATGTCTTTTTACACATACAGCCTTGATATTTCACATATGGACACCTCCTACCAACACCATTCTTATTTGACCATGACCTAGGACCTTGTGACCTTGACCTTGGAGTTTGACCTACTTTTAAAAAACTTTAACCTGGCCTCTATCTCATGTCCTTTTGCACCTACAGCCTTGATATTTCACACATGGACACCTCCTACCAACATGATTCACATTTGACCATGACCATGGACCTTGTGACCTTGACCTTGGAGTTTGACCTACTTTTAAAAGACTTTAACCTTGCCTATAGCTCATGTCCTTTTACATCTACAGCCTTCATATTTCACATAAGGACACCTCCCACCAAGACCTTTCATATTTGACCATGACCTTGGACCTGGTGACCTTGACCTTGAAGTTTGACTTACTTTTAAAAAACTTTAACCTGGCCTTTATCTCATGTCCTTTTACACCTACAGCCTTGATATTTAACACAATGACACCTATCAACACTTCACAATTGACCATGACCTTGGACCTGGTGATCTTGACCTTGGAGTTTGACCTACTTTTAAAAAAACTTTCACCTAACCTCTATCTCATGTCCTTTTGCACCTACAGCCTTGATATTTCACACATTGACACCTACCAACACGGTTCACATTTGACGGTGACCTTGTACCTTGACCTTGGAGTTTGACCTACTTTCAAAAAACTTTAACTTGGCCTATAACTCATGTCCTTTTACACCTACAGCCTTGATATTTCACACACGGACACCTAATTCCAACACAGTTCACATTTGACCATGACCTGTGACCTTGTGACCTTGACCATGGAGCTTGACCTACTTTTACAAAATTTCATTTTGGGCCATGACCTTTTTACCTTGACCTAGGAAATGACTTTTCTTTGTGACAAGCTCTCGTTTGTGCGAGCTTTATTGTCCGCGGACAATTCTTGTTGATAGTTGGGGTAATATTTAATGATTTTGAACAGGTTAAGGGTAAATCTCCAGTATTACTTTGTTCGTTTCCCAATAATAGAATTTGATTATAATTTTGTCAACAGTACGAGAAGTTACCAGCTAAAAATTAAAAAAAAATGGATGGTCATCGATCTTGTTTGAATTTTATAGGCAATTATATGGCATATCCCTTCATGTTGAAAAAGTACAATTTCTTGCCCCTTTAAAGATCACGGAAATACTCACTGTGCTGAATGATCATAAGTTATCTTTGAAAATGGCTTTTAATTTACGTTTTAAATTTATCAAAAACAGAACATCTACAATATGTGATGTTAAGAATGCGTCAACGTATAAAAGATCATATTCACACGTTCAATTAGAAAAACGAAGTAAAAACGTTTTATGTCGATATTTGGACGTTTAATAAAATTATTTCAAGTTATACATAATATTGGATAAACTCCCTGAATATATTGAGCGATACGCCTTTGTAATATTTCAAGAAGAAAACGTATAGGCCATCGCACTGATAAGTGAATTATAGGATTTGTTTTTATCATTTGCACGTAAATAGAATGACACAAAACTGTTGTAAGTGCAAACACACTTACTACTGTATTGCTGTAAAAATCGATTTCCATCTTTAGATTAGTTTCACATAACAAATACGTTCTACCAGTTGAGAAATGATAAAGACATATCATATGGTCGAAATATGGTAGCGAAACATATATGGTGCGAAACTAGAGTAAAGACCGAGTGTTCCGAATAACTAAGTCAGTGTCCCTTACCAATTTGGTTAGAAGAATGTGTAAGAAAGTCGAAATTTTGTTGGATGCAATGTATTTTACACGTCGGCTTTTTTTCTATAAAGTAATGTCTGAAGACCCCTTTCTACTACAAATCTTTTTTTTTTTTTTCAAACTGGTCACGTATCAACAAGATCAAATTAGAGGCAAGGCTTTTCCCAGTAAAAGAAATTAATTTAGAAATAGTAATACTGGATTATTGTCTCTGAAGATTATTTGCAACTATTGTCAAGTCACACGATTCGTGAACATGCAAGATAGGGCTCTTTTCAGACTTAATGGATGATTACAAAAAAAAATCAAGATTTTCGATAAATATAACACAGAAAATATTGAGACCAAAGAACAAAATGTAGGTTATCAGCGTTTTCTTCTTTTGTGTTAATGTTTTCCCAAGCGGTTTCAACTATATACATCGCTTTTGAAAGGCTTAAAGGGGCCCACGGTAATTTACATTACCTTGATACAGAATTTTGGACACTCTCCAGCAAGTGATAGGTCAAAATATTTGATTGTCAATGTGTCTTTATATTGTGATTGACTTACTCTTTAAAGTGACATTTCAGAATTTTTTGTCATAAATTTTACATTTATTCTTATCCGAAAGAGCATATTTCCTTATGAAAATTCTGAAAAAATTAGGCCAAATTATTGCGCCGTTTACGAGAAATTTATATTTTTGTGTTAAAATTTAGCAAATTGTTGTGGACAACTGTTCGGATTTATATGCAATTTATCGATTATGTCTCAACTTTAAATGCGTGTTTCTCGCTGATTGGCAACAACTTAAAAAAACTAATAGTATTTATACTCATTAGAATAACCAATCTTGGCATCAAGGCATACTTTAGAAAATCAAAATTGGAATGAAATGTCCCTATAACATAGAGAAACTATCTATCAAATCAAACTTGAAACGTAATGCAGACGACAAAATGGATGCTGAAAAATGTGTAAGATATGTCTAAAAAAATCAGGCAAAATTGAGAAAATGCTGTTTCATTAGCACTTTCTTATTTTTGTCGCTAGCATTTCTAACGGGTTTTCCACCAGGAACAACAAAGTAAGAACTTGTTTGTGAAAAGGGTAGCGGTATATTGTTATACATGTTAAGTACTATTTCTTATTTTCTTTTTCAGTTTATGGATGCCTAAAATTAGAATAAAAAAGATAAATTTATTCTTGTGTCTGTATTTCTGAAGCCAATGCGAATAGGGACGCCAAAAGCAGGTCTTGTGCTGAATATGGTTAGCGAGTAGGGAAGACCATGGCTAGTTCGGCCCGGGGGCAAGGTCCGCTAGTGGCTCTTTTGAGCCTGTCGACAGAGATAGAAAGCTCTGACCCGGATTGTAATGTCATTTGTATATAAGTGTTTATCTATGGTAATATGTGCCATGATCTAAATTTCTTTTTTGTATACTTATGAAGACAATTAAGTCCTCTTTCATATTAAAACTAAAGATGAAGCTTTCATGTTAACTAAAAGAAGATTCGAAGTGATGTTGGCACGAGGTCCTTCTGGGGCTAGTTCGACTTTTGGTGTAGGGGCAGGTTCGGCCACGACCAAACTTGCCAATGAATAAAAAGAATAACCGCGGTTAGAAATTTTATTTCTTGTCGTATCTAAATATATCCATAACGTAGATCTAGCTCTCCCGCCGCGATATGACCCTGGTAGTTGAAAACGGCGTAAAACCCCAATAAACTCAAACTCAAGATCTAGCTCTAACAGAAATGTAAAAAATTGACAAATTCAAAATCACAAGCCGAACTAGTCCCGGCCTCCTACTTGTTATGCAAAATGCCCCCTTTCTCACGATGATTTGACTGTTAAAGCAATGTTTTATCAATTTATACCTTCATTTGGAAGTCGTATACAGATTCCTTGAAGTTTATACAGTCTGAAAATTAAATATAGGGATTTATAGGTCTATACATACCTTGCCCTAATGCAAGGTTCCCACTGCCGATCTGATCACTCGATCAACTCGACCACCTAATTTTCCCGATCAAGCCCGCAAAAATGTATGTACACGAATTCTTCTCGATCTATAGTCGATCAAACTGGACCCCGCCCGAGCACTCCCGAGCATTTTACGATTGAAGCCCGACCACCTTTCCGATTTCTATACGATCACCCCGTCCTTAATTCGAGCCCTACACGATCAAGACCCGACCACCTCGATCTACACACGACCAGATCGAGCTTACGCTATTCTAGGTGTTCTGTATTAAAATCTTTCTGTAGTGTCTGTGAATATCACATATTCATAATAACTTCATAATATTGTCGGTTTAAACATATACATAATTTCAATGTGACGTAAATGTACTTTTAGCTATTGCCTCACACTTAATTTGATTAAATATAACGATAAATGCAATCTTTAAGGCATTAAATGCCATTATTGCAATCGCACGCGTTATGTCTCAGAGCGGGGAATCGCATGAAACACCATTTCCGATAGTTTTTAATATTTCTGATTATATAATCTGCGCAGGATCTCGTGCTGTTTGTACACTGTTATTACCACACGACCTAGTGTTCCCACTGCCGATCAGATTAACTCGACCAAGCGCTCGAATACAGATCGAGCTTAGTCGAGCGGTCGAGGTGATCGAAATTGATCTGCATCGCTCGGGCTTCCTACTCGAGTTTTTTGACATGTAAAAATAGTCGAGTGCCATCGAGTACAAAAATGATCGAGAAGCGATTGTGTATTTATCAGGTAGAAGATCGACCTTATCGAGAATCAATCGGGTTTGGAGATCACGTACGATTTGGTTGATAATCTGTATCCCGACCTGCACCGAACGTGCACTCGATTACATCGACTTGTACTCGAGTTATTTCCGACCACACCCCGATCAACTCGACCTCTGAATTATCTGTTCACTCGATCACATCGGCTGGAGAGGTCGGGTTTGATCGACTTAAGATCGAGAAGAAGTCATATGGTCGGGTTTGATCGAAGGTATTTAAGCGATCGAGTAGATCTAGTTGATCCGATGCCATAGAGCAGTTGGATGCACTCGATCACTTCGACTTGTACGAGTTATTCCCGAACACATTCCCGATTAACCCGACTTCTGCTCCATCTGTTCATCCAATCAAATCTGGGTAAAAGATATCGATTTGATCACACACAATCTCTGCATGAGAGATTGTCGATCAGCTCGATCTTCTTTACGATCGATACTCGAACAAATTCCCGACGTGTTTTCTACTCAATCGCTACGCGGATTTTTTTGACGTGTCAAAGCAATTTGGCAGGATTACCGATCGATGCAAACCAATTCGATCATCTCGACTAATTCCGATCACCCATGCCGAGTGACCTCGACCAGTACTCGATCGCTTGGTCGGGTTTGCTCGAGTTAATTTGATCGGCAGTGGGAACCTAGCATAAGGATGGGCCTAACTTGCCCCATGGATAGGGCAAGTTCGGCCACCACGATCAAAACTCTAAAAGTTGAAGTCCTCTTAATAGAAAAGAAAAATATGAAAATGGCAGACGCAGTTCGAAAGGCTATCGCTTGTCGAACTTGAATATATAAATCACGCCCAAATAACTTTCATATAATACAAAATATGAGCAATCGAAAATATGGGGCCGAACTAGCCCCGGTCTCCCCCTAGTACGTCGTGAAGTTGATCCCTTTACCATACGGCAATATGTTTGACTATTTCAATTTGAAAGGTTTGCAGACGAAACAAATGTGGACAAAAATAGGCTTTGTGAAATATATACAGAAGCCGAGAAAATATCTAGGCAATAGGAGAAAATGCTGGTTATCATCATTTCTTCCAATGACCTAACGGTCAGACGTCAAGGGGGTAGAACCGGCATCAATTTGATGCCTGATGGAAGCATTTATATAGAGGCAGATAATGGCAAATCCCGGTCATGTCTCTGCAGTGCTAAATGATTTTAAGGTTTACGAACTGAGAATGAAAACACCACTTTCTAGCCATTCGAAATGCATCAAATTACACACACTTGTAAATACACTTCACATATGCTGATTTACCAGGTCGGATTTCAAGATTATGCTTCAAGAAGAAAATAATTAACAAATATTTTTTACTCTATATTTATATGCAAGGGAGGTAATTTTGAACATTTTTGTCAAATATTTCCATCAATATGCATTTATTCAAAATTCTTACCCATACAAAATGGTTATATTTATATTTGGAATGGAAATGTAACATAGTTTAGGAATTACTGGCACTTTTCAAATTTCGCCTCTGGCTCTGCATTTCACTCTCAGTTCGTAAACCTTAAATTCTATCTAACATGCTAATAGACATTTACACACCGGAACCGAATACCGGTTGTGAAGCGCAGTTCGGAATAAATTTATCCATAGGTAAAAGTGCTTCGAAGTTAACCCTGAACATCTGCATATCCTCGGTGTTAATGCTAAACCTCGCATCTCTTTTTTGAAGATTTCATTGGGGAAGAAAAAAATTGTGATAGCTTTTTCGATACTGAATTTTTTTTCTTGAAAATCGACCATATTGTTCACATATAATGTGTCATTAATACTGATAAGTCAAAACGTTATCAAATATGCAAGAATTGTTACGTACATTTTAACTTCGAAAATCGTAAAATGAGGACATACGACGTTTTGCATTTACGCCTACGATGCATGTATGTATTTAACGCGCTCAACTAACGGACTTTGCTTTCGAAAAAAAAGGTGTTCCGATTCAATATTGGCGCACTATACATGGATTTGTGAATATTATATCGGACTTATTGTTTCGTGGTCCTTTCTCAATTACTGGTGCTGAACTCGGCAAAAGGGACGTATTTTCCCGAACAATGTAGTCCATCGGTTTTGTATAAAATCTCGTAACTACGGCTTCGATAAAGCTGAAGTTACGAGAATTTATAACAACACCGACGGTTTGTCAATACATAACGGTAAATCCGGTCTATTTTAAGAACAAATCCATTGCCATTAGAAAAGATGATCTTTAAGAAGAACACTCCAGTTTACTATTTCTTTTTCTAACAATAGAATTTATTTACATTTTTTTTCTTGAAAGTACATCTAATAACCAATTAAAAACGAAATAAAATATATGGTCATCGATCTCTTTTGAATTTTACAGTCCGTAATATGACATACCCCTACAGCAAAAATTGCACAATTTCTTACACCTGTCAAAGGTCACTTAAATACTAAAACATGCTGTATAATCATCGTCTAGTCCCAAAAAAGGGATTCAAGGTAACGTCTTACATTTAATTAGAACAGAAACCCTAAAAAATGTGCTGTTATAAACGCGTATATTTATTAAACAATATGCTCATGTGTTCAGTAAAATCAACGAAAATGAAGCGTTTTATATATAATTTGGATATTTTTAGAAATAATTCAAGTTCTACGTAATAGAATTTGACAGAACGCCCTAATTTTTATAAAGCGAAATGTTCTAGTAATAATTCAAGAAGAAAATGTTTAGGTCATCGCACTTATTAGCAAATTACAAAAAAAATTATGAGCTACACCTGAATAAAATGAGGCAAAAAAATGGTAAGTGCATACACATTTACAATGTCTTGCTTATAATCATCGATTTCAATCTTGAGAAAATCGGTTTTGTATAACCAATACGCTCTTACATTCGAAAATGGTAAATTGTAATGACATTATATACATTATCGATAATATGGTAGCAAAACATGCATGGTACGACAACTTGAATTTTCTACAATTATGACCAAGTGTTCCAAAAACTGGAGCAAATTCCTTTAAACTCACATTTAAACGCAAAATATCTATACCTTGTTACAGTGAAAAACGTCCCTCGCTTTGGCCAAGTTCACCACCAGTGTCAATCAAGCCCTGACTTTTTAAAGTGTATAATAGGAAATATTTGGAATAATACGGAAACATAGCAAGAAGATTCTTATAACCAGCAATTCATCTCTTAGTACCTATACTGTATGTGGTGAAGGACCTCTATGGATAAGGCGAGAAATCTCCCTAAAAGGCTCAAATGATAAAGTCAATTTTCAAAACATGCAAATTGATAATTATTTCGAGCTGCATTGTAAGATGTATACATCATATGAAATCATATGATTTCTAAATCATATGAAAACTGATTTTGTACAATCAAAACGATTCGACATGTGCAGATAACTCTTGGTTTCTGTACCTACCTTCAAAATTACTTTTTCTTACCCCACCAGTATTCTTTTAATGAGAATTATGTTTTGTATGGTTTTATTAGCAAGATTTTTTCTGTAAATGTAAGGACAAGTGGTGTTGAAGTTATAAACAGGTTTTCGTTTTGATCATCGAAACGAGTTTAAAGGCGACATCTTCCCGCCAAAAATATGGCAATTGGTATATGAGCACTATTTTTAGTATAAAAGTATGTTCCACCCCGTGACCAAGGAAATCCTTTTTACCAATGAAGCTTGTGGTCAAGTTACACAACATATGTCAATGGGAAGCTGGATCACGGGGGGGACGATGTTCGCCAGCCCAGGGAAGGTAGGTATTCCTCAGTTTTTGGCGGGAAAGTCCGCTTTTAAAGTTGTTTTAATGATGCACATGCGCAAATCAGACAAAACCGAGGCTGCCATATTATGTCAACACCATTTATCATTGTGTCTGTAGAAAATGAATTGCAAATAAAACAAAAAAAATCATTTTACCTCTACAAATACCGGTAGTGTAAGAAAATGAAACCATATCGTTGAGTACAAAAATCAAGAGTAATCTGCATCTATATGATTTTTAAACGACAAAAAATCGGTATTTATTTCACTTTTCTATATACCAAACCATAAAGCTTTTTATTCTCAATTTGTAAGTTTTGAAAATTGACCTATCGAACTGAGCCTTTTAGGGAGAGTTCTCACCTTATCCATAGAGGTCCTTTTAGCAAACGTGGTATATCAATGAACACGGTGTATAATCACGTGACTCAGAATTTCCGATAATCTTCAATATCTTTTTTAATACTTGACCAATTTTAATTCGGTTTGAAGCAGAGAAGGCGAGAAAATGCCAGGAATAAGCTGGACGTGTTGAGTTTTGAAAAATCAATTGATAAAAAAGTTTTTTGAAGATAAACCACTTTCTCTGCTTCAAACCTAATTTAAACCGGTCCTGTATTTACAAAATTATTGAAGATTTAATGGAAATATTGTATCACGTGATTATTCGTCGTAAATATCGAGAAGAAGTTTGTTTCTGTTGATATCGTTAAAATGACATTTCACAAATATTTTTTTCATAAATTCTACTTCTATTTTTATCTGAAAAAGCAAATTCTCTCATGGCAACTTTGAAAGTTTCAAGCCAAAATATTGAACCGTTTACGAGAAATATATATTTTGTCCTAAAATTTAGCAAACTGTTGTGGACAACAGTTCAGCTTTATATGAAATTTGTCATTTCTGTCTCAACTTTAAAGGTGTATTTTCACTTATAAATAACAACTTTTAAAAATTGATAGCATTTCTACGCATTAGAGTAACCAATTTTTGCATCAAGGCACTTTAAAAAAGCAAATTGGAACGTTAAGTCCCTTAAACCTATGTAGGCGAGCAGCTGGGGGCTCGGTTAGGGTTTTGTGGTAGCACAGGTATGAAAAACAACAGGAATCCATTGTTAGGTGCTCCAGTCGCCGCGATATGACCATATCAGTTGAAAACGGCGTAAACCCCCAAAAAACCAAACCATTAGTTTTGATTGATTGGAAACTATGTTCTACACACACATTCTTTTCAATCATCCATTTTGACGTCTGCATCATCTTTCAAATGGAAATAAGTCCGAATGTGTGCTGTTTAAGAAAGGGTTTTTGAATACGAAACATTCTTAAATTATGATGCCTTGCCTGTCGTAATTAGTTAGTTTTTAACAACAGCAATGTGTCGCACTGGTACGTATTGTGTTCCGATATTAACTCGGGACAACTTCCTCGGTAAGGTCCGCTAGTTGAGCGTCTTAATTAAACTTTGCATTATGCATATGTCCCATGTTAATCTGGGAGCACATTACCAACGGATGCATTCAGGGATTTCTCTTCGCTACCTATTGGAATGGTTGGAAGCCATCGGCAGCCATGGATAACCATCGGTGTTCCGAAGGATATGTTGTTGGTAGCCAAATATACAGCGAGTAGACAAGTAAGGCTCGTTGAATTACATTAAAGATGGTCCTTATCGCATTTAAGGCAGAATAGCCGTAATGTGGCAAATTTGAGATTTATAAAACATCGGATATTTTCGAGCGGTGTCTATACATGTCTGATCATACTAGGGCGCGGTCGTAAACATTCGACGTGGACCGAATAATTACAACGTCGCGCAAATCTCATAGGGGGTTGAGTACCTTAACTTGATCCGCCGTAGTACACTGCTATATACACTTAGAGGATTAACCCATTACCACAAAGTGACTCTTTTTGACTCCCAACAATAGACTGGGTATGGAAAAAAATGTGGAAAATGAAGAAATTGCTTGCGACAAGCAATTTCTTCATTTCCCACAATATTTTTCACACAAAATTATTAACAAAAATACTTTTTCATTCATTTTTAGTTGTCGTCTGTAACATATTTGAATTCGGACAAGTCGAATATTTGTCGTTTGGTAATGGGTTAAAATCACGACGCAGTTCACGACGTCACTAAATACGTAACGTTTTCTAAAAGAGTACTTTTGTAAAGGACCCTTGTGCTGTAGGAGACAAATGGAGACAGACGGTAACTCTTAGATACTTTTGCATGAAAATATACGAAGAAATAAGATAGCAAGAAATGAGATAATTCTATTACTTTAGCAGTGGAGTGATTAAGGCCCTCTCAGGCCTCTTGTTTAAAGAAAAAGAAGAATCACATTTTATTAAATAATTCAAGTACTGGTTGTATAGAGTCGTTAACACATCTTTATACAAATGGCAAGGTCAAGTGTCACACATACTATCAAACGCACACATACACTGGTGGGGAACTCGGCCAAAGCAAGGGACGTTTTTTTTTCGCGATCAACGTATTCCGTCGGTGTTGTTATAAAATCTCGTAACTAAGGCTTTATCGAAGCCGTAGTTACGAGATTTTATAACAACACCGACAGTTTGTCAATAAAAAAGGTAAACCTGGCCTGTTTTAGAACAACTTCATTGTCATTAGAAAAAAAAATCTATAAACACATTTAAACGCAAAATATCTATAACTTGTTGTAGCGAAAATTGTTTTAGTTCACCATCAGTGACACACCCTCACCTAAAAACACACATTCTCTCACACCCTCACATTTACAAACTTATAGTAGTGCTCTATACGTGGACCATGGTCTCGCCGTTGTTTAATTACTGAAAGCAAGAAATAACAGTTTGCTACACCGGATGTAACAACACTTATGGTAATTAATCACGTGACTAAGAATTTCAGAAAATCATCAGTAGTTTTGTTAAAGGCAGAATAGCTGTGAAAAAAAAAACTGACAAATGGTCACCAAAAAGGTTTACATTATCAAAACATAAGCAAAGAGGAGCAGAAAGACCGTATTTCAAGCGAGTAACCATGCACGATTTACCCACAACAAGCGTATACATGTTGATATTCTCACATTTGACGGCGCTCAGAAGATGTTTATATTCGACCGTGGCTATATATAGCATAACGGGTACCTGTCACAGCCGTGAAGAGTCGTATACAGTCGGTCGATCAGGTGATATACCCTCGGAAAGCATGCTTCACAAATTTGAATGGGTTCCCTTTATTTCATAAATGTGACTCGTCATGCTAAAACAGCCTAAAGTGAAGTCCATTCAATCAAATTTCGCAAAATGAACCAGACTCAACAGATGACAAGCATTCGTTGTATCTATCTGGAAAGTGTAAATATGCAAATATGAATAAACCATTCGAGAATCAGAAAATATCCTTTGAATCAAACGATTCGATCCTAGTCAGTCTGCGCAGTCAGTTCAGACTGACCAGGTTCGATATTTTTCACGCTTCCCATAAGGTCCATTTTTAAAAAAACATGACGGCTCAATAATTTGAAACATTTCGATTTGCACCGGATTCCAGTTCGTCCTTCCCTTATTAATAATGTTGAACCAATTCCAAGAACGACAAATATAATTGTTTACAATTGATATCGATTGAAAAAGGCAACATTATTGGTATTGAAAATGTGAAATATCTAAGAAATAGCATAGACAATATATAGGCAAAAGGAGAAACTGTAAACAATAAGCATTCATTCCTTTTGTCTCTGTGTTTCCTAAGCTTTTGAAAATAGGAGCGTCCAAATCAGGTTTTGTATGGGAAAGGGCTAACCTAAAATTGTAGTAAATTGTTGTACTTAACCAATTCCCATGCGACAATAAGTTGGACTATTCTAAAATCGAACAATTTTTCATGTATTCTGTGCTAAAATAGATTTTGAATATTCCCGTGGACAGGGGTATAGTTGCAATAATGTAACCGAAACCTTTTTTTTAATTTTGATCTGGGTTTCAATACCCATTATCAAGTTTGTAGCTACGGTGTCGCAGCTAGACAGGGATGAACCCAGATGGAGTAAGTTCATTTAAACCCCTGTCACTTAAATTTACTCAAGGTAGTCCATCCCAAATGAGATTCACGGGACGTCGGATTTTTGGGTGCAACATTGCTTACATTCATTACGTATCCAAATGTATAGAGCGACGTCGAAAACATATGCCGAACGTTTACGAATTCGCCCGAATAATTCTGACGTCAATTGAATCTCATCAGGGGTGAAGCACCTTTACCAATGACTAGGGTAGAATGGCATTTCAAATGAAACAATTATTGCACAGTGAATTTCATATAGATATGCAGGATCCAGTGGGTTGGGGTTCAATTTTTCAGTGGCAGATCAAGGAGGTTTGAGGGGGGAGGGGGTCAAATGAACCCTGATTGGATCACCCTTCCTTTAAGTAGAAGAAAGTGGACCTCCCTGAAGAAATCTTGGATCTGCCCGTGTGTCCACAATCGAAAATTGATTTGTGAACATTATCTGTGTAAGTTCTGTAACAAGTAAAAAATCCGGCCAAAATTGTTTTACACTATATACAATACTGCACCAATGTTAACTCTAAAAATCTTTATTTTCATCGGTGAAGTAGTAAGATCCTGGTCAAGTTCTATTTTCAGCCTGATCAGAACATAAAGTTTTGAGTTATGCATTTAACCCAAGGGCGGATCTACAGGGGGTCAGGGGGTCCATGGTTATTTTGATTCAAGTGAGCGATAAAGGACTATCATGGTCCAAGCAACATTAACCCTTAAATTATGATTAAATACCCGTGGCGGATCAAGAGGGAGTTAACACCCCTCTGTAGCCTGATCATTTCATCTTCATGCAGAATTCAGTCAAAATAGTGTAATACTATACTGAGTACATTTAATTCCGCAGAGGTACTTCGTTCGCTGATAGAATGGAAATAACAAGCAAAAGCTACGTAATGCGAATTCATTTTCGTTCATGTGTCAAATTCCATCAAATTCAAAACATGGAAGATGTTTTAAATACACATCGGAATAACTTTGATTATTTTAAATTGAGAAGGGTCATTCCAATTAATAACGTGTGTTCCCACCTTAAGCTTGAATTAAAGCCTGGCAGTTTCGCCGCGTAGAAAAAACTTTTATCGCAATGAAACCTCTAGTGGCATTTTATTCTGTTCTTGAATAACATACTTAGTTTTACACCGTTTTGGGTGGTGGGGTACGTGAAAACTCGCGTCTTTTCAGGCCATTCCAAGCTTATTCTATAGGGGACGTATGCGGACAGTAGTGTGTAACCAAGGTATGTGACCAAGCCATCGAGTCACTAGTCGTGATATTGTTGAATTACGCCGTCCTACGTGCCGAGAAATGCCCGAACCAAGAAGAACCAAGCAAACACTTTACAAAAACTTGGTTTCTCACATATTCAAGAAGAAGATTCATACTGATAGAATTGAGATTCTTTCGATAAAACTTGTTTTTATGGTGTCCCTATAGATAAACTTGATAAACGTGTTGAAATTTAACCCGAGTTTCACGTGCATCAATTTTACGGAACAAAAACGTGTTTAATGCATTGGCTACAGCGCCGTAAAACGTTTCAGATTTACTAACTTAAATCTTTTCTATTCACGTATCAAAACTTGCGGGAAATTTATTACACATATTTCCGTTTCTTATAACATCTTATAACAACTTGATTTAAGGCTTTGAAAACTCTGCGTTTTTAAATGTACTAAGTATAGGAAAACGAATTCCCCTGTCTGTATATTTGAACCCTCATCTCAGAAATCCAGGACACACCACTGAATACCCCCTGACTCCCCTATACGGGTAATCATTTTATGCACCAATTCCTGCACAGATAGTAGGGCTTCTGGAAAAAAGTCTACACTTTTTGCTTACATGTTCATGTGTAATTTATTGCAGAGTCCATCAGAAAAAAAGATGATTATGATTGTATTAGGTCCTATCCCTATTCAATCAGGCCATCTGGCTAAAGGCCATGGTGACCTTTTGCGACTGTTTTACGTCCGTAGTTGTGTGTCGTCCGTGGTGTGTTAACTTTAAAAACATTTTCAACATTTTCTTAAAAATCATGATTAGATGGATTTGAAGTGGAATTTGCAGGAAGTGTCCCCATGGGAAGGTGCTTCAGATTTGTACAAATCACGGATTTATAACCCCTTAGGGTCCCGTAAAGGACCTTAAAGGGATAGAGAGGGTACATATACAAGTATTTAAAAAAAATCTTCTCCTGAACCGGCTGTTAGATTGGATTCAAAATTGATATTTTAGAGCATTTAGGGAAATGACTACACAGTTTGTACCAGCCAAAAAAATAATCCATTGGGAAATGGCAGTGCTTGGAGAGGGGAGGGGCTGTTGGGGAGGTTCACGTTGTTAGTTAACTTTAAACATTCTTAACTTCTTTGGGACCATTGAACACGTTTCAACCAAACTTGGCAGGATGCAACCCTGTGGAAAGGTGCTTCATATTTTTTGGCATCATTGACTTATCACCCCTAGGGGTCCCATAAGGGGCCAACTAGTGTTTAAAAGGGTTCTTGGCCAGTTAATTTTTTATGTGTTTGGCCTCTCAAGAACCTATTAAAGGACTTTAATAGAACTTGGCAGGATATATCCCCAAAGGAATGTCCTCCAAATTTGTACAAGACATTAAGTTGCTGTCCACTTTTCTTTTTACTCTCTTCTTTCAATATACTTAATATATACTGAGTCAAAAAAGAAAGTGTGCATACGTCCAATACAAAGGATACATTTTTGATAGGCTTCGGTCAGATACCCCGAATGCAGGAATGACTAGACAAGATCGTTACATGACGTTGACGCCCTTACGTCAACGTTTCAAAATTACACCATTTATGGCCGTTCATTAAAATAAGCATATGTAAGCAACATTGGAAATTGACGAGGGCAGATAGACGGCTCATAAGAGATCTGAGACCATATGTTTGTCACATCATCATGAGGCCTAAATCTTACGTAACACCTGCATTAGCCACATCGTCATCGGCACGGGACGCGTGAAAATTAGTCATGAGTGTGGTTTAGGGCCGAACATCTCTTCCGCATGTGATTTGCAAAATGTAGGGCCAAATTAAAGAATTTGCAGGGTGTGGAATACGTCTTGCAAAATGAAAGCAATGAAATTCCAAACGATAAAATGAACCGTTATGTTCGATCAGTGAGACCACAGATGCTTGCCATTATTCATTGAAGACATGTCACAATAAAAATTGAAGCAGAAGTACAAGAATTGTGCATAATCTAATATCCTTACGTTCGTGAACAACTTCTGTGAATTCCGAAATTGACCCCTTTCTCAAATATCTTAAGAAAACACAAGAAAAAATCCATTTCACACAATTTAAAAAGACACCTACTTATAGGCAATTGAATTATCTTTAACTTGATACCAATATTATGGTATCAATATTCACAATTACGATAGAAATTCCGGCTATTCTCTGTGCACACGTTCTTTTTTGACTCAGCATAGTTAAGTAGCATTATACCTTATCTGTTAATCCGTGTTATTTCTGTCCTTAATGTATTTAGCTGACCGATAAGGCCTTCTAAGCCTCTTGTTTATTGTAATTCCCAACATTTACATAAGACTGTTTTTATTTTGCAGCCTGAATATACACTACCTGTTCACGGGTATGTTTAAAGACTTATTACAAGTTATAATAGCCTTGCTCTAAAATAAGGCTATGCATTCACCCTGTCCGACTGCAGTTCCATCTCTCCATCAGCATTTTACTGTTTGATATCTTTAATACTAATTGACAAGAGTTTGACCAAATTTTGTTTCCAATTAACATAAATTGACAAGATCTAGCTCGAAATTTTTTGCCACCGTTTTTACAAACATGTGTTTGAGATGAGCGGTCCCCTAAACTGTATTTATAGTTATCAGAGAAATTATACAAAGATGTAACACTGACTTGTTTATATGTCACTCAATTAACATTATGGTGTGCATTGTATGCAAAATTTGGTAATAATCAGTAGTACTCTAGGACAAAAAGTACATAATTATTCAACTCAGCGAAGACGGAATGATATTGAGTACATTTATATAAATGTGTTTGTGTTAGAATGACTTATAAATGTGTTAATTTCAGATGTTGCCAGACATATTGCCGGTCGGTATGGGTGATGGGGAGTAGTTTGGGTGATCGACCTTCATCTACATCGCTCGGACCTCCAATTCAAGTATTTTGACATGTCAAAAATTCTCGTGTGCGATCGAGTGGGAATTCATCTTGAAACGACTGTATATTGTTCGTTTAGAAGATGGATCTAATCGAGAGTCAGTCGTGTCTAAAGGTCAAGTGTAATCGGATTGATATTTTTACCCGGCCTGTCCCCAACCTGCATTCGGTCACCCCGACATGTATTCGATTCACCCTTTCAAAACGACTGTTGATGTTATGTTTTGATTGTCTAAAGATCCAGAACCCTAGGTTCCCATTGCCGACCAGATCAACTCGATCAAGCCAAATCAAGCGATCGAGTTTAGATCGATATCGATCGGCATTGAAAATCGGAAATTGTCTGGTAATCAAGTTTGATCTGAATCGCCACGGCTTCTTTCTCGGATTTCTTTAATTGTAAAAAAAACATTGGCGTGCGATGGAGTATAAAATCGACCCGGGAAGCGGATGTGTATTGGTCGGGTAGAAAATCGACCCGATCGGGAAATGATAGTGTCTGGAAATCGAGTGTGGTCGCGTTGATATCTTTCGCTCGACCAGCACCCAACCTAAACTAGACTACCTCGACTTGTATTCGAGTGAATCCAGTCACTATTTCAATTAACTCGTCCTCTGCTTCATCTGTCAACCCGATCAAATCGACTGTTGAAGTCGGGTTGATCCACTAGAGATCGAGAAAAAGTTGTTTGGTCGGGATTGGTCGGGGATTTGAAGCGTTCGAGTTGATTTGATCGGCAGTGATAACTATAATAAATTGGGTTTTGTGGGGTGAACTTAAGGTTAACAGACCCTAAAAAAATCTACACTTCAAGCCATAAGAAATGCATAAAATTGCACTCACTTGTAAAAACACTTCACATTAATTTGAATTACCGTGTCAGATTTCAAGATTATGCTTCAAGAAGAAAATAATTTACAAATATTACTTTACTCTATTTTCATATGCAAGGGAGGTAATTTTTAACATTTTTGTCAAATATTTTCAAAAGAATGCATTAACTCAAAATACTAAACCGTCCAAAATGCTTATGTTTGTTTTTGGAATGGAAATATAACACAGTTTAGGAATTATTTGCACTTTTCAGATTTCGCCTCTGGCTCTTTGGTGCTTTTGAGGGGTCGGAAAGCTTAATTCTAGCAACACTGCCGATCAGAACAACTAAGACGAGCTGATCGGGATGCAGATAAGGATGCAATTAAGTATCAAACAAGTACAAGTCGAGGAGATCGACCGTAGGTTTGGTGCAGGTCGTGTAAAATATATCACCTCCATCACTCTTAATCTCAAGACACGATTAATTCTTGATCAGATATATCTTCTACCCGATCAAAAATAGCTTCCCGATCGCCCTCGACTATTTTGAAATGCGAAAAAGAGGATGACACCTGAGCGGTGCAGATCCAGACACGATTGATTATCGATCAGCTAGATCTTTTACCCGACTGAAAATCGCTTCCCGATTTATTACTTACGTGATCTCCAACGAATACTTTGATATGCAAACAACCAAGTAAGAAGCCTGAGCGGTGCAGATCACGCTCGATAACCTCGACCAATTTTTGTTACCCATGTCGACCAAACTCGATAGGTAATCGATCATTTGGTCGGGTTTCATAGAGTTAAATTGATCGGTAGAGGGAACCAAGCATACGCCACAGAGTTGATGTGATTGGAAGTGGAGAACTAGCACCAAAACAGTCGAATACGGCTAGCCTTTTGAGGTTACAGAAACCTCAGATATCGAACAAAAGCTTATCATGCTAAAACAGAAAAGTTGCCATCCAAACTAGCAAAAAAGATGTAGGGATCTTAAAGGAGCATATCATTTAAATTTCATGTTTTTGAAGTATAACTTGGTACAAAGATTGGTTAGTATAATGCATAGAAATGTTATCAGATTTTTTTAAGTTATTTATTAGCGAAAACTTAAGCCTTTAAAGTTGAGACAGAAATGACAAATTTCATAAAAATATGTAATGTTGTCCACATCAATTTGTTTGATTTTAGCACAAAATATTTATCTCTCGTAAACAGTTCAATATTTTGGCTTGAAACTTTCAAAATTTTCATAAGAAAATTTGTTCTTTCAGAGATAAAATACAAGTAAAATTTACGAAAAAAAGGGGAAATGTCACTAAAAAAAGAAAAATAAAAGATCCCAAGTCAGTACAGAATGGGACAGATTTTCCTGTTGTTCCCAGTTAAGACATTTACCCGCAAAGAGATTCAAGAGTAGCTGATTCTAGCGTTGGTCAATACATTTTACCTTCCGCGTCTTACCGCGTCTGTCCGCGTCCATAGCACAACCGAAGCACTGCTTATCCCGTCCATTCCGCGGCCATTCCGCGTCTGTTCCACTGCCTCACCGCGTCTGTCAGCCGTGATTTGCCCGCGAGATTTTTTTGTTTGTGCAATTCAAAAAGAATTACCACGTCCAAAATAATTTCGATTTCATTCAGCGTCCTACCACGTCCATATCACTGCCATAGCACGGCCGTATCACTGCCGCATCGCGTCCAACAGCGTCCATTCCACGGGTGACTCATTTTAGCCGTGATACGGCCGCTGAACGGCCGTGGAATCGTATGTGACTGGGCCTTTATATAAACATCTATAGGAGAAATGATACAAAACCATATTGTATAACAGATAAAATTCTATGCAAAATAACAAAACACCATGAATAATCCGACCTGTGCACGGAAGGACATGGGCTCCACCCAGATCAGAAAACACCCATGTCCGAGTCCACCCGACCGGAAAATCCACAGATCATATGAATAAATCAAACATTACTGAAATAAAACAGATAAAATACCATATAGACAAGGATAACAATAAACCATGAATAAGCCGACGCGAGCACGGAAGGACATGGGCTTCTCCCATAATTCAGAGAACGCCCATGCCCGAGCCCATCCGACCTGAAAATCATATGCAAAAGAAAAATACAATGCACCCCGAATAATCCGACGTGAGCACGAATAGACATGGGCTCCTCCCACATCAGAGAACACCCATGTCTGAGTCCACTCGACCGGAAAATCCACAGATTATATAAGATATAACATGTTCAATATCACAGCTAAATCTTTTTAATAACTTTTTGATAAAGTTAAAAAATGATTCAGACCTTACAGTTTCAATTAATGTTTTCAAACTGTCGACGTTAAGGTTCCTGTTTCTTATGATGGCTGAGTCTACACAATCAACAAGTAGATGCTGAATAGTAAGTGCCTCGTTACAAGGAATACATTGAGGGTTTTCCTCTTTCCTCGTTCTTCAATAAGTACGAATGGGTCAAATGTGTGTGACTAATTCCTAGTCGTACCTAAAAACTCCTCGCGGCGGTCAGGTCGAAGACCTGGCAGCCGTTCACAAAGTGCAGGTTTTATGGAAGACAATTCATTTTTGTGATTTGCCTCGTCGCTCCAACAGTTCTGCTATACATTATGAATGAAATTATTAATTAAGTGTTTAAAATCGGCAAAAGGGGCTTTATCTAGTGACAATGCCCCCTTGGCAGCTTTGTCTGCCTCTTCGTTGCCACGTAGACCACAATGGCTTGGAAGCAAGCAAAAATACAATATCAGTATCTTCATCAAAAGAATAGATACGAGAGAGCTTTTTAAGAAGTTTCATAATAATAGAGTTGTCCGTTTTTTCGTGCTCGAACCCTTGCATACAGGACAATGAGTTTGTAAAAAATAATATAGCGACAATAGCCATTTTCAATGATGTGCTCTAGTGCAAGGTCAATAGTTCTGAGCTCTGCTGAGAAAATGGACGAGTTATCCGGCAAATGGTTCTGATATATAAGTCATCTAAAATGGCAGCAGAAGCAATTTTTTCTTCGTTTTTAGAACAGTCAGTTTAAATTTGCAAACGAAGCATGTGTTTTTCTTGTACAGCAAGGAATTTATTTTAAATACTAATTAAAAGAAACAGTTTCCGACCTTTTCGTTGAAGCAAGATCATAAATATAGGTGGGACTTTTCGACACCCACAAAGGTACGTTTGGAACTTTAAACTGATAATTGGCGATGTTTTAAATGCGCCCAACGAAATACGTAAACCTTGATTATGAATAGAATCAAGCCTGCGTAATTATGATTGACGGGCGGATCCGTAAACAACCTAACCTTAGTCTAATTTAGATTTCACAAGAGATCTATAAAGGCGTAATTAAACTTTTTTGTCTGCTCCCCAGTCCCTACTGGAGACGAAACGTAAACGACTTATAGCTTTCTTACATTTATTGCTCAAATATTCAATGTGCGAGATGAACAATAATTTAGAGGTCATTCATAATTCCATACTTCATGTTGTGTTATATACATACTCTCAAAAGAAAAGACTGAAACAACGTGTTCTTTCTCGATAAAAGCTTCTCGTTTAAAAGTCTCGAAGCGAACTTACTGATCGAGGGTGCTTCTTTGCTTACGAAAGCCACTTTGGGCCGACGTTATAAGTTTATTTTTCTCAAAAAAAATACGAGACGGTCATTGACCTTTCTTTCCATGGTTTTACAAACAAAACTTGTTAAGGCTATAGGCCGGTAATCACACTGGTATGAGTTAACGTGCCTGACACCGTACACAACGTAGTGGGACCGGAACCGTAACGTGGATGGGACCGCGAAAAACATGGCGGAAAGTGACAGTGTAACACCAGTGTGTACATTAAAACATAGCTAAGTAAGTTCATCGCGTCTATTTTTTAAGGAGACTGGTCTTACGGAGTGTGAGACATACTTGTTGATGTCTCCGTGCAAGTTGTTAGTCTTAAAGTTATTCCGTTTTCACCTTTAAATGAAAAAAGTTCTGTCCATGCCATTGATTTCTGACAAAAACTCTCGAGATTGGTCATAATTTTTTTCAAAATAGATGAAAGGCACGTTGTCATTTGCAAAGACCTTATCCTCTGGACACATAATAATGGTCAATCTGGTCATAATCTGCTAAAGTACGAATAAGGTCGGCAAAATTCTGTCAATTTTCTATTACAACGATCTCTGGTATCATTTTCACTACAACAATAACGAGTGTGTCCCCTTTTTATGCATTGTAGAAAACCTTTTCAGGCCATTTTTAAAATCGCTTTAAAACCAGTATGCTTACTTTAATGTAATCAAGTATTATCCTTACATTTTCAGATGCATATCTGTGACGTATGCGGGAAAGCGCTGGCTTCGAGGTCATCCCTTGCGAGGCACAAGAGTGCACTGCACTTGGAAAAGACAATATCGTGCGGAACTTGTGGGAAACTGTTCGGTGTAAGACAGGACCTACAACAACATGAGCGTGTGCACAGCAACGAAGGCACTCAGGTGTGCCAAACGTGTGGAAAATCGTATAAACACAAGCAGGGACTAATCCGCCATATGAAAGACCACAACAAGGAATCGGTGTATGTGTGCGAAGTGTGTACACAATCATTTAAAAGACCAGATCAGTTAGCAAGCCATAGAATGAAGCACCAACCTTCACAGAAATGTCAAAAAATGTCACAAACATATTCGTTACTTTGCCAAACATCTGAAGATGTGTGGGAGAGACAGAGAGAAGAAATTCGTATGTAGTGTTTGTGGCTGAAAGTTTCAAAGATCGGTGATTTTCCATGAATAATCACAAGAAAATTTGTTCAATTTATACAAATTTTCTTGTGATTAAACAGGGAAATTCTGTTGTAAAAACAAGCACCACATTAAACACACTTGTATTGTTCTTCTTGGTAATTTGAAGGATTATCTGCATGTTTACCAGGTTTGGGCACTGTAAAAACAATAGCTTCCCGCCACGACACTGGAAGTATTCCATTTTTCCAAACACTGTTAAAGATATCGAGTAAACACTGAAGGGATTGGTTCGGTAAATGCTTCGAGGACTGACAGTGGATATCATCACATCCAACAACAGTATCGTGGCATTTCTTTATGGCTGTTTTTAGCTCCTTAAGAGTAAATTATTTATCACAATGGCTGTATTTTTGGATTTAAAATTCAATTTAATTTTCTCTTTTTGTTCTTGATGTTTTTGAAATTCTGGCGAATAATTAGAAGATGATTTCTTGACAAAAGTATCTTCTAAAACATTTGCTTTGTCAGGCTTAGATTAAACGACGCCATGGTCATTAATTAAATGCCCAATATTGAAAGAGGAGGTCTTGCCATTAATATTCCGCACCATGTCCCGTTTTTTTTGACAGAAGATCTAGATTTGAATCTAGAAACATACTGTCTCCAAGATGTACGTTTACTGCGTTTAATAGTGCGCCCTGTTCTCGCACGTATTACTTTGAACCTTACAAGATTTTCCTTAGTCGGCGTTAGATCAAACTCTCTAAGAACAGACTTTTGATTTGTCATAGCCTTCTTGCATTCATCACCAAACCACGGCCCAAAATCAATGTGTGGGTCAATGATTCTGCATGTTCCTCTAGAAGTTCACATCCCCTCGAGCAAACTTGTCAGTCTGTTAACAATTACACACAAAGCATTCCCGGGTATGGAAACGTTCTTGAAATAATCTGGATGGGTAAAATTCTCCGCCGGTCCACTGAATTTTTCATCCCTGATATACTTACAAGTGTAAACTTTCTGTTATTAGGCTTCAATGTCTAATCTCTTTCCTTAAATTCCTAGATAGAAAACAAAAGAAATTTAAATCTTACACAATCAGTGACGATTTCTGGCTTATCATAACACTCATAATGTAATGTTGTACATTTATTTTAGGTCAGAAAACTACTGTTAACTGGTTGTTGATCGACTTCTATGTACCAGACCGTATTAAAAGGTCTCTATTCATATATGACTCGGCAATGAAACTAAGAATGGAGCAGCACCGTGCTTCAAATATTTTGGAATCTGAACAAGGCAAGCTGAATACCCTATCCACACCAGGCAAAAAAGTTCATTCTTCATTATCATTATCGTTCATACAACAATGTTTATTAGCTCACAAAGTGCTCAAGGTGAGCTATTGTGATCGCTTTTTGTCCGTCGTCCGTCTGTCTGTCCGTCTGTCTGTCAGTCCACAATTTGGTGTTTACACTCTAGCATCCACAAAAATTGGCCAATCTTGATCAAACTTGGTAAAGCAAGTATGGTCATAAGTTCTCGGATGAGTTCGATTATGGGCCAGATCGGACCAATAAGTGCGGAGTTATCTGCCCCTGAATCACGAAAAATGTTGTTTTTAACTTCGTTTACACTCTAGCATCTACAATTATTGCCAAATCAATACAAAACTTGGATATAATGTTGGAGACTCTAAGATCTCGGATGAGTTCGATTTTCAGTGTGATCTGACCAGAAAGATGAGAGTTATGTGCCCTTGAATTCGACAAAATTGCCATTTCCGACTGTTTCCGACCTTGTTTACACTCTAGAATCTATAATTATTTATCAATCAAGACAAAACTTGGACACAATGTTTGAGACTATAAGATCTCGGATGAGTTTTAATTTCAGTCTGATCTGACCAGAGAGACGAGAGTTATGTGCCCTTAAATTCGACAAAATTGCCATTTCCGGCTGTTTTCGACCTTGTTTACACTCTAGAATCTATAATTATATATCAATCAAGACAAAACTTGGACACAATGTTGGAGACTACAAGATCTCAGATGAGTTTTATTTTCAGTCAGATCTGGCTAGAAAGACGAGTTATGTGCCCTTGAATTCGACAAAATTGCCGTTTACGCATGTTTTCGACCTTGTTTACACTCTAGAATCTACAATTATATACCAATCAAGACAAAACTTGGACACAATGTTGGAGACCATAAGATCCCGGATGAGATCAATTTTCAGTCTGATCTGATCAGAAAGTCGAGAGTTATGTGCCCTTGAATTTGATAAAATTGTCGTTTTTAGCTCTTTTTGACTTTGTTTATACTCTAGAATCTAAAATTATTTATCAATCAAGACAAAACTTGGACACAATGTTGGGCACCGTAAGATCTCGAATGAGTTGGATTTTCACAACGTTATTGACTTTAACGTATACAACCCATCATTAGCACCAACGAGCCAGAGGTGAAATTTGAAAAGTGCCAGTTAATCCTAATATGTGTTATATTTTCATTCCAAATACAAACATAAGCATTTTGAACGGTTTAGAATTTTGAATTAATGCATAATTATGGAAATATTTGACAAAAATATTATAAATTACCTCCCTTGCATATGAATATAGAGTAAAAAGATATTGGTAAATTATTTTCTTCTTGAAGCATAACCTTGAAATCCGGCACAGTGAATCAACTTATTTGAAGTGTATTTACAAGTGAGTGTAATTTGATGCATGTAACATGGCTAGAAAGTGGAGTTTTTAATGATGGGTCATATACCTTAAGATCGTTTTCAGTCTTAAGGTCATAACCATTAATTGAATTGAACAAAAGTGTTGCTCATATCATTTTGGTTCAGGTGAGCGATATAGGACCATCATGGTCCTCTTGTTAATCCTTTATGATTAACATATTATTAACAGATTT
Organism: Fragum sueziense; assembly: GCA_963680895.1. Lineage (NCBI taxonomy): Eukaryota > Metazoa > Mollusca > Bivalvia > Cardiida > Cardiidae > Fragum > Fragum sueziense. The sequence continues at coordinate 2,368,222 of OY804608.1, forward strand.
TCCAGTTCTCTGAATTCATACCACATACATAGATAGATTGTTGACATTATCATAGCAAATGCATATAAATCTAATTGTCATCATTTATTTTTTTAGATTCAGTAGGATTTTTGGGAAATTTTCATTGCAGAAGTGGGGGGGGGGGCGTTATATCTTTAAAGTCTGGAAGATCATCCTCTCGAAAAAGGATAAACCAAGTAAATAAGAACCCAGAACTTAAATCATAAATGTGTAATACATGTAAAACTTTCACCAGAAATATGGATATCTACTAGAAATCCATTTCAAGTGTTCAGTTTTAAATGACGTCACACTTGGGCTGTGTCGAGTGTAAAGTTCGAAACAAAGGGCATGAAAATGAAGCAAACCAGTTTACTAACCTGCTCTAACAGTATATCTTAAGTCCAGAAGGCGCCAAGATTTCATCAATTGAAGATTTTTCCAAAATATGTTTTGTTTGTAAAGAAACTGTATTTAGGTTGAGACCCCTGTTAGGTCATTCTGACTGACTATCAAAGAAAAACAAAACCGGAAGTAACATCATGTATATCGTAATGGTGCAAAATCTACGAGCACCTGCAAACCATAGACTGGTTCCAGTATATTTTTTTACTGAAACCAGTCACAACTCACTTTTTGTTGTTGTTTTAAGTTAAGTGTGGACAGTCCAATATTGGAGACTGTTTGACATTGGGCACTTGAACAAGGGGCAATTTCTAATTTTATCGTAGACATAATTTAAAGGCTCTTAGTATCATCTTAAGAGAATGCACAGGGGGACCGAGCCCCTTGATACAAAGGGTCATTGTAATCCCCTCGGCGTCAATTGTGGGTCCATGTAATTTTTCCATCGGCCAGGTCCGCCCGTCCGTATGTCATTAATTTGGTGTTTACACTCTAGCATCTACAAATATAAGTCAATCTTGACCAAACTTTGCCAAAACATGTATGACCATAAGTGCTCGAATGAGGTTGATTTTAGGTCACATTGGACTAAAACATCTGGAGTTATCAGTACGCTGAGACATCAGGTTGAGACTCAAAAGTTCGTTAAAATCTACCTTCAGTTTCTCTAAATACACCATGGCTGTATTAAAGTTATCACTTACTACAAAACAAAATAGAATTTGCTTTCCTTAAGACATTTCTGTTAACCATTCAGCCAAAAGATCAGCCAGGATGACCTCTGGCAAATGCTGATTGTTTTTATGTTGCTTTCACTATAAATGGGGAATTTTAAACGGCATTTTCTGTATCCAAAGAAATTAATTGTAGATTTTCACCAACTTTTGAGTCTCAACCTGATGTCTAAGCTTACTTACAGGCATTCCTTAGTTCATGTACATTTAGTCATTGGTTGTCTATGCTTGCACCGTTTCCATTATGTCCTCCTGCTGAAAAGAAACCCTTATACTTGCAGCTCTTGGTCCTTTATGGCGATAGCTTATGATGGCAATCTGTTCTATTATCTTGTAAACAGTCAACCTGTTGAGAAAAATCTATTTCAAGCACTGAAATACCATAAGTGATGAAGAGGGGTCATTTTAGACTTGGAAAATTGGATTTAAAAGTAGAAAAAAATTAACCCTTACTTTGATTATCTCCGAATGCAAGAAATCTCTTAAGTTGAAACTTGTGTTTTTATGTGCTTTACTTCTGATAAAATATGTTGGTATTCAAAAATTTATACAAGAAAATGTGTTTCTACTTGTTTCCACAAACCAATTACCATCACCAAGTTTGTGGCTACGTTATCGAAGCAAAGAGCAACCAGGCCCTAGCGCAAGATAAAGATTTAATCATTAAATTTTAAAGACTGCGATCAATCTAATGTCAAAAGCTCTCAGATCAAGTGAAACTCAAACAGTATTGAATCGATACACGCAAACACCAACCAATACAAAAGCTCGTCCTTTGTATAAACAGTTTTAAATTGGAACCAGCTAGAAGAGGACAAGGCAGAGTGCTGCTGTAATATCCTCTCTAGGGCGCATGCCTGTGCAGTATTTGGATACACTGAGTTGCCCAGCGACAGAGTCTCCCTCTCGGTCTAGCCGTTATTATCCAGAGGAATGGAAAAACCAGTACGTCTGGCAGCGGGTCGACTGCAGTAGCTACCAGGATAATATTGAGTACAGCACTAACCTGCCTGTGGGGCTACGCTCCAGATTTTCTGTCGGGGTTCACTCCCTTTGCCTCGTCCAATCCAATGGTTAACCTCATATGAGACAATGGTGCTATTTGACCCCTAGCTGGAACTATTTGCCCATGGTTGGGGGACAGGTCATGGGTATCAGGGCATGTCCACGCGCCGGTGGGCCTGGCATACTGCATGTCTGGCGGCTGGCCTCCTCCAAGTTCCTTTTAATTCAGCCGCAAGGTTCCCATATTCCGTGTGTCACTGAGAGGAAGCACTACATAGGACTTGTTGGTGGAAGGCTATTGTACTGGCAGGAGTGGCTAAAGCACTCGTCTCTCTTTTCGCTGATAACTCAGCTATCCAGCGGTCCTAGCTGAAAGCAGGTGACAAGCATGCCACATACCTCGCTAGCACACTAGTCGCATCACTCACAATCATCTAATACAATGTAGAGGACATAAAGAACCAAAAAAAAAACGTCTAAAAATTTTAACTTGTCCTCGGCTAGACAAGCCAAAAAACAACAGGCAGATCTTACAACCGTTGTATCAAAGCCAGGATTGAATTCAGCAACGTACAGATACAGATACTTAGATTATGCTGAAGTGAATATCCATCAAATATCGTGTGGTCATCAAAAGTATGTCCTGTGGTGGTCAATATATCTGGTTGTTAAAGTTCAAACAAAGTAAAAACGGTAATTTTGTCAAATTCTAGGGCACATAACACTACTTTCCAATTTGATCAGACCGAAAATCGAGATATTGAAGTCGTCAACTTCATGTTCAATTTTCGCTTTGATTTGTCAATGAAGTAAGATGCAATAGTGAAAACAAGTTGAAAGCAGTTGAAAACCGCAATTTTATGAAGTGTAATGGAAAGAAATCATGACTTAATATCCTGTTCGTTAATACTGAAAATCAAAGTCATCCCTTATCTCATGATCCCCAACACCGTGTCAAAGTTTTGACTTGATTTGTTAAAAATTGTAGATACTAAAGTGTAAAAAAGCCGAAACAAGCTTGAATGCTACAATTTTGTAAAATTCAGGGCAAATAACCCCTGACTAAATTTCCCATAATACTGAAAATCAAACACCTCCGAGATCCTATGATCCACAACACTGTGTCCAAGTTTTGTTTTGATTAGTTAAAAATTCTAGAGGCTAAAGTGTAAGTCGAAACAAGGTTGAGAACTGTAAATTTGACAATTTCAGTGGCAGATACCTGACAATATTCTAATGCGATGAAAGCAGGTTCTATTTTATGCCTCTCCAGTCTTTCGGGTGAGACTTTAAACCGAGGTCCCGTCTCCATATGACCTTAGCAGTTGAGTGGGACGTAAAACTCCATCTAATCCACTAATCCGATGAGGCTGAAAATCGTATTCAGCTGCAGATGATTCGTTGCAGATATTTTAGCCTCGTCAAAAGTCAATAAATGTAGGCAGAAATTAAACTAATACTGTCAAGACAAATATTAATCTTTGATCTTCGTGAATCTCACAACATCCGTATTACGGACGCCGCTTTATAAAATTGTCGGGTTAAAATGACGACATTATAGCAAATAAAAGAAGGATTTGCTAATAAATTAACACGTTTTATTCATACTCGATGAACTCAAAACTATTTTTTGTGTTTTTCCATTAAAAACGTTGAAAAATAAAAAAAGGATACCGACCTTTAAAAATTAAGGATTTATTTTTTCACGCCATTTTTTAACAATCTGACACGAAGTAAAATTTTGTACAACAAGGGGTCCTTATCGGTCACCTGAATCATATGAGCAGAAAAACTTTGATAAACAGATAAGGTATAATTACAATATAATCCCTAAAAGTATATTGAAAGAAGGGATTAAACTAAAAGTGCAATCCAAAAGCCAGTTCACAAGAAGATCTTTTAATATGTACCCTATTTACCCAGTTAGTAGCCCTTTATTGAGTCCCACAGGGAGATAACTCCATGATTTGAACAGATATGAAGCAGTTTCTCATAAAGATGCTTCCTGTCAAGTTTAGTTGAAATTCGTCTTACGGTTCTTAAGAAGAAGTCGAAAATGTTAAAGTTTACTGATAACACCAACACACACCCCAGCACAGCCATTTCTAGACAGATTTGATTCCTCTTGTACAAACTTTGTAGTCCTTGCTTTAAAGACTGTAAATACCAAATGTGAATCAAATCCAACGACTGGTTCATGAGAAGAGGTTTTTTCAAAATGTGCTATATTTACCTCCAGTTTGGTCCCCTTAACCCTTTTCCAAACGGCAAAATATTAGGGTAATCCACTTCAAAAACTGCCACAATTGACAAAATGGATGTTATTGAAGATATGATTTGTGTAAAATATGACACAGAAAATATTGAGACAAAAGGAGAAACTGCTGGTTTTCAGCAGTTTCTTCATTTGCTTCAATGTTTTTCCAATCATTTTCTACTTTTGACGTCAAAACCATGTCTTGTTTGGGAAAGAGTTATGTGGTCCCCAGGGGAGATAACTCCATGATTTATACAAATCTGAAGCGAGTTCCCATGGGGATGCTTTTTTCCATGTTTGGTTAAAATATGTCTAATAGTTCTTAAGAATAAGTCTAAAATGTTAAAAGTTTACTGATAACGCGCGGTCATTTCTTGACCAATTTTTCTTTCCTTTGCACAAACTTTGTAGTCCTTGCCATATTTTCCCCCTTTTTGGCCCCTTATGGGTCCTTAAGGAAGATAACTCCATGATTAGTGTAAATCTGAAGCGGCTTCTCATGGGGATGCCTCCTGCCAAGTTTCATTGAAATGCGTCCAGTGGTTCTCAAGAAGAAGTCGAAAATGTTAAAAATCAACGCACGGCGGACGACGCACAACGCACGACGACGGACGAAACACAGTCGCAATAGTTCACCATGACCTTTGGTCAGGTGACCTAAAAATGGTTATATTTTGATCATCCTTTTTCTTCATATTGCAATTTTAATTGTAACTTTAATAATTCTGTGTTACATTTCCACGTCACTTTTTTGAAGGTTTTTGTTTGAAAACTTAATACTTGTGGCTTGTAGGCATTAATGTCATCTTTAAAATGATATGTAATTTACTGAGTCAAAAGAGAAAGCGTGCATTCTTCAATTGTGTATATCTTGTCACCCGCTGCACTTAAGTTTACCAAACTTCTACACGAAGTGGGTTAACCAAATATCTCGTGTTTTTGACATGGAAAGCAACATTGCGAGATGAAATTGCCAGACATATCACCATGAGGTAAAACACCTTTTTGCACGTTGTTTTTAAGTCTGTATTCAAAGCGTATAAAAGGTATATCAAAAGTAAAATTTCTATACACTTTGCAAGTAAAGGTGCTACGTTTTAGTAAACATGACAGATTGAACACGTTAATTTTGATAGTGTTTGGAACCGCCGTAAACTGTGCTTTTGCAGTTTAAATGTCATCGCAATGAAATAATGCGTTCGCAATCAGGTTTCCAAAATAAAGGTTATAATCTTTAATAAGCGTCTGTCCAATAAACCGGAAGAGGCGGAGATGGTGCAGTGGCGACGCGCTGGACTTGAAACACAGGGGTCTCTGGTTCGATCCCCTCTTCTCCAGTCTTTCGAATGAGGCTTTATACCGAGGACTCGTCTCCATATGACCTTAGCTGTTGACTGGGACGTAAAACAATCCAATAAATCGGATGTAGCAATGGCTAGACGAGATCATTACACAACAGTGACGTCAACGCATCAAAACCGCTTCACTTATGATTATTCAGTACAGCGTGCACAAGCAAACAACATTTGAAATAAACACAGGCAGAAGGTCCATAAGACATTTGGGGTTATACGCATGTCACTTTATTAAGACGTCAAAACCACGCGACGCCTGCATCAGGCATACAACCATCGGCATGGGATGCTTGACAACTAGTCCTCTGTGTAGTGTATGGTCAAATATTTTTTTCGTCCGAGTTTCGCTTACGTTAGGGACAAGTTAAACAATTTGCAAGGCGAAGGATATATTATACACGATACCATTAGACGCCATGTTCGATCACCGAGACCATTCATGGGAGACTTGTGACAATAAAAACTGAAGCATGTATCGCATGAAAATTGCATTATTTAATCTCCTCTCGTACATCATCAAGTTCTGTGAATTTTGAAAATGATCCCTAACTAAAATACCGCAAGAAAACACCGGAAATAAGCATATTCACACTATTCAAAAATGCACCTTTCTATCAGCAATTGAATTACATTTAATTTGACATCAATTTTATAATACCAATACTCAAAATTACCATACAAATTCCACTTATCTTCTGTGCGCACTTTCTTATTTCTACTTAGCATATCGTCGGTGTAAATGCAAAACCTCGTATGTCCATTCTTGCAATTTTTAAAGTGAAATTTTGTGTGTCCAGTGAAGACAATTCCTGAATGTTTTGAGATATTTCTACAAGACTACTAATCTATATTAATGACACAGTTGTGAACAATATGTCAAAATTTCAAGTAAAATCTTTCAGTTTGGAAAAAGATATCACACTTTCTTCCTTCCCCTTTGAACATTTCCAAAAACAAGATACGAGGTTTTGCATTTACAACGACGATATATAGTGCAATTTCAACGGATTCGTGAACTATAACCAAACCATATACAGAGGCGACAAATTTGTTTTAACACTAAGTAATTGTACACAAATTTGGGTAAGGATTGCAATTAACGAGTTCGTCCAGTCATGGGCAAATGCACTAGCAATGTGGACTTACGCACACTCAGGAAATATCTTACTAATTGAATTGCAACTCTTTGACCGCGACGTTTACATACCTGAGGCGCGTTCTTTAGAGCGATATTTTTTAAGATTTCTTAAGATGTTTTGATACAGCGTCTTGAGACCGAGATTATAAGCGAGGTGTTCCGAATGTTCCATACTTGATACAAATGACGTCATCATAACGTCATTTGTATGAAGTATGGAGCATTCAGATCTCCGCGGTTTTTGAATCATGGAGCATTCGGAACAAATCAGTCAATTCTCTCCCATTTAGGTTCGACAGAATTTACCGAGGGGTTCCGAAATAAGTATAGAGTAATGGCGGCTCGCAGTGATCGTCTTAAAAATCTTGCTCAAAAGAGCGCTTTATCCTAAAACATCTTAAGAAATATCAAAATATCACAAGAAATATCGCGCTAAAGAACGCGGCTCTGGTTTACCTTTTCAATTAGACCAGTCTGTCCACGTTTTGTGGTTTATTTATACTTGCTTTTGAAATCAAAACGCATTTTGATAATTAAGCACAATACTTAATCGCATGTCATGCAAGTATTGTGGGAAATGCATCAGAAAAAAGTAGTTCCGTCACGTGGATGAACACATGCAAGGGTCTAGTGACCATGATCAAGTGTTGATTTGGAATCATTCACGTGCGAAATAAAACCATTTTATTTCCTTCATTGTTATGATACAGATTCCACAAGGACTTAAAGGTGCTCTTTCGCACATTTTCCTAAAAAAAATCAAGTTTAAAACCGTTTGGTGGTCTTTCGTAGGGTCATTTATAATATTTTGAAAACAATACACCCTTCAAGCTCAACTGTATCACATTTCAATGAAATTATCCTTTATAACGAAATGCCGAAGGGAATTTTTTCACAAATTACCGCTATTTATAAAAAAAGTAATTCGCGGGGCTTTGATGATGTCATCCTAGGACACACCCAATGCGTCTTCACACGTGACTACTATTGATGTATCGATCAGTGTTTTGGCAGCATGATTCCTGTCAGCTTCGATTATGCCTATCCATTCTTCTTCCCATCGCTCTGTTTGATCCCCGATAAAGATATGGTTGGATCTAAATCTCCCATCGTTTGGATTTTGATTTCTTCTTCAGTTCGTGCAAGATCAAGTGGTACATGGATTAAACACAATATATTCTGTATATGTAGTGACGTAATTACTAAGAAAATTTAGGTACATAGGTATAGCGGTCAGTTTACTGTTTTTGGCACCCGAGTTCGAACCCAGATACATGTGTATCTGCAGATTTCTTTTTATACTTTTTTACTTTGTCACCAATAGCTATTAGCTATGAAATTCCATTTGTTATGTTGACGGCAGCTTGCATTTTGTGTAAAAAACAAGTAAGTACGTTAAAGGACAAATTACAAAATAAAAGGAAAAAGAGGAAAAGAATCGCCGAGACCTAGGATCGAACTCGGATCTCCGGTACAGAAGTCATACCGCTCATCACTTTCACCGTTTCTACGTCACTACTTTTTAAGACTTTTATGGTGTTTTAAACAATAATTCTCTGTTTACATCTGTGCAAAATGTAAAAAGTGATTAAAATAGATTTAACAAGAGCTGTCACTGTAAGATGACAATGCCCCCGACACCGCTTTGATTTTAAATTATGGCCAATCTATGTTCAAGGTCAAGGTCATCCAGGGGTCAAGGTCACCAAAGTATGTGCCTATAGAAAGGTAATGTACCAAGGAATGTTGTGGTAAAGTATGAAGCGAATATGTTAAGTAATAAGGAAGTTATGGCCAATGTTAAAGTTTTTGGACGGAATGACGGACGGACAGACAGACAGACAGATGGACGGACAGACGGACGGACGGACGGACAAGTCAAATTTATGATGCCTCCCTATCGGGGGGCATAAAAACGTGACAAACGTTTTTCGTTTTTTTTTTCTACAGATTATCCTTGATTCCTGCAATTACTTACCTACTTTCGATTCGTTGTTTGTCTGAACCGCCTTCTGTAACTATTCCAAAGGTGGCCATTATCTATAAAAGTTCTGCATTTCATTCCCTTTTTTTTTCTTTTTTTTTTGCAATTTGGCCATGCACGTTGCTGTAGCTTTAATGGGTGGTCTTGTTCGGTAGAAATTGACAGCAATACTAGGCGTATTCGACTGAACCGTTTGTTGCCTAATTGTTTTTCGTTACTGAACTATTTTCATTCGACTGACAGAATGACGTCATAAAATTAAGTAATTTCTTAACGAAAAAAATTCCGCGTTAAGTATGTCACGTGACAAAACAAGTAGATAAATCTATTAATAATGTAGGTAAAATGCATTTCAACATGTACTTATTGCAATTTTATGCGCAAATTTGATTAAATATTGATAGAATTAAAAGGATATTTAAAGATAAAAACAAGAAAGATTGTGTTTCATTTACGGATGTACACGATGAGGTTTCATCGGGTGTTTCCGTTACCGAACAGTAACGGGAAATGCCGACGATGCACATATATCAAAATGGCGACATTCTCGTTAACTAATTCCGTATTTTGTATTCGACTGAACGAAAATCGTTGATTAATGGTGATGGTCTGCGCAGTAGGGCGGAGCTAAGCGTTACTTAACGATTGCAGTCGAATACGCCTACTGTCAGCGTTAAAATTGGGGTCAGTGTTTAGCGGATAACATAAAGTAGGTCAACATAGAAGCGGACACATCGGTCCGGTCTTGTGTCACTCAAATAAAAAAAAATATCGTTGTCTTTTTCATCCGAAAAGGCCTTCGTTACTTGTTTTAGGGTTAAGTCGAAGCATGTTTCTTTCCAACAGTCTCATATCAATGGGCCTAATGTGCAGTTCGCTTCTTGATTTTTTTAAATTGTTTGTAGTTCATTTTTATTCTCGACACAAGCCACGTGGCGAGATAGATTTATTATGCTCCCCGAAAAAATTTCGGGGGAGCATATAGTCGCCATGTTGTCCTTCCGTCCGTCCGTCCGTCTGTCCGTCCGTCCGTCCTTCCGTCCGTCCGTCCACAGCCAGATCTCAGCAACCCTTGGACCAAATTCAATGAAACTTCACATGTGAACTCCCTGGGTCAATACCTAGAGACCTTTTTCTCCGTTTTTAAATTTGAGGCTGCGTCACGGAAAAAGGGGCCTTAATGTAAAAATTAGTTTTTCTCTAATTTCTCTTCATCTAATGGGCAGAATTTAATGAAATTTTGTACTTGTGTGACAAATAAGCTGTTCTAGACCATATTCTACAAATAATGTGTGTACAAAAAATCTGTCATGGGAAAAGGGGCCTTAATGTATGATAGTTTTTTTGTGTGTGACAAGCACTTATTCTGGGAGCATAATCCGTCTATGACGGCTCTTGTTCTAACAGTTATCGACATGACGATGGTATATCATAACTTTCTTGCACAATGCCCTTCTTCCTTATGAGACCTACCTACAAATGATTCCTCCGTGCATACATTATCTACGCCCGTAGGGTCGTAATACAGTTACTGCCCTTGTCGTCCGTGCGTCTGTCTGTCCGCCAGCAATTTCCTCTGTGCGCTAATCTTCCTACAGTTTTGATCTGAATTTGATCAAATTCACTACCATGAATCTCCATTGTGTTTAGGTCTGGACATTGCTTAGGGAATTAAGACAACTCGTTTCGTTTCTTGAATTTAAAAAATGACCGTTTTCTTGTGTCTCAACTTCAACCCGGTTACATTCATAATCCGAGTTTTCTCTGATGAAATTCGCTTTCTCGTGTTGATGTCGCTCATGTGAATGAGCGACATCAACAAATCAAAGAGCGAATTCATCAGAGAAAACTCGGATTATTTCAATGATTGAACCATTCTATCAATAAAACATCAAAATCTCGTTAGCATCAAGTAAATTGTAATCAAAAAAAGTATTCAAATGAAAGGATTTCTGTTCATTGCATTATTACAGAAAATAATGAAAAAGTCGAGAAAATACGCAGTATCAACTCGAATTTAATCAAACTTGCCACAATGAATTCTTATGGTGTCTAGATGCGCAAACTGCCTACGAAATTTAAAAGAATTTGTTTTTGAATTGTCTGCCTTTGAATTAGAATAATAATGCCAATTTTCTCGTGTGCGTAACTCGTCCTACAGTTTCAACCTAAAAGCAATCAAACTTGCCGCCGCAATGAATTTCCATGGTGTCTAGTGCACATTGCTGACGGAATTTAGATAATGTTTTTCGTTCTTGAATTATATGCCTATGAATTCAAATAAAAATGTCTATTTTCTCGAGTCGGCAATTCCTACAGTTTCAACAAATTGTTAACAAACTTACAGCAATGAATCTGTATAGAGTATGAATATGCAAACTGTTTACAAAATTTAGATACGTGTAACTCGTTTTACATTTGAATAATCCGCCCTTAAAATGAAGAAAATGGCCAATGTTACTGACAAGCCATTCTATGGCGTATATGCGCCGCTTTGCGAAGCTCTTTTTGAGACATGTTTTGGACAAAATTGGTTCGAGGAACGCCCCTTGGTTGAAACAAAATCTGTATTCGGGATTGCAACAAAGTCTGTGTTCCTTTGTGCTTAAATAATGGGCAAGTTAAAAAAAATGTGACCATTCACATTTTACATGCCACGGCTCTTACAGAGAAACATTCAACCCAATCAAAGCTAAAAAGATGTGTTATTGTGTCTATATACTGGGTACCAAGTTTAAAGAAAATCGCTTCACAAATAAAAAAGATATGTCATTAAAACATGTCAAAAATGTCAGGAGTGAAAAGTTTTTGTGTGACACTTAACACTTGTACCAAGTTTCTAAGCTATGGTAAATAAAAGACAGCGACAGGATACTACAATAAGCACGTGTAATTCATAAAACAACATGTGCATCATCATCTTAAAATTACCTTTTCATCTTATCTTCACTGGTTTAGGATGTGGAGCCTGTTTTATACAATACCCCTCTGAATTTTTTGTCAGGAGTGAAACTTTTATGTATCAAAATATGTTCTCATTTTTGTTTATTCAGCCAGAAATCTACCACTCAATTTTTTTTAGAAAGCCATCAACCTTGTGGGCATTCTGCACTCTACTATTCAGTGATTCGTGGCTTACATTTTCTCATATTGTGCAATATATATGCTGTCAGGAGTGAAACGCTTTTTTGGTGTCATTTTGCAAGATTGTGCACACAATTCTAGCTAAAAAGTAGTGAACATGAATTTAAAATATAATTTGGACACTGCTTAACCATATGGAATAGATTGTAGCCACCCTAATTAAGAAATCTGGATGATATTCTGTAAGATTAGCCGTTATTCTTAACATTTAAATGTGACACTTTGGTCACATTTTTTAAACCTGCCCTAATGTACCATATATTGCTGAAGAGTATTCCAAAGTTTTGGCGTCTGTTTTTCACCATGCCTATGCTAAACGCACCCTAAGCTGATGATGACTTTCTGTAAAGATCTGTCCCGCACATGGTAGCCAGTTTTGAAAACCACAATATCAACTCTGCGCATGCATTTACATGCGATTGTTTGTGAAAGTTAATTCATCTACTCACTGACATGATTAGGAAGATTGACTTAAACATACCCTGTACACCCCCTTAAACAGGGGACCTCTATAGTATGATTTTGGGCGTGATTGTGACTGATTTACTTAAGGACAGAACCTCCAGTTGTTACTGCGCAACTTACTGCGCATATCCTAAATAACGAAATAAAGCTGTTTCAGTAATTGACCCTTTTAGCAAATGTATTTTTTACATTTAGTTAATGTTTGGTTGATAAATGACAGGGCCCCTTTTCGGTTATTTCAAATTTCTCTGTTTGGTCAATTAAAGTGTAATAGTACTCGGATGGTACATTTTGCTTTCTTTTACGCGTTCAACATGTGGCGTTAGCGATAGGAAACGGAGCAACAAAAACAAAGTGGTGTCTTTATGAGCTAGTCCGCTTCAGATGGACACAACATATGACACTTTTTATTATCTAAAGCTGGTAATAAGGAAGAAAATAGATAAAAATAGTAAAACAATTTCGGACAGAGCTGCAAAAAGTAAACCAAATTTTACTTACAACTAAGAAAAACGCTTGGTTTGATATATTTTTCTTTGTTTGTTTTTGCAGGTATGACCAAGCACTATGTCTATACCAAAAAAGAAAAAAAATCTTACCGCTGGAATATTTTTTATTATCAGAAACGTTGCGAAAAGAGATTATTTTCAGCTACTTTTGAAAGAATGTTTTACTAAAAATTTCAAAATCATCACTAAATTTTCCCAAATTGATACTCATTTAGACAGAATGAAATATATTGAACACAATAAAGCCTCATTTATGTAATCCTAGTCATTTCGAACACCTTTTTTGTGGGTATTTAAGTGACACCTCATTTTTGCAATTTTAGACAAGAGTAGTCTCCCTTGAAATCCAATAACTTTTCAATTCGCTTGGTGACCTATAGTTTTTTAGTCATTTTTTTACTTCTCATATATTTAAATATCAGTACAGAAAAAATAAAAAAAATCTTACCGTAGGAAATTAATGGAGGATCTGTCCTTAAGTGAATTGTTTAGGACATGTAATCAGACAAAAACATATTCTGCCGAATATACGCACATACACATTGGGGAGATTCTCGAGCAATCCCTTTAATACGTTTTCCGCCTCCATGTAGGGGACGGATAGATCTGCTAGGAGTCCTTTTATAAAGTTTTTCCCCATCCCGGGGGCAGCTTGGAAGGATATGCATCCTGAACGATAAATATATAACAGCTATATGCTTAGTATTTAAATCAGTCAGTGAATTGTCCATACCCCGATTGGGTTATCTTTCTTTAAGTATTGTCCGGTCCTGCAATCGGCTGTCAGAAAAGGCTTGATATAGCATTGACGCAAAAGAAAAAAACACTTAAGGTTTACGAACTGAGAATGAAATACAGAGCCAGAGGCGGAATTTGAAAAGTGCCAGTAATTCCTAAACTGTGTTGCATTTCTATTCCAAATACAAACAAAGGCATTTTGTATGGTTTAGAATTGTGAATTAATGCAAGCTTATTGAAATATTTGACAAAAATGCCCAAAATTATCTCCCTTGCATATGAATATAGAGTAAAATAATATTTGTAAATTATTTTCTTCCTGAAGCATAATCTTGAAATCTTGCACGGTGAATCAACTTATGTGAAGTGTGTTTACAAGTGTGTGTAATTTGATGCATTTCGTATGGCTAGAAAGTGGTGTTCTCATTCTCAGTTTGTAAACCTTAAAGAAAGAGCGGATTGACATGGCATGGCAACTATATGCTCCCCCGTAAAGATTATTCAGGGAACATTAAAATAGGCTACTACTATTTCAATTAGCAGCTGTAGACGAAAAAAGGATGCTGTTAAAGAAAGGGGTCCATTTACAATGTACATTATCTTGTCATCAGCATTTCCTTCGTTTGTCTCCCCAAGACAATTATTTTGGGGATGATAAAACCACGTCTTATTTGGGAGAAAGGTTGTCACCCACCAATGGGTTTGAAATAGTTAACCAAAGTGGGCGTGTTGTGGTAGTACTGGTTGGAGAAACAACAGGAATCCATGGGTAGGTGATCCAGCCGCCGCGATATGACCCTGTCAGTTGAAAACGGCGCAAACCCCCAATAAACTCAAATCCTACTGTGTGTTCATTTACTCTGTGTCCACTTAATGCCTGTTCCTTTGTCAGTGAGCAAATGTCGACCCGAGAACCCTGTATGTATTTCATAACTTTACCAATGTTTGAATCGTACGTATAAAGACTCCGTAAATGGTATGTCCGACCACAAGTCTTGTACATCACGTTAGGGCTTGTTCTGGAGCCCGATGAATGTCAGCGTCAGATAGAGAAATATTTGTTCCACAAAGCGTTTTGGAATAGTGTCACATATTTCTATGCAGTATGGAACCATTTTGTACTTGACGAACTTTGCTGACGGAACATCGCGAGAGCATATCAGAGATATCCTACAAGATTACGCACGCTTTCAATGGATTGAGTCCAAAGGGGGAGAAACTGAGGTACGCTTGATTTGGCTTTCTTCTTTTCCAAGACAAAATTCTGGAATGTTTTATACAGTGAATCTTCTTCTTCCATGTAAGAACCGGGTCAGGTCTTCTGACGTTATTGGTTTTTATGTTAACTGTGTCCCGAGAATAAAACAACAAGCCCCACGGAAATCTCTATTTACAGGTTAAAACCAGGATTTAAAACTATATACAGTTTGTTGTCTTCTACGGGAATACCTCTGGAGAGCTGGATGTCAGGCTGTGCCTGAACGATTCCAGTGATCTCGCAGATGTTATGCTGACCGGAAGGGTGTTCCAATCCCTGACCGTCCTCGGGAAGTAGGAGTCTCTGTATGCTGGGTGGTTGGTTCTTTCTTGTTGACCTCGAGTACGGGTGTCACCGGCTTGGAGGTAGGTATTTCGGTCTTTGTCTACTAGGCCATGGGCAACTCGGTACATCATTGTTAGTCGAATGTTTTTGTGACGTTCAGCGAGGCTGTCCCATTGGAGGTCCCGAACCATTTTAGTAACACATCCAGGAGTGTGGTCCGTGTAGTTGTTGAAGACATTACGGGCCGCCCGTCGTTGCACTTGTTCCAAAGAAGTGGTGTGACTTTTTGCTGGTAGGGTCCCAGACTGAACATGCATATTCCATGGCCGGTCGCACTAGTGTGGTGTAGGTAGCCTTCTTGACTGGAATAGTGCAGTCTCTTAGGTTACATCTCAGGAAGCCAACTGTTCTGTGCCCCTTGCCTGCAACGCTTTGGATATGGGTGTCCTAGGTCAGGTTGTGGAGATGGTGACACGCCTAAGTACTTGCTGGATTCTATCGTATCCAAGACATGTCCATGAAGCTTGTAAGTGGATATTATGACCTTCTTGCGTTTTGGTGGGATGTGGATGACGGAGCCTTTGGCAGGGTGTAAGCTCATCTGCCATGTCCTCTCCCAGTTTTCAAGAGCAATAAGGTCCTCTTGTAGTTGTGCTGCATCTCCTGGGCATGTAATTGGCTTGTACAGTAGGCTACCGTCGGCAAAAAGTCTGGTGTCTAAGTGTTTTGTCCAATCCGGCATGTTGTTGATGTACAAGAGAAACAGAAGTGGTCCAAGCACTGTGCCCTGAGGGACGCCTGACAGTATGTCTGCTTGGCTTGAGCGGCTACCTTCTAGAACCACTTGCAGATGGATGGACATGACTAAAACAATATGCTCATGATCTCTCGATATGAGGGGCACAAAAAGGCTAAAAAAAGTACCTGTGGAAATGCAGGCAATGATTCCGTGGTATGGGATGGGTTGATTAAGTAAGGAGGCTGTCTCATTTGCTGTTCGAGATTACGCTCCGCCTCTAGTATGTTATTCTGGGTATTGAGGGAGTGGTCCACTTGTTTGGGTCGCATCTCTACTGGCAGGGTTGGTCGCGATGGCAAGGCAGGCGGCTCATCTGTATCATGAAAATTGAATACAGGCATTAATCAAACAATGCGGACATTTGAACAAAGAACAAATGCTATATAAGAAAGTTAAAAGTTTGTGCCCTTGTGCAGAGGTCATTATAATTTTACTACTAATAAACATTTGAAGTGCCAAGTTAAATTGTGTGTGTCATAAACTGTGCACAAAGAGTTTAGCACACTTGGAAAATGTCCTTTCTTAGTCAAAAACTATTCCAAAATCCATAGAAATAAAACTCTAACGTGTTTGAAAATTCAATTTTCTTGCGGAAAAAAAAAATTCTTCAAGGAATTTGTGCTGATCTTATAGAGCATGTTTGCCTTCTTTCGGGTGACCCCGTTTCCCCCCATCACTTTCCGAACAAAATGAGCCTGAAAATAGACTAGAGGCTAAAACCTGATTGTCAGGGTCAAAATGTAAAAATTGTTCGTCGAACATGTAACATCTTTATAGAGTATTCTAGGCACGATATAGTCCAAACATCGCTTTGTTGCAGAAATGTTTGAGTCAAAAGACGAAATTGCTGAATATCAGTAAGACCCATTTATCTCACTGCACTGCCTTCCCAAATAACTTCTACCATGAACGCAAAACCTTTTTTGTTTGGAAAAGGATGAAATATATCTTTTCGAAAACCAGGTAAAAGGTTCCTCGAACTTATCTTTATATTCATATTACATAATAACACAGCCTTTTCATCGGTAAATGTTTTCTTTTCCGAGGCCACGCAGGGAGAAAGGATAGACATTACATTATACTCTTTACATTATGTACGCGTCTGAATTTAGAAAAGATAATAAAAGTTAAAGGACCGGTCAAGTATAGTTCCGTGTCCACATCACAGATATATCACCTCCAAGTATTGTGAAAATCTTGTGGACGTTGTAACCATTGGTCATTTTAGCCGTGCTTTGGCCGATGGATAATCTACTGGCCAAACACTGCCATGTCACGTTTTCAAAGTATAGTGCGACAGGATAATGCGTCCATGCCAAAGAATGTCAATACCACTTCCTTATCGCTGGTCAACGTTGTCCGAAATGCAAACAATTTTATGCTCCAATCACCGATCTATAAACTCGATCAATCCATATAAAGCAATCGAGTACAGATCGAGTTTGATTAAGTGTTTTGGGATCACCTGTGGCGTTTGGATGTCTGGGCGGCGTCCAATTCTTTGTCTGGAGCATAATTCTGTCACATTAAGTCCGATTGACTTTAAACTTGGCAGTTATAATAATATTCTCATCATTACGGATTGAAGTGCATAGGAACCATATTTCTATCTGGCCTATTGTTTAAGTTATTGTCCTTTGCTGTTTTTCATAAGCAGTGTAACAAGCGTATTTTGTGACTGTTTGACGCCTTGTTTTCCCTATGATTACCTCTGTTTTGTAAGCTCAGACATACACTAAATGGAACCTCTCAAAAAGCGTTCCAACTTCATCTTGAAGATTTGTTCTACAGCCTCTGTGACTGCCTTTATCTTACCTTTTCTGTCTCATCATTTTTCGAAGCTTGCAGGATAACTTCAGTCATGTGGAGCGATTGTAGTACTAAAATATATATAATTACCAGTCTCCTTACTGTACTTAAGTTCTAGATACCTAGCAGGAATTAAGTTAATTAATACCCTCACAAAATCCAGACTGATTATTTCGTTCTCACATGTAAATGAGACCATTGCTGAAAAGAAAGAATAACTGCTTAGAATACACAATTGTGGTTTACACATGAAAATCAATTATGCAACAAGTAGCATAGCCATACAAGAAAAAAGAAAGAAGACCAAATTATTTAATAAAATGATTTTCTTTAGAGTATAATGATGATGTTATGACAGACTGCTACACACAAAATTTCAAAGCTAGTTTGTTACTGATAATACTGAATATTGAAGATCGTCCTCTATCTCCGAATCTATTAGGGAGATGTAAACATTCGGCGTTGGAACGTTCAACAGTAAAGTTCCGCTTTTACGTGGCCGAATTGTACTCGATTCACTTGACCGAAGCGACTGCATAAGACATGATCTACAGATGAAGAAAGTATTCGTGCATTTTTTTTCCTTTCATTTCTTTTTTTCCAGGGAACTCAAGCCATTTGATATAATCGGCAGAGTGAATCTAACATTAATCGACTACAAGGCTGCTTTATGATCACCCTTCGGGTAGCAGTTTTTTTTTTTTCAAAATATGCTAGACATCGCATGATAGAAACACGTATTAATTGACTTATCATTAGAAGCTTATACATTACCCATGCATTCACGGATGCGTCCCTGGCCAGCCTTGTCTCAGATAGTTCGTCCACCGCCGTCCTGGCATGGTGCAGCCTTGGATATGTAGCCGTCCCCCTGCCTGTAAAGAAAAAAATAAAGAAAATGCTTTGGATTGAAATGATCTCTGAATTAAGGGATCGATCTCAGATTAAAAAATACCCATTTTGATAATTGACAAATGTTTCAATGTCTATTAATTTGAATGGATCGTCTATTATGGAATGAGCAGTTGTTAGCCTGGAATGACTGTTGTTTGTTTGCTGTAGTAAGAAACACCAAGAATATCGAATTTGTTTTTAAGCTACTGCGAACGACAAAATCAAAGTAAAAATGTAACATAGAACAATAATTAGATAAAAAGTGTGTAACAGTTTTTTTAGTTATTTGTATGGCAGAAAAATAACAGTGGTCTCCAACACCATAATTTGAAGAAAACCCGACGCAAATAAGCATGTACTAGATTATTCCCATTCAACTATGACCTGTTGTTGTCAGTTCATCAAGTGTAAGTGTATCCATTTTTTTTTTCATTTCAATTCCTCATATTTCGTTTTTTAAGTATTTTTCGCTAGTAGAGCACTTTAAACATCGCAACCATTTTGTACTTGACGAACTTTGCTAACGGAACATTGCGAGAGCATATCAGAGATCTCCTACAAGATTACGGACCCTTTTATTGGATTGGGTTGAAAAGGGTGAAACTGAGGTACGCTTGATTTGGCTTTCGTCTTTTCCAAGACAAAATCATTCTCATCGAAAAGCGATCATGTCTTGAGATTTAGTGTGAGCAGAAGCTATCTTTTACCCAAACTGTACCCAAACCTACCTTCGATCACATCGAGTTGTACTCGATTCACCCGACTGAATCGACTGCATAGGCCATGATCTGCAGATGAAGAAGCTATTCGTGCAATGTTTTTCCCTTTCTTTTCTTTTTTTCCAGGGAACTCAAGCCATTATGTCTATCGAGTTGGTCTAATTGGCAATGTGAATCTAATATTAATCGACGACACGGCTGCTTTATGCTCATCCTTCGGGTAGCAGTTTTTTTTTCAAAATATGCTAGAGATCAAACGACAGAATCACGTATTAATTGAATTATCATTAGAAGCTAATACATTACCCATGCATTCATGGATGTTTCCGTGGCCAGTCTTGTCTCTGACACTTCTTGGACCACCGTCCTGGCATGGTGCAGGCTTGGATATGTAGCCGCCCCCCTGCCTGTAAAGAAAAAAATAAAGAATATGCTTTGGATTGAAATGATCTCTGGATTAAGGGATCGATCCCAGATTAATAAATAACCATTTTGACCATTGAGAAATGTTTCAATGTCTATTTATTTGAATGGATAGTCTATTATGTGATGAGCAGTTGTTAGCTTGGAATGACTGTTGTTTGTTTGCTGTAGTAAGAAACACCAGGAATATAATTTACTTTTCTGGATGTTTATGTAACTACATGTATATACATATCAGTAATTTTGTATACATCCAGGTATGTGTTGTTGTTGCGCCCAATATGACCACAGTAGTGTGATCGGGTTGATAATATGCATTTCAGCCTACACCAAACATGCACTCGATTACCTCAACTTGTACTCGAGTAATTTCCGACAACATCCCGATCAACTCGACCTCTAGTTCATCTGTTCACTCGATCAAATCGGGTGAAGAGGTCGGGTTTGATCGACTAGAGATCGAGAAGAAGTCATACGGTCGGGTTTGCTCGAGTTTGATCGAATGCTACTGCAGGTTCCTCAAAAGTAATTTCTAGCTTCAGGTATGCATACCTCAACATGTAAAGCTATATTTATAAACATATTCTAAATTGCCGTATTTTTTGCACAATATTATAACAAAAAAAAATGTTGTGCCTCACATATAGCCCAATCAGATTCTTTGTCTTATAATGAAAAATATGAAATATGAATGACTAGTCAATATAGTGATACAGAGAACTAATTTGTTAATGATTTATACCTGGTCTCTGCTGTGACCTATGACCCCTATTGTCTTCCTCTGCACTTGGATCATTTGACCTCTGTAAATAATAATGTAAGTATTGAAATACACCGTATCGCAAAGTCCAAAGCGCCGAAACCCACAAGGGTTCAATTATGAGATCACCAGATTTCAGTTTCTGGTAGCTTATGACCACTAGCTGCATTAATAACTGCCACGCATCGGCGACCCATCGACCTAACGTGACATTAAGTGAAAGATTGCTCCTCTCCTGGATCAGCGCTTGCTCAAGCTGCGGTAACGTTTAAGGTTTAATTGGCCGCTGACGTACTACCCTATCTGACAACGTCCCAAACATGTTCGATTAGGGATAAATAAGGTGACACCGAGGGCCAATCCATCACATTGATGTTGTAGGCACGAAGGATTTGGGTGTATACGTGCTGTATGTGGAGTGGCGTTATCAGGTGGGTAGGGTGTAGGGACTAAAGTGCAGTATATTGTTAAATGCTGTGATAAAAGATTAATCTGAATTTCAAAACGGTGTATTCCTACCTAATATTCTCTCCCAAATAAAGCAACTACAAATAGTAGAATGTTACCTTCGCTGTTGGCTTTTGCCCTTGTGGGCATGTTACCTTTTGAATCATTTCGGTAGCAATGTTTGCCGCCGATATATTGCGATATTTGGCCGTTCCTTGGGCTGGAAAAAAATATAACACTTTCTAAAACGGTAAAGATGGTAATGTTGCCTGAGCCATTCTTTTTTGCCCTTGTAGGCAGATGACTTTAGTTGTGATTTCGTCAGCAATATGTGCAGCCGAAATGCTTTTGGACGTTGTCACTCCTTGTGCTGAACACTTTCTAAAACGGTAAAAATAGAATGTTACATCTGTCTCTATATATTCTGCCCTTGAAGGCATTAAACATTGTTTAACTTGTCAGCAGTGATTTTTGCTGTCGATAAGCTCTGATAGGTTGTCGTCCCTTTGGCTGAAGAAATATACCACTTTTAAAACGGAAAAATCAAGTCGATTTGATAATACTGCCAAAGATTTTAATGTACTTGCAAAAGCTTTAAAAACATTGATATAGAGGGTTATAACTTATCTTTATATTTATTTTGTCTATATCTCCACTAATTATTGCTCTGCCAGAAACCACTTTCGCAGAAAAGTTCCTACACTCGTGAAATATGTGTCCGTTTGGGAACCGTAAACGGTTAGATACGACGATTTGCTATTCGCTAACACCATTACTTAAAAAGCCTGCTTTGAACGTCCTTATTCGCAAAAGCGTCAGTAACATTAAGACATAACAAGAAAGTATACCTTTCATATTTATTTAATCGGTTTAGGCATCCACTAACACAAAGATTTTGGTTTATCTTCAATAACTTTTTCATGAGTTGATTTTTCAAAAATCAACCACGTCCTTCTAATGCGTGACGTCTGTCCACATTCGCTTTAAACTGAATTCAAATCGATCCAGTATTGACAAAATTATTGAAGATTTTCTAAAAAATATTGTATCACGTGATTATACACCGTGGGTTAAATGCTAAAACCTGAATGTCGTAGTCAAAGGTAAAAGTTGTGTGTCCCAAATGTAACATCTTTATAGATGTATGAAGCATGTAGGCACTTTC
This sequence comes from Fragum sueziense, assembly GCA_963680895.1. Lineage (NCBI taxonomy): Eukaryota > Metazoa > Mollusca > Bivalvia > Cardiida > Cardiidae > Fragum > Fragum sueziense. The sequence continues at coordinate 2,390,515 of OY804608.1, forward strand.
ATTTTCATTAAATCTTGCAAGAAAGACAGGTCTTTTGAGCGTCTCAAGCCCTTCATGGCATTATAATGTTTGTTGGTAAACTTACAATTTGTTGCATAATTCGTTGCTCCTCCTGTGCTCAAGTGCGCATCTGAAAAGAGAAGAATAAATACATTATGTGGACATATGTACTTGGCCCTATTTGTCTAAAGACTATAATCTAAATCGCAATTTACATGACAAGGTGTTGAACTTCTGAGTTTGCAAAGCCTAAAGGTCTGAAACAATGGTGTACCTGGTGACCGGTCTGGGTAGCCCTTTGTTGTTCACAAAGTCCACTTTAACCATAAATGTCTCGGGATATTTGTGTGTTTTCCAAGAATATTTTCTTTGTCTCCACACTGACACTTCTTTTATTACCGAAAAAGCTTACCACATTGAATCTGTACAGAGTCTGTTTTTGAAAACCGCTTACAAAATTTAGATCGTTTTATATTTGAATAACCTGCCCTTGAAAAAATGACCAATTTGACGGACAAGCCCCTCTAGGGTGTATATGCGCCGCTTTGTGAAGCTATAATTGGGTTATGTTTTGGACAAGAATAGTTTAAGGATCGACCTTGTCTTGAAACAAAATCTCTGTTGAAGCAAAAGCTGTATTTCGGGTTGAAACAAAAGCTGTAATCGTTTGGGCTTGAACAATGTAACATATATCACTGGAGGGTATTCCAAACTATAATAATAGTATAGTAATTTACATAGAATGAATCGTCGATATTGAATGAGCAATTCTTGATTCGGATCGGATGTTGTGTTTGTACTTGTCGTGATTTTTCTATCGGTACAATACACATGTTTATGCCCCCGATAGGGAGGCATCATAAATTTGACTTGTCCGTCCGTCCGTCCGTCCGTCCGTCTGTCCGTCATTCCGTCCAAAAACTTTAACATTGGCCATAACTTCCTTATTACTTAACATATTCGCTTCATACTTTACCACAACATTCCTTGGTACATTGCCTTTCTGTAGGCACATACTTTGGTGACCTTGACCCCTGGATGACCTTGACCTTATGACGACCCCCAGCTGTGGAGGGGGATTAGAAATATCCCGGCTGCCTTGTCCTGTAGCAAATGGTAAGACCCCAAGCAAAGGACAGTGTGTCTGTAACGGACCCGCTTGTTGGCCGTGAGTGGATACTCGTAAGCCGGAAAAGGGATCCTGGTCAGTTGAGGGAAGCCCAGGGCTCTCCAGCTTCCCAACACGCTGGCTTTGGCCTCGGCTTCGGTGTAAACGGGAGCTTAGATGGACCCGGTCTAGGCAATCGGCTGGTCGCTTTAGATTTGGACATTTTGTGCATTTATGTCATTTCAAACATGTATGACACTACATTCTATACTGTAATCGTAATAGCAATTATCGCTGTATACACTTTTATACTTGATTTGATCTGTCCATGTCTATATAGGCTCATGGGTTAATTGGGTTGATTAGATGCCTTGATCGGCGTTGAAATGCATGGTTGATCTTTATTTTAAACATTACTCATGTATGTCTTTGCCGCGCTTGTTGTTTGGTCGGCTTGAGTATACCATCTGGGCATCCCTGGCATGGGGAGCTGGATATCCGCTCCAATTCCGTGTCCCCTTGTTGGACTCCGTGGCGGGTTGGGGGGCCCAGATGATGAATACCAATTTTTAACCATGGATACCAAAACTTTTAAAAGGACGCGTTTAGATATCGAATCGGATACGGATAATCGACCAAGCAATACGAATTTCCCAAGGTACTTGTTGATTGAATCGGAAACTGAAAGATCTTTGACCACTCTATCGCCTTTTGTGATTAATAAATGTCTTGTTTCTTATGCTGGTGAGCCGAAGACAGTCAAAAAGTTGAAGTCTGGTGCCATTTTGGTAGAGGTTGATAAAAAGTCACATTCTGACAACTTATTAAAGCTCAAAAAGTTTCACGACATCCCTGCCAAATGTTCCGAACATGCAACCCTCAACACTTCTAAAGGCCTAATTCGCTGCCCTGATCTTCAGGGGGTGTCTGAGGAAGAAATTGTTTCGGAACTTGGGTCTCAAAATGTGACAGCTGCTAGACGGATTTTCGTTCACAATAATGGACTAAGAAAAGCAACAAATACGATTGTTTTGACTTTCAACACCGCTATTTTGCCGAAATGCTTGAAAATTGGATACTTACGGGTTAATGTAGACCTCTATATTCCGAACCCGCTCCAATGTTACAAGTGTTTTAAGTTCGGGCATCACGAGAAGAGGTGTCAGGAGGCTCAGCGTTGTCGTCGTTGTGGCGATCTGGCTGGGACTCATGACGTTGACGAGTGTGAGAACTCTGCGCGATGCATCAATTGCGATGGTCCTCACATGTCGACTTCTCGTGCATGTTCCCATTGGAAGCGGGAAAAGGATATCGTTACAGTTAAATGTAGGGAAGGCCTATCCTTTTTTGAAGCAAAGAAAATTGTTGAAAGTCGTTCAAACATAGCCTCCTATGCCCAAGCAACTAAACCAAATCAAACTTCGAACAAAAGCGACACTGGATGCGAAAACTGCAAAGGTCTTTTTAGGAAATTGGTGATACTTTTTCCTGAAAAGAAAGAAGAAATTGCAAAATTGTTTCCATCTCCTACTCCTGCAGCATCTACTTCCTCTTCGAATACAAACACTACAAATAAGTCTCCCGAACCTGAACTTCCTTTACAAAAGGCACCAGATAGCTCTAAAGTTTCAGAAAGCTCAAAGGCAACCAGCACCGTTTACATCAGTCATGATGACGCCAAGTCTAGCAGTGAAAATCGAAGGCCTAAGCCTTCTAAACCGGTGGTCTCTGACCGCCAACCAAAGGGATCACAGGATCCCATTAAACAATACAATCGGTATCATAGTCTTGAAGAAGACATGATAACCGATGACCTCGCAGATTCCAAAAAGAATAAGCAAGGTAGCAGCATTATAAAACTCAATAAAAGATGAGTAATATCAAACTTCCGATACTCTGTGGTATAATTTTAATCCTTATATCTCTCATGGCGAATACTATTATTCAATGGAATTGTAGAAGTATTAAATCCAATTTTGAAGAACTTAGTCTTTTAGTCTCTAAAGAAAAACCAGTAGCAGTTTGTTTACAAGAAACCTTCCTTAAAGATACTGACAAGTTTACCTTTAAATATCATTCTTGTTACTTTAAAAACTTTACGGGAAGTGAAAGAGCATCAGGAGGTGTTGGTATCATTGTAAATAACAATGTTCCTCATCGTCCTGTACAGCTTGACACAACTTTACAAGCAGTAGCTGTTAGTATTTCTATGAACAAAACTATTACTCTTTGTTCTATTTATCTTCCTCCTAGTTCTCCTGTCGACGGCAGGAAACTAAACGGACTAATTGAACAATTGCCCAAACCTCTCCTGTTAATGGGTGACTTTAATTCCCACCATGCATTGTGGGGTTGTTCAAATACTGACAACAAGGGTCATATTGTTGAAGACTTTATTTCAAGACACGACCTATCTCTCTTAAATGACAAGTCATCTACTTATCTACATCCTGCTACTGGTTCATATTCGTCATTAGATTTGACAGTTTGCAGTCCTCAAATTTTTCCAGATTTAAACTGGAAAGTTGATGACGATTTGCATGGCAGTGACCATTTTCCGATTCTTATTTCGGAAATTGGACCATCTGTACAGGAACGACCACAACGGTGGAAACTCCATAAAGCAAACTGGGACTTGTTCAAAACTGTTTGTGAACAGTCCATTACACCTCAAACTTTTGAAGATTGTGAAAATCCTGCAGAGTTATTTACTTCTTTATTATATTCATCTGCAGAAAAGGCAATTCCGAGAACGTCTAAAAATCCTAAACATCCAAATAAGCCATGGTTTAATGATGATTGCAAGAAGGCTATAGCAAAGCAAAAGTCAGTTCTTAGAGAGTTTGATCTAAGGCCGACTAAGGAAAATCTTATAAAGTTTAAAGTTGCACGTGCGAGAGCACGGCGCACTATTAAACGCAGTAAACGTACGTCTTGGAGACAGTATGTATCTAGATTAAATTCTAGATCGTCTGTCAAAAAGACTTCGGATATGGTGCGTAAAATTAGTGGCAAAAACTCTTCACTAAGTGTTGGGCATTTGAATACTGATAATGGCGTTGTTTCATCTAAGCCAGACATAGCAAATGTCTTAGCAGATACTTTTGCAAAGAAATCATCCTCTTCTAATTATTCGCCAGAATTTCAAAAACATCAAGAGCAAAAAGAAAAAGTTAATTTGAATTTTAAATCCAAAAATACAGAGCATTATAATAAAGAATTTACTCTTAAGGAGCTTAAAACTGCACTTAAGAAATGCCATGATACTGCAGTTGGATGTGATGACATCCACTACCAGTTCTTGAAGCATTTACCACACCAATCCCTTCAGTGTTTACTTGATATCTTTAACAGTGTTTGGAAAACGGGAATACTTCCAGCCTCGTGGCGGGAAGCTATTGTCATTCCAGTACCCAAACCTGGCAAGGATTCAGATAATCCTTCAAATTACCGGCCTATCGCCTTAACAAGTTGTGTTTGTAAAACCATGGAAAGAATGGTCAATGACCGTCTTGTATGGTTTCTTGAGAAAAACAAACTTATTACGTCGGCCCAAAGTGGCTTTCGTAAGCAAAGAAGCACCCTCGATCATTTAGTTCGCTTCGAGACTTTTATACGAGAAGCCTTTATTAAGAAAGAACACGTTGTTTCAGTCTTTTTTGATTTAGAGAGTGCATATGATACCACATGGAAGTATGGAATCATGAATGACCTCCATGATTTCGGTATACGAGGTCGCCTTGCTTATTTTATTTCTGCATTTTTGGATGAACGGCAATTTAGAGTCAGGGTTGGAGATACGCTCTCTGATCCTCATGAACAGGAGATGGGCGTTCCCCAGGGCTCCATTCTTTCTGTTACACTTTTTAGTGTTAAAATCAACAATATTATTAAGGCTACTTGCCCTGGTATTGAATATTTTCTTTATGTTGATGACTTTTGTATTTGTTATCGTTCGAAACATATGCATACCATCGAACGACAGTTACAACAGGTTTTAAATAACCTGAGTAAATGGTCGAATAAAAATGGTTTTAAATTTTCTAAAACCAAGACAAAATGTATGCATTTCTGTAAATCGAGAAAACTCCATCCCGATCCAGAACTCACTTTGGACGGGATCCGAATCGAAGTTGTCCAAGAATTTAAATTTCTGGGTCTTTTATTTGACTCTAAATTATCGTTCATCCTGCACGTTGAATATCTGAGCAATAAATGTAAGAAAGCTCTAAATCTTTTACGCGTCGTTTCCAGTATGGACTGGGGAGCAGACAAAAAAGTTTTATTACGCCTTTATAGATCTCTTGTGAGATCTAAATTAGACTATGGATGCGTTGTTTACGGCTCTGCCCGTCAATCTTACTTGCGCAAACTTGATTCAATACACAATCAAGGTTTACGTATTGCGTTGGGCGCATTTAAAACGTCGCCAATTAATAGTCTCTATGCTGAAGCAAACGAACCATCTTTAAACTTACGTCGAAAGAAATTGTCTATGGATTACTATTTGAAATTGAAATCAAATCCAGATAATCCTACACATGATTCTGTTTTTGAACCTCTTTACGAAGAGGACTTCAAAAAGAAGGAGTCAGAAATTCCACCCTTAAGTTTACGTTGTAAAGCTGACATAGAATCTCTAGATTTCGATCTAGATGATGTGGCCGAACATAAAGTTCCAGACGTTCCTTTGTGGTCGTCTAAAAGTCCCACCTTTATTTATGATCTAGCTTCAACTAAAAAATCTGAAACTGATCAAGTTGTATTTAAAACTAAATTCCTTGAAATACAGGAAAAACATATTATGCACTTTCAAATTTATACAGACGGGTCTAAAAATGAAGAAAAAGTTGCTTCAGCTGCCATCTTGGATGGTTACAAATATCAGTATCGTCTGCCTGATAATTCATCCATTTTCTCTGCCGAGCTCAAGGCTATTGACCTTGCGCTTGAGCACATTATTGAAAATGGTTATTGGCGTTACATTATTTTCACTGACTCTTTATCTAGTATGCAAGCGCTGGAACACGAGAAAACGGACAACCCTATCATAGTTAAACTTCTCGAAAAGCTGTCTCGTATCTATGCTGCTGATGAAGATACTGATATTGTCTTTTGCTGGCTTCCAAGCCATTGTGGTCTACGTGGCAACGAAGAGGCAGATAGGGCTGCCAAGGACGCGTTGTCACTAGATGTTTTACCTTTTAAAGTTCCTTTTACTGATTTTAAACCTCTAATTAATACTTTTATCCACAATGTATGGCAGAACTGTTGGAGTGACCGAGCAAATCAACGAAATAAATTATTTTCTATTAAACCTTCACTTGGTGAATGGCTGCCAGGTATTCGGTCTGACCGCCGCGAAGAGTTAGTTTTGGCAAGATTGCGAATCGGTCATACTCATTTGACCCATTCGCACCTATTAAAGAACGAGGTAGAACCACAGTGTATTCCTTGTAATGAGACACTTACTGTCCAACATCTACTTATTGATTGTGTAGATCTTGCCATCATAAGAAACAGGCACTTTAACGTTGATAATTTGAAATCGTTATTTGATACCGTGAGGCCTGAGTCGATTTTTAACTTTCTTAAGGAGTGTAATCTTTTTAGAAAGATTTAGCTCTTTTTATTATAATCTGTGATATTTGATCTGTGATACTTAAGTTACGTTTAATATTCTATATTTGTTTGTTCTGTGGATTTTCCGGTCGTGTGGACTCGGACATGGGTGATCTCTGATCTGGGAGAAGCCCATGTCTATTCGTCCTCACATCGGATTATTCATGGTTCATGGTTGTTTTTGTCTAGTTTTAAATATTGTGTTATAATACTGGTATTGATTAATTGTATACAAGGTAACATTATCTATTCTTGAATTAGATATATAGTCACTATAATTTACCTTTCTGGATGTTTATGTAACTATGTACATATCAGTAATTTTGTTTACATCCAGGTATGTGTTGCTGTTGCGCCCAATATGACCTTAGTAGTCGACGGGCCTTAAAACACTATTCATTCATTGACCTTATGACGATCAAAGCGGTGTCGGTGGTATTGTCATCTTACAGTGACAGCTCTTGTTTCACAATATATATCAAGTTCAATGAATAAGACTGCACTTTATTTCGTTTTCTTTCTTCGCTGATTGTTCACTAGAAATTAAAGAATTCGATTTAATGTTTAAGCTTATAGTTTCAGGAATATATCTGAAATGTATTGGCAAAATGATCGATTAAAATGGAAGAGGCCCAAAATGATTATTTTGCAAAAGAAATTAAGTTATATCAATTGATGCTCACATTTCGATGAAAGGAAACCATCTTAAAGAAGCAAATGTATGTATGATGGTTCAAACTTATGTCTGAATGATCATTACCGGAAGTAGTGTTCAACTTTCCCTTAGCGTTAAAATGAAAGTTTTCAGGTATCCCGACTTTAAATAGCTGTTTCGCTGCAAACAATGCATTCCCCATAGACGGGTATGTGATAGTTCCTTCACCTGTAACGAAAAGCATTAAACGATCAAGCAAATTGACTTCCAAATTATCTTTTGATCAGTGGATCAGCGGAATTACCAATGTCTATTTTCATAGATAGCAAGTGTTATTAGTCCTTCACATAGAATGAATCGTCTATATTGAATGTGCAGTTCTTGGTTCGGATTGGATGTTGTGTTTGTACCATTCAATAGTTTTGTCTCGGTACACTACATATTTTTCACAATCAAGTTCAATAACTAAGACTGTTCTTTGTTTCATTTTATTTCGCCGATGATTTTGACTAGAAATTAAAGTAATCGAGTTCATGTTGTAGCTTATAGCTTCAAAAAAATATGTGGGAAATATTTGGGCAAAATGATCGATAATATAGGAAGAGGCTCAAAAGTTTTGTTTTTTTTTTTTGCAAAAGAAATTAAGGTTTATCGATTGATGCTCACATTTCAATGAAAGGAAGCCACATTAAAGAAGCAAGTATGCTGTTTTTGAAAGAGGGTATAGGAGTTTCAGACTTTAAGATGGCTGTTCCAGATTTTGTCACGAAGTGCTCAAACTCATGTCTGAATAATCATTACCGGTAGTAGTGTTGTACTTTAACTTAGCGTTAAATCAAAAGTCTCCAGGTACATGTACCCGGACTTTAAGCAGTTGTTGTACTGCAAACGATGCACTGGGAATAGAAGTATATGTTATAGTTCCTTTACATGTAACGAAAAGTATTAAACGATCAAGCAAATTGATTTCCAAATTATCTTTTTTCTCATTCGAGAGGTCCCGGGTTCGATACCCAGCCGCGGCAAATAATCTTACTGACAAAAATGTCACCCGTCAATAGTTTGATCCTACGTGGGGGAGTAGCTGGAGCACATCCTATTACGTAATATCACTCGGGCCGTTGCAAACCTCGTGCAGTATCATCGATAAATGGCGGGTGTACTGGGTAGGTCATACCTTTTCCATTTTTCGTTTGTTTTAAAACGCTTCTCAGCTATATTTTGTAACTGTACTAGGCTGACCATATATTTGAATACCTACATGTCAAATATTAGCCAAAATTTATCCTCAAACAACAAAATTATTTACCCGTAGAAACGAACAACTCTTGATGGACTTGTAGAAATGGCATCTCTGCCAATAACCCCTCTAAGTACAGAGGGCTTATACTCTGCCAACAGAAAATTTTAATCGTATCTGTAAAGAAATATAAGTTTAGAATACATTAATGACGTATGCATAGTTTTCAAAACAGTCAGTAAAATATCTACTTATTTCGCTTTTAAGTAGTGTCCGTCCTTTTTACAAAATACTCGGATATTCATTGACGCAAAAGAAAATACTGATGATAAACAGTGATATATCATTGCCCTCAATATATACTGAGAAAAACTACCAACGCAAAAGTAGCTTCAAAGTTGTATATTTCATTTTTGTACAAATAGTAACCAAAACTGGCATATGCAAAACCTAATTCTTTATACTGCCACTGACAATAATGTAAGTTTTGAAATACACCGTATCACAACACCGTATCACAAAGCCCAAAGCGCCTATACCCACAAGGGTTCAATTTCTAGATCAGCAGATTTCAGTTTCTGAACTTATGACCACCAGCTGCATTAATAACTGCCACGCATCGGCGACCCATCGAACTAACGTAACATTAAGTGAAATATTGCTCCTCTCCTGGATCAGCGCCTGCTCCAGCTGGGGTAACGTTTAAGGTTGAATTAGCCGCTGACGTACTACCCTATCTGACAACGTCCAAAACATGTTCGATTAGGGATAAATAAGGTGACATCGAGGGCCAATCCATCACATTGATGTTGTACGCACGAAGGATTTGGGTGTATACGTGCTGTATGTGGAGTGGCGTTATCAGGTGGGTGGGGTGTAGGGACTAAAGTGCAGTATATTGTTTAATGCTGTGATAAAAGACTAATCTGAATTTCAAAACGGTGTACTCCTATCTGACGTGTTTACCTTTTGCGACAGGCTGCAGACAGTAGATGTTGCACAATGCAACAAAAGGGATACGGTTGTGAATAGCATATCCGCTTGGAGCATTCCAATGGCGCGCGCTCTGACTTCAGTGCTCAATTTTGAAGAGCACATTAAAAGAAATGGTTATAACTTTAAGTTCCTGTATTTTGTAATATGACCTTAGTAGTCGACGGGCCTAAAGACACTATTCATTCATTCATTCATTCCTGTATTTTATCCAATGTCAGGTTATGGCATCCTGATCAAATAACTCGGCCAAACATTGCTAGATAGGAAAGGAAGAAGATTCCAACATATTTCCCCTCAAAGTTTCACTTTTGAATAAAAACATTTGATATACTGCTATTAATTTTTATAAGTCTGGTCGAGAGGAAGTACGTCGTCTTCCAAAGATAGAGTTTCTTAATTTCAATCTCTGAGAGCAATGGAAAGTTTCAATCTTATTAAATTCTATGTTAACTTTTTAGTAAGACCTGACAGGCACCCGTTGAGAGTAACCGCCTGTGTCATTTCTTTGCACCAATCAAAATTGAGATTTTGAAATTGCGAAAACGATTATAAGCATATCAGCATAACGTCGGTGTAAATGCAAAACCTCGTATGTCGATTCTTGCGATTTTAAAAGTACAAACTTGGATGCCCAGTTTAGACAATTCGCGCAGGTTTTGAGATATTCTACTGATCAGTATTAATGATAAATCATTTGTGAACAATGTGTCCAAATTTCAAGGAAAACATTTCAGTTTGGGAAAAGTTATTACACATTTTTCCCTCCCCTTTAATATTTTCCCAAAACGATATACGAGGTTTTGCATTTACAACGACGATAATTAAACTTATTAGAGATGTGTATGACAAATAGCTTTGACTAAAAGGCCAGTGTTATGTTTTTCGAATGACAGTCAGACGGATAGATAGGTCTACGGACACAAGTAAAATAATATGCCCCCGATGCCTCGATACATAACAAAAGAAAAACAAAACTCGCATAAAATCTAACAAGAATCACTCGGAACTATCTTAGTAAAACTGAAATACACGGAGTGTAAAGGTTATTTTGACCGGCACTGTAAATCAAAAATAGGTATGGGAAACATTAAGACAAAAGAAGAAAATGCTGATATTCAGCATTTTCCCTTTTTGTCTCAATATTTTCTGCGCTATAATGTATGCAAATCCCATCCTTATCAACACCTCTTTGGCACTCGCAGAACATTTAAGGGAGAATAGCCGTAACGTTGCCATTTTGAGGTTCATATATAACATCGGCTTTTTCGAGCGGCGGCGTTACGAGTCCGAACCTATTCGGGCACAGTCGTAAACATTCGGCGGTTAAGAGTTCCACCGCCGAATGTTTTCGATCGCGCCCGAATAATTCCGACGTCATGCGAATCTCATTAGAGTTGAACTACCTTAACAAGGGAACAGTCACAATATCTGCCGTTTTGGAATGGAATATGTAAGAACAATATGAATGGAAACTGTCGAAAGTGACTTGGGCATTTCATAAACAAAAACTGGCTACAAATGATTTCCGTTATAGAAAATGTGTGGGAAAACATTACGAGAAAAGAGGAAAATTCTAATGACCAGCCTTCGGGGTTTTTTCTGCCTTAACCCCCAGCTGTGGAGGGGGATTAGAAATATCCCGGCTGCCCTGTCCTGTAGCAAATGGTAAGACCCCACGCAAAGGACAGTGTGTCTGTAACGGACCCGCTTGTTGGCCGTGAGTGGATACTCGTAAGCCGGAAAAGGGGATCCTGGTCAGTTGAGGGAAGCCCAGGGCTCTCCAGCTTCCCAACACGCTGGCTTTGGCCTCGGCTTCGGTGTAAACGGGAGCTTAGATGGGCCCGGTCTAAGCAAACGGCTGGTCGCTTTAGACGTGGACTTTTTTATTTTGCTTGTACCCGTATGCAATCTCGCCCCTCGTTTGTTAATTGTACAGGTTATACTATTTCTTGTATCAGTTAATGTTATTACAGTTGTGTCTTGTCCTTGTCTATATAGGCTCATGGGCTAATTGAGTTGGTTAAATGTCATGATCGACGTTGAAATGCATGGCTTGTCTTGGTTAAGAGATGAGTCACGTATGTCATTGTCGCGCCTGTTTATTTGATTGACTTGAGTATACCATCTGGGTATCCCTGGCATGGGGAGCTGGAGATCCGCTCCATTATCCATGTCCCCTTGTTGGACTCCGTGGCGGGTTGGGGGACCCAGATGATGAATACCAAATTTTCAAATATGGAGAACCAAAAGTTTAAAAGGACGCGCTCAGATTATGATGATTCGGACTCGGACAATCGACCACGCAATTTGAATTTCCCAAGGTTTTTATTGATTGAATCTACAGATGAACAGAAATCGCTTACATCACTGTCACCTTTTGTAATAAACAAATGTATACTTTCTTACGCTGGTGAGCCAAAGTCAATAAAAAAGTTAAAGTCTGGTGCACTATTAGTAGAGGTTGACAAAAAGTCCCATTCAGACAATTTACTGCGACTTAAAAGTTTTTTTGACATCCCTGTTCACTGTTTTGAACACTCGACACTTAATTCGTCCAAAGGACTCATTCGCTGCCCTGATCTTCAGGGAGTGTCTGAGGAAGAGATAGTTACTGAACTAGCTTCACAACATGTCACGGCAGCCAGGCGGATTAATATCTTTAAAGGTGGACAGAAAAAACCTACAAACACAATTGTCTTGACCTTCAGTACAGCTTTGCTCCCTAAATCATTGAAAGTGGGATATCTCAAAGTAAATGTTGATATCTACATTCCTAACCCACTTCAATGTTATAAATGCTTCAAGTATGGACATCACGAGAAAAAATGTCAAGAGGAAGCACTCTGTCGTCGTTGTGGGACTTCGGCTGAGTTTCACTCCTTCGACACGTGTGAGAACCCTGAAGAGTGTGTTAATTGCGGCGGTGCACACAGTTCAACCTCCCGTGTTTGTCCAAACTGGAAGCGGGAGAAGGAAATTGTAACAGTCAAGTGTAGGGAAGGCCTGTCCTTCTTTGAAGCACGTAAGATTGTCGAAAATCGCTCAAACATAACATCCTATGCCCAAGCATCTAAAGTTAAAGCTACAAGTAAAGATGACGGTGATTGTGAGAACTGTAAAGGTCTATTCAAAAAGCTTTGCATTTTGTTTCCTGAGAAGAGAGAGGAAATATCAAAGCTATTTCCTTCCTCTAATCTGGGACCACCTTCTCCTGAAACAGAGACCACTACTAAATCTGTAGAACCGAATACGCCTTTATGTGCAAAAACCAATGTTGACAATTCAGTCACGAAAGCCTCCAAGTCTGATAACAAAGCATCTACAAGTCACGTTGATAATACTTCGTCTAATCAAAATCGAAGGCAAAGACCTTCAAAACCGGTGATCACTGATCGCCAACCAAAAGGATCTCAAGATCCGATCCAACAGTATAACCGTTATCGGTCTCTCGATGAGGACATGATAACGGATGAATATGCAGATTCCAGAAATAAGCCAGGTAGTAATATTATCAAACTTAATAAAAAATGAATAAATCCAGACTTCCATTACTGTGTGTTATATTTTTAATTTTACTGTCCATCATGGCGAATACTATTATTCAATGGAATTGTCGCAGTATCAAATCTAATTTTGAAGAACTTAATTTATTAGTCTCCAAAGAAAAACCAGTAGCAGTTTGTTTACAGGAAACCTTTCTCAAAGATACGGATAAATTTAACTTTAAATATCATTCTTGTTATTTAAAGAATTTTACGGGAAGTGACAGAGCATCAGGTGGCGTAGGCATCATTGTGAATAACAATGTTCCTCATCGTCCTGTCCAGCTTGACACAACTTTGCAAGCAGTAGCTGTTAGTGTTTCAATGAACAAAACTGTTACCCTTTGTTCGATTTATCTTCCTCCTAGTTCTCCTGTTGACATCAGGAAACTAGATCGTCTTGTTGAACAATTACCCAAGCCTTTTATTTTAATGGGAGATTTTAATTCTCACCATACCCTGTGGGGATGTTCAAACACAGACAATAAGGGCCATATTGTTGAAGATTTTATTTCAAGGCACGATCTTTCCCTTCTAAATGATAAATCCTCTACTTATCTACATCCTGCTACTGGTTCATATTCATCTTTAGACTTAACAGTTTGCAGTCCTCAAATTTTTCCAGATTTTAACTGGAAAGTTGATGACGACCTGCATGGAAGTGACCATTTTCCGATTCTTATTTCGGAAATTGGGCCATCAGTTCAGGAGCGACCACAACGTTGGAAACTCCATAAAGCAAACTGGGACTTGTTCAAAACTGTTTGTGAACAGTCCATTACACCTCAAGCTTTTGAAGACTGTGAGAATCCTGCAGAATTATTTACTTCCTTGTTATATGCATCTGCAGAAAAGGCAATTCCAAGAACATCTAAAAACACTAAACATCCAAATAAGCCATGGTTTAATGATGATTGCAAGAAGGCTGTAGCAAAGCAAAAGTCGGTTCTTAGAGAGTTTGATCTAAGGCCGACTAAGGAAAATCTTATAAAGTTTAAAGTTGCACGTGCGAGAGCACGGCGCACTATTAAACGCAGTAAACGTACGTCTTGGAGACAGTATGTATCTAGATTAAACTCTAGATCGTCTGTCAAAAAGACTTGGGATATGGTACGAAAAATTAGTGGCAAGAACTCTTCGCTCAGTGTTGGGCATCTGAATTCTGATAATGGCGTTGTGACATCTAAGCCTGACATCGCAAATGCTTTAGCAGATACTTTTGCCAAAAAATCCTCTTCTTCTAATTATTCGCCTGAATTTCAAAAACATCAAGAAAAAAAAGAAAAAGTTAATTTGAATTTTAAATCCAAAAATACAGAGCATTATAATAAAGAATTTACTCTTAAGGAGCTTAAAACAGCCCTTAAGAAATGCCATGACACTGCAGTTGGATGTGATGACATCCACTACCAGTTCTTGAAGCATTTACCACACCAATCCCTTCAGTGTTTACTTGATATCTTTAACAGTGTTTGGAAAACGGGAATACTTCCAGCCTCGTGGCGGGAAGCTATTGTCATTCCAGTACCCAAACCTGGTAAAGATTCTGATAATCCTTCAAATTACCGGCCTATAGCATTGACAAGTTGTGTTTGTAAAACCATGGAAAGAATGGTCAATGACCGTCTTGTATGGTTTCTTGAGAAAAACAAACTTATTACGTCGGCCCAAAGTGGCTTTCGTAAACAAAGAAGCACCCTCGATCATTTAGTTCGCTTCGAGACTTTTATACGAGAAGCTTTTATCAAGAAAGAACACGTTGTTTCAGTCTTTTTCGATTTGGAGAGTGCATATGATACCACATGGAAGTATGGAATCATGAATGCCCTCCATGATTTCGGTATACGAGGTCGCCTTGCTTATTTCATTTCTGCGTTTTTGGATGAACGGCAATTTAGAGTCAGGGTTGGATATACGCTCTCTGATCCTCATGAACAGGAGATGGGTGTTCCCCAGGGCTCTATTCTTTCTGTTACACTCTTTAGTATTAAAATCAATAATATTATAAAGGCAACTTGCCCTGGTATTGAATATTTCCTTTACGTTGATGACTTCTGTATTTGCTACCGATCAAAACACATGCATACCATTGAAAGACAGTTGCAACAGGTTTTAAACAACCTGAGTAAATGGTCTAATGAAAATGGTTTTAAATTTTCTAAGACCAAGACAAAATGTATGCATTTCTGTAAATCCAGAAAACTCCATCCCGATCCAGAACTCACTTTGGACGGGATCAGAATCGAAGTTGTCCCAGAATTCAAGTTCCTGGGTCTTTTATTTGACTCTAAATTATCGTTCATTCCGCACATTGAATATTTGAGCAATAAATGCAAGAAAGCTCTAAATCTTTTACGTGTCGTCTCCAGTATGGACTGGGGAGCAGACAAAAAAGTTTTATTACGTCTTTATAGATCTCTTGTGAGATCTAAATTAGACTATGGTTGTGTTGTTTACGGATCCGCCCGTCAATCCTACTTGCGCAAGCTTGATTCTATTCATAATCAAGGGTTACGTATTGCGCTGGGCGCATTTAAAACATCGCCAATTAACAGTCTTTATGCGGAAGCAAATGAGCCATCCTTGAATTTACGTAGAAAGAAATTATCAATGGATTATTATCTAAAACTTAAATCTAATTCAGATAATCCTACACATGACGTTGTATTTGAACCTCTTTATGAAGAGGAATTTAATAAGAAGGAATCAGTTATACCTCCTTTTAGTTTACGTTGTAAGGCAGATGTAAATTCTCTAGATTTTGATCTAGATGACGTGGCCGAACATAAAGTTCCAAACGTACCTTTGTGGACGTTTAAAAGTCCCACCTTTATTTATGACCTTGCTTCAACGAAAAAGTCGGAAACTGATCCTTTAGTATTTAAAAATAAATTTCTTGAAGTACAAGAAAAACACATGCTTCATTTGCAAATTTATACCGATGGTTCTAAAAGCGAAGAAAAAGTTGCTTCTGCTGCCATTTTAGATGGCTTCAAATATCAGTATCGTTTGCCCGATAATTCGTCTATTTTCTCTGCCGAGCTCAAGGCTATTGACCTTGCGCTCGAGCACATCATTGAAAACGGCTATTGGCGCTACATTATTTTTACAGACTCTTTATCCTGTATGCAAGCGCTCGAGCACGAAAAAACGGACAATCCTATTATTGTAAAACTACTTGAGAAGCTTTCTCGTTTGTATGCTTCTGATGAAGATACTGATATTGTCTTTTGCTGGCTTCCAAGCCATTGCGGTCTACGTGGCAACGAAGAGGCAGACAAAGCTGCCAAGGAGGCGTTGTCACTGGATATTTTACCTTTTAAAGTTCCTTTTACTGATTTTAAACCTCTCATTCATAATTTTATTCAAAATGTATGGCAGAACTGTTGGAGCGACGAGGCCAATCATCAAAATAAATTGTTTTCAATAAAGCCCGCACTTGGTGACTGGCTGCCAGGTTTTCGATCTGAGCGCCGCGAGGAGTTAGTTTTGGCCCGACTACGAATTGGTCACACACATTTGACCCATTCGTACTTATTAAAAAACGAGGAAAAGCCTCAATGTATTCCTTGTAACGAGGCACTAACTGCTCAGCATCTACTCATAGATTGTGTAGATCTAGCCGCCATAAGAAACAGGCACTTTAATGTCGACAGTTTGAAAACATTGTTTGAAACTGTAAGGCCTGAATCAATTTTTAACTTTCTGAAAGAGTGTAATCTCTTTAAAAAGATTTAGCTGTGATATTTTATCTGTGATATTTTTATATTCTATGGATTTTCCGGTCGGGTGGACTCGGACATGGGTGTTCTCTGATCTGGGAGGAGCCCATGTCTATTCGTGCTCACGTCGGATTATTCATGGTACATTGTTTCCCTAGATTTCGCATGGTATTTTATCCTTTTCACTTCGGTTGTGCTTTATCAGTTATATGCCTTGTGGATTTTCCGGTCGGGTGGACTCGGACATGGGTGTTCTCTGATCTGGGAGAAGCCCATGTCCTTTCGTGCTCACGTCGGATTATTCATGGTCTATTATTATTTTATGCTCTATATTGTATTTTTATCTGTTTAATTTCAGTTAAGTTTGATTTATTTAGATGATCTGTGGATTTTCCGGTCGGGTGGACTCGGACATGGGTATTCTCTGATCTGGGAGGAGCCCATGTCCTTTCGTGCTCACGTCGGATTATTCATGGTGTGTTGTTATTTTGCTTAGAATTTTATCTGTTGTATAGAATATTGTATTTTTATAATATCCCCTCTAGATGTTTATGTAACTAATACATATCCTAATACATCTTGTAGTGAGGTAACGTGAGTGCGCCCAATATGACCTTAGTTGTCGACGGGCCTTAAAACTCCATTCATTCATTCATTCATTTTTTTGCCTTAATATTTTTGTGATATAAAAAAATCCTATGTCAATCTTCAATCAATACATAGAATTGAACTGCTTTGAATTTGCGTCAGCCGAAAATTATGTCGTTTGGGAAAGGGTTAACAAAAAAGTAAGGCTCATATGAACGTTTTCTCTTTTATAATTTTCGTATGTCTGCTTCGACTTCAACAAAAAATAAAAATGTAGCACTTTCATAATGTTTCCACGCTCATTTTTAACACATGTGAAAGCATCGTTTTACAAAACGCTTAAAACTGAATAAAGAAGCTTCAAACGTCAAACATTCGAAAGCTTGTCAGTGATTTATTTGGGGGAAGACTGGTGGGCATCGGAAAGTCCACCCATACGTTTTGTGAATGTTTGGTCTCCTATGGGCCAGGAAGAGTTCTTCTAGTCTGTACTATTTATTGTCTTCTCCTATTTTAAGAATAGTGTAATTTTCGGCAGTATCAGATGTCTCACAAGGGTTTGATCTAGGCAGGTTAGCCTGTCCGTCCTCAACTTTGTCAGCATGTTTTCTAAGAATATCCGCCTGGTGTCGCCTTTCCGGGTATTGAACATCTACCAACTTCGTGCTTTGGGAGACCCACACACTTGGTGGGGTTCCTGATGGCTTTCTCCACTGGGATGGATGTGGCTGCTACCCTTGCCAATGACGGGCCTTAAAACGCTATTCATTCATTCATTGCTACCCTTGCCAATGACTTGGATTTCCCATAAAGGATGGGCCATGTTGTGGATCACCTACGGACGGACCAACGCTGGGGTCCATGGTCAGAGGAAGAAGGCATCGTCTGGCTTGTTCCCGCTGCAGCTCAACGTAGTCTAGCACCTCGCTCGAACGCCTTTCTGTTCTTCCTCGAAAGCTGAGATCAAGATCCTGCAACCTCTCATCCATGTACAACACAAACGACGATACGTTTGGTTATTTGGATTTGGTGAAATCCACCAGGACTGGTTCTGGAAGGGAAACATAATTAAAATGGGCCTTCCGGGAAGTAAAAATAGAGAGGAACAGACCAGACTTCAGCAGAATTTGTCCCGGTTTATATTTGATCCCGAATTGCGTTTAAAAAAGCTATTTGATTTTATTGTTCTCCAAACATATCAATGAACATCAACGTGATGGGTCTTGTGTAGCCTACATTCTAAAAAGAAAATATTGAGACAAAAGAAGCTAATACTAACTTTAAGCATTTCCAAATTTTGTATTTGTATTAACCTTTTCCACACTAGACATGGTTTTTGAGCCCCTTATACATGTAGGAATTTCACAGGAGAACATTATGACCAAAGAAAATAATGTACAGCAATATTCTCTCATTTTTTGCTCAATATTTTATGGGGTATATATTACTTAAATCATGACTTTATCAACGTTTGTGTTCTATTTCGCATTCAAAATGGACTTCCCATAATGTGTTATTTTGCGCAGCAATTATTGTGTTTTCGTAAACTTTTCATTACTGATTTCCAGGTCTGTATACCCGTAAGAGCAAGAGTCAACAAACAAAAATAGATCATGTAAGAATTAATTAAGGTAGTCAACCCCTAATGAGATTCACGCGACGTCGGAATTATTCGGGCGACGTCGTAAACAGTGGGCGGCGAAACGTTCCATCGCCGAATGTTCACGATTTCGCCCGAATAGGTTCGAAAATGTAGCACATGTTAACATCGTCGGATGAAAAAATCCGACGTCGAGTGAATCTCATTAGGAATGGACTATCTTAAAGTTGGACCTTCAATGTCGGACAACAGCCATTATTAACACTTTAATTCTGGAATTTAACAACTTACGAAAATATTGTCCTGTATGAATTGAATAAAGAAAAGGTTCGACAGCGACTATATAAGATATATATTATATTGTTAGTGGTTTGTTCCTCTTCTTATTTAATTCCATGACTGTAAAACATGTAATATTGCGGTATAATAAAACCTCGTACCAAAATAATTTTCAGTTTATAATGTTGATTTAACGTTTTGATGATTTAGTAGTTTGTTGTCGTGTTTTTTTTTCAGAATTAACGAATGTTCGAGTCAATTGTTCTTGATTTCCTGTTTTGTAGTCCGAAGTGCTAGACAATGATACAGCCCAGTCGTCCGTCCATCCGTCTGTCCAACGGAAGAAAATGCTTGTCAGCTAAAATTCTGACAGTTGCAATTAGATTATTCATTCCACAAACAATATATGGTTATAGCACCCCGTAAGAATTGATTTGGGGAAAAGATTTAAAAAAAAAAGAAAAAAAAAAGAAAACGCTGATTTTTGCATCAAAGTTCTCAAAGCCAAACCAGCAGACAATGCTTAGAAAAGAGCGTATTCTAAACTTCACAGACAATATCCTTTTTGGGTTAACGAGTTTCGCTCTTGTGTAATAATCAAAATGTTCACAAACATTAGCTGGTTTTGACATCAAATGGTAAACATGCAGGAAAAGGAAAAAAATAGTGATATGAAAAGAGTAGTGAAAGCGGACAAGAGGGAACAAAACGATGATGAAAATAGCCAAAGGTACGACCGGGAATCACGTGACACAACTATAACAAATGCAGAAAGTTTTCAAAAAAAATCTCATTATACGTGATCTAGTTTGAAGCAGAGAAGACGAAACAAATACCGAGAATTTCTGAATCAACTGGACCTTTTAAACATGGCATAATAACGAGGGTATTGGCAAACCAATACGTTTTTTTTATCGTGAGTTATTAAAAAGATCCACATGCAACAATCCCCTGACGTTTTATACCTTCTCTGCTTCAAAATTTTAAGTAGAATAACCGTTATGTGGCCATCATGTGATTAATAAAAAAGTTAAAAGTTTCTATTTAAAGTCTATTTTTACTTTCGTATTCAACCGACTTTACACTTCAACCCACGAACACTGAGTCTCAAGTCGGCTGTTTACAACTGGCGCCTTCTGCCTCTCCCGTGTACCCATTTATACACCTGGGTGAAGAGGAGCAACGTGGGATGAGTTTTTTGCTCAGAAAAAAATCCCTTGGCACTTGCGGGATTTGAACCCAGGATTCCTCGATCCCAAAGCCCGCGTCTTACCATTAGACCACTGCGCCCACAATAAAATGTCGTGTTTTTCCGAGCGGCATCTTTACGTATCCTAACATATTCGGACGCGGTCGGAAGCATTCGGCAGTGGTAAATTCAATCGCCGAGTGTTTCAGACCGCGCCCAAATAATTCCGACGTCACGCGAATCTCAAAAGAGAGTCCTTTAACCCTTTCCCAAGCAAGACCTGGTTTTGGCGTCCGTATTACGACAGGCTTGGGAAAACATTGAAACAAAAGAAGAAACTGCTGATAACCATCAGTTTCTCCTTTTGTCTCAATATTTTCTCTGCTTTATTTTACGCAAATTATGGCTTTATAATCATCAATTTTATCGTCTGCAGCAGCTTTCAAATTCGATCACCCTAAAATTTTGTCGTTTGGGAAAGGGTTAAAAACATCGCCAACCCCTGTCGTCACGGAATACGTCGAAGTGTTTGGTATATAATGCTGGTTGGAATACATAACGTTTACTGGTGGTGAACTCGGCCAAAGCGAGGGACGTTTTTTCGCGAACAATGTGTTCCGTCGGTGTTGTTATAAAATCTCGTAACTACGGCTTCGATAAAGCCGTAATATCGAGATTTTTTAACAACACCGACGGTTTGTCAATACAAAGCGGTAAACTCAGTCTATTTTTAGAACAAATTCATTGTCGAATAGAAAAAAATCTATAAACTCACATTTAAACGCAAAATATCTATACCTTGTTGTAGCGAAAAACGTCCCTCGGTTTGGCCGAGTTCACCACCAGTGACGTTGCTGGTTCAATACTCTTCTTGATCACCGTTCACGTGAGTTTGTCATTTGTCATGCAGAAAAGTCTTTAGGAATACCCATTCTCAGCAATTCAAATTCTAGCAATAGTCGGGAAACATACGGAAAAGTGATATTTGTCGTTATTATTGAAAAGCCGTTCAAAGATTTGTTATTGAAAAGTCGTTGAAAATTGCATTTGATTAATATGTTTCGAAGTACCTAAGTTTATGGTAGTCTAAATTCAAGGGTGATGCAGACGAAAAAATAATGATGCCAAATGTGTTTAAGCATGAAAATTACCGGTAGAAAAAGAAGAAAACGCTAGTAATAGTATCCTGTGTTTTCTTCTTTTTTTGCAGTCATTTCTTAGCTGTCCTGATTAGATAGGTCAAAACCAGGACATGTGTGGGAAAGGGTTACGGCACTGTCTCACTTTACCAAAAAATACACAGAATGCGTACCGAACTTAATTCGGCATATTCTCGAAAGGTTGGTTCCACAAACGGTTTATGTTCGGTATATGTTCGGTGCTTTTCATCGACACTCGTCGGTGTTCGCAGATGCACACACCAGCTTTTGGGCATGTACAAATGTTTTGATAAAAGCAGCGATCAAAACTTTATGAATGAGTTGGGTAATGGTTCGCAGAGGAATCGGTAGGCGCGCGTCTGGCTTTCGTTGCTCTTGTATTTGTGTCGTGAATGATTCGCCGACGAATTTCTGATCGAACGGCTGTTCATATGGAACCTGGAAACCCTGGTCGAACCCGCGTTGCTACATGAAGTCGCTCATAGTGTGCCTATCGACAAACTTTATAAACATTTTGAAATTTACTTCGAGTTTTACCTGCATCAAATAAGCGCAGCGATAATGTGTACAATGCTTTGGCTATGGCATCGTAAAATTATTCAGAATTACTGTCTCTAATCTTTTCAATTAAAGGGGGACCTGCTAGGCTGTCGAAAATGCAAATTGCACAATAATTACAAACCAGAAATAACGTATGAAATTACCAATCTGAAGGGGTAGATCATTTCTGTCCATTATAAGCACTCATCGAGCTTTATTAAGTATTAAAATCCAAGTCATGAATAACATGCAGGTCCGTTTTGTATTGCCCTTCTTTTTTTGTTTTGTAACGGTTACATATGCTCAACCTTTAGAAAGCAAGTAAGTCCGAGGTAAGTCATCTGTGCTCAGAGAGATTCAACACACCGTACAACCGGCTGCGTCGAAAGTCAGCGAAGACAGATTCAGCATCTAATGTCAGGTGCATGGTAGATTAAATTAATTTACTTTTATAAATAAACGAAAGGATCTTTTGTATTCTATAGTTGATAAATTCGCGTATAAATCTTCAGTGCTTGTACAAAATAAACCTTTTCACGCATCCCTCGCAAATAAGGTCACAGTCATCGAAACAACCGGTTGTACGGTGTGTTAATACCGCCGGATGTGTCTCGTTGACCATGACCTTGTCTCGTTCTGAAGTAAAAATAGAATCTGTAAACACGCTTGTAAAGCATTGATCTATAGCAAAGGAAATATGGTCTTTCGCCGTGATTGAGGTTTGTCGGACCGTATTTGGTACAACAACGAATATGGTACACATTTGTACAATATTCGGCCGAATATGGTACAACTGTCTAATTGTACCATATACGTATCTGTAGTTTTGGGGTAAAATGCCTGACCAAATATGGTACAAACTTGTAGCATATTCGGATGAAAAATGTACCACATTCGTTCCGAATATGGTACACACTCATCATCGTCATCACCATCATCGTTATCTCATCATCATCACCACCATCATCATCACCATCATCATCATCATAACTACAATTTTCATTAACATCATCAATACCATCATGAAAATAATCATCATCGTCATCCATCAGCAGCAGCATCATAATCATCATCATCGGCGGCCGGTAATCATTGGCGTCAACTTAATAAAAATCTTTTTTCATCATCATCATTATAATCATTATCATCGGCCGATAAACATCGCAGTTATCATCATCACAATTATCAAACCCCAATCATCATTACCATTGTCATCATCATCAATTACATCATCATCGTCCCCATTAACACCATCATCATCATGGTCACCATTAATGCCATTATCATCATCATCATCGTCATGATGATGACAAAAGTTTTGATGATGATGACGACGATCAAAATTACCGTCATCATCATCATCACAAACTTTTATCATCATTGTAATCATCATCACCACCATTGTCACCACAAGCATCATCATCATCATCATCATCATCATCATCATCATCATCATCATCATCATCATCATCATCATCATCATCATCATCATCACCATTATAATCATCGTAATGAAGATTACAAACATGTTATGATGATAACTGCGATGCGAATATCACCATCATCATCGGCCAATAAACAGCGCCATCATCATCACAATTATTTTGTTATTATCATCATCATTATCATCATCGTCGGCCGATTAACATCGCCGTCATCATCATCTTAAATCTCATAATCATCATTATAGCCATCATCATCGTCCAATAAACATCGCTGTCATCATAATCCCAAAACGTTTGTTATCATCATCATCATCATAATCATCATCATCATCATCATCATCATCATCATCATCATCATCATCATCATCATCATCATCATCATCATCATCATCATCATCATCATCATCATCATCATCATCATCATCATCATCATCATCATCATCATCATCATCATCATCATCATCATCATTACCACAATCATCAATCCCCAATCATCAATCCCCAATCATCATAACCACTGTCATCATCATCACCACCACCATTATCATCACATTTTTTTACCATCATCATCATTTCAAATGTTTTGTCATCATCATCATCACATATTCATTTTATATTTTGTATTATATAATTTGTTTCATTCAAGAGATTCAACAAACTTGTACTTTTTTTCATTTTTTGGTATACTGACAGGATTTTTCAAAGTAATATTGAAGAACATAGAACAGCATTTGGATTTTAATCCAACAGTAGCATTTTGACCAGACATAATATACATATACATTTAAGTAGCAGCCAAAATATCCCAAATATGCTTCGTAAAAAGTTACCATTAAATGAGCAAATGACAACAAATTTCCGGTAGAAGAACATAATCATCAATCACAAAAATAACACAACAGGTTTACAAACACCGATATACATGTATATTTCACCTGTAATGTCTGTACATGACATCTATGATATCATACCAACCGATTCCACTAACACGCAAACGCAGCCATGCGTTTGCCCATTTTGGCTCCTTGATGATTTCTTTTATTGCCAAAATAAGACCGTTGTTGCTGCCCGCTCTTGTTAATAGGAAACGAACGCTAACAGAATTTCTGTTACTAGTATTTAGTCCAATATCCGGCCGAATGTAAATTCTAGGTGTTTGCAAACTCATTGACCTTATTAAATCTCTAAAGGGTTTGCCGACCTGCGCCAACACAAATTGGAATGACGGGTTTGATCGTATGCAGAACTTAAAAATTTCAACTTGAATGTGAAGTGGTAACATCAGAAATGGAAAAGTCGTTCGCCTCTGTGCCCTGTCGGACTGGTATTTTGTTTATCATATCTTGAAGCTCTTGCAGGGTTAAACACACAGAGACGCCACCGTTGTTAACGGAGTCGCCGGAGTCATCGTTGTCGCCAGAGTCATCGTTGTCGCCAGAGTCATCGTTGTCGCCAGAGTCATCGTTGTCGCCGGAGTCACCGTTGTCGCCAGAGTCACCGTTGTGGCAAGAGTCATCGTTGTCGCCAGAGTCATCGTTGTCGCCAGACGCAGCGTTGTCGCCAGAGTCACCGTTGTCGCCAGACGCAGCGTTGTTGCCAGAGTCATCGTTGTCGCCAGAGTCATCGTTGTCACCAGAGTCATCGTTGTCGCCAGACGCAGCGTTGTCGCCAGAGTCACCGTTGTCGCCAGACGCAGCGTTGTCGCCAGAGTCATCGTTGTCGCCAGACGCAGCGTTGTCGCCAGAGTCATCATTGTCGCCAGAGTCATCATTGTCGCCAGAGTCATCGTTGTCGCCAGACGCAGCGTTGTCGCCAGAGTCACTGTTGTCGCCAGAGTCATCGTTGTCGCCAGAGTCATCGTTGTCGCAAGACGCAGCGTTGTCGCCGGAGTCATCGTTGTCGCCAAAGTCATCGTTGTCGCCAGAGTCATCGTTGTCGCCAGAGTCATCGTTGTCGCCAGAGTCATCGTTGTCGCCAGAAGCAGTGTTGTCACCAGAGTAACCGTTGTCGCCAGAGTCATCGTTGTCACCAGAGTCACTGTTGTCGCCAGAGTCATCGTTGTCGCCAGAGTCACTGTTGTCACCAGAGTCACTGTTGTCGCCAGAGTCATCGTTGTCACCAGTCATCGTTGTCACCAGAGTCACTGTTGTCGCCGGAGTCATCGTTGTCGACAGAGTCATCGTTGTCACCAGAGTCACTGTTGTCGCCAGAGTCATCGTTGTCGCCAGAGTCATCGTTGTCGCAAGACGCAGCGTTGTCGCCAGAGTCATCGTTGTCGCCAGACGCAGTGTTGTCACCAGAGTAACCGTTGTCGCCAGAGTCATCGTTGTCGCCAGAGTCACCGTTGTCGCCAGAGTAACCGTTGTCGCCAGAGTCATCGTTGTCGCCAGAGTAACCGTTGTGACCAGAGTCATCGTTGTGACCAGAGTCATCATTGTCGCCAGAGTCACCGTTGTCACCAGAGTCATCGTTGTGACCAGAGTCATCATTGTCGCCAGAGTCATCATTGTCGCCAGAGTCATCATTGTCGCCAGAGTCACCGTTGTCACCAGAGTCATCGTTGTGACCAGAGTCATCGTTGTCGCCAGAGTCATCGTTGTCGCCAGAGTCATCGTTGTCGCCAGAGTCATCGTTGTCGCCAGAGTCACCGTTGTCGCCAGAGTCATCGTTGTCGCCATATGCAGTGTTGTCGCCAGAGTCATCGTTGTCGCCAGAGTCACCGTTGTCGCCAGAGTCATCATTGTCACCAGAGTCATCATTGTCGCCATATGCAGTGTTGTCGCCAGAGTCATCGTTGTCGCCATATGCAGTGTTGTCACCAGAGTCATCGTTGTCGCCATATGCAGTGTTGTCACCAGAGTCATCGTTGTCACCAGAGTCATCGTTGTCACCAGAGTCATCATTGTCGCCAGAGTCACCGTTGTCGCCAGAGTCATCATTGTCACCAGAGTCATCATTGTCGCCATATGCAGTGTTGTCACCAGAGTCATCGTTGTCGCCATATGCAGTGTTGTCACCAGAGTCATCATTGTCGCCAGAGTCATCATTGTCACCAGAGTCATCATTGTCGCCATATGCAGTGTTGTCGCCAGAGTCATCGTTGTCGCCAGAGTCACCGTTGTCGCCAGAGTCATCATTGTCACCAGAGTCATCGTTGTCGCCAGAGTCATCATTGTCACCAGAGTCATCGTTGTCGCCAGAGTCATCATTGTCACCAGAGTCATCGTTGTCGCCAGAGTCATCGTTGTCACCAGAGTCATCGTTGTCGCCAGAGTCATCATTGTCACCAGAGTCATCATTGTCACCAGAGTCATCATTGTCACCAGAGTCATCATTGTCGCCAGAGTCATTGTTGTCACCAGAGTCATCGTTGTCACCAGAGTCATCATTGTCACCAGAGTCATCATTGTCACCAGAGTCATCATTGTCACCAGAGTCATCATTGTCACCAGAGTCATCATTGTCACCAGAGTCATCGTTGTCACCAGAGTCATCATTGTCACCAGAGTCATCGTTGTCACCAGAGTCATCATTGTCACCAGAGTCATCATTGTCACCAGAGTCACCATTGTCACCAGAGTCATCATTGTCACCATAGTCATCATTGTCACCAGAGTCATCATTGTCGCCAGAGTCATTGTTGTCACCAGAGTCATCGTTGTCACCAGAGTCATCATTGTCGCCAGAGTCACCGTTGTCACCAGAGTCATCATTGTCACCAGAGTCATCGTTGTCATCAGAGACATCATTGTCACCAGAGTCATCGTTGTCACCAGAGTCATCATTGTCACCAGAGTCATCGTTGTCACCAGAGTCATCGTTGTCACAAGAGTCATCGTTGTCACCAGAGTCATCGTTGTCACCAGAGTCATCATTGTCACCAGAGTCATCGTTGTCACCAGAGTCATCGTTGTCACCAGAGTCATCGTTGTTACCAGAGTCATCATTGTCACCAGAGTCATCATTGTCACCAGAGACATCATTGTCATCAGAGTCATCATTGTCACCAGAGTCATCATTGTCACCAGAGACATCGTTGTCGCCAGAGTCATCATTGTCACCAGAGTCATCATTGTCACCAGAGTCATCGTTGTTACCAGAGTCATCGTTGTTACCAGAGTCATCGTTGTTACCAGAGTCATCGTTGTCACCAGAGTCATCGTTGTTACCAGAGTCATCGTTGTCACCAGAGTCATCGTTGTTACCAGAGTCATCGTTGTTACCAGAGTCATCATTGTCACCAGAGTCATCGTTGTCATCAGAGACATCATTGTCACCAGAGTCATCGTTGTCACCAGAGTCATTGTTGTCATCATAGTCATCGTTGTCATCAGAGTCATCGTTGTCACCAGAGTCATCATTGTCACCAGAGTCATCATTGTCACCAGAGTCATCGTTGTCGCCAGAGTCATCGTTGTCGCCAGAGTCATCGTTGTCACCAGAGTCATTGTTGTCACCAGAGTCATCATTGTCACCAGAGTCATCATTGTCACCAGAGTCATCGTTGTCACCAGTCATCGTTGTCACAAGAGTCATCGTTGTCAACAGAGTCATCGTTGTCACCAGAGTCATCATTGTCACCAGAGTCATTGTTGTCACCAGAGCCATCATTGTCACCAGAGTCATCATTGTCACCAGTCATCGTTGTCACCAGAGTCATCATTGTCACCAGAGTCATCATTGTCACCAGAGTCATTGTTGTCACCAGAGTCATTGTTGTCACCAGAGTCATCATTGTCACCAGAGTCATCGTTGTCACCAGTCATCGTTGTCACCAGAGTCATCATTGTCACCAGAGTCATTGTTGTCACCAGAGTCATCATTGTCGCCAGAGTCATCATTGTCACCAGAGTCATCGTTGTCACCAGTCATCGTTGTCACAAGAGTCATCATTGTCACCAGAGTCATCATTGTCACCAGAGTCATCATTGTCACCAGAGTCATCATTGTCACCAGAGTCATCGTTGTCACCAGAGACATCATTGTCACCAGAGTCATTGTTGTCACCAGAGTCATCATTGTCGCCAGAGTCATCATTGTCACAAGAGTCATCATTGTCACCAGAGTCATCGTTGTCACAAGAGTCATCGTTGTCGCCAGAGTCATCGTTGTCACCAGAGTCATCGTTGTCACCAGAGTTACCGTTGTCACCAGAGTCATCATTGTCACCAGAGTCATCGTTGTCGCCAGAGTCATCGTTGTCGCCAGAGTCATCGTTGTCACCAGAGTCATTGTTGTCACCAGAGTCATCATTGTCACCAGAGTCATCATTGTCACCAGAGTCATCGTTGTCACCAGTCATCGTTGTCACAAGAGTCATCGTTGTCAACAGAGTCATCATTGTCACCAGAGACATCATTGTCACCAGAGTCATTGTTGTCACCAGAGTCATCATTGTCGCCAGAGTCATCATTGTCACAAGAGTCATCATTGTCACCAGAGTCATCGTTGTCACAAGAGTCATCGTTGTCGCCAGAGTCATCGTTGTCACCAGAGTCATCATTGTCACCAGAGTCATCATTGTCACCAGAGTTACCGTTGTCACCAGAGTCATCATTGTCACCAGAGTCATCATTGTCACCAGAGTCATCATTGTCACCAGAGTCATCATTGTCGCCAGAGACATCATTGTCACCAGAGTCATCATTGTCACCAGAGACATCGTTGTCACCAGAGTCATCGTTGTCACCAGAGTCATCATTGTCACCAGAGTCATCATTGTCACCAGAGTCATCGTTGTCACAAGAGTCATCATTGTCACCAGAGTCATCATTGTCACCAGAGTCATCGTTGTCACCAGAGTCATCGTTGTTACCAGAGTCATCGTTGTCACCAGAGTCATCATTGTCGCCAGAGTCATCGTTGTCACCAGAGTCATCATTGTCACCAGAGTCATCGTTGTCACCAGAGTCATCATTGTCACCAGAGTCATCATTGTCGCCAGAGTCATCGTTGTCACCAGAGTCATCGTTGTCACCAGAGTCATCATTGTCACCAGAGTCATCATTGTCGCCAGAGTCATCGTTGTCACCAGAGTCATCATTGTCACCAGAGTCATCATTGTCACCAGAGTCATCATTGTCACCAGAGTCATCATTGTCACCAGAGTCATCGTTGTCACCAGAGTCATCGTTGTCACCAGAGTCATCATTGTCACCAGAGTCATCGTTGTCACCAGAGTCATCGTTGTCACCAGAGTCATCATTGTCACCAGAGTCATCATTGTCGCCAGAGTCATCGTTGTCACCAGAGTCATCGTTGTCACCAGAGTCATCATTGTCACCAGAGTCATCATTGTCGCCAGAGTCATCGTTGTCACCAGAGTCATCATTGTCACCAGAGTCATCATTGTCACCAGAGTCATCATTGTCACCAGAGTCATCATTGTCACCAGAGTCATCATTGTCACCAGAGTCATCGTTGTCACCAGAGTCATCGTTGTCACCAGAGTCATCATTGTCGCCAGAGTCATCATTGTCACCAGAGTCATCATTGTCGCCAGAGTCATCGTTGTCACCAGAGTCATCATTGTCACCAGAGTCATCGTTGTCACCAGAGTCATCGTTGTCACCAGAGTCATCGTTGTTACCAGAGTCATCGTTGTCACCAGAGTCATCATTGTCACCAGAGTCATCATTGTCGTCAGAGTCATCATTGTCACCAGAGTCATCATTGTCACCAGAGACATCGTTGTCACCAGAGTCATCGTTGTCGCCAGAGTCACCGTTGTCGCCAGAGTCATCATTGTCACCAGAGTCATCATTGTCACCAGAGTCATTGTTGTCGCCAGAGTCATCATTGTCACCAGAGTCATCATTGTCACCAGAGTCATCGTTGTCGCCAGAGTCATCATTGTCACCAGAGTCATCATTGTCACCAGAGTCATCATTGTCACCAGAGTCATCATTGTCATCAGAGTCACCGTTGTCGCCAGAGTCATCATTGTCACCAGAGTCATCATTGTCGCCATATGCAGTGTTGTCGCCAGAGTCATCGTTGTCGCCATATGCAGTGTTGTCACCAGAGTCATCGTTGTCGCCATATGCAGTGTTGTCACCAGAGTCATCGTTGTCACCAGAGTCATCGTTGTCACCAGAGTCATCATTGTCGCCAGAGTCACCGTTGTCGCCAGAGTCATCATTGTCACCAGAGTCATCATTGTCGCCATATGCAGTGTTGTCACCAGAGTCATCGTTGTCGCCATATGCAGTGTTGTCACCAGAGTCATCATTGTCGCCAGAGTCATCATTGTCACCAGAGTCATCATTGTCGCCATATGCAGTGTTGTCGCCAGAGTCATCGTTGTCGCCAGAGTCACCGTTGTCGCCAGAGTCATCATTGTCACCAGAGTCATCGTTGTCGCCAGAGTCATCATTGTCACCAGAGTCATCGTTGTCGCCAGAGTCATCATTGTCACCAGAGTCATCGTTGTCGCCAGAGTCATCGTTGTCACCAGAGTCATCGTTGTCGCCAGAGTCATCATTGTCACCAGAGTCATCATTGTCACCAGAGTCATCATTGTCACCAGAGTCATCATTGTCGCCAGAGTCATTGTTGTCACCAGAGTCATCGTTGTCACCAGAGTCATCATTGTCACCAGAGTCATCATTGTCACCAGAGTCATCATTGTCACCAGAGTCATCATTGTCACCAGAGTCATCGTTGTCACCAGAGTCATCATTGTCACCAGAGTCATCGTTGTCACCAGAGTCATCATTGTCACCAGAGTCATCATTGTCACCAGAGTCACCATTGTCACCAGAGTCATCATTGTCACCATAGTCATCATTGTCACCAGAGTCATCATTGTCGCCAGAGTCATTGTTGTCACCAGAGTCATCGTTGTCACCAGAGTCATCATTGTCGCCAGAGTCACCGTTGTCACCAGAGTCATCATTGTCACCAGAGTCATCGTTGTCATCAGAGACATCATTGTCACCAGAGTCATCGTTGTCACCAGAGTCATCATTGTCACCAGAGTCATCGTTGTCACCAGAGTCATCGTTGTCACAAGAGTCATCGTTGTCACCAGAGTCATCGTTGTCACCAGAGTCATCATTGTCACCAGAGTCATCGTTGTCACCAGAGTCATCGTTGTCACCAGAGTCATCGTTGTTACCAGAGTCATCATTGTCACCAGAGTCATCATTGTCACCAGAGACATCATTGTCATCAGAGTCATCATTGTCACCAGAGTCATCATTGTCACCAGAGACATCGTTGTCGCCAGAGTCATCATTGTCACCAGAGTCATCATTGTCACCAGAGTCATCGTTGTTACCAGAGTCATCGTTGTTACCAGAGTCATCGTTGTTACCAGAGTCATCGTTGTCACCAGAGTCATCGTTGTTACCAGAGTCATCGTTGTCACCAGAGTCATCGTTGTTACCAGAGTCATCGTTGTTACCAGAGTCATCATTGTCACCAGAGTCATCGTTGTCATCAGAGACATCATTGTCACCAGAGTCATCGTTGTCACCAGAGTCATTGTTGTCATCATAGTCATCGTTGTCATCAGAGTCATCGTTGTCACCAGAGTCATCATTGTCACCAGAGTCATCATTGTCACCAGAGTCATCGTTGTCGCCAGAGTCATCGTTGTCGCCAGAGTCATCGTTGTCACCAGAGTCATTGTTGTCACCAGAGTCATCATTGTCACCAGAGTCATCATTGTCACCAGAGTCATCGTTGTCACCAGTCATCGTTGTCACAAGAGTCATCATTGTCACCAGAGTCATCATTGTCACCAGAGTCATCATTGTCATCAGAGTCATCGTTGTCACCAGTCATCTTTGTCACCAGAGTCATCGTTGTCAACAGAGTCATCATTGTCACCAGAGACATCATTGTCACCAGAGTCATTGTTGTCACCAGAGTCATCATTGTCGCCAGAGTCATCATTGTCACAAGAGTCATCATTGTCACCAGAGTCATCGTTGTCACAAGAGTCATCGTTGTCGCCAGAGTCATCGTTGTCACCAGAGTCATCGTTGTCACCAGAGTTACCGTTGTCACCAGAGTCATCATTGTCACCAGAGTCATCGTTGTCGCCAGAGTCATCGTTGTCGCCAGAGTCATCGTTGTCACCAGAGTCATTGTTGTCACCAGAGTCATCATTGTCACCAGAGTCATCATTGTCACCAGAGTCATCGTTGTCACCAGTCATCGTTGTCACAAGAGTCATCGTTGTCAACAGAGTCATCATTGTCACCAGAGACATCATTGTCACCAGAGTCATTGTTGTCACCAGAGTCATCATTGTCGCCAGAGTCATCATTGTCACAAGAGTCATCATTGTCACCAGAGTCATCGTTGTCACAAGAGTCATCGTTGTCGCCAGAGTCATCGTTGTCACCAGAGTCATCATTGTCACCAGAGACATCATTGTCACAAGAGTCATCATTGTCACCAGAGTCATCATTGTCACCAGAGTTACCGTTGTCACCAGAGTCATCATTGTCACCAGAGTCATCATTGTCACCAGAGTCATCGTTGTCACCAGAGTCATCATTGTCACCAGAGTCATCATTGTCACCAGAGACATCGTTGTCACCAGAGTCATCGTTGTCGCCAGAGTCACCGTTGTCGCCAGAGTCATCATTGTCACCAGAGTCATCATTGTCACCAGAGTCATTGTTGTCGCCAGAGTCATCATTGTCACCAGAGTCATCATTGTCACCAGAGTCATCGTTGTCGCCAGAGTCATCATTGTCACCAGAGTCATCATTGTCACCAGAGTCATCGTTGTCACCAGAGTCATCGTTGTTACCAGAGTCATCATTGTCATCAGAGTCATCATTGTCACCAGAGTCATCATTGTCACCAGAGACATCATTGTCACCAGAGTCATCATTGTCGCCAGAGTCATCATTGTCACCAGGGTCATCGTTGTCACCAGAGACATCGTTGTCGCCAGAGTCATCGTTGTTACCAGAGTCATCATTGTCACCAGAGTCATCATTGTCGCCAGAGTCATCATTGTCACCAGAGTCACCGTTGTCACCAGAGTCATCATTGTCACCAGAGTCATCATTGTCGCCAGAGTCATCATTGTCACCAGAGACATCGTTGTCACCAGAGTCATCGTTGTCGCCAGAGTCACCGTTGTCGCCAGAGTCATCATTGTCACCAGAGTCATCATTGTCACCAGAGTCATTGTTGTCGCCAGAGTCATCATTGTCACCAGAGTCATCATTGTCACCAGAGTCATCGTTGTCGCCAGAGTCATCATTGTTACCAGAGTCATCGTTGTCACCAGAGTCATCATTGTCGCCAGAGTCATCGTTGTCACCAGAGTCATCATTGTCACCAGAGTCATCGTTGTCACCAGAGTCATCGTTGTCACCAGAGTCATCGTTGTCACCAGAGTCATCGTTGTCACCAGAGTCATCATTGTCACCAGAGTCATCATTGTCACCAGAGTCATCGTTGTCGCCAGAGTCACCGTTGTCACCAGAGTCATCGTTGTCACCAGAGTCACCATTGTCACCAGAGTCATCGTTGTCACCAGAGTCATCGTTGTCACCAGAGTCATTGTTGTCGCCAGAGTCATCATTGTCACCAGAGTCATCATTGTCATCAGAGTCATCATTGTCACCAGAGTCACCATTGTCACCAGAGTCATCATTGTCACCAGAGACATCGTTGTCACCAGAGTCATCGTTGTCGCCAGAGTCACCGTTGTCGCCAGAGTCATCATTGTCACCAGAGTCATCATTGTCACCAGAGTCATTGTTGTCGCCAGAGTCATCATTGTCACCAGAGTCATCATTGTCACCAGAGTCATCGTTGTCGCCAGAGTCATCATTGTCACCAGAGTCATCATTGTCACCAGAGTCATCATTGTCACCAGAGTCATCATTGTCATCAGAGACATCGTTGTTGCCAGAGTCATCATTGTCACCAGAGTCATCATTGTCACCAGAGTCATCGTTGTCACCAGAGTCATCATTGTCACCAGAGTCATCGTTGTCACCAGAGTCATCATTGTCACCAGAGTCATCATTGTCACCAGAGTCATCGTTGTCACCAGAGTCATCATTGTCGCCAGAGTCATCATTGTCACCAGAGTCATCATTGTCACCAGAGTCATCATTGTCACCAGAGTCATCATTGTCGCCAGAGTCATTGTTGTCGCCAGAGTCATCATTGTCACCAGAGTCATCATTGTCATCAGAGTCATCATTGTCACCAGAGTCATCATTGTCGCCAGAGTCATTGTTGTCGCCAGAGTCATCATTGTCACCAGAGTCATCATTGCCATCAGAGTCATCATTGTCACCAGAGTCATCATTGTCACCAGAGTCATCGTTGTCACCAGAGTCATCATTGTCACCAGAGTCATCATTGTCATCAGAGTCATCATTGTCACCAGAGTCATCATTGTCACCAGAGTCATCATTGTCACCAGAGTCATCATTGTCATCAGAGACATCGTTGTTGCCAGAGTCATCATTGTCACCAGAGTCATCATTGTCACCAGAGTCATCATTGTCACCAGAGACATCATTGTCACCAGAGACATCGTTGTCACCAGAGTCACCGTTGTCACCAGAGTCATCATTGTCACCAGAGTCATCGTTGTCGCCAGAGTCACCGTTGTCACCAGAGTCATCGTTGTCACCAGAGTCATCATTGTCATCAGAGTCATCATTGTCACCAGAGTTACCGTTGTCACCAGAGTTATCGTTGTCACCAGAGTCATCATTGTCACCAGAGTCATCATTGTCATCATAGTCATCGTTGTCATCAGAGTCATCATTGTCATCAGAGTCATCGTTGTCATCAGAGTCATCATTGTCATCAGAGTTATCGTTGTCACCAGAGTCATCATTGTCACCAGAGTCATCATTGTCGCCAGAGTCATTGTTGTCGCCAGAGTCATCATTGTCACCAGAGTCATCATTGTCATCAGAGTCATCATTGTCACCAGAGTTACCGTTGTCACCAGAGTCATCATTGTCACCAGAGTCATCATTGTCACCAGAGTCATCGTTGTCACCAGAGTCATCATTGTCACCAGAGTCATCATTGTCACCAGAGTCATCATTGTCACCAGAGTCATCATTGTCACCAGAGTCATCATTGTCACCAGAGACATCATTGTCACCAGAGTCATCGTTGTCACCAGAGTCATCATTGTCACCAGAGTCATCATTGTCATCAGAGACATCATTGTCACAAGAGTCATCGTTGTCATCAGAGTCATCATTGTCACCAGAGTCATCATTGTCATCAGAGTCATCATTGTCACCAGAGTCATCATTGTCACCAGAGACATCATTGTCACAAGAGTCATCATTGTCACCAGAGTCATCGTTGTCACCAGAGACATCATTGTCACCAGAGACATCATTGTCACAAGAGTCATCATTGTCACCAGAGTCATCATTGTCACCAGAGTTACCGTTGTCACCAGAGTCATCATTGTCACCAGAGTCATCATTGTCACCAGAGTCATCATTGTCACCAGAGTTACCGTTGTCACCAGAGTCATCATTGTCACCAGAGTCATCATTGTCACCAGAGTCATCATTGTCACCAGAGTCATCATTGTCACCAGAGTCATCATTGTCACCAGAGTTACCGTTGTCACCAGAGTCATCATTGTCACCAGAGTCATCATTGTCACCAGAGTTACCGTTGTCACCAGAGTCATCATTGTCACCAGAGTCATCATTGTCACCAGAGTCATCATTGTCACCAGAGACATCATTGTCACCAGAGTCATCATTGTCACCAGAGTCATCGTTGTCACCAGAGTCATCGTTGTCATCAGAGTCATCATTGTCACCAGAGTCATCATTGTCACAAGAGACATCATTGTCACCAGAGACATCGTTGTCACCAGAGTCATCATTGTCACCAGAGTCATCATTGTCACCAGTCATCATTGTCACCAGAGTCATCATTGTCACCAGAGTCATCATTGTCACCAGAGTCATCATTGTCACAAGAGACATCATTGTCACCAGAGACATCGTTGTCACCAGAGTCATCATTGTCACCAGAGTCATCATTGTCACCAGAGTCATCATTGTCACCAGAGTCATCATTGTCACCAGAGTCATCATTGTCACCAGAGTTACCGTTGTCGCCAGAGTCATCATTGTCACCAGAGTCATCATTGTCACCAGAGTCATCATTGTCACCAGAGACATCATTGTCACCAGAGTCATCATTGTCACCAGAGTCATCATTGTCACCAGAGTCATCATTGTCACCAGAGTCATCATTGTCACCAGAGTTACCGTTGTCGCCAGAGTCATCATTGTCACCAGAGTCATCATTGTCACCAGAGTCATCATTGTCACCAGAGACATCATTGTCACCAGAGTCATCGTTGTCACCAGAGTCATCGTTGTCACCAGAGTCATCATTATCACCAGAGTCATCATTGTCGCCAGAGTCATCGTTGTCACCAGAGTCATCATTGTCACCAGAGTCATCATTGTCGCCAGAGTCATCGTTGTCACCAGAGTCATCATTATCATCAGAGACATCATTGTCACCAGAGTCATCATTGTCACCAGAGACATCGTTGTCACCAGAGTCATCGTTGTTACCAGAGTCATCATTGTCACCAGAGTCATCATTGTCACCAGAGTCATCGTTGTCACCAGAGTCATCGTTGTCACCAGTCATCGTTGTCGCCAGAGTCATCATTGTCACCAGAGTCATCATTGTCACCAGAGACATCATTGTCACCAGAGTCATCATTGTCACCAGAGTCATCATTGTCACCAGAGTCATCATTGTCACCAGAGTCATCGTTGTCGCCAGAGTCATCATTGTCACCAGAGTCATCGTTGTCACCAGAGTCATCGTTGTCACCAGAGTCATCATTGTCACCAGAGTCATCATTGTCACCAGAGTCATCGTTGTCACCAGAGACATCATTGTCATCAGAGTCATCATTGTCACCAGAGTCATCATTGTCACCAGAGTCATCATTGTCACCAGAGTCATCATTGTCACCAGAGTCATTGTTGTCGCCAGAGTCATCATTGTCATCAGAGTCATCATTGTCATCAGAGACATCGTTGTTGCCAGAGTCATCATTGTCACCAGAGTCATCGTTGTCACCAGAGTCATCATTGTCACCAGAGACATCATTGTCACCAGAGACATCGTTGTCACCAGAGTCATCGTTGTCGCCAGAGTCACCGTTGTCGCCAGAGTCATCATTGTCACCAGAGTCATCATTGTCACCAGAGTCATTGTTGTCGCCAGAGTCATCATTGTCACCAGAGTCATCATTGTCACCAGAGTCATCGTTGTCGCCAGAGTCATCATTGTCACCAGAGTCATCATTGTCACCAGAGTCATCATTGTCATCAGAGACATCGTTGTTGCCAGAGTCATCATTGTCACCAGAGTCATCATTGTCACCAGAGTCATCGTTGTCACCAGAGTCATCATTGTCACCAGAGTCATCGTTGTCACCAGAGTCATCATTGTCACCAGAGTCATCATTGTCACCAGAGTCATCGTTGTCACCAGAGTCATCATTGTCGCCAGAGTCATCATTGTCACCAGAGTCATCATTGTCACCAGAGTCATCATTGTCACCAGAGTCATCATTGTCGCCAGAGTCATTGTTGTCGCCAGAGTCATCATTGTCACCAGAGTCATCATTGTCATCAGAGTCATCATTGTCACCAGAGTCATCATTGTCGCCAGAGTCATTGTTGTCGCCAGAGTCATCATTGTCACCAGAGTCATCATTGTCATCAGAGTCATCATTGTCACCAGAGTCATCATTGTCACCAGAGTCATCATTGTCACCAGAGACATCATTGTCACCAGAGTCATCGTTGTCACCAGAGACATCATTGTCACCAGAGACATCATTGTCACCAGAGTCACCGTTGTCACCAGAGTCATCGTTGTCACCAGAGTCACCATTGTCACCAGAGTCATCATTGTCATCAGAGTCATCATTGTCACCAGAGTCATCATTGTCGCCAGAGTCATCATTGTCACCAGAGTCATCGTTGTCACCAGAGACATCATTGTCACCAGAGACATCATTGTCACCAGAGTCATCATTGTCACCAGAGTCATCATTGTCACCAGAGACATCATTGTCACCAGAGTCACCGTTGTCACCAGAGTCATCGTTGTCACCAGAGTCACCATTGTCACCAGAGTCATCATTGTCATCAGAGTCATCATTGTCACCAGAGTCATCGTTGTCACCAGAGTCATCATTGTCACCAGAGTCATCATTGTCACCAGAGTCATCGTTGTCACCAGAGTCATCATTGTCGCCAGAGTCATCATTGTCACCAGAGACATCGTTGTCACCAGAGTCACCGTTGTCACCAGAGTCATCATTGTCACCAGAGTCATCGTTGTCGCCAGAGTCACCGTTGTCACCAGAGTCATCGTTGTCACCAGAGTCATCATTGTCATCAGAGTCATCATTGTCACCAGAGTTACCGTTGTCACCAGAGTTATCGTTGTCACCAGAGTCATCATTGTCACCAGAGTCATCATTGTCATCATAGTCATCGTTGTCATCAGAGTCATCATTGTCATCAGAGTCATCGTTGTCATCAGAGTCATCATTGTCATCAGAGTTATCGTTGTCACCAGAGTCATCATTGTCACCAGAGTCATCATTGTCACCAGAGTCACCATTGTCATCAGAGTCATCATTGTCACCAGAGTCATCGTTGTCACCAGAGTCATCATTGTCACCAGAGTCACCGTTGTCACCAGAGTCATCATTGTCACCAGAGTCATCGTTGTCACCAGAGTCATCGTTGTCACCAGAGTCATCATTGTCACCAGAGTCATCGTTGTCACCAGAGTCATCATTGTCACCAGAGTCATCGTTGTCACCAGAGTCATCATTGTCACCAGAGTCATCATTGTCACCAGAGTCATCATTGTCACCAGAGTCATCATTGTCATCAGAGTCATCATTGTCACCAGAGTCATCATTATCATCAGAGACATCATTGTCACCAGAGTCATCATTGTCACCAGAGTCATCGTTGTCATCAGAGTCATCATTGTCATCAGAGTTATCGTTGTCACCAGAGTCATCATTGTCACCAGAGTCATCATTGTCATCAGAGTCATCATTGTCATCAGAGTCATCATTGTCATCAGAGACATCGTTGTCACCAGAGTCATCGTTGTCACCAGAGTCATCGTTGTCACCAGAGTCATCATTGTCACCAGAGTCATCATTGTCACCAGAGTCATCATTGTCACCAGAGTCATCATTGTCACCAGAGTCATCATTGTCACCAGAGACATCATTGTCACCAGAGTCATCGTTGTCACCAGAGTCATCATTGTCACCAGAGTCATCATTGTCATCAGAGACATCATTGTCACAAGAGTCATCATTGTCACCAGAGACATCATTGTCACCAGAGACATCATTGTCACAAGAGTCATCATTGTCACCAGAGTCATCATTGTCACCAGAGTTACCGTTGTCACCAGAGTCATCATTGTCACCAGAGTCATCATTGTCACCAGAGTCATCATTGTCACCAGAGTTACCGTTGTCACCAGAGTCATCATTGTCACCAGAGTCATCATTGTCACCAGAGTCATCATTGTCACCAGAGTCATCATTGTCACCAGAGTCATCATTGTCACCAGAGTTACCGTTGTCACCAGAGTCATCATTGTCACCAGAGTCATCATTGTCACCAGAGTTACCGTTGTCACCAGAGTCATCATTGTCACCAGAGTCATCATTGTCACCAGAGTCATCATTGTCACCAGAGACATCATTGTCACCAGAGTCATCATTGTCACCAGAGTCATCGTTGTCACCAGAGTCATCGTTGTCATCAGAGTCATCATTGTCACCAGAGTCATCATTGTCACAAGAGACATCATTGTCACCAGAGACATCGTTGTCACCAGAGTCATCATTGTCACCAGAGTCATCATTGTCACCAGTCATCATTGTCACCAGAGTCATCATTGTCACCAGAGTCATCATTGTCACCAGAGTCATCATTGTCACAAGAGACATCATTGTCACCAGAGACATCGTTGTCACCAGAGTCATCATTGTCACCAGAGTCATCATTGTCACCAGAGTCATCATTGTCACCAGAGTCATCATTGTCACCAGAGTCATCATTGTCACCAGAGTTACCGTTGTCGCCAGAGTCATCATTGTCACCAGAGTCATCATTGTCACCAGAGTCATCATTGTCACCAGAGACATCATTGTCACCAGAGTCATCATTGTCACCAGAGTCATCATTGTCACCAGAGTCATCATTGTCACCAGAGTCATCATTGTCACCAGAGTTACCGTTGTCGCCAGAGTCATCATTGTCACCAGAGTCATCATTGTCACCAGAGTCATCATTGTCACCAGAGACATCATTGTCACCAGAGTCATCGTTGTCACCAGAGTCATCGTTGTCACCAGAGTCATCATTATCACCAGAGTCATCATTGTCGCCAGAGTCATCGTTGTCACCAGAGTCATCATTGTCACCAGAGTCATCATTGTCGCCAGAGTCATCGTTGTCACCAGAGTCATCATTATCATCAGAGACATCATTGTCACCAGAGTCATCATTGTCACCAGAGACATCGTTGTCACCAGAGTCATCGTTGTTACCAGAGTCATCATTGTCACCAGAGTCATCATTGTCACCAGAGTCATCGTTGTCACCAGAGTCATCGTTGTCACCAGTCATCGTTGTCGCCAGAGTCATCATTGTCACCAGAGTCATCATTGTCACCAGAGACATCATTGTCACCAGAGTCATCATTGTCACCAGAGTCATCATTGTCACCAGAGTCATCATTGTCACCAGAGTCATCGTTGTCGCCAGAGTCATCATTGTCACCAGAGTCATCGTTGTCACCAGAGTCATCGTTGTCACCAGAGTCATCATTGTCACCAGAGTCATCATTGTCACCAGAGTCATCGTTGTCACCAGAGACATCATTGTCATCAGAGTCATCATTGTCACCAGAGTCATCATTGTCACCAGAGTCATCATTGTCACCAGAGTCATCATTGTCACCAGAGTCATTGTTGTCGCCAGAGTCATCATTGTCATCAGAGTCATCATTGTCATCAGAGACATCGTTGTTGCCAGAGTCATCATTGTCACCAGAGTCATCGTTGTCACCAGAGTCATCATTGTCACCAGAGACATCATTGTCACCAGAGACATCGTTGTCACCAGAGTCATCGTTGTCGCCAGAGTCACCGTTGTCGCCAGAGTCATCATTGTCACCAGAGTCATCATTGTCACCAGAGTCATTGTTGTCGCCAGAGTCATCATTGTCACCAGAGTCATCATTGTCACCAGAGTCATCGTTGTCGCCAGAGTCATCATTGTCACCAGAGTCATCATTGTCACCAGAGTCATCATTGTCATCAGAGACATCGTTGTTGCCAGAGTCATCATTGTCACCAGAGTCATCATTGTCACCAGAGTCATCGTTGTCACCAGAGTCATCATTGTCACCAGAGTCATCGTTGTCACCAGAGTCATCATTGTCACCAGAGTCATCATTGTCACCAGAGTCATCGTTGTCACCAGAGTCATCATTGTCGCCAGAGTCATCATTGTCACCAGAGTCATCATTGTCACCAGAGTCATCATTGTCACCAGAGTCATCATTGTCGCCAGAGTCATTGTTGTCGCCAGAGTCATCATTGTCACCAGAGTCATCATTGTCATCAGAGTCATCATTGTCACCAGAGTCATCATTGTCGCCAGAGTCATTGTTGTCGCCAGAGTCATCATTGTCACCAGAGTCATCATTGTCATCAGAGTCATCATTGTCACCAGAGACATCATTGTCATCAGAGTCATCATTGTCACCAGAGTCATCATTGTCATCAGAGACATCGTTGTTGCCAGAGTCATCATTGTCACCAGAGTCATCATTGTCACCAGAGTCATCGTTGTCACCAGAGTCATCATTGTCACCAGAGTCATCGTTGTCACCAGAGTCATCATTGTCACCAGAGTCATCATTGTCACCAGAGTCATCGTTGTCACCAGAGTCATCATTGTCGCCAGAGTCATCATTGTCACCAGAGTCATCATTGTCACCAGAGTCATCATTGTCACCAGAGTCATCATTGTCGCCAGAGTCATTGTTGTCGCCAGAGTCATCATTGTCACCAGAGTCATCATTGTCATCAGAGTCATCATTGTCACCAGAGTCATCATTGTCGCCAGAGTCATTGTTGTCGCCAGAGTCATCATTGTCACCAGAGTCATCATTGTCATCAGAGTCATCATTGTCACCAGAGTCATCATTGTCATCAGAGTCATCATTGTCACCAGAGACATCATTGTCACCAGAGTCATCATTGTCACCAGAGACATCATTGTCACCAGAGACATCATTGTCACCAGAGTCACCGTTGTCACCAGAGTCATCGTTGTCACCAGAGTCACCATTGTCACCAGAGTCATCATTGTCATCAGAGTCATCATTGTCACCAGAGTCATCATTGTCGCCAGAGTCATCATTGTCACCAGAGTCATCGTTGTCACCAGAGACATCATTGTCACCAGAGACATCATTGTCACCAGAGTCATCATTGTCACCAGAGTCATCATTGTCACCAGAGACATCATTGTCACCAGAGTCACCGTTGTCACCAGAGTCATCGTTGTCACCAGAGTCACCATTGTCACCAGAGTCATCATTGTCATCAGAGTCATCATTGTCACCAGAGTCATCGTTGTCACCAGAGTCATCATTGTCACCAGAGTCATCATTGTCACCAGAGTCATCGTTGTCACCAGAGTCATCATTGTCGCCAGAGTCATCATTGTCACCAGAGACATCGTTGTCACCAGAGTCACCGTTGTCACCAGAGTCATCATTGTCACCAGAGTCATCGTTGTCGCCAGAGTCACCGTTGTCACCAGAGTCATCGTTGTCACCAGAGTCATCATTGTCATCAGAGTCATCATTGTCACCAGAGTTACCGTTGTCACCAGAGTTATCGTTGTCACCAGAGTCATCATTGTCACCAGAGTCATCATTGTCATCATAGTCATCGTTGTCATCAGAGTCATCATTGTCATCAGAGTCATCGTTGTCATCAGAGTCATCATTGTCATCAGAGTTATCGTTGTCACCAGAGTCATCATTGTCACCAGAGTCATCATTGTCACCAGAGTCACCATTGTCATCAGAG
Organism: Fragum sueziense; assembly: GCA_963680895.1. Classification (NCBI taxonomy): domain Eukaryota; kingdom Metazoa; phylum Mollusca; class Bivalvia; order Cardiida; family Cardiidae; genus Fragum; species Fragum sueziense. Next base: position 2,434,371 of record OY804608.1, read on the forward strand.
TCATCATTGTCACCAGAGTCATCGTTGTCACCAGAGTCATCATTGTCACCAGAGTCACCGTTGTCACCAGAGTCATCATTGTCACCAGAGTCATCGTTGTCACCAGAGTCATCGTTGTCACCAGAGTCATCATTGTCACCAGAGTCATCGTTGTCACCAGAGTCATCATTGTCACCAGAGTCATCGTTGTCACCAGAGTCATCATTGTCACCAGAGTCATCATTGTCACCAGAGTCATCATTGTCACCAGAGTCATCATTGTCATCAGAGTCATCATTGTCACCAGAGTCATCATTATCATCAGAGACATCATTGTCACCAGAGTCATCATTGTCACCAGAGTCATCGTTGTCATCAGAGTCATCATTGTCATCAGAGTTATCGTTGTCACCAGAGTCATCATTGTCACCAGAGTCATCATTGTCATCAGAGTCATCATTGTCATCAGAGTCATCATTGTCATCAGAGACATCGTTGTCACCAGAGTCATCGTTGTCACCAGAGTCATCGTTGTCGCCAGAGTCACCGTTGTCGCCAGAGTCATCATTGTCACCAGAGTCATCATTGTCGCCAGAGTCATCGTTGTCACCAGAGTCATCGTTGTCATCAGAGTTATCGTTGTCACCAGAGTCATCATTGTCATCAGAGTCATCGTTGTCATCAGAGTCATCATTGTCATCAGAGTCATCGTTGTCATCAGAGTCATCATTGTCACCAGAGTCATCATTGTCACCAGAGTCATCGTTGTCACCAGAGTCATCATTGTCATCAGAGACATCGTTGTCACCAGAGTCATCATTGTCACCAGAGTCATCATTGTCATCAGAGACATCGTTGTTGCCAGAGTCATCATTGTCACCAGAGTCATCATTGTCACCAGAGTCATCGTTGTCACCAGAGTCATCATTGTCACCAGAGTCACCGTTGTCACCAGAGTCATCATTGTCACCAGAGTCATCGTTGTCACCAGAGTCATCGTTGTCACCAGAGTCATCATTGTCACCAGAGTCATCGTTGTCACCAGAGTCATCATTGTCACCAGAGTCATCGTTGTCACCAGAGTCATCATTGTCACCAGAGTCATCATTGTCACCAGAGTCATCATTGTCACCAGAGTCATCATTGTCATCAGAGTCATCATTGTCACCAGAGTCATCATTATCATCAGAGACATCATTGTCACCAGAGTCATCATTGTCACCAGAGTCATCGTTGTCGCCAGAGTCATCGTTGTCACCAGAGTCATTGTTGTCACCAGAGTCATCATTGTCACCAGAGTCATCGTTGTCGCCAGACGCAGCGTTGTCGCCGGAGTCATCATTGTCACCAGAGTCATCGTTGTCACCAGAGTCATCATTGTCGCCAGAGTCATCATTGTCAACAGAGTCATCGTTGTCACCAGAGTCATTGTTGTCACCAGAGTCATCATTGTCACCAGAGTCATCATTCTCACCAGAGTCATCATTGTCACCAGAGTCATCGTTGTCACCAGAGTCATCATTGTCACCAGAGTCATCATTGTCACCAGAGTCATCATTGTCACCAGAGTCATCATTGTCGCCAGAGTCACCGTTGTCACCAGAGTCATCATTGTCACCAGAGTCATCATTGTCACCAGAGTCATCATTGTCACCAGAGTCATCATTGTCACCAGGGTCATTGTTGTCGCCAGAGTCATCATTGTCACCAGAGTCATCATTGTCACCAGAGTCATCATTGTCGCCAGAGTCACCGTTGTCACCAGAGTCATCATTGTCACCAGAGTCATCATTGTCACCAGAGTCATTGTTGTCGCCAGAGTCATCATTGTCACCAGAGTCATCATTGTCACCAGAGTCATTGTTGTCGCCAGAGTCATCATTGTCACCAGAGTCATCATTGTCACCAGAGTCATCATTGTCACCAGAGTCATCATTGTCACCAGAGTCATCATTGTCACCAGAGTCATCATTGTCACCAGAGTCATCATTGTCATCAAAGTCATCATTGTCGCCAGAGTCATCTTTGTCACCAGAGTCATCATTGTCATCAGAGTCATCATTGTCACCAGAGACATCATTGTCACCAGATGCAGTGTTGTCGCCAGACGCAGCGGTGTCGCTGTTTCTGTTACTGTTGACGACGACGACGACGACGACGACGATGATGATGATGATGATGATGATGATGATGATGATGATGATGATGATGATGATGATGATGATGATGATGATGATGATGATGATGATGATGATGATGATGATGATGATGATGATGGTGATGATGATGATGATGATGATGATTATGATGATGATGGGGATGATATTTTTGTCACTTCCAATATTAGGTTAATACAATGTATTTGAGTTTGAAAAAAAGTTTACACATCGGCAGACTATTTCATTTATTAAGAAATGCTTAATTTATGTACCATATACGTAGGCCATTTTCATTTTATGAGTTCTTTTTGGTATGTACCAAATACGTTTTGGTAAGCATAGAAAAACTTATTACAACCGAATATGGTATATATTCGGTCGAGAATTGTACCGTATTCGGTCCGAATATGGTACAAATATTCGTTTTTGTACCAAATACGGTCCGACAGAGGTTTTTATGCTTTGCAAATTGTTTTTTTCCATGCACAAATATGAGTTCCCGAACAGTTCGGAAGCATAAAAACCTAGCATAGGCCCTTTAACGTTCCATTTTCTTTTTTTTTGGGGGGGGGGAGATTCATTAATCGTTTGGAAAAGTACAAGGTAAAAGAAGAAATTGCTTCTATCGGCATTATTTCTCATTCTCCATGAGTATTGTGTGATTAGATCTTCACCGTTCACGATATAAGCAATCATGTGACATTCAACGTCGCCAAATTCGACTCGTCTCTAATATTGGCGTCTGGGAAAGGAGTTATACTTTGATGTTATTTATATCATATCAGATCGCTTCTCTACAGCAAAGTTCTCGTATCCATAGCTTGTTTTAAGCTTTGGATGCTTTTTTTTGTAGAGAGTCCCAATTTTGTATATTTGTATACTCCACCAAAATTAAACTGGGACACCTAAATGTGCGTGTGCTAAGTCCGTTAGTTGCACGTCTTAACAAAACATTGCCGAATGGGGTCATGACATATGCAGGTGTCCCGGGTAGGCTATATGTTGCTGGACTATACAAACTGAAAGTATCAATGCTGGAGAGAATGGACGCTGATCGGGCGGCACCTATTCTACCCGTCTGATCATCCTATCCAGTTCTACTAAACCTATAGCCAAAATTGCAAGATTTCCTGCTTGACCTTATTGTGAACGACAAAACAGAAAATGGATGAATCGGGCATAATGGCAATGAATTCTGCACTCAAAATAGATTTTATTTTCCGTTTTTATGCTCCCCGAAAAAATTTCGGGGGAGCATATAGTCGCCATGCTGTCCGTCCGTCCGTCCGTCCGGCTGTCCGTCCGTCCGTCCGTGTGTCCGTCCGTCCACAGCCAGATCTCAGCTATCCTTGGACCAAATTCAATGAAACTTCACATGTGAACTCCCTGGGATAATACCTAGAGACCTTTTTCTCCGTTTCTGAATTTGAGGCTACGTCATGGAAAAAGGGGCCTTAGTGTAAAAATTAGTTTTTCTCTAATTTCTCTTCATCTAATGGGCAAAATTTAATAAAATTTTGTAATAATGTAATAAATAGGATGTTCTAGAACATATTCTATAAATAATGTGTGTACAAAAAAGCTGTCATTGGAAAAGGGGGCTTAATGTATGATACTTTTTATTTTGTGACAAACACTTATTCGGGGAGCATAATCCGTCTATGACGGCTCTTGTTTCATGATGAATCGTCGGTGTTAAATAATAACATCTCGTAACTACGTCTAAATTCAAGCCGTAGTTACTAGATTTTATGACAACACCTACCATATACTATTGTTTGTCCGTCACGGCTAACAAGATGAAATCGTTCCCTATTATCATTCAAAACCGATACATGTTATTTGTTAAAAATATATGCAGCTTCGTAAGATGACTTACTTTTGACTGATAATATTCCAGTTTTCACGTTATCAGTTTTAATCATGTGATCAATAACAGTTTTTAAAAAGGACTTTAAAAATACATACATAATAAAACCCAAATATGTACATTCCATGTGCGATGTTAACTTTTGATCCGCCAACAATCGAGAAAGCGTACAAAGGGCCTTTATGGATAAGGCGAGAAATCTCCCTAAAAGGCTCAAATCAAAATGTCAATGATAATAATAATTTTGAATTGTATGGTTCGATGTACATCTAAATCATTCGAAACCCGTTTTTATGCAATCGAAAGGATTCCACAGGTATGGCTAACTCTTGGTTTCTGTACCAACTCCCAAAATTACATTTTCTTACACCACCCGTATTCATTTAATCAAAATTAAGTTTTCTTTGGTTTTGTTAACATGATGTTCCTGTAAATAGAGGGACAATTGTTGTTGTATTTATATACCAATGAAGCGTATGCGCAATAAGGATAGAACCAATGCTGCCACACGATGTCAACACCAACTGTCCTTGTACATGTATTTATAGAAAATGAATTGCAAATGAAAAGACACAAACTTTTTGACAGACTTCCAATTGACTTAACACAAATCGATAGATCGCTCAAACAACCGATGGAAGTGTGGTATTTTCCTGGTCGTTTATTGGCATTTCGATTGTTCCTCATAAGTCTCATTTTTTAATAACCACCGTGAATATAGTTTTACTCGTTTCACGCTTTGACATGCGGAGACCTGTCGTAAAAATGTTGGCAAATATTAACTCGTCGTAGTGCATCGTTGCGAATCGGGCGTTTTCATACACTATTCCACCGGTCGAGGATGTATCGTGCAGCGTTATGGCAACATGTGGATTGTCTTGGATCTAAATATCTTGATCTTAAAATCGTGTCATTTGGAGTTCACATCTTCTACATTTCGCATAGAATCGCATGGCACATTTTAAAATGAGTAGAAAGAATGGGGTGGTCTGTGTTTTCTCTTCCGAAGATCCGACTTCCATCCGTATTCTAGTAGATTTTTTATAGTTGTCTTTTATTATTTCGATATCTTCGCTGTACATATTGGTCACTTTAAGGTGTGTCCGAGGATAATATCTTCAAACACTTGCGAAATACCGTTTCTATAAATATCGGTGCCAGGTGGAATCCCCTTTTTACATTTCGTTATGAAAAAGAATTTCATTAACTTGGGTTTTAGGGTGTTTTGTTTGAAAGACTTTATTAATGACCATGCGCTTGACTACCTAATGTATTTTAAGTTGATTCATTTAAAGAAAATCTGTGTACTCAAAGCTTTAAAGAAACATCCCATTTGACCATTTCATTCATTATTCAAAACTATGTTTTGAAGCCAAGATTAGTTATTCTAGTGTGTTTAAAGGACTAGGCACCATCCAAGACATGTCACGCTCCAGCAGGACGCGTAAAACAAACCGACTTGTGGACAATTACGTAGTAACGTGTTCACGACGTAATCGTTTCCAAGCAGCACAAGTTAAGCCGCTTTTATCAGAAATGCGACAGGAACATGGGTTTGTGTTCATACTGTGAGGAACAAACTTCGTTCTTTGCGTTGACAAGCACATCCACCTTACGTTGGTGTTCCTTTGTCTGGTGTTTTAAGTCTCTCTTGCAGATCAAACCCGTTTGAGTTTTACATTTGAGGGGTGGCGTAATTATGGAAGGACAGATCTCACTAGTCAACGTCATTCAAAACGACCGTTTTGGAGGCGAAATCATTATATTGGGCTAGATTTTATATCAGAGCTATACTAACTGGCCATCATTCAATGAAACTTAAATAGCACATGATATTCTACTGAAATTCCAGTTTGTGGAATAGTCATTCAAACTTTAGAGCATGCCACTTTTCTCCCAAAAACATTACGCCCGTCTACACTTTACTATACACACTTTAAATTTTCTACGGTTACAGAATGTGGAAGTGGTAGACTGGCTAGCCAGTTTGTAGGATTATACGCCAATTGAACAACTCTGAGATCATCTTAGGACGGAAGGTATCTGCAGGGATTACGTCGATAACGTAACAAATCGTGTACGCATTCTCCTTTTGCCAATAGGGAACGATTTTATTTTGTAAACAGTGACGTAATTTCGGACAAACAAATAGTATTTCGCGGGTGTTGTTATAAAATCTCGTAACTACGGCTTGACTCAAGCCGTAGTTACGAGATGTTATAACAACACCGACGGTTTATCAAAACATAACGGTAAACTCTGTCTATTTTTAGCACAAAAATCATTGCCATTGGGTGTATTCCCGTGGCTTTTGGTTGAGGACGCATTTCAAGCACAAAAAATCAGTGGGATACCGTTATAAACGAATATAATGGACAAACAAAGTGTGTAGGTCTGGAAGGACCAGCTTCACGCGGAGCCCCGGTACACAGCTCGGTCTTCAACTCTCGCTGCATATGCCAATTAATCGTGAAGTAATTTTGGACAAACAAAAGTATTTCGTATGTATTGGTATAAAATAGCGTGACTAAGATTGGTTTCAATCTGTATTGGGACAGGGTTAACCATGCCTTTGTAAGATATTTACTATTATGACAATGAATGAGCTTTATTCCTATAGATATGCTTTGAATTCAACCCATTGGTCGTTTTGGAAGCACTGGAATAGCAATGAATTTGGTGCTAAAAAAGACTCAGTTTACTTAAATTTTGAAGAATCGTTGGTGCATTTTTATATACACTACGTAGGTAACTACGAATTGGTCCAAGCCATAGTTACGAGGGTTTTATAACAAAGCCTACGAAATACATGTACTGATGTTTGTCCGAGATTTGGTCACTTAACCCGATTAAAATCGTTCCCTATTAGATCAGGAAAAATAACCAGTCTTAAAATGCTAAGCTCCAATGGCATGCATTCGCAGCCTAATGATTCATTTGTCCTAGTTTTGTCGCGATATTCTTAAACTTTGGCTTTTTGGTCAAACTGTTTCTATAGGCATTGTATTGAAATGGATCGTTCAGATTGAATGATGGTACAATTTTGACAGTATTTCTTTCCTTTTTTCACTTTCAAAAAGAAAACATTTTGATTTTATTTCTGATAGACATAGACACAGGCACGTTCCCCCAGGGAATTTCTTGAGTAATCATTGACTCTTTCTCGGTAGTTTCCGTACCTTGTGTAAAGTTAGTGAGTGAAATTCAACAAAAACTACGCATGCCTAAAGCAATTAACGTATTTATTTTTGAATGTGTAAAAACGCCTTAACTCAGTCTTGATTATTCATATAGTTACAACATTTTGAAACGTTACAGATTTATTACGATTTAGTCAATCTTGGTCAGTACATTTTTATTCGTGTTCCATTGATCAACTGTGCAACATCGTTCTTCTACTCGAAAAGACAAGAAAATGGGTACGGTAATTACAATTTTGAATTTATTTCTTGATAAATTTGACCTTTTCACAAACAAGATTTCGATTTGACATTCCTACGGGGCGACCGGCGTCTTTTTCCATTTGTTTCAATGTATTTTCTTGGCTAAATCACACACAAAGCCTCACGCTATTAACACTCATTTTATCGTTTGCAGCATAATTATTTTATATTGTAGCACGCTAAAATTCTGATGATTTGGAATGGGTTAATGAAGCTCTGTATATCAATGAAGAAACACGGAGACGCAGCGCTCTCTTCTTCTGTCTCAATATTTTCCGTTTAACCCTTTCCCAAACGACAATATTCTAGGGAGATCCAAATTGAAAGCTGCTACAGACGACAAAATGAATTCTGCCAAAGAAAGAATTTGTGTACAAAATAACTCAGAAAATATTGAGGCAAATGTAGAAAGTGCTGGTTATCAGCACATTCTTCTTTTGCCTCAATGTTTTCCCAAACCTCTTCTACTAGGGACGTCAAAGACATGTCTTGTTTGGGAAAGGATTAATGTATTGTTTACAAATTGATCGTGTGAAAACAAAGGAAACGTATTTATATTGCGTTTTTATTCACCTGAAAGGGTGTGGATAAGCCAAACGGTTATTCGACGAGTTTACTTCTCGATACCTTGGTTAACATAAGAGAAAAACGTGCGGCACGAGCATGAAAACATTTCGAAATTGAAAGACTGTGCGATTGTAAAACGTGTTATAAAAAAACTCGTAAATACAGCTTGATTCAAGCTGCAGTTACAATAATTTGCAATAACACTGACGATTTACCGCTAATTGAAAACGCTGTTTCTCCTCAATCTTCAATGTAATAACCGTTTACTAGGCTCCGCCCTCTCTCCCGAAAAAAATCAGAATATAATAGCAATGAAATATGTGCTTAAATAGACTAAGTTCACCGTTACGTATTGATAAACGGTCGGTTTTGTTATCAAATCCCGTAACTACGGCTTGGATCGAGCCGAAGTTACGAGTTTTAATGACAGCACCTACGAAATGATTTTTTTGTCCGAAATAACGTCATTGTTTACTTGATAAACTCTATCCCTATTTTCAATACAATTTTGCATGTGCTGGATCGAATCCTGTGATTGTAAAATACCTACAAGATTAGAATCATCGCATTCAAAATAACGGCAGTTTTGAGTTCAATTTAAAAACAGAATCATAGGGGAAAAAATCGATTATTTGACACGTGATTCTGCGCCTTTTTTAAGCTAACTTGCGTTTATCCTATATTATTGTCTGTAAATATTGACATGAACCCGATGAATATGCAATGAGTAAAATTTGTGACACGGAATAATCAATACTCGCCAGCAACCAAACACTGTCAAACAGAGCCACTTGACTGAATTCTGCACGTGATTTTCGTGTCATTGTATGTCGGAGAGTGATAATCCCGCATCACAATTTCTCATTGCATATTTAACAGGTTCAGATCAATATTTACGGACAATACGTTGGTCAATCGACGTGGTACAGATTTGACTTTTATCATCATAACTATACCTCACGATAAATGACCTGGCAGAGCATCCCAGCCTATTGGCTATGGATGCTCTGCCGGTTCAATTATCGTGAGCTATAACAAGCTTCAGTTGTTTGCAAGATACAGTCGATACTCGTTATCTCGACATCGGATGTGTCGAAATTCCGCTTAAGTCGAAGTGAAAGTCTGGTCCTCTCATTGAAACATTATGGAGCATTCGGAACAACTCGGTCATAATTTGTTTATCTTTTCTTTCAGCATCAAATATGCATGACCAAGGCTCCAGTGATGCTGATCACAACAATGAAACTGGTAAGTGTTTCTTTTTATAGTTCCCAAGATTTACCCAGGACTTCTGCATGTATAATGACCTCACTTCGGAAATGTTCTCTTTCGGTGCTCCACTAAGGGACTCCACCGATGAAACTTAACTTTTCCCGTGTTAATACAATGCATTGCATATGTTTAAAAAGGTATCTTAGGCCTACAGTAGTAAATTCGCATGTAATAGTTTTAATCTTTCAGGTGTCTCAGTGGAAAAATACAATAGAAAGCCGTGATAAATTTGTGAATATAAAATATTTGAAATTCCCTACTTCTTTATGTCAACGGGAGATAATTCAGAAAATTGACAGATTAGGCCTTAATTTGAGAGCTTGCGTCGTAGGATTAGCGAGCTGTTTGAGTGCTTTATTGCAACACGGACATGACCAGTTCTGTAAAGCAAATGTATAGTTTTATACGCATGCGGCATTAGATGAAAATAGCTCTAAACGTATGAAGGGCTGTAACTCTGACATCAAATGAGACATAGCAATGACATTTTGACAAAACATTTGCTGATTACCTGGGAAATAGAGTTGAAACTTATTTCAGTCTTTTAATTCTAAACTTAGCGAAGTAAACAGAAAGTTTGCAATGTTTTCATTTTTGTTCAAACAGAAGTTTTGCAAACAATGTAACATTTTTCCAAAGAATAAAACATTGGAGTGAACCTCTTCCAAAGCTTACTACTAAAAACATTTTTTTTTATCGCGGCGATAATTCTGATAATGTTACCTTACAATTTCTGTTATAGACGTCAAAACAGTTCTTTTTTGGGAAAGGGTTAACGGAAAATAATACTTGAAGCATTATTTTGTGACTCTAACAATTAATGATCATGCTTTACTACAGTTATCAAGTAAATGTAATCAGTACTTTTTAACACACTAATTTAACTTGTTTTAAAATGTTAACTTTTTTCTAAAATACGGATTGACATTTTGTTGGGTGAAGCAAGGTTTAATAAGGTGATATTTAGTAGCGATCAATTTTGTGCTAAGAAAAGACTCGGTTTACCGTTATATTTTGTAAAACTGAACCAAGCAGTAGTTTCGACACTTTATGACAAAACATGCGAAATACTGTTTGTTTGACCGAAATTTCATCTGATCAAAATCGTTCCCTATTGAAACTCTCCTATACATTATCTGTTTGTGACGTCTCTGGCCGATAAAGTATGGAAAACATTAACAAAAATGAAAGAACTGCTTATATTTAGAAATTCTTCGTTTGCCTTTTCATCAGGAGATCCTTCGATATTAGGCCGGACACGATATTATTGCGCATGTTTACAAAAATTTATCGACAATAAATAAGTATTATGCATAACTGTGTGATGGTTGGAACCTTGCGGGCGTCTGACACCTTCAAAGGTCGAACCAACACATGTATGATTGTATTTGAATTTAATATCATTTCTTCTTGTTTACATAGATCAACTTTGAAAACCTGTCACATAACATCATCACTGAACTATAGGTCTACAGCCTTATTTACTTGAAGACATACGGAAACAAGCCACTCTTGTTAAACATTTTCTAAACAGAACCTGTTCTGATGTCCTCTAGAGAGTAGGACAATATTGAAACAAAGGAAGAAAATGATAGCTGTAATATGATCGCTTTGCCGTAATATTTGTACACAACTCTATGATTTATCAAGATCTATTTCGCCTCGTGCAACACATTTACATTTAACCCATTACCAAACAAAAAATTTTACGGTCGTCCAAATTGAAAGATCTTGCAGACGACAATTTAAACTGAATGAAATTTTACATTCTTATGTATTTTTGTGTAGAAAATATTGTGGTAAATGAAGAAATTGCTTGTGACAAGCAATTTCTTCATTTTCCACAATGTTTTCCAAAGCCATTATCTTGTAGGGAGTCAAAAAGAGTCACTGTGTGGTAATGAGTTAACTTGTCTTTAATGGTGTCATTTTGAGTAAGGGCTAAGAAACATTTAAAAGTTACTTTATTTTACTTTTCAGCTGTCCCACCTATGTATAGTAAGTATTCTTAGTTTACCCATTACCAGACGAAAAAATTTTAGTATGGTCTAATTTAAAAAATATTGTAGATTACAATATCTAGCGAATTTATGTTCTGTAAACTTCTGTTATTTTGAACGTGCTGAGAAATATAAACAGACTACCATGAAGTGTGCGATTGTTTAGACGTTTTCTTTTCCAAAAAGTCGCGTGAGTTGCTCTCCGTGAACTACCTAGAAACCTAAATGAATTAAAGAACGTTTGACACGCAATTCTGAGTGATTCAAGATAAGAATTCAATTAGTTCTCAAGAGAATCAAATCGTGGATAAGGTGGGGAATCTCGGGACACAAGATTTGTGATATTTTTCCTTTGATCCATTTAGATCTTATATATGACTATATAATAAAAATCATACTATACGATTTGACAAACGTGTTAAGCAGAGAAGGCGGGATATGCTAGGTTTTTGTTAGGTCTTTCGCGATCAGTGAAAAGCGCAAATTTTAACTTTAAAGCTGCAACAACTCAAACAGACAAATAACAAAATAGTTTGAAATGAAATGCAAAACTTCTGTATGAATTAGTTACAGAGGCCTGACCATTCAGATAAAGACAGAACATGAAATATAACAGAAACTGTGGAATTTCAGGAAATCATTAGGTCTAGTAGACAACTTAAATATATTCATCAATTCGGCGCATATTCATTCGGCACTCTACACCAAAGCTATATCGTCCCTTGATTGCCAGAAGGGGCTATCAGCACTTTTGGGCGAAAATGACATTTTGTCATTTTTTAAGTCAGTGGAGTGATTTCTACCTATGGAAAAAATTTGGTACTGATATTCCAATTAAAAATGATAAAAAATTGCATAACATGATTAGGGTCTATCAGCAACTGACCAGATCGTTTCCGACCAGAAGGGGCTATCAACACCAACTGGGCTGCCAGAAGGGTCTATCAGCATAGCCCCCTACTGATAAATGGGACTCATGTAAACAATTAACCGGTCATTTTATCTGTCTAATTGTCCCATAACCCTTTCCTAAACAAGACCTGGTTTGGGCGGTCCTTATAGAAAAGCTTTTGAAACATTGAGGGAAAAAAGATGCCCATAACCGACATTTTATACGTTTAACTGAACATTTTCTATGCTATAATATTGTCAAGGTTTGATTTTTAAACATTAATTTTTCCGTTTAATTTAAATCCTAACCGCCCTAAAGTTTTGCTTTTTGGAAACGTTTAATGTAAGCAAAGAAGGACATTGTGTGTATTTGTCATGAGAATAAACTTAATTAGAGAAATAATCCCAGTAATTTTAAATAGATCTACAGTGCGACATAAATGTTAAAAAAATCGGTATATTCTAATTTAAGCTATTATTATGTGAAAAGGTAAGTGAATTTATATTGTTATTTGTGTTGTTAATGAGCACTTTCTATCAATGAAGAATTTGTAGTTTTCAATTAATTCATCAAAGCAATAACCAGAAAAAGTGAAACATACTAGATCTAGTTACTAGCGAAGTTTGTTGATAGCGCCTTCTGGCTGCCGAGATCTAAAATTTTGATAAAAGCATTTTTACTGTCTGTATAAATGATATTAAATATTGTATTGCATTAACGAAAAGTAATAAATTTAACTAAATATACTGAAACAAAAAAGAAACGCAACTTCATTTTCAATTCCTTCTTACGCAAAGACATCAAATCAGATTTAAACAATACTTAATACGTTTAAAGCAATAACATTTCGCCTTGTAAAGTTCACAAAATCTTGTTGGTAGTCAATTTCATTAGTAAGAAAATACCTAGTTTAAGCCGCGCGTCAACACAATACGACAAAAAAATTGGACGGAGGTCGAAAAAAACAATCTGTTTCGTTCAATTTGGTCCGATATTTGACTGTTGTGAAGTCCAAACGAGTTATTAGCGGTCTATGTTGCAGTCTTAATCCTATCCCGTAGGAGGGGTTAACGTGATTATTCGGTCCTGCATTGACGTCATATCTCTTGCACGTCCGCCTTGTGCTCAATCGGTTGTAGTCCAATTGAGAGCCAACAACGTATACAGTCAAAAATGTGTCGATTTTTTGCCCCATCAATATCTTACGACAACATTTTGAACCTTTTCCACCAACAACATCTGTACTGCAGTTAGGCGCTGGTTTTGGCCTAGTCTTGCTATGCGTAGCGTAGTGAAAAGTGTGTGAACACTTTGGCGTCTTCTTTGTCTATGTTCTAGCTTGTGTTTGATGAAAATTTGTTTTGATAGTAGTCATCTAGAAAACACGGCAGGGGATAAACAGTTTTTAACAATTTACCATGTATCACGTGATGAATGTACGACATCTGAAGAAAATGGCACTGTATTTATGCGTTTGGATGCAGGTATATTAAAAATGTACTCAACAGCCATTAAAAACATATTTTGTCGAAAATATTATGAAAAATTGGGGTTGCGTATCTTTTTTGTCCTAGTATATATAGAATTTTGTCTCAACAAACTTCTTAGAATAGAAAGAAATGAGTTTCATTTTTCTGATAGCCCCTTCTGGCAGCCTGGTTTTTGCCTATTTCGGATGGAAACTTCAGAATGGTCATAAAAGTACATACTTTAAGAAAGGAACAGGCACGAATCAAACAAGACTAATTGGTGATGCAAGTATCATGTTCGACGTCAAATTAATATGCCAGAATGAAGGCTTTTGGTCTGGTTGAAAATCAAATCAGCTTAAAATATTTTAAATGGTCAGACGTTATAACCCATACAGTGTGTCAGGGATCTGCGCACAATAGTTTCGCTCCATTGGCGAATTAAATATGTCTCGATAAAACTTTAAATACAATATTTATGCAAAGGATTGTGAATAAAAACATAACGAGAAAAGAAGAAATTGCTCTTTTTGAGCAATTTCTTCTTTTCCCTTTTTTGTAACTAATCATCATAGGCCTAATTACAAAATGCATTACAATCACCTTTGAAACGAAATGCATAATCTTCTCTTTATTTGGTGACCATTTTGAAGAGAATAAGCTGTGTGTGTACTTTTTAAGCTGTAAGGACATTACACTGATTTACATGAAGCTGTGGAGTGGGGTCGACGCATCTTTATGGACTGCCACTGGCAACTTTTTTTCTATTGAAACCGTTAAAACGTGCGCTGATGGCAGTAGAATAAACTAGCACAAGGTCAATGTCTTGAAAGTGCAAAGAAGCCATCAAGATGAAATATTTCATTATATTTGCTAGATACAAATACATGTACAGTAGGCTAATCCAGAATTTATTTGTACTGTGGTGGAAAAGACTGCGGAAAACCCTCTGAAATTATGCTAATGAATATAAGGAGAAACTCTCAATATCAGTTGCTAAAAAGACGGAAATATATCATGGTGGTTTGATGAAAGCATAAACAAACAGTAAAATGTGAAAAAATATATTATTTATGACAATAAATGATTTTAGAACAATACAAATCTTGCTGTTGACTCCTTTTGGCAGAAACATATCCTCTGTATTTTGTATTTTTTCCGGCAGCCAGAAGGGGCTATCAGCGTTTTTTGACCAAAAAGGGCATAAATCATTGGAAATGAAGGTTGATAATATGTATGTGTATAGTGGCTATCATGTCCTACCCATGGGCCAAACATGGTATTTGACCATTCAAAACCTGATTTTTGACAAGCTTTCAAAACCTTCAAACGCGTTTTTCTCAAAACTATGAAAAGTGCTGATAGCCCCTTCTGGCAATCAAGGGACGATATGTGAGAAGTATGTGCGTATTTTATTTAGGAAAAAACGATTAAAATTGAATGTGGTTCACTAGTCCATTCATTGAAATGTTCTCAAGATTACGCTTTACACATTGCAATTTGGAACGCTCGTACTGCACCAGCGTCGAAACTGTGTAGAAGTAAAGGAAGTGTCCTGTGGCTTGTATAATTTAATTACTTTAAATGGAGTTTGACAATTATATAATTCGTTCATTTTGACGGGTTTTTGCAGCTTTAAAGGGAGTACAACCTTTTTGTCAGGCGTTCTATTCTGACCTGACAAAATATAAGATGTCTTTTAATACCTTTATTCATAAAGAATGAATGTCAATGTTCAGTGCACCAACGCTTATCTGATATTTATAAACAAACTTTTGACCTATAAAAACATGTTATTATAGAGACTCGCGTGCAAATCGTCTTTAAACATAACACCAAAATACTGATTATCATCGATATGATCGTTTTGACCATTATACCATATAATTAGAAAATGGGCACAGCTTTTATTGTTTGGCGGGAATCTGAATAATGTGGGAGCACTATATATAGTGCTCCAACGATATTCAGAATCCCGCCAAACAATAAAACATGAATCAATTTAGTAATCATTGGTTATAAAGATCAAAATGAAACCATGTTGATGATAATCAGAATTTTGATGTGATATTGACGAGACGATTTGCACGTGCGTCTTTACAATAAAATGTTTTTATAGGTTAAAGGTTTGTTTATAAACACCATTTTTCACAATAACGCGTTTAAATGCATGTATTTACTGTAGTGTAGGTCTCCATATATGACCTCACGAAGCATCTCTAGCTATGCTAAAGATGTTCTACCAGGTCATTTATCAGGACCTATAAATGATATTCAATATTTTTATAATGTATTACAGTGAGAGAGTACCGAGAGGACCGTGAGTATAAAGCTAAATCAGTATCAACCCTTTCCCAAATAACACCTTGTTAACCCATTACATGTACCAAACAACAAAATTTTAGCCTAGTCCAAACTCATAGGCGTTGCAGACGACAATTTCCATTGAACTAAATTCAACACTTTTTGGTCTTTCTTGGTAGAAAACATTGTAGGAAATGAAGAAATTGCTTTTCACAAGCAATTTCTTCATTTTCCACGACGTTTTCCAAAGCCATTATATTAGAGGGAGTAAAAAGGAGTCACTGTGTGGTAATGGGTTAAGACTATCCGTGTAGAAATAGTTTGATAAAACATTATATGGGGCGGACTACCTCACTGGTGGTGAACTCGGCCAAAGCGAGGGACGTTTTTCCCTACAACAATGTATAGATATTTTGCGTTAAATGTGGGTTTAAAGGTCAGTTTTTTGTAAGCGCAATGAATTTGTTCTAAGAGTAGACTGGGTTTTCCGTTATGTATTGACAAAGCGTCGGTGTTGTTATAAAATCTCGTAACTACTGCTTTATCGAAGCAGCAGATACGACATTTTATAAAAACACCGACGGAATAGATTGTTCGGGAAAAAACGTCCCTCGCTTTGGCCGAGTTCACCACTAGTGTACCTTATGCAAGGTCTCGTTTGAAATGACGCTACAATGTTGTCTGACAGTCTTATCCTACGGAATAGCAATTGTCTGTTTTGACATTTCTAACCCTTCTTTAGCCGTATATGCCATATTCCTGTTGCGAGCACAGCAGCTTTGACAGGCTGTAAAGACTTAAGGTATTCGCACACTAATGAACGTCATAAATCATCGGCAAATGTCGACATACAATGTATGTCGACATTTTCCGTATATTCTTTCAAATCTTTTTTTCCAGAGGAAATTATTTGTGTTAGTATAATTAAATCCATTTGTTCCAATATTTTAGAGTTTTAAAGATAAAAAGTTGAAAAAAATAACCCCTTACTGCATTTTTCTTGAAATAAAAGTTACAGTTAAGGATATGTTTTGATGACGTCATAACGTCGCCGCCAAAAATACGACGTCGTTCCCGCGTTCTGTATAATTGACGTCGACGCGTGTATAGCTATTTGTCATACAACTAAAACCGAATTGTAGGGAAATCGGTTAATAGATTTGTAAATGGGTGATTTGTAAGTGAATTATAATTCAATTTTCAGTTTAACCTCTTCACAAAATCAAGTCCGAAAGGATAGATACTTCAAGCAAAATAAAATTTAACATTTCCTTTGTGTTGGTCAAAAAACGCACAAGGCATGTTACCATGGCGATTTCTTCAAGTTTGGACGGCGAAACTTCCCTATTCTTATTCATTTACTTCCTACACCTGTGTAGATATTTTTCAAGTTCTGATTAGAAAGGCCCCACTAATACTTAATGTAGAATGACTTTTTAAATATGACAACCCAAAAATATTTCAAACAGATTTTCAAGAGAATTTTATTGCTATGCATTCCGACTTTTGCATTTTTTCCAATATTATTGTTGTCACAATATGTCAAGAGTAATTTTTTATAGTAGTATATTTGATAAGCTTTTGTTTGGTGCATAAATTATAGATTTTTCTGGAAAATGTCACTTTTTATTCAGTTTTGTGCATCTGTTACTCAGTGCGCGAAAAGCCCATTTTTCATATCGGTGTGATAAGGCTTACATTTGTCATAAAATTTTAAAATTGTGGTCAAATTCCCTTATTCATTCAGAAAAGGTGTCTCTTGGTATATAGATTGAAAAAATAAAGTGATCCAACCCGTAGAATTTTATGCCCATTAGTGTGTGAATACCTTAAGATTTGTCTGCAGAGACGTGCAGTCTGAGCTTAGCCTACATTGTCTGCTTTTATACTAAGCTATTGATGTAAACGCTTGAGGCAAACTGATTGAAATGCCTATTCTGTGGGCATTTTGTTTTGTCATGCTGCATGCATCCCTTGTTATAGAAGTGATTCGATTATGATGTGATCGTTGAATGGTGTATGTGACCAGTTTAGCAACCAGTTATGTAATAAAGACGAGTAATGTAATAATTACAAAATTACATAATTACAAAACGCGTTTCGATGACAAGATTCGTATTAAATCTATATTTTATTTAGCAACCAGAAATGGAATAAAATCTGGAAGTGTAATAGATCTAAACTTGTTTTTTTTTTTTTTTTTTTTTTTTTTTTTTTTTTTTTGTTTTTGTTTTTTTCTTGTTCACCAAGTATCGTCTACTGATTCTAAATGCAAAATTGCGTCAGTTTCGTATTTTGTTACATTTCTTGAGTTCAATACATTTTTCGTTAAACGAGTATATATCATGGATACTGATCGGTAAAAATATCTCAAAACCTGCGAGAATTGTCTATACTGGACACACATACGAGGTTTTGCATTTACACCGACGATATGTTGAATATCTATTCATTGTCCCATTTCTTTTTGCCTCTAACATATGTTTAATTTCTATACATGGGGTCACAATTATCATGTGGTTGAAAAGTCGTAAAACGACTTCACTATTCATCCTAGTGGCGAAAATTGCTACGACTGTTAGATTTTACCGTTAGAACAAAAGACGACATTACGATTTGATATAATTATATGGAATGTCGTTGTTGGTAGTTTTATTACATTTCTAGATTTGATTAGATTTCTCGTTAGTGTGTAGCAATAAGTTTTTCAATAAAACCATAAATGTAATAACTTATATATATATTTCATCTGGAGAAAGTAGCTTAGACTCAAACTAAAGGTTTCAATTCAGTTCTTCACAATAACTAAAATACAATATAGACGTTAAACGCTGACAATTTTAATATATAGCCAACAATGGACTTTTTTAAAATCTGGTTCAATTTTGAAAATGTTAAAACAACACCACTAAACGCCATTGGGTCGACTGTCTTTCAAATTTCAGCATCAGAATATCATAATTTAGTTTGAATATATCGGTTCGAATTTTATATAATAAGGTAAAATGTCATAGTTTGTTACATTTCTTGATTCTATTACATTTCTATTGCATGAAATGTAATACGAATTTTGTCATCGCAACGAGTTTTGTAATAATTATTGCATTTCCCAGTTTAACTACATAAATGGTTGCTGCAGACCAGGCCTTAACAATCACTTTTATTCACAGGAGAAATTCACTTTAGGACATGTCCTAACCTTCGACTTCAGGTACTTAAGGAACTTTGGTGGATATCAATTACGTGGCACTGTCATATGACCCGCAAACTGGTAAGTACAGTCTCTTTTCTTCAAAAAAGTTGTCATCATAAATTTTCAAGATCCATACTGTTTATTCATTTTCATTTTGCAAGACTTGATAAATACTTGCATCGTAGAAACAACAGTGACTACAATCAGAAAAGAAATGACATTTTTAGCTCGACTTTTCGAAGAAAATGAGAGCTTATACTGTCACCCGGGCGTCGGCGTTGGCGTTGGCGATGGCGTCGGAGTTGCAACAAAGGTTAAAGTTTGTTCAAGCATCTGTTTCTACTTATGCTATTGCTCTGAAACTTTGCACGTGTTTTTGTGACCATAATATTAGCCTCTAGGCAAAGATTCATTACTCTCACATTTAATATATTGGAATTTTAACATTTTTTGACTTAGAAATTCTGGGTTAAGCAACTTAGAAAAGTCGAGCGCGCTGTCTAGCGTTTTCGTTGATGTTTGCATTGGTGTCGATGTGATGATTTGGTTACGGTTTTACAAAAAACTGTTACGTCTTTGTTTTTATTGATGCTTTTGACCTGAAACTTCGCACAAGTTTCTGTGGCCATGACATCGGCCTCTTGGCAAAGATTCATTTATTTGCTTTTAAAATTAGTGTAATCTTAAACTTTTTCAGACTTAGGATTTCCTTTTTAAATCTAAACTTGCAACCGTCATATATCCGTGCTAACTTTGTTAGAGAGCATGGCTCTCTTATTTTATCATGCTTTAATGTACTTTTGATGTACTTTACAAACCGCACAACGAAAATAGTTCCTCCCAAACAAGACAAAAAGATCTAAATGACAATTAGAATAGTCTATGTGTCAAATGTGTCATAATATAAACTAGATGGCATGTATGATCTAAGCAAAAAATCAAGTATTAAACAAGTCTTAAATAAAAAAGAGATCTGAGTAGTAATTTACCATTCACGATTGGGTCATGCAGGTCATGCGGTCAAGTCATGTAGCCTAAATTTTGGACAGTGCAAATGGTCCAAAAATAGAATCACATTCTGCAGACAGAAATTCTACTAGTGGGTGTCTATCTGAGTGTATTTATTGTAAAGCTTGTGCTGTTTGGTGATAGTATGTTGTGTCATGGATAAAGGGGGCATTATAGTAAATTTCCTATTAACTCATCTTCTCACACATTTATGAATGGATTGATTTGAACTTATCCTTTCCCAAACAAAACTTTGTTTTAATGTATCTATAAGAGCAAGCTTTGGAAAATATTGAGGTAAAAGAAGAAAACGGTGATAGGTTTGGTGATACTATATTGCATCACAGAAAAAGAGGCTTCACTTTAGGCTTCACTTTATTGTCAATACATTTTTAACACATTCCCCCATTTATGGTTGAATTTGTAAGAAACTATGATTATGCAGCCTTTTGAATGAAGTCATGTTTTGGTGACGTTTTGGTGGGCTTTCTTTCAACCCATTACCAAACAGTGACTCTTTTTGACACACACAGGAAAATAGTCTCAGAAAATAATGTGGAAAATGAAGAAACTTATGACAAGCAAATTCTTCATTTCCCACAATGTTTTCTATATAGAAAGACAGAAACATGTAAAATTTCATTCAGTTAAAATTGTCGTCTGCAACATCTTTGGATTCGGGACAGTCTAAAATTTTGCTGTTGGATTAAAATGTTTTGTTAACCCTTTCCCAAACAAGACCTGGTTTTAACGTCCCTAATAGAAATGGCATGGGAAAACATTGAAACAAAAGAAGAAACTGCTGATAACCAGCAGTTTCTCCTTTTGTCTCAATGTTTTCTGTGCTATATTTTACACAAATCCTGTTTTTATCAACGTCCACTTTGACGTCTGCAGTGGATTTCTAGTTGGAAAAGTTAAAAAATTTGTCGTTTGGGAAAGGGTTAATACAGCTCCACCTATATTCATGGATTGTTTTGCATGAATTATGTTACCATGCAATATTGTCACAAGATTTCATGTTGTGTCAAACATGCTCTCTAACAGTACTTTCAGTACTTTGATTTTTGCTATTGCTTTTAGACTCTGCAACGCTTCTGTGACCATGAAATCAGCATCTAGGCAAAGCATCAGTACTCTGATATATACATTTTTCTCAATACTTTCTACCCTACTGGACAATAAAAATATAGACTTTAATATCTCATTTGGTACAGCTTAATTCGTCAGTTTGAATGCTTTTTCTAATATATCCGGACTCAAATTGTCGTTTTTTTACGAACCAGTTAACCTGACAGGCAACAGTAATGGTTCATCTTCTATGAAATTCTATGAAAACCGAGAACAGCTATTTACACTAACTAATCAAGTAGCTTGTTAAATATAATTTTCCATAACAAACACGCACAAAAACACGGTTCTGCACAGAAATGTTATGTCCCACAGGAGAAAAAACATTAAAAGCGTTTATTTTATTGATAAGAAGAAAACGTCAAATAAGTTGACCCTTCATTGATGCCTATCTTATGTCACTGTAATTAAACACCGGATTTTAATGAGAATGCACGCATAATTGCTAAATTGCATAATAGGAAACGATTTTCACCAGTTACCCGTGACGTAATTTCGGACAAAAAAAATTTTTCGTAGGTGTTGTTGTAAAATCTCGTAACTACGGTTTTATTCAAACCGTAGTTATGAGATTTTATAACAACACCAAAGGTTTATCAAAACATAACAGTAAATTCAGTCTATTTTTACCACAAAAGTATTTGTCATTGCTGAACGTTTATTTGTTTTTTCCTTCCTTTACAGGTTGGGGAAAGATAGAACTTCCATCCATTAGGATGGCCCAGGCCTGCAGGCCAATCATAATGGAGGGGCTTTGGTTTCAGGCCATAGTAAGTTAAAAGTTTACCCACTCCAACATAATGAGTCTAATGACGCCTTTCAGCGGCCAACAAGATAAACAAAATCTTAAGACAACTGTTGAATATGAAGAAATTGCATGTGACAAACACACCGTGACGTAATTTCGGACAAACAATCGTATTTCGTGGGCATTGTTATAAAATCTCGCAACAACGGTTTGATTCAAGCCGTAATTACGAGATTTTATAACAACACCGACGGTTTATCAAAACATAACGGTGAACACTGTCTATTTTAGCACAAAATCATTTGCCATTTGAATTCGATTTGAAGCAGTGATTGTGTGAAAAAAATCAGAAATTTGCCGAATGCGAAAGATCTTTTTTTTCAAATCGGCTGATAAAAAACATGAACGAGCAACCAAATTTCCTGACGTTTTCCGAGCTTTTCTGCTTCGAATTTCCTTTCAAATCGGTTATATTTTAACAGTATCATAATATCTAAAACGTTGTCTAAAGTGATTTTCCAGAATAAATTGAGGTTATTGGATTTATTTTATTTTTTTTTTTTTTTTTTGTTGTTTTTGCCTCAGTTCTCTCCAAAGCTTTTCAATAACGGACGTGAAGAACAGGTCTTTTGGAAAGGGTTAGTAAGATAGTTATCAACAGCTTTATAGATGTTGTAGGCATTCTTTATTATGCCCCCGATAGGGAGGCATCATAAATTTGACTTGTCCGTCCGTCCGTCCGTCCGTCCGTCCGTCCGTCCGTCTGTCCGTCTGTCTGTCCGTCATTCCGTCCAAAAACTTTAACATTGGCCATAACTTCCTTATTACTTAACATATTCCCTTCATACTTTACCACAACATTCCTTGGTACATTACCTTTCTGTAGGCACATACTTTGGTGACCTTGACCCCTGGATGACCTTGACCTTGAACATAGATTGGCCATAATTTAAAATCAAAGCGGTGTCGGGGGCATTGTCATCTTACAGTGACAGCTCTTGTTCTAAGCTATAGTAGATAGAAGGCTCTACCTATGCCTTCTATTCTAAAATTTTTACAAAAGGAGATACACTGGCAGACAGACAGACTGTCTAACAGACAGATACAAACAGGGTGAGGTATAAACATTTGAGCCGGGATCTGGAAAACGTCCTTTATAGCATTTGGGACAGCCACATTTCAAGACCAGCCTGTGCTTAAGCGAAGACTGGCATACACCGATGCTGCTCTTCTATGGTCGCTACAAAATGCTTCAATATTTTCTGTGCCGTATTGTACACAAATCCTTTCCTTTTTCATATGAATTTTTGTCATCTAGAACAGCTTTTCAATTGGATCACCCCAAAAGTTTGTCATTTGGGAAAGGATTTGATTTGACATTTTTGGGCATTAGTATTTCACGAACACATCTTGTATTTATTTGTTTGAGAAATTTGAATGAGCATAATAAATGAACGCAGGACTGGGAATTATTTGATCGGATTGGAATATCGTTGAGTTTCATTAACCCTTTCCCAAACGGCAAAATTTTACGGTGATCCACCTCAAAAACTGCCACAAATGACAAAATGGGAGTAATTAAAGATAGGATTTGTGTAAAATATGGTATAGAAAATATTGAGACAAAAGGAGAAACTGCTGGTTTTCAACAGTTTCTTCTTTTGTTTCAATGTTTTCCCAGGCCTTTTCTATAGGGATGTCAAAACCAGGTCTTGTTTGGGAAAGGATTAACAATTCCTTGGTGTTCTTAACTGTATACATATACAAAGAACAAAGATCAGCCTGCATTTGTTCATACAATCAGATCTTAATCTACACGATTTATTAATCTAAGTTTTATGATGGAAGAAAGTGTTAACATTTTTACCCGTGAAAAACATTGTGAAAAATGAAGCAATGAGTATCTTCATTCCCCACCACGTTTTCTACAGAGAGAGGCCAGAAATTGTAAAATTTAATTCTCATGAAAATGGCGTCTGCAACTTCTTTCATTTGGAACACTGTAAACGAATTTTTGTCGGTGGATGATAGGTTAATTTTTGCTCTCTTTTTTCTTTTTCAGTAAAGTACAGCATCCCCAACCAGTGCTTCAGTGTTTCTAAAGTGTTTTGTCAAAAGCGGACGATCTTTATGGAAATGGTTTATATTTATGGTGATTTACTGGCATGATGGTATAAATGTTGAAACCCTTGTCCAGCCAAAACCTGGTATTGGCGCCCCTATTAGTAAAGGCTTGGGAAAATGTTGACGCAAAAGAAGAAAATGCTGATGATCAGCATTTTCTCATTTTGCCCCAAAATGTTATGTGCTATATTGTATTCAAATTTTGTCTTTACTAACACCTCTTTTGTTGCCTGCACCAGCGTTCAATTTTCACTAGTCCAATTATTTACGTTTGGGAAAGAGTTTGCCATATAGGAAATGGTTTAATTCTGTACTATGAAAAAAATCTATGTTTAGTAGAAATAAGAATCGTAAAAGAACAAAGATAACTTGACTATACCACTTTTGAGCTCGACTTTTCGAAGAAAATGAGAGCTTATACTGTCACCCGGGCGTCGGCGTCGGCGTTGGCGTTGGAGTCGGCGTTGCAACAAAGGTTAAAGTTTTTTCAATCATCGATAACTTCCATACTATCAAAGGGATTCAACCCAAACTTGGAATACTTATTCACCATCACACCCTCTACCTTACTGTTAGGGCCCATGACCCTGGCTCCACTATATTTGGAGTTATGCCCCCTTTATACTAAACAACTTAGAAAGTCGAGCGCGCTGTCTTCGGACAGCTCTTGTTACTACACTCGTCAAAACAAAACCTTCTTTTGACATTCTCATTAATTTTCAATGCAGCAAGGAAAAACAATTTTCAAATAGAAATGAAATTGCAGATAGTCAACTTTTCTTTTTTCTTTTTTTTTTTCTTAATATTTCCTGTGCATTATTACACTGTCCTAATCAAAGTGTTCTCTTGTTGTCACTGATGAAAATCGTTTACAAAAACCCTGAGGCATAAAAAGAAAATACTGATAACCACTATTTCCTAATTTTGCCTCAATGTTTTCTCAGCTAAACGTATATTGTGCACAAATCCTACATTTATTATAATCAATTTTGTGGTCTTCAGCAAATTAAGTCTAAACTTTCGTTGGAAGGAAAACTTTGGAAAGCAATGAGGAAAAAGAGTTAATTGTTGATAACAAGCCTTTTTCTTGCTTTGTCCCGTTATTTTATGCACAGCATGGTAATACAAATACTTTCATTAATTTTCAGCAGATTTCATTTAAGGTACTCAATCACTCATAAAAATACAAAACACTTCTTGCAACTTCGATCGTCATTCATTGTAACGGAAATTGATGATGGTATACCCTCGTCAATTTCTGGGCATCATCCGTGACAACGGAAATTTGCGAGTGATCACCTACACTGGTGATGAACTCGGCCAAAGCGTTGGACGTTTTTCGCGATCATAGTATTCCGTCGGTGTTGTTATAACATATCGTAACTACGGCTTTATCGAAGCCGTAGTTACGAGATTTGATAACAACACAGACGGTTTGTCAATACATATCGGTAAATCCGGTCTATTTTAGAATAAATACATTGTTTTTAGCGAGCCGGGACTTTATGTCCGGGGAGCTAATGTCACAGCCCTAGTGTCGGCGTCGGCGTCGGCGTCGGTGTCAGCGTCGGCGTCGGCGTCGCGTCTTCAAAAACTTTAACCTGGTCTATATCTCAGGCACTATTAGTGATACAGCCTTGATACTTCACACATGGATACCTCCTACCAAGACCTTTCATTTGGGACCATGACCTTTGACCTAGTGACCTTGACCTTGGAGTTTGACCTACTTTTAAAAAACTTTAACCTGGCCTTTATCTCATGCACTATTACAGATAGAGCCTTGATATTTCACATATGGATACCTCATGTTATGACCTTGACCTTAAGACCATGACCTTTGACCTAGTGACCTTGACCTTTGACCTTGAACTCCTTTTTTTGTGACAAGCTCTTGCATAGGCGAGCTACGTTGTCCGCGGACAACTCTTGTTAGAAATAACTATCCAATCAGATCTTTAAACTCACATTTAAACGCAAAATATCTGTACCTTGTTGTAGCGAAAAACGTCCCTCGCTTTGGCCGAGTTCACTACCAGTGACCTATGCAATTTCAATTTACATGGAGGACGCCTGCAGTTGAAAGAAGTGTTTGATATCTAATAATTAAAAACTATTAACTTTACCCATTCCAACATAATTTCGTTTTAGACAAGAGCTTTGGAAAACGTGGTGGAAAATGAAGAAATTGATTGTGATAAGTAATTTCTGCATCCCCACAATGTTTTCTACTCAAAAAGACGGTTAATTAAAAAAATGATTGGCTTGAAATTATCGTCTACAGCATCTTTGAATTTGGACAAGTCAAAAGTTTCGCCGTCTGGTAATGGGTTAAACAATATTACTTTGTCGTCATTGATGTTTTGAGACAGGCTTCATGAAATATAGAATAAACAATACAAAATTGATCTTTTCTTTGAAACGTTTTCATTTTTGTTTTCCAAATATAAAGAATGGTTGTGATATCCCTGTTAGATAAAAGTTCGAGAAAGCATATAGACAAAAAGATAAAGTGCTATTTTAACCCTTTTCCAAACAAGACCTAGTTTTGAGGTCTCTAGTAGAAAAGGCTTGGGAAAACATTGAAACAAAAGAAGAAACTGCTGATAACCAGCAGCTTCTCCTTTTGTCTCAATATTTTCTATGCCATATTTTACACGAATGTTATCTTTGATAACTTATATTTTGTCATTTGGGCAGTTTTTGAAGTGGATCATCCTAAAATTTTGCCGTTTGGGGAAAGGTTAAGAAAGTATAGGGATATATGAGAAAGTTTCGTTGCATATCGAAACCTATTTGTGCGACGTCGTAAACATTTGGCATGAGGACACGAGTAAAACACTGCCGAATGTTTACGACGTCGCTTAAATAATTCCGACGTCGTGTATGTATCATATGCTGCTAGAACCGCCTAAGGAGTAATTATTTATTACATAGGTACAATTAATCCGAGTTTTCTCTGATGAAATTCGCTCTTTGATATGTTGATGTCGCCCATTTTACATGAGAGTGCACTACCATACAACAACAAAGGAAAGTTCGACACAAATAATGGCGCTTTGTTTATGATACCGTCCGATTTTAAACTTTATCATTAAAACACCTTATGATGCCAATTAATGAACCATTTATTGTCATGCCCGGTGAACAATTTAAGACCAAAAATATTTTAGAAGGTTTATATGCAATGTTTTGCAACAACCCTTACCTGAACAGCTATTGATTACCATGACATATTTTCCCTTGTTTTTGAATGGTAGTGCGCTCTAGTGTAAATGAGCGACATCAACATATCAACGAACGATTTTCATCAGATAATACTCGGATTAGGGCACAATGTACATGTTTTAATAACGAAATATGGAAGGAGTTCGGCCAAAAAAGATGGTTTCCGAAAAACGTAAATATTTTGCACCTGTTGACCTTCCAAGTCAGGTCATTTATCAGCCCGTTGACCTTAAAAACATTTATCGGGAACATTTCCACGAATTGGAATCACATGGGACAGCATGTTGAAAACTTTCAGTAGATCTAATAGAGTTGAATTGACGAGTAGGCTGAAGTAAAATTTACTCTGCCCGAAAAAAAACTTATATCAGGACCATCATTGTTTTATATGTCTGACCCGTCCACCAAGTTCGTGGTCTAATTTCGCTTCTGCTTGAAGCTCTTTTTTGTATCTAATTCATTCGCAGGTTAACAGAATTATTGATTCTTTCTAAATATGAGGCATATGTTTCCCCGCAATGAATCCACTTCAAGCTACAATAAAATAGGGAAAGATTTTATCCAGTTGGCTTTAACGCAATTTCGGACACACAATAGTATTTCGTAGGTGTTGTTATAAAATATCGTTACTACGGCTTGACTCAATTCGTGGTCATGAGGTTTTATAATAGCACCAATGGTTAATCAATACATAGTGGTTAATCAATCCAGTCTTTTTTTAGCACAAAAATCATTGAACTGAGCCGCCCCTCAAGACCCACCCCCAATCGTCCATCAGTAGAGTTAAAGAACATATTGTGGAATCAAGTGACATCAATGGAAGAAAAGTGTCTATAACTATCGAAAACAGTCGAAAGCATCACTTCTGACAAATTCAAGGGTCTATAACTCAGGACGTTCTGTTTCGTTCACACCAATTTTAAAACGGTATGTCGGGATTTACCAGATGTAGTAGATTGTTTTTAAACAATTCAGCTGATACAAAGATAATTTACTTGATCGACAATGATTTTTATCAGGACGAAAGTCTCGGAAGATCTATTTTCATACCCTTGGATGTTGTCGTCGCCGTTGGCGTCAGCGTGCGTCCGCAAAAACTTAAGCCCGGCCCATATTTCAAACCCTCTTAGAGATACAGACCTGATATTTCACCTGTGGGTACCTATAACCAAGACCTTTCATTTGTGAAAATAACCGTTGACCTTGTGGCCTTGACCTTGGAGTTTGACCTGCTTTTTGATCGTTTTTAAAAACTTTAACCTGGCCTTTATCTTATGCCCGTTTACAAATACAGCATTGATATAATACCTGAGGATACCTCTAACCAAGACCTTTCATTTGGGATCATGACCTAAGACCTTGTGACCTTGACCTTGGAATTCGACATTCTTTTACAAAACTTTAACCTGGCAATGCAAAAACTTTTAACCTAGCCTATATGATATGCCCTATTACACATACAGCCTTAATATTTCACACATGGACACCTCCTACCAACACCGTTCACATTTGACTATAACCTTGGACCTTGGCCTCGGAGTTTGACCTACTTTGAAAAATTCTTTATCCAGGCCTATATAATATCATATCCTTTTACACATACAGCCTTGGTATTTCATACATGGACACCTCCCACCAACACCGTTCACATTTGACCATGGTCTTGGATTTTGACCTACTTTTCAAAACTCTGATTTTTCCGCAATCTTATACACATTGGTACTTCCAGTCAAGGATTTTCATTTTTGTCCCTGACCTTCACATAGGAAATGACTTTTCTTTACGACAAGCGAGCTTTATCAATAAATCGTGTTAAAGGTGTACGTCTAGCAAATTTTCGGCGCTTTTTTCATATTCGTTTTAAGCCAAAACAATGTTTGTCACGTATTAAGGTTAGTTTTGAGAGCGGCCACGTGACTTACGAATTTTGTGTTTATTCTCTGGCACATAATGCCCATGCTACAATTTTCATCAAATTGTTAAAGCGAAACATTCACCATTTTGTGGTGATTTGCTTTAAACATATTTCATTGCAATCAAAAATTAATACATACATGAGAAAGTATACAACAATGGAAATTAACAACTGGCAAATGGGTCTAGTAATAATGATTGTGATAGTGATTGTCAAATGAAGTATTTTGTTGATCTAAATGTAAACATTTGCCAGAAAATGTTAGTTTTTTTTAAAATATAGATGTCTTTGATATAATTCGGCTAAAACAGAGTGGGTGTTGCAAGATAAAGTCATATATCGTTTTTGCATGGAAAGGTGTGCGGATTTTATATGTAAAAGTATCTCGTGATATTATCTTATAAATATCCAAAAACAAGAAAATATTCATTGGGTATTTTTTGGCAAATTGAAAAAAGTTGCAATTTTGACATTATATTTTTTCTCCAGAAAATGATTTTATAATATTTCTGTCAACCATATCATCACTCAAGAGTATTATGTAAAGACTCTATATTGATAAAACATTTGAAATTATCAATTCAGAATAACTTGCTATATGTTTTTAAACATTAGTGTAATTTTGCGAAAATGGTCATTAGTAGTCAAGGATAGATAACTCCGACAAGAAAACAAGCATGGAAACTAACAATGAATCTTTTTTATATATTTTGTTCAGGAAGTGTTACTTTACAAAATTTGTACAGATACAAAAAAATATTGGGCGGAAAAAAGTAACCACCAAGACCAAACTAACCTGAACAGAATTATCGACGATTTTCTTAATGGTTGTTTCACTTTTTTCCGCAGTGCTTACCTGTAATGGAAATAGGGAGTACGCCTGAGACACTCAAGCCTTTCCATCACCATGGCTTAAACCCATTCCCGTAAATTATAATATCCAAGCTGAAGGAAAAGCACAACAGCAATTTTTTGTGTTAATTCTCTTAATTCTTTTATGTTATTGAGTCAAAGCTGTATCTGATTATTATTACTGATATCAGGGAACTGTATCTTGATACTGATCTTTGTGTTCACGTAAGAACCTATTTGACGTGTGAGTAAGTAGTGAAACGTTTTTTTTTTTTTTTTTTTTAGAAAAAGTCGCTTTTTCGCAAGATGACTACAACATTATACGCAGAGATTCTTCTTCAATGATAGTCCCACACATACTCAATGAGATTAGTGTGAGGAGATCATGTTGTTTGTTCAATATATTTCATTTTTCTCCTTGAAAATAAATCTATCCACGTGTACACGAGCGTTATATCACCCATGAAAAAAGAGACCAACAGTACCAGTCGTTTGTGTTCAAGCAATAAAGATCATAACGTCGTTGGGGAGTCAAAACCTCGTAACTACAGCTTATTCAAGCTGTAGTTACGAGGTTTTGACACCCTACCAACGATAACCAAGTTCATGGATTCTATCTAGGCAGGTCTATATTGATTCATATTTCGGTCGCGTGCACCAGACGATTTCGCATTGACTCTAAATGTTCGCACTTCAATATTTTTTTTCCGGAACTGGGGTTCTTTGTTCTGATAGGACGAGTAAAATGTTGAAGGGACCCCCGTAATAAGACACACATTCAGATAATTTATCATATGAATTGAATCGGACTGAATTTATACAAAAATGATAAAATATCGCATAGAGCTGTGGAAATGAGTTTATTCAATCTATTCCCTTAAATTGTGTTTTAGGAATATCTCAAGCCGGAAAAAAATATCGAAAGGAGGGCAGCGACCGGACTGTTTTTAGGAATCTACGTTTATTTACTCGTAACTTAAAGTCGGGAGTAAGCAATTATGGCATGATACAGAATGATAAAGAAAGATGACATGTTATATTGACACAGAGTCCTGTATAATAAACACTTGTTCGAAAAATGGCAGAATTAAGTTTTCAAGTTTTGAGTTACAAATATCAACCGACAGACAAACAGCGGAAGATGAGTAAAAATAGATTATTCTTACGTTTCACTGGTGAGCATTAGCATTGCAAAACACATGCTTGTACGAGATGTTTTAATAATATTTATTCACATGTAAAGGCTTCATATATTCAGATAACAGATTGATTTCAGTAATTTCTTAGAAATATGTGTTAATATGGTACACATATTGTTCCACATAAATATTCATGAACTTGAGAATTAGGAATTTGTTTAAGATTTTCTTCAAGTACGTGGGCAATGCTAGAAGGTATGGTAAGCTAGACAGGAGACAATAACATTGTTAACCCAAGATTTCATGGGACATTTTATATGAAATATCTGATTGTTTGGAAGATAAATTAATATATACATAATATATATGCAAAGTGATCGTCAATTAGCGACTAACAAATC
Source organism: Fragum sueziense (assembly GCA_963680895.1). Lineage (NCBI taxonomy): Eukaryota > Metazoa > Mollusca > Bivalvia > Cardiida > Cardiidae > Fragum > Fragum sueziense. The sequence continues at coordinate 2,466,065 of OY804608.1, forward strand.
TGTAGGTTAAACACCAATATTTCGAAAATTTTGTACCTTGTTAGCCCCCTCTATATCGGAAAAGCACTCGAAGTGAAGTCCGGTTTAAGCTGGTGTAACGTAGTAAAGTGACCCCTATAGACTACTGTCACTATTTAATATAGAATACTGATCCCTTTATATAAAATACTGACCAGCATGTAAAATAACGACCCCCGTGATTTAATCTATAAAATACTGACCCCCAGCAAGCTCACTGTTAATCTATATGTAACATACGAGCCAATATTTTATTTCGTTTAAATCGCTGTCCTGGCTCATTTTCTCAGAAATGGCTTTTCATAAACATGCCATTTTATGTACATCGTGTAACGACTATCACTACCAACAAAAGAGATAGTTTATTTGGCCTGGCAGATTGAATGTTTCTGAAAATATTGCACTTTTGTACCGGAAAATGACCATTTTCTCTTGTCCCTAGGACAGAATGATCAATTTCCAACATGATTCTCGCTATAAAATAATCGGTACAGATCGGATTTTTCTTCATTTCATTAATGTTTCATATCTCACATTATTCATAGTGTCAGCCCATTTTGGCAAAATATAAATACAACGAAGATTTTTGGCCATATATGTCTGTCCCTGGATTTTTTATACGAAATGTCCTCGCAATAACTTACATGTGCGTAATGAAAGTCTTTTTGGTTAGATTTTCTTTAAATACAACCCAAACAGAGGTGGAAACACTCATCAAAGCCATGGTGTTTAAATGAAGACAAAGCAATACTTGGTTTCGAAGTTGCGATGCAAATTAGATAGGCCGTTGGCTGCGTAGACTTTATTTTTCGTTTTCTATGAACGCGATCATTCACACTATATTGCTCAGATCTTAAAATCGTATAGTGTAACCGGGTCATTTTTATACGAAATACGGTACGCCGCCGATATGCCAGACTAAAAAATCCAGTCTAACGAGTAATTTTCTGTCACGTGACCAAGCACTGAAAACCGCACTTGTTCGCCGACTTTCGAACTGGAAACATCGAAATTTCATTTATCGAGTGAGTCTTTCCTTTGTCTTGGTTGTAGGTTTTCGCGCCATTAGTTGGTGATTGATATTTCTGGAATGATTCGTGTCTTCGCGTATTGTTGCATTGCTATTCGGGTTTTGTCATTAGCTTTCGCGCGTCGCGTTTTCGCAGCAATTGTCCCATTTATTTCGCGCGAAAGACTTCGGAATTATTTCTAACTCTGTTTAACCACTGACATTTTCTTACAGAACTAACATCACGATGACCGTAAAGAGAGAGCCGTGTGGGAACGAGAGAGCCATGCTTTCAGTTATATTAATTGGTAAGTTTGTGTGAAGCTCTGTGTTGTTCTGTTCTGTACCGTACTTTAGAATCTTTAAAAATGCATTCTTTTGACTAGGTAATAATTCTACTTGTTCTGAGTCCTTCTGTCATAAACTGGTTAAATAATGGCGACCGATTGATCTTGTTTCAAACGAAGTCAAGATCAATAGATTTACATTATAAGTGTATCTTCATTTCAAAGATCTGGAGGAGTAGCACAAGGTGTATATATATTTTGTATTTTTTGTATTGTTTCGTTTCAGATGCATAGATCTATGTAGTATTGGTACTAGTACTTAGGTTGGATACTTTGTATCCATTCCACAGCCTACGTCCGTCTGACTTGTTAACGAGATCACCATGAGTTAAACATCAGAAACTACCGTGTTGTTGGTCTTTGTTTGTCCACCAATCTCAAGTGATACCCACGAGACCATCTGGTCACAATAGCTTCCTTTATTCAGATAAAGAATCATGTCGTTTACAGCATGAAACATATTTTCTCCCTGGTTATTCTTATGTGTAATTTGGAGCGAATGGTCGCGGAATTCCTTGCAATAACTGTCCTCGCAATAACGTCAGTTTTGTTACTGGGAGTACGAAAATCGTTACCGCAAAGACATAATAAGTTTTCTTATGTAATATGGACTCTTTGCCAAAGAGACAAAGGTCTTGATGAATAATTGTCTTAAACTATAATAGGAAAGCGAAGTATTTCAGCTGAAAAATATAAATACTGTTGCCAAACATGTGCACCGATCAGTTGTTACAGAGCGGACTTTGAATCGTTATTGCAAGGACACCTTACACATTCTTAGTTCCACAAATTAATAAATTTGATCACTAGTCTAATGGAGATATTTTGCCAATCACCTTGGAATGTTGTATGAAGAATATAATTCTAGAATTATTGACAAGATTAATTCTAAATGATCGTTCTTAAATGATCTTTCGTCAATATCGGAGAGACATTATACACTATTTCTTTTAAGGTATGCATCTGTATATCTTTGTTCAATGGGTTTTGAAGATGTTGCATGCACTTAGTCATTTTTTGAAAATGGTCATGGTAAAGGAGTTCCTGGTGCTATAGGGGTGTCGTGAAAAGACAAGTAGACTTTTTTTTTAAATTTTCAATGCGGTTTACATGTATTGATTCAAATCCTGCATGTAACCTTGCAATCACAACATTTCATCCCGAAAAAAAAATTAATGTTTTGTCAAATATTTTTTATCTAGTTAAACAATAAGTTAAGAATAAAACATTTTCAAATTACTTTATTTCTTTTTCTTTTGTTTTATAGACAATCAGCTTTGGGACACTCAATGCCTTACAACCGTGTATCTAAATTATTATGTGAGCTATCTTACAGCTATCTCCCAAAAAAGAAATAACAACAACAATAAATCATCTGCGTATATTGCTAAAAGTATCGAACTCAATCAGTATGCCTGCAATCAGTAAGACTGCACAGTCAGACTATGATCGAGATTTTCCCTCCTAAACGATTTACTATACCTTGAATGTTTTTTACTTGAATGTACAATAATAATAATATTTCATGGTTTGACGAGAAGGTTTAAGACATTCCATATTTTTATTATTTTTTCGTCATATTTGTAATTGCTTAACTTTCTCCATGTCTTCCCATTTCTTTCACAAAGAAGAGTTGGGTTTTACTTCCTAATTTACAAACACTAAGGTAAGAGAAGTAAATGCTGATTACCAGCTCTGACTCCGTTTACTTTGATATCCATTCATCTATATTGTACACACAAATTAGATCTTCATAAACTTCATTTTGTAGTCTCCAACAGCTTTCAAGTTGTATAATTTGTATGCTAGGTATCCACTGCCGAACAAATCAACTCGACCAAGCCGAATCAAGCGATCGAGTACAGATCGAACTCGATCGCCATTTGTGATCGGGAATGGTCGTGGTAATCGAGCATTATCCGCACCACTTAATCATCTTTCTCTATTTGTTTAAATATCAAAAAATATTTGTGTAAGATTGGGTGAATAGTTGATCGAAATGCGATCGTGTTTTGATCGGATAGGCGATCGATCAGATCAGGAATCAATCAAATCTGGAGATCGAGCGTGATCGAATTAACATCTTTATTTCGATCACATGGACTTTTACTGAAGTTGCTCCCAACCACATCTCGATCAACTCGATCTGTGCTTTATCTGTTCACTCTATCAAATAGCCGGTAGAAGTCGGGTTGATCGAGTAGAGATCGAGAAAAGTCATTAATTCGGGAATAATGGGCGAATTTAAGCAGTCAGGGTGATCGATTTGACTTGATCAGCAGTTGTAATATAGTATAAAATTTAACGTTTTTGAAAGGGTCTAACAAAGTGACCTTTACTTTTAAATGTATAATTTTTTTACAATTGAATTGATTTTACGAGTTAATGACCATATATAGGTCGATACCATGTAAGAAATGGAAAAATATTTAAATATAATTCCTCGCAGTAATGGTGAATGTCATTCCAATAACACAGATTTTTTGTTTATTACAAACTGCATCATGGTTCAATAAAAATTATGTGTTTTGATGGTAAAATTGGTATGTTTTTTAACCTAATTATTTGAAGTTTGAATAAAATAGTGAAATTAAATAATTTCTGTTTATTTCATAAATTAGCGAATATTGTCCTTGCAATAACTAATGTGTCCTCGATGTAACGATGCACTTTCAGCAAATTACTTCACAAAAAAGGAGTTTCGCTAACTTTATTGTGCCTGAAATACAAAGAGAATAACATTTTCTAGAGGCTAAAGTACATGTACATATATTTGTTCTTAGATAGAAGTTTTATTACATTTGAAACAGACAAAATTTTCTATTGAATTATGAAAATCCAATACTACATTGAAAATAAGCCAAGCAAATCATTTTTGGAGATCGACTTGAACATAAGTCCTTTAGTCTGGCTTCTTTTTCTTAAAAAACATACTTTGAAATAATCTAAAACTTGCAAATGGAATTTCTGAAAGAAAATGTGGTTGTTACAGCGAGGACATTTTATAGAGACAATAGATTTATGAAAGACGATCTCGAGTATTTCCATGTGCATCGGAATGTTCCTGTTAACGTTACTCGTTACTTTAAATGTGGTACTTTCATCCTGAACCAAAATTCACAGAATAAATTGGAGATGAAAATTGAACCTTTTTTTTTCCTCAGATTTCCACGAAAATAAATATTGGCTCATACACTACATGTATATCGCTTCAAATTTCATCTGCGTTTATTATGCTACCCCAAAAAAGTTTCGGGAAGCATTTAGTCGCCATGCTATCCTTCCGTTCTTCTGTATTTCTGTCCGTCTCTCTTTCCGTCCGTCTACAGTCAGATCTCAGCAATCTTTAGGCCAAATTCAATGAAACTTCACATGTGTAATTCCTAAAGTGCTTTTTGATATTGTGTTCTTTTTTCAATTTGAGGCTGCGTCACAGAAAAAGGGACCTTATTGTAGAAATTAGTGTTTTTTCTAATTTCTCGTCATACAATGATCATAATTTATTGAAACTTTGTTCTTCAGTAATGAATAAAATGGTCTGTAGCTTATACAGTTCATAATACATGTACAAAAATCCTCTCATGTGAAAAGGGGACTACATGTGTGATAACATTGCGTCTACATCTTCTAGTCTGTTCGAAGCAAAATCTCAATAATTCTTGCACCAAATTGGACGAAACTTCAATATGATCTCCGTGAAGAACCTTTTCTCTCTGTTTTTTTTTTCTTTAATTTGATGCTCTTTTATGGGAAAAGGGACATTATTAGATAAGAAATAATGAAATTTTATATTTGATTATTTTTTCACATCTTACACCTTTATTTTCCAATTGCGACAGCTGCTTGACGATTATGTCCCCTTTAGCGTGACGGGTTACTTATACTTTTTCATGACATACACATGGTTCTACATTGAAACGTGACGTCACCGTGACCTTTTTTCGGATTAAAGTATATAGCCCATAATTAAAAACACCACTTTCTAGCCATGCGACATGCATCAAATTATACACACTTGTAAACACATTTCAAATAAATTTAGTCACCGTGCCGGATTTCATGATTATGCTCCAAGAATAAAGTGATTTACAAATATTTTACTCTATATTCATATGCTAGGGAGGTAATTGGAACATTTTGTCAAATATACTCCTAAAAAATTAAGGACCACATATTCAATTTGCGATATTTTGTGAGTCTTTATACGAATCTGTTTATGAATAATTGCATGATAACTAGTAGCTTTTCTACATAATCAGTTGATCAGTAGATTTAGAAATTAACCGAAGTTAAAACTGTAGGAGAAAACGACAAAACACTACCATATAAAATGCTTGTTTTTGCATGTACTGGGGGAGGGCAACTTTCAGGAAAATATCCTTTCCTCGGAATTTTCTTTTAAAAAAACCACACACATATGGCCAGTTTGACTATCTTGAACCTCTATTAACCCAATGAAAGAAAATTTGAAGTTATAAATCAACTTCTGGTACCCTATATAAGGGATTTACATTATGCCTCTACCATCGCCTGTTTGAGAGCTTCCAGCATCACTTATTGAACGTTATGAGTAGAGATCCTTTCTGTAATGATTGTCCCACACATTTTCAACAAGATACACGTGTTGAGAGTGTACTGTCCATTGCATAAGTTAAATTCTCTCTCTCGAATAAAACTCAGTTTCAATTCTAACCACGTGTGGACGGTCGATATCGCCCCCTAAAATGGATTTAGGAACAATATCACCACCGAGTGGATAAGATTATCTGACGAGAACTTCATCTTTATATCGATCACCGGTCAGTGGTCTGTTAGGGTGGACACCAAGTTCCGTAGAACCATCTTAACATACCCAGCCCACCCAAGCACAAGTGGCCCATTTCACCTATCGTCTTTAACACCATAAAAATCTTTAACAAGAGCGCCATGATGACCCTGGTTCGCTCACCTGAGAATTTATGTTTTGTTGAAATTAAACGCTGACTTGTATAGCAGCAAAATAAGAAATGTTTCAATAAAGCCCTTTTTCCTGAGTTTTTCAAATGAATGTAAAAAATAATTCAGCCGTTTTAAAGGTGTTTGCTCTTATGCACTTTTTCTGATGCTGCTGCACTTATAGTTTAAATATTAATCAAATTCTAACAACTTTGAAACCCTTTCAACAAAGAATCATTCATGTGAAGTTTCAAGAGTATTGGCCATCTGGTTCGGCAGAAGAAGATTTTTAAAAGATTTTGCTATTATCCCCTTTTCTCATGCCGCGGCAGCTACAGGCTTTGATGGAATCAAATTCTTTTAACAACTATGAAAGCCCATCAACCAAGGATCATTTATGTGAAGTTTCTAGAATATTGGCCAACTGTTAAGGCAGAAGATTTTTTTTAAAAAAAAATGGCTATTTTCCCCTTTTCGCATTTCGCGGCAGCCAGAGGCTTTGATGGAATCAAATTATTTTAACAACTTTGAAAGCCCTTCGCTCAAGGATCATTTATGTGAAGTTTCTAGAATATTGGCCAACTGGTTATGCTGAAGAAGATCTTAAAAAAAAATTGGCTATTTTACCCTTTTCTCATGCCGCGGCAGCCAGTCTTTAACGGAATTAAATTTTTTAACAACTTTGAAAGCCCTTCACCCAAGGATCATTTATGTGAAGTGTTAATAATATTGACCGACTGTTTATGCAGAAGAAGATCTTTAAAAGATTTGTCTATTTTCCTGTTTTCTCATGCCGCGGCAGCCGGTCTTTAACGGAATTAAATTCTTTTAACAATTTTGAAAGCCCTTCACCCAAGGATCATTCATGTGTAGTTTCTAGAACATTGGCCAACTGGTTTGGGAGGAGATTATTTTAAGAAGATTTGGCTATTTTCCTCTTTTCTCATACCGTGGCAGCCAGAGTATTTAACGGAATCAAATTATTTTAACTACTTTGAGAACCTTGTCGAAGGATTATTCCTGCCAAGTTTCAAGAAGATTGTTCTACTGGTTTGGGAGGAGAAGATATTTAAAGAAATTGTGCACGTACGGACGACCGGACGGACGGACAGACGGACGACGGACAACGATCGTTCACAATAAATCACCTTGAGCACTTTATGCTCAGGTGAGCTAAAAAGCCATTTTTTTTTCTGAAAAAAAAAAAAAACACTACGTTTTTTCCGACTTTGGTATTCTGTCACAATTTTCACCGGTCGCATCTCAAAATAGACCTCAAATCTGTGGGGTAAAAATTGAATTGTGGACTTTCAAAGTCAATGCAAAATCCCCCGGTCTGTGCGGTTGAAGTGGTGCTCATCCAAAGCTTTCATGCGCATAATTTATGAGCTCAGATGTTCTTTTTATTGTTTGAACATAAACAGCTTGTACTGTTGGTCACTGGTTTAATTTGATGGACGATAACGCTCGTCTTCACACGTCTTGCTTTGTTCTCAAGAACAAAGGAAAAACGCAACTAATCAAAAGGTTAGAAAGTTTTCCATACCTGAAACTGATTAAAAAGATGTGGGACTGTCACCACAGAAGAATTCCTTCCCATGATGTCCACACAGACAGTTCGGAAGCTTTTAAACGGCTCCCAATACTAGTAGATGCATTGTCTAGACCCCTTCATGTCGGAACCGGAAGTTGATTTCAAGCGTCTGTTCACATTGAATTGAAGTGATAGACGCATAAGATGATCACGCAGGTTATGAACCTGTATATTCAGATGAAGATCTTGAGAAACAAGGATCTTTTCTAAAAAATGCTACCCCACCCACTACATTTCAAATCAAGCATTTTGAGGGGTAGTGCAATGTCAAGTGTCCTTACAATTTTAGTTTTGGCATGTTTTGCAATCTCCCTACGATTTGTTATGGAGGAAAGATTATAATTCATTATACAGTAGTTCACGAATGAATTTATGAAAAGAATCTTAGACTATATTATTTCAAATAGGTGGTCCTTAACTTTTTTTATGAGTATATTTCCATATATATATGCTTTAATTCAAAATCCTAAACCGTTCAAAATGCTTAAAATTGTTTGGAATGGAAATGTAACACAGTTTAGGAATTACTGGCACTTTTCAAGCTTTGCCTCTTGCTCTTTGGTGCTTATGATTGGTTGTACATACGTTAAATTACACGTAAATTAGAAAGCAATTGAAATGTGAATCAAAACTGAAGATAACATGCGTATGGCAGACACTTTTACATAACCCCAGTAGGCTTCGAACTCACAACGCTGCGGGACAACTGATTTTCTGGTCAGAAACCTTTTAAAATCATTTGTCCTTTCCACACAAATATACATTGGTAGTAGTTCGTAATCCATGAACATACTGTAGGCTTACAGTACATACAATTAAGAACCAATGCAGATACTTCGAAACCGGATAGCTTAGTCGGTTACGTCGGGGTCTGCCAATTAAAGGGTCGTGAATTCGAACCTGGCTCGGCATGTACACATTCTGACATTTGACAAAAGTCATTTGTCTATCACCAATGGATGTGAGTCATCTATGAGAGAGCAGCTGGAGGCTCTGTTTCATTTTTTATACTAAGCGGTGCGAGAAATACTATGAAACTATATTGGGTACTCCAGCCGCCGTAATTTGACCATATCAGTTGAAAACAGCGTTAAACTCCAATAATTTAAGATCAAATCAATTCAGATGCGGTGGAAGCGTCTAACCAGCAAGTTCGAATCGGATTCGCCCAATGGTGAATGACAAGTTGTGGTCAAAACACTCGGTATGTATGGACAGACGCATACACGGACGAATGCCATTGTACCTCCAATGCCTATCGATGGAGATACATATTGCCCAGCAAGATTAACCCGGGACATCTGCATATGTAATGACCCCACTTCGGCTTTGTTTTGTTAAGACGCTCCACTAACGGACTTTGCGCACGAAATTTAAGTTGTTCCGGTTTAACCTTGTTGGACAATATAAGTATGTTGCACGTGTATTTTGGTGTGTATGTGGGGAAGGGGGACAATATTTTAAAGTGGGTCACAATTCCACGTGAGGGTTTACTTATCACGTGTGGGGAGGTCATGATACCATGACTCCCCGGTCATGATATTAATACCGGGGGTCAGTATTCTATATAAAATAGTGACCGGCGCTCAGTATCCTATAGGGGTTACTTTACTACTTTACACCGGCCTTCAACAAAGAAAATAGAAAACACAGGGACACACTGATTTAGTTTGTGAAAAAGGCCTTTCTGTATACGAGGGGCCAAATCTTGTTCTTGTTTTGTTTTTCTTTTTTTTTTTTTTTTGGGGGGGGGGGGGGGGGGGTTGGTTATACTCCGTTTTCCACTGCTATTGTCATATCGCGACGACTGGAGCACCTTACCACTGATTTCTGATCGGGATCTACACTTACAGGTTATCTACGCGTTTAGCCACTTTTAATTCGGTAGACCGTTTTAAGTCTCATATTTGAGCGGACTGGTCGGGATCTATACACACATTTTGCTATAGGTTTAAAACATTTCGAATTCTAAACGCCGTTTAAGTCTAATATATGAGGAGGTTGATCTGATTCTAAACATACAGTTTGCTATAAAGGTAAAGGCTTGTTTATTATATACTGTCAACCCTATTTAAAGGGTCAGCAAGTTTTGGCTTATGAGACACTCTCTTCTGTCTGCAAAGCACCTCCCGGTTATGTTTTAAAATCTTAGGTTTCTACACATCGTTTAAGTCTCATACCTGAGGAGGCTGATCGAGACCGATAGACCATACATACGGTTTTCTACATATTTTAACACTTTGAATTCTAAACACCATTTCAGTCCCATACTTAAGGAGGCTGATCGGGATCTATATACATACAATTTGCTATATGTTTTAAACACTTTGAATTCTAAACACCGTTTAAGTCTTATACTCGAGGAGGGGGATCGGATCTCCCAACAGCCTCTCACCTCCGCTTAATCCTTCCCAAACAAGACCTGAGTTTGACGTCCCTAACAGAAAAAGAATGGGAAAACATTGAAGCGAAATACGAAAATGCTGATAACCAGCATTTCCCCTTTTGCCTCAATAATTTCTTAGCTATATTGTGCACAAACTTGTTCTGTCATATGCTTGGTTAAACGGGTGCTGATGAAAGCTCGCAGTCGCATGAAAAAAATTTTTCACTTCCCTAAGTCGACTAAGGGAGATATATACTTACTGACTTTAAAAACGCATCACTAAAGTTCATCCGGCAATAATATGCTAAGTACATAATCAACTTTGTAGTATTTTATATTAAACAATAGCTTGACATCTTCTCAACATTTCCTGAAAATTTCAGACACGAATTCGATTAAATGACTGAGATATAGCAATCTAAAGAGAGGTGGTGTGAGGAATGTTCTCTGTTTAATAACAAGCAAATCCGCTGACTAAGAAAAACGTTCCACAATCATGACCTCGTTGACCTTTCAGCTGAAACAAAATCTTTATTCTTTTGGGCTTGAATTATCTACCATGTATTGCTGGAGAGTATTCAAAAGATTTGGCGTCCGTTTTTTCATCATGTCTTGCAGTTGAAAACGTTGTTGTAAACCAATTACGCAATTGACGTTGTCGTATGTTATTATTTTGACGTACGCTCGTTTTAAACGGTTGATCACGACGCTGATGCTCAGCAGCAATCCCTGTAGATTTGCTACGTTAATGAAAGTGAAAAATCGTCGATTTGTTTACATTTAAACGTCCCGCCCGTTCTCGTTGACAAAAACCCGCTTAGAATAATTCAGAAATGTGTGTGTGCTCAACGAACTTTCTTGGCTTTATTTTTTGTTTAATCAAATTGATTGAGAAATAAAAGTAACTCCTGGCCATTTGGATATGGAATATGAAAACAAAAATCCAGTTGGTGACCTGAGGTGTAGTTACGTCAACGTTATCCATATTTTGCACGTTAACGTCGTGCGAAATAACGTGGTAACTGACTGCAATAAATTTTATTAGATATCGTGTCTTATTGGTTGAAATATATATCAGAAGTACAAATTTGATCCTGTTGACTTTAATTACGAAAATATTTTGAAAAATAAGTGATGCGTTTTTAAAGTCAGTCAGTATATAATTTGTATGTTTGAGTTGTGACCGGCAAGGAGTATTGGTCAGTCCGCTTCGCGCCAATTCATGTGACATTGTATTATTGTTGTATTTAGAGCATGTCAAGCAAGTCGGAGCGAAAACCTATTAAAACATTTCAAAATAAAAAGCGACGCTTTTTTACTCCCCTTTCTTCAACAGGTTTCATTCTGCCGAAGAGTATTTTCTTCCTGACAGTAAGATATCTATTGGTTTTTTGATATTGACAAGTCTTACATTTTGCTCTTGGAAACAGTTAGAATAATTTCCAAACAGCAAAATTTACACAATGCCAATATGAAATCTACTGCTGTTAACAAAATTGATGTTAGATAAATATTGTGCATAATGAAGCAAACACATTAAGTCAAAGCGAGAAAATGCTGGTGACAAGCATTTTCTCCTTTTATATAAATAGTTTCCTCAACCGACAGATGGACCTTAACAGGGGCACCAAAAGCATATTTAGTTCCGTAGAAAGCGAATTCAATTCCGATGGAGATTAGTTTCTGTCCGAGGACGGGGACAGGATGGGGCTCAATACCTAAATTCATAGAAGCAGAATGGAATCGTGCATGGTTTTTAGGCATCAGAATAACGCGAATGCAGTCCGAGAGCCACTACAAGGAATAGGGAATCATTTTATTCAGTTAATCGTGACGTAATTTTGGACAAACAAACAATATTTCGTAAGTGCTGTTATGAAATCTTGTAAAGTTGTTCTACGGCTTGTTTCAAGCCAAAGTTACGATATTTTATAACATCATGGACAGGTTATAAAAACAAACCAGTCAATCCAGTCTATTTTAGTACAAAATGCATTGCTATTTACATGACACGAGAAATGCAATGAACGTTCAATAACTCTATTGATACATGACCGATTTTAAAATGGTTTAAAGTAGAAGGCAAAAGTTCGCCAGGATTTTCCTTGGTGTGCATCCGAGGGTATGACAATAGCTCTTCAGAGACTTTCGTCCCGGGTGAGCTAAAAAAAACGGTCAATAAAATAGTTTCATAGCTTCAAATGGATTCAAATCTGTCTCGTATCAACTAAAATATTTAAGGCATTCTGCAAATGTTGTGTCACGTGATACCTCATATGTGATGCGCTTAATCACGTGTCAATAATAAAGGCATCATAGCATACGTATAGCTTACGATAAATGACACGGCAGAGCAATTCTAGCTTTAATCTAGGGGTGCTATGTCATGTCATTTATAGGGACCTATAAAAGGTAGTTACATGTAGTAAAAAGAAACTGAAAGGTTGGGCAAAACAATACTTTAGTGTAGAGCTCACGATAATTAAACTGGCAGAGCAGCCCTAGCCAATAGGCTGGGATGCTCTGCCAGGTCATTTATCTTGAGGTGTACCAATATTAACTCAGCACAATTTATCCACGACGGTTAAGTCCGTTAGTTGAGTGCATAAAGAAAACATTGCCGAAGTGGGGTCATTACTTTTTTTATTGCAAAACCCCCTGATCCCAGCTTCATTAAAGCTAGAATAACGAGATTTGCAATAACACCTACTTTGTGCAGATGTTCCGGGTTAATCTGGGAGCACTATATTTGGACGGAATGTCTAATAACTTGGGACCAGATTCGTTGGACAGAACGTAGCTTTTCTGCGAAAACCTCGTAATTGCAGCTTGTTTAAAGCTGCAGTTACGAGATTTTCGAAGAAAAGCAGCGATAAACTATCTATCCTTACAGGTTGACACATTGAAAGGATATTGTATGTGTACAACTTGATACGTTTACATTTTCGACTTACTAAACTGTGCCACTTTAAAAAAAATCAGAAAGATGTTTTTTTGTCGGGCATAATCAAGCAACAGCATTTCACCGAAAAATCTCTTTATTTCATACAATGTATTATGTATCAAGAGGATCATGTTGGTCCTGAATCACTCACCAGAACCAAGATGGCATAGGCGAAAATAGTCCAATTTAATTTTGTCATATTTCTAAGGACTTTCTGTTTTGATCAGACTGAATAAACATGTCAAAGATCTTACAGACACAATTAATAATTCTAATAATAAATAATAATTCTATTTAAATCAATCTTGCAAAGCTTTGTAGAAATTATCGCAATAGTTGATTAAAGCATTATTCTGTGAAACTAAAAATTCCATGTCCTGCCTCGGCTTCGTTTTTAACAATAAAAAAACGATGATCAAGTAATAAAACGAATCCCTCACAGAGCATTTAAGTAAGGTTTGGTTCAAAGTGGCCCGAAAGTTATTTTTAAAAGGAAGTTTTCTGCAATTTCTTTCAGTTAGATAAGCCCAACCAAGTAGAGCTCATATTTCTTGAATCGAAAATGCAATCAGCTTTAAAAATCAGCAAAGAAAATATCTCCCAAATTTGGTCAAATTTTGCTTAACGATAAAGAAGATTTTTAAGAAAGAAAAACCACGCACCACTGTTGAAAATAGTCACCAAAGAATTAAGATTAGCCCCTCCCAGCAGCGCCCAAATTGTTTAATTATCTAAGAAAATATGCGAGCAAGTTTTGAAATGGGTTTGGAAAAGAACATACCTGTCAAGTCCTTACAGAATTAGCCTTATAGTTGTAATGAAAAAAGTTTTTTTAATTATCTAAAGTTTTCTCTTAGTCGGGTAATCCCTGCCCAGCAGCGTCCACATTTCTTAAATAATAAAAAAAAATCATCAATGTGCTTAAAGATAGTCAATATTGAAACATCCCTTAATTTTGATTTAAATTGGCTCAATCCTTGATTTGTAAAAAGATATTTGCACGATTTCTCTAAGTCCGATAAGTCATGCTACGCCAACAATTTTTGATACATCCAAAATTCGAACATGTTCAGAGAAGGGTCACTTAGTACTAAGTTTGGTCAGAATTAACTTCGTGGTTAAGGAGAAGACGTTTTAATAAATTGTGACCGGACAGACAAACGGACAGACAACGGACGGTGAGTTTGCACACAGGCACACCTTGAGTAATCCGTAATCAGGTGAGTTAATAAATAGCAAACAATTTCAATGCACAAATTATGTATTACAGATAGGATAGGATAGGATTTTATTAATCCATTAACAAACGGCAAAACTCCAAATTCAAAGATGATGCAAACATTATATTTCAAGTGAATTATCTTTCTCATTTTTGGTGTAGACAATATTGTGGGAAATAAAAAAATTGCTCGTCACAAGCATTTTTTCATTTACCACAATGTTTTCTCAATGCTTTATTTTTTGGGAGTCAAAAAGAGTCCCTGTTTATGTATGGGTTACATAACAGTACTAGCACTATAAGAACATTCAAAGTTATGACAATGATTACTGCTCCAACAATATAGAATTACGAGGTAAGATTTCCATAGAGCGTTTTATAGGATCAACAGAAAATATACTGAAAGGCAAAAGTAACTTTACACCTGACTTTCATTCGATTTATCAAACCCTAATCACAGTTTGTGAAATTACTCGTGTTATACGTATACATAAGCCATTTTGCAAGAACAATGTGGGATAGAAGAGAGTGTTTAGCCTTTCTTGACGCTGGTATTACCACGGCATTAATAAAGGGGTCAAATTGAAAAATCCAGGTAAAGTTTTATTACATCTTTTAGAATAAAAATGATATCATTTTATGCTAATTTTTATCAAATGTCAGTATTTCATTGTCCCTATGTGTATTTTGCCTGCAAAAAAGTACTCGTGTATGGATGAGGTCAGCCGTCTGATTTTGAGCTATTCAATTCTTAAACAATCGTCCCGTAGCAGCACACACTCTATTTCATGCACGTTATTGTGTCCACACGTCTTCTTTTGCTTATGACACTAACATGTAACCTTTTCTCGTCAGAAAAGAGGGGCTAACTCCAATCTGCGTGTGCTCGAAATGCTACATAAGGTCAAATATGGACGTTTTTGACGTTGACGTCATGTTACTGTATAACTCAAGAGGTCTGGCTACCGAACGTCTAGCACTAAAATCAATGTTTCAAATTCGACAACGAACAATTCTACGGCTCCACTAACGATTTCACGCATCTTTACTGCAGCTTCCGGTAAAAACGTAACGTCACGTCACGTTGATGCTAAACACGAATTTATCGGTCTTGGTTATGGATACTCTCATTTTTCGACCCCCTTAGTGTTAAAATGCGTTCAAGAAGTTAACGATTGATTGACGGGTGCAGTTCACTAGCATAGAAACATAAAATTTCATCCTGGCTCTCTCATCATGCTTAATGTCCTGTTTTTGTCGGCGTCGGATTGCTTTCCTGTTCCTTGTAACTGAAATACAACTCTGGCCTTTTGTGTGGCGACCAACAAAGATGAAACATGCAAAAAATAATGTCACTATTTACAACACTATTGTGTGGGTGGGGTATTTTGGTACTTTTAACGATATGCACGTGCACATTGCTGTAAAGTCAATGAAACAGATGTGTTCATTTAGAATATCAAAACATAACTGTGAAAATATATGGTCGTGAAAATATAATATATATGCTTTGAAATTAAGAAAATAGAATTATTCTAAAACTGTAAAGTTACTTTTGCCTTTGAGTATATAAGATGACGAAGACGTTCTTCCCAAACAAGACCTGGTTTGAACGTCCCTATTAGAAAAAGGCTTGGGAAAACATTGAAACAAAAGAAGAAACTGCTGATAACCAGCAGTTTCTCCTTTTGTCTCAATATTTTCTTTGTCATATTTTACACAAATTCGATCTTTAATTACTTGTATTTTGTCATTTGAGGCAGTTGTTGAAGTGGATCACCCTAAAATTTTGTCGTTTGGGAAAGGGTTAAACGTGACCAATCACGCTACCGGAGCAACAGATAAGAGGGAATAAAGACATGCTATCTTTATCATTTCAAATCAAAACACTATGTTATGGGTGCTTGTTGGAATCGTATCAATGAAAAGTTTCCAACGAGTACCCATAATATAGGGTTTTGCCGACAAGTTATATGATTCGCATGTTCAAAAATAAAACAAAAATCTCTTATCTGTAGATCTGGCCACAGGTTAATTCATAAAACCAAATGTCGAGAAATAGATCAGATTTTGCAGGCGTCAATTAGGTGCCTCGTTTAACCGGTTAGCACACAATCACTCTTTTTGACTCCCCTTATATAAAGGGATTGGGAAAATATTGTGGTAAATGAAGAAATTTCTTGTGACAAGCAATTTCTTCATTTACCACAATGTTTTCTACAAAAAGACAAAAAAAAAATGTAAAATTCATTCACATGATATTGTTTTCTGCAACATCTTTGAATTTGGACCAGTCTAAAATTTTGTTGTTTGGTAATGGGTTAAATGATAGGGAAAAACTATCCAGAGCGAGAAAATTACCATAGAGTAAAAACATTTCGAGCTTAGCCAGTCTACACAGTTTGCGCAGACTGACTAGGGTCGATAGTTAAAGCACTTTACAGGAGGTCAATTTTAGCATGACGGGTCACAAATACATGTAAATGATCTAACATTGTAGAAAGGATCCCTGTAAAATTCTTCAACATTACTAGCTAGTATCCTGTGGTTAAAGCAATGTGGCCAGAGTGTATGTTCTGCAATAATGAACCCTTTTCCAGATTTCTCAAATATTTTGATGTCATACCCTTATTTGAGAGGACTCATCGAAACAATATTGAAACGATACAAATCGCTGCTTTTTTACGAAAACCTCGCATCTGCAGCTTAAAACAAGCTTCAGATACGAGGTTTTCGTAGAAAAGCGACGAAATTTAGATTTGATCCGTTTTTCAAACATTTAGGGCTCGTAACGCTGAAAGGAACCTTCTTGAAAATGAAAAAAAGTATAGAACGGATTGACTACGATCCAAACTTTCCACGCAAGGGCTATTTGCTGTATATGTGATCTATCACACTAAAAGAGATCTTATTGGAAGTGTGAAAAGAATGGACCCTAGTCAGTCTATGCGGACTACACAGTACTGATTAGGATCGAAACTTTTCACTTGTAGGTTATTTTCTGAATTTAGGACGTATTTTATATCTTACAATATTTTCATTTTCCAAATTTAACATCAACCATCCGACAGACCGACACTTGGAAAACAATGTACCCCCATTTATTTCGATCTGGGTTAAATAACCCTCTCCCAAACGCCAAAACACTAGACCATTATAACTTGAAAATTCGAAAACGACAAAGAATTTTTTTGTGAAAACATAGTAAAGAGAATATTCAGACAAAGGTAGAAAACCCTATTTCCCAGCATTTTCTACTTATGTATCAATATTTCCCTAAAGGACGAAAAAAGACTTTGTTTGGAAACGGTTACAGTCATAATCTGAGTTTTCTCTGATGAAATTCGCTTTTTCATATGTTGATGTCGCTCATTTGAATGAGCGACATCAACAAATCAAAGAGCGAATTCATCAGAGAAAACTCGAATTATTACAGTCATTGAACTATTTTATCATTAAAACATCAAAATCTCGTCAGCATCAAGTAAATTGTAATCAAAGAAAGTATTCAAAATAAAGGATTTCTGTTCAATGCATTATTACAGAAAATAATGAAAAAGTCGAGAAAATACACTGTATCAGCCCGAGGTTTATTCATCAATCTGAAAGAGAAAATTGAGATTTAAATATTATTGTTTCTCAATTTCCTTAACGACAACATTTTTTGGTGGTCCAATTTAAAGCTGCTGCAAATGCCAAATGAATGTTACTAAAGACAATGACTGTGAATTACATAGCAATGAAAACAATAAAGAAAAGAAAAATTGCTGATTATTGCATTTTTGCGTATGCTTCATTGTTTTCCCAAGTCTTCTTAATTAGGGACAACGAAACCAGGTCTTGTTTTCTAAAGGGTTCATGTATGTATTTTACCCGTTATTACATATCAAACTCTTCGTAAAATGTCGATCTCATCCGTGGCAACGCTTATTTGCTAGATTATCCGAATTTTAGTCTTTCTATGTAAAAAATACTTGAAAAATAAGGAAATTTCTTTCCGCGGTGATTTCAACTTGTCGGTAGCCAAAAACTGTTATTATGTGAGAGTGGATTTACCCTTCGAAAAACGGTAAGATTCTAAATTCAGTTCAAATTTCGATGAAAGGAAACCATCTGAAAGAAGCAATTAATATGCAGTTTTTGAAAGAGGGTATAGGAGTTTCCGACTTTTAGATGGCTGTTTCAGATTTTGTCTCGAAGAGCTTAAACTCATGTCTGAATTATCATTGCTTGTAGTAGTGTTGTACTTTACCTTGGCGTCAAAATGAACTTGTCGGGGTAGCTGGATTTCCAGCAAGTCGAGCAATGCTCCTTCGGCATTTGCCCTATTCCGGTACTTGATATATCCTTGTCCTGTAACGAAAAAAACATTAAAAGATCAATGAATTTACTCTTAAATTATTTTTTGATCAGAAGAGCATGGGGTTCGCTCCAGGATTTACTGATGCACTTTTTGATAGATCATTTTTGTCCTTCGCGTAGAATAAACGTACGTGGGTTCAACCTTGGCTAGCGAAGACGATATCTTACTGACTTGCCCCAGAAAATATTAAGAAAAGTCAACTGTTGTGAAGTAAAAATGGTGCAATTGCATGGCATATAACTGTTTATCACACTTTGTAAAGGTTTATGCACACGAAAAGCCAGTTACAGAATCAATATTTCAAATTTTGTACGAGTCTTTTCTTTAAATACGTTCGAAAAAAACCCGAACCTTATTTATCAGTGTATAGCTTTGGAATCTGTCGATTGAAAATTAATAGAACTTTTTTGTAGAAAAACAAAATAATTGATGCCGTAAAAAAGGTGTATAGGTAGACAAAATTTCTTCTTTTCTCTCAAAGATTTCCCACACTATTTTATAGGCAGTGGCTATTTAGTCTATTTGTCCGGTACCGGACAATTAGATATAAGTGGTGCATTGGCTATTCGTCCGATTATGAAGGCAAAAATGATGTCCATCGGTCCGTAAAACTTGATTCATTGTAAATGACCTCACACAGCTGCCGGAGTTGTCTTAACAATATCATACTAGTATTAATCAGACCTACAGATATAGTGTTGTGTCACCCGGAAAACGTATCAATTTGTTTGCATAAGTATTATGAACATTAAGTTTTCTTGTTTTATGAATTTTATCTTTGTCTGAAAGAGCAAATTTTCTTATGAAAGTTTGAAGCCAAAATATTGAACCGTTTAGGAGAAATATACCGAACCTCAGAAATAACGTACCACATTTTCTTAATAAATATTTATTCAACAAAATCGTTCGTTTTGATGACACTGTATTATTCGGTATCCACCGGACACTAGGTATGCACACAACACACTCTTAACCACAAAATCCAAATCATCGGTTCATAGGGTACACGCAGTCGAGGGCAGAAAGAAAACACACAAACATTTCTTCGGTCGGAATTTATGGATGCTTTAAACAATGCAAAGGCTTTCTACTGACGAACGTAATCCTGCTATTGGGATGCTGCAAGTAGTGATGACGTCACGGGCTATTGGATACATGATCGAATTTTGTCACAAAATTATTGGCCGCCTCCAACAAACTAGGACAGTGCTGGACTGCCCGGGAAAGGGTGCGCCAAAGGTCCCAATTGCACACGAAAAGCCAGTTACAGAGTGGAGAGTCATTCAAAAGTCCAGAATCCACAATGTGATCAGTTCCAGGTATCAACGAAGCACATGCTGTATTGCTTTCCAATGTAGTCACACGCAGTACTGATTTTGTGACTTTCATAAGAAAGAAGTCACGTTTGCGCGCTCGTCACGCTTGATTACTTTAAGACAACGAAACAATTTTTGACCAGAAACGAACAACTGATATCAGTTCGACTTGCTGTTGTACAATTTGAAAAAGTAACATAATTATAAAATTATAGTGAAAAATCTCAGAGGTGCGTTATTTCTGAGGTTCAGTATATATATTTTGTGCTAAAATAAACAGATTGTTGGGGACAAAAGTTCAGATTTATTATGGAGTTTGTCATTTCTGCATCAGTTGTAAAGGCGTATTTTCGCATATAACTAACAACTTCAATCAAAGTACTGAAAGTACTGTTAGAGAGCGTATTTGACACAACATAAATTTCGAACTGTGACAATATTGCATATCCTCGAATGTAGGTGGAGTTGTGTCAGGCCCGTAGGGAGCGATTTTATATTGTTGAAGCCCATGTGTCTGAATATTGAGGGGGAGGCTAACTTGGATTTTCCCTAAATGTTCAGTGTGAAATAAGGAATGATCAGCACTTTTGGCCATGCACTCAACCATAAATGGAGGAATATGTTAACTATTGACAAAAGAATCGAAGCCCCTTTTTCTGTGATGCAGCATAGTGTCACCATACCACGAAAAATTTACAAACAACATTTTTTGAAGTGGTCCATTTCAAAAGCTCATGCAAATGACAGAATATTATTAAAGTTTAGAAATGTGCACAAAATTGTTCAGAAAATAATGAGAAAAAGGAGAAAATGCCTCAATGTTTTCAAAAACTTTCTCTTAGAGACACGTTTTGATTGGGAAAGGTACATTCAAATAACCCGTTCATGAATGTATTTGAAGTTGGGTTGATAAGGAAATTTGCTCTAATGACCCTTTCATTCATGGCACAACATACTATGGCTTTACTACACATTACCCAGATAGACACTCACTATGCACTAGGACAAATTATACATCTCTTTCTATGGAATGTTATTCTATTTTTAGACTGTTTGCATTGTCCAAAATTAGGTCACATGACTTGACTGAATGACCTGCATGACCCAATTGTGAATGGCAAATTACTGCACTGATCTATTTTCTATTTAAGACTTGATTATTTGATTTTTTTGCATAGTTCATACAAGTCATTTATTCAATATAATGCCATGTATAATTGTAGACTATTCCAATTGTTATTTAGATCTTTTTTTATCGTGCTTATCGTGATTGGAAGGAACTACTTTCGTTGTGCGGTTTGCAAAATACCGGTATTGGCTTCAGGCTGCAATAGAGTGACTACGCTCTTTAATCAAAGTACTGACAGTACTGTTTGGAAGCAAATTTTTCAAAAATGTAGGCCTGTCCAGGCCCCAGTTTCTCGAAAAAAACTTAAGTATATTCTCATGAGAACATGCTCAACATCAAAGGGATACTCTCCAACGTTGAAGGGTATTCCATTGAAGTTCACGTGGATTTCATGCAATTTGAGCACTGTGCTCAGGTTTGAGAACATACTTAAGTTTTTTCGAGAAACCGGGGCCAGAAATAGAGTAGTTTGATTAGGTACTTTGATTATCCATTTGAATACCTTGAATACTTTGATTCGTAGAGTATTTTGATTAAGTACTTTGATTATCCAGAATACCTTGCATACTTTGATTTCATGATGGAGTTGTATTTATTTTTAGCACAATTTCATGCATATTAATCGTTTGTATAAGCTGAATATATTTCATAGTTCAGTAAACTCGACTGACCCATTTACAAGGAAGGCCATTGGACTAATTCTTTGAACCATAATAAAGCAAATTACTACGTGGATCTTTTCATCTCTCAGAGACATGATTAATTGAATGCTTCATTTTCAGTCACACAATTCAATATCTACACATAACTTCAGACTTACATATTGAATATTCGAATGACTGTTACCTCATTAATCTTTGCTTTTGATAGAACTATTTATAGTGAGGAAGACCGGAAGATGTTGTGTGGTATGCAGAGAATGGTAAAGTGCAGAGACGCATGGCTGCTAAGAGAAGCAAATTTGGAAAATTTGCTTCCAAAAACTGATAGCAGTTGTACGCACTAGAATAACCATTTTTTGCTTCAAGACACACTTTAAAATCAAAGTGCTGAGAGCACTGTAATTGGACGTCTCTGATTAATTGAGCGGGGTTGTACACGAACGATAGATATTTTATTCATTCTTCTGTTAGACGTTTAACGTTTAATTCTATAAGATCGGTTTCGGACATACGAAATCGGCTTTATTACATAAAAAAACCCTCTCAGACTTCAAATTGATTTGATTGCCGTTTCAAGACAACTGATTTTTCTCTATGAATAATCACTATTAATGTGATTACCCAATTCAATTAAGGCCATGTGATTTGCAATTTCGTCTTCTTGTTTCGGTTTAACTATAAGTATTGTCGTCATTTACACCTTTCGTTGACTCTATAAAGGACGATGCAAAACAATGTATTTAAAATGTAAGCAAGCGCGCTACATAAATCAAAGCCGCGATAGCTCACTTGGCAGAGCAATTACCTTGTACTCTTTACATATGTCTTTATCTGGGAGGCCCTGGGTTCGTATTCTACTTTGACATTTTTCTTTTTTATCATCTTTTTTCGACTTTTATCTCCACCATCGTTAAGGAGAAAACGACCGCAGTGATTTAGAATCGATCTAAACACGAATTCAACGAAATAAAGTAATGAAACGCCGATCATTTACATACAATTTCGCTCAATCAATCAGAGACGTCTACATATAGCGCTCCGAGCGCTTTGATTTTTGTTCGTGTTAAGAGTAAAAAAACACGGCAGCAGGTTTTCCTGGTTGTGGTTACAAAACAATGAAATTCAATACATACTTTTCCTTAAACAAAATACCAGATAAATTGGAGCACCTAACCATGGATTCCTCATACCAGTACTACCGCAGCATCCTTACATCTACAGATGTGCGCACAAAGAAGAAATTGGGAACTTGCCGTCGGGAAAATGGCAGTGAAGTACAATACGCAATTTAAATCTTCATATCATTATCAACGATCATTTGAGAATAGCAATGTCCCTATCTGTACACATATTCGCCCGATCATCCAGGTACCATCAGGGGTACCATTGTCACTGTTGCAGATCCATTGCTTCGTCTTCTTAGCACAATACACGTAAACGGGTCACTTAAACTTAATAAATACAGATCGCTGTCACTCGATCTTATACTAGTAATAATCATTTTTGTCATGATCATTGATCAGTATGTAAATAGGTCATGATACTGTCGAGTATCAGTAATACAGATGCTGGTGAAAAAAATAAATAAAACTCATAAGAGTAACTATTTTTCTGAATAGGTGGATATCACTAGCGTCTCATCTGAGGCTGTTCAGATGGAAACCCGATTTGTCGTCGAGTCGAACCCGAGTTGCGAAATGAACTCACTCGCCGATAATCAATTTTAAAACCATGTTTCCAAGTTTCTTTAAATATGTCAAATATACATACACAATACGTGCATTCAATTGAGAAATAATCCTAAAATGTCTGCTTTCAGTAAACACATCAAGAAAAACAAACGTTTTAACAAACGTTGTATAGAAGAAATGGTCCGAACTAGTTTCGAAGTAACGGCGTTCCAAATATCATACTGAAAACAGGTTGCGAGGCTTATCCTATCCCGTTTGAGCTATCGCTGCTGTTGATGATATAGGGCGTTTGTTAACTTTATTACGTGTATCGCTTTCTAAAGATCTTACCCTTTACACAATATCACGAAAGTCAAATCTCTACAACAAAATGGTTAAATCGAAAAAAGATCGTAAAGTTGGTAAAGACGTGGCATAAATTGAATCGGGCAATGAATCTTATAGTGTTTGCTAGAAAACACATAGAAAGCAGGAAAAGATACGACAGTTTTCCTGTATGGACGCCAATTCTATTTTGAATTTTGGTCAACTGGCAATTGAGTCTGAGAATGGTTTTTTGGTAATGAAAACCCATTTCGCCTGTCGAAAAGTGGTTATAAGAATTGGACGTCCTTTCGGACGTCCAATTAAAAATGGAATGTCATGTCCCTTAAATATCACAATTAATTATATGTGTTCGGATGTTCGAAGCACAGACCTGCGGTTCTAAAGTTGGACCAGACCATCTTCGGACGGATAAGTTGTCTTAAATAGCGAAAGTTACATAAAAATTTAGGAACAAACACATATCAAAGCGTTTGCTACTTGATGAAACATTCATTTGCGTTGGTTTATCCGTGTCCTACAATATTCATTTATGTAGAATCTACTGATCTTGAGAAACAATTAAGAATGTTAAGGACCACTTGGCTAACACCCTACCGGATAATTGTTACTGGTCAGCTCGATTATCTGGATCGATCTGGCACACTTGTGTTTGCTATAAAAAGGTGCCACAGCCTGGAAATTGAAAATAATGTTGACGCAAAGCTTTTTGGTCCCTGCCTATGGAATATTCCAGAACGCAACATTCAAGTGATCTGTTGACGGCTGTTTTCCAGAAGTTTTAAAATGCTGATAAGTGCAAACAGTGTCAATCTGTGGTGTTTTTATTGTGTAACTGACGACAAACAGCCATTTCAACAATCTTTGAGGATTGTTTCTTCACATGCAAGACGTTAGGACGTGTTTTACGTAATTTAATAAAGGGATGTAATTCCGACATGCTAGTTGGAAATTTAAACATTTTATCAAAAATAACTACCATAAAACTTTTTTGCGACCGATGGAAAGTACAATTTTAGATCCTGGTATCTTTAAAACAGAAATATTGAAATTTGAAAATGTTGCGTTTCTTTATGTGGTAAGTGTACATAATAATAAATAATATTTTAACCTTTTAACCATCGTACAGTCTTGTATGAGTGTAATTTTAAGCTGGACCAGAATCGCTATGTTCTTGAATTTTACACATTTGCTCTTGAATTTAACTGTTTAAATTAAATGTTTAATGTTAAATGATAAATGTTATTATATTCGAAATATTACAACTAAATAATATTGTAGGGGCGCAAGTCTAGGCTTTGTTTCTTTGTCTTTGTTTTTAAAACATAAAAATCTAAAGAAAAAATAAAAAAAAATCTTCGATTGAATATTGAAAGAAAACGCAGGAATGGGGAACGATTCTAGTACTATACCCTTCTCATGCTGTTCACGTCAATTTCTGTTTGTGACAAAAGCTTTGGCAGGCAGTATAGACTAAGATCAGCCTGCACAGACGTGCAGTCTGACCTTAGTCTACACTACCTGCTTTCTACTCCATTATTATGGCAAAAACTTAGGCTTATGTTATGGCTATGTCTCTTGAATTGGTTGTTTGTTTGAAACAAAATCTAAAGTCAGCAGGACAAGGGTTAAAATCATAATTACCTGTCACCTCATTGTAGTGTATTTCCACAGCTTCAAATGGTATATGCTGAATTATCTCTCTCATTAATTCAGCGCTTACAATCTCGTTAACGCATTCAAATGTGATTTTTACTGAAAAGAAAAGAAAGTTACCTGCTTATTGAATACATGATTAGTGTTTAAGGCCCGGTCACATACGATTCCACGGCCGTTCCGCGGCCACACCAGGGCTATTAAATCTCAAAATATTTTGGACGTGGTTGGACGCGGTAATTTTGGGTCAATTTCGTTTTAGCCGTGATATGGACGCGGAATGGACGTGGTATGGCCGCCGGCGGCTGTTCCGCTGCCGAAGCACTGCCGTAGCATGGCCTACATCTTCCAACCGCGTCTAGAGTTTAAACGCGTGACAAGATACCGCGTCCACATCGCGTCTGAATCACTGCCATAGCACGGCCATAGCACTGCCGTAGCACAGCCATAGCACTGTCACTCCACTGCCTAATCGCGGCTTAACCGTCCGTAACGCATATAATGCTATTTTCCCACTGCAGATCAGATCAAATTGAACAGACCATATCAAGCGATCTTGACCAGATCGAGTTCGGTTGGCATGGGTGATGGAGAGTAGTTAGGGTGATCAAGCTTTATCTACATCGCTCGGACTTCCAACTCGAGTATTTTGACATGTCAAAAATTCTCGTGTGCGATCGAGCAGGAGATTGATCTGGATACGAACAGGCCCGTAGGAACAGGGGGCAAGGGGGGCTTAGCCCCCTCAAAGTTGGCCAAAATGCCGAATTTTCTTAATTTTACACTGAAAATTTCCAAATAAGCCCCCCCCCCTCGATATTGAGGACAAGGGCTTAAGCCTCCCCCCCCCATATGAAATTGCTTCTTACGGGCCTGACGAATGTGTATTGATCGCTAGAAGATCGATCTAATAGAGAGTCAGTCGTGTCTGAAGGTCAAGTGTGATCGGATTGATATTTTTTACCCGACCTGCACCCAACCTGCATTCGGTCACCCCGTATAGTACTCGATTCACCCTATCAAAACGACTTTAGGGGATATGTTTTGATTGTCTAAAGATCTAGAAGAAGTCATTCATCGTAGGTTCCCACTGACAACCAGATCAATTAGATCAAGCCCAATCAAGCGATCGAGTTTAGATCGATATCGATCGGCATAGGTAATCGGAAATGGTCTGGTAGTCGAGTTTGACCTGAATCGCTCTGTATACATGTATACGGCTTCTTTCTCGATTTTTATTGTTAAAATATTGGTGTGCGATCGAAGATAAAAATGATCGGGAAGCGGCTGTGTATTGATTGGGTAGAAAATCGACCCGCTCGGGAAATGATAGTGTCTGGGAATCGATTGTGGTCGAGTTAACATCTTTCGCTCGACCAACACCCAACCTACACTCGATAACCTCGACTTATACTCGAGTGAATCCAGACACTATTTCGATTAACTCGTCCTCTGCTTCATCTGCCAATCCGATCAAATCGACTGTTGAAGTCGGGTTGATCGGCTAGAGATCGACAAAAAGTTGTGGCAATTGGTAGGGGAATTCAGGTGATCGAGTTGATTTGATCGGCATTGGTAACCTATAATTAGTTGGGTTTTGCCAGGAGAACTTAATTCTAGAAACACTGCCGATCAGATCAACTAAGTTTCCCGTTAAAACCATACCAAATTATTTCTTCTCGATCTCAAGTGGATCAACCCCGACCTCTGTAGTCGATTTTATCGATTGGCCAGATGACGCAGAGGTCGAGTTGATCGGGATGCAGTTAAGTATCAAACATGTCGAAGAGATCGACAGCAGGTTTGGTGCAGGTCGTGTCAGATATATCAACTCCATCACACTCGATCTCCAGACACGATTGATTCTTGATCAGATATATCTATATATCTACCCGATCAAAAAATCGCTTCTCGATCAATTTTCTACGAGATCGCCCATGAATATTTCGAAATGCGCAGAAAGAATATAACACATGAGCGATGCAGATCCAGGCACGATTGATTCTTGATCAGGTATATCTTGTACCCGATTACAAAATCGCTTCCCAGTCAATTTTCAACGCGATCCCTAAGGAATGTTTTGAAATGCAAACAATGGAGTGAAAAGCCTGACCGGTGCAGATCGCGCTCGATAACCCCGACTAATTCTAATAACCAATGTCGACCAAACTCGATATGCAATTGATCGATTGGTCGGGTTTCATAGAGTTAAATTGATCGGCTGAGGGAACGTAGCATAAGCCACCGAGTTGATCTGATTGGTAGTAGGGATCTAGCGCCAAGGCAGTCGAACACGACTAGTGTTTACAGTTTACAGAAAATTTAGATATCGAACCAAAACGTATCATGCTTAAACAGAAAAGTTGTCAAGCAAGCTTGCAAAAAGATGTAAGGATCTTAAAAAAGATACCAAGTCAGTACAGGGATGGCCCATTTTCCTATTACTGCTGCTCCCAGTTAATACATTGCCCGCAAAGAGGTGCAAGAGAAGCTTATTCATTTCAATACAGCTTAACTTCCGCGTCTTACCGCGTCCATAGCACTGCCGGACCACTGCTTATCGCGTCCGTTCCACTGCCTCATCGCGTCTGCCAGCCGTGGTTTGGCCGCGATAACATTTTTGTGCAGTTCAAAAATTTTTACCACGTCCAAAATAATTTCGATTTCATTCCGCGTCCTACCACGCCCATACAACTGCTATAGCACGGTCGTATCACTGCCGCATCGCGTCCAACAGCGTCCATTCCACGGGTGGTTTATTTTAGCCGTGATACGGCCGCGGAACGGCCGTGGAATCGTATGTGACCGGGCCTTTACACATGAAAATCAATTTGTAAAAACAAAAAAGTACTGTTATTTTCATTTGACCGTGGAAGGACCTGCTTAATTTCCATACTTGCATGGATGAGTTTATCATACAGAAGGTATGTCGGAATTTTTTCAGAAAACTTAAAGAAATGTATTATCCCGTAAGCACATATTAAGCTTAGCAGCGCGTTAGCTCAATCGGTAGCGTCATCGAACTTGTAAACGGAATGATCCAGGTTTAAATCCCCTGCAAACCACAGACGCATATCATCTTCCGTCCATTCAAACGGCAAAAATTAGACGATTCAAATTTGAAAGCAGATTTAGCCAACAAATTGGATATTGATTACGGTAGGGTTTGTGTACAATATAGCTGAAAGCCGCGGCCATGGCGCAGTTGGTAGCGCATCTGCCTTTCATTCGAGAGGTCCAGGGTTCGATACCCGGCCGCGGAAAATACCCTTACTGGCAAAATTTCACCCATCAATGGTTAAGTATCGTGAACATATGTGGGGGAGCAGCTGGAGGCTCGGTAAGGGTGTTGTGGTAGTACTGGTATGAGAAACGACAGGATTCCATGGTTATGTGCTCCAGCCGCCGCGATATGACCTAAGTATTGGAAAACGGCGTAAAACCCCAATAAACGAAACAATATAGCTGACAGATATTAAGGAAAAAAAATAAATGCTGGTCATCAACATTGTTTTCTTTTTCTGGAATATTGTCCCAATCCTTTTCAACTGGATGCTA
This sequence comes from Fragum sueziense, assembly GCA_963680895.1. NCBI lineage: Eukaryota > Metazoa > Mollusca > Bivalvia > Cardiida > Cardiidae > Fragum > Fragum sueziense. The sequence goes on from OY804608.1 coordinate 2,495,216, forward strand.
CAAAAGGTGTCTTTGTGTGGAAAAGACTAATTAAAACAATAAAAACGATTAATCTGTGACGCCTGTGTCATCGTCACTTTAAGGACAGATCCTCCAATTGTTACTGCGCAACTTACTGCGCATATCCTAAATAACGAAATAAAGCTGTTTCAGTAATTAGTCTTTTCAGCAAATGTATTTTTTTACATTTAGTCAATGTTTGGTTGATAAATGACAAGACCATTTTCGGTTATATTCATTTTCTCTGTTTGGTCAATTAAAGTGTAATAGTACTCGGATGGTACATTTCGCTTTCTGTTACGAGTTCAACATGTGGCATTAGCGATAGGAAACGGAGAAACACAAGCAAAGTGGTGTCTTTATGAGCTAGTCCGCTTCAGATGGACACAAAAGATGACACTTTTTATTATCTAAAGCTGGTAATAAGGAAGAAAATGGATAAAAGTAGCGAAACAATTTCGGACAGAGCTGCAAAAAGTAAACCAATTTTTACTAATAACTAAGAAAAACGCTTGGTTTGATATATTTTTCTTTTTTTGTTTTTGTAGGTATGACCAAGCACTATGCCTATACCAAAAAAGAAAAAATTCTTACCGCTGGAATATTTTTTATTATCAGAAACGTTGCGAAAAAGGAGCAATTTCAGCTACTTTTGAAAGAACGTTTTACTAAAAATTTCAAAATCATCACTAAATTTTCCCACATTGATACTCATTTAGACAGAATAAAACATATTGAACACAATTAAGACTTATTTATGTAATCCTAGTCATTTCGAACACCTTTTTGTGGGTATTTCAGTGACACCTCAATTTTGCATATTTAGACAAGAGTAGCCTCCCTTGAAATCCAATAACTTTTTAATTCGCTTGGTGACCTATAGTTTTTAAGTCATTTTTTAACTTCTCATATATTTAAATATCAGTACAGGAAAAATAAAAAAAATCTTACCGTAGGAAATAAATGGAGGATCTGTCCTTAATAACGAGTGTGTCCACCTAAAGCTTGAATTAAAGCCTGATGTTGTCGTCGCATAGAAAGAAATTCTTTCGCAATGCAACCTCTTGTGTCATTTTGTTCCGCTCTTGATAAACAGGAATACGAAGTTGTTGCAACGTTTTAGGTGGTTGGGTACGTTAAAACACGCGTCTCTTCAAGCCATTCCAACTATGTTCTACAGGGTACATATCATGCCAGTAGTGTGTAACCACAGAATGTGACCAAGCCATCGTGTCACTAGTCGTGCTAATTACGAGTAACAGCATCCTACGTGCCGTAACCAAGCAAATGAGTTTCAAAAGCTTGGTTCTTTACATTTTCGCGAAGACGAGACATACTGATTGAATTGAGAATCTTTCGACGAAACATGTTTTTTTAGTGTCCAAATAGACAAAACTTTATTAACATGTTGATATTTAACTCGGGTTTCACGTGTATCAAATTTACACAGGGTCAACGAGTTTAACGCATTGCCTATGGCGCTGTAAAATGTTCCGGAATTACTAACTCTTATCTTTTCTATTCACGTTTAAATACTTATGGGAGATTCATAACAAATATTTTATTTCTTATAACATCTTATAACATCTTGATTCAAGGCGTTGAAAACTCTGCGTTTTTAAATATACTAAGTATAGCTTCTCAATTGTTTCAAGGTGAACCTTGATAACCACCATTTTTCATAACTACACAAAGTTAGCTACTAAGTAAGAGCAAAACAATCCATTTTCTATGGTATTTTACTACAGGCAACGTGTTCTTTCTGTCGGACTAATAATATTTATCAGGAATGAACCTTGAATTAGCCTACATGAGTTTTAGAGACAATTCCTATATAGAGTCTATCAAAGTTTATATAAAGCGGGGCATAATAAATTTCGCAGGTTTAGTCACCATTCACTGTAATAAACTGTAATAAATTGTATTTTCGAATAAAGATTGACTTGTTGAAACCTCGTGCTACGTTTGGCGAGAAAATATAAAGGAAATAAGAACTGTCAATAGACAGCAACACTCCACTATTGTTAGTGCTGGATAGTCAAAGTAATAGCTAGGAATTTTGTTCTAAAAATAGACTGGGGTTGGCGTTATATTTTGATAAACCGTCGGTATTGTTATAGAATCTCGTAACTACGGCTTGACTCAAGCCGTAGTTATGAGATTTTATAACAACACCAACGAAATACGTTTTGTTTGTCCGAACTTACGTCATTGTTAACTGTATAAAATCGTTCCCTATTTTGTCAGCGTTTCAGTAGTTGCCTTTATTTATCAGTGTTTCATATGAATAAATTTAAAATCGTATTTACCGATTGGCGCAGCAGGACTCATCCTTCTTGAGAAGCAGTTCGACAGAGAATGATTTCAATGTATTGTCCACCAAAATTAACCCGGGACAACTTAATTTTCGTGTGCAAAGTCCGTTAGTTGAGCGTCTTAACAAAACATTGTCGAAGTGGGGTCATTACATATGCAGATGTCCCGGGTTAATCTTGCTGGACAATAGCACTAATCAAACAACTCGTAATGTGTCATTAAAAATGCGGTAACTATGCTTAGTTTAAACTGTAGTTATGACTTTTTTACATTAAATCTGTATGATTTGCGCATGTTTATTTTGTTAAAACCGCTATAGTAAACTCACGCTACCGTGACCAACTCATGGAATGTCCAATATCAACGAATTTTGTGCTAAAAGTAGACTTGGTTATCTGTTATGTTTTGATAACCCATCAGTGTTGTTATAAAATCTCGCAACTACGGCTTGATTCAAGCCGTAGTTACGATATTTTATAACAACGCATACGAAATACCATTTGTTTGTCCGAAATCACGTCACAGTTTGCTGGATAAAATCGTTCCCTATATCTACCTGTAGGTATTACGGATGGCATTTGACCTGACACTGACATTCATTCAAGATGTGTTCATATATCGCATAAAGCGTAACATCCGCTAAAAAAGCGTGTATCATAGTAAACAGATATAACAGGTATACATGTACAAGACAATATTACTGAATTTTTATTTCAAAAAAGCCCATATATTATGTGTAATTTATGATAATAAAAGCTAAAGCTGCGACGTCTGAAATGAAATCTGTAATAAGTAAAGACAAATGAGATTAACTTATTGCTTTGTAAAATTGGTTACAGTCTATTGTGTTCTGTGGCAACACCACACTATTCACGAAAATACCGGTACTCTTTGTCCGAAAATTTTAACATTGCTGAGTTTTAGTTATACTGACGGTTAAAATAAACGCTCCATTTTTGACTAATTGAGAAAAACCTGGGACACAAATTTGGAGATGATAAGATCCCAGAGGAGTGTACTTTTAAGCTAGGTCGGACAAGATGGTGATGAGTTATATGCCATTTGATAGGGTTAAATCTTGTGGCAAATATACCCTAGCGTTACCTGATTGTCGGGAGTGTACAGTCACACTGATTACAGACAAGTAAAAGTAGACCCCGAAACTTTACTGTAAACAAAAACAAAAAAAAAGCAAAAGGCTATCCAGTTCATGTACTATGCCAGTCCTCTTGCACATACATGCGAGTCATGTCTGACGATATTAGCTCAGGTCCGCTAGAAGCAATTTCATATAGAGGTGACTGAAACCCATATGTCTGATAAGGGGGGGGGGGGGGTATAAATCGGATTTTCCCAACATGTTCAGTGTAAAATAAGGAAAATTTGGCATTTTTGGCCAACATGGGGGAGGGGCTGCCAGAGCATCGAGACAATTCAAACAAGTACCCGCAACATAGCGTTTGGATTTGAAATAACAATTTAAGAATAGGTTTACCTCCTCTTAATTTTGCTCTAATTGTCTTAATTGCAACGACGAAGTAAACTCCGATAAGCTGAAACTGATCGGGATCTGTACATGCAGTTTTCTACATGTTTTAAACACTTTGAAAACCGAATGCAAAGAATAGATTAAGACTATTTTTCTGAACCACGTTTGCAAACCGTATATCATTTATGATTTGACCCTTTCCAAACAACCAGAATTATGAAAGTAATTAGAAATATGCTGCAGACGACAAACGGGTGTTGATGAAGATTGGATATTTGCATAATATAGCACAGAAAATATTGATACAAAAGGAGACAATGCTGGTCATAATCATTTTCTTTTTTACCTCAATGTTTTCACTTGCCTTTTTGTTTGGGGACGTCAAAACCAGGGGCCTGTTTCATCAAATCATTTAATAGTCTACGGACTATAATTCGTAAAAGCTCTAGAAAATTGTTTTGATGGCATTCTTTGTTAATGCTCGGCATCCATGCTAATAATATTCTTTGGGGTATGACAAAACCTCACAGGGTGGATGCCCAGTCTGAAACTTCGAATTAAGGTCACAACAAGGTCAAAGGTCAAATGGGTGCAATTTCATGTTGAAATAGTTATTGAGACATTTGAAACTGCTTTACGTGCTTGATTATTACTTCTAATTGTGCTAAATTTGCTGAAAACTGTATCAGAGACATTACTTTATTGAAAAGATTTTTTTTGTAAATATTTTGACTATTATGGGATGGAAAAATGTACATTCCAAAGCTAAAAACGGTATATCTCTGAATATTTCTGACGTTATCAGTCTTTTTTTTTCAACTCTATTTGCCACGATGCCTCAGTCATAAGTATTTCTTAATTTGTAAATGTGTCCTCTACATTATATAAGGTCCTGTGTACACTTGTATTGTATATCTAAGGAATAATCCGAGTTCTACCGTGGTATATCTCTATTTAAGGTATCCAACCCCTCAAAAGCACCAAAGAGTCAGAGTTAAAATTTGAAAGGTGCAAATAATTCATAAACTGTGTTACATTTCCATTCCAAATACAAACATAAGCATTTTGCACGGTTTAGAATTTTGAATTAATGCAAACTTATGGAAATATTTGATAAAAACGTTCAAAATTACCTCCCTTGCATATAAATATAGAGTAAAATAATATTTGTAAATTATTTTCTTCTTGAAACATAATCTTGAGATCTGGCACGGTGAATCAACTTATGTGAAGTGTATTTACAAGTGTGTGTAATTTGATGCATTTCGTACGGCTAGAAAGTGGTGATTTTTTTCAGGGTCTGTAAACCTTAACCACGGTTCTGAGTAACGCAGCGAAATCTACCACAGGGTCCGTTGTCGGTGTAACAAAATTCCATTCAATTTAGAAGGTAGGTAAGTGTCCCAAATGCTATCTAGTGAGCCAAATACTCATGGCATGCTTTGCTTATCCTACTTCATAACGTCTGCACTTGAAATGGCAATATATTCCCGTTCAGGAAAGGCCGCAGAAGTTGCATCTCGTCCAAAACTTTTGTACATCGTTGAATTTTGCCCTAATTAACACATCTTTGCTAAAATGGTTCAATGGCAGTGGTCAGAACAGAACGGTGAATGCAATTTTGTTGTTATCTTTTGTAGTCTTCCTATTGAAATGGTTGCTCTGAAGTCTATTGATACTCAATTACATTCTAGTGGTTGTAGCAGTGCTATTGTAGAGGCTGATAGGCGCGTATAGCTCTTAAGGTATCCAACCTCTCATTAGCACCAAAGAGCCAGATGCGAAATTTTAAAAGTGCCAGTAATTCCTAAACTGTGTTACATTTCCATTCCGAAAACAAACATAAGCGTTTTGTGCGGTTTCGAATTTTGAACTAATGCATACTTATGGAAATATTTGACAAAAATGTACAACATTACCTCCCTTGCATAAGAATATAGTGTAAAATAATATTTGTAAATTATTTTCTTCTAGAAGCGTAATTTTGAAATAGGACCAGTCCAGATATCAAGTTGTCTGTACAAGTACATAAACTCTTTTCCAAACGAGACCTGATTTTGATGTCCATAGTAAAAAGAGCTTTGGAAAACATTGAGACAAAAGAAGAAAATGCTGGCTATATGATACACAAACACATTCCATTATTCATAAAGATTCGTTTTGTCGGCTTCAGAAGCTTCCACATGGAAGCAACATAAGATTTTGTTGTTTGGGAAAGAGTTAAAGGTATTACGACAATACAATCAATGAAAAATGATGACACAAATCTTTCTATTTAGCCCTGGTACCACAGGCGCCTCAAGATAAGACTCAACAATTTCATCTAAATACATCCGAAATTGAATGGTCGAATAATGTCATGGAATTAGTCGTCTGTCCGTCTGTCTACTCCTCCATCTATATGTTCTTTTGTCCGTTAGCAATTTCTTGGGTGCTCAACTCCTCTTACAGTTTCTTTTGGAAGATAATAAAACTGGGATATCTGTTCATCTAAGAGGCATTTTATCTTTAGAACACTCAAAGTACTCAGCTGTCTTTCAGTTCTTTCAATCTGAGCAAATCGATTTCACTGTGACCAGCCTTAAATGGAAATTTTAGATACCACGAACACATATTTTGGGATAAACAGCAACTCTTCAGCAATTTTGGAAAGGTGTACGCTTACGATGACATGAATGATATGGGGAATACTTTTTAAGAAGAACATTCTGATTTGTTTACTCTTTACCTGAAGATAATATTAGTCACTACTTGACTTCTTTTGAGTAATGTAAACCGGAATTAACTTCCTGTGGTCAAAAGCAATTTAGGATTTTAAAGTAAAATTGCAAGTCTTTCTTGAACTTGTTTATAGCTTGCAAATCATGAGGAAGCTATTTCTTCGAATTCTCCGGCTGTGCTTGGATGGAACTTAATACTTCACAGCAGTACTAAGTTCCAGCTTGCCTCACTTCTAGGAACAAAATTGCAGCTGCATATACAAAACCAAAAGTCTATGCTATTATAGTTGATGGATCAGCTGTGATAAACACATAGTCGCTTTGTACCGTCGAATGTTTTAGGAACATGCAGCTGAATGTGCCAAACCTTCATGGGCTTTTACAGGCTAACTGATTTGGTTTGTCGATGTACACAGAAACACCAGCCTAAATGCTGAAACAAAGGTAAAGCATGGTCAAGACATCAAATACAGAGTGACTGACAATTACATTCCACCTCAAGTATGGCATATATTTTGTTTAGACAATGACAACAAGACTGATTTCAACACCTTTCAGGCTGAAGATTGTTCAGATGTGTCAGCAAAATATTGTCATTATTAAAGGGGAAGAAAGGGTTATAGGTAGCCAGTCTTGTCGAAATTGCGCCTTGTAATCATGAGAAAATACATGTTTGATGATCAGTCAGCAGCACAGACGTCCTTATAATAATAACCAATGCATTTCAAAGACTACAAATAAGATATTGGTATTGAGAAGCTTTCGTCTAAAGTGACATTTCAGAATTTTTTGTCATAAATTTTACTTTTATTTTTATCTGAAAGAACATATTTCCTTATGAAAATTCTGAAAATTTCAAGCCAAAATATTGCGCCGTTTACGAGAAATTTATATTTTTGTGTTAAAATTGAACAAATTGTTGTGGACAACAGTTCGGATTTATATGCAATTTATCGATTATGTCTCAACTCTAAATGCGTGTTTCTCGCTTATTGGCAACAACTTCAAAAAACTAATAGTATTTATACCCATTAGAATAACCAATCTTGGCATCAAGGCATACTTTAAAAAATTGAAATTGGAATGAAATGTCCCTTAAAGGTTATAAACTTATGCTAAACGCCCCTACATACAATGTATTAGGTTTTTTGGGGGAAGAAAGAGAGAGTCTTTCATGCTTTTACTGGCTGTGATATTGTTTCAGCTTTACGGTTATAGGACAAGGGACCTAGTTCTTCTCTTTTTATCATGTCTGCCAGCAAAGCTATATGATGCGTAACCCCCAGCTAGCGCAACTTTGGAAAGGTCTACTTTTTACCAAGCGGTCAAATAACTTTCTCCAAAATGGAAGTAATGAGCCTTCCTAAATAGGAATGGAAGCAATGAAGATATAGCATATTGTCTGGATTTGAATTAACTTCCGTCAATTGTTGTGGGTACAAGAAGTCATGCAAAGATTGGTGCTATAGGTTTAGCCTACGCTGCACTGGATTATGCAGATGTAAATGCTGACGCTCCAAGAAACCAGAGTGGTGAGCTATGCACGCTACCATTTAAAGAGACCAATGTTAGGTAATTTACGAGTCAGGCTTACATCACATTATTTCTGACCAAAATGGAAGGAAACATAGAACTGGTATTAAGTATAACACTTCCCATTTAGAAATATTTCACCATAACCATTACTAGAAATTAAAAGGGTCTTAGTTTTAAAGATTGCGTTTTGTCTGCACGAATTTTATTACTGCCTCCGGGTTGATAAATTTTCTATTTTTTGCCAAAAAGTATTGTTCAAAATATAAGAAATAGTAATTTTATGCCCAGAACATTTTAAAATTATGTTATATTGTGTTTAAAAACATACATTGTTTATACAAAAAAAGCGGCCAATCATATCAAGTTTTACAGTAAAAACGGTATTTTCCACCCTCATATGGCTGCCATCTTGGAAAATAACGGCCATCTTGTAATTTTTAGGCACAAAAGATGATAATTTTTTTTTTTTTTTTTTATGTTTGGAAACATTCATTTTGTTGTGAAAAGGACAAAAATCGGCCAATTGTATTAGCTTTTATGGTAAAAGCGGTATCTTTCAAACGTCAATGGCAGCCATCTTGAAAAATGGCGGCCATCTATACTTTTTGAATGGCTAATTGGTTTTTATTTAGCTACATGGTTTTATAGAAGCGTGTGCCAAGTTTGATGCTTGCATCATCAAGTGCATGCTTTTTGCATTTATCTGCTTAGCTATTTGCCAGTTTCGCACGTTTGAATGTAATTTACCTGTGACCTCATTCTGACCTGGAATTCGAAAGAGACACTAAGCATGCTTCCGAGCATCTAGCATTGCTACCTTTGGTTACAAGAATGTCTTGGATTATTTGTGCGTAATAAAAGAACTAACGCTTTTATTCAAGTTCAATAAGAATTTCATTAAGTATCGTGCTTTTTTTGTTAATGACCTGAGCGTTTTAAGCACAAATTATGGTAAAATAATGTTTGAAAATGACAATATAGGCCCTGGGTGACCCTCAGTCCATTCCTGATTCAATTTATTTGATTTCGTTTAAATTGCTTTCGTTTTGTGTGGACGCAAATAATTCTGCTTTATCTATAAGCCATTTTTTCTTGATTTTTGCACTCATTGACCTTTGACCTCACTGTGACCTTAAATCGAAAAATCACGCTGGGCATTCACCCCTATCTTGTTTGTTATAGTCTAAGGAACAATTCAAGCATGGATGCCGAGCATTAACAAAGAATGCCATCAGGAGTCATCGCAGGATTTATAGTCCGTAGACTATAAGACATATTTTTGATTTACCAAATTCTTAAAATCGCTTAAAACAACAATCGCATAACTCAGGTCTTGATAGATTGGCGATACGCGTTTTTGTCCTAAAATTGGCGTAAGTCATCAGTAAGACAAAAGTGCGTCTTAAGCCGCGTGCGATTTAGGCCAGAAGTGGTCTTCTGGAAGAAGAAGAGCTAGTCTGGTTCCCGCCTCTGATAAACTACGTTGTATCTTTTCTACAACGTAGTGTGTCAGAGGCGGGAACCACACTCTAGAAGAGCTCTAATGGCCTAAACCGCACACGGCTTTAGATGTCTTGATAAAACTGGCCAGTGGTATTGTTTGGGAAAGGGTTAAAGCGTAAACAGGCATGTGCAACCGTTATTGTAGAATCAGATCAGCTATCCAGAGACCGTGTACAAACAGTGAAGTTCGCCAAAAATCGTTGATATGAATTTGAAGCTGTAAATATACATTTCGTATAAAAATTTACTAGGTAAAATTATGGGCGGGACATAGAGATAAATGACATAGTGTCTAAACGGTGTACATGCGTAAGCGGTGTACATTTAGCGCTTGTCCGGTGTGACAGTCATTTTCTCACCATACACCGGTTCACACGGTACAAAGAAGGTAGTTTCCGCGGGGGTTTCCCTTGTGAAAATACGAAAAGTAGAAATGTTGATGTTAGTCACACTAATTTCGACTTTTTAACTTTTCACAAATGGTTACCTAGAAATGTAGAAAAGTTGAAGTTAGTCACACAAATTTCGACTTTTCACAAAATTGAGTTTGTGAAAAGTCGAAAAGTTGAAGTTAGTCGTACTAATTTCGACTTTTCTATCAAATTTGAGTTTGTAAAAAGTCGAAAAGTTGAAGTTAGTCACACTAATTTCTGACAATTGTCACTAACTTCTGACAATTGTCACAAACAAAACTTCAACTTTCCGACTTTTCACAAACACAATTTTGGTAGTCAAGTGGAAGTGAGTCGCAATAATTAAGACTTTTCTATCAAATTTGAGTTTATGAAAAGTCGAAAAGTTGAAGTCAGTCACACTAATTTCTGAAAATTGTCACTAACTTCTGACAATTGTCACAAACAAAATTTCAACATTTCTACATTTCTTGGTAAATGTTTGGTAGAAAAGTGGAAGTTAGTCGCACTAATTTCGACTTTTTGTGTTGTATGCAGATAGAAAAGTGGATGGCGGAAACAGGATTCCGTAGTAAACTACCCCGACATCTGAACCGCCCATCCCAAAATGCTTATGTGTCTCGTGCACTCAGACAACGTTTAAATCACGAAGATTTTTTGTGTGCAAACTGCAACATTGATCACTCATCGAAAACACAAAACAACTACGGATAATTTTCGTATGTGAAATGCCGAGGCTACCTTTGGCATAAAGGCGCTCTTTGTCGGCGTTGATTTGCAAATGGGGGTAGCCCGACCCTTTAATGTTGCCGACTCGACTTTTTCAAGGTTGGTGAGACGTGTAAACAAAACGGGAACGCATGCAGATCGCCCACGTCCTGGTAGGTTGCGTGTAACAACTGTACGTCAAGATAATTGTATACATGTACGTTCCCGTCTCTTACGCAACAGACTTGTGATGGCTCAGTCAACACCAAATGCTATAGTAATCGCGGGTGGCCTATACATCGTTGAGGTGATAAATCGTCTGCGAGAACACGGGGTTCGCTGTCGTCCTCTTTCTCGATGCCTGGCTTTCATCCAACGTCATTGCATTTAAACGGACGTCCACTCATACATTATTCATGACATGACATGTATTTTTGCGTTTTTAAATCGTGTCAGTTTACATGAATGTGTATCAAAGATGGAACTGGAAAATCAGATGTTGCGTGACAAGTTTTGTACTTTTTTCACATGTTTACCTAGAACACGAGTAAATTTCACCTTCTTTCGGAATCTCAAAAGGTTTTATGTAAAATGCATTTATGAATTCCTTTTCAGTCGTCATAGAAATGCAAAGAATTAATAAAGAGAATATTGAAAATAAGGTTCTTAGAATATGGAAAGCAACAAAACAGATTTAAATGGGAGTTTTTGAGAACATTTTTCTTAGATAATATATTTTAGACTAGACAACAAATTGAACGAACGGACGTACAGTTCTGTGAGAAAATCATTTAACCCTTTCCTAAACGGCAAAATTTTAGGGTGATCCAATTCAAAAACTGCCACAAATGACAAAATGGAAGTTATTAAAGATATAGAATTCGTGTAAAATATGGGATAGGAAATATTGAGACAAAAGGAAAAGCTGCTGATTATCAGCAGTTTTTTCTTTTGTTTCAATGTTTTCAAAAGCCTTTTCTATTAAGAAAGTAAAAACCAGGTCTTGTTTGGGAAAGGTTTAAGGAAGTTTACCCATAATGCGATTTACAAGACGTCGGAGGTTGAACCCACCTACGTTTTTATTCAACCTTGACGGATTTTGTCCGATGTTCTTGAAATCGCAAAACACCGCCTTGTGGTTTTCCCGGTGTTTGCTATAGAGTAGCAACCAATCAAACGCCAAGTTCTAAACCCGTTTGACGTTATTTCGTCTATTATTGATGACGGCGTTGACGCGCCTTCACTTTCGCGTTGTACATCATACGGACTAGGTAAAAGTTATCTGCTTTTTTGGTCGAATTGTCGCAAGTATGATAACTCGTCGAACAAAAAAGAAAATTTCTGTATATTGCAATGAAATTCTTAGGAAAAGTCTTTCATCTCCGCGTTTTCGTGTTGCAAATGCAATTCCTTTTCCCACCCGTTGTCATGGATTGATTACTTACAACAAGCATAATTATGTATCGATCAACCTTATTTGTTCAAACGAGGTCTCGCTGGAACCAATGAAAACGCTTTCCAGGACACCAAGAAAATTGGACCAAATACGCCAAGGGTGAATACAGAAACGACGTTACGTCGAAGATGTCACCCTTGGCTTGCGAAGATTGACCAAGTGACGCGTAAACATTCGGCGATGGAATTTTCCACCACCAAAAGTTTTCGCCCGAATAGGTTCGGAAACGTCACGAATATTATAGCGACGTCGGACGAAAAATTCCGACGTCGCGTGAATCTCTAAAGTTGGACTACCTGAAGACAATCATAGATCAAGATAAGCCCATGCATTCACACAGGCTAATCTGGATTTAAGTTGCTCTCTATAAGTTTCTTATGACTTGTAGTATCTGTAAGAAAACAGCATGGTTCCTAATGTATGCACCTAAGCCTACGCACAGTTTGCCCTTGCAACATGGGAGTTATCAAATCGGCGCTTTTCAACATGAAAACATCGAAAATTTACGAAATGCTACATTGTATAATGGCCTCTTTCCCAAGACAGGGCTAATCTGATATAGCAACGGGGGCGGTTGAAGCTTCTAGTCAAACATTTATCTAAATTAACTTGCGTAAATTCATTTGATTGGTTATTTTCTCTCAGTTTCTTATTGAACTACAGCAACTGTTTGACTTTAGATCACAGTCACAGGCTGATCTGTAACAATGCTAATCTAAAGTGCTATTCATGCTTATTTTCAAGATTCGCCAACTCTTCTTATTGCTAAATGGCATAAATGCTTTGCTAAATTCACGGTTGGTAACCCACATGACTTTTGGGAAAGGTTCACACCGAAAAAATCGTCCGCTTCAAGGTATGTTTTGTTGAATTTCTAAGCTTATACGCTACGGATTTTGTCGAGATAAAGTGCACCGTACGCGAATTTGAGAGGGCCATTCCCGTTTGTAACTCAGTTTTTTTTCGGGGCACGTGAACGCTTACCACTTTCGTTTTGCACTTAAAAATACTTTGGTTCGAATGTTTGAAGACACCACTGGATTTGGAGCAGAGTGAGAGCTGGGAATAGCCCTCGCGTTTTGTGCACTTCATCTCATCAAAATCAATAGAGTATAAGCTGAGAAATTAAAAACAAAAAATACCTTGAAGCGGGCGATTTTTCCGTGTGGACGCTTTCCAAAAGTCACGTGGGTTACCCACCGTGTAAATTGATAGTTTGATTTAAGGTTTACAAATGCATTCGTCATTGTGCTAAATGCGTATTCCATACTTCCAATTGTTGTCGGTCAAACGTAAGATAAATAATTTAAGAATTAAAGTAAGCACTATTCATTATTAAGTAGGCACTAAGTCACGATGGCGATTGTGGATGATGAGATGGATAACGAATACGGACAAATTTGCCTCGCTTCGGGTAAGAAATTGTGCAATATTTCTCTTATTTCTGCGTCAATTTTCAAGGGGTTTGTTGCATGTATCCCGCATTGCTGAGCTCTGCAATAATTTTGTTTTTTATGAGTAAATTTTCATGCGGCTTGTTACATAAACCCTACCTTACTGAGCAGTTTCTTCGGACATTTGACTTTTTTGAAAATGTCGTTGCAAAAAGTAAAAGACGTTATCAGGTGAATCATACATCAGAGGAAAGAGTTCAGTGAAGGGGGATACATGCAACAAAACGTTTGGTAATTGGCACAGAAATAATAAAGCCGTGAAGATGCATTTACAAGACGAAATGATGGTAGGCAACGAATTGATCGACCAAAATGTATTCTTCCCATCCTGTCCGAAATCAAATACGTCCAGCATCATTGATACGCAGCGGCGGCTGGAGCACCTAACCATGGATTCCTGGCCTTTCTCAACAACACCCTTTCCGAGCCTCCAGCTGCTCCCTCACATAGGTTCACGATATCAAACCATTGATGGGTGACATTTTTGTCAGTAGGGCTATTTGCCGTGATTACCTACAAAGAACTCGCCCAGTTATGTTTGTCCATAAAACTTGCTTCATAGTAAAATGACATCATATAGCTTTTCGATTGGTTACAATCTTCTCTCACAATCTGTTACACTCTCACTCACATCTCTCACTCACATCTCTAGTAAGAAACATTTGAGTTTTTTAACATCAATTATTTTATTTCGACAACCCTCTCATGTAAACAGTCAATACATTTACCACGGTGGGTAACCCATTGTGACTTTTGGGAAGCGTTCACACCGAAAATTCGTCGGCTTACGTAATTGCTGTTTCGAGATTGGCGATTTGTATCAGTCAGTCTGGTCTACTCGCCTAAAATAAAGTAATGATGGAACCAATGAAACGGTGGCATTTGGGAAACGGTAATTCAGAGGTTTACAAGCCAATTACCCCAGAGGTCGTGTAGCGTAGCAGACCCCGGGGTGTGCGAGGATGAGATTATCCCTAAAAGTGTGGTCTTGATTTCAATAAGGGATAGTCATAAAAATTAAAAGAAGAATTACTTCCCTTTACATCGCTTTATAGAAAACAGCAAAAACATAGAATTCCAATAATCAAAATAATGTATTTCTTTATGCATTTACATAATGTATGTCTCTAATAGTTTAGGGGAGACGGGGCTAGTTGATGCATTTTACAGACTTTCTTCTATAACTTATGATCTGGATGGCCAATTTCCATTGTCTTTGTATATTATAAAAGTTCAATCCTTCCTGCATGTAAACTGATATAGAAATCATTGATTAGTGGTATATTTCTTCCTTTTTCAAGTATATTTCTTTGGTAGGTCGAGTGCATCAACTTGCCCCATGCGTGGGGCAAGTTGATGCAACTCATGGGGCATGTTGATGCATATTTTCTTCATTTACTTTTAAAGTCTGTGCGCTAGAAATAACAGTAAATTAGTCGTTTTCTTAGCCTAAAACTACGCTGAATTGACAGAAAAATGATTAACCTGTTGTCAGGTATCATTCTTACAACATTCAATAGCTTGATTTTGAAGTTTGACTAGCATATGCTGAACTTGTGGTGTGAATCACTCAAGAGTCTGCTCCATTGCAACAAATAGGAAGAGATTGTACCCGAACCCCAGATCAAAATTTCCGTTACATGATTGCAACTAGGTTTGGGCAAATCAAACAATTTAAGCCTGCGCCACATGGAATATCATACAGATCCTTAAGCTAAACAAGGACAGTGTCTGTGTTTAGGCTGTATTGAGAAGGGGAGACCGGGGCTAGTTGGTGCATTTTTCAGACTTTCTTCTATAACTTATGATCTAAATGGCCAATTTCCATTGTCGTTGTATATTATAAAAGTTCTATCCTTCCTGCATGTAAACTGATATAGAAATCATTGAATTGTGGTACATTTCTTTAGCAGACTGAGTGCATCAACTTGCCCCAGGCTCATTGCATCAACTTGCCCCGACCACCCCCCCCCCCCATGTGACATGAAGCAATGTAGACAACTTGTGCAGAGTATTTCCTATCAAAAGAAATTGTCATACTGAAGCTCACACATTGAACTTCCTGTGCGAAATATTGAATTATGTATTATCAAAGCCGCATTTGCACGATACGAAAATCTGCGAAAAAACATAAAATTTACTTTCGTGTGTGAAAAACAACTTTTCTACGCCAAAATCCACATTTCTTACCCAAATTTCCCCAAACACCCGGAGAAGATGGGGGCTGTCAAGGACTTTCTAACATGTCATTGCTGATGCCATATATGACGTATTTACATTTTTATTCCCAATGCATCAACTTGCCCCTGCATCAACTAGCCCCGGTCTCCCCTACATTTTGCATATCTACTTGGTGTGTTTCTGTGATTTAAGATATTTGTTATTGAAAATTGTTTTTAGATTGATATATAAAAATGTATCGCCTTATTTTGGTATGGTTTAAAGCCAATAAACTACCCGAAATTCTATTCTGATCTCAAAAATGGGTGCAAATCTTCCTTTGCACAACCTTACATAGACGTCTATAGTACACAAGTTTAGGGAAATGATGAGACAAAAGAAGAAATGCCGATGGGAGAAATCAGCCGCAATATGTTATTTGCTACTTGTGTACAAGTACTTACTTTATTACAATTCATTTTGTCGTCTGCTGGGACGTAGATGCATTAATACGCGAGTACGCAGCTGACGGTTTTTATAATAAACGAAATTAAAGCTATCCATTTTCTTGTTTTTATTCTTAAATAAATGAGCCTGGATCTGGAAATACGTCCCCTATAATATTTGAGACCAATATTATTCTAATCTGCCTATGCCAAAGGGGAGTCGGATACGGATCACTACTGGTCTTTTACATTTGCTACAGGTCACGAAGAAGTTCTTAGAAAACATCGTGGAGCCCGATCAGACTGTGCATATAAGACTTTGCATATGCCTAGTCTGATCTGGATTTATGTTGTTCCCAATTCCTATAAGAGACCTTTTAATAAGTATTGGCTCAAATGTGTTTTCGTTGGTCAAAAAAGCTCTCGAGAGGTCCAACATCCCACCAAATAGCATTTTTTCATTTTTTTTCAAAGGGAGCATGTCCCTTGACCACACAGATTTTGTTGAATTTACATCTATCATAGGCAAACTATGCCCATGGACCAAGTGTTATCAAAGAACGAATGATAACATTCTGCGAAATTACTTGTAACAAGAAACCTGATTGGTCCAATTTGATGTGCAATCAGATGTTTCGTGCACAGTTTACACAAACAAGATGTGTTTGTGAAACACCAATACCCCCGAAATGGCCATTTTGTTCGTGTAAAGGGTTGAAAAGGGTTAACAGATGACCTTGAGAAAGGTCAAATTGCATGGCACAGATAGATATCATTAAAAAGAAGTTGCATACCAAGTTTGAGCTTTGTATGTCAAGTTTATACTATTGGAGAAAAAGGCCAATGTTAAGTTTTCGGACAGACGGACGGACAGACAGACAGACTGACAGACTGAGAGGCAGACAGACGGACACGATTAAAACAACAGGCCCCCGATCTTTCGTTAGGGGGCATAACAACGTAGTCGGAAGATCGTTGGTAATACGGGCTCCTTGTCTACAAGAGCTCTCAAATCGTACCAGCCATTACCCGATCCGTCAAATCGAAAATTAGTTTAAGCAGAGAAGGTACACACTCGTCAATGTTAAGGTTGGCGTGGTAGATTAAATGTAAAAAATAGTTTTGTTGGTTGTGAATAGCCTATTATCGGCTGATTTTTCAGAATCCTTCATATTCAGCAAATCTCTGTTTTTTCTACAGATTTTTTTTTTCTAAACGGTCATGAACTGAGTCAAAAAAGAGAGTGTGCATACTTCAACTTTATATATCTGCAATTAACTTCACAAAACTTCTGCACGAAATTAAAGTATCAACTTTCTCGTGTCTCATGACATTTATGGGAAGCAACTTAGGTAAACTTATTCAATTAAGCAATTCTCTTTAACCATCAGAAAATCGTGGCCACGCATAGTCACAAATTTTATCCAAACCTTATTTTTTTAATAGAGGGCCAAAAACCCGACATTGAAAGTGTACTTCGTTTTTATAATATTTTCTTCGTTTCCATGGAAACTTCGCTCAAAGTTCCAGAAATTGAAAATTGTTTGATAACGCATACCATCTCAAAAGAATGACTGATGTTTAAGTTACTTTAGCAGAAAATCCCTATTGTTTGTAATGAATATTTGGGTATTGAATTGCCCTTTTCTGCATGTGTTGATTTTCTAATATGGTCTATCAAAAGAATTATATAATTGTTTAAAAGTCTAAATTAATGTCATAAAAAGTTGGTTATAGGGGTCCTGTCAATGCTTCGTAAGTAAAAAAAGCGGGCAAATTTAAGAAATGTAATATATTGTATTTCAAATTAGGGATATTGCTGCTTCTAAAATGGAAGAAATCTCGATGGGCAATCCAGAAACGTCCGTGTGAGGGTTCATTGAAATCCACCAAACCAAACTTACCGAACAGGAATTCGTCGGTGAATTTTTACCGACACCAAATTGAAAGCAGTGAATGTCAGACGCGCGCCTACCGATCGCTATGCTCTAAAACTTTTTGGGCATCTACGAACAGCGCCGAATGTCGACGAAAAGCACCGAAAACATACCGAACATAAACCGTTTCAGGAACGAACCTGTAACGAATATGCCGAATTAAATTCGGTATGAATTCGGTGTAAAATTCGAATAGGCGGGACAGGGCTATTACAGTTTTTTAGATTTGTTTATCTCAAATTGTGAACAAACATTTTTTTTTCCATTTGGGCTTTTATTTCAACATGTTTTACTTAGAGCTACATAAAAACAAAAGCACATAGAATTGTAGGTAAGGATATGTTTAACATTTCTGCCAACTTGTACATCTAATATTTATCTAAATCAAATTCTACAATCGAATTCAGATTCATCTAATTTTGTACACATGTAGATTGTTTTTGTTCTATTTTTATTCCATTTCCAATAACCAAGACATCATCACTAAAGTTGTTATGACATCATCAGTACAAGAAAAAATCTATTTTATCATGTGATACCGAAACTTGTCACATGATATTTTTCCAATGTTTATTTTTAGAACGATTGAGAAGGGAAATAACTTCAGTGTTACATTTTGTTTAGGTGGATGAACAATTTTGTCCCATGACTGAACATTGCAAGGCCAATATAGGATTTTTTTCTTGGGGGTGGGGGAATCCGAGCCCAAATTATGACTAAGAATGTGTTATAGATCTATAACATAAATTCCAGCTAATGCCATGGGCCAGGAAACCTTCCCCACCTTCCGCTAGATCATCCCTTGTATTAGAGTTCAATATATTCCTTTTTGTTATAGATATATGTCATCGGTGTTAATGCAAAATTTCGTATCTCGTTTTTCGAAGAATTTGAGAGGGGAGAAAATAATTAAATAAATTTTCCAAAACTGAAGGGTTTTACTCGGAAATCGTACATATTGTTTACATGTTATGTATCGTTGATACTGACAAGTGAAAATATCCCAAAACCTGCTTATATTGTCTTGACGTAGAAAAGTTTATACTTAAATTAGAAAATTGCAAAAATCGGCATACGAAGTTTTGCATTGACACTGACGATATATAACATTACATGAATAGAGATAAATTCAACTGTTTCAAAAATTTCCAAACATTCGGACAATGGATCCATAAATTCCTTATCACTATCTTGGTCATTGTAATCTTTGGTAATAATGCAGTACGTTATGTACAGACTGTAAGATTTTTTAAAAGATTTAAGACAAAGTTCTAGCGGCCGTAAACTACGCTATCACAGTAACGTATGTACGCCCGAGGGGTAGCGTCAAAAATGATACATGATCATCAGATTAATCAAGTCTTCTTATTATTATCAAATTATAGTATTCTGCTTTGATCTTGGTCATACAGCAACGCAAACATAAGATAATGAAGTCAAATTATGAAGAGAACAAGAATATAATGCTGTAGAGAAATTTTGTTTAAGTGACACCCAAGATTTAGACTTCAATAGTGAATTGCAAACGGCCACCACCTCATTAACGACGTCAGAACTTGGTTAAACAGTGATAGGCTCCGCTTTGATAGTAGATCAATCTTAAAACAGCCAGATATAGAAAATTGTTCAACTTTCGATTCTAGAATGGATTAATAACATTTTCAGCGTATTTATACATCAGACACAGTAGTGTATGAGAGTAAATAGGGGCTTCAAATAGAAGGGTTCATGATTGTGTTAAGTTGACATCGCGTTTGAAGTTCTTGCTCCCCCGCCCCACGCATAGTCTTTGTCTAAGGTTTGCCGCTGTACAATAACTCTTATTGTCCCAAACTAATCTGGTGTTTATAAACAAACCTGTAACCTATTAAAACATGTAATTGTAGAGACGCACGTGCAAATCGTCTCGTCAATATTACACCAAAATACTGATTATCATCGATACGGTTTCGTTTTGATCTGTATAACCTATGATTAATAAATTGATATATTTTTTCAATGTTTAGCAGGAATCATAATATCGTTGGACCACTATACACTATCTTAACTTTCCTGATGTCACAGTAAATGACCATACAACTTTTGTTTTAATAGTCAACACTCCTGAAGTTTTATTAACAGAGTGTTCAAAGTTTTGGATCATCCCTCGTACTCATTTGGTCCTGAATTTGACCAATGGCAAAATATTTTTTTTTTATTTGACAACTCATTTTACTTTTTTCAATAGCTGAATTTTTATTAATATTTTATGTAAGATGAGCAAACGGTGGCTGTAATTGCATGCCCTCAATATTAGGTTCACACATCTTGTTAACAGGTCCAACCATTACAGGGGACTCATTTGTTATGTAATAAATTTTTTGCAATCCTAATATTGATATATTTGAAATAATTATAATGAGAGAAAAGAGGAAAATGTTGGATATCAGTATTTTTTCTTTGTCCTTGATATTTCCCCGTCTTCCTTTAGGGACTTCAAAACATGGTCCCATTCTGAAAAAATGGTAAACTTCAAGGCTTCAATGTATATCATGTCAGCAAAACGAGTCATTAAATATTGGCTACGTATCCTGAAAAAGCCCAAAGATAGATACGTTCGTAAAAGCTATGAAATGCTAGTACACTTTGACCGACTGGGGAATAAAAACTGGTTAACTGACTTACGATTAGAACTCTTTGAAAATGGATTTGGCTACATTTGGGAAAGACAATGTGTTGAAAACGAAAAAAATGTTTGTTGATAGATTTGTTGATAGACTTAAAGACCAATATCTACAAGTATGGAAATCACAATGTGAATCAAAAAGCAAACTATGCTATTACACTCAATACAAAACTACTTTTGAAATAGAATCATACATTAAAATATTAGATCTGGCTAAATTCAAAAAAGCATTTGCTCTCTTCCGTTCTTCCACTCACAATCTCATGATAGAAAAAGGTAGACATTTTGACATTCCAAAAGAATTCAGAACTTGCATTTATTGTGACGGAATGGTAGAAGACGAAATCCATTTCCTCTTAGATTGTCCACTTTATCAAGATTTACGGGAGCGATATATAAAATCAAAACAATCGCACATTGCATATCCATTACATTTGTTTATACAATTAATGTCTAGTAAAAATCCGTCTCAATGACTTATCTAAATTTTATTCAAATGTTAATTCTTTATCAGACAGACCATATTCTTATTGCCCCTACCAGAGAAGGTGCTAGAAAACATAGAGGACAAAGAAGAAAATTTGCTATAATAAGCAGTTCCATTTTGTCCAACAATGTTTTCTTACTCATAGGATTAAGATATTGTATTCTTGACTACAATGGTGTTAGCTCTTTTCATCACCTATGTATTTTAACAAGTAAAAATATTGTCGTCTGAAAAAAGATTAAATTCCTTCATCTACATTTACTGATTATGTTTGGCACTTCACCATAATATTATTGTTCATGAACTTTGTATTGTATTTTGTGTATGGGCCGGTGGCCTGATTATGCAATAAAATGTTTGTAGTTTGTAGTTTGCTTAAATTATATTTCTTATTTTGCTATTTTAGAGAGGTGCAATTTGAACAGTGCTGCTGAAAAAACCCTAAATGAACTGAAATTGAAGAAAAAAAATAAATACAAGAAATCAGCTCATAGCACAGAAATCTTTTTGGGAGAGAAATTGAACCATTGCCACACAGAAACACTTTTTGGTGCCTGTCAAGAAAAATGTTTGAGAAAACATTGTAGAAATGAAGGCAATGATTGTTTCAAGCAATTTCTTCATTTAGGCTACCACAATATTTCTTTCCTATTAAGTAAGATAAAATTCATTCACTAGAAAGTGTCGTCTGCAACATCTTCGGATATGAACACATTTTGCCATCTGATAATGAGTTAAGCAGCATTTCGTTCTTTGCCTTCAATGATTTCTAAACTGCAACCCTGTAATCAGGGCTTGTTTGGACATCCTATTACAAATAGTTCGGGAAAACATGGATAGAAAAAATGTTGATGATAATAATTTATCCTTTCCCTTCAATAGATTCCGTGCCATTATACACATGTTTACGTTTATGATTTCATTTTTATTTGTCTCCATATAACAACACATTTTGACACCGAATGCATAGGGTTTTGAAACCATCGTGGGAATTGAAGAAATTGCAATGTGACAACTGACAAGCAATTATTTTATTTCCCACAATGTTTTCTATCTGGAAAGACAAAAATGTAATTTTTCATTCGCCTGAAAGTGTCACCTGCACGATCTTTGAATTTGAACCAGTCTATTTTTTGCTATTTGGAAGAGGGTAAGCCCGTTACCACACAATGACTCTTTCTACACAATAGTAGCTTTGGAAACCATCGTTGAAAATGAGGTAAATGGTTGGATAAGCATTTTTACCACAATGTTTTCTATTCAGAAAGACATAAAATGTGATTGTATTTTTTTCATTCACTTGAAATAAACATTGTGGAAAATGAAGAAATAGCTTGTAACAAGTTATTTCTTCCTTTCCCATAATGTGTTCCTATCCAAAGGACACCAAAAGTAAACTTTCATTCACCTTGATTTGTCGATTTTTTTTGCTATATGGAAAATGGTTTATTTAGAATTTTGTGTATTTCCAGACTACCTATCAAGTGCCAATTCTTTGGGTGACACTTTAAGTCCAGTCCTAATGAGATTCAAGCGACGTCCGAAGTGTTTTGGCGACGACGTAAACATTTTGCGGTGTAACATTCCATTGTTTCTTTTGTCGTCTGAACAGGTTCGGAATAGTGTTTATGACGTCACACAAAAATCCGACGTCTAGCGAATATCATTTCAGGTGGACTACCTTAAACCAAGGTCCTGTCTCCACGTGCCGTCAGCTGTTGAGTGGAATGTAAAACTCTATTCAATCCAAAAACCGATCAAGTGGAAAACGAACACTTAAAGGATGGAAAAAATATCGCTATACAGAGACTGAAGGGGTAGACATATTTAAAGAAGCGGTGAAATTTAAACAGTGCACGAACTGTTATTTAACGCTTTCCAAAATGGCAATAGTTTGAACTTTTACTACTTGTGGCTGTAACATTGAGACATATAGAGAAAAAATGCTGATAATCAGGATATTGCTGATAATTAGCATTTTGCCCTGTTGCCTCAACATTTTCTGTGTTGCATTGTACATTGATCCCGTCCTTCCATTTTGTCATCTGGAGCTTCTTTAATTCTTTTCAAACATTAGACCTTGTTTTGACGTCCTTGATAGAAAATGCGTCGGAAAGTATTGAGGCAAAAGAAAAAAATGCTGAAAAACATTATCCCTTCTGGTCTGTAGTTCTGGTCAACATATAACATTTCCGTTCTTCCTAGAAGAAACAATAATCCTTTATTACTAAATAGCGGAATTGTGGAGGGTTCCAATTTGGAGCTGCTGCATGGATGGATGTTGATAGAGCTATCATTCGTGTATGATATATCTACGGGAATATTGAGGCAACGGAAAAAAATGGCATTTAGTAATTAGTATTTCACGTTTTCCAAAATTGTTCGATTACAGTTGTCAAAAAGCATTATATGGGAGAGTTAAAACATGGAAGAATTCTACAAATCTTTCGACGGACACAAAAGCTGGTTTGAATCTGCTATGCCTAACTGAACAAAAAAATAAACATTGGAAAGAATGGGAAAAAGAGGCTAGTAATAAATTCTATCTTTACATTTTAACTTGGCTTTGATAGATAGATTCAATAATAAGCGTTTTCTCATTTTGCTTTAGTATTTAGAATTTTCACTATACCTTTTATCAACACATGTTTCTCGAGTTTGCTATGTGGATAGCTAACAGTTGTTACTATTTTCACTGGTGGTGAACTTGGCGAAAGCGAGGGACGTTTTTTCGCTACAACAAGGTACAGATATTTTGCGTTTAAATGTGAGTTTAAAGATCTCATTGGATAGTTTTTCTAATAACAATGAATTTGTTCTAAAAATAGACCGGGTATACCGATATGTATTGACAAACCGTCTGTTTTGTTATAGAATCTCGTAACTACGGCTTTTTCGAAGCCGTAGTTACGATATTTTATAACAACACCGACGTAATACTATGATCGCGAAAAAACGTCCCACGCTTTGACCGAGTTCACCACCAGTGATTTTGCTGAAGTGATTATATGTCAGTGTGTGCATGAGTCCGAGTAATATCTCTTAAGGTAGTTCACCCCTAATCAGATTAACACGACGTCGGAATAATTCGGGCGACGTCGTAAGATTTCGGCGGTGGAACGGTCCGCCAAACCTATTCGACGTCGTCCGAATATTTTCGGACACGTAACGAATGATAAACGACGTCGCACGAAACATTCCGTCGGGGAAATTTCATTAGGGGTGACTTTTAACAGTATATGCTACCACCTTCAATCTTCGTACACTTTTAGATCGCATAAAGAAGTGCCCTTTGAAACAACGATAACTCAGTGACCATTGTTTTCTGAGTAACTGTTATCGTCCCTTGATGTCCTTTGTCCTTGTATCGTGCGTCTCTATACCAGTATGTAGTACTGGTACAAGAAACAGCAGGAATCCATGGATAGGTGCTCCAGCCGCCGCGATTAGACCATTGTAGTTGAAAATGGCGTAAAACCCGATAAAAACCAAATCCGTTTAACTAACGGTTTTATTTCAAACAGTAACTGATTTCGGTTCAAGAACTAGTAAAGGTTGATCCACAACCCCAACAAAGCAAACTAGGAAATCCAAAATCAGTTATTTTCATGTAATCAATGGAATATCTTGCCAAAGCCTATACGGTTTCCCCAATCAAACGCGTGGTTCTGCTCTAAAATTAGATGCCAGGGTACTTTTTCGGTTTTAATCGTTTGTAACATTAATACCCCGCTAACACATACCTCGCGACCTTACTTCGTCCTTACTTCGACCTTGCTACGACCCAGGGGCGCAGCGTGGTCGTAGCAAGGAACCCAAGGACGCTCAAGGTCGCAAGCCGGACGGCGACTATTTTGAACATAAACAAAACAGTTGCAGAACCTCTGAGTTTTACTGAGTCGTGGTTATATCGCCATGGGGTCTCAGTGGAGTTGCCATAGTCGCAGCAGCATCGTAGTAAGGACGTGATAAGAACGCAATAGACGAAGTACAATCGCACTAAGGACGACGTCTCTAGTCGCCGATGAAATTACAAGAAATTGCTCATTTCCCACTTTTTTTCTACCAAGAAAGAAAAAAATGTAAAATTCCATTCACTTAAAAATGGCGTCAACATATTTGAAGTTGGATCAGTATAAAATTTTGCCTTTTAGTAAAGAGGCATACTTCATTGATTTCTATTATCTGAATCGGCGACTGGGTCAACTTGTAGCACTTTAGAGACTCCTGCTTTTTTGCCTCGTCCGCCTCTCACCTTTGAAAAACGCCACTGGGTCGCCGATGATAACCGTGGAGTCGCCGTAGGCACGCAAAAAAGTCGCAGTGATCACGCCATGGACGTAAAACCGCTGTATCGAGGACATAGAAAAAAAACTACTGACACAAGACTCCAGAGAACCCGACTGTCGGAGAGAAAAATTTGGAAATTTGAAAGAAAACAATACGATTGTCGAAAGGAAAATGCTATTTTACAAGTTTTCAGGCCGCAGTAAAGTCGCGAGCTATGTGTATGGGGCATTTGTATGGTCAGAGGAAAATGTCATTGAAACTGACCAAATCAGTTGCTTGTTAGATGTATTTCTAAACTTTTCATTAGATTTTAGTCAGATTCAGTGTCGGCTGGATAAGACAGTTCAAAAAGGTTGCAGAGTTGTCTGGTCCACTTATCCACTGCGTTATAGAGGCTAGCCGTTCTATCGTCGGCAATTGTTATATATTTTTAAATGACAAATTTTCTGATTTCTGAAAATGTCTAATCTGGTTTATATTGTAAAGGAATTGTCAAAAAACTGATGATTATAATACACTGAACCGCACAGCTAACTCCTCACTTTTGTTTTTTGTATAACTAAGTTATCGCTCAATCAATCGCTTTGATTTTTCATATTTCAGTAGATGACATTCCGTCATTTTTAGTCAAAAACAAATTTGATTTTACGTGTCATTTACGTCGTCCAACGTGCACATGCGTTTAAAGATTTTGAAATGCATGCACATGCATCTTAACGAAAACCTGAATAATTCACCATGTCTTTATTCAATGTTGATCGGGAGTAATAAAAAACATAATTTCGACAAGTTTTTCTAACATAATCTTATATAAACAACGTAACAAAGACAGGTCTAAAACGTCACATGATCGATACGTTGGATGAGATCGAATTTAACACGTGTAAAACAGTTTGCAAGTTAATAAAATCATTGAATACACTCAGTAAGCGCAAAATTAAAACAAACTACGGAGAAATCATTTCCCTTACACTATAGCGTCACAAAAGTGACGTCAACACTATAGAACTATTAACTTGTAAGTCCGCCGTGTGCATGGCATCTGGAGCTCATAGAATTAATGTAATAGACAATGAAAGCATGGAGGATATAGTATTCTAAGTTTGCACTAAAGCGTTTTCCAACTCCTTAAGGATTTGAGGCTGACGTACTTAATTCCTTATCCGACGTCCAATGTCACTCATCCCAAAGGTGCTCGATAGGATTCAGATCCGGGGAATTCGATGCTTGCTAAGAATCGTATTAGAGTACTTCCGTGGTACTCGAAGTCCCCGATCAGAATCCTGTCGAGCACTTTTGGGATGAGTTAGGACGTCGGATAGGAAATTAAGCACGCCAGTCTTGTAACACTTCAGGAGTTGGAAAACGCTTTAGTGCAAGCTTGGAATGTTATGCGCCAAACCTTCATTGTCAATTACATTAATTCTATGAGCTCCAGAAGCCATGCAAACGGTGGA
Source organism: Fragum sueziense (assembly GCA_963680895.1). NCBI lineage: Eukaryota > Metazoa > Mollusca > Bivalvia > Cardiida > Cardiidae > Fragum > Fragum sueziense. The sequence continues at coordinate 2,522,253 of OY804608.1, forward strand.
CATACAAGCTACTAGTTTTATAGTGTTGACGTCACTTTTGTGACGCTATTGTGTAAAGCAAATGATTTCTTCGTAGTTTGTTTTGATATTGCTCTTACTGAGTGTATTCAATGATTTTATTAACTTGCAAACTGTTTGACACGTGTTAAATTCGATCTTATCCAACGTATCCACCATGTGACGTTTTAGACCTGTCTTTGCTGCGTTGTTTAAATAAGATTTTGTTAGTAAAACTTGTCGAGATTATGTTTTTTATTACTCCCAATCAACATTGAATAAAGAAATGGTGAATTACATATTCAGGTTTTTGTTAAAATGCATGCGCACGCATTTCAAAATCGTAAAACGCACGTGCACGGTGGACGACGTAAATGACAAGTAAAATTAAATTTGTTTTTGGCTAAAATTGATGGGAAATATCTCATTTATTGAAATATGGAAAATCAAGGTGGTTCATTGTGTGATTACTTAGTTATACAAAAAACAAAAGTTAGGAGTTAGCTGTGCAGTTCAGTATAGTTAATATACTGATCAAAAAAAGTTTAGCACGTTTTTTAACACATTATTTTTTCAGTTTATGATAATTAAATGAACATTGCTTTGTGCTGTTCAGTTGTCCCGATCGACAACCATTACGCATACAGTGCATGTGCAGAGTGAACATTCAGTGTATTGGACAAAGTCCAGATAAGCAAAAGTCACGTGCGGCACGTGTGCAGTGACATCGATAATGTCTTGCTTGTCCAAAAACACACGATTACACAGATCTGTTAGCAGAATCAATTTAACTGTTACAAATTCTTTGAAATTGATTATGGGAAGGCGAGAATTGATGACGTATTTTCGACGTCAGAGAGCTCTTTGCATGCTCCAAGCAGGTATGTCTGTTAGAGATGTCGCTCTGCATTTCAATTGTCTCCAAATGACAATAACGCGCCTACGGCAATTGGTTTATGCAACTTTAGCCACCAACGACCGACCTAAATCTTGTAGACCGTGTAAAACGACGCCAGGGAGGATCATTTCACAGCGACGTCTTGACGACGTTTCGAATTCCTGTCTGGTAAGAATTTAGTGCTACTCCTCCAGGACGTCACAAGGTATACTGTTAGTGACCAGACTGTCCGGAACAGGCTCCACACAACTTGCATCAGGGTCCTCCGATCTTACGCCAATGACGTTAAGCATCGACAGGCAAGGCATCAGTGGGTATTGAGACATCGATATTGATTCAGGAGACATTGGACTGATGTCCGGACGAATCTCATTTTACGTGTCATTAACTGACGGCAGGATTTGTGGTTGGAGAAGATGCGTAAGGCTTGGTACCAATAACGTCATCGTTAGGACTGTTACGTCGAGTGCAGCGTCATTTTAGGCAGGAATAGATGAAAGCAGTTAAACAGACCTCATTTCAGTTAATGGCAATCAAAAGGTGCAAGGGCACTGCAATGAAATTATCCAACCTGTTACAGAACCGTCTTACAACGACACAACGTTGTGATATTTCAATAAGATAATCGCCACCCACTTACTCCAAGGAACATACAGAATGATCTACGCTTGAACTGCTTAATCACCAGCAAAAGAACCCACAAAGAACATTGTTGGACGTCAGGCTAGAGAAAGTAATGACGTCTGTAACGTCAATGGCAATAAACGTCATCTGCAGTATGAATGGGCAAAATTCCTTTCTGTGTGGTCAGGAAGCTTCTTTGCAACATTGGAAAACATTGAATGGCGGTCCTAGCTGCTTATGCTGGACATTCGTGTCATTGAAATTTGCTTGACTTTTGATATCTGACCCCTGTGCACTTTAACGTAAGATACCTAACTAACGCTTAAGAATTTTGAAACAAAATTTTCAGGAAGCGCCAGAAAATTGAATTCTCAAATACACCAGAGTTTTATTTTTATGGATTTTGGAATAGTTTTTGACTAGAAAAGGACATTTTCCAAGTGTGCTAAACTTTTTGTGCACAGTATATTATTGTTGCTTATTGTTTTGAAATATCTTTAACATGATTATATCGTTAAAATTCATTCTTAAACAATGTTTTCGTCTGCAAATATAAAAGCGATATAACTAAGTAATTTAACGTCGTGTTTGCGTATATTGAACAGTCTGCGCCACATATCGTAGAAATAAAGATATCATAACGCGGTGTGTGTCATTTGTGCAAAAATTCGAGTTAATATACTAGAACAAAAAAGATACGCAACCCTAATTTTTCGAAATAATTTCGGCCAAATATGTTTTAAATGGATATTGAGTACAGTTTTGATATTCCTGCCTCCATTCGCATAAATACAGTGTCGTTTCTTTCAGATGTTGTAAATTCATCACGTGATACATAGTGAATTGTTAAAAACTGATTATCCCCCTGCTGGGGTTTCTAAATGACTACTATCAAAACAAATTTTCTTCAAACACAACCTAAAACATAGACCAAGAAGATGCCAAAGCATTCATACACTTCTCGCTACCCTACGCATAGCACGGCTACGCCAAGCCCAGCACCAACCTGCAGTACGGATGTTGTCTGTTTGAAAATGTCAAATTGTTGTCGCAAGACATTGATGGGGCAACAAATCGAAACATGTTCGACTATTTTCGCTGTTGGCTCTCAATAGGACCACAACCGATCGAGCACGGAGCGGACGTGCAAGAGATATGACGTCAAGACAGGACCATATCATCAGGTTAACCCCACCTACGGGATAGGTTTAAGACTGCAACGGAGACTGCTAATAAATGGCATGGACTTCAAAACATTCGAATATCGGACCAAACTAAACGAAACAGAATGTGTTTTTCGACCTCCTTTCACTTTTTTTGTCAAATTGTGTTGACGCCCGGTGTAAACTGGGTGTTTTCTTATTAATGGAATTTGCTACAAACAAGATTTTGTTGACTTTATAAGGTGAAATGTTATTGCTTAAAATGCATCACATTTTGTTCAAATCTGATTTGATGTCTTTGCGTAAAAAGGAATTGGAATGGAAGTTGCGTTTCTTTTTTGTTTCAGTATATTATTCTTTATACCTTGTGCTTACTGCGTAATTCGTAGCTCGTACATCGAACAATTATTGTATTGCTAAAAAATAAATAAGCAACATGCATCTTGTATATTGAAGTAGAAACTAAGCATGTTACAACAACTGTCAGGAATGATGCAATTAACCTATAAATATCAACAGTAAGATCGCAAATGCTAGTTACATGCATGTTGGTAATGCCATCACGCACTCTAATACTTTTTTGCGTTCATACCGCTCATAAGTTATCCTTTGGTAGACCACGATTCGTGGTCTTTAGCCGAAGTAGCACGTTACAGAGATGATATGTGAGTCAAACGAACGATCACTTTGCGGGGAGAATGGTAGGCTATTATTCTAGATCAATGTTGTTCTAATATAGTGTCTTCATTACATGAATGGTCACCCTAAGATATCGACTTGCATGTGGCCCATGCACAATTTGGCATTAAAGACCAGTTGACATAGGTTGTGATCTGCCTGTGTTTTCATACGCACACAAGGTAGATAGGCCTACCAGATCCTCCAACACAGGTTTGTATTTTTTTTATTCGTCGAAGTGTTTGTGTTATGCTTTGCAGGACGAGGCTTTTCAAACTTCGACAATTCTTCAAAAAATGCATCCTTTACCATGACGCTGGGTCAATTACCAAACATGGAAAGCAGGGGAGAATATTAAGGAGCATCAAGAAGTTGCTGACAAACAGCGTTTTGTCCTTTTCCTTCAATATTGTATAGCTCCTTCTTTATCAACAGATTACGCGTTTCTATTACAACGTTTTATATGGCTCAATTCCGTCAATATGCACATGACCGCGAGAAAATGAATGTTCTGTGAAAATAAAAAAAAACATCTTTCCAATTATAATAGGCCTATCTAAGTTAACCAAACGACTAATTTCAAGATGGTCTAAATGCAAAGGTGATGCAAACGACAAGTTGAAGTGAATAAAATTTACATTCTATTGGTCTTTTGGGGTTAAAACAACGTGGTAAATGAAGAAATTGCTTTCACAAGAATTTCTTCATCTGCCACAATGTTATCCAAAACATTATATGGAGTCAAAAATAGACTATTTGTGGGAATGGGTTAATATGGTGTGTATGTACACCGGGATACAAGTACGAACGTTCGGATAGATTATTTATATAAGTTTAAACCTTTCTAAAATGACAAAAAGTCCAACTTTCCAAATTTGAAGGATACTGCATTGTTATTATTTTCAATATTTTGTACACTCTAGCACAGAAAATCGGGCGAATATCAGGATTAACGATAACATCTTTTCTCTCGAAATTTTTCGTTGGCTGCCTGTCATGGAGACTTTAATCCTCTCCCAAATCAAGACCTTTGGCCGGTTTCATCAAAACATTTAAGACGTATTCTTGTGTAACCGATTACTTCAGAAAAGTTTAGGACAAGAAACGCGTATCACCAATCTATTCAAAACCATTCTTGTTTTAAGCGATATTTTTTAAGACATCGGTTGGTTACAATTACGTCTTAAATTATTTGATGAAACAGGCCCCTGGTTTTGAAGCCCCTAAATGAAGAGGTTTTGAAAACATTGAGACAAAACAAGAAAAAAATACTGATAGCCATGATTTTCTTCTTTCTTCTTTTGTCTCAAAATTTTCTGGCTTATGTCGTACACATATCCATCGAATCCTATTTTGTGACAATTCCAATGAGTATCCACGGCATAGGGTTTGGAGTAGAATACTAGTAATAAATTTGAATGCTCCAATCCCATATTATCTACAGTTGTCGCCACATCGTATGACACAATGTTTATGTTTTGTTCAAATGTAATTTAACGTTAAAGCTGGAGGGTAACAGATGGTCTAATTGCAAAAAATGAATTTTTTTGAAAAGATATGCAAAACTTTTGTGTTGGCCACCTCAGAATGGTTAATAACATGCGATTCAGACACAGATTGAGGAGAAATTATAAGAGAGATAGCCGAATTTAGGGAGAATCCAAACCCAAATTCAGATGCGGTTGAATTTATTTTTTAACTGTCACGCATGCGCATACAGCGCGGACCAAGATTCAAACGAGATTCATACTTGAATTTCAATATGATGTCATCATGTATGTTGTGACGTCATTTAAGAAAGTCGCATGTCCTACTGTTTTTGACCTACTTTCGACATCGCTCCATGAATTTGGTATCAAATTGCGAAAAAATGAGTCGTTGCTTCAATAGTTTGTCGTAATCATTTAATCAGGTCATATAAAGCTTAAAAAGTGTACATTTCGTTTGTTTTTGACAAATTTTGGGTCCAAATCTGGGAAACAGTAGTTTTAAAGAAAACATAAACACGTGCCATACGCTGTGGCACCAACTGTAGTGCTCTAAAAATGATAAAACAAGACCTCATTGAAAGAATATGATTAATTTTATTCTTTGGTAAAACATATTTCTCGGGGACTAAAAAATTATCTCGTATAACATATCCCTTCTTTCTAACAAAACACTCGCGGTAATATCACAAGCTGCAGTTACGAAAACAAGGTTTTCGTTGGAAAGCCACGATATTCGATTACTATAATTCATGATCATCATGTTCTTAACCCATTACCATACAGTAGCTCTGTTTGACTCCTCATAATAGAATGACTATAGCAAACATGGTGGAAAATGAAGAAATTGCTAGTCACAAGCAAATTCTTCATTTCCTACAATGTTTTCTCCCAAAAAAGACAAAAGATATTTTAAATTTTGTTTAATTCAAATTGTTGTCTGCAACATCTTTGAATTTGGACCAGTCCAATATTTGTCGTTTGGTAATGGGTTAATCTATACCACGGTGGATAATCACGTGATGCAATAATTACTGAATATCTTCAATAACTTGTTAATACGGGACCGATTTTAATTCGGCTTGGAGCAGAGAATGTGGACAGACGTCACGCATTACATGGACGTGATTGATTTTTGAAAAATCAACTGATAAAAATGTTATTGAAGATAAACCGGAATTTTGGTTTATCTTCAATATTTTTTTATCAGTTGATTTTTTAAAAATCTACCACGACCGTCATTCCTGACATTTTTCTACATTCTCTGCTTTAAACCGAATTCAAATTGGTCAAGTATTGACAAAGTTATTGAAGATTATCGAAAATTCTAAGTCACGTGATTATACACCGTGTATACTGTGACTACATGTCATGAACATAATCAGGGTGGGGAACCACGTGGCCGATATATTCCAAATATTCTGTAAATATAAGGCCAATTTGAAAAAAAAAGACTAAAATCAGAGAAGGCAGGAAATTGCCAGGGATTCATTGTTTGCTTATGATATTTTAAAAATTAGCTGACAAAAAAGTAATTGACGACTAAAAACTTTTGGTTGGTCGTCAATTACTTTTTTGTCAGCTGAATTCTACAAGGATCTTCCACATTTTTCTAACATCTGTATTCATTTTAGCATCTGCTTCAATCTGAATTCAAATTGGCTAAGTCTGAACGAAATAATTGATGATTTTCTAAAATTGTTGTGACGAGATTCCCAGCCATGAACATAGATTTTGGAGAGACTGAATTTATACGTTTACAGATTTTAACCCTTTTCCAAACGGCAAACTTTCAGGGTGATCCACTTCAAAGGCTGCCAAAAATGACAAAATGGAAGGTATTTAAGATAGAATATGTGTAAAATAAGGCATTGGAAATATTGAGACAAAAGGAGAAACTGCTGGTTATCAGCAGTTTCTTCTTTTGTTTCAATGTTTTCCCAATCCTTTTCTATTAGGGACGTCAAAATCAGGTCTTGTTTGGGAAAGGGTCAATCAACATGTGGTCTCTTATTTCACGAATGTTTATGTACCAGATATAGCTTTATAGTAAGTAATAATTATTATAGCCCACCAACATTGACCCGAGACATCTGCATGTAATGAGCACACTTCGACAATGTTTTGTTGAGACTCCGAGTTAATTTTGCTGTACTAACCCCTTCCCAAACGACAACATTTTAGACCATTCCAAATTCAAAGCTGCCGCAGACAACAACATTAAAGTAACTATAAAGGAAATTTCTGTGCAATATTCGTGTAGAACAGAAAATATTGAGACAAAAGGAGAAAATGCTGATTATCAGCATTTTCTTCTTTTGTATAAATGTTTCCCAAGTATTTTCTAATAGGGACGTCAAAAGCCGGTCTTGTTTTGGAAAGGGCTATACAATTTTAAGGTTAAGTTCGACAGAGGAGAGTGACCGCTATTTACATAGTAAATATATATTAAAACAACCACATGGCACGGAAAGAGTACTTCTATATTCACGGTGCATAATCACGTGACTCAGAATTTCAAATTATCATTAATAGTTTTGTTAGCATTTGACCAATTTGAATTCGGCTTGAATCAGAAACTATGGATAGGCATCGCTCATAAAATGGACGAGCCGGAGTTTTGAAAAAATATAGCTGATTAAGAAGTTATTGAAGATCAAACAAAATTTTGGTTGATCTTCAATAACTTCTAGATCAGTTGATTCTTTTTCAAATCCACCACGATATCTAATATTTAATAGATCTACGTGACTTCCGTCTACCATTTCTGATTCAAACAGAATTCAAAACGGTCCCGTATTAATTCTAACCATTTTCCAAAGAAGACCTGCTTTTGACATCCCTAGCAGAATTGGATTTGGAAAAAAAACATTGAGACAAAAGAAGGAAATGCTGATAAACAGCATTCCCCCCTTTTGTCTCAATATTTTCTTAGCTATAGTGCACCCAAATCCTATCTTTAATCATATGAGCCGGGATCTGGAAAAATGTCCCTTATAGCATTTTTCAAAATTGAGTTTCAAGATCGGCCTGTTGGCAAATGGAGTCCAATGTGAATCAATGTAGCTCTCTATAAGTTACTACAGGTCACGAAGAAGCTATTGGAGAACAATATGGATCCCGAGCAGACTGTGCGTATGCACAGGCTGATCTGGATCTATGTTGGGCTCAAAAGCCTTAAGGGACGTTTTTCCAGATCCTGGCTCATATACATTCTGCTGATTTCAAGCTAAGACACTCCAATTTTTGCGTTTGGGATAACCACATGTTATTTAGTGGCCCGGCTGGTCATCTGTTGTTTCAACTATCTGAAAAAGAAAATGAAAAAAGTGCTCTAGTTAGCCTTGTGTCTCGTTTTTGGAAGATTTTAAAGGGGAGGGAAAAGAGTGTAATGATAAATTATAAATTTTCTAAAACTGAAAGGTTTTACTTGAAGTTCGGACATATTGTTCACAAATAGTGTATTATTTATATGGGTCAGGAAAAATATTGGTGAAGTCATCTAGAAACTAAATTATGAAAATCAACAATAACGTCATAAATATGACCGAGTAAGTTATGGTTATTGCGCACTGTCTTTCTGCATAAAAGTATCTATCCACCTAATAAGTTTTTCGATCTTACATAGCATACCTTTTAATTTATACTTAAGACAAAAAATAAGTTCAAACCTCATCAAAATGAAAATTCTTAAATGTGATCGAAATGGATATAGTTCTTGTACATTGTTCTTCTACTTAATGAGTTCTAAACTGACACGATTAAAAACGCAAAATGAATTTTCATTAAGCATTCCTTTCCTACAGTCTCAATCGGCACCATATTTGGGGACATTCATGAATTAATGTATACCCTTCACATCTCACCAATTTTGTTTTATCTTCTGTAAACTTCGCGGACATTTTAATCGCCCATCCCAAAATGTTTATGTGTCTCAAGCATTTAGACAACGACTAAAACCACTGAGATATTTCGTGTGCAAACTGCCACATTGATTTACCCATCGAAAACACACAACAACTACGGATAATTTTCGTATGTAAAATACCGAGGCTTAATTTGGCACAAAGAAATCGAGTTTTGGGACTCTTGGTCGGTGACGCTTGACTGCTCCAATGATAGTGAGACGTGTAAACGACACCGGAACGCACGTAGACCGCTCAAGTCCCGGTCAGCTGCGTGTAACAACTCTACGTCAAGTCAAGTGTACGTATACGTTAACGTCACTTACGCAACAGATTTGTGACGGCTCAGTCTACAGCAAATGCTATAGTTGGTAATCGTGGGCGGCCTATACATCGTGGCACGCCGTTAAATCGTGTGCCAGGACACAGGGTTCGCTGTCGTCCTCCTTCTCGATGCCAGGCTCTCATCAAAAGTCATCGCCTTTAGAGTAAACGGACGTCCGCTCAGACATTATCCATGACATGTCATTTTATTCCCTGTTATGTTTACAGTTGTTACATTACAGTTACAAAAAGAAAGGCTAATTATCGCTAATGTCGTTGATATCATCTGTTAAAGTACGTTTTGCGTTTTTAAAAAGTGTCAGTTTATTTATATATTAATTCTATATTGTTCTGCCTCACCTACTTTTAAGTTAATCTCTGGACGAAAAGTGATCTATGTATAGATCGATCGACATTCTAACCGACCGACCGCTCGACAATCAGAACGACAATTGCAACACGATATCCACCCCCTTATTCGAAAGATGAACATTACAGAAAATGAATTAGAGTGAATTTTGATCAGACTGTTTGTATAAACACACTGATATATCACGATGGATAATCATGTGATGCAACGATTTTAGAAAATATTCAATAACTTTGTTAATACGGGATCGCTTTAAATTCGGTTTGAAGCAGAGAAGATGGACAGAAATCACGCATTAGATGGATGTGGTGTTTTTTAGGAAAATCAATTGATAAAAAAGTTATTGAAGATATCTTCAATAACTTTTTATCAGTTGATTTTTTCAAAAATCTACCACATTCAGATTATTTCTGGCATCTTCCCACATTCTCTGCTTCAAACCGAATTCAAATTGTTCAAGTATTAATAAAAAATTTGAAGGTTTTCTAAAATTCTGAGTCATGTCATTATCCACCATGTAGGAGGGTTGTTTGATAAATTCGCGGAATTATTCTGTAATTCAAATTCGTGGTTGAATATCAGAATTAAATCTGTTCCGTGATAAACCTTAACTATTCGTTATTAAGTGTGCAAAATATCAAAATGATACGTTCGCAAATAATTTCTACAGAAGCCATTAAATAAGGCCATGTCTTGCCGGTTGCCTTCGGCCAGAGCGTCACGTAACGTCACACCGCCGTAATTGACGTCAGGTCTGTGAAGATGATAATTAAGCGACCCGTTGAGTATTTCAATATAGTCTCCAACGACACCTATGAAGTTCCTGTTTGTTTATGTGTTTGAACAATTAAATGTTTCCTTAACCCAGTCACTGATGAATGACATGATAAACTAGCGATTTTCTTTAGTTCGTCGGAAGTTTCGACAAGTTGGCCAAATAACTATGATATTATATCCGTACTGCCCAGGTATGGGGCGTGCCTAGCGGTTTACATACATAATATATATATATATATATTTCTTTCTTTGTTTCGGGATTATGGTAACGAAGCCGCATTTCGCCAGTCGTTACAATTTTGTCCAATGATTTGTCGCAACCAGACTCATACTGCCTCAGAAAATCTTAAGAATAGTTAGAAGACAGAACATGATTCTTCGGGTCGACGTCTCGTAGAAGACGAGAAGCCAAACTACCGGAAACCTTTAACATAATTGTCCAACTCCTGTAAAATTATGATAAATGACGTAATCAATTCTAAAGAGACAACTTTACTGCAATATTCCGTACTGTCAAGCACCTATCCGCCCTGACCAGCTGCCCTTCACAAGCACTTGTACCCTGACTGACTGCATAGTTTGGTCTCCTTGGACAGTCATCGCTATGTACCGACGTTTGTCTGTCTTTAACCATCCATGCCACGTCAATGCAAATGCTTTTCCACATATCGACATACTTTTCGACTTGCCCATTTCTCTTAATCTTTCGTAGGCGATAACTCTAAACAAACACAAAACATCTCGACGGTGCGCCACCAGGTCATCAGATGACGTCAGTTTTCTTCGACGATTTGCTTACGACATGATCTTGAAAACACTGTTTACATGTCAATTTTTGAAATATAAATGGACAATTTTCAGAAAATGACTAAACAATGTCAAACAAAGGCAGGCTAAATTTCCATGGTTCTAGCGTACATTGCTCAAGCACGATTTTCATGAACAAAATTATTCTAAAACTGACCAAAGGCAACGTCGCGTTTATCGGTTGCTATGGAGACAGAAAAAAAGTGCATTAGAGTGGGCAAATATTATTGCGGTTTTACTCCCAACTGTATGACATGATTTTCTATAGTAGTATGTAATTTCATTATTTTTGAACACGAAATAAAAAAAAAAATGAGATACAAATTCCGCGAATTTATCAAACAACCCTCGTATATGCCCATATCGATCTTATACATGCACATGCAAGGATTCTGACTTTTTCCAGTGGGCTTTGTTTTCCAAATGGGTGGGAGCGACAACATTGGCTCATAAAATCCTTAAATATCACTTTGAAAAAACTTATTTTTAACTTCTAGATTGCGGGTCCAGGGCCCCACGCCCGAATAATTCCGCACAAGATGTCCCAATTAGGATACGATACAAGTTCATATAATGCTGCCCCTCAAGTAAGAATATGTCATATTTTGATTAATTCCGGATATTCGTCTCACCAGTACTACCATCATTATCATTTTTCATCATTTCTGAGACAACAATATTGTAAACTTGTCGAACTCTAACGATATTTCCGAATACGAACAATATAAATTTTATCAGAAATTTAGAATTGAGGACATATAAATTGGCCCCTACGTTATGGAGAAGGGAAACGCTATTATCTGCGTTTTTATTCTTTCTCTAACAAAACGCTCAGCAAAGCATTGATACTTTTAAACGTAAATTCAATGACCCACATGTTTTCCTTATGCATCGATAGTTTCTGTGCTGAGATGCATAACATTCCAGTTTATCAACAACTACTTATTGGCAAGCATCAGCTGACTAAGTGGGAAAGTCTTAAATTTTGTTGTTTTGAAAGAATGGTTGCCAGTTCCACCAAGTTTGGGTGCTACACTTAAAACACCCAGTCTGCTGAAAACGACAAAATGGATTTTTTTCCAACAAAATAAAATAGATCTATATATCAACACATATATCGAAGCATTTTGCCTTAATGTTTTCAATGTCTTTTCTGTCAAGCAAATAAAAACTAAAATCCCGACATTTAGCATTTAGGACGTATTTTCCCTACCCCTTTCCCAAACAATACCTGGTTTTGACGTCCCTAATAGAAAAGGCTTGTGAAAACATTGAAACAAAAGAAGAAACTGCTGATAACCAGCAGTTTCTCCTTTTGTCTCAATATTTTCTATGTCATATTGTACATAAATTCTATTTTTAATAACTTCCATTTCGTCATTTGTGGTGGTTTTTGAAGGGGATCACCCGAAAAATTTGCCGTTTGGGAAAGGGCTACCTTTGTCTCACATCAAGAATCGCGCACATCATTAGCGACCTATAACTTGGTAGTGCAATTTGTGTTCTTAGAGTTTCCTATACTTATTGGATGTTTACACGCTGGAGATTGTGCATGATGGGATGGATAACGAATACGGAAAAATTTGCCTCGCTTCAGGTAAGAAATTGTGCAATAATTTTCTTATTTCTGCGTCAATTTTCAAATAGTTTGTTGCATGTACCCCGCGTTACTGAGCCTTTTCCTCAGATATATGACTTGTTTGTATAATCTTTGTGCTTTGTCCAAGAATTGATCCCAACCGACCAGAAAAACGACAAAAAATTCAGGGTTTTTTCTAGTCGGTTGGGGCCGGGTTTTGACAACAGTACAAGGAGTTTACAGATTAGTAATACATTTGAGAAAAGGGCTTAGTAAGACGGAGTACATGCAACAAACCGCGGAGTACATGCAACAAACCGCGGAGTACATGCAACAAACCGCGGAGTACATGCAACAAACCGCGGAGTACATGCAACAAACCGCGGAGTACATGCAACAAACCGCGTGAAAATTGACACAGAAATAAGAAAGTAATTGCACAAATTCTTACCCGAAGCGTGGTTAAATTGGCTGTAGTCGTTTCCATTTCGCTTTCTGGACGTTTGGGACAATATTTCGGAAAAAGTACCATGAGTTATCTTATATGTCTTACATCCGATGAAAGAGCTCGGTAAGGCGGGGAACATGCAACAAACCTTTTGAAGATTGACGCAAAAATAAGGAAGTTATTGCAAAATATCTTACCAGAATCGAGATCATTTTGTCCGTATTCGTAATCCATTCCATGATGCACAATCTCCACAGTGATTTAGGAGTTAGACAACCGTGCTTCTTAAATGCTTTAATGGAATTGGTTCAAGGTATAATTTGGGAAGGGGTTATATTTACCTCCGCATGAAAAGGAATTCCTCTCGTGCATCGCACGAGACGAAGGTAACCAACGGCCTCCTCAGCCATTTCTCTAGAGGCATATTTTAGAAATCCTTCCCCTGAAAAAAAATTAAACAGACCCATGTTATATTGTCAAACATAAATACAGGTAAAATATATTCAAGCCATATCGTATGAATTGGTTAGTATGTTAACAATGTATAATTGGTAGCTCGTTTCTGTCTATCGAACATTTGCACCAGGTTCATTAAGTATTCGCCAATCAAGTCGTTATCTTCTTACTTAGCCGCAATTTTCTACTCTGCACTTAAAGTAACTTCTAACGCAACACTTACCATTTTGGAAATAATTTGAAATTCAATGACCCATTTTTCATCAAATTTTTAACAAATTAAATTGATTCATATTGGCATAATATCTGTAATTTTCATTAAGAGCTATTGAATAGATATAATTATGTTTTTCATATAATTTGACTAGAAAACAAAAAGTCGCAATAATGCCGTGCGAGCTGATAACGTAAATTCATGTTATTCATGTAACATCAGTAAAGTTTATGACATTCAGCTAACATTTTGTGTGTCAGCCATGAGCCTAGATGACACAAAGACATCCATTCTCATTGACATACCATGATTTATGATGAACCTGTGCGGGATAGTTTTTCACTTGTGCCTATTAAGGGGGAATGCTCCAGTTTCCTATTTTTTCTCAATAAAAGAATTCATCTATATTTTGTCTGTTGAAATTACATGTTATTACCAATTGAAAAATAAAATAAAAATGTATGTTCAGCGATCTTGTTTGAATTGTATAGGCATTCGTATCACATACCCCTACAACGAAAAAATGCACAATTTCTTGCACCTGTCCAAGGTCACTAGAATGCTAATAAAATGATATAAATTCATCGTTTAGTATCGATAACGGATTTAAAGTAACGTCTTACATTATTTTGATAAGAACAGAAAATCCAAAGTATACTCCTCACAACAAGTTAAGCAACAAAGATGCTTTTCTTTCTCAAATGTGCTTTATCACATCTAATGATCTATGTTTTATACAATACAAAGTTGGGGTCTTATTACACAAATTACGTTAAATGATTGGGAAAATCTTCAAACAATAGCACAGTTACAGATCCTCGAAAACCGTCCTGACGAAACAATGGTGCAAAACGTCACTCGCCAGCAGTTCAGAATGTGTAAAAAGTTGTTTTCCGGCCACTTCAGGTCAAGATCGAGCATCAAGTACCTGGTATGACCCCAACGATGTTCAGCACACGCCCGAACACACCTTGGCATCAAGCAGATTTGTCTGTCTAATGTCCGCTGTGGATTGATCCTCCATTCTGTCTGCAAGACCTGTTGCAGTTCATCCAGAGTCTGTCGGCGAACATGCTGACCATAGACACGCCCTCAAAGAATGTCATATGCATGTTCTATCGAATTAAGGTCTAGAGTCGTAGCATACCGGTCTATATGTCTGATGTTGTTGGTCCACAGAACTTCAGTCACAATTCCAGACCGATAGGGACGGGCATTACCATCCATTAACATAACAGTTGGGTCTGTTTACTGTGCCAGAAGGATGATTACAGGCGTGATGATCTCGTAAATGTACCTTACACCAGTCATTGAACCTCGTCTGATGACAACCAGCTCTGTTCTGTGGCAAACGCTGATACCTCTCCAGACCATCAAACTCCCACGTTCATATTGGTCGTGTTCAGCGATGTTACAGTCGGCAAACCGTTCATTACCGTTTCTCCACACACGTATCATACCATCATTAGAATCGAGGCAGAATCTTGACGAGCCAGTTAAGAGTTTGTGACGCCAACGAGTGACCCTCAGTTTTGATGTTGATGTTCCAATATTAATCTTTGCCGTCAATGTTTTTGGGGAAGTTTGATCCGTTGAAGTGGTATCCAGGACCTTAGACCTTCTGTGTTAAACATGTTCCTCACGGTTTGGATGGAAATTCTGTTTCCTGACACCCTTTGGAGATCATTTTCCAGCGATCTGGCCGTTGTAAGCCAGTTCCTACGGACTAAGGTTGCAACATATCGGTCTTCACAAGGTGTTGTTACTCTTAGACGACCTGGATGTGGTCTCTCTGACATCTGTCCAGTTTGATTGTATCGGGTTATTGCTCTTCAGTCAATACTGCGATGAAATTTAAAGTGAATGGCAGCAGCAGTCTTGGTTGCCCCACCCTGTAGCATTCCAACAATTTGAGCCACTTCAATTGGAGGCAAGTGACGTATTGGCATGATTCAAATGTTGATGACATCAAAGTTGTCAAATTGATGCGTTTTAAGCACATACGGAGCTAATGCCAAGTTTGAAATCCGTATATGCGACACATTTTGCATGCATGTTTTGGGGGTGAGTGTGTTCTAATCACGTGATAGCTGTTTTTGGAGACGATAACATTCCGTATTCTTTTAAGTGTGTTTAAGCATAGATATGGCTGTCCGAAAAACAAATCTGTGCAAAAATTTCCGCATGTATAAAAAGAATATTGAGAGAATTACTTTTGTTGCTTAACTTTTTGTGAGGAGTATATGTGCTACTACAAAAGCGTAAATGTATAAAACAGCATGCTCACGTTTTTGGTTAGATCAACGAAGCTGGGGTGTTTTCTGTCAAAATTTGCATATTTTAGGAAATATTTCAAGTTCTGCATAATAGAATTTGATAAAACTCCCTCATTGTATTAAGCCACATGTCCCGGTAATAATTAAAAAAAGAAAATTTATAGGTCAGCGCACTTATAAGTGAATTATAGCATTTTTTATCAGCTACACATGAATAAAATGACGCAAAACAGTGGTAAGTGCATACACACTTACCACTGTCTTGCTCTAAATAATCGATTTCCATCTTGAAGAAATCAGTTTCGCATAATAAATACACCTTTACCACCGAAAATGGTAAATAG
This sequence comes from Fragum sueziense, assembly GCA_963680895.1. Classification (NCBI taxonomy): domain Eukaryota; kingdom Metazoa; phylum Mollusca; class Bivalvia; order Cardiida; family Cardiidae; genus Fragum; species Fragum sueziense. The sequence continues at coordinate 2,538,600 of OY804608.1, forward strand.
TAATGATGTGTTATATTATTGAAAATATGGTAGCGAAACATTTAACTTACTACAATTAAGACCGAGTGTTCCGAAAAACCGGAGCATTCCCCCTTAAGTGCCTGTTCTAGTTGTTAAATATAGCTTGGAGCAAAAAAGCGAAAAACTCATCTCTGGTGTCAAATTTGGTGATTTCTTGCAATGCTGGCACGTGCAAATCATTATTTCCTAAACAAAAGAGGTGCACCTGAATTTAATTATTGCTTCGCACATGAAAGCATGATATTAGATCTTATGAAGTAGGGGTTCGACATATGAGCATGATTGGGTACCACTGCTTTGGTGCTATTGAATTCTGAAATCGCCTGGGGTTTTGTAACTTTTTATATTTGAGTCGTGGTAAAAAACCTAAATATTTTTATGTTTGAATCAACCGATTTTGGTGAAATTTACAGAAAACAAGTAAACGTTATTGGTATATATTTGCTGAAAACTTCATAAAATATATTACATTATTCACTTACGATAAAAAAAATTGTAAGTGTTGCGTTAGATATGTCTTTAAGTGTAGTAACGATCATTTGAAACCGACCATTATACAGTAAGTAAACACGTGGTACCACTGCTAGGATGCCCGTTTTGTCCAAATATGATAATGTGATGCACATCATATATGCAAACCCCCACTGGCAGACGATGTTCTGATGGCGAAAATATATAGTATTGGTACTATTGAACCCATTAAAAAGAATAAGAATAAGGTTTAACACCGCGTTCAAGAATATTCCAGGCATATTACCTACCATTGTGTTCCTGCTATTTCTCGCACCATTACAAACAAAACATTCAATTCGATCTGATGTATTTCAACGTGTATCTACTCTCTTATGAACAGAGCACATTATCTCTTCATTCCATTTCGATAGAATGAGCTCTGTTCTCGTGGGGTCAAATCATGACTAATCTCGGGGCCTTGGCAGGATTTCAGTATCCAATCGTTGGCGATACACAACAAAACAATTCAAAAAGCTGATACAAACTTTCTTTGGCTGACGCTTCAAATTACCGGCTTCAGCCAAAAATAGAAGCGACATAATGTATACGTAATCAAACCAGATCAAACTAAATGATTTTGATTCGATAATTCAAATGTTACCGGCTTCAGCCAAAAATAGAAGCGGCGTAATGTATACGCAATGATCATGCAAGATAAAACTGAATGATTTTGATTCGATAATTCAAATCGTGTGCTATAATTAGATTATGACGACCAAATAGGCTGTTGGCGTACCGAAAACTGCAGAGGTCATATTTGATGGTTTAATCAATAGAGCTCGGCAATGGAGAGTAACGTGTATCCTGTCCATCTGTCTTCATTTTCTTTAACCCTTTCCCAAACAAGACCTGCGTTTAACGTCCATAAGAGAAAAGGCTTGGGAAAACATTGAGACACAAGAAGAAACTGCTGATAACCAGCAGTTTCTCCTTTAGCCGCATATTTTTCTTGTTATATAACACACAATTCCAATCTTTATTAACAACCATTTTGTCCTCCGCAGCAGCTTTCAAAATTGATCTCCTTAAAATTGTGCTGTTTGGAAAAGGTTAGGACAAGAAGCGTACGGGAACATTGTTATGGAGACTATGTGACCAGCATTACAAGAGAGAAGTAAGTCTGAATAAGTAAAATTGCTTAAATGCTCATTGCTTAAAAACCTATTTCACGAAAACATATTTTTGACGAAAATATTTTGAAAACTTGACACTGTGTATCTTTTTCGTGCTAGTATAACATAAATGCATTCGGAATTAATGGAGTTTCACGTCCCACTCAACTGCTAAGGTCATATGGAGACGGGACCTCGGTTTAAAGTCTCATCCGAAAGACTGGAGAGGCGTGGTATCGAACCTACGACCCAGCGCTTTACCACTGCACCAAACCTGCCCCTACATATCATAAATTAAGCCCCTCCTTTCCATTTGCAGGTTTTTGTTCATATGCTATAAGTAATGTATTGTCAAAAATATTTCATTTATCATTTCAGTACAAAATAGCATTAAATTCTGCCCATTAGATGCAACAATATTGTAAAATACTACTTTCTATATGTTAAGGTCCCCTTTTCTGTGACACAACTGCAAATTGACAATAAGGTTCAATTTGAAAAGGATGTCTTGGATATATTCCGGGCAGGGATCTTTAGATCTGGCTGTTAACGGACAAAAGGAGGGACGGTCGGTGTGACTTTATGTTCACTCGAGATTCCTTTCGGAAATCATAAAAAATATCGATCGAGCCTTTACAGAATACGCGTCTTGTTCAACTAAGGGTCCTGAAGCAAATCGGACGGCAAATGAAGAAGGGTTGTCCGGACACACGTATTTCGTCGAATCAGGGGACAGAACTTAATTGTTCGATCAAATTTACGCTTAATCTACAGGTACCAATGTACACTTCCTCAAAGTATCAAGCAAATTATACGGTAACTGTAGGAGGAGTTGTCTAGGTAAGAATTTCTGACAGATACACCACCCGACCGCGGGATTGGCCAATCAACCAGCAAACGGACCATCCAACCGACCGACCGACGGACTGATTCCGGTAACCCCATCCCATAAACTTTGTTTACGGGTTATGTAATTGAATTATTTTAGATTGTCGCAACACGTTTGAATTTGAACAAATCGTCGTTGTAAATGCAAAACCTCGTATCTCGTTTTTGGAAAATTTTAAATGGAAGGAAAAGTGTGATGTATTTTCCCAAACTAAATGTTTTACTTGAAATTTTGACATATCGTTCGCAAATAATGTGTCATTAATACTGATCAGTAAAAATATCTCAACACCTGCGAGATTTGTCGAAACTAGGCACACAAGTTTGTACTTTGGAAATTGCAGGAATCGACATACGAGGTTTTGCATAAATTTACACTGACGAAATATACAATTGTTCAGTCTGGTAATGGGTTAGAACATCACAGAAGTAATGAATAAAATGAAATTTACCAGTACGTGGGATGTATGTGACTTCTTTGGAACGATAGGGAATGTCATTCCTAATGGCCAAAATGAATCCATTACTGGTTGTCGGCCTACACCAAAATTTCACCACTGAAAATGTATCGATAAGAACTAACTAACATTTTATAACTATATTTTCAGAATATAAACTATTTTTTTGTTAAACTTGAGTACACCTATCCTGAGTTTTGCACATATTGACATAAAAAATGCAATTGATTGGATACGGGTTATCACCGCAATCAACAATTCCCTAGTAATACTTATATTGTGTGATTGTAGAAATTGGTGTTAACCATTTCCCAAACAAGACCTGGTTTTGACGTCCCTAATTGAAATGGCTTTGGAAAGAAAAGACAAAAACAGAAACTGCTGATAAAGCAAATGCCATACGATACGTTCAGGACAAAACCGCATCTATTAATATGTCTTCAGAGTTTTGGATATCCTTGGCCTTAAAGGGACATTACATCCCGATTTCATTTTTGAAGTATGTCATATATAAAGATTGATTATCATAATGCGCAGAAATGCTACCAGTTTTTTTGCTGTTATTTGTAAGCGAAAAATACGCCTCTAAAATGTTGAGACAGAAATGACAAATTCCATATAAATCTGAAATGTTGTCCGAAACAATTTGTTTAATTTTAGCACAAAAATATATATTTCTCGTAAACGGCTTAATATTTTCCCTTGAAATTTTCAGAATTTCCATAAGAAAATAATATGCTCTTTCAGATGAAAAATAAAAGTAAAATCTGAAAAAATAAATGTGAAATGTCACTTTAATGTGTTTTATAAATTGAAATAGGCATACAGGTTATAATAAGACAACCAATTTCAATTTCAACGCTATTAGGTTTTCGAAATTGTTGAAATGATATCAGGTTTTTGTATTGTTGCTGATAAACCCAAACAACGCTTTTAACCCTTTCCCAAACGGCAAAAAATTAGGTTGGTCCACTTAAAAAACTGCCACAAATGACAAAATTAGTGTTTTAAAAGATATAATTTGTGTTAAATATGTCACAGAAAATATCGAGAAAAAAGAAGAAACTGCTGGTTATCTTCTTGTGTCTCAATGTTTTCCCAAGCCTTTTGAATTAAACCGACAAAACCAGGTCTTGTTTGGGGAAGGGTTAAAGTTGAGCCTGCAATGACATATTGCATTTACATATCGACTGTTTTTAACATTTATAAGTTTAATTTTAACAAGAAACATATTCCTCGTACACGGCGCAATGCTTGACTTTTTCAGGCTTTTCATGAAATAATTATGCTCTTTTAAATAATTCAAAAAGTAAAATTTACTACAAAATATCTATGTGTTGTCTCTTTAAACGACGAGATAAATCTTACCCCAAATATCAATTTGTTAAGATAAAGATTTTAAACCATTGTCGTGTAAAGACATATGCTTCTACTCAAAGGTCTCTAAAGAAAATTTGCCACAAGAAAGTCATATGGTCAAGAGGACACGGCCCAAAATGAACCTTAACATAGTCCACCTCTGATGAGATTCCAGCGACGTCGGAATTGTTCGTTTGTTGTCGTTCACACTGACGAATGTGTAAGTCGTAACCGGAAAAATTAATAAGTCGCTTGAATCTCATTAGGGATGGACTACCTTAAATATTTCTTTTTAATGTGTGGGTATGGGAATGCTAAAACGAAAAATAAAAAGAATTCTTACGTGTTGGTTCCCCGTTCTCTATACATGTACTAGCATCAGACAATCCTAAAATGTAAATATAAAATAAATTTTCACATAACCTTTTCCCAAACAGTAACGCATTTTACCCTCCACCTTAGAGAGAACTTGGAAAATATTGAGTAGGCCCTACAATTAAGAAAATACTGATATGCAGAGTTATATCTGTTTGCCTACTTATATTTACGAAAAATCGATACTTCTTTTAATACAACTTCTAATCTACACTATTTTTTTATTGGAACGGTTTTGATAGTTTTGCTTTTGGAGAAATGGTTGATAGTTTGAAACAGGTCAATCTGGTTACAGCAACTATTGTAAAAGACGTTTGTTGTATACCTCACGATAATCGACCTGGCAGAGAAGCCCTAGCCAATAGGCTGGGATGCTCTGCCAGGTCATTTCTCGTGAAGTATAACGATCTATGAGTTGATCGGAGCAGCAGAAAAGAGGAGATAGAGGCGTGTAATAATAAAGGAATGGGTTCATAAATAGCTAAAAATCGCCCCACTCCCAAACGACAAAATTTTAGGGTGATCCACTTCAAAAACTGCCACAAATGACAAAATGGACGTTATTAAAGATATAATTTGTGTAAAATATGGCATAGAAAATATTGAGACAAAAAGAGAAGCTGCTGGTTATCAGCAGTTTCTGCCTTTGTTTCAATGTTTTCCCAAACCTTTTCCACTAGGAACGTCAAAACCAGGTCTTGTTTGGGAAATGGTTCATTTACATATCGTCGGTGTAAATGCAAAACCTCGTATGTCGTTTCTATCGCTTTTCAAAGTACAAACTTGTGTGCGCGGTTAAAAACAATTCTTGCAGGTTTTGAGATATTTTACTGATCAGTATTTTAAATGACAAATCATTTGTGGACAAGTTTGGAAAATGTTTTTATACATTTCCCTTCCCCTTTAAATTTTCCGAAACAGAGATTCGAGGTTTTGCATTTACAGCCATGATATTTTGAAAATGTTTGAAAATTTCATTGACGGAAGCATTTTATTTAAAATTTGTCCTTTCCGAATATCGCTTAAAATGTTATCCCACGTGACCTTTTTGTTATTTATATCCTATGTTCAAGATGTTTAATTGAATCGTCGTGGTAAGATGGAACCTAGGTCAGTATAGGGTACATGCAAACGGGACGCCGCTTTTCAACGAAAACCTCGTAACTGCAGCTTTAAACATGTACAAAAAAGCCAGAAACGAAGCTTCAGGAGACATACGGCCCCCTTAATACAAGGTTAAACAATACTAAGCCTCCAAAATAAACTAGACAGAAAAAGGAAATCTTATCACAGATGACGAAGAAAAAGCTGAACTCAAAAAAAAAAAAATACTAAATATTCATAAAACCAAGTAATAATCAAACAAACAAAGCAGAAAATAACCAAAAGCGATTAGAAATCAAACTTTAAAATATAGAAATTAATGAAATACGACAGAATACACCAATTAGTTTTAGTAGAATGTCAAAACAAACTAACCTACCCACTAATCAAAATCTTCAAACAATCATTAAATGACTAAATTGTACCATCTGAATAGAAACAAGGTGTCAAACTGTCACAAAATACGCCCGTAACACTGCTTTATGTCGACAAGGGGAGCAGGTTGGTAAAAGTTTCATGGTACTAGCTATTATACTTTTTGAGATATGCCCTGGACAAAAATGAAGTATGAAAAATAACAAAGGACAATAACTCAAAAAATAGACCAGGTAGAATTATGGTTCTTGTGCACTGCACTCCCCTTTGATGAGATCTATATACCCATGAAGTTTCATAATAATAGCTATTATACTTTTAGAGATATACTGCGGACAAGATTCTAGTATGAAAACAACAAAGGGAAATAACTCAAAAAATAAGCCAGGTAGAGTTATGGTTCTTGTGCATTGCACTTCCCCTTGGTAAGATCTATACACCCATGAAGTTTCATGATCCTAGCTATGTTACTTTTATAGATATTCTCTGGACAAGATTCAAGTATGAAAAACAACAAAGGGCAATAACTCAAAAAATAAGCCTGGTAGAGTTATGGTTCTTGTGCACTGCACTACCCTTTGGTAAGATCTATACACCCATGAAGTTTCACGACCCTAGCTATAATACTTTTAGAGATATACTCCGGACAAGATTCAAGTATGAAAAACAACAAAGGGCAATAACTCAAAAAATAAGCGAGGTAGAGTTATGGTTCTTTTGCACTGCACTCCCCCTTGGTGAGATCTATACACCCATGAAGTTTCATGATCCTAGCTATAATACTTTAGGAGATATACTCCGGACAATATTCAAGTATGAAAAACAACAAAGGGCAATAACTCAAAAAATAAGCCTGGTAGAGTTATGGTTCTTGTGCACTGCACTCCCCCTTGGTGAGATCTATACACCCACGAAGTTTCATGATCCTAGCTGTTATACTTTTAGAGATATACTCCGGACAAGATTTAAGTATGAAAAACAACAAAGGGCAATAACTCAAAAAATAAGCCTGGTAGAGTTATGGTTCTTGTGCACTGCACTCCCCCTTGGTGAGATCTATACACCCATGAAGTGTCATGACCCTAGCTATTATACTTTTAGAGATATACTACGGACAAGATTCAAGTATGAAAAACAACAAAGGGCAATAACTCAAAAAATAAGCCAAGTAGAGTTATGGTTCTTGTGCACTGCACTCCGTAATGATGAGAAGAATGTAACTGCTAAGTTTAAAGTCAATCGGACTTAAGGTGACAGAGTTATGCTCCGGACAAAGAAGTGGACGCCGCCGGACGCCGGACGCCCGGACGCCGGACGCCGGACGCCACGGGTGATCCCATAATACGTCCCGTCTTCGACGGGCGTATAAAAAGACAAACGTTACTCCAATTTTCAAAGGCGGCGAAAAAAAAATATACGATAGTGTTTGTTAGAAAATACATAGAAAGAGGAAAAAGATACGACAGTTTTCCTTTATTGCCATCAAAGCAAATTAGAATTTTGGCCAAAAGGCAATCGGTTTGGTTTATTAGAGTTTTACACCGTTTTCAACTGCTATGGTCATTTCACGGTGGTTTGAGCACAACTGTTACAACCCGTTTTGTAATAATCACCCGTTTTGTAATAAATATAACAAAGTGGGGGGTTATTACAAAACGGGTTACAATGTCTAACCCGTTTTGTAATAACCCGTTTTGTAATAAAATTATATATTTTCCCGGTAACTACTATTTGCATTCAATACTCAATGTTAGCTATTTTAATCATTCTCAGAACGGCTGTGCGAGCTTTAACTTGAAATAATTTTCATTTTGCAATGAAATTATCAAATGTAGAAAAAATGATATAACGCAGTTTGCGATAATGTATTACAAAGTGGTGGATTATTACAAAACGGGTTACAATGTCTAACCCATTTTGCAATAACCCGTTTTGTAATAAAATTATATATTTTCCCGATAACTACTATTTGCATACAATAATCAATGTTAGCTATTTTAGTCATTCTCAGAACAGCTGTGCGAACTTTAAATTGGAATAATTGCAGTTTTGCAATGAAATTAACAAATGTAGAAAAATGATATAACCCAGTTTGAAATAATGTACTACAAAGTGGGGGATTACTACCAAAGAGGTAAGAGCGCCTAACCCGTTTTGTAACAACCAGTTTGGTAAAAAAATGTTCACATTGTTTTCAATAACTGATATTTGCATAAATTATGCAGTGTAACGTAATTTTAACACTTTCTAAACTATTGTACGTCTATTAAGAAAGCAATTTTCATCTTAAAAAGAAAATTTAATTCACAGATCATTGATATAACGCAGTTTGTGATAAAATATTACAAAGTAACATAAATGACCTTCCGGAAAGAGTTAAATCCAATGTATGCTTGTTTGCTAACGACTGCCTACTTTACAGAACGATCAACTCCTACAAAGACCAACTAGCTCTGCAAGAAGACCTCAAAAACCTGGAAGAATGGGCAAAAGACTGGGGAATGAGATTTAATGCCAAGAAATGCTACATTCTAAACATTACCTTGGCCTACAAATATCTTCTGACCTGAAATGGGCTACTCACATAAATAGAGTCACAAAGAAAGCCAGCTCAACCCTCGGATTCCCCCGCAGAAACCTAAAACACTGCACCGAAAACTGCAAAAAAAAGTCGCATATATTTCAATGGAAAGGTCACTAATGGACTATGTTTCAATCATCTGGGATCCATATCTGGGCAGGTTTAAAAAAAATGTGACCAAAGTGTGACATTTAAATGTTAAGAATAACAGCTAATTTTACAGAATATCATCCAGATTTCTTAATTAGGGTGGCTAAAAACTATTCTAAATGGTTAAGCAGTGCCCAAATTATATTTTAAATTCATGTTAACTACTTTTTAGCTAAAATTGTGTGCACAATCTTGCAAAATGACAACAAAAAAGCGTTTCACTCCTGACAGCATATATATTGCACAATATAAGAAATTGTAACCCACGAATCACTTAAAAGTAGAGTGCAGAATGCCCACAAGGTTGATGGCTTCCTAAAAAAATTGAGTGGTAGATTTCGGGCTGAATAGACAAAAATGAGAACACATTTTGAAAAATAAAAGTGTTTCACTCCTGACATAAAATTCAGAGGGGTATTGTATAAAACAGGCTCCACATCCTAAACCAATGAAGATAGGATAAAAAGTAACTTTAAGATGATGATGCGCATGTTGTTTTATGAATTACAAGTGCTTATTATAGTATCCTGTCACTGTCTTTTATTTACCATAGCTTAGAAACTTGGTAAAACTGTTAAGTGTCACACAAAAACGTTTCACTCCTGACATTTTTGACATGTTTTAAAGACATATCTTTTTTATTTGTGAAGCGATTTTCTTTAAACTTGGTACCCAGTATATAGACACAATAACAATAGCTTTGATTGTCTTGAATATGTTTCTCCGTAAATGCCGTGGCATGTAAAAAGTGAATGGTCACATTTTTTTTAAACTTGCCCATCTACAAAAAGACATAGACAGCCTAGAAAGAATACAACATCGAGCCATAAGATTTATCATAAATGATTACAGATCAAGAGAAGAAGGATGCATTACGAGGATGGCCAAAGAATTAGACCTACCCAGCTTAGAAGCAAGAAGGAAGACCCAGAGACTCATTATGATGTTTAAGGTGGTTGAGGGGTTGGTCCCGGGGCTACCACCAACTCATTTCCTGAGAGCTACTAGACCTACGCGTAAAATAAAACTAAAAACATACCAGGACTGTGAAACAAATAACGTTCTCAGCTCACAGGTCAAACAAAATTCAAAGAGCTTCGAAACCATACATGCAAACACAAACCAATATAAAAACTCATTCTTTTTGCAAACGATCCTCAATTGGAATAAACTAGAAGAGGACGTAATAAATTCCAAGAACGTCGATGCTTTCAAGACAGCGCTCGACAGATCCAGCCAGTAACACCACCGCACTCCCTCACCGTTGCATAAAAGCCAGAAGTGGATACTGCAACGTAAAAGATACAGATACAGAAAGTGGGGGATTATTACAAAACGGGTTACAATGTCTAACCTGTATTGTAATAACCCGTTTTGTAATGAAATTATATAATTTCCCGATAACTACTATTTGCATACAATAGAATGATTAAAATAGCTAACATTGAGTATTGAATGCAAACAGTAGTTATCGGGAAAATATTTAGTTTAATTACAAAACGGGTTAATACAAAACGGGTTAGACATTGTAACCCGTTTTGTAATAATCCCCTAATTTGTAATACTTTATCACAAACTGCGTTATATCAATGATCTGCGGATGGAATTTTCTTTTTAAGATGAAAATTGTTTTCTTTACAGACGTACAATAGTTCAGAAAGTGTTAAAATTACGTTACACTGCATAATTTATGCAAATATCAGTTATTGAAAACAATGTTAAAATTTTATTACCAAACGGGTTGTTACAAAACGGGTTATGTGTTCTTACCCATTTGGTAATAATCCCAAACTTTGTAATACATTATTTCAAACTGCGTTATATCATTTTTCTACATTTGTTAATTTCACTGCAAAACTGAAATTCTTTCAATTTAAAGTTCGCACAGCTGTTCTGAGAATGATTAGAATAGCTAACATTGAGTATTGAATGCAAATAGTAGTTATCGGGAAAATATATAATTTTATTACAAAACGGGATATTACAAAACGGGTTAGACATTGTAACCCGTTTTGTAATAATCCCCCATTTTGAATACTTTATCACAAACTGCGTTATGTCAATGATCTGCGGATGGAAGTTTCTTTTTAAGATGAAAATTGCTTTCTTTACAGACGTACAATAGTTTAGAAAGTGTTGAAATTACGTTACACTGCATATTTTATGCAAATATCAGTTATTGATAACAATGTGAAAATTTTATTGCCAAACGGGTTGTTACAAAACGGGTTAGGCGTTCTTACCCGTTTGGTAATAATCCCCCACTTTGTAATACATTATCACAAACTGCGTTATATCATTTTTCTACATTTGTTAATTTAATTGCAAAACTGAAATTATTTCAATTTAAAGTTCGCACAGCTGTTCTGAGAATGATTAAAATAGCTTACATTGGGTATTGAATGCAAATAGTAGTTATCGGGAAAATATATAATTTTATTACAAAACGGGTTATTACAAAACGGGTTAGACATTGTAACCCGTTTTATAATACTCTCCCACTTTGTAATACATTATCACAAACTGCGTTTTATCATTTTTTCTACATTTGATAATTTCATTGCAAAACGAAAATTATTTCAATTTCAAGTTCGCACAGCTGTTTTGAGAATGATTAAAATAGCTAACATTGAGTATTGAATGCAAATAGTAGTTATCGGGAAAATATATAATTTTATTACAAAGCGGGTTATTACAAAACGGGTTAGACATTGTAACCCGTTTTGTAATAAACCCCCACTTTGTTATATTTATTACAAAACGGGTGGTCATTACAAAACGGGTTGTAACAGAGCACCTAACCAAGGATTTCAGTTGTTTCTCAAGCCAGTACTACCACAACGCCATAACCGAGCCTCCAGCTGCTCCCCCACATATGTTCACGATATCAAAGCACTGATGGGTGACATTTTTGTCAGAAAGGGAAATTTGCCGTGGCCGGGTATCGAACCAAAAAGTAATTCAGAAGGGTTACTTGGTAATAAACCCCATTTCGAAAGTCCCCGTAGTGAAATTAAGAGTTGGACGTCTTTCGGACGTCCAAATAAAAACACAAAAAAGCTTAAGAAAACAGCCAACGAAGAGCTTTCATATTAACAACGCTGGAATATAGTAGAATTATGCAGATATGATTCAAACCAAGGTTTAAAAATGGGGAGATAACTAAGTAATGACCAAACACGTATGGTTGCCAGAGAACGGCCCATAGCTTTCGTTTTGTCATGAAAATATTTCTCCGTCCGATCTATAAAAAATATGAGGTTCGCCCTTGCTACCATGTATGGTGTAAGTGATAAAATAATCCGAACGTGGTTACGCACACACTACCACCGAGGCGCAATGATAACAAATCGATGGCTCAGTGCGAAACGGTTGTAACTGCCTAATAAACATATAGGCAGTTACAACCGTTTCACACTGAGCGATCGAAATATGTCCCTTTCACTGCATAGCTAGAATTGATACTATCGAAATTACAAACTTTTTTGTTATTATGTAACAAGATACCTGCTTGAATGAAAAATATATCTTGGGCTTATCATTTGTATCTGATATTAGATATATTCTAATGTTTCATCATTTATTGTCGTTGTTTGCTTGATTTCAGGAAGTGTTTCAGAACACAAATTAAGATGAATTTACTTACCAGTGTAGTGGATTCCGAATTGTGCTGTTGAAGAAAAGAGAAGAACAAGTTAATTTTTGCTAAAGTCATGAAATAGGGATCGATTTTATCAAGTAAACAGTGACGTATATACTGACAAACAAAAGCATAAATCTAAAACAGCTTTGTTAAACCTGTAGTTAAAGAATTTATAACACCACTTGTGATTTATCGTTAAATAACGGTAATCAAGTCTATTTTAGATGTATGACCCATCATTAAAAACACTACTTTCTAGCCATACGGAATGCATCAAATTACAAACACTTGTAAATAAACTTCACACAAGTTGATTCACCGTGTCGGATTTCAAGATTATCCTTCAAGAAGAAAATAATTTACAACATATACAAGGGAGGTAATCAAAATTTGCTAATGATTACTTTTTGGCAGATTGATATTTCTTACACAATTTTAAGTATAGACCTGTAAATAACTTTGCTTGGTACATTAATCATTTGTGAACATAACTTTTTATGTTTTCTAGTTAAGATGCTTTGGATAAAACAGTCACGAGGCATGCAAAAGAGGTACCCTTAAAAATTGATGTTTTTATAGATATGGCGAAATTTCAGATTTTTGTCCCCACCATGAATTTTCCGCTATTTTCTCTGCATAAACTACATAAATTTTACAAGTGGAAATCCCTCTCTCCTTTAAAATGACATTGAAGGTTTCACATGCATTTTCTTATGTTGGAAAGGCAGATTCAGGAACCCCATTAACCATCTTGTACAAAGTCTTTATAGCGCATTCTGCATTCGCACAGAGGATTATAATCTTGATATATGGATCGTTTAAAGCATAACAAACGCAAGCCATGGTTAAATACTGAGCTTAAAGTGACATTTCACAATCATTTTTACATAAATTTTACTTTATTCTATCTGAGAGAGCATGTTTTCTCATGAAAATTCTGAAAATTTCAAACCAAAATATTGAACCGTTTACGAGAAATAAATATTTTTGTACTAAAATTAAACAAACTGTTGTGGACAACAGTTTAGATTTATATAGAATTTGTCATTTCTATCTCAACTTCAAAGGCGTATTTTCGCTTATAAATAACAACTTAAAAAAACTGATAACATTTCTACGCATTAGAATAAACATTCTTTGCAGCAAGACACACTTTAAAAAAGGGAAAAAAGTGAAATGTCACTTTAAGGGCCATACCCTGTAGTATCGGTCACATGAATGACGTCATTGACGTACCTTGAAATCGGCTTTTTCGTTGAGATAAAACGGTCGAGTCACTTACAAATAATAAAACCTCTTCTTCAGTTTATACTCTCTCATTTAGATACCATTGATCAATCGAAGCTCAGTTGCCAAGAGCATGTGTGTCAGTCTTTCTCCATAGTCAAGCTAAAGACCAAAAGTTACTCATGTCTGATACGGCTATTCTCAACAAGGTTCTAAGCATGCGTTGGTTTTAGAAGTCTTCTCAGAAGCCTTCGATGAATTTCTGTTTGCCTTTTTGCAATTTCAGTGCATGTGTGTGAACGTGAGCTGTAGTCAGATTTACTGACTTTGTTCGGTTTCATTATATGGTCTTTTAATGAATGCTGCCAAATAACCATGTGTCGGGGAAAGGTACAAACGATGATTTTTATCTCTCGGGGGATTCATTCAGTATATTTTTAGTCTACCTCCACCAAACTTTAGCCATTGAAGAATTTATGGTGATAGTTATGGTTTTATATAAAATTTTTGCTTGGAGTGGATGGACCTGAAAAGTTAGAAATGTGTTTGTTTTGATCCAAAATAAAAAAAAATCATTTTTAATCAACTATGTTCTAAAATGCACATAGCAATTATGTTGTTTTGATAGTAAGCACGGTATATTACAGTATATATACTTAACCAAACTTACAAGTACTCCGTTTTCTATTATGCGCAAAATGTTCTCCGATAAAAGAATATCAAAAGTCGATATTTTTTATTATTCCCTAACTTAATTATTTGACCGATATCATTTTCATTTTACAAAATTATTATGCAAAATGATAACTTCCGGTCAACTATAGAAAATTGAAATATTCCTCCTGCGTTTCATACACGAATCCCACGTGCTTAATTTACAATTTATTCTTTTATGGGTCAACGTGCCAAACATAAAAACATAAAATGCGTTGGAAATCTCTACAACAACAACCCATAACAATTGGTGTTTTACAATGTGGTGCGATTCAAGCGTACGTAATATTCTCATACCCACATTTCCAGTCGTGCCATTTTTCAAAAGAATTGCAACCCATATCATAAATGTACATGCAAATGTTATCAACCAACTTGTGGCCGAGTACAAACAAACCGGAAGTGCTGCCAACCTACCAAGACAACCACGTGACAGGAACTCAAGCCGGAATTAGGACCATAACATTGTTCTGTCTCGTCTACGTGAACTGGAGCGTTCAGTGGCTGTCACAGAAAAGGATACATTATGCCTTCAAGGGAGACCATTCAGTGTCCGAACTATCCGATAATGACTTAATTCATCATGTCTATGTGCAAGACGCAAAAAAACATGACCTCACAATTAACATGTTAATGTTCAGTTGGCAAGCGTGTATTAAATTTGATGATTGTGAAAAAGTGTTTTACAGACGAACGATTTACTGTCCAGTATGATGATGAGCTGCCACATGCTTAGCAAGGGTAGAGAACCTTACATCGACTTCTAAATTATTAGAAAAGATATCCCTACAGCATCTGCCAGGAATTACAAAATGTCTATGCATTCCTGATGTCATGCTATTGTTTGAGCGAACAAGGAACATGCAGGTTATTGACTTTGTGATTTTTGCTACCAACAGTGGTCTCCGTTAGCTGCTTCTTGTTCAGTTCATCTTGTCGTGAAGTTGATGAAAATTCAATATATGGTGGTCATATGGTTAAAGCAAAGATGTTTCAAATTTGGTAAAGATATGTTATGACAGTCCGGAAATATGTTCTATAATATAGTCGGAGTACTTATAAGTTTTGAGTAGTGTAGTTTGTATCACCCACATGAAATATGCCACATAACTGTTTGGTGTACACTGTGCTTTATTTTCACTTTTCCGATAGACAAGAATCCGTCGTACATTGGCGGATTTAACGGTCCAGAAATGATCAAAGTGGCTGACCCTGGTCGGTGAAACAAGTTTATGGTGATAAATACTGGGAAATGTAAGGTTCTGTTTTTTTTTTAGTTAATGTCCTATTCATTCCAATTTCAATGGAAATGAGTCTGGGCGCATGGAGATGGACCGCTTTGATGGGAAATTTCATTTGAAATGTGTTACAGGAGGTCTAACCCATATGCCCTAAAACTTTTGTTTTTCGACACTGAAACATTTCACCGCAGTTCGACTTTTTGCTCTTTTCTTTCAATTTCACTATTGCCCGATCGGGCAAGATTGAGTTAGAGTTTATTGGGGTTTTACGCCGTTTTCAACTACCAGGGTCATATCGCGGCGGCTGGAGCACTTACCCTTGGATTCCTGTTGTTTCTCAAACCAGTACTACCACAACACCCTTACCGAGCCTCCAGCTGCTCGCCCACTTAGGTTAACGATTCCAAACCCATTGGTGGGTGACAATTGTGTCAGAAAGGGTATTAGCCGCGGCCGGGTATCGAACCCGGGACCTCTCGAATGAGGGTCAGATGCGCTACCAACTGCGCTAAGGCCGCGGCCCCGGGCAAGATTGAAAAGTACTTGAATCAGACGATTTTTCGATGTGAATGCTTCCGTAAAGTCGCTTGGGATACCCATCGTGTTATCAATCCTTTCCAAAACAATCTTGAATAGTTTGACGTCCCTGATGGTTAATGTTGATGACCAGCCATTTACGTTTTGCCTCGTAATTTTACTATTAACGAATCTGTCAAATTCAATTCCGCCTCATCTGTTGAAGCGACCAAATCGACTGTGCAGATCGAGTTAATCGGCCAGAAATCTAAAAAAAAAAGCAACTTAGTTGGTATTGATCGGAAGGGAACGATTTTATCCAGTTAAAAGGGGCATAATTTCTGACAAACAAATGCTATTTCATGGTAGTTGTTATAACATTTGTAACTACGGCTTGATTCAAGCCATAGTTACGAGATTTTATAACAACACCTAATGTTTATCAAAACATAACGGCGAACTCGTTCTTTTTTAGCACAATATTCAATGCTATTTAAAAGATCGAGTTGATCGAGTTGATTTGATCGGCAGATGGAACCTAAGAATACATAATTTTAGTCATGCTCTAGAAAAGCTTGGTCTGTGGACCGACCGACCGACCATCCGAGTAATCGACCGACGGACACTTGCAAAACAATACCACTTACCCTCATTATCTTTAAAATGGTGCATAATAACAGACAAAATTAGAGCCGTCATAGACAGATTATGCTCCCCGAATAAGTGTTTGTCACAAAATAAAAACTATCAGACATAAAGCCCACTTTTCCTATGACAGATTTTTGTACACACATTATTTATAGGATATGGTCTAGAATATTCTATCTATTACATGAGTACAAATTTTCACTTAATTCTGCCCATTCATTAGATGAAGATAAAAACTAATATAAATTTAGACCAAGGCCTCTTTTTCCATGACGCAGTCTCAAATTAAGTAACGGAGAAAAAGGTTCATAGGGATTATCCCATGGTTATCACATGTGACGTTTCATTGAATTGGGTCGAAGAGTTGCTGAGATCTGGCTGTGGACGGACGGAAAGACGGACACACGGACGGACGAAAAGCGTGGCGACTATATGCCTCCCCGAAAATTTTTAGGGAACGATTTTATCCAGTTAAAGGTGACGTAATTTCAGACAAACAATAGTGTTTCGTTGGTGTTGTTAACACCGCCGATTTATGAAAACATTTGTCACACAAAAATTTTGCCATTTACCTCCCCGATTCATTATGTCTCAGTGTCTGTGTATCCACCCTTTACGTTCTGCGTAGCTCTACACAATGACTAAGGTTTAATGACTGCACGTGATTTATAAAAATCTATCATGCGTTGCAATAGGAAAGATTTCACACAAAAAAGCGTGACGTAATTTCGGAAAAAACAATAGTATTTCGTATGTGTTATTATAAAATCTCATAACTACGGCTTGACTCAAGCCGTAGATACGAGATTTTAAAGCAACACTGACGGTACATCGATATATAACATAAAACCCTGTCTATTTTTGAACAAAATTCATTGCTATTTCGACGAACGAAAGAAATATCCCGCGGATATTAGCACGGTGGAGATTGTGCATCATGGGATGGATAACAAATACGGAAAAAATAATATCGACTCTGGTAAGATATTTTGCAATAACTTCCCTATTTGTGCGTCAATCTTCAAAAGGTTCGTTGCATGTACCCCTCCTTACCGAGCTCTTCCATCGGATGTATTACGTATTAGATAACTCATATAACTTTTTCCCAATTATTGTCCCAACCGACCTGAAATCGAAATGGTAACGACTACTGCAAAATAAACCACGCTTCAGGTAAGAATTTGTGCAATAACTTTCTTTTTTTACGTCAATTTTCATGCGGTTTGTTGCATGTACTTCGCCTTACTGAGCCATTTTCTCCGACGTATTACTTATCTGAAAACTCCTTGTACTTTTCTCAAAAAACGATCCCAACTGACAAGAAAAGGGGCGTGAATTTATTGTCGTTTTTCTGGTCGGTTGGGATCATTTTCTAGACAAAGTACAAAGATTCTACAAAAAGGTCATATATCTGAGGAAAGAGTTCAGTAATGTGGGGTACATGCAACAAACCGCTTGAAAATTGACGCAGAAATAGGAAAATTATTGCACAATTTCTTACCCGAAGCGAGGCAAATTTGTCCGTATTCGTTATCCATTCCATCATGCACAATCTCCACCGTGATTAGCACGGTGGGGATTATGCATCATGGGATGGATAACGAATACGGACAAAATAATCTCGATTCTGGTAAGATTTTTTGAAATATTTTTTTTATTTGTGCGTCAATTTTCAAAAGGTTTGTTGCATGTACCCCGCCTTACCGAGCTCTTTCATATGATGTATGACATATTAGATAACTCGTGGTATTTTTTCCAAAATATTGTCCCAACCGACCAGAAAGCGAAATGGTAACGACTACGACCAAATTAACCACGCTTTAGGTAAGAATTTGTGCCCTAACTTTCTTATTTCTGTGTCAATTTTCATGCAGTTTGTTGCATGTACTTCGCCTTACTGAGTCTTTTTCTCAGATGTAATACTTATCTGGAAACTCCTTGTACTTTTCTCAAAAATCGATCCCAACCGACTAGAAAAAATGACCTGGATTTTTTGTCGTTTTTTCTGGTCGGTTGGGATCAATATTTGGACAAGGTACAAAGGTTCTACAAACAAATCATATATCTGAGGAAAGAGCTCAGTAATGCGGGGTACATGCAACAAAGCGCTTGAAAATTGACACAGAAATAAGAAAATTATTGCACAATTTCTTACCTGAAGCGAAAAAATTTGTCCGTATTCGTTATCCATCCCATCATGCACAATCCCCACCGTGATTGGGGATAGTCTGTAAAAATGACCCGAACTTATGAAATGTGCAATGAGTAATTGTAAAGCGAAATAATCTCACTTCGACATATATTGACACGAGAAAC
Source organism: Fragum sueziense (assembly GCA_963680895.1). Classification (NCBI taxonomy): domain Eukaryota; kingdom Metazoa; phylum Mollusca; class Bivalvia; order Cardiida; family Cardiidae; genus Fragum; species Fragum sueziense. The sequence continues at coordinate 2,557,841 of OY804608.1, forward strand.
ATGTGCAGAATACAGTCACAATGGTTATGGAAAATAACGACTCTGCTCGGCAGTGAAGATTGCTGGCGAGTATTGATTATTCCGAATCTGAGTGATAGCTTGTGTGTCTGTACATCGAGGAAATGCAACTTGGTAAACATCAGCGGTTGACATAGGTAAAAAAGATTATGGTTGATAATTATTTCGACATAATCTTATATTTTGTTGTAGTGTCGTAATCTTGATTAAACATGGAAGGCATCGTCCTAATATGCGCCCGGTCTGACCTGATTAAACCATAAAAATGCATTGATCATTTGGATGGAAAAATTAGAGCATGATTTTCACCACATAAAATTGCCATTTTTATGGCCTTTTTATCATTCATCGTATTGTTTATTCCAAAAATTAAATGCCTTTATGTAAGTATTTTTTCACTAAGAACATGATTCAGACGAAATGATATCCATTCCAAAAAAAAAAAAAAAAAAAAAAATGCCGATTTAATTGTCTACAGTTTTTTATTTGGCTAATGACAATTCCCTTATGAAATAATTGTACAATTGCTTACAAGCAATTTGTAATGTCACTAGCCTATATTTCACACAGATTAAAATATCAACACAAACACGAAAGTTCGGTTTATCTCCTTTAAGGGGGGATGCTCCAGTTTTTCGGAAAACTCGGGCATTACTGTAGTAAATTAAATGTTTCGTACCAATATGTTTCGCTACCATATTTTCAATAATATTACACATCATTAAGATTTGCCGTTTTCGACGGTAAAGGTGTATTTATTATGCAATACTGATTTCCTCAAGATGAAAATCGATTATTTAGAGCAAGACAGTCGTAAGTGTGTATGCAGTTACCACTGTTTTGCGTCATTTTATTCACGTGTAACTGATAAAAATTCCTGTAATTCACTAATAAGTGCGCTGACCTATACGTTTTCTTTTTGAATTATTATCAGGACATGTTGCTTAATACAATGGGGGAGTTTTATCAAATTCTATTATGTAGAACTTGAAATATTTCAAAAAATGTGCAAATTTTGACATAAAACACTCCAGTTTCGTTGATCTAACCGAACACGTGAGCATGCTGTTTTATCATTTTAGTGTGATGAATGAGTTTATATCGAACTTTGTGCTAAACGTGTAGACCTTGTATGCTATTATGTTTTGATAAACCGGTGGTACCTTTTTGTAAACTCGTGACTACGGCTAGAATCAAGCCGTAGTAACGAGATTTTGTTACAAGACCTTCGAAATAATATTGTTTTCCGAAATTATGTCACTGTTTACTAAATATAATTGTTCCCTATTCTACATCGAAGCATGAGCCGTATATTCCAATACATGTAAATTGGCACAGAAGCATATTTCTTACTGAATGATGACGAATAATGACACATTTGCTGGCCGTGACAGTACAGTTACTGTCTTCAGATAGTATTACGTTGGTTTCGTGGGTTCGAAACACATATTTCTATAAATCGAAATCCCTCTTTCCCCCGCCAATTTAGACTCGCTATTTTTATCATTCACAGGTCGTTGTCGTACATGTATTATTGCACGGCCCTCAGGCCGGGCATAATAAGATGATTTTGTGGATGTCAGTGGTGTCGGATATAAGCTAATATAATCCTTTCAGTTCTCAGTGAATTGTTATCTCCATAATCAATGGCCATATTTATTTGAGAGGCAAAAATGTTTCTATAAGTAAGAGAAAAGAAAGGATGTTTATCACAAAAGTTCGTTAAAGGATCTTTCTGTTGAGTTTATTCTGTGTTTCGAAAATGAAAATTCCCTTCTATTTCTAGCCTATCACATAAATATTCTGTTTTATCTTTTGACCTGTCACATTAACAGCTTTGAGGGGTGTTCAGAATGTATCCCGTTTGTGCTGTAATGGATAGTACGCAATTATTTGTTGATTAACCTTTGCCCTACTGATTTTATTGTTTGTCTCAAGTTTTCATCACATAATCAAGTGGAAAGCAGCCAATATGTAGACTAGGATCAGATTGCATTGCTGACTAGACTGATCTTAGTCTATATTGTCTACCGTAGCTTTGGTCACACCAGGAATGTCATGTGAAGGGTTAAAGCTTTAATTATTTTGTCGTCTGCAACAATTTTGGGCAGTAGACAAAAGTTCGCCTTTTGGAAAAGAATTACACGTAAGTGCTAGTGTTGAGCTATGTAGGACAATCAGGTGACCTAGCATGAACGGGTCAATGCAGAGCTCCAGAGATAATTTTAGTTGAACTCTTTCTCAAACATAACAGTGTCTATGTCCCTGTTAATCCTTCGACAAATAATGAAACCTCAGTTTGAAATGTGCTGCAGATGACAAAAGGATATTAAAAAAGAAAGGATTGGTGTATAATGTAGTACAGAAAATTTTGAAGCAAAGAGGGAAATAATGATATTGTGCATTTACTTCTTTTGCCGCAATGTTTGGTCAACTAATCCGTTTCTATTAGGAACATCAACACCAGGTATTGTTCGTGATAGGATTTATTTTTAGATAAGATTGAGAGAGAAGATTTAGTTATTTCGATAGTCACGTCAACTAGGCCTACCAGTCTAAAATATTGGTAAATCCTTTTACAAATTTCCATTAACACTATACGGAAAGTAACAAACAACAAAGGGGCATACCCCTGCAAAAAAGTTCAAGAACTGTTCTAGAATGTTCTAAACCATCAGCTTTAGAACGTTCTAGAACGTTAAATGACACTTCTAGAACTTGGGTTCTAGAACCAGTTCTAGAACCATAGAACCAGTTATTGAACCCAAGTTCTTGAACTGAAGTTCTAGAACTGTCACTTAATGTTCTACAACTTAGTTTTGAACTAGTTCAACCAGATCGTGAACGTTGAATGGCATTTCTAAAACTCAAAAGTTCTAGAACTGATTCAATAATTAGTTCAAGAACCAGTTCTTGAACGTTAAATGCAGTTTTAGAACTCAATGTTCTAGTACTGCTTCTGGAACCAGTTTATTTCACAATAATTATGTGGGTGGGAAATGGTAAAAATAAACATTTAAAGGGGGGGTCCTGGGACCTAAGTTTTCCAATAATATTCTTAGTTTAAATAGATACATAAAGGGGACACGTTTTGCCGAAAAGTCTGAATTAAGGGGGAATGCTCCAGTTTCCTAAATTTTAGATAGAATTTATTTATATTTTGTATGTTGAAATTACATGTTATTACCAATTGAAAAATAAAATAAAAATGGATGGTCAGCGATCTTGTTTGAATTTTATAGGCATTCGTATCACATACCCCTACAGCGAAAAAATGCCCAATTTCTTGCACCTGTCCAAGGTCACTAAAATGATAATAAAATGCTGTATACTCATCGTTTAGTCCCGAAAATGAATTTAAAGTAACGTCTTACATTTAATAAGAGCGGAAAACCCAAAATATGTGCTATTATAAACGCATAAATGTGTAAAACAGCATGCTAACGTGTTCAGTTAGATCAACGAAGCTGGAGTGTTTTATGTCAAAATTTGCATATTTTTGGAAATATTTCAAGTTCTACATAATAGAATTTGATAAAACTCCCTAATTGTTTTAAGCAACATGTCCTGGTAAAAATTCAAAAAGAAAATGTATAGGTCAGCGCACTTATTAGTGAATTACAGCAATTTTTATCAGCTGCACATGAATAAAATGACGCAAAACAGTTGTAACTGCATACACACTTACGACTGTCTTGCTCTAAATAATCGATTTCCATCTTGAGGAAATCAGTTTCGCATAATAAATACACTTTTACCGTCGAAAATAGTAAATTGTAATGATGTGTTATTTTATTGAAAATATGGTAGCGATTATGTTGGTGCGAAACCTTTTATTTACTACAGTAATGAACGAGTGTTCCGAAAAACTGGAGCATTCCCCCTTAAATGGACATCTGGTTTGGTGTATATTGTACATGTATATTGAAAGTGGGTGGGGTAATTCTATTCCGGCGCTACCCAAGGTTCTTATTCATTAATTTTCTATCTATATGTAAATAATTGGCGATTTTTCTTAAAACAAAATGCTTTGTATATAAGCCCATGTTAACACGACACAAGGTCCATTTGCTTTCCAATGATCAATATCAAAATAATTGGCATTTTATTTCAATCTTTCAATATTTTGTATATTTTGGTGAACTTTGGTGGAAACATCAACACGTTTCTATAAAGCGACATATTGGAATAATATTTTAGGCCAGTACTGAAATAATTTGTCAGCGCAAAGTTATCAGGAATTTTGATAGCTAGTCGGGAAAACGAGTCACGGGCCCTTGAATACACGACAAGAGGACCATAATGGTCCTAAATCGCTCACCTGAACCAAGATTATATGAGCCACAGTTATGTTTGAATCAATTAATATTTGTGATTTTAAGACTTAAAACAAACTTATGGTCATCAACATTATGTTTGTATTTCATCCTCATAGGTCAAAATATCTAGTTGTGAAGAGTGAATACAAAGTCAAAAAACGAGAATTTTGTCAAATTCAAGGGCAGATAACTCAGCAACCGTTTGACTAATTGTGCTGAAGTTCAAACTTATCCATGAGCTTATGGTAATCAACCATTATATCCAAGATCCAAGTTTTGTCTTGATTGGTCACCATTTGTGATTGCTAGAGTAAAAAAAAAATCGAAAACAGCAATTTTGTCAAGTTCAAATATCAGTATAACTCACTATCTTTTCATCCAATCAGACTGAAATTCAAAGTCATCTAGGATCTTATGGTCACCAACATTATTTGAAAGTCTTAGTTGGTCAATGATTGTAAAGGCCAGAGAGTAAACAAAGTCGAAAAACAGTCGATAACAACACCTTTGTCAAATTCAAGGGCATATAACTCACGACTTTCTCATCCAATCACACAGAAATTCAAGGTCATCCAGGATCTAATGGTCATCAACATTATGTACAAGTTTTGTCTTAATTGGTCACTAATTGTAGATGCTACAGTGTAAACAAAGTCAAAAACAGTCGAAACGGCAATTTTGTCAAATTGGCATATAAATCATGATTTTTTAACCGATTAAGCTGAAAATCAACCTCATCTGACATCTTATGGTCCTTAACATTGTGGCAAAGTTCTGTCTTGATTGGTCAATAATTGTAGATGCTAGAGAGTAAGCAAAGTCAAAAACAGCAACTTTGTCAAATTCGAGGGCAGATAACTCCTGACTTTCTAGTTCGATCAAACCAAAAATAAATCTCATCCAAGATCTAATGGTCACTAACATTGCGTCCAAGTTTTGTCTTGATTGGTCAATAATTGTAGATGCTAGACTGTAAAAAATGTCAAAAGTAGCTATTTTTACATTCAAGGGCAGATAACTCCAGACTTTCTGGTCCGATCTGACCCAAAATTGAACTCATATGAGGGCGAATGGTCATACATATTTTGACCAAGTTTAATCAAGATTGCCTTATATTTGTAGATGCAAGAGTGTAAACACCAAATTGTTGACAGACTGACGGACAAACAGACATACGGACGGACGACAGATAAAAAGTGATCACAATAGCTCACCTTGAGCACTTTGTGCATAGTTGAGCTAAAAACCCATGACAAGTTGTGCAATAAATCACAAAAAAACATTTTTTTCTGGATTTTCTTCGTACAGAAAGGCATAAATGTTTACTTAGCTTAAAAATTAGCTGGCCTCAGCAGAAAGTACTACAAATAAGCTATTGCGGCCAGGTTTGTCTGTTTTCCGCCCGTCTGTCTGTTCGTCTATAATATCAGGTTTACACTCTAGAATCCACAAATATCATTCGATCTTCACCAAACTTTATCAAAATGTGTATGGTCATAAGCCCTTGTGTATAATTGATTTTGTAGAAAGCTGTAGAAAGTGCTGCGGTATGTGCCATTGAATGTCAAAAAATGCTATTTTTGACAATTTTGGCACAATACATACAAATATTGCTCAATCAAATGTAAAGCCAAATAAAAATGTTTGCATTTACAACGTCTTGGGTGAGTGAGATTTTTATCCAGATTGAAATTACAAATTCTGAGTTATCTGCCCTTGAATTTGGAAAAATTGCCTTTTTTCGGCTTTAGGTGTTCAGTGGAACCTGCAATGGTCACCTATCGTAAAACGCTCTGTCCTTTCTCAATTTGAATAAGCACGAAATCCTTTTTAGCTCGACTTTTCGAAGAAAATGAGGGCTTATACTGTCACCCGGGCGTCGGCGTCGGCGTTGGCGTTGGCGTTGCAACCTAGGTTAAAGTTTTTTAAACATCAATAACTTCCATACTCTCAAAGGGATTCAACCCAAACGTGGAATACTTATTCACCATCACACCCTCTACCTTAATATCAGGGCCCATGACCCTGGGACCACTCTATTTAGAGTTATGGTCCCCTTTATACTAAGCAACTTAGAAAGTCGAGCGCGCTGTCTTCGGACAGCTCTTGTTAGGAATGGGGAAGACACATGACGCTGGTTGAAGGGAGATAAAGTAAAGTAGTAATGTTGATAGTCTTAAATTCTCTTAACATGTTGATAGTCTTAAATTCTCTTAACATTACTGTAGAGTAGAGAACCAGCAGGGTCAGTTTGTAAAATTATACACGTATGTACTTCAAAGTAAAAATTTGTTTCTCATGTCAATTCACCATACCAACTTTGTTAGCCATTATCTCCAAACACAAGCCCTCACTATTTTTACACCTATATGATTGTTACCCTACCAATTCACAGAATTTAAAGAAAAAACACTGTTTGATCCCTTGGAATTTAACCATAATGTGGAAAAGTTCGGGGCACAAATTTGTTTAGGCCGTCTTCATCTTATGCTGCATCATGCAGCAATTTTGTACTTGTACCACAAAAGACACCGTTTACTCAGCTTGCTGTACATGGAAAACGCACGTGACTATTCCGCGTGTATACTCAAACGTGGTTGGTGGGATAAAGTGTACCGTTTGTGCATTTGATTGTGCCATTCGCCATTCGCGATGGCACGCACTTTTGAAAACCGTTAGGTATGCCTTGATGAAATCACATTTTAGTGCAAGGCCGTGCGTTTACAATTGTGTTTTGTAAAATCATATATAACAGGAGATTTAGGGTCATGGCTGATGACTATTTATTGGTCCCTGTCAAATGTTAGTATCGTTTAAAGCCGGATTTTAACAGATTGACACAGATTTATGGCTTAATTCATGAACGTTACTCTTACTTATTTGAAGTTACCTCAACTAGAATTGCACGAGTTTCTTACATTTTATCAGCACGATGTTTTCATTAGATTTCGCTCTTGAGGACAGGTTGGTATTCAGAAACATATTAAGGAAGGTTCGAAGTGACTAAACTAAGTGAGGATTTCTCGAGGCAAGAAGGTCGGACCTTGAGATAAACTCTTTCTTATTTTCTCCAACATTTTACATATTTTTGAAAGAAAATTTGCTGGAATGTATTCTTTTGAAACATATTCTTCCATACAAACACGTTCTTGTAATATAAGAGTTATTTTTTCAGTTTTTAAAAATATCGAACGCTTCTTCTTTTGTCACCTATTTAATTTTTATTTTATTTGATTAATTTTGGACAAATTCTGATTCAAATGTGATGCAACTACTTTTAGAGAAAAGAGGAAATTGTTGATAATCAGTAGTTTCTCCTTTCCCTCGATATATTCTATGCTATAACATAATCATTTACTATTGAATGCATAAAATGTTTTGTCGTCTGCAACAACTATCAAATTTCAATTGACAGATTCCAACGTTATCAGCGGAGCTGTGAGATTCGACTATTTTGTGAAAACATTATAAGAAAAGAAATTTAAAAGAGTATTTTAAATCCGCATATTTCTTTTCCGACGAAGTTTACAGAAACATTGTTCTTTGTCAGAGGATTAAAACTTTGTAGTTCGTCTAAACGGATTTACCATAATGATGACATTGGTTAATCTATTAACAGCCATTCTCCAGAAATTGAAGCCATTTTGATTTGAGAAAAAATGATTTTTCGACCATTTGCAATTCATATGGTTTTGCATTATTTCTAAAGAATAATATTTCAGGCGTTATTTCTGAAATTTTAACCCACACCATTTTTACCAAACGATTTTTATGATCCATCAGAGTAAGTATGAAAAAAGGCATGTTATGGAGCATAGATTGTGTACTGACGGTTAGTTTTTAAAGCGTTAGAGCACAATCAAAGATCGAAAATAAAACTGATAGGGTCCATTTTGATGGTGAAGCATAACTAGGGGTATAAAAATGTACTTTTCCGTGACATTGACCTTTAATAATGTGTTTCATTAAAACGGAAAACCTTTATATTCTACAGTTCTTTTGATTGTTTATATGGGGGCTTGTGAAGTTTTTTGTTACTCAAAAATGGTTTGAAATAGTACATTAAATGTTGTAACTAATTATTGTCGTATTAAAGAGCTTGAGAAAAAACACAAGTATGTCCGTTGGAGCATTCCGTATAAAACGTAAACACACATTCACAAATACCACCCCTTCGTTACGGAACATATGGATTGTTTCTTGATTTGGAACAGAGTTCTGATATCTCAAAATTATTCACTTGATGGTATCTCAATTTTTATAAATATTTTATGTAATGCAAATGAAAAGTTTAAAACATTTTAGGAAAAATGACATAACGAATTTTAGGAAAATACCCCAAAACCTTGGTAAATTCCTAAATTTGAAATATCAAATTAAAAACACCAGAATCAAGTGAAGATCCATTCCTAAAGCACAAGTAAGGATACCGGCATACGTGTGTTAAATTCACCATGCCTCTCTATCGAAATTAAAACACTAATAAAGCTTTCTTGTAAAATATATTAGTTACGGAGCATATGTTATGGAAAATGATTATTGTTTTGTGCAATATATGGCATAGTTTCCAAATCGCCAACCAAATTGTGAATGATTGTTACTTCAGGATTTCAAGTATTTGTAAATCGCTTGGTTGTATGATTTTGGGGCTATATTGCTGTTCATCAATTCTCTAGTTTTTTTTTTTTAATTGCAGTCATTTAACTGGCATATATTTTATGAATCTTGAAATCGTCTTCAGGATTTTTCTATTTTCCGCCCTCGTTTAAATTTTGCTAATTTTATGCTCTTTGTAACATCGAGCTTTGTCGTTTGCACACCCAATAACATTGAACCTGTCTGAAATTTCGTTGTTGGGAGATAGTTAATAAAAACGTCAGGGTTCGCGTTGAATCGTTACAGACATTCTCTCCCCACAGTTTGTATTACAAAGACACACTATTGATGACATGTGCAATTTAAGGATGACGTGAACGAAAAAAAAAGTCATAAAAGTTTGTTATGCCTTCATTTTCTTAAGATCTCCTAGACAGTTTGCTTGTTACAGAGTATACAGATAATCATAAGTGTGTGCCTTTGTGTTCTTACATTTTAGTTACTGTTACGTTGCATTTATGATTATTTAAAACTGTGCTGTTGTCTGCTTTTACGAAGCTCCCCCTGTCTAATCGCAATAAGCTTTCGGGGTTCTGCTGGGTGAAGGACGTTGCATCCTTTTAGATATCTGTTTCTTGTTAGCCATATCAATGAGTACCTTTCTCGTGCAGCAATACTGTAAATGAGAAATTGTTACCTGGTCAAAATGGTGTTACATTGCACAGACTTGTTACTTTTACCATTTGTTTTAATTGAGACTAAACTTTTATCCAGTTTATTATGACCTATGAATTGTTAAACACTGTACCCATTTTTATAACACAAGCTATATATTAATTGTCAAATGCAAAGGAGAGAGACTTATAACAGTTTTAATGGTCTTTCAAATGGTTTCAGTAAACAATTCTTTTTGTGTCTTGGTTCTTGATTTTTATAGTTCATTCCAGAGATAGCAATAGACATACCTTTTCCATTGATGCCTTACAATATCTCATGCTCAGCATATTACCCAGGTCATATGTTGAAAAAGAAATGTCCACATTCATGGTGTGGAATCATGTGACACAACAATTTATAAATGTTGTAGTTTTGTACTCATTATATATTTATCGTTTCATTTTATGAACATTTTTCTATAGTTTCCCCTAAATATTTTTCCATTTTCGGATAAAACGTCAGTTGGTATATACGCCTCTTTTCACCAATTAGCTCACTGTAAATTAATTTTATGAATCATACCACAACAATTTTTTTTCTACGTTTATCTGCATTACTAAGGGCAAATAAACATTTTAGTTTTGTTTTGGTATCACATTGACAACTATTTGAAATGTTAACATCAATAGTTATGTCTAATCTTATAGTTTTATGTGCAATACTTATGTAGAATACGAAAAACGTTTTGAATTTGGTAGCCTTGGATAGCCATAAAAGAAACATTAAAAAGCATAAGTTCCATAACGCTAATTTCCGTAACAGAGAAATCTATTACATCCTGATTTCTTTATTCAAAATATGACAGTCAATCGACTACAATGGTTTTAGCCTGGGTAGTGTGTCTAGACAGCGTACAGAAAAATCATTTTATGATTACAGTTCATAGTTTTATGAGTAACGAAGTCACTATGTTGAAATCAACCGATATAGTCATATGTTTCACGGTATCCCCAGTCGGAAATCATCATAATGCATACGTGCAAATTGATCCCATTGTCATATACAGAGACATTTAATGTTAAAACTAAATGTTTCTTATAGATTTGTGTGATTCAGTTGACGCAAATTCAGATTATAAATACGTTATGGAAACTAACAGTTATGGAAGCATAATGACCAACGAACAAAAACAGTGACCACATTCTGAATCTAACTGATATTCATAATGTTATAGTTTTGAAAATATTCCCTTTTCTTGCTTCATCGCCTACTATATTTATTTTCACCAAGAGCATTCTGGTTCTGTAGATATGAGCGTTATGGAAGCATAGCGTTTGAAATGCGACATTTCAATTTTCGTTTTTATTTGTCTGTATAGTATAAATCAACAACATATTTGTTAATACCTTGCGCGTTTGATAAGGTGTTAATAGCGTGTTCTCGATACTTTTCTTTGGCAATTTAGGAACAAATAAAAGTCGTTACGGGAAAATATGCTCTTGTGGCGAAACATGCACTTGGATGTTAAAAGTAGTGAAAATATGAAAAATACGCATAATTACCTTTAAAACTTCAGGGCCCTATATATTCCGCACACATTGATAACATTTTTTCAGTATGTAAGCTTTGTTTGAAGAAAACAATGAGATAGGTATAAAGACAACTGGCTTGGCGACATGGGAATTTCAAGACCCCTATGTTATTAAATGACACGTAGTTTTCTTATTTATGAGGTTTTCGCTTCCGAATTTGCATATATTATCTCGAAAATGGTTAGGCAATAAGAATTAAATAATCTCAATCAACTGCAAAAACGATAAATTTTATTTTTAGTGCATACAAGCTGGCGACAGCCTTTTCTCAAAATGGCTTCAATTTCTGGAGAATGGCTGTTAAAATCCTTTTCAAGCAATGTTTCGACGAAACGGGTATGAAGGGTTGTAAAAGTTTAAATCAAATTAAGAAAAGGGTTAAGAAACATTTCCTCTATAAAGAAAAGAAAGATTTTGACTGTGAATACGACTTTGTTACTAAGTCTTTCTGGTCCGGGGATCCCGTGCTAACAGCGTAATCAGTAACTTCAGGCGTCCTTTGTTGAGTTTGACTGAAGTAAGCGTCAAGGAAATGTTCATGAATTAAGGTATTAGACTTCAATTATACTTAAGTATAGGATTTCGTCGATGTAAATCAAATATTAGGTTAGTTATTGAAGATTTTATAAAAAAATATGTCACGTGATTCTCAATTGTGCAAACAATTTCTTATTTTCCCGACATTTTTCTCTGTATCTTTTACGGGTGAGCATAATATCATGAAAATATTAGTCTAATAAAATGTAAAAAGAGGTAGAAACGCATTTATTACAATCAATATGTCTCATATCCAATCCAAGCCGTTGTACAAAAGTAAATATAACTGGTGGTATACAAATGAATTTGGCATTGACCTTTAAAGGCTACCAAGCTCGACAGTTGATTTCGCCGTATATTAGAAAAAAATCATTAAATAAATGTGATTTATAAAAGATCCGTAAAACTCGATTGTTTTAAAAGTTTTATTTGCTTGTCTGTACGTCGATACTTGGAAGGAAATAAAGATCGGCAATTTCCGTAAATTTCTACTGAATGACGTCATACTGTGGCTAGACTCCGCCCCAAATTAGAGCATGAGGTTTCTGACACAGATAATCTGTTCGACATTTCTGTCATAAAGCGGAGTTTTACTTTTTTTCCATTTCTCGATCGCCAGAGAAATACCATCTTCGCAAGCCGCTAGGCGGCGCTTCGCGATTTCAAGAAAATCGGACTTAATCCGCCAAGGGTGAATACAATCATAGGTGGGTTCAACCTTGGCTAGCGAAGATGGAGTAATACAGACAAACTTAAACCGTTCTTTGGCACAATCCGTCACTCACTAACGACATATTCTTTGACTGTTTTGACATTTTTTTCTAACATTTACTAAGGATGAATTCCGTGTTTTGAGTATCGATTGGGGAAGTCGCTTTATGACAGAAAAGTCGGACACTTTACTCTGTCAAAAACTCAGGCTTACCGGGAAATGACCCATGACTTCCCTTTTTACCCGCCATGACGTCATTAAGTGGCAGGTATGACGTCATAACTCCAAATTGGAAGTTTAGCGTTTGTTGTTCGGTAAAGATCGGAAAAGACCAAAATATCCAATTTAAAAGACGAAATAAAAACACATGTATTGTTTAAACATTGTAGAAATTTTGATATTTGGTTCTTAGAAAGTTTTTTTTTTTTTTGACACAAGAGTTCGATTTTGCCAATCAACGGACACTTGAATATTGAGTATCATTAAAATGGAAAACCTTTATATTCTACAGTTCTTTTGATTGTTTACATTGGGGCTTTTAAAGTTGTTCGTTACTTGATAATGGTTTGAAATATTACATTGAATGTTGTAACTAATTATTAACGTATTAACGAGCTTGTGAAAAAATACAAGTATGTTCGGCACAACGCGTTTTGTAATAAACCTGCAAAATGTAATAAGTATTATAAAACGCGTTGCGATGACATGAAATGTAATAAAATTCTGTACAACGCGTTATGTAATAAAGTCGCAATATGTAATAACCTTTATCACCGACCCAAAGTTCGTTCAAAACTTAATCCCGTTAATTGAGTGGGAATGAAGAAGGCATGAAAATGGCGATCTCGACATCATTTTCTAGGCAAATATTCGAAGATCATAATGAGAAAACGTAATTTTGATATCGACAAATGCCACATTTTTATCAAATTTCTAACTGTATAATGGTTCCAAAAAGTTACTTTTTATCATTTTATTGCTAGAAATTGATTATGGAAAATTTGAAAAATGTTTATTACAAAACGTGTTGCGATGCCGTGAAATATAATAAAATAATGTACAACGCATTATGTAATAAAGTTGCAATATGTAATAACTTTTTTCACCGACGCAAATTTCGTTCCAAACTTGATGCCGTTGATTGAGTGAGATTGTTGAAGGCAAGAACAGGGCGATTTCAACATCATTTTTTAAGCAAATATTCTTAGATCAAAGTGAAAATATGAACTATTGACATCGATATCGATAAATTTTAACTGTATATTGATTCAAATAAGTTATTTCTTATCATTATAATTCAAGAAATTGATAATGAAAAAGTTGAAAAAAGTTTATTACAAAACGCGTAGTGATGACATGAAATGTAATAAAATTATGTACAACGCGTTATGTAATAAAGTCGCAATATGTAATAACTTTTTTCACCGACCAAAAGTTCGTTCAAAACTTGATGCCGTTGATTGAGTGAGAATGTTGAAGGTAAGAAAAAAGCGATTTCGACATCATTTTCTATGCAAATGGTATTACATCATAGTGAAAATATGAAATTTCGATATACAAAACTGGCTCATTTTTTAAATTTCTAACTGTATATCGATTCAAAAAGGTTACTTTTTATCATTATATTGATAGAAATCGATTATGGAAAATTTGGAAAATGTTTATTACAAAACGCGTTGCGATGCTATGAAATGTGATAAAAGTATGTACAACGCGTTATGTAATAAAGTCGCAATATGTGATAACTTTTTTCACCGACCCAACGTTTGTTCAAAACGATGCCGTGGATTGAGTGAGAATGTTGAAGGCAAAAAAGCGATTTCAACATCATTTTCTATGCAAATGTTATTACATTATAGTGAAACAAGAGCCGTCATAGACGGATTATGCTCCCCGAATAAGTGTTTGTCACAAAATACAAACTATCATACATTAAGCCCCCTTTTCCCATGACGTATTTTTTGTACACACATTTTCGATAAAATATGGTCTAGGATATCTCATTTATCACGTAAGCTCAAAATTTCATTAAATTCTGTCAATTAGATGAAGAGAAATTAGAGAAAAACTAATTTTGACATTAAGGCCCCTTTTTCCATGACGCAGTCTCAAATTACAAAACGGAGAGAACTGACCCTAGGGATTATCCCCGGGAGTTCACATATGAAGTTTCATTGAATTTGGTCGAAGGGTTGCTGAGATCTGAATGTGGACGGACGGAAGGACGGACGGGCGGACGGACGGCGTGGCGATTATATGTTCCCCCGAATTTGTTTCAAGGAGCATAAATATGAAATTTCGATATCCAAAACTGGCTCCTTTTTTAAATTTCTAACTGTATATCGATTCAAATAGGTTACTTTATATCAAAATATTGCTAGAAATTGATTATGGAAAATTTGGAAAATGTTTATTACAAAACGCGTTGCGATACCATGAAATGTAATAAAATTATTTTTCAAATTTTCCATAATCAATTTCTAGCGATATAACGGAAAAACGTAACTTATTGGAATCAATATACAGTTAGAAATTTGATAAAAAGGTGGCATTTGTCGATATCAAAATTTTGTTCTCTCACTTTGATCTTCTAATCTTTGTCTAGAAAATGATGTCGAAATCGCCCATTCAATGCCTGCAATATTCCCATCAAATCAAAGGCATCAATATTTAAACGAAATTTGGGTAGTTGAAAAAAGTTATTACATATTGCGACTTTATTACATAACGCGTTGTACATAATTTTATAACATTTCATGTCATCGCAACGCATTTTGTAATAAACTTTTTTTTCAACTTTTTCATAATCAATTTCTTGAATTATAATGATAAGAAATAACTTGTTTGATTCAATATACAGTTAGAAATTTGAAAAAGGAGCCAGATTTTATATCAAAATTTCATATTTTCACTATGATCTTAGAACACTTGCATAAAAAATGATGTTGAAATCACCCTCTTCCTGCCTTCAAAATTCTCACTCAATCAGTGGGATCAAGTTTGGAACGAAATTTGCGTCGGTAAAAAAAGGTTATTACATATTGCAACTTAATTAGGCTACATAATGCGTTGTACATGCTATTATTACATTTCATGTCATCACAACGCGTTTTGTAATAAACTTTTTTCAACTTTTCCATAATCAATTTCTTGCATGAAAATGATAAAGATGAAGTTATTTGAATCAATATACAGTTAGAAATTTGATAAAATGGGCATTTGTAGATAATAAAATTTCATTTTCCCACTATGATCTTTGAATATTTGTCTAGAAATTGATGTAGAAATCGCCCTTTCAATGCCTACAATATTCCCATCAAATCAACGGCATCAATATTTAAACGAAAGTTGGGTCGTTGAAAAAAGTTATTACATATTGCGACTTTATTACATAACGCGTTGTACATAATTTTTATTACATTTCATGTCATCGCAACACGTTTTGTAATACTTATTACATTTTGCAGGTTTATTACAAAACGCGTTATAACAATCATTCCTTATAAAGCGTAAACACACATTTACAAAGACAATCCCTTCGTTACGGAGCATATGCATTTGTTTCTTGATTTAGAAAAGAGTTCTGATGTATACCAATTATTTGCTTAAAGATACCCCAATTGTTATAAATATTTTATTTAATGCAAATGAAAAGTTTCAAAACATTTTAGGACATATGCAAAAAAGAATTCTATGAAATTACCCCAAAACCTGGCTAAATTCATAAATTTTAAATATCCAATTAAAACACCAGAATCAAGAGAAAATCCATTCCGATAGCACCAGTAAGGACACCTATATACGTATATTAAATTCACAATCTTTTTTTATAGAAATGAACACATTAATAAAGCTTTCTTGTAATATATAATTGTTACGGAAAATGATTTTTTTGTTTTGTAAAATATTTGGCATAGTTTAACAAATCGCTACCAAGTTATGAATAATTGTTACTTAAAGAATCCAAGTATTTGTAAATGGTTTGGTGTTATGATTTTTGGGGCTATATCACTGTTCAACAATTCTCTATAAGCTTTTCTAATGCAGTCTTTTAATTGGCATATATTTCATAAATCTTGAAATCGTCTTCGCGATTTTTCCATTTTCTGCCCCTTTTAAATTCTGCAAATTTCGTGCACTTTGTAACATCAACATCGACTTTGGTCGTTTCTACTCCCAATAAACTTGGACCAGTCTAAAATTTCATTGTTGGGATGGAGTTGATAAAGACGTCATGGTTCGAGTTGAGTCGTTGCCGACATTCTCTTCCCACTGTTTGCATTACAAAACCACACTATTAATGACAAAAAACTGCAATAGAAAAATTGGTATGCCTTCATTTACCGAAGATCTCCTAGTCCGTTTGCTTGCTAGATTTTCAAGAATACGTCTTCAAAAAAAAGTGTGTGCAGATGATCATAAATGTGTGCCTTTGTGTTGGCACATTTTTAGTTACTGCTACCTTGCATTTATGATTAGTTAAAATTGTGATGTCTTTTTTTCATAAAATCCCCCCCTGTCTACTCGTAATAAGCTTTCGTTGTTCTGCTGGGTGAAAGACAATGCATCCTTTTAAATACCTGTTTCTTGTAAGCCATATCGGTGAGTACCTTTCTCGTACAGCAATAGTGTAAATGAGAAACTGTTACCTGGTCAAAATGGTGTTAATTTGCTTACTTGTTACTGTCGTCATTTGTTTTAATTCCGACTAAACTTTCCTCCAGCATATTATGATCTATGAATCGTTATACACTGTACCCCTTCTTTATAACACAAGCTGTATATTAGTTGTCAAATGTAAAGGAGACAAACATAATAAAGCCTTTTAATGGTCTTTCAAATGGTTTGACTAAACAATTCTTTTTGTTTCTTGCTACTTAACTCTTATTGTTCATTCCAGATATAATAATAGACATATTTTTTCCAATGATGCTCTACAGTATCTCATGTTCAGCATATTCATGCCTGCCATATGTTGAAAATGAAATATCCACATTCATGGTGTGGAATCACGTGATGCAACAAATTAAAAAGGTTGTCAGACATTTTCTTAATATCCCTTTTTGTTGTAGTTTTGTACTCATTATATATATCTAACTTTTCATTTCATCAACCGTTTTCTATACTTTTCCTGATATTATTTTCCGTTTTCGGTTAAAAAGGTCAGTTGGTTTTATACGTACCTTTTCGTCAATCAATTCATTGTAAAGTAATTTTAGTAATCATTTCCACTACAATTCGTTCTTCTGCGTTTTTCCTACATTACTAAGGACCAATAAACAATTGTTTGTTCAGTATCACATTGAGAACTATTTGAAATGATAACATCAATAATTATATCTATTCTGATTGTTTCGTGTGCAATACTTATGTAGAATGCAAAATACGTTCTGAATTCGGTAGCCGTGGATAGCCATAAAAGAAACATTAAAAAACATTTTCCATAGCGCTAAGTTCCGTAACAGAGAAATCTATTAGAGAATGCTATTTTCATTTGAAATATGAAAATCAAGCTACTACAATGGTTTTGGCCTGTGTAGTGTGTCTAGACATCGTGCAGAAAAAAGATCATTGTAAGCTATGTTCATAGTTTTAAGAGTTCCGAAGTCACTATGCTCAAATAAATCAATATAGTCATATATGTTTCACCGTATCTTCAGTCGGAAATCCTCATGATACGTAAGTCCGAATTGACACCATTGTCATAGAAAGAGACATTCCATGTTACAACTCAATGTTTATTATAGATTTGTGTGATTCAGTTGACGCAAATTCAGATTATGAATACGTTATGGAAACTAAAAGTTATGGAAGCATAGTGACCAACGAACAAAAACAGTGATCACATTCCGAATCTAACTGATATTCATAGAAATATCCCCTATTATTGTTTCATCGCCTACTATAATTATTTTCACCAAAAGCATTCTGGTTCTGTAGATATTAGCGTTATGGAAGCATATCATTTGAAATGCGACATTTCAATTTTCGTTTTTATTTGTCTGTACAGTATAAATTAGCGACACATTTGTTAAAAAGTATTTTTTCTATAAGTTAGATACTTTGTGCATATGATAAGGTGTTGATGACATGTTCTTTATACTTTTCTATAGCAAATTAGGAACAAATAAAAGTCGTAACTGGAAAATAGGCTCTTGTGGCGACACATGCATTTGGATTTAAAAAGTGGTGAAAATATGAAGAAGATGCATAATTAGCTTTAAAACTTCAAGTCCCTATATATTCCGTAAATACTGATAACATTTTCTCAGTATGCCAGATTTGTTTGAAGAAAAAAATGAAAAAGGTATAAAGAGACATTGGCTTGGCGACATGGGAATCTTAAGACCCCCATGCAAATAAATGACACATAGTTTTCTTAGATATAAGCTTTTCGCATCCGAGTATATTATCTCCAAAATTGTTAGGTAATGACAATATAATGATATCAATGAGCTACAAAGACAATAAATTTCATTTTTCAGTGCATATAAGCCAACGACAGCTTTTTTTCAAAACGGCTTCAATTTCTGGAGAATAGCTATTTTTTGCACGAAAGTATGAACTCTATAATCATAAACATGGGCAAATCAACTAAATGAGAAATCCATTATGTGTATGTTTTCAAACCCATCCAAAGTCGCTATATTTTCTAAAAATCATATGTACTGTATGCTAACGGAATAAAGAAATGCAACAACAAATTCGTTCGATCATTGTCCTAAAAGTCACCAAAATCTGAGATTGACAGAAGGAGGAATACAAAAAATCAACGAACTAATATACATGATTATTGATTCCAAAAATCTTCTGTCCTTAGTACATTTAAAGTACATGCAAAATTTCAATTTGATCTTATCTATGCAGAAAAAGTTATTTAACTTCAAAGTAAAAATTTGCTTATCATGCCATCAGTTAACCCCACCCACTTTGTTAGCCATTTTCTCAAAAAGTAAGACTTTATCAGATTTTTTACACATAGAAATTAAAGATATATTGTTATCAATTCACCGAATTTAAAGAAAACCCATTCTTTGTGCAATTTTGAGCCCTTGTTGCAACCCATCCTTTCACAAACGATAGAATACAATCTTTTAGATGATAAATATATGGTAAAAACAAAATTTAGGTGGAATACGCCAATAATAGACAAGTAAAAAGTATAACTGATTAGTTGACTTCAAGTTGGAAATCAATAATCAAACGAGCTACCTATAGTCACAAAAACCCGAAGTTCAGACAGAAATACTTAGAATGTAAAAATAACAAGAGGGGCCAATATACCACAAGAATGTTTGGCCACCGATTGCCAAGATACATCAGCTGCTTTATCTTGCCTGCCTCCCCGGGGGTCAAGAAACCAAGGGTGTGGGCAAAGATACACCCTGGAATTTTGGCACTCATGGGCAATCTACCAGCGGGTATCTTGGCCTGTCCATTAAGACGGCGATATTCATTGTTAGAAATTGAAGAATAAAGAGTTCGTTGACCATGCAATTTGCTATATATCATAAGAGACATTCTGTACCACACGGTAAAATGATATAAATTGCTTATTTTCGTCTAAAATATGATTTAGTAGCTTTACAGGAAGCGTTTGTTAAGATAAAGTGTATTTATTAACATCCCCACCAACCCCAGGTATAAATATGTTTTTTTTTTCATATTCTACAGGGGTCAAGCCTTCTCACTTTAAGACATATAATTTGACTTTTTTACCAAAAACATTTTTATATACATCATGATATAATCATTGATGTCTAGTAGCAGTTCGTTTCATATACGCGTCACATTTGAAATTTTCAGAAAAAACAACAACAACAACAAGACAAATACTTATTTTATTATATAATTCAAACATGGTCAGGTGCACCAAATATTGCAATTGGAAAGAGAAGAGCCGAACTGAGTATTGTATCCAAATCCAATTAATTCAATATAATCTAACATAGAAATCCCAATAAAGAAATGAAAACTACTACCACGATAGCATTAAATACCCACCGCCTAGACCCCCCCCCCCCCCCTTTTGATGAAAAAGAAATCAGAAAAAAATATTTGTTTTATGTTTTTGCTAAATTTTATTGTTGTATCAATGTAGTCGATATTTGATAACATTTTCTCAAACAAAATCTTGCTAAATATTTCTTTATTCAAAAAATAGAAAACTCCATTTTTATGCCCCCGATAGGGAGGCATCATAAATTTGACTTGTCCGTCCGTCCGTCCGTCTGTCCGTCTGTCTGCCCGTCCGTCCGTCTGTCCGTCATTCCGTCCAAAAACTTTAACATTGGCCATACCTTCCTTATTACTTAACATATTCGCTTCATACTTTACCACAACATTCCTTGGTACATTACCTTTCTGTAGGCACATACTTTGGTGACCTTGACCCCTGGATGACCTTGACCTTGAACATAGATTGGCCATAATTTAAAATCAAAGCGGTGTCGGGGGCATTGTCATCTTACAGTGACAGCTCTTGTTTTCTCATTTTTTAGCAAAATACCCAATTTTTCCCCAAAATTACAGAAAGTCGAACAGAGGTATTCTTTTATATTTTTTTCTGTGAAAAGGTATATACTTCTCGAGTAGAATGGTGCATATTTCATTTCTGTTCAATTTTCCTCCAGGTCAGGTTATATATTTACCGGACTAAAGGCAAATAATGACAGATCAAGGACAAATATACATAGATAGAATATGGCGTGTTTCTGCTATAGATCTGTCGCGTGGTGATACTGATTTGGCATGTTTTCATGCTTGGTGTGGCGGGGCGCCAGGCGATAATAAGAAATGGCATAAATCAGCCACCATACAAAATAGTGTAGGTACATGTATCTCTACGACATGGTGTTGGTCTGTGCGTTTTAGTTATGATGCACTACATTATCTTTTTTTGCCAAAAGAGAAAGTATAATGACACAGATACCATTTTTCCGATTTCTAATTAAAAAAAATTGTCATATTCATCACTGGAGATGAAAAGATTGGGTTGTTCAAACACTAAAATTATGAAGCACATCGTCAGTGTAAATGTAAAACCCCATATGTAGATTTTTGCGATTTTCAAAGTAAAACATTTCATGTCATGTTTATACAATTCTTGCAGGTTTTTGGATATTTAATTCATTAGTATTAATGACACATTGTAATGTGAACAATATATCCCAATTTCAAGTAAAGTTTTTCAGTTTCAGAAAAAAAATATTAATTTATTTTTGTTTTCTCCTTCAAAACTTCTAAAACTTGAGATACGACGTTTTGCTTTAACACCGACGACATATCATTTAAGTAAAATTTATCTCCAAACGGTAACAACCTTCCCTTACAGATAAACCAAATAATGTTATTCTTTGACTGCGGCTTGAGATAACTTAAGACGTATTTGCATGTGTCTCTATTTGCAGTTATTTTAGCAAATAGAATTGATTTGTTCATGTCGTTAGATATATTGAAATGTGAATTATGTGTAAAAAAGCAAAATTATATGTATAGTAAACCTCATTATGTACAAATGCGACATATTGTTAATTTTAATATTTTCTTACCTAATTGTAAATGCATGTTTACCGTTCATTAGTCAGAGAAGCGCATCTCGGCAACGCAATAAGCATGTGCTGGTACTGCACAAAATGCCAAAATAGATGTCAATTGACATCTCAAAAAATATGTTTCAAATTGGTATGGTAGATGTATTAAGATGTGATGCGAATTTGTAAGTCCTCTTTTACCATTCAAGAAACATACAGGGGCCCGTTTTACTAACAAACTTACGAACATTTTTAAAACAACAACACATCTGATTGGCCGAATAATTAATGTTATTATTTCTCTTTCAATCAGATGTGTTGTTACAAGGATGTTACAAAAATCTATGTTAGTAAAACGCGGCCCAGGTCTCTTTCTTAAAGTAGGCTAATTTTGTAATATTTCAACCAGGATGCACATTTCATGCATCCCTCTAAATATTTGTTACTCATGTTTTCTTTCCAAAAGATTTCGTTTGCTATCAAACGTTGGAGATTGTGCATGTTGGGATGGGTAAATCTACGGACCTTTGCCTCGCTTCAGGTAAGTCATTTTGCAATAACATCCTTATTTTTGCGTCAATTTTCAAACGGTTCATTGCATGTACCCCGCCTTACAGACCGCCTTCCTCTGATGAGTGACTTACTTGAAGCATCCTTTTTCTTTTTGCAAAAATTGATCCCAATTGAAAAAAATCAGGTCGTTTTTCTGGTCAGTTTGGATCATTTTTTGCGAAAAGTATGAGGAGTTTTCAAATAAGCCACACATCCAAGGAAAAATCTCAGTAAGGCAGGGTACAGGCAGCAACCCGCATGGAATTGGACTCATAAATAAGCAAGTTAGTGCACAATTCCTTACCTGAAGCGTGTATAATTTGACCGAAGTCGTTATCAATTAGTTTTTGCAAAATATTTGACCAGAATCGAAATTATTTTGTCCGTAGTTGTTATCAACCCCATGATGCACAATCTCCACAGTGTATCGTCTGGTCAAATTTCGTAATTCTAAATGTCGGCATTTCTATAATACGCAAAAGCGGGTTTTCTCAATACATGATCATTTTATAGCGATCGTCATGCTTCGTGTCATGAATTTCTGGAGTCCTTAAAGGGGGCCAGCTAGGCTGTCGAAAAAGCAAATGGCATAATAACTATAAAACCAGAAATAACGTATGAAATTACCAACCTTAAGGTGTAGATAATTTATGTCCAATGTAAGCACTCATCGAGCTTCATTAAGTATTGAAATCCAAGTCAATGAATAAAGTGCGCCCCGTTTTTATTGTCCTTGTTTTTGTTTTGTAACGGCTACATATGCCCAACCTTCAAAAATCAATTACGTCAGAGGTACGCCAGCTGTGCTCAGCAAGATTCAACACACCGTACAGCCCGCTGCATGGACAGTTTGCGAAGACAGATTCGGCATCTGATGTCATGTGCATGGTGGGTCAAATAAATTTACTTTTATAAATAAACGAAAGGATCTTTGGTATTCTATAGTTGATAATCTATACGCGTATAAATGGTCAGTGCTTGTACAAAATAAACCTTTCCACGTATCCCTCGCAAATAAGGTCACAGTCATCGACACACCCGGTTGTACGGTGTGTTGATACCGCGGAGGTGTGTCTCGTTGGCTTTGACCTTGTCTCGTTTTGAAGTAAAAATAGAATGTGTAAACACGCTTGTAAAGGATTAATATATATAGCAAAGGAAAGATGGGTTTTCGCCGTGATTGAGGTTTTATGCATTGCAAATTGTTTTTCCATGGATAAATATGAGTTCCCGAACAGTTCAGAAACATAAAAATCTAGCATGGCCCCCTTTAAAACCCAAGGATAAAAATCAAGCTTACTAACCCAGCACTAATAGTAAAAGAGTAATGGTGATTTTACTGTTCTGACGGCCATCTTGGACGCCGTCTGGAAAGTGAGCCGTTTCCGTGACCAAGATTTTGGTGGATTTTTAGTATGGTGTTAAGTGCCCTGTATACAAATATAATCAGTTGTAAAACCTTGTGTTACAATATTTTGGGAGTTAGGCCCTTATTTCCATAAATTGACCTGTCAATATGCCAGTAAGGCTTTTTTGTTAAATTAGTTTGGTTAGGGTACTTTTAAATAATCTGCTTAAAATCTACCATAATCTGGATCACAGAAAATTGTATTTTCAACATTGCGTCCAAGACGGCCGCAAAAATATTAATAAAAAAAGTAGCTGCATGTTTGCAAGTTGCATGTCTACAATTTACCTACATGTAATTCTGTATCAAATTGAAGCAGAAATGATAATAATGCCTATAACATGACATAAAGTAATGATGATATTTATTGCTTTTTGTTTCAAATGGACATCGAAATACGGCGTAAAGGGGGTGTTTCACCCTATCAGAAATTCCCATAGGGTTGTGCCCACGCTCGGAATTTAATGAAATTTGGCATGAAGTTAGTGTTCTGTATTACGGCATAATTCCCAAAATATTTTCAAAAAATCTATTCCGGAAAATATTTTTCTAAGAATTTTAAGATTTTTGCTTAAAAATGGGGGGTATCCTTACTAAAAGAGGGCATATACATTCAGGATTGTTGTATTCGAGCCAAATTTGCGCCGGAAACAATGTATATTAATTTATTTTCAAGTATTTACCAAAATAGTAAACATTACTGTACAAAAAAACAATTTGCTATTACTTTTTGTATGACGTCATCGACAAAATTCTTAGCTTTTAAGCATTTTGATCAAATTTGATTCTAAATTTCACCCAGTTTCAGTTTTTGTCAACATATGAAATTTATATCAAAATTGCCCCCATATATGCTTTTGCTTATAGTAAAATATTAAGTAAAAATAAAACCGGTAACAGTGTCATTTTTCAACTTTAGTGTAAGCGGTCTAAATTTCTAAGAATGTAAAGTCTAAGATTTTACCGTATACCTTCTATATGCATTACACAAATAGTCCATAATTATTTTTGCTTTGTTGTGTCCTGATTTGACATCAACAACTTATGTATAACATGAATTTTAGCATTTTCACACAAAATTATGCTTTTTGTGAATCAATGGCACTTTGTCTTACCCCACCCACCCGCAATATAATGGAGGGGTAAACACCCTAATACAGTGGAATGCATTATGAAATGTGGAGATGAAATATAAAAGTAATGCAATAATGATACAATTTGGTCTATTATGCCACCTTTTTTAAATTTCCTTTATGGCTTATCAGCACTTAGACTACTTTAATATAAATAGAACATTTCTTTACTACACTGCTCAAGATAATAAAAAGAACACAGAAACAGTTTTATTGTTCATTCATTGTGCCCTTCAATGCAAAATTGCTAATATTTCTATTATTATGGTTAATTATCAACTGCTTTGAGGACATATTTATTAACTATTTGCCAAAATCAGATCTCTGAAGAACATGCATCAGCTTTTTGCCTATGCACCATTTTGTTATGCCACACTACCTCTATGAGTATAGGTTTAAAAAAAAATGGTATTTTCATACAACGGCCCGTAGATATTTCTGGCGTCAGACAAACCTGGGGATTGTGAGAGTTTGTAGATTTTTTAATGCATCACATTATCTAGGGTCAAAGAAATTTTAGTACTGGCACCCGGTCTTTTCACTTTTTAGTGAGGACCAGTTTGCTATGAGTGCTATTTGAAACCAACAATTAGGGTAAGTAAATTTACATGTATATTAAGACTTGATTAAGAAACCAATGACTAAATGAACATGATTTGAACTTTTCCTTGACAGAAATTAACTGCCTCTACAGATTGACCTATCCACATGATATTTCTTGAATTTGTTTTTACCCAATTGTATATTCCACAATGTAGCATGAGTCTCTATCATAATTTATTTTAGTTTTAAGACTATGTCAAGAGTAATCGAAAACAACAACATTAAAAAAATAACGGTGAATTGATGTAGTAAATATCATTAACTGTGGTTAATAGGCTTAAAAAGCAAGCGATCACTTGCAGCACTTGGAATTTTGATAATTATTTCATGGGCTGTAACAGTTTTCATGAGACTAAAATGATAAATAGAAAATGAACTCTTCAATCAAAGGCTTGGTCACATACAAAATTCGTCTTGCACATCACGGCCGGAGCACAGCAGCACATGGTACATTCTACAGCATATTATTGGACGAGATGTGTGCGTGATAAAAAAAATGGACGCGGAAATTCTATGTCATCAAGCCTTTAGATATCTCTATCATAGATGGTCCACATGCCATGTATCCCAAAAATTAGAAGATACCGACTAAATGCATCTATTTCCTTTTTCCAGAAGGACTAGCACAGTCTCATTGGGAACTTTAAGTTAATAACCTAGTTAACGATCTAAAATGTATGATATGATAAAAGCTCTTAAAGTTTTGAAAAAAGGCATTAATATGTTTAAGTATTACTTCATGTATTGATCAAAATGTATCATAAAATTATAACTCGAGTAAGTTATGCCAAATGCTTTAAGGTGAACCGTTCTGTCATGTTACTAGAACCCATACATAATTGAATTTGGCTTACTTAAGATAAAGAAATGAAAACAAAAATACTTGTTATGACATGTGAAGCAGTGAAATCACGACTGGAAATATGTGTGACTGGAAATATGTGTTTCATAAATAATTCCAAACAGATGATCAAAGCCAACAAAATGACTGTATCAGGGTCAAATGTAGGTAATTGGTTTATTTCTAATTGATTGAATTTTAGGTTTCGAAATAATCTGGGCGATTCTTCTGACAATTTCTGTCTATTTTTGAGAAAACATTTGGGCATGTTGGTATCAACAATATTGGCACCAACATGTTATACAATGACTTTTCTTGCTACTTTGATTTAAAATTGGGGACAAATATCAAAACTAGGTAGGCAACATTAGGCTTTTGCTAGAGGGGTACCATTAACAACTGGGAGCATTTTATGGTGCCATTGATCACAATTTTCATTATTTGACAACTTTACCGGTTTCAATTTTTCACAAAATTTTGCATACGAATAGGGGACATATATGGCCAACTTTCTTATCAATTTCATATGTTGACAAAGACAGGAACATACAAAAAAATTTGATTGAAATTTAGGTTTCGAAAATTTTTGGGCTATTTTTCGGACAATTTCTAACTAAATAAGTTTCTGAGAAATCATATGTGCATGTTGGTATCAACAATATTGTTCTCAAAATATTCTACAATGACTCTTCTTGCTATTCTGATGTGAAATTACGGACTAATATCAAAACTAGGTTGGCAACATTGGGCTTTTGCTGGACGGATACCATTGAAAACTGGGAACATTTTAAGGTGCCATTGATCACAATTTTTATTATTTGACAACTCTACCAGTTTCAAATTTTCACAAAATTTTGCATACGAACTGGAGACATGTATGGTCAACTTTTATATCATTTTCATAGGTTGACAAAGACGGGAACATACAAAAATAATTGATTAAACTAAAGGGTTTGAAAATTTCTCGATATTTTTCAGACCATTTCTGACTGAATAAATTTCAGAGAAATTATTTGTGCTTGTTGGTATCAACAATTTTGGTCTCAAAATTCTCTTCAAGGTGTCTTCTTGCTATTTTGATTAAAAATTGGGGACAAATATCAAAACTAGGTAGGCAACATTAGGCTTTTGCTAGAGGGGTACCATTAACAACTGGGAGCATTTTATGGTGCCATTGATCACAATTTTCATTATTTGACAACTTTACCGGTTTCAAATTTTCACAAAATTTTGCATACGAATAGGGGACATATATGGCCAACTTTCTTATAAATTTCATATGTTGACAAAGACGGGAACATACAAAAAATTTTGATTGAAATTTAGGTTTCGAAATTTTGTGGGCTATTTTTCTGACAATTTCTGACTAAATGAATTTCCGAAAAAATATTTGCGCATGTTTTTACCAACAATATTGGTATCAAAAGTTTCTACGAGGACTCTTCTTTCTATTTTGATTAAAAAATGTGGATGAATACCAAAGCTAGATAGCCAACAATGAGTTTTTGTAAGACGGGTACCAATGAAAATCGGGAACATTTTAAGGTGCCGCGTATAGGCCTATATGCACTCTTTGGGTAAAATAAATATATTTTTGTAGTTCATAGGTCAGAGGCATTCTATGTGTAAAGTTACAAGAAAATCAGTGCGTGGGCACAAATGGAACACCCCCTTTGTATAGTCCATGCGTCGAAATCCACCATGCAGTTTGAGAGAAGTTAGGCTCACGAGAAATGTTGACTGACGGGCAAACGTCTTGACAAACAGACCGACATAACTACTGTATGCCCCTCTTTGTTTGCTGGAATGTTAACATGGATCTAAAACAATCCAATGCTTGATTGTATGTAATCGACATAAGCGTTCAAAATAAACGTCGGTCGTGTATGACGTTCAGTGCGGAAATTTGCCGTGATTGGTGTTCAAAGCCATCTGTAAGTCTAAATAAAGGAAAAATAGAATAAAATCCGAAATACAAACGCTGTTATGTAAACTAAAAAACTACGACGTAAGTCATTAATTAAAATGTAAAGCATTAGGCCTACTAGTAACTATTTCATGTCACAAAATTGTAGAATATCGTCGATACACGTACAGTCGAAACTCGTTGTGTCGAAACACCTCGACATATCCGGAGCAAAACTTAAACCATCTGAAGAAAATGATACTCTTTTTATACATATGGATGCAGGTATAATAAAAATGTACTCAATAATTGAAAATCTATTTTGTCAAAGATCTCGTGAACAATTGACGTTGCGTATCTTATTTGTCCAAGCATAATAGGAATTTAAAAGCAAAGGGAAAGAAAATGTTTGACACGAGCAATTTCTATTAATTCGCTACTATATTTAAATGGTTGTATTTATTTCGAAATGATTTGTTTGAAATTCTTGATATCCATCGATGAGGGAAGGATCAGATATTAACTTCGACTTATTCAGAACTTCGACTCATCCGATGTAAACCTAACGAGTGGCAACTGTATTTCTGATATTACTTGTTATTGAAAACGTGACCAATTTGAAAATGGGTTGAGGCAGAAAATGTACGCATATGTCAGGCATTTGCTTGGTTCGATAGATCTTTTAAAACCAAAGGCTAAAACTTGATTCGCGTTTCGTCGTGAAATACGGTTTACCAACAGATTATACGATTAAAAAATAACAAATATCTAAGGTTCTTCAACCTTCTCTGCTTCAAACTGAATTTAAATCGTTCACATATTTACTCAATTATTGACGATATTCTGATATTGTTACACCATGTGATTCCCCGCCGCGATCGTCTTATATCAAAAAGTGTGTAATAAGGATCGGCTTAATCAGTGACGTAATTTCGGACAGACAATATTATTTCGTGGTTATACTTTTGAAACCTCGCAACTACAACTTCATTGAATATGTAGTTACGAGATTTTTAAATAACATCGATGCGTTTTCAATCTATACAGGTAATGATTATGACACTTTTTTCGGCACAAAAGTCAGAGCTATTTCCAGCAAAAGACGTTTGGTTTTGCATGGGTTTTCAAAGTGGATCAGTTCACACATTTACCGTTCATTATATAGCAAATATTCAATCCAACATAATTATTACACAATGCCGAAGGCAAACAGGGTATGTAAGCATTGATTTAGCATGAAAACGTCTTAACTACATCTTAACCCTTTCCCAAACAACACTTGGTTTTGACGTCCCTAGAAGAAATAGTTTGAGAAAACATTGAGACAAAAGAAGAAAATGCTGGTAAACAGCATTTTCTCCTTTTGTCTCAATATTTTCTGGGCTATATTATAAACAACGCCTACCTTAATAAACATGTATTTTGTATTATGAAGGGGCTTTCAATTCTATCATCCCTACAATTTTGTCGTTTGGAAAAGGGTTGAATATACCTATTGTTACAGCATTTTAATCTTACGTTACGCTATTCCTGGTCAGTGAGTGAGCATTCGATCACTCATTATCTATCTATCTATATATATATACTGCCTAACTCCCCTTTCGGGTATTACTGGCAGGTGGCATTATCGAAGTAGATCTACGACGAAACACACATCTAAACACACATCCAAAAATGGGTAAATATTATATTTTCATTTCTCGAAAAATGAAACGTACTTGAACTTTGTCGGCCGGTGTCAATGTGCTCAAACCGAATCATTTGTAATTCATTTTTCTCATTTTGTAAAAATTGTCGTCTTTAAGTATTTGCTGAATGGCACATTTTGTTTATGTATTTGGATTGGTGCGAGTTGAGCTAATCCCAATCCAATTGTTTTTATAAATGCTGATTCGATATGAATGTGATTTGCATACTTTTTGAAGCTAACAACCTCGTCCAATTCATCACTATGTTTCAGCAGGAACCTCGTAATTGCAGCTTTGAACAAGCTGCGGTTGTGACGTTTTTGTTTGGGGTAACGACGTTAAATTATTGTAAATGCATAAGGGGAGGCAAATCTGTAAATACGTTTTACGGTTTTATATGTTTGTCTCCCTTGACATCAAAACTTTCCAATATGAATAATGATATTGAATTTGTTTGTTACAAAGGTGTATTCAACGCTTTCTATCCTACATACATATGCTATATCTTTCACACCCATATCGCTGGTCACGTTCGACAATGTCGTAACTACAGGTTATTTTAGTTGTAGTTACGACGTTTTCGAATGTGACCGACGATATATTAACCATTTGACCGTTTTTTATATGTTTGTATTATTTATGTATGTGGTAATAATAGGCATTTGTGCTTAAATGACAGCTGTTCTGGTCTTGACATCCTTATAAAAATATACATGGAAAACATTGAGACAAGAGAAGAAAGTGCAGATGATCAGCATTTTCTCTCAAGGACGGATCTTTTGTCACATGAGGAGATAGGGGAGCCCAAATGACGACTTTATATGTGTTATATAGCTAACTGTTGAAGTGAATATTAGCCGGCATTACAAGCGTTTGATCTACAAGCTCTTACCAGGGAAAGTCTTTGCCTTTCGTTGACCTTTTCATGGTATTTCTAAACTATTAATGCCGGTGTCAGAAGCCAAGTTGAATTTCGCTGTTTATTTATTTATTTTTTTTTAAATTTTGCCTTTTGGACTTTCAAAACCTCAAATCCAATGGCCTTATGGGTTCAGCCACATTTATCTCGACTTGATTGCTTTGACTATGGAATTAAAAGTACTGATACTCTGACTGAAAATGTCAGGTCTGCTGTAAAGTGATCTGTATTCTGGCTTCTTAATCTTAGTTAAGGTACGTTTGGAGAGCGGTCGTGCGACTTGCAAATTTTGTGTTTATTCTAGGGCAGCAAATGCTCATGCTACAATTTTCATCAAATGTTTAACCCTCATCCTACCAACTGGGGTCAATTTGACCCCACGCGTCATTTTTTACGTGTCGTATTTTTACCGCATGCACTCTGGGGTCCAAATTTCAGGAATTCGTTGGTCTACCAAAATCTTTTTCATGTCTCGCAACATTTTCAGATTTTATCATTATTTGAGTTTGTAATATTGATTTTGTAGCTGGGGTCCAAACGGACCCCACTATTATTACTCTTTATTACAACTCTTTAAACTTATTTAAACTTTTTCTGTAAAAAATCTTCATAAAAAAACACCGGATGCATTTCAACCAAACTTCACAGAAATAATCTTTGCGCAACCCTCTCTGAAATTCCTTAAAGGAATTTTGATTTGATAAAAATACCCGAATTATCTGCCCTTGATTGTCCAAAATTGCGGTTTTGACTATTCTTTTACTATTTTTTACTCTCACATCAACAAATTTTGACTAGTCAAAAGAAAACGTTAACAGAATAGTGGTGTCTATGATATCTTGCCTTAGTGCAATTTTCAGCTTGATCGAAATCTTAGAACATTAGTTATGTGCCCTTAAATTTTATGCAAATACCACATAAAGAAGTCGAATAAATACAGGCCTATGGAGCGATGCAAGCCCTTAAGAGCCTTCTTATTTTTCATTTCTGCATACTTTTGTGCAATTATCACTTGTTAGTAACCAATATAACATTTAAACAAATAATATTTCTTTTGAGAAACTTATTTTTATGAAATTCAAAATTACTTGTGGGGTCCAAATGGACCCCAGTTGGTAGGATCTGTATGTTAAATATTTTGATAGGATGAGGGTTAAAGTGAAACATTCCCCTTCATTGAGATGGTAAATGTTAAATGAAGTATCTTATTGTTCTAAATGTAAACATATACCAGAAAATTTTAGTATTCTTTTATAAATGTAGATACTTTTGTCATTATTAGGCTAAAACAGAGTGGGTGGGCTAAGATAAAGTCAAATATCTTTTTTTTTTATTTTCGTGGAAAGGTGTGCTGATTTTTTTTGTGTAAAAATAACTCTTGGTATTATCTTCAAAATATCCAAAAACAAAAACTATTAATGAGGTAATATTTTGGCGAACTGGAAAAAAGTTGCAAAATTTTCTGAAAAAAAAAAAAGATTTTTCAATTTTTCCCATAGTTTTTTCCACAAAATGGTTTTAAAATATTTCTTTCAACCGTTTCATTACATTTGTGCTTATGGTAAGTATCTAAATTGATATAATATTTGACAACACATTTGAAATTATCCATTCAGAATAACTTGCTATATATGACTTTAAAACATAAGGATATTTTTTCGAAAATGGCCATTACAAGTAAAGGGCAGATAACTGTGACGCGAAAACGAGTCAGGAAACCTACACTGATTTTTAATGTTTTGCTCAGGAAATGTTACTTTACAACATATACAAAAATAAAAAAAAATATCATTGGGCGGATTAAAAGTAACCCTCGAATTCAACTTACCTTAATATCTTTTTTATTTTATGATTCCAGACGCACAAAGACAAGCTCAGGCCTCTTCTGGTGAGTACTACTTTAACGCTTTAACCTTTTCCCAAACGACAAAATTTCAGGGTGGTCCAATTTGAAAGCAGTTGCAGACGACAAATTATATGTAAATAAAGACGGAATTTGTGTATAAAATGGCATAGAAAATATTGAGACAAAAGGAGAAACTGCTGGTTTTCAGCAGTTTCTTCTTTTGTTTCAATGTTTTCCCAAGCCTTTTCTATTAGGGACGTCAATACCAGGCTTTGTTTGGGAGAGGGTTAAATTAATTAACAACTCGAATTCGGGCGACGCCATATTCCAACATTATATTCGATCCGAAGTTACAAATCATTGCCCTGGATCGATCCCTAATACACATAGGCACTTTGATACAGGAATTTTAACAACTTTACAAAAATAGTCCTGTATAATATAAAATAAAGAAAAGTTCGGACAACTGCCATTTAATCAAGTCACGGAAGTCCGCATGCGAAAACCTGCGCCGGACACCTCGCGTTTTTCATCAAAATAACTTTATTCAAAATGTGTTCATATTTCGCATATAGCGTAACATTTTTCAAAAAGACTTGCATCAGAGAAAACAGATATCATCACTGGTGGGGAACTAGCGACGTTTTTCGCTGCATCAAGGTATAGGTATTTTGATTGGTAAATTGATTGGTTCTGTTTTCTTGGATTTGAGGAAAGCGTTTTTAGGTTAGATGGAAGTATTAGGTTTCCCATAGCCGACCATTATAACGTTTTGGCTTATAGCTCAGCCCATGAGTTTGCAACAATGTTATGGCTTACCTCAAATTCAAGAACTATCCTTCATACATCCAAAACAAGCAATTTGAATATGGCATGATTCCTTTTATCACTGACTTTTTGGCCCCTTTTTGACATGACCCTTCTCCAACAGCCATTTGGAATGGCCTTTTCACAATATGCACCTACATCTAAAAATAGCTCTTGGACTGCCAAAATGTACTAAATTCTTAATAAAAATTACTGCAATTGTTTGACAAAATATCAAATTTTATAAATACAAAAAAATAATTCTAAATTATTACATTATTGACCAATCAGAGCTCACCTTGATCCTTGTTTATAGTGCGGACGTTCAGTGGACAAAATCTGACAGATGCCGGGAAAATGTAATACTTCCGCCTAACCTAAATAAAAAATGTTGTTGCTTCAGAATTCAAAATTTTGACAATTCTAAGTACAAATACATATTCTGGACTAAGTCCCAAATTATTGGCCTAATCTTTTCCATACATTGTGAAAAATGAGCATTTCCCTTTACCTTGTCATAATAAAGTTAAGACAAAATTGTATTATTTTAGAAGAGTGTTCTCCATCCAAACATATATTTTCAATGTTCAAAAGAAAGACTCTAAAATCATATCTAACATACCTTTTTTATCTGACATTGTGGAGCTATTACTAATGGTCAAATCAGTCACTGTTTCAAGTGAAATTTATTTCAATTTATATTTTTTCCTATTTTTTTTAAGAGGTCACCCTTTATCCTCAAAAAGAAATATTTATTTTCTCACACACACACTCACTATCGGTCTTTTGATTATCGTGCAGGGGGTGGGATTGTTTCTACGTCAGTAGGATCCCGTCCAGATGCCTGGCTAGCTGCACGCATGGCAGATTTCACGTCCACTCTCCATCTCTTCCTGTCATGGATGTTGGTAATTGACAGGCCCCAATCTCTCGCATCTCTTTCTGCTAGTTCTTTCCAGGATGCCTTCGGATTTTCTCATTAATTTTAAGCCTCAAAGGCACACTTTTTCACAAATTCTATTTTTATTTTATCATATGGCTAGTACAATATTGTCTTTGCATCTATGTTGAATTTCATTGCATTTGGTAAAAAAATTTTGGAGAAATAAGCATTTCCCTTAACACCAGTGATGCAAAATAGAAGAGTCTATTTAGTAATGGAACAGTCTTCCTTTGCTCATAAATCTAATAATCAATGGACAAATTGGCAAATCTTTACATAAATCTGTTTGTTATATCACATCTTACCCAGAAACTCCAAATTAAAGTGAAAGATGTGTAAAAAAAGCTTCACTTGAATAATTAAAATTACATAATAGTTGAAATTGATGAGTCATTAGATTTTTTTACTTTCAAAATAGCCAAATTTCTGTAGAATCTTGTTTTTATCCTTCTTATCATATCAAAACATGTTGTTTAAAGCAATTTTGACAACTTCTGGTATTGTTTTCTCAGTTTTACATGCTTTTATGCAGTTTAAAATTGAAAAATAGACCATGAAGGACACAGGAAAAGGGGCCTGTCATCATTGGGGGCCTTATAAATGCAATATTTTTAAGCATAGAATACACCAAAATAACAGAAAAAAGGGTTTCAACAGTCTATTTTGTATTTGTCTTAAGCAAACAGGCCAAAATCAGACCCTATAACCCACTATTTTACTGTTTTTTGTAATCCTATACATAGAACAATGCATGAGCCAACTGCATTACATACTTTACTTTCAGCTATACTGATTTTTAACACTTACATAGCAGAATCAATGGATCAAGCAAACAAATCTTCCTTACCAAAAAGCAGAACAACCCGGTTGATGATTGAAGTCAAAGCTCAGAGTGCGAATCAATGGTCTGGACCCCTTAATATGAGAAGTTTCTCATGTGGCGGGCTGATCTATGTCTTGTGAAAATCTTTCGGGGTGATGACTACAACCTAAGGAGCCTATGCAGAGAATTTCTAAAACAAAGAGAAAATCTTGTAAAAAAACATCCCAAAACCCACAGAATAACTAGAAAAATGGTAAAAATGACCATTTCAAGACTTGTATGTACATCAAAGAGCCAAAAACAGTACATGAACAGTATGTGTTTGTCAATAAGGAAAAAAACAAGCCCCCCCCACTGTCCTACAGAAAAAAAACAATTTTCACTAAAAATATGACCTTGAAACTTGACCTTGACCTTCAAGGATGACCTTGACATTGGAACTTAGTGAAACTCAATGATATAATGTACATATTCAACAAATATAGAGCCTTAGAACTTTCAATTATTTGCAGTATGAGCAAAAAAGAAGAAAAATCATGTCAAATTTTCAATGAAATTGACCTTCAGATCTGACCTTGACCTTGATGAATGACCTTGACCTTGGTAATAAAAGATGTGTAATATAATGAAGTACATCCACACCAAATTTGAAGTTTGTAACTGAAATATTGTGTGATTTATTTAGGGAAATGTTGAATTTCCATGTTAAATTGGCCTCAGACAGACAGAAAGGTGAACAGACAGGTGAATTCTGATGCAATATTAGCTAAATATTTTGATATGGGTAAAAAAAACATGTAAATAGCTTACACAGAATGCATCGGCTGCAAAATAATCAGAACCGGAAGATATTTGCTGCTGAGATGTCAAATTGTTTGGAACAACAACAACTTTGGGACAGTTTATTTTAGGTTAGATGGAAGTATTAGGTTTCCCATAGCCGACCATTATAACGTTTTGGCTTATAGCTCAGCCCATGAGTTTGCAACAATGTTATGGCTTACCTCAAATTCAAGAACTATGCTTCATACATCCAAAACAAGCAATTTGAATATGGCATGATTCCTTTTATCACTGACTTTTTGGCCCCTTTTTGACATGACCCTTCTCCAACAGCCATTTGGAATGGCCTTTTCACAATATGCACCTACATCTAAAAATAGCTCTTGGACTGCCAAAATGTACTAAATTCTTAATAAAAATTACTGCAATTGTTTGACAAAATATCAAATTTTATAAATACAAAAAAATAATTCTAAATTATTACATTATTGACCAATCAGAGCTCACCTTGATCCTTGTTTATAGTGCGGACGTTCAGTGGACAAAATCTGACAGATGCCGGGAAAATGTAATACTTCCGCCTAACCATAAACTTGTTGATCACGAAATCCTACTACATAAGCTTAAACTATACCACTTTTCAGAAAATACCCTGCTTCTAATAAAGTCTTATTTATCCAACAGGAAGCAGTTAATAAAAGTCGGAAAATTTCAATCTGACTCTCTTCTGATACAGTCTGGGGTTCCTCAAGGCTCGATCCTCGGGCCTATTTTATTTCTCTTGTACATTAATGACATATCATTAACATGTTCTGATGTGGAAATTGATCTATATGCAGACGACTCCATAATGTATAAAGCAGGTTATGACCTAGTCACTATACAAAATAAACTCCAAGAAAGCATTTCCTCCGTACAGGAATGGTGTTCATTAAACAATATGTCTATACACCCCACAAAAACTAAATGCATGCTAATCGGGTCCAAACATAAACTTTTACACCAAGATGAGCTTATATTAAATGTTAATGGAGTGCGACTTGAAAATGTACACACTCAAAAAGTTCTAGGCGTCTACATTGATAATCACCTAAATTGGCACACGCACATTGATTATGTTTGCTCTGGACTCAAAAGGAAAATATCTCTTTTTAAGAATATATCGTTTTACTTGACGAAAGAAATGAAAATCCTATTTTACAACGCATACATTTTACCTGTTTTTGACTATTGCTGTGCCATATGGGGTAAAACTGACAAGCGCTATACAAATAAGATATATTCTCTTCAGAAAAGACTAGCAAAATTAATCCTTTGTAAGCCAATGAAGTCATCTTCAGAAGAATTGTTCAAAGAACTTTCCTGGTTGACATTCTCAAACCGATGTAATTATTACATTGCAGTCCTAGTTTATAAAACGCTAAACTACAACGCTCCTGATTACATGATGAATTTAATTAAAGTTTCTAGAAATGATTTGTATAATTTACGCTCTGAAATTCAGAATCAACTCACATTAAACAAACAACCAAAAACAAATATTTATCAAAATAGTCTAAATTATAAAAGCGTTGACATCTGGAACGACCTTCCTGTAAGCTTAAGATCGGAGGCAAAACTTGCTAATTTCAAGCAAAAAATAAGAAATTATTATCTAACGTATAAACAATAATGTGAAGATGAGTATCTGTCAGAGTAAAGAAATTCTAGACTGAAAATAAATTAAGTTAACCCTTTCCCAGAAAGATCTGGCTTTGACATACCCAATTAGAAATGACATGGGAAAGCATTGTGTCTAAAGGAGAAAATGCTGAAAATCAGTTTTTTCTCCTCTATCCTCAATGTTTTTTTACCTAAATTATTCACATTTATTTTCTTGAAGTAAAATCCATTTTGATATTTGCTTAAACATTCAAATTAAACACCCCAAAATTTTGTCTCTCGGGAAAGGGTTAATAGATAGCTAATCAATAAAATTAATATTAACTTAATCAATTTTGATTGGATTGAACGTTATAGTTTATGAATGTTTGTGTGTGTGTGTATGTGTGTGTGAGTAACAGAGAAGGGAGATAAGGTGAGAATAAGGCGGAAGTGTGTTCGTTTACTTGTGTTAGTATGAGTGTTTATTGTTAGAATGCCATATTGTAAATAAGATAAATTCAATATTATTGAATTATATATGTCTTAATATGCTACCTTCTCTAAATAAAGTTATTATTATTATTATTATTATTATTTATTATTATTTTGCGTTTAAATGTGAGTTTATAGATTTTTTCTAATGACTATGAACTTATTCGAAAAACAGACCGGTTTACCGTTTTGTATTGACAAATTGTCGGTGTTGTTATAAAATCTCGTAACTACGGCTTCGATAAAGCCATAGTTACGATATTTTATAACAACACCGACGGAATACATTGTTCGCGAAAAAACGTCCCTCGCTTTGGCCGAGATCCCAACCAGTGATAATAGGTATACTAAAAATAATAATATAATCTGTGTGTGTTTTTTTTTTTTTTTTTTTTTTTTAAACACGTGTTATTTATGACAATAAAAGATAAAGCTGCGCCATGTGAAATGACATCTGTAATACAAGTCGTTTTGAAGAACGTTACGCTATTATGCTAAATATGAACACATTTTGAATAAAGGTTAATGTCAGGTCAAATGAAATCCGTAATAGATATATCTCAAGAGGCTTTTAGCCTAGCTTCATGTCCCATATTTTGGCATTCACGTCTCTCAAAGACTCAATGCATGCAACTATTATTATTATTATCATTATTATTATTATTATTATTATTATTATTATTATTAAGTACCGAATTTATATAGCGCTTTTATCATACGAAAGTACGTTCAAAAGCGCTTAAAACTATGACAAACCTTAAAATAATATAGCATTAAGGGCTAACTTTACCTGGTCTTAATCCAGAGTTTCTAAACAAAAATTTTCACTTTTCGTTGAATATCGTTGTTTTATAGTTAATTCTCTATCAGACTTGTACAAATTTAACAGGGACATACATGTGCGTTCCGCAATAACGCTGCTTTTTAACAAAAACATCGTATCTGCAGCTTGTTTTAAGCTGCAGATACGAGGTTTACGTTGAAAAGCACCAATATATGACATGTAAGACTATTAAAACATTTTTAGACAACTCTGTATAAACATGTGGAATGGAGTATTTCAAAGAAGCAAATCGAAACAATCCTCATGTTGGTATTTAAAGTGACGTTTCATATTTATTTCATTTTTTAAAAAAAATATGTCTTGATGCAAATATTGTTTATTCTTATGCATAAAAATGCTATCAGTTTTTTGAAGTTGTAATTTATAAGCAAAAAAAAATAAGCCTTTACAGTTGAGATAGAAATGACAAATTCTATATAAATCCGAATTGTTGTCCACAACAATTCGTTTAATTTTAGCACAAAACTAAACATTTCTCGTAAACTGTTGAATATTTTGGCTTGGAATTTTCAGAATTTTCATTAGAAAACATACTCTTTCCGATAGAATAAAAGTAAATTTTATGTTATAAATTATTGAGAAATGTCACTTTAAAAAGTCTTTAAGAGCGTAGACTACATTTTCCTTTTCGTTTACGTCTGCTTTCAAATTGGAACAGTCTAAAGTTGTGTAATTTCAGAAAGAGGTTAAATTAAACTTCTTCTATTTTTCAGATTGTGGTGATCATACAGGTCAAACTACATTTAGTAGCTACATTAACGCGGCAAGTGAGTATTTCTTTATTTTCTTTTATTTCGATGTTTGCCTAAATTTTCTTTACTGAACACATACATTTAAAGCGTAGTAACATCGTAGCGTAAAGATCCGACGTGAAAAACTACGACATGAAAAAATAGTGTAACTGTGATTCGAGCTGCTATTTCAGCTAACTCATCGTAAGGTAGATAAGTTAAGAATGCATTTGATAGTAGCTGCAACGGAAAAATACGAGTATTCATATAATAATGTTGACTGAGTTTCAATGTTCATTGCATTGGGTCAATGCGAATCCCACCAATCTGTGCTAGTTTTACATCATACTTCTCACTGGTGATGAACTCGGCCAAAGCGAAGGGCGTTTTTTCGCGAACAATGTATTCCGTCGGTGTTGTTATAAAATCTCGTAACTACGTCTTAGATAAAGCCGTAGTTACGAGATTTTATAACAACACCGACGGTTTGTCAATACATAACGGTGAACCCGGTCTTTTTTAGACCAAATTAATTGCAATTAGAGTTTAAAATTCTTTAAACTCACATTTAAAGTGACATTTCAGAATTTTTTGTCATAAATATTACTTTAATTTTTATCTGAAAGAGCATATTTCCTTATGAAAATTCTGAAAATTTCAAGCCAAAATATTGCACCGTTTACGAGAAATTTATATTTTTGTGTTAAAATTGAACAAATTGTTGTGGACAACAGTTCGGATTTATATGCAATTTATCGATTATGTGTCAACTTTAAATGCGTGTATCTCGCTTACTGGCAACAACTTAAAAAAACTAATAGTATTTATACTCATTAGAATACCCAATCTTGGCATCAAGACATACTTTAAAAAATTGAAATCGGAATGAAATGTCTCTTTAAAGGTAAAATACCTATACCTTGTTGTAGCGAAAAAACACCCTTCACCACCAGTGCTTCTATAGCTTAACCCTTTCCCAAACAAGACCTGGTTTTGACGTCCCTTACAGAAAATGCTTGGAAAAACATTGAAACAAAAGAAGAAACTGCTGATAACCAGCAGTTTCTCCTTTTGTCTCATTAGTTTCTGTGCCATAATTTACACAAATTCTCTCTTTGATAACATCCATTTTGTCATTTGTGGCAGTTTTTGAAGAGGATCACCATAAAATGTTGTCGTTTGGGAAAACGTTAACAAACATCAGGACCAGCGTGGATGGAATTAAGGTGGCTGTGACCCCTTTTGATTTTGGGAAGTCCTCTTTTTAAGTAAAAGAAATCCATTGGAAAATGCTTTGCTGAATAGCGAATTGAAAGAAAATTATAAAGAAGTTATACATATTATAATTGTATTGTACTAACACGATGGTGTTTCAAAGTGACATTACACAGGCATTTGTTTATCAATTTTACTTTTGTTTTTTTATCTGCAAGACAATATTTGCTTATGAGAGTTCTGAAAATTTCAAACCAAATTAATGCGCCGTTTACGAGAAATATAGACTTTTCTGCTTACTAAGTAAGTTAACCCTTTCCCAAACAACAAAATTTTGGGGTGATCCACTTCAAAAACTGTCTTAAAAGACAAAATGGATGCTATTAAAGATAGGATTTGTGTAAAATATGGCACAGAAAATATTGAGACAAAAGGAGAAACTGCTGGTTATCAGCAGTTTCTCCTTTTGTTTCAATGTTTTCCCAAGCCTTTTCTAATAG
Source organism: Fragum sueziense (assembly GCA_963680895.1). Taxonomy (NCBI): domain Eukaryota; kingdom Metazoa; phylum Mollusca; class Bivalvia; order Cardiida; family Cardiidae; genus Fragum; species Fragum sueziense. Next base: position 2,599,483 of record OY804608.1, read on the forward strand.
GGACGTCAAAACCAGGTCTTGTTTGGGAGAGGGTTAATTAAATTGTTGTCCTCAACAGTTCGCATATGTATGTAATTTGTCATTTCTGTCTCAACTTCAAAGGCGTATTCTTCGCTTATAAATAATAATTTAAAAAAAACTGAAAGCATTTATACACATTAGAATAACCAATTTTTGCATTGAGACATACTTTTAAGAAATGTTATTGGAATGACATGTCCCTTTAAATTCCTAGTGTTTGCACCCCTTATAAATATCTCATTTACAGGGGGAATCCTTGCCGTTTAATATGTTTCACAAATATTTGTGCTTTCTATTCACACTATAGAACTAAGATATGACTTTTTTCTTGCAGAGAGATTAAGAAAAGAAGATGGATCAAGTTGGCGTGAGTATACGAATTAATCTGATTCTACCTTATCAAAACTTCCTCTAGACTTTTCAACTTTTGACGATTGTACTTTTTTTAGCTCGCTCGGGGTGAAACTCCCTGAAGAGCAATTCGATGACTTAGCTCGAAACGGTTGTAACTGTCTATATGTTTAAAGGCAGTTAAAACCGTTGCGCGCTGAGCAATCGAATTGTAATGCCATCGGTTATCAGCGTCATCAAAAACTTTTGGAGATACAGACTTCATATTTCACACATAAATACCTCTACCCTACAATAACTTTCATTTTTGACCATGACCATTACCTTCTCGTTTTGAGTTTGACCTACTATTTGACCTTTACATTCTTAAACCTTATTTTATGCCCCGTATTAATCGTGGCGTATAACTTTACTCATGTCGTCTGCCTATCCGCCTGTCTATCAGTCTAAAGCTTATGTCCTGTTAACCAACAAGAATGGTAGATAGGAAAAACAAATTTAGTAAGGAACCTTCTTTCAATGATTATCAATCTAGTCCATGCAACAATACCTTCCTCGGGCATTTTTTTCAATTATTACCAACCGCTTACGTGTAACTTGACATTGAATCATCATAACAAGTAAAGTGAAGTAAATTTTATTTACAAAATCGGTAAAATATTATAATATAAAAATCACAAAAGCTATAGAGAGTTTTTAACACCGACATGAGTACTTATATGTACACATAAAAAATGCTTTAAGGACAGATCCTCCATTTATTTCCTACGGTAAGATTTTTTTATTTTTTCTGTACTGATATTTAAATATATGAGAAGTAAAAAAATGACTGAAAAACTATAGGTCACCAAGCGAATTAAAGAGTTATTGGATTTCAAGGGAGACTACTCTTGTCTAAAATTGCAAAAATGAGGTGTCACTTAAATACACATAAAAAAGGTATTCGAAATAACTAGGATTACATGAATAAGTCTTAATTGTGTTCAATATGTTTTATTCTGTCTAAATGAGTATCAATTTGGGAACATTTAGTGATGATTTTGAAATTTTTAGTAAAATATTCATTCAAAAGTAGCTGAAATTGCTCTTTTCTCGCAACGTTTCTGATATAAAAAATATTCCAGCTGTAAGATTTTTTTCTTTTTTGGTATAGACATAGTGCTTGGTCATACCTACAAAAACAAAAAAAGAAAAACATATCAAACCAAGCGTTTTTCTTAGTTATAAGTAAAATTTGGTTTACTTTTAGCAGCTCTGTCCGAAATTGTTTCACTACTTTTTTCCATTTTCTTCCTTATTACCAGCTTTAGATAATAAAAAGTGCCATCTTTTGTGTCCATCTGAAGTGGACTAGCTCATAAAGACACCACTTTGCCTTTGTTGCTCCGTTTCCTATCGCTAACGCCACATGTTGAACGCGTAACAGAAAGCGAAATGTACCATCCGAGTACTATTACACTTGAATTGACCAAACAGAGAAAATTGAAATAACCGAAAAGGGTCTTGTACCTTGTATCAACCAAACATTAACTAAAAGTAAAAAAATACATTTGCTGAAAATGCAACTTACTGAAACAGCTTTATTTCTTTATTTAGGATATGCGCAGAAAGTTGCGCAGTAACAACTGGAGGATCTGTCCTTAAGCTGAAAGACATGCTATAAGTTTCCTTAACCCTTTCCCAAACAAGACCTGGTTTTGACGTCCCAAATAGAGGAAGCTTAGGAAAACATTGAGACAAAAGAAGAAACTGTTGATAACCAGCAGTTTCTCCTTTTGTCTCAATGTTTTCTGTGCCCTATTGTTCACAAACCCCTTCCTTTTAAACATGGACTTTGTTGTCTGGAGCAGCTTTCCAATGGGATCACCCCAAGATTTTGTCGTTTGGGATAGGGTTAACAGTCAGCAGATTTTATAGGAAAAGTATAAATGTAACAATTAAAATTTATGATTCAGGGGAGGCAACCGGATATTGACAGATATAATTTTTATCTCCCTTCTCTTTTCTGCAAATAGGTAAAAGAAGACTTTAGTATCATTGAAGAAACTATTCTTTTAAGTATAATTGGAGAAAACGAGATAAGAAAAGAAAGTATAAATATACTGACTGACTCTAAAAAACGTACTTAAAATCATTTACTTACATGTATATATGCAATAATGTAAAGATGCCTCGGATCATATGGGAAATAAGAACAATCCTTTGTTTTTATCTTAAAAAAGGGTTAAAACCCCAAAACGGATATGTAGTAAATATGTTAACTACAGTCGATACTCATAAGTCGAAATTCCGCTTAAGTCGAAGTGAAAGTCATGTCCCGTCCTCAACTTTATGGATATCAAAATGTTTAATCAAAATAATTCTGAAACAAATACAGTCATTGAAATTTAGTAGGAAAGGGATAGAAATTGCTCGTCTCGAGCAATTCCTTTCCTTTTCCTACTATATTTCAATCATGGACACATACGATGCCCATGAAAAATGGTTAGATAACGTTTTTCATCGAAAAATAATAAAAATCGGATGAGTCGAACTCCGGTTTATCTTCAATAACTTTTTTATCAGTTAATTTTTCAAAAATCCAACACGTCCACCTTATTTCTGGCATTTTTCCACATTTTCTGCTTTAAATCGAATTCAAATTGGTCAAGTATTAAAAAAGATATCGAAGATTATCGAAAATGTCACGTGATTATACACCGTGCAAACGCCGACTGTCATTAGGTTGCGATATGAAACGAATGAACCAATCAAAACTAAAAGTATTGCCCTTAATTTGTCAAGTTTAAAACGTGCATCTACGCAAATTAACCCTTTCCCAATCAAGACCTGATTTTGACGTCCCTAATAGAAAAGGATTGGGAAACATTGAAACAAAAGAAGAAACTGCTGATAACCAGCAGTTTCTCCGTTTGTCTCAATATTTTCTTTGTCATATTTTATACAAATCCTATCTTTGATAACATCAACTTTGTCATTTAAGGCAGTTTTTGAAGTGGATCACCCTAAAACTTTGTCGTTTGGGAAAGGGTTAAAAGAGTGTAATGCAAATTGGGGATATGTGAAGGATTTCACGTTATAAATGTGTAAACGTGTATTTTGACATTATCTCACACATTCGTTTTTTTTTTTTTTTTTTTTTTTTGATCATCAAGATACATAAAATTTACGTGTTTCAAGAAACATTCCCCTTTGGTAATCAGTAACAATAGTGATTCTATAAAATATAAGACTTAATAGCAATTCATGGGGCATATGATATGGTTTACAAACGTTTCTTGTTTAAATATAGATCTAAAACACGTCCGTCAGTTGTCGAATTTCGGTAAAATGCAAACCATAAATTACTTAGATTAATAGTCATATACATATCTGTAAAGTTTGTTATTACATATGATAAAAGTTTTGCATACGTGTACATACGTGTGCAATAGTTTCCTTTAACATTGAACACACTTTCTTTTGCGTGTCAGTATGTGTGACTATAACATTAAACATAGGCAAATATGTGCTATATTTATGAAATCTGATGTTAATTTTTTAGGAGTTTTGACCCGTTTATGGATTTAAAATTTTGGCAATATACAGCACTTGAAAGTCACACTTTGCTGTTCCTTAACAACTTTTGTTAAATGAACGACAATAAGTTAAATCAGGCATTAAGGTACACAAACCCTCTAAAGCACCAAAGAGCCAGAGGCGAATTTTGAAAAGTGCCAATAATTCCTAAACTGTGGTACATTTCCATTTCAATTACAAACACAACACTTTTGTACGGTTTAGAATTTTGAATTGATGCATGCTTATTGAAATATTTGACGAAAATGTTCAGAATTGCCTGTCTTGCATATGAATATAGAGTAAAAATATTTGTAAATAATTTTCTTCTTGAAGCATAATTAATCTTGAAATCCTGCACGACGAATCAACTTATTTGGAATGTATTTACCATTGTGTGTAATTTGATGCAATACGTATATTGCTAGAAAGTGCTGATTTGTTCAGGGTCTGTAAACCTTAACCCTCATCCTACCAACATATTTTACATACCCATCCTACCAACTGGGGTCCATTTGGATCCCACACATAATTTTGAATTTCATGACAAAAATAAGTTTCCCAAAAGACATATACTTTGTGTAAATGTTATATTGGTTATTTTGAAAATGATAATAGCACAAAAACATACGGAAATGAAAAACTATAAAGCCCTGAATACCTTGAATCGCTCCCCAGACCTGTATTTATTTTACTACTTCCTGCATTTTTTGCATAAAATTCAAGGGCACATAACTCATAATCTAAGATTTCGATCAAGCTGAAAATTGCACTCAGGCAAGATATCATATTCACCATCATTCAGTACACGTTTTGTTGTTCACTGGTCAAAATTTGTTGATGTGAGAGAAAAAAATAGTAAAAAAATAGTCAAACCCGAAATTTTGGACAATCAAGGGCAGATAACTGGGGGAATGTAAATTAAATCAAATTCCCTTGAAGGAAACTCAGAGAGAGTCGCCCAAGGATTATTCCTGTGAAGTTTGGTTGAAATGCATCCAGTGTTTTTTTAGATGTAGATTTCTAAAAAAGAAAAGTTTAAATAAGTTCACAAACTCAAATTATGCTAAAATTTGAAAATGTTGTGTGACACGAAGAAGGTTGTAGTAAACTAACAAACTCCTAAAATTTGGACGCCAGAGTGCATGCGGTAAAAATATGACACGCACAAAATGATGCGTGGGGTCAGATTGACCCCAGTTGGTAGGATGAGGGTTAAGCTGCTTAAATTCTAGGCAATGTACTTTTGCATAAGCAGTAAGGCTATTGCATGATTTACTCTAGGCATGTTCTAAATACATAATTTTCTTTACAGGAACGATCAAGTTCAGATGTAATCAATTACCCTACGATCTAGTGTTTGCTTATTTTAAGTACTTGATTCCTTCCTTCATTACGTTTGACTACGTTGCAAGTACTGGTAAGTTAGCATATTTGTTCATTATTTGATGTATAAAGTGATTAACTAATGATGCCGAAGAAGACATTAACCCATTACCAAACAACAAAATTTCAAGCTTGTCCAAATTCAATAATGCTGTAGAAGACATTTTCATGTGAATGAATATTAAATTCCATTGGTCTTTAGGATTAGAAAACATTGTGGGAAATGAAGAAAGTACTTGTCACAGGCAATTTCTTCATTTTCCACAATCTTTTCCAAGGCCTTCATATTTTCGGGAGTCAAAAGGACTCAATGAGTGCCAATGGGTTAAGTTTTTCACTCTGTCAGTCCGTCCGTCAACAAGTCTGTCTGTCGGCCCGATTAGGTTAACGTTCCAGACTGTTTTTTTTCTAAACACTAAATTTACTGAGCTGAATCTAGGGACGTGAATCCGCATTTATACGTTGCATAACAGGTTTCAATGCCATTATGCTACATTCTTAAAATAAGTCGGATGATGGATATGAGCATTTGCTGAAATTAGTTTTTAGCTCGACTTTTCGAAGAAAATGAGAGCTTATACTGTCACCCGGGCGTCGGCGTTGGCGTCGGCGTTGCAACAAAGGTTAAAGGTTTTTCAAACATCAATAACTTCCATACTATCAAAGGGATTCAACCCAAATTTGGAATACTTATTCACCATCACACCATCTACCTTACTACCAATAACCCTGGCTCCACTATATTTGGAGTTATGCCCCATTTAAACTAAGCAACTTAGAAAGTCGAGCGCGTTGTCTTCGGACAGCTCTTGTTCTGACCTTTTTAGCGAGCCGGGACTTTATGTCCGGGGAGCTAATGTCACAGCCATAGTGTCGGCGTCGCGTACCGTCCCGTTCCGTCTTCACTTGAAAAACTTTAATCTGGTATATATCTCAGGCACTATTAGAGATACAGCCTTGATATTTCATACATAGATACATCTCGACAAGACCTTTCATTTGATACCATGGCCTTTCACCTTATGACATTGACCTTGGAGTTTGACCTTCTTTTTAACAACTTTAACCTGGCCTATATCTCAGGCACTATTTGAGATACAGCCTTGATATTTCATACATAGATACATCTCGACAAGAACTTTCATTTGGGACCATTACCCTTGACCTTGTGACATTGACCTTGGAGTTTGGTCTACTTTTAAAAGATTTTAACCTGACCAATATATCATGCACTATTGATGATAGAGCCTTGATATTTCACACATGGATACCTCATATAATGTACTTGACCTTGAGACTATGACCTTTGACCCAGTGACCTTGACCTTTGACTTTTCCTTTTGTGACAAGCTCTTGTATAGGCGAGCTATGTTGTCCGCGGACAACTCTTGTTTGCAACGGTGGTAGATGTTGAGCTAATGTTTTGTATTTGAACCTGCATTTACTCTTTACAGAACAAGATTGGGGTTTATTACAATTAATCCATTGATTCCTTTTGGAAGATATAGTTGTAGAATTGAGAAAATAGCCGTTGCCCGGACTTTTTTCGAAAATTTTATGCTGGCTGATATTCAGCTGAATTTTGGTATTTGAACCCGCATATAGATCTAGAAGTAACATACCAATCTTAGTTTTGCTCTGGTCAATAATTTTTAGGAAGATACGGGTGCAGACTTTGGAAATACATTTACACAATTCCGAACAGGATGAATGCCGTTCTAATCCATTCATATTTGAGAAGATACATATAATTTCAGGAACAGTTCTTCAAAATTTTCTTTCGCAGTTGATAGATAAAGCACTAGAAAATGATATTACATTCTTAGCAGTGAAAATATTGGATTTCCTTGAGTAATACGCGGCTGTTTATAAAGTATCCGGAATAGTATCATATTTTTTTAAAAAATTTTTACGCTAATTGAGATGAAATTTTCAGCACAAATACTTTGAAGAGTTCTACATTTGATCCTGCAACAAAACCTAGGCTGTTCGCGTTAAGGCACATTCTACAGTCGCTATGGAAACGTAGGGTCACGTTGAGCGGGGCAACTTTTGATAGTTGGTAAAATGTGACTTATCAACCGCGTTTCAAGTGATAATATTTTGTATTTCTCCCATCAAAAGTTGTTCAATATGCTTGTTATCTTGTAGCTTACTTTTTTCTTAGCAATTGTAGCTTAATCGACTGACATATGGCGTCAATTCTGTAAACAACAATAGATAAAAACATTGCCTTGCTGATATAGCAAATATGGTCCTTGAGCAGCGGTATTCAATAATGTTTTGCTTGCTGATTGTTAAATTAAAATCAGATATATTCTTTCTGATAATGATCACGTATAGCAATGGTTCTCTGAAAAGAGTCAAGCATTTATGAGTGGTATGATGCATTTTAATACGATTCTAAACATGAATTTGATGACCTTAAAAGGTCTGGACGTCCAAACACGACGTCATCGAAAACGTAAATGACCTGCCAATTGTGTCCGAGAAATTATCAATAAAATTTCCCAAGTACAGTTCAGGTCCTTTCTAGAAAAATAGTTTCATGGGTGGGAGATTTGAGTATCATGCAGTGAAAAATATATCAAACAAATATAAATAAACGATATGTAAGACAGACTTTCCTGACGTCGTATCCGTCCAATTATTAATTTAACCCGCTCAACGTGACCCTACGTTGCCATAGAGAATGTCGAACGCGCCTTAATGCAAACAACCTACTTTTGTGTCGCAGGATCAAAAGCATAACTCTCAAAAAGATCCAATGTTGAACATTTCACAACAAATAGTATATGTACATATTAGATTAAAAAGTTATAAAACTATTCCGGATGAATAAAACCCTTGTATATCTAATACTAAAAAAAGTATTTCACTCCAGAGAAACATTTAAAAGATTTCCTTCCCTTTCGCACAAGTTTAGAAATTCTTGGTTAAGTTGTATATGCAACTTTCATATATCTGTGATAACTTTTTTCTTCGTTATCTATCGCTTTCAAAGATTAGTTACTTTGAGTTTTTATCCTTTTAGATCTAGAATTTTTACTATCAATCAATTGATAGTCGCGCTTGGCTGTCCTGAGACAGGTGTTGTCGAACCAGGCTATGTCTTGTCTTATCATCTTAGGCAGACTTTACGCATTGTTACAGCTATAAAAACAGATACGAACATTACGAGTGAAGTGATTTAAAAGCAGCTACAATAAATGAATCGACAAAACCCGGATGAATCACACAAGCATATCAATATAATCGAAATGGACTCTTTGAACAATCAGAAAAGGACGACAAATCACCTGCAAAAAAAAAAAAAAAAAAAAAAAAAAAAAGAAAAGGGAAAAACACCAACAGAAAATTTACCTCTATTCTTTTTAATGCTTATTATGCTACCTTGCAATTCATCCTGGGATACTTAGATCGATTCAGTCTAAATTACAGTGTCGAAGAGTTTGCATATTGGCTCATTCAAAACACTTGCAGAGACTGTCATTATCACTTCTAGTCAAAGCAACCCAAAGACATATTAAATAATGCCATAGAGATTAGTATCAGATCGTCATCTATGTCTAAAACACCCCAAATTCAAATTTAGAATCAATTACGGACATTTTTGTAACAACACAAAGAGCATGGTATTGTATGGTGTTCCTGGTATTCTTACAACGGCAAAAACACAACAGACATTCCGAACTAGAAACCGCTCATCCCAGATAGACAATTCATTCAATTTAACCCTTTCCCAAACGGCAAAATTTTTGGGTGATCCACTTCAAAAACTGCCACAAATAACAAAATGGACGTTATTAAAGATATAATTTGTGTAAAATATGGCATAGAAAACATTGAGACACAAGGAGAAACTGCTGGTTATCAGCAGTTTCTTCTTTTGTCTCAATGTTTTCCGAAGCCTTTTCTATTAGGGACGTCAAAAGCAGGTCTTGTTTGGGAAAGGGTTAATAGACATTTAACCATCTGTCAACCTTTATGGTATACAATCCATCATTAGCATCAAAGAGCCAGAGGCGAAATTTGAAAAGTGCCCGTAATTCCTAAACTGTGTTACATTTCCATTCCAAATTCAAACATATGTATTTTGAACGGTTTAGAATTTTAAATTAATGCATACTTAAGGAAATATTTGACAAAAATGTTCAAAATTACCTCCCTTGCATATGATTATAGAGTAAAATAATATTTGTAAATTATTTTCGTCCTGGAGCATAATCTTGAAATCCTGCACGGTGTACCGACTTATGTGAAGTGTATTTACAAGCGTGTGTTATTTGATGCATTTCTTATAGCTAGAAAGTGGTGTTTTTAATGATGGGTCATATACCTTAAAAGGGATAATTGCCAATTCGGGATCGATGCCTTGATCTAAAGATCATTTCAGAGCCAAAGCATAACTTGTTAACTGTTTTCTTTGTAGGGAATGGGACGGCTACATATGCCAGTCCGCACCATGTTGCGGCGGCGCTAGAAGAACTGTCGTCGACAACATTTTCTAGACGAAATGCAATAGAAGCATGGGTAAGGTATAAACTTCTAATGATAATTGAGCCATGAGATTTGGCTCGTGTATAAACTGCGCCCCTCTTTCCATGGTGTATAATCACGTGACTCAGAATTTTCGATAATCGTTAATAATTTTGATAATACTTGAAGAATTTGAATTCGGTTTGAAGCAGAGAAGGTGGGAAAATGACAGGAATAAGATGGACGTGTTGGATTTAAAAAAAAAATCAGCTGGTAACAAAGTTATTGCAGATCAACCAAAATTTTGGTTGATCTTCAATAACTTTTTATCTGCTGATTTTTTGAAAATCCAACACGTCCATCTAATGCGCGACGTCTGTTTTCCTTCTTTGCTTCAAACAGAATTTAAATCGGTCCCGTGTTATCAAATTAATTGAAGATTTTTTTTAAAATAGTTGTGTCACGTGATTATAAACAGTGCTTTCTGTCATGTGATATCTAGAATATTTTTAGAAAAATGATACCTAAAAGGTGATGTTATACCCACCTTCCCGTCCGTCATGGGCGTGTTTTCTTCGACAATTGATTGGTCAAGTTCCATTTAAGGTAGTCCATCCCCAATGAGATTCGCGCATGGGCGGAATTTGTTCGAGCGACGTCTTAAACATTTCTTACGTTTCCGAGCCTATCCGGGCGTGGAACGTTCCACCCCCGAATGTTTACGACGTCATACGAACAATTCTGACACTGCATGAATCTCAGTAGAGGTGGACTTCCTTAACTTCATATTATGTTTATTCAATATGGTAGTACGTCGGTGTGTTTCATTTTATCTTTGAATATTATAATGTATATCGTGCCTTGTCATGGAACGAACTTCTCGTAAATATTTTTTGTCCATAACATAGTTTACTGAAAAGTATGTTAGATCTTCAGTTGGCGCCACATCGTATGGCATGAGTTTATGTTTTGTTTAACGTTCAATTACATTTGAACAAAATATTAACATTGTGCCATACGATGTGGCGACAACTGTAAGTATAATCATGAAAATACATAATTGTGGGTAGATCTCATTGTGTAGAAGTGCAGTGCACAAAATCTGTAACATTTCTTATCATATATTTGGTGTTATTACCCAGAGTATAACTCAAAAACCACGATGCTACTTAGATATATGAAATTTCATAGAAAGATACAAAAGAACAGTGCACAGGAACTGTAACTCTGCTTCTCGTATAATTGTTTTTATTATATCGCATTGCTGTCCTTTAATGAATTTTAAACTTAATTTTTGTACAGAGCATAACTCGAGAACTATGAAAGTTTAATATATCTCATTATTGACAGGTGCAGTGCATTACAACCGTAACTGAATCGATCATATTCTTTGAGTTCTTGCCCTTTGTTGTTTTTCATACTTATTATTTTTTGCATAACCCAAAAAGTATGTCATGAGCGTACAAAGTGGATAGGTCTTATTATTTGCAAGAACCAAAACTTTAAGAATCCCAAGCGATGCAGATTAAACTCGATCACCCCTACAACTCCCAAATACCCAGCCACCCGAGCTCGATCAGTACTCGATTGCTTGATATGGCTTGATCGAGTTGATCCGATCGGCATTTGGGACATAATTATAGCAGGTTCGTGCGACGTTGATCCACGATTAGGAAGTGGTATGGCAGTGATTAAGCAGCAATTTAGACGCGGTGTGGGAGCAGTATCCTGTCGCATTTTAGTCCTTTCCCAAACAAGACCTGGTTTTGACGTCCATAGAAGAAATGGCTTGGGAAAACATTGAGGCAAAAGAAGAAACTGCTAATAACCAGCAGTTTCTCCTTTTGTCTCCATAGTTTCCGAGCCAAATTTTACACAAGTCCTAGCTTTAATAACATCCATTTTGTCATTTTTTTTACAGTTTTTGGAGTGGATCACTCTAAAATGTTTTCGTTTGGGAATGGGTTTAAACAAGACACGTTTGAATGTTGTATGACGTACTACAGCAGTGTTTCGTCAGTGGAATAGCCGTCGATGGCCATATCACGTCCATTGCACGGCTGAAACAAAATTGACTAAGAAACTACCACGTCCAAGAGAATATCAGATTTTTTTGGGCGTGGTGTGGACGCGATGTGGACACGAACTGTTTATGACCGGACTTGTAACTTTTTAAATCTCTTTTTCAGATGGTATGAAGAAAAGAGAAACCGCAGTCATAATGTAAACAAATTGGTGTTATAATTGGTAATAGAAAATAAAAAAGAATCTGAATATCAAGAATGGTTGTACTTGATTTTTCTCCCATTTTATTTTGTTTATCCTTTTTTATAGAAGATTTAGTTTTCGCGTCCATAGTAGAAATTGTTGGTGAAAGCATTGAGAGAAAAAAGGAAATTGCTGATAATGAGCCGTTTCGCATATTCCTTCTCAATTTTCTTTTATAGAAAAACATACGCATTCTTCTTTCGACGTCTATATTGTGTTCTACATTTGAGCCTGGATCTGGAAAAACGTCCCTTTAAGCATTTTTCAAAATTGAGTTTCAAGATCAGCCTGCTGTCAAATGGAGTCTAATATGCATCCATGCTGCTCTCTTTTAGTTACTATAGGTCGTGAAGAAGCTATTAGAGAACAACATGGGTTCTGATCAGACTGTGCGTATGCACAGGCTGATCTGGATCTATGTTGGGCTCAAAAGCCTTAAGGGACGTTTTTCCAGATCCTGGCTCATTTCCTTCCAAATTGGAACAGTCGGGAATTTTGCCGGATCAAAGATTTTTTGATGTCGATAGTGTCTCGGTGGATAATCACGTGATGCAATATTTTCAGAAAATCTTCAATAATTTTGTAAATACTGGATCGATCTGAATTCGGTTTAAAGCGGAGAAAACGGACAGACCTCACGCATTAGATGAAGATGGTTGATTTCGAAAAAATCATCTGATAAAAAAGTTATTGAAGAAAACCAAAATTTGGTTTATCCTCAATAACCTTTTTATCAGTCAATTTTTCAAAAATCTATCACGTCCAGCTTATTCCTTTCATTTTCCCATCTTCTCTGCTTTAAACTGAATTCAAATTGGTCAAATATTAAAAAAAGATATTGGAAATTCTGAGTCACGTGATAATACACCGTGAGTATTACAATCATTTAAAACATAGTTAGAATGAATGATCTGACAATAACTTTTCTCTGTTAAGTCAGAACAAACGAATATCAACAATCACGTTTTCTGGTTAAGATGTCCCAAATATAAAAATAGAAAATCTTTTGACAAAAAGAGAACAGACGTATGCATGTAACCAGCATGTTCTAATGCTTCATTTAATCATGAGCCCCTTATCAGGTTTTAACCACGGTGTATTCAAGGTTCATGGAAAAGTGTATACCATCGATGGAAAAGGAGAAACTGCTAATAACCAGACGTTTCTCCTTTTGTCAAATTTATTTCATTTTACTGATGTTACTCGGCGCGTTAAGGTAATCCAGATCTCATGAAAATTAATCCGAAAGCGTTATTATACGAGCAACGTCGTGCACATGCGGTGATTGAACGTACCATGTTTGAATGCTTAAGACGTCGCCTGTATAAGACTATTTTCTCAAGCCAAGAACGAAATATCGTCGGTGGGGAGTCAAAACCTCGTAACTCCAGCTTTTTCAAGCTGTAGTTACGAGGTTTTGACTTCCCAGCAACGATATACGACGTTAAGTCATTTCCGTATTCTTGCTATGCGGATTTAGCCGGATATCTTGGTGCATGCTCAGCGTTTTCATTGAGTCCGTCAGATCTCGCCGTTACAAATCAAATGACATCTGTTTGTTAAAGATGTAAACAATCATGGTTAGTGGGTAAATGTATCGCATTTGAAATAAAAAAAAAATGAAAATTAGACAATTTTTCCTTGAATTTTATTGCAACTGACCGTGTTTTTTTTTAATTTTGTTTGACGAACTACTTTACTTGCGAAAACCGAAAATGCAGCTAAAAGTTATTTTGTCCGTAAGGCATAGAATGCGCCAAAGGCGTTTAGAACACGACGTTTGGTTGGTCGCTAAAACACCAAGGCAACAACAACAAGACCCCAACATCATCAATAACAACAACAACAACAACAAACTCTCTGTGTAACAACAACAAGACCCCCAATATCATCATCATCAACAACAACAACAACAACAAAAACAACAACAACAAACTCTCTGTGTGATAGGACAACAATGTTTAGGAATAGGAAAAATATGCTTATTTAAAGGAAATTTTACAATTTCGGAATATTTTTGCACGAGAGTCAAAAATGATTTAAAAGTGAGCTAAAAGTATTCAACGAATTCTTCGTAAGCACGGTTCTCGACGCATAAAGAACAAAGAAGAACAAAAGTTTATTGATTGAACTTGAACATAAATGTTCATCGTTACAATACAAAAAAATACATACACATAGTATTGACGGTAAGAAATTATGTATCAAATTTGGTCCTATAATAGTAAAATTTATGTAAATACTGCAATTATTTGCGGAAGTAAGGCAATATATAATATCATTTCACATATATGTGAATGTAATGTTGTATTGAAGGATGGCTCGGACTGACACATGGATATCTCTGTCAGAGTTCGTGAGTCGTCCCAGTCATCCTTGCTGTGGTTATTAAAATAACTAGGTTGTAGGTCAAAAATTCTCAATACATGAATAATAATGATGTTTGTGGTCAGCATTTTCTTCTGTAATCTACTTTTGGGAAGTAGAGACTACAATTATGTTCAAAACATAATCATTTACCCTTTCCCAAACAAGACCGGGTTTTGACGTACCTGATAGTAAAGGCTTGGGAAAACATTGAGACAAAAGAAGAAACTGCTGATAACCAGCAGTTTCTCCTTTTGTTTCAATATTTTCTGTGCTATATTGTACACACAATTCTTCATTTTTAGTATCAACTTTGTCCTCTGGAGCAGCTTTTGAATTGGAACACCCTCAAATTTTGCAGTTTGGGAAAGGGTTAATATCACCAGATGACATACTAATTTATCATTATTATTAATTTACACAAAACTTCAATAGCTTCTTATTACAAAACATCACCAAAACGCTGGTATCAGATAAACACTCTTGCAAATGAAAAGTCACAAAAAGAGAAAAAGTAATCGTTTTCTCCAAGCAACATTCACTATGCCTTGCCATTGCTTTCTATATAATGATTATTTCAAAGATAATGGCGAATTTCCTTGGTATGTTTCTCCTTTCGCGCGTGACAACACGATACAGATCGTCCAAAAAGTTGCGTAATGGATGGTTGTCTGAATTCTCTTCAACCCAACCCATTATGCTTTTTAAGGCTAAAATTGAACTTTCCAATGAAAATGAATGTAGTTTGAAGCAAATATGCGGCGAGTACCTACCAAATAATGACACAGGAATGACATTTGTGACAAAAATGGTTTGCAAATTTGCCTGCAAATGGCAAGTAAATGGATAACTTTGCCAACGGTCGTACAAATTGGGCTGATAACGTTTTACATGTAGATTACAGTTGAATTTAACAATCTAAAGGGTCAAATGGGTATACAATGTTAATCGGTTTTGTAAGTGCCATATTAACATAAATATACCCGGTTCTTAGAAATTCCTAGAACAGCCTTTTTATTGATAATAAGGAGGACTGTAAATCCCAACAACATGAAAATTATTGTCAAATGCACCATAACCCACAATAGGAGATTACTTATGTTCTGATAAAGTTGCGACGCCGCTTGAAAATCCGATGTTTTATGAATCTCAATATGTCCACATTACGGGTATTCTACTTTAAGGTTTACTAACTGAGAATGAAAACACCACTTTCTGGCTATACGAAATGCATCAAATTACACACACTTGTAAATACACTTCACATAAGTTGATTCACCTTGTCGGATTTCAAAATTATGCTTCAAGGAGAAATTAATTTACAAATATTATTTTACTCTATATTCATATGTAAAGGAAGTAATTTTGAACATTTTTGTCAAATATTTCTTTAAGGGGAAATGCTCCAGTTTTTCGGAACACTCGGTCATTACTGTAGTAAATTAAATGTTTCGTACCAATATGTTTCGCTACCATATTTTCAATAATATAACACATCATTATAATTTACCATTTTCGGCGGTAAAAGTGTATTTATTATGCGAAACTGATTTCCTGAGGGTGGAAATCGATTATTTAGAGCAAGACAGTCGTAAGTTTGTATGCAGTTACCACTGTTTTGCGTCATTTTATTCATGTGTAGCTGATAAAAATTGCTGTAATTCACTAATAAGTGCGCTGACCTATACATTTTCGTTTTGAATTATTACCAGGACATGTTGCTTAATACAATGAGGGAGTTTTATCAAATTCTATTATGTAGAACTTGAAATATTTCGAAAAATATGCAAATTTTGACATAAAATACTCCAGCTTCGTTGGTCTACCGAACACGTGAGCATGCTGTTTAATACATTTACGCTTTTATAATAGCACATATTTTGGGTTTTCTGTTCTTATTAAATGTAAGACGTTACTTTAAATCAGTTTTCGGGACTAAACGATGAATATACAGCATTTTATTAGCATTTTAGTGACCTTGGAAAGGTGCAAGAAATTGTGCATTTTTTGATGTAGGGGTATGTGATATGATTGCCTATAAAATTCAAACAAGATCGCTGTCCTTCCATTTTTATTTTATTTTTTATTGGCAATAACATGTAATTTCAACATACAAAATATAAATACATTCTATTATTGGGAAAAAATTTAGGAAACTGGAGCATTTCCCCTTAAATATGCATTAATTCAAAATTCTAAACCATACAAAATGCTAATGTTTGTATTTAGAATGGAAATGTAACACAGTTTAGGAATTACTGGCACTTTACAAATTTCACCTCTGGCTCTGCATTTCATTCTCAATTCGTAAACCTCATGTGTATAGCTCATGATAAATTACCTGGCAGGGCGTCTCTAGCTATCTCTCAGTTAAACCTCTCTTACACCCCGTCTTGCGTCCTTAAATTATAAATCGTGCGTTTTAAAAATTTCTGAGAATGCACGATTTATAAAGACGCACGACGGGTTGTAAGAAAGGCTTAAAACATGTACATTCAAAGCAGGTTAAAAGTATGCATCTCTTCTGAGGAAAGCACGCCTTCTTTGTATTTTGTTAATTTCTGTAAAATATTCCCTACGTGACACGCACGTCTAACGTTTAGTGATCAGTACTTCTGTCTTGCGTGCTCCTGACTTCTAAAAGACGCAGAATCAATGGGGAGAATCACGTGATTGACAATGGTATTTAACACGAAAAAATGGCGACGAAATGACCGCTTCATCGTGAAAATTCAAACTTTAGAAAGGTATGTATTACATCTATGTAGTCTTTCAGACAAGCCACATATCCTAAAGTACCCGCTATTGCCTAAGGTCTCCACAGATACCAAATTTTCCCCTATCCGTTTGCTGTATTTAGAGAACACTCAAAGAATATTTCGGAAATTGCGAACATTTTGGATGTGTGTTAAGCACGTCGCATCATATTTACAGCTTTATTTCCCAACCAAAGATCTCTCTTTTCACATGGTATATTTCCAGACCCTTTTTTATCGAAGACATTTCATTCTAGCCCATTTAAATGGTCCGTGTTGTCTTTGTTAAGCGTGTTTACGAAAAAGATGTTAAACATACGTACAATGCTGTAGTGTTTGGCACGCCGAGTTCTTGTGAGTGTTATGTTAAACACGCACATAGTTGCTCATGTACTAGGAAAGCCACGGATATTGGACAAATTGGTTGTTTATAAATGACCCAATCTGATTGATATCTGGTGTTAACTTACAGTAACATATGAAAGACATCATAAGGGGTAATCTTTTACGAACTTGGAAAAAACGAAATCGGCTATGATTGCTCTAATTAATCAAATCTCTTGTTATATATAAATTCCATGACAAATTCGTGCAATTTTCATGACAAATTCACGCAGGCCCAATAATTCTGAAATGAAATGTGATGTCCTCGTTAACCCTTCTGGAAACTGGGATATAGACTCTTTGGTGAAAGGTTTATAAAAATTTATGAGTGGTCCAAAGAGTCAATGTGATACTGTCATGAACGTTTGTTGACGTGGTCAGTACTCTGCTTGATCTGCAGATATTAAATTTGCCGTTCCAAATCCAAAGATTCTCCGATCATTTTATCCGTATGATATCACCGGAGAAAGAAAACCAGACAGAGATGGAGACATTATGTCAGGTTTGGCGGAGAATCTTCAATGGAAATCAGCGTGTCTGACGTTCGCAAAAAAATAAATAAATAAATAAATAAACAAAATAAAAAAAAACAAAATAAAATAAAAATAAAACGAACCGGGGTTAACGGAAGAATTTGGTGATGTGGATCTATAAGACTTTACAATAACAGCGACGAATTACCTTTATTTGTCAGTAATTACGTCACGGTTAACTGGATGGAATTGAATCATTTTCTATCATATCATTGTATTCCATGTGCAATTGACCCATTCTTATATCGACAGTGTAAAATGCATCAAACCTTGCTGAAACTGTATTTTGTCAGTATCGGATGTGCATTTGCCCAATAATGTGCCAGACTTTAACTGTGCATTGTTCAGATGTTCAAAAAATTTCAATCCACAAAATATACCTTCGTAAGCCAGATGATGAAAACCTTCAAGGCAACATCTTTAATGCTTGTGACTTGACAAAAAAGGGCAATGTCGTTCAATACTACTAAATGCAAAACCCTATTTTTTGGAAATGAAAGCAAAAACCAATAATACATAAAAAGCATAGACGGTTCCATTAATGAGATCCAAAATGTTGACAAAGAAAAATATCTGGGTATCATTTTTGACTCAAAACTTCCATTTCAGAGTAATGTTAATACCAAAGTAAACGTTGCAAATAGAAATATGGGAATTATAATGGCATCTTTCACTTATATGGATAAGAAGATTTTTTTGCAATTAAACAAGTCAATGGTACGTCCACACTTAGAGTATGGCTCAGTAATTTGGAGTCCTAGATAAAACAAGAGCTTCGCAGAGCGGCGCATATACGCCCGAGAGGGGCTTGTCAGTAAAATTGGCATTTTTTTCAATTCAAGGGCAGATAATTCAAACATGAAATGTTATCAAAATTGTGTTTGCACAACAAGACACCATAGAGATTCATTGTGGTTACTTTGATTAAATTCTGGTTGAAACTGTAGAAGTAGCACACAGGAGAAAATGGGCATTTTTGAGAAAATAGGCATTGTTCCTTAAATTCAAGGGCAGATAATTCAAGAACGAAAACAGTTATCTAAATTCCGTAAGAGAGGTGCACAACTAGATATCATGGAGATTCACTGTGGCAAGTTGTAGGAGTTGCGCACACAAGAAAATGGGCATTTTTTTAATTCAAGGGCAGATAATTCAAGAACGAAAAGAGTTATCTGAATTCCGTAAGCGAGGTGCACAACAAGACACCATAGAGATTCATTGTGGCAAGTTTGATCAAATTCCGATCAAAACTGTAGGAGGAGTTGCGCACACAAGAAATTGCTAACGGACGGACGGACAGACGGACGGACGGACAGACAGACATACAGACAGACAGACAGACAGACGGACGGACAGACAGACGGACGAGCGGGGCCATAACATAATACGACCCTTCGGGCGTATAAAAAGAAAAAAGGATGCAATCACAATAGAAAAGACGGGCTACGAGAATGGTCAAAGAACTGAAAAACAAATCATATACTGAAAGGCTTCGAATACTTGGACTCCCTACTCTAGAATACAGGAGAGAATCAACAGACCTAATCCAGATGTATAGGCTTATTAACAAAATAGATAAGACAAGCAAAAACACCATAACACTAAGACAAGAGGGCCAAGATGGCCCTGTATCGCTCCACTGGCTTTTAGACAATTAGACACCGAAATTGTTCAAGGAATACAATAGAGGTCTATCCAAAGAAGATTCATGCTATGCCAGAATGAAATCCAATAAATGATTAAGGAGCAGAAATGTTTTTAAAATTTTCTTAAAATTACACTATGTTTCATATAGCGAAAAATAAGCCTAGCCCACAGCGGCCAAGTTTTTCATCCAATCGTGAAGGAATTTGGAAGAGATTCATGCGAAGTTTGGTATAAATTGGTCCTGCAGTTTTTGAGAAAGAGATTGTTTAACAATTTTTCGAAAATTCAATTTAATTAAATTTATTAAAGTTTAAGTTCTACACGGACTTTTTTTTCAATAATTAAAGAGACATTTCAGAATTTTTTGTCATAAATTTTACTTTTATTTTTATCTGAAAGAGCATATTTCCTTATGAACATTCTGAAAATATCGAGCCAAAATATTGCGCCGTTTACGAGAAATTTATATTTTTGTGTTAAAATTGAACAAATTGTTGTGGACAACAGTTCGGATTTATATGCAATTTATCGATTATGTCTTAACTTTAAATGCGTGTTTCTCGCTTATTGGCAACAACTTCAAATCAAAGTGCTGAGAGCACTGTAATTGGACGTCTCTGATTGATTGAGCGTGATTGTACATGAACGAAAGATATTTTATTCATTCTTCTGTGTTTAATTCTATAAGATCGGTTTCGGACATACGAAATCGGCTTCAATACCAGAAAACCCTTCTCAGGCTTCAAATTGATTTGATTGCCATTTCAAGACAACTGATTTGTCGCTATGAATAATCACTATTAATTTGATTACCAAATTCAATTAAGGCCATGCGATTAGCACTTTTGTCTTCTTGTTTCGGTTTACTATGAGTATTGTCGTCAGTTATACTTTTCATAGATTTTATAAAGTACGCTACAAAGAAATTTATTCAAAATGTAAGCAAACGCGCTACATAAATGAAAGCCGCGATAGCTCACTTAGCAGAGCACTCACCTTGTACTCTTTACACATGTTATATCCGGAAGGCCCTGGGTTCGAATTCTACTCAGACATTGTTTTGTTCTTTTTAATCATCTTTTTTATACGCCGCCAGAGGCGGACGTATATTGGCGTCATCTTCTCCGTCTGTCCGTCCGTCCGTCCGTCCGTCCACTTTTCTTGTCAACGCAACTCCTCCTAAGTTTCTAACTGGATCTTCTTGAAACTTGGTCAATGTTATCACCTCAATTGGTAGATGTGCATGAAGGAAGGATTTTATGGTTCGTTGATTTTTGCCAGAGTTATGCCCCTTAAAAACTTAGTCTCTGGGACTTATTGAAATTGCTGCCTTGTCAGCGCAACTCCTCCTACGTTTCTGGCTGGATCTTAATGAAACTTGGTCAATGTTATCACCTCAATTGGTAGATGTGCATGAAGGAAGGATTTTATGGTTCGTTGATTTTTGCCTGAGTTATGCCCCCTAAAAACTTAGTCTGTGGGGCTTATTGAAATTGCAGCCTTGTCAACACAACTCCTCCTAAGTTTCTGGCTAGATCTTAATGAAACTTGGTCAATGTTATCACCTCAATTGGTAGATGTGCATGAAGGAAGAATTTTATGGTTCATTGATTTTTGCCTGAGTTATGCCCCCTTAAAACTTAGTCTGTGGGGCTTATTGAAATTGCAGCCTTGTCAACGCAAGTCCTCCTACGTTTATGGCTGGATATTAATGACACTTGGTCAATCACCTCAATTGGTAGATTTGCATGAAGGAAGGATTTTATGGTTCATTGATTTTTTCTAGAGTTATGCCCCCTTAAAACTTAGTCTCTGGGGCTGATTGAAATTGCAGCCTTGTCAACACAACTTCTTCTAAGATTCTGACTGGATCCTTATGAAACTTGGTGGATGTTATTACCTTAATTGGTAGATGTGCATGAAGTAAGGATTTTATGGTTCATTGATTTTTGCCTGAGTTATGCCCCCTTCAATCTTAGTCTCTAGGGCTTAATGACATTTCAGTCTCGTGAACGCAATTCCTTCCAGGTTTTTGACTGGATATTTATAAAAACCTTTTTGTGACACAACTTTTTACAGGTTTTTGTGTGAATATTTATAAATCCTTGTCAATGTCATTTTTTTGTCTCAAGTTTTATAAGTGGCGGCGTATATTGTGACCATGGCACTCTTGTTCGACTTCTATCTCCACCATCGTTGGCGAAAAAACGACCGCAGTGATTTAGAATCGATCTTAACACAAATTCAACGAAATAAAGTAATGAAACGCCGATCATTTACATACAATTCCGCTCAATCAATGAGAGGCGTCTAAATATAGTGCTCCAAGCACTTTGATTTTCATTCCTGTTTAGAGTAAAAAAAAGAAAAAAAACACGGTAGCAGTTTTCCCTGGTTGTGGTTACAAAACAAATTCAATACATACTTTTCCTGAAACAAAATACCAGATGAATTGGAGCACCTAACCATGGATTCCTCATACAAGTACTACCGCAGCATCCTTACATCTACAGATGTGCATAAAAAGAAGAAATTGGGAACGTGCCGTCGGGAAAATGGCAGTGGAGTACAATAAGCAATTTAAATCTTCATATCATTATCAACGAAAATTTGAGAATAGCAATGTCCCTATCTATAAACATATTCATACGATCATCCAGGTACCATCTGTTGCAGACCCATTGCTTCATCTTCTTAGCTCAATACACGTAAACGGGTCTCTTAAACGAAATAAATACAGATCGCTGTCACTTAGTCTTATACTAGTAATAATCATTGTTGTCATGATCATTGATTTTTGAAAAATCATCTGATAAAAAAATATTGAACATAAACAAAAATTTGGTTTATCTCCAATAACCTTTATCAATTGATTTTTCAAAAATCTAACACGTCCAGCTTATTTCTGTCATTTTCCCACCTTCTCTACTTTGAAACAAATTCAAATTGATCTAATATTTAAAAAGATATTGAAGACAATCGGAAATTCTGAGTCACATGATTATACACCGTGAGTATTACAATCATTGAAAATATGGTTAGAAAGAATGATCTGACAATATTATTACTCTTCTCTGTTTTGTCAGAACAAACGAATATCAACAAGCTTTTCTGGTTGAGATGTCCCAAACATAAAATTATTTTCTAGAAAATGTTTTGACAAAAAGAGAAGAGACGTGTGCATGTAACCAGCATGTTCTGATGCCTCATTTAATCATGAGCCCCTTATCAGGTTTTAACCACGGTGTATTCAAGGTTCATGGAAAAGTGTATACCATCGATGGAAAAGGAGAAACTGCTAATAACCAGACGTTTCTCCTTTTGTCAAATTTATTTCATTTTACTGATGTTACTCGGCGCGTTAAGGTAATCCAGATCTCATGAAAATTAATCCGAAAGCGTTATTATACGAGCAACGTCGTGCACATGCGGTGATTGAACGTACCATGTTTGAATGCTTAAGACGTCGCCTGTATAAGACTATTTTCTCAAGCCAAGAACGAAATATCGTCGGTGGGGAGTCAAAACCTCGTAACTCCAGCTTTTTCAAGCTGTAGTTACGAGGTTTTGACTTCCCAGCAACGATATACGACGTTACGTCATTTCCGTATTCTTGCTATGCGGATTTAGCCGGATATCTTGGTGCATGTTCAGCGTTTTCATTGAGTCCGTCAGATCTCGCCGTTACAAATCAAATGACATCTGTTTGTTAAAGATGTAAACAATCATGGTTAGTGGGAAAATGTATCGCATTTGAAATAAAAAAAAAAATGAAAATTAGACAATTTTTCCTTGAATTTTATTGCAACTGACCGTGTTTTTTTTTAATTTTGTTTGACGAACTACTTTACTTGCGAAAACCGAAAATGCAGCTAAAAGTTATTTTGTCCGTAAGGCATAGAATGCGCCAAAGGCGTTTAGAACACGACGTTTGGTTGGTCGCTAAAACACCAAGGCAACAACAACAAGACCCCAACATCATCAATAACAACAACAACAACAACAACAAACTCTCTGTGTAACAACAACAAGACCCCCAATATCATCATCATCATCATCAACAACAACAACAACAACAACAAACTCTCTGTGTGATAGGACAACAATGTTTAGGAATAGGAAAAATATGCTTATTTAAAGGAAATTTTACAATTTCGGAATATTTTTGCACGAGAGTCAAAAATGATTTAAAAGTGAGCTAAAAGTATTCAACGAATTCTTCGTAAGCACGGTTCTCGACGCATAAAGAACAAAGAAGAACAAAAGTTTATTGATTGAACTTGAACATAAATGTTCATCGTTACAATACAAAAAAATACATACACATAGTATTGACGGTAAGAAATTATGTATCAAATTTGGTCCTATAATAGTAAAATTTATGTAAATACTGCAATTATTTGCGGAAGTAAGGCAATATATAATATCATTTCACATATATGTGAATGTAATGTTGTATTGAAGGATGGCTCGGACTGACACATGGATATCTCTGTCAGAGTTCGTGAGTCGTCCCAGTCATCCTTGCTGTGGTTATTAAAATAACTAGGTTGTAGGTCAAAAATTCTCAATACATGAATAATAATGATGTTTGTGGTCAGCATTTTCTTCTGTAATCTACTTTTGGGAAGTAGAGACTACAATTATGTTCAAAACATAATCATTTACCCTTTCCCAAACAAGACCGGGTTTTGACGTACCTGATAGTAAAGGCTTGGGAAAACATTGAGACAAAAGAAGAAACTGCTGATAACCAGCAGTTTCTCCTTTTGTTTCAATATTTTCTGTGCTATATTGTACACACAATTCTTCATTTTTAGTATCAACTTTGTCCTCTGGAGCAGCTTTTGAATTGGAACACCCTCAAATTTTGCAGTTTGGGAAAGGGTTAATATCACCAGATGACATACTAATTTATCATTATTATTAATTTACACAAAACTTCAATAGCTTCTTATTACAAAACATCACCAAAACGCTGGTATCAGATAAACACTCTTGCAAATGAAAAGTCATAAATAGAGGAAAAGTAAGTGTTTTCTCTCCAAGCAGCATTCATCATGGCTTGTCATTGCTTTCTAATGATTATTTCAAAGATAATGGTGAATTTCCTTGGTATGTTTCTCCTTTCGCGCGTGACAACACGATACAGATCGTCCAAAAAGTTGCGTAATGGATGGTTGTCTGAATTCTCTCCAACCCAACCCACTAGGCTTTGTGAGGCTAAAATTGAACTTCCCAATGAAAATGAATGTAGTTTGAAGCAAATATGCGGCGAGTACCTACCAAATAATGACACAGGAATGACATTTGTGACAAAAATGGTTTGCAAATTTGCCTGCAAATGGAAAGTAAATGGATAACTTTGCCAACGGTCGTACAAATTGGGCTGATAACGTTTTACATGTAGATTACAGTTGGATTTAACAATCTAAAGGGCCAAATGGGTATACAATGTTAATCGGTTTTGTAAGTGCCATATTAACATAAATATACCCGGTTCTTAGAAATTCCTAGAACAGCCTTTTTATGGATAATAAGGAGGACTGTAAATCCCAACAACATGGAAATTATTGTCAAAGGCACCATAACCCACAATAGGAGATTACTTATGTTCTGATAAAGTTGCGACGCCGCTTGAAAATCCGATGTTTTATGTATCTCAATATGGCCACATTACGGGTATTCTACTTTAAGGTTTACTAACTGAGAATGAAAACACCACTTTCTGGCTATACGAAATGCATCAAATTACACATACTTGTAAATACACTTCACATAAGTTGATTCACCTTGTCGGATTTCAAAATTATGCTTCAAGGAGAAATTAATTTAAAAATATTATTTTACTCTATATTCATATGCAAGGGAAGTAATTTTGAACATGTTTGTCAAATATTTCTTTAAGGGGAAATGCTCCAGTTTTTCGGAACACTCGATCATTACTGTAGTAAATTAAATGTTTCGTACCAATATGTTTCGCTACCATATTTTCAATAATATAACACATCATTATAATTTACCATTTTCGACGGTAAAAGTGTATTTATTATGCGAAACTGATTTCCTGAGGATGGAAATCGATTATTTAGAGCAAGACAGTCGTAGGTTTGTATGCAGTTACCACTGTTTTGCGTCATTTTATTCAAGTGTAGCTGATAAAAATTGCTGTAATTCACTAATAAGTGCGCTGACCTATACATTTTCGTTTTGAATTATTACCAGGACATGTTGCTTAATACAATGAGGGAGTTTTATCAAATTCTATTATGTAGAACTTGAAATATTTCGAAAAATATGCAAATTTTGACATAAAATACTCCAGCTTCGTTGGTCTAACCGAACACGTGAGCATGCTGTTTAATACATTTACGCGTTTATAATAGCACATATTTTGGGTTATCTGTTCTTATTAAATGTAAGACGTTACTTTAAATCCGTTTTCGGGACTAAACGATGAATATACAGCATTTTATTAGCATTTTAGTGACCTTGGACAGGTGCAAGAAATTGTGCATTTTTTGATGTAGGGGTATGTGATACGATTGCCTATAAAATTCAAACAAGATCGCTGTCCTTCCATTTTTATTTTATTTTTCTATTGGCAATAACATGTAATTTCAACATACAAAATATAAATACATTCTATTATTGGGGAAATTTTTTAGGAAACTGGAGCATTCCCCCTTAAATATGCATTCTAAACCATACAAAATGCTTATGTTTGTATTTAGAATGGAAATGTAACACAGTTTAGGAATTACTGGCACTTTACAAATTTCACCTCTGGCTCTGCATTTCATTCTCAGTTCGTAAACCTCATGTGTATAGCTCATGATAAATTACCTGGCAGAGCGTCTCTAGCTATTTCTCAGTTAAACCTCTCTTACACCCCGTCTTGCGTCCTTAAATTATAAATAGTGCGTTTTAAAAATTTCTGAGAATGCACGATTTATAAAGACGCACGACGGGTTGTAAGAAAGGCTTAAAACATGTACATTCAAAGCAGGTTAACCCTTTCCCAAACAAGACCTGGTTTTGACGTCCCTAACCTTAAAGGCTTGAGAAAACATTGAAACAAAAGAAGAAACTGCTGATAACCAGCAGTTTCTCCTTTTGTCTCAATATTTTCTGTGACATATTTTACACAAATCATATCTTTAATAACTCCCCTTTTGTCATTTATGGCAGTTTTCTGAAGTGGATCACCCTAAAATTGTGTCGTTTGGGAAAGGGTTAAAAGTATGCATCTCTTCTGAGGAAAGCACGCCTTCTTTGTATTTTGTTAATTTCTGTATAATATTCCCTACGTGACACGCACGTCTAACGTTTAGTGATCAGTACTTCTGTCTTGCTCCTGACTTCTAAAAGACGCAGAATGGTTGTAGCAAAGCATTCTCTGATCAAGTCTTTGCTACGTGCAGTCTACGTCGTGGTTGCATCCACCAAAATCGTACGTTGCAGGAGCACATACGACCGGTTGTAGAGCCTCTCTTAGAGATGCTAAGTCAGGCATTTTTGGAACTCATATAGTAAGGGAAATTAGAAATAAAAAAGTTTTCTGCAATATACTGAGTATAATAGATTTATTCATGCAAGTATTTGTTAACCCTTTTTTCCCAAACGGCAAAAGTTCACGTTGGGTAAATTTAACAGCTAATAAAGACTAAACTTGTGTAATATAAAGCATATAAAATATTGAGGTCAATGGAGATAATGTTGGTAATCATTATTTTCTTCTTTTGCCTCAATGTTTACCCAATCCATTTCTTATAGGGACGTCAAAACCAGGTCTAGTTTTTGAAAGGGCTAAATAACATTTTTCACATTAAAACAATTAACAACATATTCAGTAATATTATGAAGATAAATTCAATTCTTTGTCAAACATGAATATTTTAGACTGGCAAGAATGAAAAAAGATATCTGCAGGCAAAAAAATATTTTAGCCGGGATCTTTATATTAAAGCCTTTGAGACAGCCATGTTTCCTGATCTTCCTGTGCCTAGGTACAGTCTGACTGGGATCCATGCTGTCCTCTTCCGTTTGCTGTAGATCAGAAAGAAGCTATTGGAGAACAATACGGTTCTAAATAAGACTACGTGTATATGCAGACTAATGTAGAACCATGTTGGGCTCAAAAGCCGTAAGGGACCCTTTTCCAGATCCTTGATCATTTATTTCAAACAGAAGACAGGGTGCGTATAATAACATAGAAAATGTTGAAGAAGAAGGAGAAATAATTGATTATCTTTCGGTTCTCGTTTTCTGACACCACCTATACTATATCGGAACATTAAAACAAAGTTTTATTTAGAAAAGCGAAAATCAAAAACTTAATAAGGTGTACACAAATCAATGGCAATGTAATTTGTGCTAAAAATTGACTGGGTTTACTGTTATGTCTTGATAAACCGTCGGTGTTGTTACAAAATCTTGTAACCACGGCTTGAATCAAGCCGTAGTTATGGGATTTTTTAACAGCACCCACGAAAATACAATTGTTTGTCCGAAATTACGCCACTGCATGTTAACTGGATAACATCGTTCCCTATTCCTTTTAACAACAGTAGTTTGGCCCTTTACCCAAAACGGGTTTTGCCTTTCTGTTTGTAAAAGACATTGGAAAACTTAAAGAATGAGGGAGAAAATGCTGGTATCAGCATATTCTTCTTTTGCCTTGATGCTTTCCCTGCTAAAATTTGTACTTTCACGTGTATTGATTTATGATTTGGATCTTCATTATTTGGGAATGGGTTCTATGGGCTACGTTGGCAGTAGATTCCAACATCAAAATAATTTTCAAAGCATTTTGTGCTAAAATAACCGCTATGTCTTGATAAACATTCGATGTTGTTGAAAAAATTTCGTAACTATGGCTTAATTAGGCCGTAGTTACGAGATTTTAAAACAGCTCTCGTAAATACGGTCTAAATCAAGACGTAGTTATAAGAATTTGAAACAACACCCTAGAAATACTATTGTTTGTCCGAAATTACGTCATGGTTAACCGGATAAAATTTATCCCTATTAGCCTGTAAATGGGAAAATGGGTAAAGATTCCCTAATCCTTTCCTAAACCTCGAAATTTTATGATGGCTGAATTTGACAACTGCTACAGTCGACTAAAATGGCATAGAAAGATAATTATTTGATTTGAAAAATATATCTCGGAAACCATGGAGGAAAACGGAGAAATCGTTGCTTATCATCATTTTCTCTATTTGCCTGAATGTTTCTTTGGACAAAATGTGAAGTAATTTTGTATCAATTCATGAATTGGATTATCTGATTTCTTTATATATTTGGAAAAGGGTTCCAACACCTAGACTAGTCTTCGCATAATCAAAGTCTGATCAGGATTTCTAAAATCGTTCAGACCTGATGCGTCTGTAATTGCTTTCACCCTTTCCAAAAGGGCAAAAAACTAGACCTTTCTTATTTGAGGGATACTGCAGACGATAAAATGGATGTTGATACAGACATAATTCGTACACAATATAGCATATAAAATATTGAGACAAAAGGAGAAAATGCTAATTATCAGCATTTTCTTCTTTTATCTCAATGTTTTTACAAGCTTTTCCTATTAGAGGCGTCAAACCAGGT
Source organism: Fragum sueziense (assembly GCA_963680895.1). Taxonomy (NCBI): domain Eukaryota; kingdom Metazoa; phylum Mollusca; class Bivalvia; order Cardiida; family Cardiidae; genus Fragum; species Fragum sueziense. Next base: position 2,628,842 of record OY804608.1, read on the forward strand.
CTTGTTTGGGAATAGGTTGAAAATGGATTCTGATCTAAATGCTTAGACATAGACATGGTCTGGAAACAGATTTCAAAATAAGCGTTATATTAACATTCACCACACATTGGCGCCCCACAAAATAAGGGCTTTGAAGAACATCGTGGAAAATGAAGAAATGGCTTGTAGCAGGCAATTTCTTCAATTTCCTTAGTTTTTAACAAGAAAGATCAAACAATGTAAAATATTCACCAGAAACTGTTGCCTTCCATATCATTGAATTTCGACTGGTCTAAAGCTTTGCCGTCTGCTAAGAGCGCAATCTGATCAGGATCCATGGTACATGTATTGTTTGCTACTGGTCCTGAAGAAATAATTAGACGTCTTGGATCTGGATCAGACTGTATGTATACACTGGATTACCAGTATCAATATTGATCTCAAATAGCTGAACCTTAACACATATCGTCGTTGTAAATGCAAAACCTCGTATGGCATTCCAACGATAATGTGCTGTTTACAAACAAAGCTATAAATAGAATGAACTCGGCCTTCAGGTAAGAAAGACTTCTTATATACGATTAAAATGTTATATTTTACGCTGAATTATATAGACATACTCGATAGCGCAGTGGATAGAACACCGGCGCTTCGTCCATTTTCTTTTAGCAAACGTGGGTTCGAGTCTCATAGAGCGATGGGTAATTACATATTTTGTTTTACAAATATATTTTGTTTTATCACTTTAGAAAAAGAGATGAGAAGAAAGCAGACTCTTTAAGATTTTTATATAGATTTAAAAGATAATTTCGGAAAATCGCCAATTTCAGTCTAGAAAACTTTAAAAATTGAGCAGTCTAAATGTTTGTCGTTTGGCGACAGTGAGAGTTCCACACCTTTATTACTTAATTTATGTTTTGTAATGTATTGCATCTGTATATATTGTGAATAAAAATCATTTAATCCATTTCCACACAATGACGCTTTTAGACAGCCCACAAAATAAAAGATCATGACTTTTTTTCATTTATTTATTCGAAAAAAATGAAACTGCTTGTCATAAGCATGTTTCATTTCACAAACTGTTTTCTACATAGAAAAGCATAAAAAAATGTGAAGCTCATTTAAGATCTACTTGCAATTGCAGCATCTTTAAAGTTTATTCAGCCTATTTTTACGTTTGACAATGATTTACATAGAAAATAAAGAATATATATCTATTTACAAATGTGAAAGAAACAAAAATAAAAAAAAAAGAAAACGCAAATAAGGGAAAGAAATAAGAAAAAAAATACACGGATATGTGTGGAATCGAACCCACACAGTTATAACAGATCTCCTTTCCTATGGACAAGCGCCAACTGTTTAACCATTAGACCACAGACACAGGTATTTGGAGAGAGTCATACTTAAAATAAAATCATTGTTTTCATTGCGATAATTGCGATAATTGTGTTTTATCTGTCTAACCTTTCATTATCAAATGGGTATGGTCTATATTTTTGGCGGGAACCTGATTGTCGCTGGAGCACTATATCTCGTGTTTGGAAAAATTCAAAGGGGAGGGAAAAAAGTGTATTAACTTTTCCAAAACTGAAATGTTTTACTTGAAATTTTGACATATTGTACACAAATAATATGTCATTCATACTGATCAGAAAAAAAATATCTCAAAACCTGCAAGAATTGTCTAAACTGGGGACTCAAGTTTGTACTTTGGAAATCGCAAGAATCGACATACGAGGTTTTGCATTTACACCGACGATATGACAAAGAATTAGACTGTTATAATTTGAAAGCTGATGAACTAATGTAGAAAAATCTCAAGAGCTGTCTCAGGACAGCAAAGTGCGACCTTCAAGTGCTGGATAGCGAAAAATTCTATGTTCGAAAAGGATAAAAATTCAAAACTGCCAGAGTAACAAATCATTTTATAGATGTTTATATCATGGTCACAGAAGTATGTGCAAAGTTTGAAAAATAGCTGTTAAAGAAAGAAAAGATTATATAGGGTTAATTCACGTTTTTGAGGTCGTTAACATTCTCAGAGGCCCAAAAAATTCGTTATCGCCTGAGACCGAAGGTCGAAGGCGATAACCCATTTTGTGGGCCTCTGAGAATGTTAACGACCGAAAAAACGTGAATTGACGCTATTATTGCATAAAATATGAATAATTTGCAAAGAAATGTAATAAAATAAGACGAATAACTAAAAAACTTTGTGAAAATTTAGCCACATTTACACCGACAAGTACCAGAGTTTTCCGGCATTCGACTCGACATATATCGAGTAAGCAGGATATCCACTAGACGGGCCGTTAGATTTTCATCGTGTAGCTATGTAGTCAAGTTTCATCGCATTTTTACTGACATAATCTTCATTTGGGTTGGTGAAATCGTAACAATATTCGACTTAGTTTTCTTTTGGAAACATGCTCTGGATATTCTAACATTCATTTCAGTGCGAGTAATAAATTAAAAGGTCGGAATTTCCGAGGTAGTCCCTTGGACCGTCTGGTTCGTTTCAGACATTCGTTCATTTCAATAAAAACAAAGTTGTAAAGGAAAAAATGCAGTAACTAAAAGAAGAACAAGAAACACATAGGCTTACCACCATATTTGACCTAGACCACAACCACTCAATTCTAATTTCTATCCTTCCATGTCGACGAAATCCACTTTTAGTTTAAAATCTGTCAGCTGCCCGTTTGTTTACTTTTTGATTCCAAGAATTAAACCTACGTCACTACATTACGTCATCAGATATGGTTACACTGGGAGACCTAGTTTACTATTTATTGGGATGTAAACTGGAAATGGGGTCTTACAAGAATTTACATCGCGGAAAAGGGAAATGACAAAATTTCGGCTTTTCGGCACTCACAACAAATCCCCGATCGATGATATTTGAGTGCAAAACCGGTCCGATATCGCACGTGAATCTGCCGATTAATGCACGATTTCTCTGGATATTCGCCCGGTTTCTGCTGGTTATACAATGCCAATAACAGACTGAAAACACACATTTTAGGCAATAATCACAGATATTATGCAAGTTGCCGGAAAACCCCCCTGAGAATTCTTAGATCCAAAATGGTAAACATCTACTAGATTACACGTTATTTGCAAAGAGGCTGGTATTAGGGTCAGAGGCATGTGCAGAGTTTTATCAGCGATTTCGTTCGCAGAAACAAAGATATGATACATGTGTATGATATAACACAGTAAATATCGTGGGAAAAACAACAGGGCTGTGACTAAGAATGTGTTGAATAAATGATTTGTGTAAAGTTAAGAATACATTGAGCCAAAGGGAGAAAGTCATCAATTTTTTTGTCTGTTCATTTCCTAAATCTGTTTTGGATAAGCTTTAGCCATTCTCACATAATGACGCTTCTTGACGCCTTAAGAAACGGGATTGTGAAAACATTGTGAAAATGCTGAAATTGATTGTAACAAGAAAACTCTTAATTATCCAAAATGTTTTCTAACTTAAAATGCATTTTTTCAAAAAATCCAATCGTATTGAAACTGCCGTCTACAACTGCTTTCAAATAGGAACAGTCTCAATGATTGCCGTCTGGGTTAAACGTACACGTCAATAGTTGATAAAGTCACTGGATTTCTTTTGATAACTTCCTACTTCTGAATCTGAAAAAGAAGCAAAATGAATATTATAGGTTATTGCATGAATATCGGAATTCATGTATTGTTTCGAACGAGTTCTTTTGGCATTGTAACCCGAGCTATGGATAATTACTGGATGACTTAAAAATTTGCTGACATTTCTGGCTGTCATGACATCACACAAATGAGCCCAAAATAGCTAAGTAATAAACAATAAGATTTTGCTGCCAAACAAGTAGAAAATTATTGAGCAATACCACAGAGACACGATTATTACATAACGCTGCTATGTTGATACAAATTTTCCGAAAGTGAATAGGGTTTTGTTAATCAGTATGGACAACAAATGTAAACAACAGTTTTATAGCAAGCAGCAAGCCAGTAAGTCTATAAAGAATTTGAAACAAAAGCGCGTGCATGAACATATGTTGCGTACACATGCAGACGGATAATTGTCTCACTTTAGTTAGCATCATATGAAAACTACCGTGTGTGAAGTTATACCCTACCTTAGTCCTGTCAGGTTACTGTTATTCTGTGTAGCAAATCTTAAATTCTTCTAAGTCCCTATTCATGGTAAAGTGAGGCATAAACAATGAAAAATAGCTACATTATGTTTATAACCACCTTAAAATTACTAAAATACTGATGTGTCAATCAAATTATGACCGTGAAACGTGTTTTTACTACAATTAGCAAGCCTGTCGGCCATCTTGCTTTTGTATAGGGTTGTTGGAAATTTGGTTGCATTTTTCATAAAACAAGGTAATTTTTTATTTCAAAATTATACTGAAGTGAAAAACAATTGATTTATCTTTCAATTCATACCATTTTTAGATCGAAATTTTGATTTCAAAGGTAGTAGTTTGAGGGCTAAACCTCCGAAGTTTTCCGCACGGCGGAAGTGCTATAGACAAAATGGCTGATATGATAAGACCTGGCATCACTTCAAAGATAAAATATGCCAGGGCTTATAGATAGGACTAACCCTACCTTAGCCTTTATCCTTATTGAAAATGGTAACATACAGGTTTCTAATTCTTGAACTGCCATTCTGGCGTATGTTTTTGAGCTATAAAGGGCAGATCCCTTTCCTGTAATTAGAAACTAGATGCCGAAGGGCAACATGTCGAGCCCGCTCATTTTGAAGAAAGAAGACCATACCTATGTCTACAGCTGTCATTACAATGGCGTTGTAAAAGTGGGGACAAAATAAGTTGGAATGATGGGGATCATGGTGAGACAGTTTATTGTTCACAAAATATTACATGTCTATGTATTTATAACGAGATACCAGAATGGATTAATTTGAGTATACATATGTGACCCGTCACGCTAAAAGGGACCTTATGCTAAGTCCATAAAACCAAATTCCGAGAAATATACCAGACCAAGCAGAAGTCCATCCGATGTCGTATTTGGAAAACGAAAATATTGTAAGGTAGAGAAAACATTCTAGATTCAGAAAATACTTAAACGTGAAAAGTTTCGACCCTAGTCAGGCTGCGCGGACTGCGCAGACGGACTAGGGTCGATACTTTTCACAAATCTGATAAGGTCCCTTTTAGCGCGACGGGTCACATATAAGGAAAATAAGCCATGCCCCCTGGCACCCATTTTTTGTACGGATCGGAATAATTTGAACATTCTGAGAAGTACGAAAATTAGCTGCACGTAGCTGTACGTGGCCATGTTTTTTACGGATTGAGATAATTTGAACAATCTTGGTAGAGGGCCATCCAAAGAATATTTGTGCCAAATTAAGGAATGGCCCGGACAAGCAAAAATCAACTCATTTTTTACATTTGACCTCAAAGTTTGACCTTGACCTTTCATCTTGGAATCTGGTTCTTGCACGCGACACTCCATCTTACTGAGCTTGACATTTGTGCCAAGTTATTTCTGAATCCCTCCATCCATGGTGAAGTTATGGCCCGGACAAGCAAAAATCATCTCATTTTTGACATTTGACCTCCAAGTTTGACCTTGACCTTTGAGCTTGGAATCTGGTTTTTGCACGCGACACTCCGCCTTACTGAGCTTGACATTTGTGCCAAGTTATTTCTGAATCCCTCCATCCATGGTGAAGTTATGGCCCGGACAAGCAAAAATCATCTCATTTTTGACATTTGACCTCCAAGTTTGACCTTGACCTTTGAGCTTGGAATCTGGTTCTTGCACGCGACACTCTGCCTTACTGAGCTTGACATTTGTGCCAAGTTATTTCTGAATCCCTCCATCCATGGTGAAGTTATGGCCCGGACAAGCAAAAATCATCTCATTTTTGACATTTGACCTCCAAGTTTGACCTTGACCTTTGAGCTTGGAATCTGGTTCTTGCACGCGACACTCTGCCTTACTGAGCTTGACATTTGTGCCAAGTTATTTCTGAATCCCTCCATCCATGGTGAAGTTATGGCCCGGACAAGCAAAAATCTTCTCATTTTTGACATTTGACCTCCAAGTTTGACCTTGACCTTTGAGCTTGGAATCTGGTTCTTGCACGCGACACTCCGCCTTACTGAGCTTGACATTTGTGCCAAGTTATTTCTGAATCCCTCCATCCATGGTGAAGTTATGGCCCGGACAAGCTCCATCCGGACGGACGCACGCACGCACTAACGCACGCACGCACGCACTAACGCACTAACGCACATACACCGAACCGCCATTGTGACAACTATGTCGAGCTCACCGCAAGCGGGCTCGACAAAAAATAATGTCCAGTACAATGTAGATCGCTTGAACGGGAGTTTTTCGCAAAATATTTTACTACAAAGTCAAGGTCATAGCGTCAGAATACACGGTCCCAGATAACATTCATGATATCGACACATGATATCTAATAGTACAAAAGATAACGGCTAAAATAAGGTGTTAGGTACGTTGAATTCTAAAGTTGTAACCAAGACTGAGAAAAAATCAAAGTGCTGTCAGCACTGTATATTGGGCATCACTGAGAAATTGATATTGTGACAAAAGGACAATATGCTGATTTGCAAAATTGCCCCATTCTCTATTCGATGTTTTTTAAGCATTTTCTATGAAGCGAGTAAAAAGGCGTCATCGTTTGGAAAATGGTTAATTAATGTGTAGGCAAACGTGCATAGGTGATAAAAAGTTGAATGTACACTCTCGATGTGAATCCAAAATGTGAGGCTGTTTGGGAAAAAGGAAAATGTTACACTTTACCGGATTTTACATTAAATCAACATGTTGGATTATTTCTTATTCTTAGCTAATCAGAATAATACCAAGTACGGACCCATTGTAGAGGCTTAGCCCAACTGATCTCTGATCTGCAAACATATTTCGATAAAATAGAATGCACTTGTCCATTGGTCCAAATGATCAGTCCAAGAACAGTATAATTATGAGGTTAAAATGTTAAAATTCTAGAAAACGGCAAATTTAAGATGATGATCTTACTTACAAAATATTCTAAAATCACAGTGTCTAAACTCTATAGGCTAGCCTCTAACCATTCGTCCTTTTCCAAACAAGACATTGTTATTAAGCAAATAATATGAAACATACAAAGATAACCGGAATTTTCTCCTTTGTCCCAATATTTTCTGTGCTTCATTGTACATGGCATGATTTCATCTTTATCGTCACCCGTTTCGTCGTCTGCAACTCTTTCTAATTTGAAAAACTCTAAGATATTGTCGTTTGGAAGAGCCTTCAACACAAGAGTTGAAAAAAAAACAATAAAGATAAAGTGAATGCAGATTCCTTAACCCATTACCACACAACGACTCTGTTTGACTCCTCACAAGATAATGCCATGGAAAAACATTGTGGAAAATGAAGAAATTGCTTGTGACAAGCAATTTCTGCATTTCCCACAATGTTTTCTACCCCAAAAGACCAAAACATTTTAAATTTAATGCACTTAAAATTGTCGTCTACATCTTCTTTGAATTTGGACTAGTCCAAATTTTTGCCGTTTGGTAATGGGTTGACCAATTATCAGTCGCCGATTTCAAGCAAATAGATCGTTACATTGCTTGATCTTTCTAGGAAGAAAATATTGTGGGAAATGAAGAACTTGCTTGTCACAACCATTTCTTCATTTTTTACCATGTTTTCCAGACAAATATATTTCATGGGAACCTAAAGTTGTCAGAATATAGGAATGGGTAAAGCGCACACATTGTATCTAGGGAATGGGGTAAGGGTACACAGTTGTAGTAGGTCAACCAGTGACCCAGTTAAACACCTGTCAGTGCTTTCACTGGTAGGCTAAATGACCGTAGAAAAAAATCAGAGCAGTAATATTTTAACTACATGGAATTTATCTTAGAGTTACACTATTTTGCTTTCAAGCTCTTTACTCAACCAAAAAGATTGTAAAAACGCTGAAAATTCTAACAGGTATTCAATCTAAGCGAAAATTTCATCAAATGTGTTATTAACCCCCTCCTTATTTGTCGCAGAAGTGAAAAAGATGAAAAACGTTGAAGATAGTGAATGATAATGGACGCTTCTGTGGTGTTTGAAATAACGTAGTTTGGCTTGAACACATAGCTCAGCGGGTTAGAGTTAGAATGTAGTGTCTGGAGTGATGTCTGGAGTGAAAAACTGGTTATAATATATTGGGCTATGCCCAATATAAAAACGTTAGTTGAATCTCCTCATAACAAATTGTTTTCAACATTTCACAAACTTTGTAACTGTTAAATATTTACTTAAGACTTATTGCAAGCTCGGAATATCTAAAATTCGATAGAGTCACAATGCGTCGGCCACGTTCGAAAATGTCGTAACTACAGCTTATTTAAGCTGTAGTTACGCCGTTTTCGAACGTGACCGACGAATGGCAGGTTTTATGTAAACAAGAAGTAGAAGCCAAAATGAGAGGACGCGCACTAAATGACCAATATGATATATAACGAGAACACTTGCGTTGTTGACGACGTCGTATGGATGTGACATGATTTACCAAAAATTGAAAAAAAATACTTTTATTTCTTATACATATTAGTCAAATTTTATTTCTTATACAGAGTGTCCCAGAAAAAACGGAACCCATTTTTGAAAGTCAATTGCTTGTGTTTTAAGTAATATTTCTCCACCAAATTTAGATATGTAACAGAAACAACAGTTTTCTATCTGTATTACAAATTTGATTAGAAAAATTCTGTTAGTTTTGTAACTATTGACATTCAAATGAATGCACTTGGAAAACCATTTTAACACGATATTGGTCTTTTCGTTATTAAGCGCGCATACACTCACGGAATAATTTAACGCTTCATAATTGGTTAATATATTCAATACAATACAAAAATGTTTCTGAAACATTTATTCACAATAGTACATTCTCATTCCATCTATTCTGCTAATAAATAAACTTGTTAAATAGAGTTGCGATGTAACCAGAATGAATACAAACAAAATATCAAAGTGTATTACATATTTTCTGTACGAGTGTCTATAAAGAATAACATTATTGATTTAAAAAAGAAATGAAATATTACAAAGTTTCAACATGGATGTAAAACTGTACATAGAAGGCAATACAGAAAATGGTTTTCACATTAAATTTTGAGAAAATCGGTACGTACATGCACATCAGTAAAGAATTCAACAGCTAACCGTTAGAGCCTTGGTACGAACAAACGGGACGCAAAAATCGAGTACATGTCAGAGCGGTGTTTTAGTACCATTATTTAATTGCATACAAGTACAAAATTGCTGCAGGAGGCAGCATCAGATGAAGCACGGCCTAAATGAACTTGTAACAATGACTTTTCGCATATCTATCTATCTATTTGCATCTACAACAACTCTTGTGATAGGCAAAGAGAAACTCAAAATTACCTCATTGCCCCTACGAGAAGAGAGGCAGTGACAAACTCGAAATTACATCACTGCCACCTATTCAACAACCTACGAGAAGAGCTATCCACTGCGCCATCAAGAGTGTTAAACATGTAGTTAAGAATAACAGTCTAAGAAAACTAACCAATCGAGAATGCAGAAATCGCACGAAATCCACATGAACTTCTTTTTTGAAGAGTGGTATACATGAAATTGAAAGAAACAGAAAAGAGATATTGGCTTTTACTTTGCTTTAAAGGGGGGACCAGCTAGGCTGTCGGAAATGCAAATGACACAATAATAACAAACCAGAAATAACGTAATATGAATATAGGCAAAGCCTAAACACGGGCGAAGCAAGCATAAATCTATCTTGATGACATAATTATGCTACTTTCTTACACTGCCAAAAGGCAACTTCTGAACAGTCGCTTATCTGTCTTCAAGTAAAAGAGAGAAAAGGTTTAAATAATGATGAGAGGTTATGATTGCGAATGTTTTGGTTAAAAGAAGAATGATAAGAGCAATGTCACAGTGATTTCATGTCTTTATGATCGAGTGGTCAAAATTCTAAAAACTAGGGAAATGTTTTGAGAGAAAATGTTTTGCTGATATATTCTAATTAGAATGTCTTCTTTCCCCTCCATTTTCATCAATTATCATGAGTTCTGAGTCACCTTGAAAAGTGTGTTGTAGTTTTTAACGCCAATTGGGAAAGGGTTAAAACGGCGTATCCTTGTCGATTTAATAACGGGACGCGTAGACAGAAATGTACTATTGCGTCGTATTAAAAACCCTACGCGAGTGCGCGTGACGTTATGCGCAAATATATTGATGACGTAATTTGTGTCATAAAACGCCGTGGATACGAAACTTGTATATTTCTTTGCCATATCTTATTTAGATGTTGTACAAACGCGTTTCACCGTTATTGAAACGGAATTTTACGAGAAATTTTGGTGGGTGATGTTTTTATTAACTTTTGTTAATATATATTTTCCCATAAGACGACGTAAAGTTGACTGGTCATCAAACAGTGGATTTAGGGACGAGGAAAACGGCAACCGGAAGTAGTTGTCGAGAGTTAGTCCACGAATGCCCCATGAAAATAAAACAAAATGGCCGCCACAAAGTCGTATGGGTATGTCAATATTTGTCATCATAATTACCCGTGACCTATAGGCGGGCTTCGCCCGTATAAAATTACCAACCTGAAGGGGTAGATCACTTGTGTCCATTGTTAGCACTCATCAAGCTTCATTAAAGCCCCGTTGCCACTGTCACGGTGTTGGTCCCGGACACCCTCCGTACCTCCCGGTGGGGAAAGAGCCGGTATTCCGGGATGATCCGGGATCTTTTCTCTAAAAAATGATTCATATTCCCATATTCCCGACATTGCCCCGGTGTACCCCCTGTTTATTACTAGCAGGATCTTCCCGTTCTACCCCGGTTTATCCCGATTTGTTCCAGGTTTGCCACGGTGTATTTACGGTGCAGGGGCCGGCGTGATCCCGGTTGATCCCGGTACGCTCCGGTGTAACCCCGGTAGCCGCCGGTATCGCCCTTTCATATCACGGTTTTGCGCCGGTGACAAGCCGATGTTTCCCGATGGTCACTCGTGGATCAGCATCAGTTCTCTTTCGTCTCTTGAAGTTCTGGTTTATGAGATAGTTCATCTTGTTTGCTTGTGCTTGCATCAGAAAATGAAACTACATTGATTAAGCTGAAAATGTCCACGGATCATCAGGGACTATCACGGTTGAGCCGGTGTAGAGAACCGGACTTGCCCCGGAATATGCCGGTGTTTCCCCGGATAAAGCCGATTTTTGACAACCTCCTGGTGAGTCCCGGTGACTGCCGGTTGTATTAAACATTTTAAAACATCCGGGGTCGGTTGCCGGATCAACAAGGTTCATCCCGGATGGTCCAGGATGTTCACGGTGCCGCCACGGTTGTACTCCCGGTTTGTCACGGTTTCCCCCGGACCACTCATCCGGGACTAACCGGGGGTCCAAACCGTGTCAGTGGGAACGGGGCTTTAGTATTAAAATCCAAGTCAATTAATAACGTGCGGGTTTGTTCATATTGTCCTTGTTTTTGTTTCGTAACGGCTACATATACCCAACATTCAAAAATCAATTACGTCAGAGGTACGTCATCTGTGCTCGGCGAGATTCAACACACCGTACAACCGGCTGCGTCTAAAGTTTGCGAAGACAAATTCGGCATCTGATGTCATGTGTATGGTAGGTCAAATGAATTTACTTTTATAAATAAACGAAAGGATCTTTGGTAATCTATAGTTGATAAATACGCGTATGAATATTCAGTGCTTGTACAAAATAAACCATTCCACGTATCTCTCTCAAATAAGGTCACAGGCATCGACACAGCCGGTTGTACGATGTGTTAATACCGCGGAGGTGTGTCTCGTTGACATTGACCTTGTCACGTTTTGAAGTAAAAAAAGAATGTGTATACATGTTTGTAAAGGATTTATCTATACAGGCCCGTAGGAACGGGGGGGGCTAGGGGGGGGGGGGGGGGCTAACCCCCCCACCCTTCCCAATGTTGGCCAAAAATGCCGAATTTTCTTAATTTTACACTGAAAATTTTGGAAAAATCCAAAGTAGGCCTCTCAATATTCAGGACAGAGGCTTTAGCCCCCCCCCCCCCCCCCCCCCCAATATGAAATTGCTTCCTACGGGCCTGCTATAGCAAAAGAAAGATGGTTATTCGTCGTGATTGAGGTTTTTATGCATTGCAAATTGTTTTTCCATGCACAAATATGAGTTCCCGAAAAGTTCGGAAGCATAAAAACCTAGCATGGGCCCCTTTAATGATAAAGCCCTACCTGGTCGGAAAATAGTGTTGAAATACTACAAAACCACAAGATAACAACATTATGTAATGGAATTTGTATGCTAATAATATCTAACAACAAGAGACCCGTAATGGTCCTTAATCGCTAGCCTCAATCTAATTAGCATAAAAATCACAACGGTGTCAAGTTCAATGTCACATAATATAAGATACGAGATTATGATCCAGCTGAAAACTGCATTCATTATCTTTCGGGTTTTGAATGATAAATATTTATGACTGAACATACAGTGAAAACAAAGTCGAAAATGACAATTTTGTCAATGTCAATGGCATATAACCCAAGTTTTACAAGCCTCATTTACCTGGAAAATGGAATCATCCAAGATCTTATGGTCCGATACATTGTGACCAAGTCTTGTCTTGATTGGTCAAAATTTTTGGTTTGTTAGTATAGAAATAAAGTTGGAAACGGCGATTTTGTTAAATTCAAGGGCACATAACTGTAATGTTTATCAAAATAGGCTGGAAATTGATTTCATCTAGGATCTTATGGTCACCAACCTCGTGGCAAAGTTTTGTCTTGTGATTGTTCAATAAATGTAGATGCTAAAGTGTAAACCAGGTCGGAAATGTTAATTTTGTTAAATTTAAGGGCACAAACATTCAACTCCTGACTTCCTGCTCCGATCATACTGGAAATCGAACTCATCCAAGATCTTATGGCTACCAACATTGTAAACGCTTACGGACGGAAAATGACCACAATAGCTCACATAAAGTGAGCACTTTGTGCTCAGGTGATGTAAAAACAGGGTTGTTGCTGGTGTGGGGAGAAATGAAATTCCCTTAATAATTTCCAGACAAAATTTGAGCTATTTTGAGGAAGTCTTAAAAGGTTATATCAATTGATAAAATGTATGACACTGCTTATTTTCTCTGAAATTTGCCATTGTATTTTCTAATTTCCCTGACAGTTCACAAATTTTATTCCTTGACAATTCCCTAACCTAGATGAAATTTTAACTTCCCGGACTTTTCTCCCGTCCTGTGGCAACCTTGACTAAGATAATTTTGAATTGTAATATGATTTTGCTTAACAAGATGGTATCTAAGTAATCATTATACCCCCCAAATTCAATTTGGGGGGTATATAGGAGTCAGCTTGTCTGTCTGTCTGTTGGTCCGTTGGTCTGTTGGTCTGTTGGTCTGTTGGTCTGTCTGTTGGTTTTTTCTTCAAAAATCTTCTCCTCCTCAACCACTGGGCCAATTCTTACCAAACTTGGCAGGAATGTTCCTTGGGTGACCCTTTTCAAAACTTGTTCGTGAATTTTTGATTCGTCAAAAATTGTGGGCGTGGCAGGGCGGGGCTTATCGGACTTAGAGAAATCATGTGAAAAATCTTTAAAAATCAATTATCTGGCCAATTTGAACCATACTTGGCAGAATTGACCCTTGAGCGATTGAATTCAATGTGTGTTCATGATTTTTTCATTCGTCAAAAAATGAGGGCGTGGCAGGGCGGGGCTTATCCGACTTCAAGAAATCGTTAAATAATTCTTCAAAAATCTTCTCCTCCTGAACCACTGAGCCAATTCTTACCAAACTTGGCAGGAATGTTCCTTGGGTGACCCTTTTCAAAACTTGTTCGTGAATTTTTGATTTGTCAAAAATTGTGGGCGTGGCAGGGCGGGGCTTATCGGACTTTGAGAAATCAAGTGAAAAATCTTTAAAAATCAATTATCTGGCCAATTTGAACCATACTTGGCAGAATTGATCCTTGAGTGATTGTATTCAATGTGTGTTCATGATTTTTTCATTCGTCAAAAAATGAGGGCGTGGCAGGGAGGGGCGTATCCGACTTCAAAAAATCGTTAAATAATTCTTCAAAAATCTTCTCCTCCTGATCTATTGAGCCAATTCTTACTAAACTTGGCAGGAATGTTCCTTGGGTGACTCTTGTCCAAACTTGTTCGTGAATTTTTGATTCATCAAAAATTGTGGGCATGGCAGGGCGGGGCTTATCGGACTTATAGAAATAATGTGAAAAATCTTTAAAAAATAATTATTTGGCCAATTTGAATCAAATGTGGCAGGAATGTCCCTTTGGTGACTTTATTCAACACATGTTTATGAATTTTTGATCGGGCGAAAAATTTGGGCGTGGCAGCGCGGGGTATATCAGATTTCGAGAAATTGTTAGATAATTCTTCAAAAATTTTCTTCTCCTCAACCACAGGGCCAATTTTTAAAAAACATGGCAGAAATGTTCCTTTGGTGAGTTTTTTCAAAACTTGCTCATGAATGTTTGATTCATCAAAAGTTGTGGGCTTGGCAGGGCGGGGCTTATCAGACTTAGAAAAATCATGTGAAAAATCTTTAAAAATAAATTATTAGGCCAATTTGAACTAAACTTGGCAGGAATGTCCCTTGAGTGATTGTATTCAATGCTTGTTTTGTTTGCTCTTTTTCCCAATTGATCAGATCACAGTTCTAATGAAATGTACTTCTCAAAATGCACAAAAACAGTGCTGTTTGGGGGTATGATCACTTTCAGTGATATTCTAGTTTAAGTCTAATATCAATGAAAATTATCATAGACTTGAAAGTATGTATTCATCGTATTTATTTAGAGGTGTAGATAAGAGGAGGTGAATACCTTCTGAAGTGCAATATTTCAATTATTGTTCATGGAACTTAATTTTGTCGGTACTTGTTGAAATTGTCTTATAAGAAGATTCCAATATGTCCTCACATAGAGGGGTTTGGAATTGATGTGACAAATTATGAATGTTTTCACCTCTTATGTGTTCCTTTGTAAAATGGCGTGTTACATAGGTAAAATTTCGGAAAAGAGCAAAATTGAATTCCAAAGTTAACTACATGTATGTTGGAGTCTTTGTCAAAATTCCATATAATCACAAAAACATGCTACATGTTTCCTCTTACTTTGGGCTAAATTATATTGAATTCCAAAACCGGTAACAATGTCATATAATACATATTATTGATGAAGGTGATATTTTGGTCCAAAACTTGTAATTAGTAAAAAATTGATTGTACACCTAAAACTTTTTTTATTCGGTAAAATTAACTGTATCATACAGTAAGAATCTAAATCAATATTCATGCCCAAAAACTCATTGAAAAAAAATAATATATCAAATATAAATATTACTTTTATTTACAAAATTACATGTATGGAAGCCAAAAGAGGCATACATATACACATTGCCAGTTATCTTTACTATTTTGTCCCAATGTCTATGCACCATTTTTAGTGACACTATGACATGCAATAAAGGTCAAGCCAAATGCTACGAAATTAAAAAGACGCCTAGAACCGGTGCGGTAAAGCACCCAAAGTTGCCCTTCCAGGTAACTAATACATAACCATTTTTTTGCTCTAAGTGCCACTAATAAACTTACATGATATAGAAGGCCCCCTGTGATTCAGTAAAAGACTGTTACAGCATTATATTCTTTTCAGTTGCACAGTTGAAGTACTTGTTTATTTCAAAACATGGCCCTATTGGGATAAAACAGGGTGCAATTATTTCTGCAAATTATTTTCTGACCATAGCTTAATCTGTATTGATACACAATTTATACACATTTCAATTATGTCATCTGATTAACATGTGGTTTAGCCATTAATAGCCCTTAATAGTCACATGGGTGCTGGATTATATGTTTCTGATGCATAACAACAATAATTATTTTCACTGTGCATGATAATGAAATGCCATCAGAGAAATCGGTGCATTTTTCTGATTTGCCTTCTCATGTTTCAAAAGATCTATAAAAACACTTGCTGTTAGCGTTCATGAATCAACGCTGACTTGAATATCTTTTAAGGATTTTTTATAGAAAATTTCCTCTCTCTCTTGTAAAGGAGGTACATCTGGGACAAAACCTAATGTGACCCTGGACGATAATACTGTAACCAACTTTGAAGTCAACCCCTTAGCAAACTTACATACAATATTTAAATCCTCATTGCTGTGTGAAGCTTTACAAAAAGAGCTTATTTTTATCATATAAATGTTGCCCCTTGTTTGCTGTCCCAACAACAAAAGTGCCCCTTGTTTGCTGCCACAACAACACAAGTTTATGACAAAAAATCTAATGCGCAGCGTTGTACTGGATACTTTTTATCAAGTTTCAAAAAGATTTACATATTAGATTGAGAGAAAAGGAATTTTTGAGAAAGTGTCATCAGACAGACACACAGACAGATGACAGGAAATGACCGAAAAATATCTTACATCTTAATTTGTCCTAAGGTTATCTAAAATAACCAAAAAAGTAAAGGAAACATTAGAAAATGTCCTTTTTTTCAAAAATCTTAACTTTGTCCATTCTTGGAAATGTGCACCATTCAGGTGGAAATTCCAAAAGCAACCTGTTACCGGTTTTATTTTTTCTTGATATTTCACTATAATCATGAGTATATTTGTGGGCAATTTTTACATGATTTTCGTATCTTGACAAAAACTGGAACAAAGTAAATTTTAGAACTGAATTTGCTTATATTATTTAAAAACTATGAATTTTGGGGTTGACCCCTACCATCAGTTGATATGAAATATTTTTTTTGTACATAATTTTATGTATTTTTATTTCATACAGGTTCACGGACTACTAGACATTATTTTTAGGATAAATTACGCACTGAAACTAAAAGCCAGAACGCTTACACACTGTTTCAATATGGGTACCCTCTTTCTTCATTGTAAAAACTTAAAATTCCGAGAAAATTATTTTCTGGAATGTGCGTTTTGAAACATTTCATGAATATGAACTGTTATGTAGTGTACTAACTTCACGCCAAAGTTCATTAAATTCCGAGCGTGGCCAGAATTCCCATGTTATTTTTCCTATCCGTGAGACACCCCCTTTTACAAAAAGCTATATTCTCATCCTTGCTTATTTAGACAACTCAGCATACAATAATGTAATTCGTCTTGAAATGGAAAAATATTAGGCTAAATACCAGTGTTACTTTTACTTCTAGATGTCTGAGTTTGAGATATCCATTAGGTTGTTTTGCTAAAATGTTGAAGGTGAAATTTAAAGTGACATTTCAGAATTTTTTGTCATAAATGTTACCTTTATTTTTATCTGAAAGATCATATTTCCTTATGAAAATTCTGAAAATTTCAAGCCAAAATATTGCGCCGTTTACAAGCAATTTATATTTTTGTGATAAAATTGAACAAATTGTTGTGGACAACAGTTCGGATTTATATGCAATTTATCGATTATGTCTCAACTTTAAACACTGATTCTACGATAAAGTGCCTATTTTGATAAAATAGCTGTCCTTGTGCATGCATGTTAATGTTCAGGCACTGAGGTGAACATCTATTGCTTTTTTGATGACCCTGACATCGTGTCTAACTATTGAACCTGAAACACTTTGCTGAATATGAAAGTTGAATGTTGGGCACAGCACAAAGCATGCCGGATTATGCAACAATTTGCTTGTCCTCACACCATATGTCTTATTTCAAAGCCGATTTTCAATTTTGTTAGTGAACATTTGGCACTCTGAGAGGTCTGTTTTCGACAGGAATGAACTCCAGACTTAAAATCATTCAAATAGTAAGCGATTAAAGCAATTATTTGAGCAAAATACTTAAAAGAGTGCTGTCCTCATTTTATACATCAGATACGTTAGACAGATTTAAATGATACTGGAAAGTGTAATAGCAGCGAAACAGTAACATATTATTGACAGAAACATAGTTGTAAATACAGAAAGGCTGAAGAAAAAATGTTATTCTGCTTAAGCTGAATAAGTTTTGAAAAAAATTGTGTCTAAAATGATAACTTTAAGAAATATAAAAAAATATCGTCAAATACGTTAAGATGTTTTTCGTCGCTGTGCAGCAAAAGCTTCATCCCGAAGACAAAATTCCATTATAATTTCATCATGGATATGCCAGTGGTGTAAAAACACTCTCTTACAAATAAAAATGGATAACATGTTGAATTTAATTGCCATTGTTACAGTTCGACCATCAAATACGTTAAAATCAGATACGTTAGTTAAATTTCATCATTCGATGTTCAACCCCGTCTGAATCCCACAAATTGAAAAATATCTTCGTGTCATGACGTCATGTTGTTTTGTGATTGTTCTATGAGAACTTCAAGCCATATGATCAGCATAGCCTGATAGTTGCAGCGTGCTTGTGTACGTGCGAAGTGTGCATGCAGTTCAATAATATCTAAAGGCTAAAAGTGTATCAATTCTCTTTGATTTTGTTGTTATTACCTCCTGCTTAACTTAATACTATACAATAAAATATATTTTTACATGATGATGATCGTGGCGAAAGGTGTAGTGCTTAACTTTGACACTATCTGATATCTAACGTATTTGATGAAAAAATCTAACGTATTTGATGAAAAGAACATTTGTGATTTAAGTTAGATTTAGCAAAACGTATGACATTTATTCTTTTATAATGTCAAAATAAATACAAAAAAATATTTTTTCAATGATTAGCAATACATATACATCCGTCAATACGAGTTTATCTAAAGTCATCAAATACGTTAAATGATCTAAAATATTTTATAAAAACATATTTTTGATATACTGTGTTATGATATCTACCTACCAAAATGCAATATGACTGAACTGTTCAAATTGCATTCATTTAATAGAAGATGATAAACATTTTGAAGATCTACCTTTAATTGGAAAAAGTGTTTTGCTTCAAAATACAATACAACAATTCCTGCTTTGAAAAATGCTTGATAGTTTGATTATTACTTATTATGCTATAATCTATTTTGCTAATTTCTCCGAAAAAAGTATGACCGTTCATAATTTGTTAAAGTTAAGTCGTTTTTTCTCACAAAGAAAGGTATAATACATGTGTATAAGCAGATGGTATACCCTAACGTATCTGACGTATGATAAATAAGGACCTTTGATATGCGTGATTTTTCCTGGAAATTGATGTACATTTGAGGCCCCTTTTAATTGATTCATGAACTAGTCATAATAGACTATTCATTTACGAAAAAATATATGACTTTGAGTCTGGTTGATATTTTTCATTTTTGAACCGCTACTTTGTACATTTAACGTAGAATCAGTGTAAATGCCTGTTTCTCGCTTATTGGCAACAACTTAAAATCAAAGTACTGAAAGTACTGTTAGAGAGCGTATTTGACACAACATAAATTTCAAACTGTGACAATATTGCATGCTTACATAATTGGGAGCATTCTGTGTGATCGTCATGCAAAACCATCATCGAATATAAGTGGAGTTGTGTCAGGCCCGTAGGAAGCAATTTCATATTGTTGAAGCCCACGTGTCTGAATTATTGCGGAGGGGGGGGGGGGGGGGGCTAAATTGGATTTTCCCTAAATTTTCATTGTAAAATAAGGAGAGTTCAGCACTTTTGGCTATGCATTCAACCATGAATGGAGGAATGTATTAACTATTGACAACATAATTGAAGCCTCTTTTCCTGTGATGCAGCATAGTGTCACCATACAACAAAAAATTTCAGAACAACAATTTTTGAAGTGGTCCACTTCAAAAGCTGATGCAAATGACAAAATATTTTTAAAGTTTAGAATTGTGCATAATATTGTTCAGAAAATATTGAGGCAAAAGGAGAAAGTGCCTCAATGTTTTCAAAACTTTCTCTTGGAGACACGTTTCATTGGGAAAGGGAAATTCAAATCAACCCATTCATAAATGTATGAGAAGTTGAGTTGATAAGGAAATTTGCTCTAATGACCCTTTTATCCACGGCATAACATACTACGGCGTTACTACCTTATGGCTTTACTACACATTACCCAGATAGACACTCACTATGCACTAGAATCTGTCTGTGGAATGTGATTCTATTTTTAGACTGTTTGCATTGTCCAAAATTTAGGTTACATGACTTGACTGAATGACATGCATGACCCAATTGTAAATGACAAATTACTACACTGATCTTTTTTCTATTTAATTAAGACTTGTTTACTTGAATTTTTTGCATAGATCATACAAGTCATATATTTTTATATAATGACATGTATGGTTGTAGACTATTCCAATTGTTGTTTAGATCTATTTTGTCTTCATTGGAAGGAACTATTTCTGTTGTTCGGTTTGCAAAATATTGGCTTGTGGCCTCTGGCTGCTAATAGAGAGACTACGCTCTCTAAAAACTAATAGTATTTATACTCATTAGAATAACCAATCTTGGCATCAAGACATACTTTAAAAAATTGAAATTGGAATGAAATGTCCCTTTAAGACTACTCCAATATAAAATAACAAAGTTAACAACATTTTTAAGTATTTCTGATAAGAACATTGAAAATTGAGAAAGTAAGAAAATGAGATGAATACACAGTGAAGATTTGCAATAACTACTAGATAGTATTTAGACCTAGAAATGGACTGGTTCATTTTCGCTTTTTCCTCTTGAAAAACTGACATCTTTGCATTCCCAATTTACAGACTTAACGAACAAAAAACATACATATCTAAAACATATACTTAGAAACATAACATAGTGACTGTTTGACCGGTTAGTTCTGTTGTGAAATATTTAATGCGGAATGTTGCTAAAGTTGCTAATAATTTGCATTATGAACATTGATCTTAATTGGTAATCTAAATCCTGCCTTTGATTAAAAAGCTGTTCATGAATTCACAGGTAAGTTTTCTTACCTTTAATAGGTGTTGACTGGAACAAAATTTTTAGAAAGACATTTAGAAATCAATGACAGATGGAATCGCAATCAGGTTTTTAGCTCACCTGAGCACGAAGTGCTCAAGGTGAGCTATTGTGGTCGCTTTTTGTCCGTCCGTCCGTCCGTCTGTCCGTCTGTCCACAATTTGTTGTTACCACTCTAATCCACAAATATTGACCAATCTTGACCAAACTTGGTCAAAACATGTATGACCACAAGTCCTCGGATGAGTTCGATTTTGAGTCAGATCAGACCAGGAAGTCCAGAGTTATGTGCCCTTGAACGTCAAAAATGGCTAGTTTCGACTTTGTTACCACTCTAGTATCTACAAATATTGACAAATCTTAACCAAACTTGGTCAAAACATGTATGACTATAAGTTCTCAGATGAGTTCGATTTTGAGTCAGATCGGACAAGGAATTGCGGAGTTATGTGCCTTGAGAAAAAAATCTGAAATGTCACTTTAAGGATGTTGTTATTATTTGAGGTAATTTAATCTATAAATTTACGGTACCAATTGAATTACCAAATGGACTCAATTCTATTACTGCAATTGAAATTTTATAGTTTTCTTTCGGCATACTTAATAAAAAATCCATAAAAGCAAATGAAATAATGATTGCAAAAAGTTAAATAACAATGGTTTCTTTCGGAACAAATTTTGAACCTAACTGTATTCACACCTTTACCCTTACCTACCGTTATTCCACAGGTTTAAGGGTATATTGGAAAATTAAATGTGGGACAATCGGGAAGACACCGTTAAAATGCAGTGATACAGGGAGAGCGGAGAGCCCCACCGAAGGCCAGAATCTGAAATGTCATCAGTTCCATGCGTCGACGAAGCACAGACTGTATTACTCTGCAAAGTGATCACACGCAGTACTGATTTTGTGACTTTCACTTTAGATGGTAGTCACGTTTGCGAGTACGTCACGCTTGATTGCTTTAAACTAGCGAAACATTTTTGACCAGAAACGAATAAATCAGATTTAGTGGAAAATATCAGCGGTGCGTTATTTCTGAGGTTCAGTATATAAATCGATCTTACACTGAAACAAACATTTATCCTCTATATAATAATTAGTTGAACTAACAGAGCTACAGAATTGAGGAGGTAATCCTTTCATTAAAATTAATGTGATTATTCATTAATTGTTTATCAAACTTCAAGTTATCGGTACCCATTGGACTTGTCTGCTCAAACAATTCAACTTAGTACCTACTACACAGGAGTTTGAATATGAATGACAAAATAAGAATGCTTTAAACCCCCTTATCTTTGTTGCTCTGTCAGACCGTCATGATTAGATTTTTTACGTTATTTGTTGTCTGTAACTTACAAAATTGTTTAAACCCTTTACCAAACAGCATACTTTTAGGGCGGTCTATTTCAAATGCAGCTGCAGACCGCTAAAGGGATGTTGATAAAGAATTTGTATGAAATATAGCCTGGAAAAATGGTGACAAAAGGAGAAAATGTTGATTTTCAGTACTTTCTTCTTTAGCCTGAATGATTTCCCAAGTCTTTTCTATTGGGGACGTTAGAACAAGGCCTTGTTTCGGAAAGGTTTTAAGCAAAGTGCTGAATAAAATGGTTCAAAGCCAATTTTGGGCCTACATATAGCGTGATCATGACCCCTTTTGATCTGTCATAGTTTCTGAACATGTTTCCAGACTTAAAATATAGAGGTTAATGGAGAACTTGCTTGTTACATGTATCAGCCTTTTTTTTATTGTGTCTCAATATTTTAACATTTTCTAAAAGGGATATCACAACATTTAAAATCAGTTTTCATGGGTCAACATGATTCTTTTTCGTATATGCTGATATTTGTATCAATAAATTATGTGGACAAAGCGAAGTGTTACAGTTTCTTTACATTATTTCCGACTCATTAATTTAAGACCTGTTCAGGTTCAGAGGAAAACAAGCAACAACATTTATTTAAGGTAGAATACCCGTAATGCCGCCATTTTGAGATTTATAAATCATCGGCTTTTTTTTTTCGAGCGGCGTCGTTGCGTATCCGAACCTATTCGGACGCGGTCGTAAACATTCGGCGGTGGAAATTTCCACCGCCGAATGTTTTCGATCATGCCCGAATAATTCCGACGTCGCGCGCATCTCATTAGGGGTATTCTACTTCAACGAAAGACCCTCGTTGAATTCTTTGAGAAGCTCTATTAAATTTACAATAAGGGGATTCCGATATACAGCAGTATCCGTTATAAAAGGATGATTTTGGACCAAATGGCTACACAACTGAATTGTAAAAGCGAGTGACATTTTTTTACTCATAGTGAAGATCTAAATCTGTTTTCAGCAACATTAACCCAATTAGCATTATTACTTTAGTTTACACCTACCAAAACAACACCCGTTTTTTAGATCGCAAAAAACACAATACATTATACAACATGGAGATAAAATAAAAGAATTAACTATCGATAAACTAGACCACCCTAATGAGATTCATGCGACGTCGGAACTGTTCATGTGACGTCGTTGACGTATCATTATGTATCTGGGCAACGTCGTGTAAATCTCATTAGAGTTTAATTACATTAACTCTGGCACCCCTTTAAACTAAACGTTTGTTTTGTTTAGCACCATTATATTATTTTGCCGTCGAAAAGTTCAGAGCTTGTTATTCCCGAGGTTTGGGAGAGAGTGAGGGTGATAATATAGCAGCATTCTTAGACTAGTAAACATAATAATTAATTGCAGGACATCATGCTAGCTTGTCGAACATACAAAAAGGTAGATCTAATACAATACTAGTATTTACAAGAAATATCGTATACATGAATTGGTCAAAATGGTATTTATCTGCATGGCGAGATCTTTTCTGTCCGGACAATTTTAACCAAGTATATTCAGTCCTTCTAACTGTAGTCGGTATTTATTCTGCCCACCCGCCTTTTTTCAATTCCAGTTAATGTAAAGTATGGTCGTGTAGATCTAGATAGAACGTGAAAAACCTGGTCCAAAATTCCTTTCTCTTTGACCTAGATAATGTTATCAACCACATAAATTCTAATTGTCCAAATGATATTCTGATACCCAAACTATCTCACATGGGTCCCTCTAAAATGTTTTCTTAATACTTGTAGCGTCAAAAATTCAAGAGTGGTTTAAAAATCATAGCTCACAAGTTGGCAAGCTCATGAACCACAAAAGGAAGAAGTCTGGCTCTGGAGAAGAACTACTCTTGTTTTGACAGATGTTGTAGCTGAGAAGTTTCCAGTTTCTCCTGTCGTATATAGTTCCAATGTCACACACTCATGACACAGAGGTAGATAAAGTGTCCATGGCTCCGTGAACAAAGCCTTGGGCAAGCAACTAGAACCTCCAACCACCAGAGCACGTGGTATATCGTCGTTGTAAATGCAAAACCTCGTATCTCGTTTTTGGAAAATTTTAAAGAGGAGGGAAAAAATTTAATAACTTTTCCCAAACTGAAATGTTTTAATTGAAATTTGGAGATACTGTTCATCAATAATGTATCATTGATACTGATCGGTAAAAATATTTCAACACCTGCGAGAATTGTCTAAACTGGACACACACGTTTGTACTTTGAAAATCGCAAGAATCGACATACGAGGTTTTGCATTTACACTGACGATATCTCAAATCAGTGTATTACCGAAAAAGTAACGTTATCGTTTTGTGAAGCGTCATAACACGAAACAAAAATGGGAAAAATATGACCTACCCAGTACACCCAGTACACCCGTCATTTGTCGATGATACTGCACGAGGTTTGCAACGGCCCGAGTGATAGCCGGTAATAGGGTGTGATATACCTACATCATGAATTCAAGAAACATTATAATCATTTTTGTATCATCAAACTATTGTGTAATAGGCAACGATTTTAGCAGGTTAACCGTGACATAATTTCGGACAAACAGTATTATTTGGTAGGTGTTGTTATAAAAATCTTGTAACTACGGGTTGATTCAAGCCGTAGTTACGATATATACTAGAGGAAAGAAGAAAAGCAACAACTTTTTTTGTTATTTCTCTTAATTCTTTTATGTTATTAAGTCAAAGTTGTTAATGATTGTTATAAGGAACTAGATCTATATCTTGATATTGAACCTTGTGTTTACGTTAGAACCTTTCTTACCTCTGACAAAACGTCAAAATAGACGTTTACACGATTTTCACGTTTAAACATTTGAATACACAAACTTTACATAAAACTCTTAGGATTTGTGTAAATGTACGTCGACTCGACAAAAGGCAAGGATTTCGGTTTGGTTTTAATCCCTCACATCATTTTGCGGCTTTTTCAAAGACGTCGTCCGGTAGCAATTGTGATGTTTATGAATGGAACATCTCAACCCCCCATTCGCTGTTCACTTTGGTGTACATCGGTTGACAAAATATTGCTTAAGATAACTCCATAGATCGAACGGAACAACAAACGGTCGCCCAAAAAATGATCGTCAACGTCTAACGTCACGACGTTAGGACCAAAACGTTCGCTTATTTTACCTACAGAAACAAATTTTCTCATCGAGAAAAACTGTTAATGCTATTCATGGATAGTACAGCAATCACATTTCAGCCAGAAAACGTTAACGTCAAATTGGATTGCTTGCAAGAACGCATTTAACATTGACGCCAAACCGCTCTCATTTAAACGCATATTTATGACAAGTACAACCTGTGATGGTTTATCAAAATATAACAGTAAACCAAATCTATTTTTAGCACTACAATCATTGTCATTACATTTTTGTTTCGTTCGTGTACTTGTTCAAGAAATATTCTCTTAATCCACGATTAATGGGATTCTCTCGACGTTGGAATTGTTCGGGCGACGTTATAAATATTCGGCATTGAAAAATGCCGTTTTTTAAACACCTTGGCGTGTCCGTGTCCGAATATGTCAAAAATATTTACGACGACACACGAAAGATTCCGACGTCGCATAAATCTCATTAGGGAGGGACCACCTTAGTTCAATCAATGATTGAAAAAAAAAGAAAAAAAAAGTTTTTAGTTTCGGCGTTGATGCTGATGTCGCGTCGGTTACAGAAACTAACCTGGCCCATATCTTATGCACTTTTACAGATACAATCTAAATATTTTACACATTCTTTCGTCCAACCACAACTCCTCGTTTTGGTTTCATGACCATTGACAACCTTGACTTAGGAGATTGACATGCCTTTTATTCCGGTCTGTACATCATGCACTGCTTAAGTCCCGGTCACATACGATTCCACGGCCATTCCGTGTCCGTATCACGGCTAAAAAATCTGAAAATATTTTGGACGTGGTTGGACGCGGTAACTGTGGGTTTTTTTCATTTTAGCTGAGCCGTGGAATGGACGTGGTATGACTGCAAGCGGCTGTTCCACTGCCGTAGCACGGCATACAACTTTCAACCGCGTCTAGTGTTGAAACGCGCGACATGATACCGTGTCCACATCGCGTCTGAATCACTACCACTCCACTTCCTAATCGCGGCTAAATCGCCAGAAACGCATATAATGCTAATTTCCAACTGCATATCAGATCAAATCTAACAAGCCATGTCAATTGATCTTGAACAGATCGAGTTCGGTCGGCATGGGTGATTTGGAGTACTTTGGGTGATCTAGCTTTATCAACATCGCTCGAACTTCCAACTCGAATTTTTTGACGTGTCAAAATTTCTCGTGTGCGATCAAGTAGGAGATTGATCTAGAAACGAATGTGTATTGATCGGTTAGAAGATCGATCTCATCGAGAGTTAGTCGTGTCTGATCGGATTGATATCTTTTACCCGGCCTTTACCTAACCTGCATTCGGTTACAACGACTTGTACTCGATTCACCCTATCAAAAGGAATGTAGAGGTCGTGTTTTGATTGTCTTAAGATCCAGAAGAAGTCATTTATGAGAGATCAACTCGATAAAGCCCGATCAAGCGATCGAGTTTAAATCGATATCGATCGGCATAGGTAATCGGGAATGGTCGGGTAATCGAGCTTGATCTGCAGCGCCCGGCTTCTTTCTCGTTTTTTTAATGCAAAAACTTAAAAAAATCGATCAAGGAGCGGCTGTGTATTGATCGGTAGGAAAATCGACCCGGTCGGGGATCAATAGTGTCTGGGAAACGAGTGTGTTCGGGTTGATATCTTTCACTCGACCTGTACCCAACCTACACTGGATTACCTCGACTTGTGCTCGAGTGAATCCAGACACTTTTCCGATCAACTCGTTCTCTGCTTCATCTGTCAATCAAATTAACTGTTGAAGTCGGGTTGATCTACTAGAGATCGAGAAAAAGTCGTTTGATCGGGATTAGTGGGAGAATGCAAGCGATCGAGTTGATTTGATCGGCAGTGGTAACCTATAATTAGTTAGGTTTTTCAGAAGAACTTAATTCTAGAAACACTGCGATAATAGAGTATGAGACCTTTGCGGTACAGTTCCATACACGATTGAATCTCTATCAGATATATCTTCTACCCGATCAAAATTCGCTTCTCGATCAATTTTCTACGCGATCGCCAACAAATATCGAGTAAGAAGCATGAGCCGTGCAGATCACGCTCGATAACCCCGACCAATACTTATCACCCATGTTGACCAAACTCGATATGTAATCGATCGATTGGACGGGTTTCATTGAGTTCATTTGATCGGCAGAGGGAACCAAGTATACGGCACCGAGATGATCTGATCGGCAACAGGAACCTAGCACCAAAATAGTCAAACACTACTAGTCTTTACAGTTTAAAGAAAATTACGACATCGAACCAAAGTTCTTCACGCTAAAACAGAAAAGTTGTCAAGCAAGCTAGCAAAGAGAAAAAATGGTATAAGGATTTAAAAAAAATCCCAAGTCAGAACTGGGAGGCGTCCATTTTCCTGTTTATGCTGCTACCAGTAAGACATTTGCCCGCAAAGAAATGCAATAGTATCTGATTCTTGCGATCGTCAATACATTTTAGCTTTCGCGTCTTACCGCGTCTGTCTGCGTCCATAGCACTTCCGCAGCACTGCTTATCGCATCCATTCCGCGGCCATTCCACTGACTCACCGTGTCTGTTAGCCATGGTTTTGCCGCGGTAAAATTTGTGTGCAGTTCAAAAAATTTTACCACGTCCAAAATAAATTCGGTTTCATTCCGCGTCCTACCACGTCCATACCACTGCCATAGCACGGCTGTATCACTGCCGCATCGCGTCCAACAGCGTCCATTCCACGGGTGGCTCATTTTAGCCGTGATACGGCCGCGGGATGGCTGCGGAATCGTATGTGACCGGGCCTTAAGAATAGAAGTTCATAGAACATTAATATTTAGCATATCATCGTTGTTAATGAAAAAACCTCGTATCTCGTTTTTGGAAGATTTTAAAGGGGAAGGGTAAAAAAAGTGTAATTAATTTTCCCATACTGAAGTGTTTTACTTTAATTTTGGACTTATTATTAACAAATAATGTATAATTAAAACTAATCAGTAAAAATATCATAAAACATGCAACAATTGTTTTAACTGGATACAAAAGATTTTACTTTGAAAATCGCAAAAATTGATATACGAGGTTTTGCATTTACATCGATGATAATGTATATCACGGTAGGTAACCCACGTGACTTTTGGGAAGCGTTCACACCGAAAAGATCGTCCGCTTCAAGGTATGTTTTGTTTAATTTCTCAGCTTATACGCTACGGATTTTGATGAGATAAAGTGCACGACAGGGCCATTCCCGTTTGTAACACGCTCTGCTCCGAATCCCATGGTTTCTTCAAACATTCAAGTGAAAGTTTTTTTCGGTGCATGTGAACGCTTCCCACTTTAGTTTTGCACTTAAAACACTTTGGCTTCCCAAAAGTCACGTAGGTTACCCACCGTGTATATGTACATCTTAACAAGACATTTATTTGAAGATACTGACTTTTGACCTTGTATCATTGAACTTCGAGTTTGACATACTTTTCAAAAAGCTTTAAATAAAAATGGCCTTTATTGTTGGTACTAGTACATGTTGCTCCATTTTTCACACATAGATATAGCGGACGAGAATTGACCTGGCAGAGCAGCCCATGCTAATCGAATGGAATGCTCTGCCAGGTCAATTCTCGTCTGCTATACTACCTGTCATGTTTTTGACATTAAGACCACGAGATTTAACCTTATGTCGGTGACCATTGATTTCTGCACTTTGACGTGAAACGTTATTGTATTTGTGAGCGACGTTGTCTGTGGGCAATCACAACAGTTATTTCAAGTGCTATAACATGGGGGTTTGATCACCCATGGCTGAAGTTAAAATAGCCACCCACGGGATTTCTTTAATTCCAAATTAATCCCATACATTACACTTAAAAAAATTCGCAAAGTATGAGTCAACCATTCAAGTGTGCCACATATCGTATGTGCTTAACCATGTTAACGTGTATTTATACATGCAGTAGCTTTTAAAACTCATTTTGTTTGCAATGTATAAACGCCCAATGTGTTTATTCAACGTAAAATTCGAATTTCTCGTGCATATAAGAGATTGACATATCGGCTACTCGCGATGCATATTTGTTTGTACAAATACACGGATTGCCATAAGAAACACTCCATTTAAATCTGCCGGGTTTTCCCTACTAAGCCTATTACAATATTAGTGAAATGTATATTGTATATACTTATTTTGACCGACAATTAGGCTACGTCAAATAAAAAATATGCGTTTCTATTTATCAAAATGTCCATTTCCGGTGACTGATCACGTTTTCTACCTGCGATTCGTGTATGTGAACCACGAGATGAAGTTGGTCACATTTTGCACAGTAACATGTGCAAGTGGATAGGCAATCACGATTTAATGGTTTTCTTATCAAACATCCGTTTTGAAGGATACCAGGGCTAAAGTCTAACATTGGATCTTTTAATAAATATGGCCATTTACGAATGCGAAGGATGCACAAACAAATAACGTTTATCGATCGGCCACGCTCAAGTAGACTTTATGTAACGCCAGCAAAGCAAGATACCGGTAATTCCTCACGTCAGCGTCATTCACGTTTTATGGATGTAACGCTAGGATCGACGTGATCCTCTCCACCATGATGTCGATTTCAAAAGAAGCAATAAAGAAGCAGTAAAATTAAAAGATGCCACACTATATATTCATTTTCCAAAGACGGATACTGTTGGCGCTTGCTAAATGTGATCTGTCTCTTGAAATATGGTCTTCTGCTGACTTCACAGAAGCACAATTTAGCATGACAGAACAGGTAGAACGGGGGGGGGGGGGGTATTGATAACAAGCATCTCCTCCCATTACATAGATATTTTCTCAGTTATATTTTACTCAAATTTCTTTCTTTATAAATCAGTTTGTCGTCTTCAAAATTTGAATCTAACTTACTGCCGTTTGGCAAAGGGTTAGGCATGACGACTAAAAAAACCTGTCCCACACAATGCCTACTTTGAATTTCCCTTTTTGCTAAAGCTTCAGATACATTGAGACAAAAGAAAGGAATGCTAATTGTTAGCAGTCTCTCTTTTTGCCTTATATTTTCAATTTCATATCGTTTATAATTCACATTTCCATTGCCATTGATTATGCAGTCTTCAAACGATTGTAACTGAGAACAGTTTTCTTTTTTGCCATTTTGGGAAAGAGTTGAACATTAATTCGTATCTCTGCACGTGCTGAAATCCCGTGAAAATCGGAATGTTTCAATTATCGTACCCGTCACGCTAAAACGGGACCTTCTGCAAAGTGTAAGGAGTATAGACCATAGCAACGACAATAGCGTTCGATTTTGTCGTATGAACAAATACGTCATCGTCACGCCTCACTGGTCTGAAAATAGATTGGGAATCTCCTATCGTACAAATAATGACTGTGTATCTCGCAAAGTTTTTCCACGTTCAACTTGCCGAAGATGGCGTTTTAAGAGCTGGATTGCTGTAATCATTTGTTGAGAAACATTCTAATTCAGAGTTAAGAAGGTTGCTGCACTGTCGTGTACTTTTTAAGATCGGTAACTATGAAATAAGCAGTTTTAAAACAAGTAATGTTTACACATACGGTCCTGTCTTGGCTTCGTCGTGTCGCTCGTGCGTACTCGCCTACCCTTTCCAAATCGACAAAATGTCATGTTTGGCCAAATTGAAAAAAGTCTGCAGATGACAAAACGGATGTGAATACTTTTAGTGTTTTATCTCAGAGAAAATATTGAGACAAAAGAAGAATAAAAGAAGAATGATCATCAATATCAAAAGAAGTTATTCACACTCTTTTGGTCTGCTGAGCAGGCCTCTTCAATTTGGTCGATCATCATTTTCTTCTTTTGCCTCGATGTTTTCCCAAGAATTTTCCGTTGGGGACGTCAAAACCGGTCTTGTTTGGGAAATGGTTAATACAGAAAAAAAATAGAATTTGTCGCTGAATGTGATTTGATATCCCCAAAGGCTTTCACTATGTAGGCCTACAACAAAGGGCAATATCTCACAAAATAAGCAAGGTAGAGTTATGCTCCTTGTGCGTTGCACTTCTCCTTGGTGAGATCTATCTACCCGAGAAGTTTCATGATCATAGCTTCTTTACTTTCAGACTTTTTGATGTTTTTTCTGGTTAAGCTGCTGGGGAATCTCAAGAAAAAACGTTTGTCATTTCTGGTCTGTCTCCGTCTCTGGAAGCAATCTTGCATGTTGCATATGCGCAATGTTTCGTAGTTTTAGTTCCCGCCTGCATTATCTATGATCTACCTATATCTCGCTTGAAAATAATATTTTTTTGCGAACACTGTTACGAAAAAAATGTCCGATTCATGACCGATAAACAAAATATTAGACTGGTACCCGGCAAACGTTGTTGGGGTTTTCCCATTAGAAATCTATTTTTAGCACTAATTGGCGCGAAAATTGTTCGCTATTAATTTTGTGCTAAAAAAGATTTGATTTTTTGTTATGTTTTAATAAACCGTCGGTGTTGTTACAAAATTTCATAACTACGGCTTGAGTCAAGCCGTAGTTACGATATTTTATAACACACCCACAAAATAGTATTTTTTGTCCAAAATTACGTGACGGTTAACTTGATAAAATCGTTCCCTAATTCGTGGTGTCTGTGTCCCTTTAAGAACATTTAACCGTTAGAACACGGTTCGTGTGTAAGAAATCAAGCGTTGAAACCCACTGTCGATAAACAAATCTGATCACTGTGTAGGACTAGCTAATATAAAGTCAACAGGTAAATTAATTTTTATGCTCCCCGAAAAAATTTCGGGGGAGCATATAGTCGCCACGCTGTCCGTCCGTCCGTGTGTCCGTGTGTCCGTCTGTCCGTCCGTCCGTCCACAGCCATATCTCAGCAACCCTTGAACCAAATTCAATGAAACTTCACATGTGAACTCCCTGGGTCAATATCTAGAGACCTTTTTTCCGTTTGTAAATTTAAGGCTGCGTCATGGAAAAAGGGGCCTTAGTGTAAAAATTAGTTTTTCTCTTATTTCTCTTCATCTAATGGGCAGAATTTAATGAAATTTTGTGCTCATGTAATAAATAAGATGTTCTAGACCATATTCTGTAAATAATGTATGTACAAAAAAGCTGTCATGGGAAAAGGGGGCTTAATGTATGATAGTTTTTATTTTGTGACAAACACTTATTCGGGGAGCATAATCCGTCTGTGACGGCTCTTGTTGTACATTGACGCAAGTGATCATTTGAAAATGAAATAGGCTATTTGATGTTAAGTTTGAATGATTATAAGTAAATTCAAAATTCCACCTGCCAATTTCCCAAACGCATCGTAAAATAGGGAACGATTTTATCATGTGCACCCTGACATAATTTCGGACAAACAATGGTATTCTGTCGGTGTAATAGCAACAGCTTTATCCAGTAAATTGTGACGTGATTGCGGACAAACAATAGTATTCCGTAGATGTTGTAATAAAATCTCGTAATTACGGCTTGATTCAACCCGTTGTTACGATATTTTATAACGACACCGGTGGTTTATCAAAATATGACGGCAAACCACGTCTTTTTTAGCACACAATTCTTTGCCAATTATGGGGACGTCGCCCCGTGTGACTTATATGTATTTCTAGTCCTATTTATACGCCCTGACATATTTATTTCTTTGACGTGATGTATTTCCAGAACTGAAAAATTCCTGACGGAAAAAAAAATATTAGACCAGAATTGCTTTGATATTTCCTGTTACATAGTACCTACTACACGGGTCCACGTCATGTTATACAATGGGAATAAAAAAAGCTCAAAAGAAAATTGCAGAGGTGCATAGACCATAGGCACTTGGGTCCAGGAATAATCTATCTATCTATATCTATCTATACATTTTGCAGCAGAAGGTCGGACAGTGGCCATTTTTAGGTAACGGAAGTTACAGCTGGTTCCTTGTTCATAGGGGATAAAACTATCATGTGACGCAAACCAGAGGTGCTTGTAACAACATCCGTTACTTGAAACAATGGCCGCTGTCCGACCTTCTCATATTTAAATTGTAATAGACATAAGGAAATTAACGTCACATTTCATTGGATCAAATTTTTGGAGTTACTGCCAATTGTTGATATTCACACTTCATTCTTGCCCGGAGCATAACTCAAAAAGTATGTAAGGTAGAATCATGAAACTTTACAGGTGCATAGCTCTCATTATGGAGAGGTGCAGTGCCCAATTACGGTAACTCTGCCAAACATATTTTTGGAGTTATTGTCCTTTGTTGATTTTCAAATTTGATTTTCAAATTTGATTCTTGTCCGGAGCACAACTGAAAAAGTATGTAAGGTAGAATCATAACATTTTCAAGGTACATAGATCTCATTATGGATAGGTGCAGTGCACAATTACTGTAACTCTGCCAATCATATTTTGGAGTTATTGTCCTTTGTTGATTTTATAACTTTATTCTTGTCCGGAGCACAACTCAAAAAGTATGTAAGAGAGAATCATGAAATTTTACAGGTTATTATAGAGAGGTGCAATGCACAAGAACCATAACCTTGCCGATCAAATTCTTGGAGTTATTGCCCTTTGTTGTTTTTCACACTTAATTCTTAACCTTGCCTATATCTCATGTCTTTTTGCACATACAGCCCTGATATCTAACACATAGATACCTCCTATCAACACCGTTCACATTTGACAATGACCTTGGACCTTGTGACCTTGACCTTGGAGTTTGACCTACTTTAAAAAAATTAAATCGGGCATAAATCTCATGACCTATTACACATACAGCCTTGATATTTCACACATTGACACCTCCTACCAAGACCTTTCACAATTGACCATGACCTTGACCTTGGCATTTAGCTAGCTACTTTTAAGAAATTTAACCTGGCCTATATTTCATTTTATTTTTACATATACAGCCTTGATATTTCTCACATAGACACCTCCTACCAAGACCTTTCATATTTGACTATGACCTTGGACCTTGTTAACTTGACCTTGGACTTTGACCTACATCAAATGTAGGCCCTTGGGGGGCATATATGTTTTACAAACATCTCTTGTCTTCTTTTGGCTTAATATTTTACCAAGTTTTTCATGATAGGGACATCAAAACCTTGCTTTCGTTTGGGGAAGGGTTAACTCTTTCGGTAGTGGTAATCAAAATTCGCCCAAATCTGACAAATATGCTAGGTATAATTGTGTGTACATTTAGAAAACCATGGTTTATGTAAAAATTGATGATAATTAGTGCGTACTCCTGTTGCTTTCGGTTACACTATAAAGAAATTGTTTTAAGCTTGTTCCCTTGATTTTGTAGATTGTGTTTTTCGGTGGAGAAGAGGACAGTGAAACCAGCATGTATTTT
The DNA here is from genome assembly GCA_963680895.1 of Fragum sueziense. Lineage (NCBI taxonomy): Eukaryota > Metazoa > Mollusca > Bivalvia > Cardiida > Cardiidae > Fragum > Fragum sueziense. Next base: position 2,663,640 of record OY804608.1, read on the forward strand.
CCAGGGTCATCAAATTTATTTAGACCTGATAAAGATGTAAGTAGATATTGTTGCTTTTCATCAAAATTTGTTATCTACAGCTTGTTTAAAGCTGTAGATACAAGGGGGTTTTTTTTAATGAAAAGCGACTATATATTCATGACAGGGAATCACTTGACACAACAATTGCAGAAATTCTTCAATAATTCTGTTAATACAACACTGCATTGGACATGGGTCTATGGCAGAGAAGGTGGTAATATGTCACGGATTTTCTGCGTGTGGTAGATCTTTTAAAACTCAGCTGATAAAAAAGTTATTGCTGACCTCGTAAACTTAGATATTTTTGAAAGATATATCACATCCAGCCAATTCCTGACATTTTTTACCTCTTCATAATAAACAAAAGGTCACACATTCTTAACAGAATTGTTGACAATATTTTGAAATTGTGTCACTTGATTCCCCTCTATGGTTGAACTTATTATGTCCCCTTTGGAAGAAAGCAGACGCAAACTATATCGCTGGTGGGGAGTCAAAACCTCGTAACTACAGCTTGAATAAGCTGGAGTTACGAGGTTTTGACTCCCCACCGACGATATAAAGTTTACAATCAAATTAATTTATATCCACATTTATAGTTTTTCACTTAGATATAGAAGTGGAAAAAGTGTATATCAACATGTATGTTGATGAAAATAGACAGTTCAGGACATTTCATGCTCTTCAAATTTCCAAGTTGAGTGTGTATTTTTCGCAAGTTTTTGTGAATAATTTGTACTGCTTCTCTTTACCATGGTGATTATGAGAAATAGTCAAGATTTTGAATATTACATAAAATTGTTGCTGTATTGCTTAAGTTAAATATACTGACGTCCAAAAGAAACGCCTCAGTCTTAATAAATGTCCGATTATTCAGTAAATCTGATTTGAAATTACAAATACTTATTTTCATCTGTAACTTTGATTATCTGTTATTGAAAAATGATGATAGAGAAGTTATCAAATTGTTACAGTTTAGAAAAAACGGCAAATTTAAACAAAGCGGGATCAGAATTTCCATTTGAAAATCAGTAGCGCGTGGCTCAAACTTTACTTACGACGACAAAAGATACCATAAAACGTCTTATTTTGTGACCATAGTTAGTGAATACTAAACCCGACGTCGATTTCAACGTCTCAAACCTCAAACGCATATGACGTTAACGTAAGACAGCTTCTTGTATAACAGGCGTTACATGAGGTCTATATGACTTTGGCCGATTGGCAAATGTTTCTGTAACTCTTACTCGTCGATCAAGATGCCTAAGCGTGCAATGCAAGACGTCAAAATGTCAGGCGGCTTGATCTTGATTTTCCCGTATTCGAAAATGGCTAATCCACGAGCTCTATTGTCCAAGCAGTGTGTCTACTTCAAACGTTACTTGCAACAACAACAGTTGCCAGAAAAACACTTATTTGGCCACCACATTTACCGACTATTCAACAGAACGTCGATCCCAACGTCACAAACCTGAAACGTACATGACGTTAACGTGGAGAATTATCTTGCTTTACAGACGTTACGTGAGGTCTAGTTGAGCGTGGCCGATCAATAAACGTTCGCATAATTCTAACGCGTCGATCAAGACACAGAATCGAGAATCACAATTTGTTAAACTGTCTTGCGACTTGTTTTTGCATTCGTAGCAATCAAAAATGGCTATTTTACTAGCTCCGTTTCCAGAATTTAGTCTTGGAATCCTTCAATTCGGATGTTTCATAAGAAAATCTTTGAATTCGTGGTTGCCTATCCACTAACACATGTTACTGTGTAAATTGTGACAAATTTCAACACACGATGTACTTTCACGAAGCACACGTAGAAAACGTGACCAGTCACCGGAAATGGACACGTTAATGGGTAGAAACGCATATTTTATCATTTTCCGTAGTTATCGGTCAAAATGACAATATACAGTAGCCATTTCACTAACATTGTGATAGGCACAAGGAAAATAACGACAAATTTCATTGGAGCGTTTCTTTTGGACGTCAGTTTATTTCAATTTTGGAGCTTGCCTGTCTCTTTCATATATGGTTTGGTTAATTTTTCTGTGTTAACCCATTACCACACAGTGACTCCTTTTGACTCCCCACAAGATAACGGCTTTGGAAAACATCGTGGAAAATGAAGAAATTGCTTGTGACAAGCAATTTCTTCATATACCACAATGTTTACTATGTAAAAAGACCAAAAAATTCAAACTTTCATTCACTTGAAATTGTCGTCTGCATCATCTTTGAATTTGGACTAGTCTCAAAATTTGCCGTTTTGGTAATGGGTTAAAAAGTTTCTTATTCATGCAGAATTTAATTTTGTGAATTACATGCATGTATTCAAGAAAATCATCAACATAAATACTTCAAAAGTTTAAACCTTTCCTTTAAAGCGACATAGTTTTCATTCCCTTAGGTATATTGGTAAAGAATACCTAGTACAAAAAAGTTTTTCCCTATCTACCAACATCAAGTTTCCTATAAATGTTACTACAAATAGAAAGTGCCGACAGGTAAAGTTAGAAACAGACTTGATTTGCAAGGACTAAATGAATTTTATTCAAATTTCCCTTACACTGATATGATCTACCTTTGGAGGTTGAGTGCTCCACATGATATTTCTTGAAAATATGTTTAAAGCTACTATTTCCCAGATTTTGGACCAAAATTTGTCAAAAACAAACAAAATGTACACTTTTTAAGCTTTATATGACGTGATTAAATGATTACGAAAAACTATTGAAGCAACGACTCATTTTTTCGCAATTTGATACCGAATTCATGAAGCGATGTCGAAAGTAGGCCAAAAACAGTAGGACCTGCGACTTTCTTAAATGACGTCACAACATACATGATGACGTCATATTGAAATTCAAGCATGAATCTCGTTTGAATCTTGGTCCGCGCTGTATGCGCATGCGTGACAGTTAGAAAATAAATTCAACCGCATCTGAGACGGGGTTAAATTTTGGTTTTGATTCTCCGTAAATTCGGCTATCTCTCTTATAATTTCGGCTCAATCTCTGTCTGAATCGCATATTATTTTACCATTCTGAGGTGGCCAGCACAAAGGTTTTGCATATTTTTTCATTTTTTTTTTTATTTTTTGCAATTAGACCATCTGTTACCATCACCCTTTAACATAATTGTATGCTTGACAACCTAACATGGGTCCCTTTAAGTTATGGATGTAGAAAACATTGAAAAAAACTCTTTCTAACTCAGTGTATACTGTATGTATTTTCAGATGTTGAATCAGTCACAACCTGCAGGGTTCGCACATAACTTCTACACACAAGGTAAACCATTGACTCCTTCACAAACAAGACCTAAAGGTTCTGTAACTTATTTCCACACAGAGACGCCTTTTGACTCCCTACAAGATAAAGACTTTAGAAGACATCATGGAAAATGAAGAAACTGCTTGTCACAAGCAATTTCTTCATTTCCCACAATGACCCTGACCAAGAGAGACCAAAAAAATGTAAAATTTCATTCACATTAAATTTCTGTCAGCAATATCTTTATATCTAAATTTTGTTTCCGTGCTCTAACTCGAGAACCGTTTACCTTTGATCATGAAACTTTACACAGTTGTTGCCAATGACCCAAGGAGATGTCTCAGGCTGACTTAGTTTGGCACTATAGCTCGTGCGACCGGGAACCATTATTTGGAACCAGCGCTGTTCTTCTCTATTGAGTTCCTCTCCGTTCTGAGTCAGCCAATCAAAATCTTTGTTTACCTCGAAACTGATTGGTTTGCTGTTTTCCGAGGTGTTCCGAATGACGTAATGGCTCGGATGGCCGGTGTAACGTAGTAAAGTGACCCCCATAGAATACTGACCCCCCGGTCACTATTTTATATAGCATACTGACCCCCCGGTCATAATATTATGACCGGGGGGTCATAGTATTATGACCTACCCACACGTAGAAAAGTGACCCCTCCCGTAGAATTGTGACCCCCATAAAATACCGACCCCCTTCTCCACATACACACCAAAAGCTTTACTCTAATATAAACCCAACTATGGTAGACGTACAGCATAATTATCTTCATCGAAAGGCATTAGAGGTGCAATGGCACTTGTCCGTGCATGCGTCTGTCCGTTCATACAGAGTGTTTTGACCGCAACTTTTCATTCATTAATTGGGCGAACCCGATTCAAACTGGCTGGTTAGACGCTTCCACCGCATCTGAATTGAGCTGATTTAAACTCTACGCTGTTTTCAACTGTACGAGGGGTGATCAAAAAGTTCCCGGAAAAATGTTCCGATTTCTTTATTGATAGTCCGATTTTCACCAAATTTGAACTATAAAAGCATGATCAATTTTCTAATATGCGTGTATTTTATATTTTATGACATGCAATAAAAAGAGATTTCATCGTTCCCACGACAACGTCACTGACGTCAACCCGGCCCAGCTTCTGACGACGTCAACTCAAACAACATTTTCTTCACATGCCCGGTTTAACAAACACTGTACTTACAAATAATATGTCCGCATAATCTTTTTCGAAGTATCCATAATAAAAGAAATATATTTTCTCCATCTAGTGGCCCAGGACCGGAATAACTTTTGGTAACTATTTTCTGGTAGATCAGCGATGGATCGTTGCACGGCCTGTGCTAGTTGAGACAGCTCTCCGACGTGCTGACACCTAAGATTTTTCTTCATTGCAGGAAAAGGGTAGAATTTGCAGGGGCCAGGTCGGGGCTATGAGGCGGATGTTCAAGCATCTCAAAGCCCAGGTCTTGGATGACTTTCTGGTTTGACGCGGCATGGTGGCTGGGAGCATTGTCTTGGTGGAAAAGGATCTGTTTCTCTGGATTGGTCCTTTTCTTTCGCATCGCCCGCATGAAATCACGTCTATTTAATATGTTTGGAATCAATCGTGCACAAAGGCGACGCATTTTCAAGTTTTGATTGATTATATTAAACACAATACGATAACTAATCCCAACTTTGTCTTGTAACTCGCGGATGGTGACTCGCCGGTCTAAATCTTAGAACGTCTTAATCTGTTCGACGAATGATGACGTTACCGACGTCGGACACCCAAATCTCTGCGCATCGTCCGTTGTGTCTTTTCGGCCACTCTGAAAGCGTTGGCACCAATCATATACAACTGATATTTTCATTGCAGCATTACCATAGACATTACGCAGAATTTCAATAGTTTATTTATCGAAATTTTAATTCCCGCACACAGTTTGACCGCTGTTCTCTGCTCTCTACTCATTTTTGCTACTTGCACTCTTTAAAATGGCTGCCACAACTAAACAAATGACATCTCCTTTGCATTTGTTGTCAGTTATATAGTGCCTTCTAACCGAGCGTTAAATATGCGAAGTTTAGACGACGTACGTTAAAGAACGCGCGAATGACAAGACTTTATATAAACGCTTATTTCACAAAAATAGTATGATTTTGGGCCGAGTCGACGTCATAGGCGTTGCCGTGGCAACGATAATGTCGTTTTATAATGCATGTCATTGATTTTAATTTGCGTCCAAATTAGAAAATGACTGATCCTTGTACAGTTCAAATTTGGCGAAAATAGGACCATAAATAAAGAAATTAGAACATTTTTCCGGAAACTTTTTGATCACCCCTCGTATATAGTCATATTGCGGCGGCTGGAGCACCTACTATGGATTCCTGATATTTCTCGCACCCGTACTACCAAAAACTACAAACAAACCCTCCTGCTGCTCTCTCATATCTGATTAACACCTATTGGTGAGAGACAAATGGATTTTGTCAAATGTCAGAATGGCTACATGCCGAGCCAGGTTCGAACTAATGTCCCCTTGATTGACAGACCCCGACGTTACCAACTAAGCTACCCGGTCTCGGAGCAGCTGTATTGGTTCTTAATCGTATGCACAGTAGGCGACCAGTAGGCGTACAGTATGTTCATGGATCGAACTACTACCGATGTATGTTTGTGTGGAAAGGGTAAATGGTTTTAAAAGGTTTCATACGCACTTTTTTACCTGGCTGTTGCATATTAGCGCGATTGTGTTAACATTTAGTCACGTTAAATAGGGAGATAGTTATCTAGGCTTCTCAATCTGATTAAAATCCTGTGTTGACTTGACAGTAAATCTGACAGGAACCAGCAGGGGGTCATCTCATGTGACCCTTTTCTGACCAATCAAATAAACGCTTGAACGATTGGCGAAGCGATTTAATCCGAAAACTAGGCACGATAACGTCACATTTCAGTGTAGAACCATGTGTTTGTCATGGGAAGGTATAATTAACCCATCACGCTAAATGGGACATAATGGGAAGTCCACAAAACTTAATTTAGAGAAATAAGTCAGACTAAAAAGGCGTCAAGCAGCTGTCGCAATTGGAAAATAAAGATGTAAGATAAAAAAAATAATCAATCGAATATAGAATTTCATTAAATTCTATATAGACTAAAAGAAATATCAGAAAGAACTTCTACAAATAGGCCCATTTTCCTATAACACAGCATCAAATTGAGAAACAGAGAGAAAATGTTCTTGACAGAATTTCACGAAGTTCATATTGAAGTTTCGTCCAATTTGGTGCAAGAGTTGTGGAGATTTTGCTTCGGACAGACTTAAAGATCTAGACGCAATATTATCATATATTTAGTCCCCTTTTCACATGACAGGATTTTTGTACATGAATTATTAATTACATAAGCTACAGAACATTTCATTTATCACTGAAGAACAAAATATAATTCAATTATGTTCATGGATTGAAGAGAAATTAGAGAAACACTAACTTCTAAATTAAGGCCCCTTTTTTCTGTGACGCAGCCTCAATTTGAAAAAAAAAACCAAAAAACAAAAAAAAAAACAAACCCGAAAACACAGACTCAAAAGGTATTCAGGGATTACACATGTGAAGTTTCATTGAATTTGGCCTAAAGGTTGCTGACATCTGACTGTATATAAGCGGACGGACAGACAGACGGAAGAACGAACGGAAGGATAACAGCTGCATGGCGACTTAATGCTCCCCGAAACTTTTTTCGAGGAGCATAATAAACACGGATGTGATTTGAAACGGTATGTATATATGTAGTGAATGTTAAATTAGCAATAAACTAGGTGGGGGTCAGTATTTTATAGATAAAATCAGGGGGGGTCGTTATTTTATATGGGGGTCAGTATTCTATAGAAAGGGGGTCAGTATTCTATATAGTAAAGTGACCGGGGGGTCAGTATTCTATGGGGGTCACTTTACTACGTTACACCGGACCACACTTTTCCGGTGGTCGGACTATAGCTCGCACCATTGCTGTTCGTATGAAACTATAGCTGCGGAAATGAGGTCAATAGCTCGCACTATCAGTGTTCCATTTGGGCGATGGTTCGAACGATGGCGCGAGCCATTGCCAATCGAAGTCGGCCCTATTCTTTTTGGGTTACCAAGGTCAAAGGTCAAAGTCACAATTGCACTTTGTTTAAAATCTGTTTCCGTGCTCTAAGTCAAGAACCGGTTGAACTAGGATCATGAAACTTTACACAGTGGTTGCCCATGACCCAAGGAGGCGCCGTATAGTTTTTGGGTCACCAAGGGCAAAGGTCAAGGTCACAATTGGACTTTATAAAAATCTGTTTCCGTGCTCTAAGTCAAGAATCTTTTGGCCTATAGCACTTTTTCAGTGACAAGGCCCTAGTTGGGGGTATTCGTCCGCTTTGCGACAGTTCTAGTTTAATTTGGACAAGTTTAAAATTTTGACATCTGGCAATAGGATAAGGTAGTCAACCCCTTATGAGATTTACACAACACGTCAGATTGTTTGTGCAACTAAGTATTCCTTGTGTATCCAATCCATGCGGACACATTCCGAGTTGGAATAAACCGTCACTTTCCACCACTTAATGTTTACGACGTTGCTCGAAATATTTAGGGAACAAATTTATATTTATCTCTCCGCAGCTTGTTTAAACAGCTTTAGTTATCCTCAACAGAGAGGCCCTGTATCAAGGCCGCAGTTCCAGAGAAGTGGAATCCCTCAAAACTCTCCAAACAGGTAAATTTGTTTCTTTGCTAATAGTTTTATAGCTCATTTTCAACAAAAACCTTGTAACTGCAGCTTAAAACAAGCTGCAGTTACGAGGATTTTGTTGAAAAATGACATTATGTTTGTAAAAATATACATGCAAAGTATGTGCACTGTGGGCTTTGAATCTTCTTTCATCCACAACAGAGAGGTCCTGTATCAGGTCGCAGTTCCAGAGAAGTGGAATCCCTCAAAACTCTCCTAACAGTTGAATTTTATTCCTTAACAACTTATGTATTGCTGCTTTTCAGCAAAAATATCGTAACTGCCTCTTAAAACAAGCTGCAGTTACAAGGTTTTTGTTGGAAAGCGACATTATGTTTGTAAAAATATGCATACAAAGTATGTGCACTTTGTTTTTTGAGCCTTAATTCATCCAAAGCTGAGAGGTACTGTATCATGGTCGCAGTTCCAGAGAAGCGGAATCCCTCAAAACTCTCCAAACAGTTGATTGTTATTTTTTAACAATTTATGTATTGCTGCTTTTCAACAAAAATATTGTAATTGTAGTTAAAAACATATCTGACTCTGTTGCTGCAGGTGTAGTGTGTGTCAGTGTCACAATTATTACACCCCCAAAATTCAATTCAGGGGGTATATACATGTATGAGTCAGCTTGTCTGTCTGTTGGTCTGTCTGTCTGTTGGTCTATCTGTTGGTCTTTCTTTAAGCATCTTCTCCTCCTCAACCACTGAGCCGATTCTTTCCAAACTTGACAGGAATGTGCCTTGGGTGACCCTTTTTAAAACTTGTTTGTGAATTTTTGAGTTGTCAAAAATTGTTGATGTGGTAGGCCGGGGCTTATCGGACTTAGAGAAATCATGTGAAAAATCTTTAAAAGTAAATTATTAGGTCAATTTGAATCAAATCTGGCAGGAATGTCCCTTGAGTGACTTTATTCAACAAATCTCCATGAATTTTTGATTGGGTAAATGTTGGCGTGGCAGGGCGGGGCTTATCAGACTACCGGTAATTGTTAGATAATTCTTCAAAAATCTTCTGCTCCCTAACAACTGGGTCAATTCTTACCAAACTTGGCAGGGATGTTCCTTGGGTGCCCTTTTTCAAAACTTGTTTGTGAATACTTGATTTGACAGAAATTGTGGGCGTGGCAGGGCGGGGCTTATCTGACTCAGAGAAATCATGTTAAAATATTTAGATATCAATTATCAGGCCAATTTGAACCACACTTGGCACGAATGTCCTTTGAGTGATTGTATCTAAAGCATGTTCATGATTTTTTGATTTGTCTAAAGAAATGTGGGCGTGACAGAGCGGGTCTTATCAGACTTCCAGAGGGATACAATTTCCATATATTTGAAAACTTTTCTGATTCGATTTATCAGTTTACTGATTCGATTTATCAGTTTACAGTTTATATGAAATGTCAAAATACACAAACACAGCACTTTTTGGGGGTATAATCCCTTTAAGTGATTTTAAGCTCCATTGGCCGAAGCGAGCTATTGTCATGGCGTTGTGTCCGTCTTGCGTCCGTGCGTGCGTGCGTCCGTCCGTCCGTTAACTTTTTTAAAAAAAAATCTTCTCTCAAACCAGTAGGCCAATTTTGATAAAACTTTGCATGAATTTTCTTTGGGTGACCCTTTACTCAAATTATTAAAGAATTTTGATTGGTCCATAAATGTGGGCGTGGCAGGGCGGGAATAATCAAACCTAGAGAAATAAAAAAAATAATTCTGCAAAAATCAACCATTTGGCAAATTTTGACCAAACTGGGCAGAAATGTACCTTGGGTGACTCTTTACTTAACTTATTCGTGAAATTGTGATTGGTCCATAAATTTGGGTGTGGCAGGGCGGGGCTTATCAAATTTGGATAAATCACAAAATAGTTCTTCGAAAATCTTCTCCTCTCAAACCAGTGGGTGAATTTTGACCAAACTTTGCAGGGATGTTCCTTGGTTGACCCTATACTTAAATTGTTCAAAGAATTTTGGTTGGTTTATAAATGTGGGTGTGGCAGGGTGGGGCTTACCTGACTTAGAGAAATCACAATATAATTCTTTGAAAAACAACCATTTGGCTAATTTTGACCAAACTGGGCAGAAATGGACCTTGTGTGACTCTTTACTTAACTTGTTCGTGGAATTTTGATTGGTTTATAAATTTGGGCGTGGCAGGGCGGGGCTTATCTGACTCGCAAATATCACAAAATAATTCTTTAAAAAAAAACGATTGGGCCAATTTCAATTAATCTTGGTAGAAATACACCTTAAGTGGCCCTATACTTAACTTGTCCATGAAATTTTGATTGGTCCATAAATGTAGGCATTGCAGGGCTGGGCTTATCAGAATGGGAAAAAATACGAAAAACTCTTTAAAAATCAAGCATACTTTGTTGCTTTCAACCATACTTTGTTAATCAACAATACTTTGTTGGTGAAATTTTGATTTGTCTTTAAATGTGGGTGTGGCAGGGCAGGGCTTATCAGAATTCGACAAACCATGAAAAAAGTTTTTTAAACATAAATCAATAGGCCAATTCAGACTAAACTTGGCAGAAATGTTCCATGGGTGACCCTTTTCAAGATTTGGAAGTGCGAGGCTTACAAGAAACCATGAGATATTTTTTTTTACTTTAGCCAGTGGAGCGATTCAGGCCCTCTTGGACCTCTTGTCTAGTTGGGTCCAGGGTTCAATATCCGGCTGTGGCAAATTTCTTAATTAGCGTTTGTCTCCCATCAATGCGTGGATAATAGTAAACCTAAGTGGACGTGCAGCGTAGGCTCCAAAAGGATGTTTTGGAAGTCTTGGTGTGAGAGACATGAAGCTATAGTTAGCGGCGACAGCTGCCTCAGTTTGACTAAAATACTGTTTAAACTGTGTTAAAACTCCATCAAGCAATCAAATAATCAATAGGTATTTATACCCCACCTACAAAGTAGAGGGGGGGGGGGTATATTGGTTTCACCATGTCTGTCTGTCCGTCCGTCCATCCGTCCGTCCGTCCGTAGACTTATTCGTTTCCGTGCTCTAACTCAAGAACCGTTTGACCTAGGATCATGATACTTTACACAGTTGTTGCCCATGACCCAAGGAGGTGTCCTATTGTATTTTAATCATGAAGGTCAAAGGTAAAGGTCACAATCGGACTTTGTTTAAAATCCGTTTCCGTGCTCTAAGTCAAGAACCGTTTGACCTAGGACCATGAAACTTTACACAGTTGTTGCCCATGACCCAAGGAGGTGTCCTATTGTTTTTATGTCATGAAGATCAAAGGTCAAGGTCACAATGGGACTTTGCGTAAAATCCGTTTCCGTGCTCTAAGTCAAGAATCATTTGACCTAAGACCATGAAACTGTACACAGTTGTTGCCCTTGACCCAAGGAAGTGCCCTAATGTTTTGGGGTCATGCAGGTCGAAGGTCAAGGTCACAATTTGACTTTGTTTAAAATCTGTTTTTGTTCTCAAAATCAAGAACCGTTTCACCAATAGCGCTTTCAGTCACAAGGAGCTAGTGTGTGTGTGTGTGTGGGGGGGGGGGGAGGGGGGGGGGTATTTGTCCGCTTTGCGACAGTTCTAGTTTAAAATGGTTTACTCGGATTCTATTTTCTGTTTACAGGGGTGTAATATCAGCCAGTGGACAACACCGAATGATCAATACCTCACAGGCTAACCAGCCCACCATGCCAGGTTCACAAAAACGATCAATAGATTCAGGCTTGCCAAGGTAAATTCTTCCCTAGTAATCCTTAGAATTGAAGCCTGAAATTTGGTATTCTTTACAAACATAGGAAAGAATAATAGCAAACCTAAGTGGACGTGCAGCGTAGGCTCCAAAAGGATGTTTTGGAAGTCTTGGTGTGAGAGACATGAAGCTATAGTTAGCGGCGCCAGCTGCCTCAGTTTGACTAAAATACTGTTTAAAACTGTGTTAAAACTCCATCAAGCAATCAAATAATCAATAGGTATTTATACCCCACCTACAAAGTAGAGGGGGTATATTGGTTTCACCATGTCTGTCTGTCCGTCCGTCCATCCATCCGTCCGTCCGTGCTATTATTTGGCAATTAGGAGTTACTGCAGTTGTCCGTTCAAGGTTTAAGAGTTTGTCAAGAATTACGAGGTTAACTCCTACTTCCCTCACCAAAATTTGCCAGTAAGTCAATTTTGGCATTAGGAACACTGTGCAGAGAGAAACTCCTAATTCATGAACTGGGGCTTTTGTTCATACTATGAACAGTTAGGTAGAAGTTACCTCCCTTACATCATTGTCTCCTCTCATGCCATTTGCCACTTCCAAATTTGACTTTGCATTATGGGTATTTTTTATAACTCCTATGGCTTGAACAGGCAACTTTGCTTTGCATTATGGGTAATTTTTGATAACTCCTAAGACTTGGACAGGCAACTTGGCCCATATCAAAGATTTCAATATGGAGGTTTGATATCCATCTGAGATGTAATGAATGAGTTGATGTGAGTACATTTAGATAACATCTTACAAACCTATGTTCACGTGTTGTAGACTTGTGATAAAAAAATCTTAACACATCACACATTTCATGAATGACTACACTACAAATTTAGAGAGAAAAAAAACTCTTTTGTAACTGAAGCAGTTACCGGACATACCAAAGCCCGGATACCAAAATGTTTTATACCCTCTATACAATGAAATGGGAATTTTGGTAAGATCATTGGAAGAAATGATAAACATAGAGTTGCCCTTAACTTTGGATCTTAACAAATATGTTAAATCATTCCAATATGTTCAAATTTGCTCTATGCAAAATGAAATTATGGTCCTGAGAAGCTCATAAATTTAGAGTTGAGCATTTTGAAAATGAGCCAAACTTAGTGACTGGTATTGGCTTTGTAAATTAAACTGATGGGTGCACATGTCACAACTTTATTTTTGAGAACTTAATTCTTGATGATTTCTCACCCGTCACCCCCTTCCTCCCTGTTGTAAGTCTGCTGATGAGAAGCAAATGTTCGGGCTGACAGTCAGCTTGGAAAATGTTTTACTGTCGCAGTACAGTGGAAGTCCTGATATCTACTTCACATACAAGACAAGGGGGTCATAACTTATTTTGCTGTAAATTGCTGTCCATTGATAGAAATGATAGCCAACAACTCAAAGTATTTTGGAGGGGACTTTTAAACTTGGTTTTAGGAATAAAATGTTATTTTAGATTTGGGAACTGGTCTTATCACGGTGGGTAACCCACATGACTTTTGGGAAGCGTACACACTGAAAAATCGTCCGCTTCAAGGTATATTTTGTTTAATTTCTCAGCCTATACTCTAAGGATTTTGATGAGATAAAGCGCACGGAACGCGCAATTGAGAGGGCCATTCCCACCTGTATCTCACTCTGCTCACAATCCAGTGGTTTCGTCAAACTTGAATGTTTGAAGAAACCACGGGATTTGGAGCATAGTGAGTTACAAACGGGAATGGCCCTCTCAAATGTGCGTACCGTGCTCTTTATCTCATCAAAAATCCGTAGCATATAAGCTGAGAAATTAAACAAAACATACCTTAAAGCGGGCGATTTTTTCGGTGTGAACGTTTCCCAAAAGTCATGTGGGTTACCTACCATGTTATAGAAAAAGATGGATTTGGAAAGTTATCTAGGTTTGCCAAATATGCATGGGATAATTTAGACTTGCCTTTAAAAATGTAAATAAGGGCCTTTGAAATAGAAATTCATCATACTTTATTCCCCCCTTTCCCAAAACAAGACCTGGTTTTGATGTCCCTAATGGAAAAGGCTTGGCAAAACATTGAGGCAAAAGAAGATACTGCTGATAATCAGTTGTTCCTTCTTTTGTCTCAATATTTTCTGTGCTATATTATACACAAATCCCTTCCTTTTTAACATCAATTTTGTCCTCTAAAACAGCTTTTAAATAGGACTACCCTAAAATTTGTTGTTTGGGAAAGGGTTAAGAGTAAACATTCTTTTATTTACTTTATACAATGATATTTCTAGCAATTTCGATATCCAGAATTTTAATTCGGAATTTTTTCCATTGATGTAATTTTAACATTGGTGTTGGGGACTTAAAACATGGTCAATATATATTAGTATTCAACCTTTTCACTCCCTTATTCTTTTAAATATGCACTAGTTTCAGTTTTCAATGCTATGTTCACTTTAACAGCAACAAATATTGACCAATAAAAAAAATATGCAGGAAATTGCTGACCTTAGATTTTTTTTACAAGTCTAATTTTCATCTTTCATTCCCTATTATGCGCCCTTGAATTTGACCAAATTGCCATTTTTGGATGTTTCCTATCTAACAGCCTCAAAAACCATATTCTTTCCGTTTACTTAGACTTTGTTGCTGCAGTATATTTAGGTTGTATCTACATTTAAGCATTGAAACATGAGTATTTACAAATCTAGCCAAAACTTCAATTGAAAAGATTAATGCATATGGAAAAATTCAGACCCTTCAGGTTTTTCTATGTGTTAACCCATTATCAAATGGCAAATTTTTAGGTTAGTCCAAATTCAAAGATGATGCAGACGACAATTCCAAGTGAATAGAATTTTGAATTTTTTGGTCTTTTTACATGGAAAACATTGTGGGAAATGAAGAAATTGCTTGACAGAAGGCAGGAAAATGCCAGAGATTTGACAAAGGATTTGTTGCCTTGAAGGTAATGTTCCTTCACATCAAGACCTTTCATTTTGGAAAATGTGTTTTTATAGTTGCTCAAAATTTAGAAAGTTAAACTGTCCATGTTAAAATAAGTTTTTTAAAATTGTAATCTAGCATTAAAGAGCTAATATTGTTTATGGAAATACATGTTAAAAGCTTTTTGATAATAAGAAATTAAAAATTGTTCATGATTATAAGTTTTGATTTTAATCTTTGATAAAGAGCTAATATCGTTCAGTAATAAGAGTTAATTCTCATAGATGACTCAAGAGCTAATATTGTTCATGGAAATACACATTAATAACTGTTTGATAATAAGAAATTTAAAATTGTCCATGGTTATAAGAGTTAATTCTCAAAGATGATTTATCCCATAACCGTTCAGTGACACCTTTTGACTCTCTCACAAGAAAAGGCTTGGGAAAACATTGTAGAAAATGAAGAAATTACTTGTGACAAGCAATTTCTTCATTTCCCACAACGTTTTCTACATAAAATAACAAAAAAGATAAAATTTTATTCACTTTGAATTGTCGTCTGCATCATCTTTGAATATTGAACAGTCCAAAATTGTGTTGTTTGGAAATGGGTTAAGATCTAATATTGTTCATGGAATACATGTTAAAAGCTGTTTGATAATAAGAAATTAAAAATTGTCCATGGTTATAAGATTTAATTCTCATAGATGATTTAAGATCTAATAATGTTCATGGAATCAAATTAATAATAAGAAATTAAAAATTGTCCATGTTTATAAGAGTTAATTCCCATAGATTATTAAAGAGCTAATATTGTTCATGGAAAAACATGTTAAATAAACTGTTTAATAATGAGAAATTAAAAATTGTCCATGCTTATAAGAGTTAATTCTCATAGATTATTAAAGAGCTAAATTTGTTCATAAAAATACATGTTAAAAACTGTTTGATAATAATAAATTAACAATTGTCCATGGTTAAAAGATTTAATTCTCATAGATGATTTAAGAGCTAATATTGTTCATTGAAATTCATGTTAAAAACTGTTTGATAATAAGAAAGTAAAAATTGTCCATGGTTATAAGAGTTAATTTTGATAGATGATTAAGAGCTTTTATTGTTCATAGAAATAGATGTTAAAAACTGATTGATAATAAGAAATTAAAAATTGTCCATAGTCATAAGAGTTAATTCCCATAGATGATTTAATAGCTAAAATTCTTCATGGAAATGCATGTTAAAAACGGTTTAACCCTTTACCAAACGACAAAATTTTAGAGTGATCCACTTCAAACACTGCCACAAATGACAAAATGGATGTTATTAAAAATAGGGTTTGTGTAAAATATGGTAGAGAAAATATTGAGACAAAAGGAGAAACTGCTGGTTATCAGCAGTTTCTTCTTTTGTTTCAACGTTTTGTCAAGCCTTTTCTATTAGGGACATCAAAACCAGGTCTTGTTTGGGAAAGGGTTATTTATAAGAAAATAAAAATTGTCCATGGTTATAAGAGTTAATGCACATAGATGATTTAAGAGCTAATATTTTTCATGGAAATACATGTTAAAAGCTGTTTAATAATAAGAAATTAAAAATTGTCCATATTAATAAAAGTTAATTCTCGTAGATGATTTAAGAGCTAATATTGTTCAAGGAAATACATGTCAAAAGCTGTTTAACAATAAGAAATAAGTAATTGTCCATGGTTTAAGAGTTAATACTCATATATGATTTAAGAGCTAATATTATTCAAGGAAATTCATGTCAAAAGCTTTTTGATAAAAAGAAATTAAAAATTGTCCATGGTTATACGAGTTAATTCTCATAGATACTTTAAGAGCTAATTGTGTTCATGGAAAAACACATTAAAAGCTGTTTAACCCATTCCCAAACAACAGAATTTTAGGGTGGTCCAATTTAAAAGCAGCAGCAGACTACAAATTATATGTGAATAAAGATAAGATTTGTGTACAATATAGCTGAGAAAATATTGAGGCAAAAGGAGAAACTGCTGGTTATCAGCAGTTTCTTCTTTTGTCTCAATATTTTCCCAAGCCATTTCTATTAAGGACTTCAAAGCCAGGTCTTGGTTGGGAAAGGGTTAATAATAAGAAAATAGAAATTGTCAATGTTTATATAACAGTTAATTCTCATAGATGATTAAAGAGCTAATATTGTTCATGGAAATACATGCTAAAAACTGTTTGATAATAAGAAATTATTAATTGTCCATGTTTATAAGAATTTATTTTCATAGATGAATAAAAAGCTAATATTGTTCATCGAAATACATGTTAAAAGCTGTTTGATAATAAGAAATTAACAATTGTCCATGGTTTTAAGAGTTAATATTCATAGATGATTTAAGAGTTAATGTTATTCATGGAAATACATGTTAAAACTGTTTGATAATAAGAAAGTAAAAATTGTCCATGGTTATAAGAGTTAATTCTAATAGATGATTTAAGGTTGACGAACTGAGAATGAAATGCAGAGCCAGAGGCGAAATTTGAAAAGTACCAGTAATTCCTAATCTTTGCTACATTTCCATTCCAAATACAAATGTAAGCATTTTGTATGGTTTAAAATTTTGAATTAATGCACACTTACGGAAATATTTGACAAAAAAGTTCAAAATTACCTCACTTGCATATGAAAATAGAGTGAAATAATATTTGTAAATTATTTTCTTCTTGAAGCATAATCTTGAAATCCGGCCTGGTGAATCAACTCATGTGAAATGTATTTACAAGTGTGTGCAATTTGATGCATTTCGTATGGCTAGAACGTGGTGTTTTAATTCTCAGTTCGTAAACCTTAAGAGCTTATATTGTTCATTGAAATACACGTTAGAAACTGTTCGATAATAAGAAATTAAAAATTGTCCATGGTTATAAGAGTTAATTCTCATAGTTGATTTAAGAGCTGATATTGTTCGTGGCAATACATATTAAAACTGATTGATAATAAGAAATTAAAAATTGTCCATGGTTTTAAGAGTTAATTCTCATAGATGATTTAAGAGCTAATATTGTTCAAGGAAATACATGTCAAAAGCTGTTTAGTAATTATAGATTAAAAATTGTCCATGGTATAAACATTTAATTCTCAAAGATGATTTAAGAGCTAATATTGTTCAAGGAAATGCATGTCAAAAGCTGTTGAATTATAAGAAATTAAAAATTGTCCATGGTTATAAGAGTTAATTCTCATAGATGATTTATGAGCTAATTTTGTTCATGGAAATATATGTTTAAAGCTGTTATATAATAAGAAGTTGTCCATGGTTATAAGAGTTAATACTTATAGATGATTTAAGATGTTAAAAACTTTTTGAAATTAGAAAGTGTCCATGTTTATAAGATTTAATTCTCATATATTTGATTTGATTCATTGGTTTTTACGCCGTTTTCAACTACTATGGTCATATCGCGGCGGCTGGAGCACCTAACCATGGATTCCTGTCATTTATCATACCACAATACCCTTAGCGAGCCTCCAGCTGCTGCCCCACATAGATTCACGATATCAAACCATTGACGGGTGACATATTTGTCAGAAGGGTATTTGCCGTGCCAGGGTATCGAACCCATGACCTCTCGTATGAGAGGCAGATAATACTTATATATGATAAAAGAGCAAATTTTGTTTATGGAAATACATGTTAAAAGTTGTTTAATAATAAGAAATTAAAATTTTCCAAGTTTACAAGGGATGATCCAAAAGTTCGTACACTGGGCTAATAAAAAACTCAAGGAATGTTGACTATCAAAACAAAAATTGTACAGTTTTTTTTAAATTTGACATCTGTACAATAAATGTGGAAATTTTCAATAGAGAACATATAAAAGTTATTGCCCAGTGACGTCAGCTTAACGCGATCATGACCACTTTTATTTAAAGTGCTTATTTACTCTCACACAATTCAGTGTCCGAGGTATAAATGTGCGGCATGAGAATGTAGAATCGAAGATCGATTTACTATCAAAGCGGAACCTTTCACTGTTTATTCCAGTTTTGACGTCGTTAACCGGGATGTGGCCTTTTGCAGAACTATCTTGGCACTCATTGTGAACTATTGAAGTCAGAATATTGGGTATCACTTAAACATATTTTGCCTAAAACACTATATTCTTATTTTCTTTATCATTCTAAATACATGTGTTGGTGTATGACCAAGATTGTGACCGAATTTATAATAGACCGACATTCAAATTTTGTTGTCGACGTCATATTGCTATTCCACTAATCAGTTCTATCTTGTAAAAAGTAGTGTCCTCATAACAACTTTTAAATCAACGTATACAACTTGATGTCACTACGCAATACCAACGAAATAATAATTTGTACCAAAAGATATCACAGAAATTTAAGAAAAATGATTAATTCAACGATCATGTGTCATTTTTCGACATTCCCCCGCCTAGGTACGCTCACGTTCCTATGGTAACACAGTTTACGGTTGCTAGAACCTTTTTGTTAAGCTTTAAAATTTTCATACTATCTATAGATAATGAACTACATTATTACCAAATTATATACTGATCAAGCTAGTGATAAAGAAGATATGGGTATATTGTACAAATTTATGGATCATCCCTTGTATAAGAGTTGATTTTCATAAATGATTAAAGAGCTGATATTGTTCATGGAAATACATGTTAAAAGCTGTTTGATAATAAGAAATATAAGATTGTCCATGGCTATAAAAAGTTAATTCTCATAGATGATGAAAGAGCTTATATTGTTCATGGAAACACATGTTAAAAACTGTTTAATAATAAGAATTTAAAAACTGTCCATATTTATAAGAGTTAATTCTCATAGATGATGAAAGAGCTAATATTTTTCATAGAAATGCGAGTTGATGGATGTTCAATGTTTAGGAGTTAGAATAGTCAATGACTTTAAGAGTTAAAATTTACACATAAATCATATGATTTAAGAGCTAAAATTTTTCATAGAAATGCGAGTTGATGGGTGTTCAATGTTTAGGAGTTAAAATTGTTCATGACTTTAAGAGTTAAATTTTGCATGTAAATCATATGATTTAAGAGCTGAAATTGTTCATAGAAATGCGAGTTGATGGATGTTCAATATTTAGGAGTTAAAATTGTTCATGACTTTAGGGAGTTAAAATATATGTAAATCAAATGATTTAAGAGCTGATATTGTTCATAGAAATGCGAGTTGATAGATGTTCAATATTTAGGAGTTATGATTGTTCATGAAATTAAGAGCTAGTATTGTTCATAGAAATGCGAGTTGATGGATGTTCAATATTTAGGAGTTATGATTGTTCATGAAATAAAGAGCTAATATTGTATATAGAAATGCGAGTTGATGGATGTTCAATGTTTAGGAGTTAAAATTGTCCATAATTATAAGAGTTATTTTAAATTGTTACTCACTTATCAATATTTATGAGTTAATATTGTTCATGACTTTAATAGTTAATTTAATCTTTTGAGTAAAAAGCTAATATAGTTGATGGAAACGTTTGTAGCAATAATTAGGAATCAATATTTGATTTATTCCTAGTTAATCAAGAACTTAGATTATGTATACATGTCATGGAATTTTCAAATATTGCAAGGGAATTTTTCTGTTGACTCGTTGCAAGCCTGTATAGTAGAGTGAGTTTATTACTGATTAATTGTAAAGATGTGGTTTTGTACAACGAAAATGTCTATTGACTAGGCTAAAGTGTGCTAGACAAGTTTACATTACAACATAGGGATCATCATTCAATTTTCCACATAAGTATATAGATAGACAACGACATGTGAATGATCAAAGATCATCGAGTCTAAATTGACGGGGGAAGAGGGATTTCGAATTATAAAAATATGTGACTCGAACCCGTCTCTCAGTAATTAATTGACAAAGTACTATCTGTATACACCTACTGAACTCACACGGCAATAAGCGGATGTATTTTGAATTGTGTGAAATGGAACATTGCTTGTATTTTCTTAAGACATTAGAGATAGTGGTCAATTTCAAAATTCACAGAACATACTGACGAACATGACATAGTTAAATAATCCAATTTCCTTGGGACTTCTGCTTCAATTTCTATTGTGACATGTCTTTAATGAATGACGACAATCATTTGTTGTCTCACGGATGGAATATAACGTCTCATTGTATCGTTTGGAATTATATTGCGTTAATATTGCAAGATGTATTTCTCTTTCTGCAATTCTTTAATTATACTCTAAATCCAGCGAAACTCAGAGAGAAAAGATGTTCGACCCTACACCACACTCGGGACTATTTTTCATGCGTCCCGTGCCGATGACAATGTGCATAATGCAGGCGTAGCGTAAGATTTTGATATCTTGATAATGTTAAAAACATATGGTCTCAAATCTCTTATGGGCCGTTGCTCTGCCTTCACTGATTTCCGGTGTTGCGAACATGTGCTTGCTGCACTGAATCACCATAAATTGTGTAGTTTTGAGACATTGACGTAAGGGCGTCAACGTCTTGTACTGTGACGCTTTTGTCTAACTCTTGCACTTTCCAGTTTATCAGACTGAAGCTTGTAAAATTGTATCTTTTTGTTTTGAAAACATGATTGCAAACGTCTTATTTCCTTTCGATGACATTTAAGTGACAAGGACACATTTTACGCCGGTTCAAGACATAAGCAAACCTGACATGTGAAATCTGCCAAGTTTACTAAGACGTGATCCCGTCCATAGGTCACACATACTCAGTTCAAGTCTGAAAATCTAAATGTTATATGATTTAACCGGATGTTGAAAATGTCCGAAATGTTGCAAAATTTGTGCATACCTTTAACGCTAATTACATAAGCATTAGAAGTAATCCGAAATGGTTGGGGGGGCAATATATTGAGATAGCCTAAGTTTTAGGTAACGTGACGTCATGCATGCGGTTATAACATCAACGTTATTTTTTCTGAGTTCCCAGGACATTGATGTTCACGCGCATTATCGTTCGGGTGACGCTAATGCGACGTCATCAAACTAGCGGTCATAACGTTTTTTGTTCCAACGCACTATCAGACGTCGTGTAAGCTTTATCAAATAATCTTGTTTCAGGCGTGGGCCAAAGCAGCTACCCTCGTCCATGCACTTGAAAAACTTAACATACATTACATGCAATACACGTATGTCGATTGGCGATGATAAAAAATTCTCTCACAGAGGCAAATGTGTTTCATAGATTGATATTGTTTGTATTTTACCAGTTTGTAATTCAGTTTCTTAAGTGTCAGAAAGGACAACAAGGTAGGCCTTGTCCCATTGTTGTTTTTCATCAGTAGAGGAATTAAGCGGACAGCTTTTCGTCCGTATTTAGGCTTTGTCTACTTCCATATTATTAATAAGATGATTTGTATGTGTGTCTCCATATAATTAAATAACATGTTTTTTATGAATTAAAAGGTTGTGTAAACTTAATTTTATCTTTGGACCACTATACATTACAGGATTTGTTAGGTGCAAAATACAGATTGATCCCCTTTTTCAATGAAGAAGTACCAACTTGTGGTCAAATTTTGATTTAGGGATGAATCTGGTGACTATATAATGATTATTTGCTAAATGCAACATTAAAAGTTCCCTTAGTATTAGACTTTGAAATACTAATATTTTTGACATATGAAGTTAAAAGGAGTTAATTAAGAAGGGAATTGTTCGCAGCATTGTGAGTTAAAGCTCGTTGTTTGAACTCGATAAACCCATAATTGTCAAATGTTAGAACAAAAAGAAAAATCAGTTCGTAATTAGGAGTTACTAAACTCATAATTCCGTTAACTCCTAATTGTCAAATGTGAGTACGTCCGTCCGTAGACTTATTCGTTTCCGTGTTCTAACTCAAGAACCGTTTGACCTAGGATCATGATACTTTACACAGTTGTTGCCCATGACCCAAGGAGGTGTCCTATTGTATTTTAATCATGAAGGTCAAAGGTAAAGGTCACAATCGGACTTTGTTTAAAATCCGTTTCCATGCTCTAAGTCAAGAACCGTTTGACCTAGGACCATGAAACTTTACACAGTTGTTGCCCATGACCCAAGGAGGTGTCCTATTTTTTTGTGTCATGAAGATCAAAGGTCAAGGTCACAATGGGACTTTGCGTAAAATCCGTTTCCGTGCTCTAAGTCAAGAATCATTTGACCTAAGACCATGAAACTGTACACAGTTGTTGCCCTTGACCCAAGGAAGTGCCCTAATGTTTTGGGGTCATGCAGGTCGAAGGTCAAGGTCACAATTGGACTTTGTTTAAAATCTGTTTTTGTTCTCAAAATCAAGAACCGTTTCACCAATAGCGCTTTCAGTCACAAGGAGCTAGTGTGTGTGGATGGGGGGGGGGGGGGGGGGTATTTGTCCGCTTTGCGACAGTTCTAGTTTAAAATGGTTTACTCGGATTCTATTTTCTGTTTACAGGGGTGTAATATCAGCCAGTGGACAACACCGAATGATCAATACCTCACAAGCTAACCAGCCCACCATGTCAGGTTCACAAAAACGACCAATAGATTCAGGCTTGCCAAGGTAAATTCTTCCCTAGTAATCCTTAGAATTAAAGCCTGAAATTTGGTATTCTTTACAAACATAGGAAAGAATAATAGTAAAACCTAAGTGGACGTGCAGCGTAGGCTCCAAAAGGATGTTTTGGAAGTCTTGGTGTGAGAGACATGAAGCTATAGTTAGCGGCGTCAGCTGCCTCAGTTTGACTAAAATACTGTTTAATACTGTGTTAAAACTCCATCAAGCAATCAAATAATCAATAGGTATTTATACCCCACCTACAAAGTAGAGGGGGGGTATATTGGTTTCACCATGTCTGTCTGTCCGTCCGTCCATCCGTCTGTCCGTCCGTAGACTTATTCGTTTCCGTGCTCTAACTCAAGAACCGTTTGACCTAGGATCATGATACTTTACACAGTTGTTGCCCATGACCCAAGGAGGTGTCCTATTGTATTTTAATCATGAAGGTCAAAGGTAAAGGTCACAATCGGACTTTGTTTAAAATCCGTTTCCGTGCTCTAAGTCAAGAACCGTTTGACCTAGGACCATGAAACTTTACACAGTTGTTGCCCATGACCCAAGGAGGTGTCCTATTGTTTTTGGGCCATGAAGGTCAAAGGTCAAGGTCACAATGGGACTTTTTGTAAAATCCGTTTCCGTGCTCTAAGTCAAGAATCATTTGACCTTAGACCACGAAACTGTACACAGTTGTTGCCCTTGACCCAAGGAAGTGCCCTAATGTTTTGGGGTCATGCAGGTCGAAGGTCAAGGTCACAATTGGACTTTTTTAAAATCTGTTTTTGTTCTCGAAATCAAGAACCGTTTCACCAATAGCGCTTTCAGTCACAAGAAGCTAGTGTGTGGGGGGAGGGGGATATTTGTCCGCTTTGCGACAGTTCTAGTTTAAAATGGTTTACTCGGATTCTATTTTCTATTTACAGGGGTGTAATATCAGCCAGTGGACAACACCGAATGATCAATACCTCACAAGCTAACCAGCCCACCATGTCAGGATCACAAAAACGACCAATAGATTCAGGCTTGCCAAGGTAAATTCTTCCCTAGTAATCCTTAGAATTGAAGCCTGAAATTTGGTATTCTTTACAAACATAGGAAAGAATAAGATGTGGTTTTTTATGCTTTCATTTAGAAAAAAAACTCTATAATAATGATTATGCAACAAATTATGTCTTCCAGGAAATAGCATTTATCTTTGTTTGGAATTATGTGAAATATGAACTTCAGTATGATTTGATTTATGACAGATTAGAGTAAAAAAAGATAACTTTGCCCTTTCTTGAACAAGACCTTGTTTTGAAGTTCTCAATAGAAAAAAAGCTTTGGAAAACATTGAGACAAAAGAAGAACATGCTGATAAGTAGCATTTTCTCCTTTGTCTCAATATTTCCTGTGCTATTATGTAAAATTTAACTTTTTCTAACCATTTCAGTAGTACAACTGGTCCCAACACATCGTTCGGTTTTCCATCACGGTCGGAGAGCGGGCAACCAAACTTTGACTTCTCAGACTCTCCTACATTGGGTAACAGAGTATCACTATCAAGTTCTGTGACAGCTACTGGAAATTATGGTAAGCTTATGGATTTCATAGAGATTAACCCATTACTGCACAGTGACGCCTTTTGACTCCCTTACAAAAACGGCTTGGGAAAACATTGTGGAAAATGAAGAAATTGCTTGTGACAAGCAATTTCTTCATTTACCACAATGTTTTCTAACCAAAAATGGAAAGATTTTCAAATTTTTATCAACTTGGTATTGTCGTCTGCAACACTCTTCAGTTTGGAATAGTCCAAAAATTTGCCGTCTGGTAATGGGTTAATATGCATCAGAGCAACAGATAAGAGAGGACCAAACCATTCTTATTTTTTATTTGAAAATCCCAGTTCTATGTATTTGATACTCATTTGAATTTCTCGATGAAACAATTCCAATGAGTAGCCATAGATCTATTATCATATGGTTTGATGAACAATAAAAAAAATATTGCACTTTGAAAAGTAATCACTGTTATCTGTAGCTCTATGCGTGATATATTTATAGTGGACAATTAGAAACAATAGATATATAAAGAGCGATTGACTACAGTTTATGAGTAGACACCTTCCTCTATTGTAATGATTAAACTTTAGATGCGTTTATTCTATAAATGCAAACAGTTAAAAAGACAAAATGGCGCTTATTAAAGAGAGATGGTTAGGGTACTAAGACTTTGTTGTTATTTTTGTATGTTTCATATCACTTTGTTTTACTGAATTCTTATTCAACTAAGCACTAGCCTGATAGCTAATTACGCTCTTATAGAATGACAAGACACATCAGGAAGTAAAGCCTCTTTTACAACCCGTCGTTGGTCTTTATAAATCGTGCGTTGTAAGAGAGATTTAAAACATTTACATTCAACGCCGGTAAATAGTATAAATCTCTTTCGAGGAAAGTACGCCTCCTTTGTGATTTTTTGGTATTTCTGTATAATTTTCCTTGTGTCACGCGCACGTCTATCGTACGCGCTCAGTTCTTCTGTGTTGCGTGCTCCTGGCATTCTCAAAGACACAGAATAGTCGTAATAAAGAATTGTCCAATCAAATTTTGCTACGTGTTGTCTGCGTCGTGGTTGCGTCCACAAAAATATACGGTGCACGTGCGTGCATTGCACGACTAGGCCTACGTTTTAGAAGCAGACAGCACGTAGGAGCACGTACGACCGGTTGTAAGAGAAGCTTTAAGCCTCTTTTAAAACCGGTAGTACGTGCTCCTGTGTTTGGTCTGCATGTGGCCTACGTACAAAACTTTTGGATAGCCGTGCGATGCACGCACGTTCAACGTGCGGTTTTAGTGGACGCAACCATCATGCAGACTGCACGTCGAAAAGAATTGACCTTACATTTCTTCAGCCTCTCTTACAACCCGTCGTACGTCCTTATAAATCGTGCGTTTTAAAAATCGCCGGAGACGAACGATTTATAAAGATGCACATCGGGTTGTAAAAGATGCTTTAGATTTTTAGCCTATTGTTTGAAAAAAATGTGAGGGAAAAGTTAGTGGGAAGATAATTGTATATATAAGTAATGGTTTAATTATTTGGCATTTGGCAACTAATCCTTTCCTAAACAAGATCTGTTTTTATCGCGCCTCAAAGAAAAAAACTTGGGAAAAGCATTAAAGCGAAAGACAATAATGCTGATGTAGTTTGAATTTTATTTTCTAGACGGACAATCTCCAGTTCCAGCTCAAACATTTCAAGTACCACGTAAGTCGGACTACTTTTTGCGTTTTACGATACTTACGGAAACGATCATATAGCGATTGCATCACGGTGGATAATCTCGTGACATAACACTTTCAGAAAATCTTCAAAAATTATGTAAGATTTATACGGGCCGATTTGAATTCAGTTTGGTGCAAAGAAGGTGGGCAGACGCCAGACATTGAATGGTCGCTGTTATTTTTTTCAAAATCATGTGATATAAAAGTAATTGACGATCAACCAAAATTTTGGTTGGTCCGTCAATAACTTTTTATCGCCTGATTTTCAAAAGAAGTCCACCACATCCAGCTAACTCTGTATTTTCCTACCGTATATCCTTCAAAACGAATTAAATTGACCAAGTATTGATAAAAAACATTAAAGATTATCGGATATTCTGAGTCACGTGATTATCCACCGTGAACATAGTAGCCTCGGATGTTGCAAACGTTTGTTGTTTCGAATGTTTCAAATTCAAACCCTTGGTTGATCTTCAATAACTTTTTTATCGGTTGATTTTTCAAAAACCCACCTCGCCCAGCTTATTCCTGGCGTTTTCCAATCTTTCATGACTCAAACAGAATTCAAATTGGTCGAGTATTGACAAAGTATTTATGATTATCCGAAATTCAGAGTCACGTGATTAACCACCGTGAATTATATCACAATGTTGAAACATTAATACTAGGATTCGACATTGTCAAGTAAACCTTGACGTAATTTCTGACAAACAAAATGATTTCGTCAGTGTTACTCTAAAACCTTGCAACTACAGCTTGATTGAAGCTGTACTTACGAGATTGTAAAACAACACCGATGATTTATCAAAACACAACGTCAAACCCAGTCTATTTTCAGCACCAAATTCATTGCCATTAGACCGTGCTTCACTTTATGCTGCATCCTTTATAAATTTTGTACTTATTGTTTCTTAGAGAGGCTCAGAGGTAATTACCTTTTCCAATATATTCCTATACAAGTTCAACTTCATACAAAAACAATATTGCTCGAAATGGAAAATTGTATGCGTCGCGATTAAAAAATGTTACCCGTCACGCTAAAAGGGACCCTATCCGAACCCAAAGAAACAAATTTTGACAATTTGTGAGACTCAGCGCTGGTCAATCGGATACTGTATGCGAAAAATGAACATATAGATTGCGGATTTAGAAAGTTACAGTGTCGGTCCTAGTCTGGCTGCGCGGATTGCGCAGACTGACTTGGTCGATATTTTTCACACTTCCTTTAATGTCCCTTTTAGCGTGACGGATCACAAATGATAATGAGGGGACAGAAAAAGTCGTATGTTAGCATTGAACTTACATGATAATCCAAATGTAAAGTTAGTTCATCCCTATAGAGATTCACAAAACGTTGATTTTATCGTGTGACTTCGTTAACATTCGTTACATATCCTAACCTATTCGGACGAGGAGGTTCCACCAACTAATCGTCCCCTTTCTTCGAAAACCTCGTATCTGCAGCTTGTTTTAATCTGAAAATACGCGGTTTGCGAAGAAAAGTGACGTAATGTTCACGAGGTCGCCAATATAATTTCGACGTCGCGTGATTTTGCAAATAGTAGACAACATTAATTGGTGCATTTTCTTTCTTTTTCCACCAACAGGAATAAGGCAACGAAGGAGGGGCAAGAGTAAGTTTACAAGTTTATCATCGTATTTTTTAAAGCCAAGAAATATGCAGTATTTTGTAACGAGTTTCTTTTTGTCGAATCCGCTATACCACGGTGTGACCCGATGTTCAAACTGCATCAAAGGTAATTTCAGTTACACTATGGAAAATTTTCATAAAAATTTCTTTGACTCGGGTAAATTTTTATCAAATAGTTCCGTCAATTCACGACCGATTTTGAAAAAAACTAGCATGGAGTGTCCCCTCCTTAACGAAAGCAATCATCGAGCGTTCATTTCACGTCCCTACACACAGAAATTGAAAAGTTATTAGAGCACGAAAATTGGAAAAAGCGGTTTCTGGTGGAACCATTTATGATGCTTATGAGAAAAAAGTAGCTACAATACCCACGTCCGAGTACGAAATCACGGTGTGTGTTATCGGAACGAGTCTGACTTTGCTCCACCTAACCATAACGCTAAGAAATTTAATTTAAATTGTAAAATTTAAGCAATTTACAAGATTGCTCCGCTGTGGAAAGTGCTGATTAGTGCCAACAGAACTCAGCTGTGGAATCCGAACATGTCCTAGGACATGCCTTGTGCTTTGCAAGAAGAGCATATAATTTAAGATGTGAGATTATGATCCAGCTGAAAATTGCATTCATAATCCAACTGGTCTTGAATGATCAATATTTGCGGCTGATACACTGAAAACAAAGTGAAAGAAAACAACAATTTGTCACAGTCAAGGGCACATAACTGAAAACATGAAGTTCTGACAAGCTATTGTGATCAGCATTATGTCTGAGTTTTGCTTTAATTGGTCAATATTCGTGTTTGTTTGAGTGAAAGCAACTTCGAAAACAGCAATTTTGTCACAGTAAAGGGCAAATAACTCTGTTTTTGTCTAGTCCGATCACTTTGAAAAATAAAATATTATAAGATCTTACGGTTACCAATATTGTGACCAAGTTATGTTTTGATTGGTCAATATCTGTGGTTGATAGAGTGAAAATGAAGTAGAAAACGGTAACTTTGTGAAATTCAAGGGCAATAACAGTTTAATCAGGCTGAAATTGATCTCGTCCAGGATCTTATGGTCACTGACATTGTGGCCAAGTTTTTTCAATACTTGATTAGTCGATAAATGTAGTTGCTAGAGTGCAAAATAAAGTTGAAAACGACAATTTTGTCAAATTGATAAATCACCTGGCAGATCTGCCCATGCCAATCGAATGGAATGCTCTGCCAGGTCAATTCTCGTCCGCTATACATAGAATCAGTAATAAGTATGTACCGGGCCCCGGTTTCTCGAAAAACTTAAGTACGTTCTCATGCTCAAATTGAGCACCGTGCCCAAACCGCACGAACTCCACGTGAACTTCAATCGAATACCCTTCAACGTTGGGGAGTATTCCTTTGAAGTTGAGCATGTTCTCACGAGACAGCCTAAATTTGGGTCGTTCAGGAAAGCCAAATCTTTTAAGCATTTACAGAGACGCGTGCAAATCAACGGAAAATACAGAATGTGTAAAATTTTGTGTTTGGGGCCATGACTATGAAGCTATTTTAAATTATTAGTTCTTTTTAAAGAGTTAAGGAGTACTTTTTGAGTAAAGCATTAAAACAATAGGACGTAAACTGTGTCACGTCTAGTGTATATTTTACGTGCATCTAGACATGATGTAAATAAAATAAAACCTAGGTGATATATAGAGATGCATTAAGTATGGCACATTGTTGTATAACCCGATGTGCTTAGAGCTGTGCCAAACTTTCAATTTTCATATTCAGAAAAGTGTTTCAGGTTCAATAGTTAAACACGATGTCAAGGTAAAAAAGGTAATATTTAATATTCATCTCGATACATGAACATTTATACATGTATGCAGAAGGACAGCCTTTAATTGGAACAAACACGGTATAGGATTCTTAGCGTTATTGCACTTGAAGAATGCATTACATCGCGGTCTTACTACTTGCATAAACATGACCTAAGTAAGATAATACATACGTGATATACATAGATGCATTTTGTATGGTTCGATTCGTTTCCTGTCGGTTGCAAGGTACAATGCATGTTCTACAATATGTTCGGATTTCACAGTGGATTTTTATTGGCACTTTCCACAGCAAAGTAAATTTGCAAACCGCTTAAATTTCACGATTTCAATTTATTTCTGAGCGTTATGGTTTGGCGGACAATTAGGCTCGTTCCAATAACACACAGTTGTTTCAAAATCGATCGAGAATTGAAGGAGATATTTGATAAAAACTTACCCGAGTCGAGAATATTTTCATAAAAATTTCCACAGCGGAGCTGAAATTACCCATAATGCAGTTTCACGTTGAACACCCTGTATAGCCTTCGCATGGTACGGAATCTCCAGATATCAAGCCAATGGCTCCGCACATAAAATCATCTGGGGGCGTCTATAGTTGACTACATTTTTGGTATTTTTTTTACTTTGTTGTCATTTTTTTTTTCGCTCGGAGCATAAACGCGAAAAAGGAGTTTTTCATGCACGCTACGACCATTTTTCTGTATTTTCCAATTATTTCGGCTTCAAAAGTCTCGTTTTTAGCTTACATCATGTAATTATGAGCCTTGCGATACTAACAACTGTCACATATGCATGTTACATGATAACCAAAAGCTTCTTTTGATCACAAAATCCTTTTCCAGATAACTAAGCCTTAGAAATATCGTATACCCAAGAAATAAATGGTGTTGAAATAGGGTCAAGTCACGACAACAATGATTCTGTGAAAACGCAGCCGATTTTGGAACCAAAAGATTTTAAAAAAAAAAAGACAGATAAATGGTTGACTTGTAGCGGAGTATGCCATTCTCATTTTTTGCATTTAACCACTAAAAGAAAATAACTGGACAAGAAAGTGAAAAAATGTACCAAAGAACGTGCTTCCAGAGACGTACCAAGAGCATTTTCTATGCGAAGCCATTGGCTCTGTCTCTGGAGTTTTTGTACCGTGATACGGAGAGCTCAACATGGCTGTAAATATTTCGCTTTCAGAGTGTTCTTGCATTAATGTATAAGTGCGTAAGATGCGTTGCTACGTACGCACGTGCATCAGGATTATTTAGTCAAGACAATATCTGCGAAGCTCATTTCAACCAAATTTGACAGGACGATATGTCTTAAACTACAATGCTAGCAATTTATAACTCGAGTAGAAGTGTCATTTGCAAGGATCGTAGCTCGGCAAGACAAAAGATGGTTTGATTAACAGTTCTTCATTTCTTGCTTTTTGAATAAGTTTTTGTCCTTTCTATCTTCCCGAAATATAAATGGTTACACGAAATTGTCCACAATCAAGACACAAAAGATCCATATTAATGCCAAGCAAGGTTCTAGAAATTTGGAATCTCCATTCGTTCAGGGTAAGTTTCAATGCTTTGAACATATCACTTTTCTATTACAGTCAGGAAAAAAAAGAGGCTGAGAAAGTTGTTGCAAGGTAAAGTTTTTTATTATATTCCGGTACAAACAGCATTCCGCGACATTAATTTAATCAATAGATATGTATTGTTTCATAATTCAAACTTTTTAGCATTATCAAGTTGAATTTGAAAACGACAATTATGTAGAATTTCACTTTGATAAGAAATATGAACTTATTTAATCTATTTCATGGCTATATACTACGGAATCCTGTTTCAGCCATCCACTTTTCTGAGAAAAATTGAGTTTGTTAAATGTAGAAATGTTGAAGTTTGTCTGTGACAATTGTCAGAAGTTCCACTTTTCTACCAAAATTGAGTTTGTGAAAATTCGAAAAGTTGAAGTTAGTCACACTAACTTCTGACAATTGTCACAGACAAAACTTCAACATTTCTACATGTCTAGGTAAAATTGTGGTAAAATTTTGGTAGAAAAGTGGAAGTTAGTCGCACTCATTTCGACTTTTCCATCGAATTTGGGTTTGTGAAAAGTCGAAACGTTGAAGTTAGTCACACTAATTTCTGACAATTGTTACTAACTTCTGACAATTGTCACAAACAAAAATGCAACATTTCTACATTTCTAGGTGGAATTTTGAGTTGAATTGAGTAGGAAAGTGGAAGTTAGTCGCACTTTTCTATCAAATTTGAGTTTGTGAAAAGTCGAAAAGTTAAAGTTAGTCATACTAAATTTTGACAACTGTCACTAACTTCTGACAATTGTCACAGACAAAACTTCAACATTTCTACATTTTAGGTAAAATTTTGGTAGAAAAGTGGAAATGAGACACACTAGTTCGACTATTCCTATTGTATGCAGGTAGAAAAGTGGATGGCAGAAACAGGATTCCGTAATATACCGTTTGATTGATAGACTTTTCTCTTTGATTTTTGATATGTAATGCCATACATGTTTGTTTACTTTAACCACACGAGTTTTGTCGTCTGCACCAGCTATAAAATATGAAAAAGTGGCATTTCATCAGTGTAATGGAATCAGTTTCTCTTTTTTCATCAATACTTTTCATGCTGATGTCTGATATCTAAATATGTTATTTATGTCATGCGGCTATGCAGGCATTTCCACGTAATGTAGCTGTTAATATTGCGCTTAAGCATTCGTGCGTTAGTGCATGTGTCCTGATAATGATGTCCAGAGAAAACGTCGTTCATGCTAGCAACTTGCAACGTTCTATACTAAAGGTCACACAAAGGAAATTAAAAGTTTGAAAGAACTGTAACTTTTGGGTCCTGAATTCCTTCGTATTAATCCTTTGTTGTTTTTAACTTTAAAATTTTGTCCGGTCATTATTTCGTTAAGGTTCCGAAACTGTAAAGGCCATGGTGTTTTGAAAATTTATAACTATGCTTGTGAGTGTTTAATACAATATATAAAGTTTGTTCATTACAAAACTCTGAGTGATTTGTTATGATGTGAATGGTTTAATAATCAGTTTTTGTTCCTGATTTTGGAAAAAAATTATCATCCACAAGATAATATTAAATCTTCGTTGATTAGCTGCCCTTGAACAATAGAAAACTCATTTTTCACAAGTCTTACAGGTATACATGATATTTTGTTGAATGATACGGATGGAAATGGTAATCGACAGTTCTCTGCAATTTGAACATTTTGAACATTTGCCTAATTTTGAAAATGTCGACAACATATACATCTTCTCATTGAATGCATTACAAAATTTAAAGCCAGTTATCTATCTCCCTTTGGCTTCACTAAATTAAAAAAAATATAAAATGATAAAAAATTTCCATTAAGCAATGTCTACAACAAATGCTCATTTTATAGGGATCTATATGATAGAAGTACAAATTGCAGTTCGTCAACCTGAATTGTATATGCTCACAACTTCGAACGTCATACACAGCCAGGCTGAATTATCACTGTGTATAATCACGTGACTCAGAATTTCCGATAATCTTCAATATCTTTTTTAATACTTGACCAATGTGAATTCGGTTTGAAGCAGAGAAGGTAGGGAAATACCAGGAAAAAGCCGGTCGTTGTTGATTTTTGAAAAATCGACTGATAAAAAAGTTACTGAAGATAAACCAAAATTTTGGTTTATCTTCAATAACTTTTTTATCAGTTGATTTTTCAAAAATCAACAACGTCCATCTAATGCGTGACATCTGTCCACATTCTCTGCTTCAAACCTAATTCAAATTGCTCCAGTAACTACAAAATTATTGAAGATTTTCTGAAAATATTGTATCACGTGATTATCCACCGTGATTATTAAAAGTGTTCTGACAAGACCCGTAAATCTGACACTCTTACATTTTGTGAAAATGTCCAGTCTTTGTCCTCTTCATGTGGAATGAATAGGTTTGAATTCTGTTATATATCAGTCATAACTTTGTTTCTTCTAAAGCTATTTCTTTCAAACTTTGTGTACACATGCTTTTGTGAAAGTAATATCACCGTTTTGGCAAAGATGCACAACCCTCTCAATTTTGTACAATTCTGACAACACATGTGTATTTCTTCACCACCCAACACCTTTGTCGCGCTTTGTTGTCTTCTGTCAGCTTTTCGTCACTTTTCAGCGAAAACCTTTTAAAGTGACATTTCACAATTATTTGTACATAAATTTTACTTTTATTCTATCTGAAAGAGTATATTTTCTTGTGAAAATTCTGAAAATCTCAAGCCAAAATATTGAACCGTTCACGAGAAATATATATGTTTGTGCTAAAATTAAACAAATTGTTGTGGACAACAGTTCAGACTCATATTGAATTTGTCATTTCTGTCTCAGCTTTACACGCATGTTTTTCGCTTATAAATAACAATTTCAAAAAACTGATATCATTTCTACGCATTAGAATAGACAATCTTCGCATCAAGACATACTCATAAAAAAATGAAATAAATGTGAAATGTCACTTTAACTAGAGTTTAGAACGATCTGCAGTTACAAGGTTTTTGTTGAAAAGCATTGATTTGTATTTTATATTGTGTTACAGCCCAGCGAGCTATACTAGCGAATGAACAGGCTGGAGTCAAAGGGTGAGTACTAAATTGAGTATCGTCGTTTTTCAACAAAAATCTCGTAGCTACAGCTTGTTTGAATCTTCATTTTCGAGGTTTTTGTTGAAAAGCAGCGATGTACAGTTTACACACGTTATCTTGACATCGGATGAATCAGATTTCTGCTCAAGTCGATGTACAGTCGACACTCGTTGTGTCGAAGTCAGAGGGGCCGTCGAAATACCTCGATATATCCGGAATTCGACTCATCCGATTTTGATTATTTTCGATGAAAACGAAATTTAACCATTCTTGGTGGGCATCATAAAAATGTGTCCATGATTGAAATATAGTAGGAAAAGGAAAGAAATTGCTCGATACGAGCAATTTCTATACTTTCCCTACTAAATTTCAATGGCTGTATTTGTTTCGAAATTATTTTGATTAAACACTTTGATATCGATATGCTGAGGACAGGGCATGACTTTC
Source organism: Fragum sueziense (assembly GCA_963680895.1). NCBI lineage: Eukaryota > Metazoa > Mollusca > Bivalvia > Cardiida > Cardiidae > Fragum > Fragum sueziense. Next base: position 2,698,689 of record OY804608.1, read on the forward strand.
ACTTCGACTTAAGCGGAATCTCGACTTATCCGATGTCGAGATAACGAGTGTCGACTGTAATTGTCGTGTCCTCATCAATGGATTTAAAATAATGAAACGAAATAATTTTGAACTGAAAATATTGAAATATAGCAGATAAATGATAGAAATTGCTCGTTTCGAACAATATCGTTCTTTTTCTACTTTATTTCAATTATGAACGTATTTGATGAGTAATTACATTTGACATTGTGAGCAATTTTAGATCAAGATCAGATTATACGTATGCTCAGTCTGATCAGATTCTTATTTTCTTCTTATAGTTTAAATATCGGCATCATTACGAGTAACACCTGTCAAGAGAGAAAATGGATATTTATGAAACTGTATTTAACCACAGTCCGATCTCGAAAATGCCATAATGAGCCTTTTTCCAGATTCAGTTTCGTTGATTTGTAAGTTTTATTAGGAATTGTTTGGTAATGATGAGTTTTTATACCCCCAGTAAAATTTTCAGATGAGCATAAAGTAGCCCATATTCGCTAGTCAAAGTTGAACCCACATACGTTTTTATTTCCCTTTGCGGATTTCTTGCGATTTTTTATCGCGTTACACCGCGGTTTTCCCGCTGGTTGTTATGGAGTAGTTACCAATCAAACGTCGCGTTCTTAACGATTCTGACGTTATTACGTCCATTGTTGACGTCATAAACGCGCGTGTCTTTCGCATTCTATGAAATACGGACTAGGAATATCTTAGCTGCTTTTCTGGCATCTTCGCAAGCCAAGGGTGACATCTACGAAGTAACGTCGTTTCTGTATTCATCCTTGGCGTATTTAGTCCGATTTTCTTGGTCTCCTGGAAAGCGTTTTCATTGGTTCCAGCGAGGTCTCGCTGGAACCAATCAGATTGTCGACTGATACATTTGTTATGAGTAACCAAATCATGACAACGGGCGGGAAAAAGCATTGCATTTGCAACTCAAAAACGCGAAGATCGGCGATTTTTCCTAAGAATTTCACTGCAATAGACAGGAATTCCCTAACTTTAATCGACGAATTATTATACTTACGACAATTCGACCAAAAAAGCAGCTAACTTTTACATAATACGCATGACGTATAACGCGAAAGAAAACGCGCGTTAATGACGTCATCAATAATGGACGTAAACAACCAGCAGAATAACCGCTAGGCGGCGCTTCGCGATTTCAAGAAAATCGGACTAAATCCGCCAAGGGTGAATACAAACGTAGGTGGGTTCAACCTTGGCTAGCGAAGATGCTTTTCTGGTAGAGTTGTCGCAAGTATAAACGTTTGTCGAATAAAATTTGAAAAAATGCTGTCATTTGACATGAAATTTCGAGGAAGAATCGCCTATCTTCGCGATTTGCAAATTCAATGCCTTTTTACGCATGTTGCCATGAAATGTTTACACATACCATACAGATGTATCCAGTTATCTGATTGGTTCCAGAGATAACTTAAACCAATGAAAACGCTGAACAGGACACAAAGATAATCGGACTAAATCCACCTATGATGAATACAGAAATGACGCTCCTTCGTAGATTTTTCCCATAACACAGCATCGAATTGAGAAGAGAAAATATATCAGGGACTTCACATGTGATGTTTTATTGAATTTTGTCAAATCAGTCCGTCCAAAAATGAAAAAAAAACATCAGACTGGAAAACTTTAGACTGACGACTAGTCAATGAATGATTTGACGCATCACTCTATCCTATTTTGGATTAATCACTATGCAGTGCGAATAACTCAATTTTATCGAATAAAGAAGGTCATTCATTTTACTTCATGCAAGCGTGTGAAGCAAATGTGCACTGTGGCAGTATATACACCACGTGTATGCATTTAAAGGGCGCTGACATCTTGAAAGTAGTTAGCCTAGAATGCCCAAACGAGATCGATGGTAATCGACTTTGGCGACCTTTATTGGTAGATACTGGTGACACGATGGCCAAGCCACATATTGTAGTTACACAATACTGGCCTGCGCTGGTATGTGAGGCCGCGGCCTTAGCACAGTTGGTAGCGCATCTGACCCTCATTCGAGAGGTCCCGGGTTCGATACCCGGCCGCGGCTAATACCCTTTCTGACAAAATTGTCACCCACCAATGGGTTTGAAATCGTTAACCTAATTGGGCGAGCAGCTGGAGGCTCGGTAAGGGTGTTGTGGTAGTACTGGTTTGAGAAACAACAGGAATCCATGGGTAGGTGCTCCAGCCGCCGCGATATGACTCTGGTAGTTGAAAACGGCGTAAAACCCCAATAAACTCAAACTCAAACTGCGCTGGTATGTACGCTATAAAGCATGCTTGGAATGTCCCGAATAGACGCGTTTATCCGCGTACCCCCGCCAACCAAAACGTTGCAACAACTTCGTTTCGCTGTTATTCAAGCGTGGAACAAAACACCGCAAGCGAGAAAAGGTATTTCTATGCGACGAAATTGCCATGCTTTTATTCAATTTTTAGGTGGGCACACTCGTTGTTAATTTATCTGAGCTCTCTCTATTTAAAATAATCAAATTTTATGCCGATGTGTGTTTAAAACACTTTCTACCTTTTAAATTCGTTGTAATTAGATTAATCGACAAAAATGAATTTACATCACATACGCTTTGCTCGATATTTCTATCCGATCTGCGATCGAAATACCTCTGCGGAATTAAATGTACTGAGTATACACTAAATGGAAGGTGTGCTGTAGCATATTTGTTTAATTAACCCATTACCACACAGTGACTCCTTTTGACTCCCAACAAGATTATGGGTTTGGAAAACATTGTGGAAAATGAAGAAATGGCTTGTGACAAGCAATTTATTCATTTCCCACAATGTTTTCCACGTAAAAGGACCAAAAATTGTAAAATTGTATTCACTTGAAATTGTCTTCTGCATCATCTTTGAATTTGGACTAGTCTAAATCTTTGCCGTATGGCAATGGGAAAAGAATTCGATAGCTCAAGATCACACGACTGACCTTTTCCATATGCGAGTATCTTCTTTCAGTCAGTAATGCAAATGCGGGACAAATACTGACGTTAGATAAAATTAAACATCAATATTGATCCTGTTTATTTGAATAAGGTTAATAAATATTTACCTGATTTTTTTTTTCGGTAGACCTATTTATGAATTTGGCTTACATGGTAACAACAGCGTCAAGAAAGAGAAAACACTTTCATCTATCAAACAATTCTCTCGCAAAAAAGCATATGTATATTTATTACACAATGGATTTCGCAAGCCTGTAGGGTTTGATGATTTCAAATGAAAGTCAAATGTAAAGTATCTCTTGCCTAATAGTTGGTGAGGGCATAAATGGGAATTTTGTAATATTAAAGCCCAGCGCGTTATGTCGAGTCCATTAGACGCAGTTTGACGCCCAAAAACAGGAAAGCTGTGGAAAACACACTTGAAAATAAAGAATTTGTTTGTGTCAAGCAATTTTTCATTTCCTACAATGTTTTCCACCCAGAGATACCAAAAATGCCAAAAAAGATTTCCTCAACATTATCGTCTGAAACATCTTTGTTTTTGGAAGAGGCAAAAGTTTCGCAAAATGGTAATCGGATGTGGGGTTCCCGTGGCATATATGGGTCTGACTTTTATATTTTTTCTTGGAAAGACCGTACTTGAAAAAATATTTTGAAGCCCGGGTTTCCATAACTTCGTCTAGCTACGCGCCTGGTTAGGCTTTAAAACAATTTAATATTTGTGTAATTAATCTGACTGTATACACCATTTATGATTTGTCACGAAAAAAGGTGCTTAATATATGATAACGTATTCTGATGTTGCAGGACGATGGAAGCAAGCGCCAGCTCATCGAAGGTAGGTTTTTCTGTCTGCGTGTTGTTGGGTGTTTTTTTAGCTCAACTGAGCACGAATTGCTAAAAGAGTGTTATTGTGTCGCTTTTTGTCCGACGTTCGTCCGTTTGTCAGTCCCTAAAGAATCTCTTTCAATATCTTCTCCATCTAAAGGGGTGGTCAATTTTGATCAAAGTGGCCAGGAAAGTGCATTGGCTGACGCTTTCAAAAATTTGTTGGCGAATTTGTCATTCGTCAAAAAATGTGGCCGTTTTAGGGAGGGCTAAACTTATCGGACTTTAAGAAACCACAAGAAAGTTCTATCATGGTCCTATTATTAGCCCACCTTAGTACGAAGTGCTCAAGGTGAGCTATTGTGGTCGCTTTTTGTCCGTCGGCGTCCGTCTGTCTGTCCGTCCGGCTGTCCGTCCGTCTGTTCACATTTTGTTGTTACCACTCTAGCACCCACAAATATATCCCAATCTTTACCAAACTTAGTCAAAACATGTATAACCATAAGTTCTCGGATAAGTTTGATTTTGAGTCAGATCGGACTACGAAGTTTAGAGTTATGTGCCCTTGAACGTCAAAAATGGCTAGTTCTGACTTTGTTACCACTCTAGTATCTACATATATTGACCAATTTTAACCAAACTAGGTCAAAACAGGTATGACGATAAGTTCTTGGATGAGTTCGGTTTTGGGTTAGATTTGATCAGAAAGTCCGGAGTTATGCGCCCTTGAATATCAAAAATAGCTAGTTTTGACTTTGTTACCACTCTAGCATCTACAAATATCTACCAATCTTGACCAAACTTGGTAAAAACATGTATGACAATCAGCTCTTGGACGAGTTTGATTTTGGGTCAGATTCGATCTGGAAGTCCGGAGTTATGCGCCCTTGAATATCAAAAATAGCTGAATTAGTTTAATTTTCAGCTTGATTGGACCTGAAAAATTAGAATTATTGGCCCTTGAATTTCACAAAATTGTCGTTTACGACTTTATTTTCACTCTAAAAAACACAAATATTGACCAATCAAGACACAACTTGGTCACAATGTTGGTGACCATGAGATCTTATATGTTTTTCATTTTGCATATTGATCGGACTAGAAAAACCAGAGTTTTGTACCCTTGATGGTGACAAAATTGCCGATTTCGTTTTTAATTTCACTCAAACAGCAATAAATATTGACCAATAAAAAAGAACTTGGACATAAGGGTGATGAAAATATCTTTATCAGAACAGAGTTATGTGCCCTGGATTATGGCAAAATTGATGGGTTTTTTTATCGACTTGGTTTTCACTTGAACAACCACAAATATTGATCATTAAAGTGACACTTCAGAATTTTTTGTCATAAATTTTACTTTTATCTTTATTTGAAAGAGCATATTTTCTAATGAAAATCCTGATAATTTCAGACCAAACTATTGAACCCTTTACGAGAAATATATATTTTTGTGCTAAAATTAAACAAATTGTTGTGGACAACAGTTCAGATCTATATGGAATTTGTCGATTCTGTCTCAACTTTAAATGCGTGTTTCTCGCTTATCAGCAGCAACTTCAAAAAACCGATGGCATTTATACTCATTAGAATAACCAATCTTGGCATTAAGACATACTTCAAAAAGTTGAAATCGGAATGAAATGTCCCTTTAAAGATTAAGAATGCTGTTTTCAGCTGGATCATAATCTCGCATCTTAAGTTTCGTGTTCTTGTCTTAGAGATACCTAGGTCATGTAAAAGGTGGGTCTTGTTCTGCATGGAGAAAGTTTCAAACTTCTATCAGGTGAGCGATCCAGGTCTATCTTGGCCCTCTTGTTAATGAATTGATTATAGGCAAGTACGATTTGATTTACTCAATGAAGTTACCCGGAGTACGCATTTAAGTGAAAAAAGGTACGTAAATAACACGGTAAGTTTGGTAGTTGACCCCTGTGTTGTAAAAAGTTCCATTTTGGCATGACCAGTGAAGCATAACTCGAGAAGGCTGCAAAAAAATATCAGAGCGAATGTATGTTATTATAAAAAACATTAAGGGTTTTATATCATATTTTATCAAAGTTTCTAAAATAGCTGTAGAATTTTAATATCCTTCAATTGTTTTGCTTAGTATATTTCATTCAGAGAATGATAGTGTTATTAGAGAAACATTACATATATGCAGTCTGCAGACAATCTCAAAGATATTCTAGCAAACATTTTTGGGTTATTTGATTTTCAAGAAATATAACACACTAGTCGTTTAAATCAGACTGCCAAGATGACAATTTAAGACTGGTCAAGCTTGAACTGGATTGCCACAAGGAGAAGAGTTTCAACTTGGAGCATACAATATAGATCTAACTAAAATTGAAAAAAAGAAAGAGATATGTTTGTATTTAACTATTTCTTCTTTTCCTTCATTACTTCATAAAATTTCAAAATCGCGAAATGCGCTAAAAAATTCCTGATTTTCTGGAAAAATTCCTGAAATTTGGACATGGAAGTCCAAGACTTCCTGAAATATGTACTTATTGAGAGCACTGGGTACCATACAAGTAGCACAGCCACTACAACAAAAAGTGGCTGTAGCCCAGCAGACCCTTTCTCCAATGTCTCACTAATAACTACTTTTCCTCACTTAAGGTGCAACAACAACCCCAGCAGCAGCTGCCCCTAGGTACCATACAAGTAGCACAGCCACAACAACAACAACAAGTGACTGTTGTCCAGCCTCAGCAGCAGGTGGCTGTGGCCCAGCCTCAACAGATCATACAGCAGCAACAGCAGCCTGTTGTCCAGCAGAGCGGGGTACCGATACAAACACAGCCTGGGATACAACAACATCAACAACGGATGGGAATCCCACAGACTTTTATACAGGTATACTTATTAACCATTTGTCTCATTTATCAAAGGATGAGTGTCAAAAAGGCCCTTTCCGTGACCCAGCCCAATTTTCTTTATTTTCACCACACGTGACCATTAACATATTGACCTTATGTAGGCAAAGTATCAATTTGAACGGAGCCTTGCTTTGGAAGATATATTAAATCAAAGTGGGTGGGGTAAGTCACCCACTATGCCATTAGATGGCATTCAATATCTTATAGAGTTTTATTAACAATTTATAACTTGAAAACTGTGGATGCAGTGAAATATATGTGTCATGCACTTTGAATACATGCTGTTGTTTATTTCATTGAATATCATGTACAGGAGAAAAGGGGATTAAACATGTTTATTATTTTATAAGATTTTTGGATGGACAAACTTTACGAAAAACCCCAACAGGCTTTTATTTCTCATTTCATTTGTTTTATCTTTCTGGTGGTGAACGAAGATATATAACCATAATTTGTAATATGATTTTTTAAATGGCTTTTGTATATTCTGGATTACTTGCCCTTGATTCCTTGATAAAAATACGAAAAATTATACGAAGTATGAAGTTCTTTTTCATTTCTGAACCAAACATTTCTTTATAAATCACCATATCATACCAATAGCAGGACGATATGAGCCTTATACACACAAAAACATCAGATTAAGAGGTTGCAATTGTTATCTTAACAAAGTGGGTGGGGTAATATTTTCCAAAATCAAGCTTGAAACAGACAGGAATTTTTCATAGTCAGAATTGTTTGTATAGCATCTTGAATGTATGGTAACGTTTTTCTGTGCTCATCTGCGCACAAAATGCCCAAGTTGAGCTATTTTGGCCGCTTTTTTGTCCGTCATCTGTCTCTCTATCTACCCATCTGTTTGTTCTTAATTTGGTGTTTACACGCAAGCATCCGCAAATATAAGCCAATATTGACCAAACTTTGTTAAAACAAGTATGGTCATAATTTCTCTTAGGATTTTGATTATAAAATAGTTATCTTGTGGTCAAAACTTTGTTGTCAAAGCTTTTTAAAAGATTAAATTGGCTTTTACGGATTTTGAAACAAGTATTGATTAGGAATGCGATGGCAGATTCAGAGGGGTGTTGAAACGAACCCACTCTGTTGCCTGATTATTTCATTTTCATAAAGAAATTCAGTTAAAAATACTAGGTAAACAAATCCATTTATTTATTTGCTCTAACCCCCTTCACATAAATTCTGGATCTGCTACAGGAACTGAATGGTGGTTCCAGTACTTTATGAAAAATTCTAGGCTTTCGTTTGCAACAAATCAAACCCTAATTGAATACATGAAATTGTTACCATAAAGATTTGATTCTGATTTCCCATATTTTCTCACCTTCTTCTTCAGCAACAGCAGCCCCCAATGACAGTGCAGCCGCAGATCATACAGCAAGCTCCACAGCAACATCAGCAAGTGACTACCCAGCTGACATCCAACATACAGCCTGGCGTCCAGCAACTTCCCACATCCATACAGACCGGGATACAGCAGCAGATTCCTGCAGGGATTCAGCAAATACAACAACAACAACAACAGCTTGCCCCACCCACCCTGCAGACTGTACAACCGGGAACCATCCAACAGCAGGTACAAGGAGGGGTACCAGGAGGGGTACCAGCGCCCACTTCCTTGGGACAGCCTGCTTCCCTGCTTCAACCAGTACAGGCTGGAACCCAGCTTCAGACAATGACCTACGTACAACCAGCTCAGGTAGGACATCAGTATTGGGTTTGCAGGGTTTTCCATAGCACACAAAAATTGTTGATTTTGGCTTTTGGATTTTGACCCTCTAAAAATTAACAGCTGCGACATTAAGAAAAAAATTTACAATAGGCATGACCCTCTTAATTTGATGACCATGGGACATAATGGGTATCTGGGTATGGCCAAAAATGTTGTAACCACATGGGGCTGATTTGGTGTATTGGTAATGAGCTAGACTAAAAACACAGGGGTCACAGAATCAATCAACCGCCACTCCAGTTTTTCGTATGAGACTTTAAAACAAGGTCGCGTATGACCTTAGCCCTTGAATGGGACTTGAAACTCCATTCAATCTAGGAGCCATAGCTATGTACAGCTTATTTAACCCTTTCCCAAACGGCAAATTTTAAGGGTGATCCACTTCAAAAACGGCCACTAATGACAAAATTGAATTTATTAAAGACATATTTTGTGTAAAATATGGCATAGAAAATATTGAGACAATAGGAGAAACTGCTGGTTATCAGCAGTTTCTTCTTTTGTCTCAATGTTTTCCCAAGCCTTTCCTATTAGGGACGTGAAAGCCAGGTCTTGTTTGGGAAAGGGTTAAGCTTTGGTTAAGACATTTTCAAACTAAGCTGACTATATGCTTTTCTAAACAGCAAAATTTTAAACTTTCCTGAATTAAAAGTAGTTTCATACAACTTAATAAATTTTGGAAGAATAGAAATGTAGACTTAGGCACAGGAAAAAATGACAGGAAAGAATTCCTGGTTATGAGCACTTTCTTTATTTCTCTTCATGATTATTCAACCCTTTCTCAAATGGCAAAATAATAGGGTGGTCCCATTTGAAAGCTGCCTCAGATGACAAGAAAATTGATGAATGTTGATAAAAGATTTTGTGTACAAAATAGCACAGAAAAAATGAGACAAAAGGAGAGTTTTTTTTTTTCTTTTGTGTCAATGTTTTCTCAAGTAAGTTCTATTAGAAATGTCAAAAACAGGTCTATGGTAAAGCGTTAAACTTGTTAGCTCACCTGAGCACGAAGTGCTCAAGGTGAGCTATTGTGGTCGCTTTTTGTGCGTCGGCGTCCGTCTGTCCGTCCGTCCGTCTGTTCACATTTTGTTTGTTACCACTCTAGCACCCACATCATCTCGGATGAGTCTGATTTTCAGCCTGATCTGATTAGAAAGTCGAGAGTTATGTGCCCTTGAATTTGATAAAATTGCTGTTTCCGGCTATTTTAGACCTAGTTTATACTCTAGAATCTACATTACAATTATTTATCAATCAAGACAAAACTTGGACACAATGTTGGCGATCATAAGCTCTGCGATGATTTGGATTTTCAGTCTGATCTGATCAAAAAGTCGAGTCTTATGTGCCCTTGTATTTGACAAAATATTGCCATTTTCGGCTGTTTTCGACCTTGTTTATACTCCAGAATCTACAATTATTTATCAAACAAAACAAATCTTGGACACAATGTTGGGTACCATAAGATCTTGGATGAGTTCGATTTTCACAAGGTTATTGACCATAAGTTGGTTTTCAGTCTTAAAGTCATAAATATTGATTAATTTGAACAAAAGTTTTGCTCATATCATTTTGGTTCAGGTGAGCGATATAGGACCATCATGGTCCTCTTGTTTCATTTACATGCAGAAATGCAGTCATAGCTGTCCAATAATAAGGAAAACGAACCCGCCTATTTGCATGTATTAACCCCTTTCTCACAAATCCTGGGCCCATTGCGGTAATGGTTTGAAAGATTATGAAGTATTCACATTCATATATTTTCCCGTTGTTGTATATTTTCAGACACCTCCCAGCTTGCCGAGTTCCCCCGGTTTACGGAAGTCTAGCATGTGTAACATCAGCAGTATAGCCAGTTCCAGTAGCGGGTCAGCCCAGTCTCACAGCCCCTGTCTTAGTGAAAACTTACAACAGGTTAGACAACTCTTACCGACTTTGTAGGACAATTCAACGATTTATCTCCCTTTGATTTACATATATGAGCCAGGGTCTGTAAAAAAGACAGCTTTAATCAAGGCTTTGCAATAACACTGATGTTGAAGCATTTCATACTACCATGTTCCTAGATCAGCATGTGCCTAAGTGTAATCTGATCAGGATCAGTGCTCTTCCAGTATGTTTGTTCTTGTGATGAAGAAAGTAATAGAGAACAACATGGATCTTGATCATACTTTATGTATAGGCAGCATTATCTTGATCTGCGTTATTTGGTCTCAAAAGCCCTTTTACCAGATACTGGTTCATATACATGAGGTTGATTCTTTCAAATTATGCAAGGTATATTAAAACTACTTTTGACAGTGACTGAAGTTTGCACAAAATTAACATGAAAACTTAACATTGCCATCATAGTGGGAAGGATGTTTGGTCAGATCATTGTTTTTATTTACCATTAATAAGCATCATGTACATTGGTATCATCTGTCCATCTGTCCATCCCATTAAAAGTAACTGTATGTACCTACATACATCCATATCTTGTGCATGTATTAACATATTTGGAATAAATTTTCAAAGAAAATTGTAGTCACCTTGTTTTGCAAAAGTGTTACGATTTTGCAATTTGATACTGGGTCATGAAATATAAAAAAAATGAAACTTGCGCAAAAAATGGAACTAGGCGTGATGGTGACATGTGTAATCTTGTTCAATAGATATCTTAGATATCATATTGATAAAATGTTTTGTGGTTTTGGGATTGGAGGTGTGTCTGGGAGTATACTGACCACATAAAGTTTTTTTTTTCAAATTTCAATATTTCTATTTTAAACCAACCAGGATCTACAATGATACTTTCTATAGTTCGCAAGGAAGTTTTTTGATAGTTATTTTCAATAAAATATTTAAATTTCCAACGAACATGTCAGAATTACATCCCTTTATTATTTTACGTTAAACACGTCCTAAGGTCTTGCAAGTTAAAAAACAATCCTAAAAGATAGTTTTATTGATAGTGTGTAGTCAGTTACACAATAAAAACACAAAAAAAATTGTCACTGTGCGCACTAGCGTTATGTCATAACTTCCGGAAAACAGCCGTCAACACATAACTTGAATTCGAGTTCTGGAAAATTCAATTTACATGGATCAAAAAGCTTGGCGTCCACAATTTCTTCAATTTCAAGATTGCAGTACCATTTTACAGCAAACGCCAGTGTGCATGATCGATCCAGATCATCTACTGGACCAGTTAATAGCAGTCGGTAGGGTATTAGTCAAAGAGCCCTGAACATTAGAAAAGATTCCAAATAGCAGCAGATTCCACATAAATGAACATTGACAGACATGGATAAGCCATCACAAATGAATAATTCAACCAGAAGCTAACCGTTTTATATTCGTTATTGACTATATTTTGGGTTAAATTTTGCTATTTAAGACAACTTATCCATCCAAAGACAATCTGATCCCGTTTAAGAGCTGCAGTTCTGTGCTTCGGATGTTCGCATAAAATCATGGAAATCACCCTAATGCCCAGGCAGGTCGGCTTTGACAAACAAACTTATTCCTGGACACGTCTGCTATCGAACATGTTTGATACTGTCTTGTCTGAAAAGGCGCGTTCGTAGTAGTGGTCTTAATCCTCCAACAAACCTGTTTTTGCGAACGAACAACCCGTCAGGATGAGTGAACATAGTTTCTTTTACATCAAATCGGTTCAAAATGGTGTCAATGTGACAAAGGTGTCAGTTGTTTATGAATACAAGTGATGATTATAACCATCAATTTGTTTGTGACTTTTGAATTTACACCATGTGTCTTTGGGTTGAAATTATCGTCTGTAAATGTCTTAGCATCTTTATGATCTTTCGTTTACTGGTTGATGAAATATTACATTTGATGCCAAAACAAATATATCCTTGAATCTATTTAAAAGTTTTAAGATATTTGATATTTTCATGAGTGTTGCGTTACTTTATGTGGTCAGTGTAGTTTTAGGTTTTATATTTTTCACTGTTAGGAAAGGGTTAAATATTTATGTAATGTACTTTTTTGTATGCTTTCGATAACGTGACTGTAATATTATTTTGGCCTTACTTGGTGTAAGTTTTATTGCCTCATTAGACAATGAAAATAACCTATCGTTTCATTAGTGCTGTTTCGTTTAGACAAAAAAATACTAGGCCCAATTGTATAAAATATGTTTAGTATACTATACTAGTAACCAATCGGTTAAATACATGTTCTGGTTAAATTTTCAGATAGCTACATTTGACAATTTAACCAAAACAGGTATTTAAGCATTTTGTAAAAGTTAACCAAAGTGTATACAGTCAGGCTCTGGTCTCTATCTTATGAACAATAGGAGGTAGGGCCACAATATTTTACACATGGGTACTGCTTGGGTGAGATATAAAACATAAAACATCAACCTATAACTTTGAATGATTAGTGACAAGGCTTTCATAGTCCAAAATTATTGTTATTCCTTTGTGACAAGACAATTTATGGGTCAACTGGTCAACTGTTTTGTAAAAGATATCAACTTATTTTTAACACAGTTTTGCGACAAAAAAACTTACATTTAATCGTTGGTCACTTTCAGAAATGCTGTAAACACAGCTAATTTAGATAGATAGATAGATAGATTTATTTCGGTAAAAAAAAGATCTCATGTAGTACATTAGAAAACGATAATAAAATGCATTTACAATTCAACTGTGAGAATTATGTAACAATATTAAAATACATACATAAAATATTGTCATGATTACAAATTTCAAGCTTGTTGCAACATTTTCGAAAGTAACCATCAAAATGTATGTACAGTAGTAGTAGGTATAGCACTGACTGTATCCACCATTATAAAATCCATCATTACGCAATGTCCCCCATATTTCTGCAGCAGCAGGTCCAGTTACCCGATTCAGGTGTTGGGTTGGCGAGTGTCTCCTCGCCGGATTCGGGCTGCACATCACAAGATACGCTGCTCTTACGACCCACTACCCCTTCATCCTTGAATTTACAATCTCAGGTAACATGTCTCTCATTTTACAACATCATTTACTTACACACTATATTTTACAAATGTAGGACATTTTGACTAATAATGTTTTAGCCGCGTATGTTTTACCAGCTTTATTGGAAATACACATGTTTTGGTCAGCCTTATTTAAAAAGTGTTGCAGCCGTTTTCATTGGAGTCTTGACCAGCCTATTTTGAAAACAATGTAGCAATTTCTCCATTTTCACAATAAAAGCGAAGATATGTATAATTTTCTCTTTTACTATTTTTAATATAACCATTCTGGGAGTGTGTAACGTCTTACATTCTCGGCTTTTTTTTCAAAGAATCCTTGTACGGATTTCAACTAAACGTGGCAGGACGCATCCCCATGGGAATGCCTTTCAGATTTGTACAAAACACGAAGTTGCTGTTTTTTTTTTTTTCTTTTTACTCCCTTCTTTCAACATAAATGACGAGATTGTATACTTGTAACAATTATACCTTATCTGTAAATCCACGCTATTTTCTGCTCATGTGATTCGTGTGAACGATAAGGTCCTCTTGGCCTCTTGTTCAGTCTTAAAATGACAAATATTTTATTGATTCGATCAAAACTATGGCTCATGTCATCTTGGTTCAGATGAGCAATTTATGACCATCATTGACGTCTTGTTGCTGTGGAAAAGGTTTTTGAAAGCAATGTCTATGAGACAAAAGAATAATGTACATAAATACTGGGTTTTTGTACTCATATGGTACAAATAAAGCAATTTTTGTTAGTATATAATTTCCTATTGGAAAGTAAGATGGTAAACGCACATCCAGACATCATGGAGATAAAGAGCTACAGGTAGACCAAATCAGCTCATGTGTATTGAAATGTAATCTTTCTATTTAAAGTGACATATCAGAATTTTTTGTCATAAATTTTACTTTTATTTTATCTGAAAGAGCATATTTTCTTATGAAAATTCTGAAAATTTCAAGCCAAAATATTGCGCCGTTTACGAGAAATTTATGTTTTTGTGTTAAAATTGACCAAATTGTTGTGGACAACAGTTGGGATTTATATGCAATTTATCGATTATGTCTCAACTTTAAATGCATGTTTCTCGCTTATTGGCAACAACTTAAAAAAACTAACAGTATTTATACTCATTAGAATAACCAATCTTGGCATCAAGACATACTTTAAAAAATTGAAATCCGGATGAAATGTCCCTTTAACATAGTCCTGAAGATTTATTTCATATTTTAGGTACCAAGAGGCCCGGCCACGGCTACATGGTAAGATATATGTTATTATTATGGCAATTATATTAACGCTCCCCGAAAAGCAAACAAATAAATATGTCCGCCGCTTTGTATGTCCGTTCATCCTCCCAGATGGCAATACGTCCGTCAGGAGTGTATCTCTACAATCACTGGTGGTGAACTCGGCCAAAGCGTTGGATGTTTTTTCGCGATCATAGTATTCTGTCGGTGTTGTTATAAGATATCGTAACTACGGCTTCGATTAAGCCGTAGTTACGAGATCTTATAACAACACAGACGGCTTGTCAATATACATCGCTACACCCTGTCTATTTTTAGAACAAATTCATTGTTATTAGAAAAACTATCCAATCAGATCTTAAAATTCGCATTTAAACGCAAAATATATGTACCTTGTGGTAGCGAAAAACTTCCCTCGCTTTGGCCGTGTTCACCACCAGTGACAACCGATTGTCCAAATTTGATGACATGTTTATATATGCTTTCCTTATGGTAATGCGCCATTTCGGGTTATTTTCGTTATTTGAGTATCACGCTACGTCATAGAAAAACAAATAATAATAGGGACGTAATGTTTTGATATCGTAATCCTATGTTGGAGAGTAGCTGGAGGCTCGGTAAGGATGTTATGATAGTACGGCTATGAGAAACAACAAGAATCCATAGCCAGCGTGAAGTGACCATAGCAGTTGGATGAGTCGGTAAACCACAATAAAATGATATATACTGAACCTCAGAAATAACGCACCACTTATATTTTTTCACTATAGCTTCTTTATTATGTTACCTTTCCAAACTGTAAAACCACAACCCGAACTGCTATCAGTTTATTCGTTTCTGGTCAAAAAACTGTTTCGCTACCTTAAAGCAATCAAGAGTGACGAGCGCGCAAACGTGACTACAATCTAAAGCAAAAGTCATAGAATCAGTACTGCGTGAGACTGCTTTGCAGAGCAATACAATTTGTGCTTTGTCGACGCATGGAACTGATCACATTTTCGATTCTTTCATTTGGAATGACTCTCTACTATCCCTGTATTACTTTGTTCCTTAACCTGTATACCTGTTTGAGCTGCAGTTGGGACCTTTGGCGCACCCCTTCCCGGGCAGTCCAGCAGTGCACCAGTTTGTTGGAAACGTTCTATAAGCCGGCCAATAGTCTTGTTATGAAATCCTATCGTGTGTACAATAGCACGTGCCGTCATTACTGCCTACAACATCCAAGTAGCACGATCATGTTCGTCAGTGGAAAGTCTCGGCATTGTCAAAATGAAATGTTTGGGTGTTTTCTTTCTTTCACCGACTACATGTACCACATAAACCGATAAGCTGGTTTGTGCACGAGGTCAATACTGCGGCACGTGCAGAAAACCTGTTTACCAAGTTTGGACGGCTAGTGTCACGGATGAATGGGTTTTGTGCTTAAGAGTCTATTGTGTGCATACCTAATGTCCGGCGGACACCGAATAATCCTGTGTCAACAAAATGAATAATTTTGTTGAAAAAATGTAAAACAAGAAAAAGTGGTTCAGTATAATTATGGACGTTAAAGCCAGAGGCGCGTTCTTTAGGGCGAGATTTTTTAAGATTTATTAAAACGGTTTAGATAAAGCGTTTATAAGAACTAAATTCTGACCTGGTTGTCATGTTGACGTCATTTGCATGAAGTATGGAGCATTACCATGGTACCATGGATCATTCGGAACAACTAGGTCGATTTTCTCTTACATAGTTTCTACAGAGTTAACCGACGGTTTCGCACGAAATTTAGGGTAATGACGCCTTCCATTCAACGTCTAAAAAACCTTGCTCTAAATAACGCTTTATCCTAAAACATATTAAGAAATCTCAAGAAATTTCGCTCTAAAGAACGCGCATCTGGTCTTGTTTTTGAAAGGGTTAATTCTATTTCTGTGTTGTTTCTATTTTTCAGCAATCATATTAAAGATGCCGCAGAGGCGGTGGTTAATGCAGTTTATGCAAAGGCTGAGGTAACGTCCTTTAGTAACTTAGTTAAATGTTATAGTGAACCAAAGTTCACGTGTTGTGAAGTATGTTCCACAGCTACAGATAAAAGGGGGTGGTATTGTTTCATAAAGAAATAGTTTAATGAATATTCATCAAACCCAGTATAGAGACGTTTCAAATGAGTATCCACATAATAGGGTTTGGATTTGAATGAAAGAATGTCTTCACTCCCTTTTATATGTTGCTTTGATTTTCAATGCAAGTTTTTTAGGTCACCTGTGTTTCGTCCGTCGTCGTGCGTCATGCGTTAACTTTTTAACATTTTCGACTTCTTCTAGAGAACCATTGGACGGATTACAACCAAACTTGGCAGGGAGCATCCCCATGGGAAGCCGCTTCAGATTTTTACGAATCATGGAATAATCTATGTTAGCTATGTTAGTTACAACTTAGCTATGTTAATTACAACTCAGCTATGTTAATTACAACTCAGCTATGTTAGTTACAACTCAGCTATGTTAGCTATGTTAGTTACAACTAAGCTATCTTAATTAAAACTCAGCTATTTTAGTTATCTCCCTTTGGGGCCCCATAAGGGGCCAAAAAGGGGTTAAATAGGGTACATCTTAAAAAATCTTCTTCTCATGAACCGGCTGTTGGATTGGATTCACATTTGGTATTTAGAGTCTTTAGGGCAAGGACAACAAAGGTTGTACAAGAGAAAAAAAATCCGTCCACAAATGGCCTTGTTGGGGAGGGGGGTCGGGTTATTAGTTAACTTAACATTTTCGACTTCTTATTAAGTACCATTGGACGGATTTGAACCAAACCTGGCAGGAAGCATCCTAATAGGAAGCCGCTTCAGATTTTGTACAAATGGAGTTATCTCCCTTTGGGGTCCCAAAAGGGACCAAAAGGGGGTAAATAGGGCACATGTTAAGAAATGTTCTATTGTTGGATTGAATTCACATTTGGTATTTGAGTCTTTAAATAAGTTTGTACAAGAGAAAAAAAGACTGTCAAGAAATGGTGGTGCTGGGGGGTTGCGCTATTAGTCAACTTTTAAAATTTTCCTTAACTGTTTCTGCTCATTTGATTCAGGTGACCGATAAGGCCCTCTGGGCCTTTTGTTTCTAGCAAACAGCTTAATTATCTATTTGTCTGTCTGAAACATTTACCTCTAACAAAATCAATTTATGTTCATTCCTTATCCTGCTCACTTTACTGATTATCAATCCAATTCAATAAACCTACTTCATGGTATGTCGCCGCGGCCTTAGCGCAGTTGGTAGCGCATCGGACCCTCATTCGAGAGGTCCCGGGTTCGATAGCCGGCCGCGGCTAATACCCTTTCTGACAAAATTGTCACCCACCAATGGGTTTGAAATCGTTAACCTAAGTGGGAGAGCAGCTGGAGGCTCGGTAAGGGCGTTGTGGTAGTACTGGTTTGAGAAACAACAGGAATCCATGGGTAGGTGCTCCAGCCGCCGCAATATGACCCTTGTAGTTGAAAACGGCGTAAAACCCTAATAAACTCAAACGACTTCATTGTATGCCACATTATTTGAGTAGACAGTAGGCATTGTAGGCCAAGATTAGACTGCGTGTCTGTGCAGGCAGATATTAGTCAATATTGCATGTCAAACTTTTTTGTCACAACAGAAAATTGGCGTGAAAAGCATGATAATAGAAAATCTTCGTGAACAATAATAACCAGCATGTTTTTGTTTAGAGAGTCTGAGTGTACGTGCGTTACTGCACGTGTTTTTGTGTACGTGAGTGCATCTAGATCATTGTGTCTGGGATATATCTCATAATTCCTATAAACTAATATTCTTCTGAATGTTTCAAAACTAGGTAAATAGATCAATACAGGACTTTGGTTTAAGCACATATGGCACGTGCATGTACTTATTCATAGAATGTAGGGGAGTGGGCTATTCTGGACGTCGGAGTCAGCCAGCATTAGCCTCTGTTTTAGGCTCTGCGTAATGCTATGGCTAACTTTTTAGGTTCAAGCGTCATATCAAGGCCCGTAGTAACAGGATTGGCAAAAAAATGTCTAACTTTCCTTATTTTACACTTAAATTTTAGAGGAAATCCAATTTAGCCCCCCTCCGAATATTAAGACACAGGGGCTTCATCCCGCCAAATATGAAATTGCTTCCTACAGGCCTGATATATATGCTTATATGCTACCTTGAAATAATTATCTAGGCAAAGATTCATTTCTTTGACATTTAGTTTAGTGCAATATATTTACATTCTACATACTTTCGAAGTTCTTTGTAAATCCAATCCCAAACCACATAATACTAATTAGGGTGATTCAATTTGAAAGCTGCTGTAGATGACAAAATTAACATGAATGAAAAAATAAATTTGTATTCATTATAACCAAGATATTTTAGGAAGATGGGGGAAATGCAGGTTATCAGCGTTTTCTTCTTTTATTTCATTTTTTCATTGGAGATGTGAAATCCAGGTATTTGGGAAAGGATTCATTTTTATTGTGCATCTGTCATACTTGCAAGTTTTGCACATACTTCACGTACTTTTACCTTGATGTCAGTCTTTAGGAAAAGCCACATTACTAAATATATAGACGTCGCGCACGGTATTGCGGCACTAAAATGTAACGTCAAACTAGCGAACGTCAATTGCGTAACTTTAAGTTTTTGCGTAGATGGTTGTGTTGTGATTTTAATGGTAACTCTCTACATAATGTAATCTGATTTTTAAAGACAGGACCAAGTTTTAAGAAATACTCCACTGCTTCCATCTTTTGTATTTTTATAGCTATTCCGCCACTTTAATTCGTTCTTTTTTCATCTTAAAAATGCGCCAACGAGATAATTTCAAGATTACGTCAAATAGAAAGTTTACGTTTATACATTTTCTGTCCACAAGAAAAATTTTGAATATCTTTTATACGTTTCGTTATTTTGCGTCGAAATTTTGATATGATCAACAAGAAAAAAACGGTATTTCCACATTGAAATTACATGTCTGTATGAATAAGAGAACTTGTATTTTTCAAAGTCTAAAGTGTAAAAAAGTAGAGTTTTCAACTACAAGAAACAATTTCTGTCCACACGCATTTTATATAATAATTGTTTCGTTTATTATGCTAACTGATTTTCTTCCATATATTATAGAAATAGAGAAAAATGGTATTTTTTATATCAAGTTTGGTTGCATTTGAGTCATTAATTAACAAAATATTCAACAAAATTGTCATTTTTTCTGCGACGTAATTTTAATTGTTACACTGCGATTTTTGGTAAACAAACTGGGCTAATTTGAGTTATCTACGTAGAAATTTTATTTCCGTTCGGCAAAACATTCTACAGCATTTCCACAGTCACAAAATATATTTTTCTGTGTGTTTGACGTTACTTTATTTCAAAATTGTTTATAAATAGCCGTTAGTCTTGAACATTTATGTTACATGTTACACGCGATTTTTTGCCGAATTTACGAACAAAAATTCTTTCTATCAAATTAATACAAAATAAGAACTTGAAATCAGTATAACATTGAAAAATATCACGGATTTACGCTTATTTTGATATATAACAAAGTTAAGAGAACGAAAACGATTCCTACAATATTCAGTTATGAATCGCGGAGGGTAGCGTTTTTTGAAAAGTGACGCAATATCGTGCGCGACGTCATAACATTTAATTAAGTGGAATTTTAACCTTTGTCGGACTTTTCTCATTACCCAGCGCATAAATGTTTTGCTTTCTCGTCCTCCTGCAGTTTTGTTGTTTTTGCAACAAATGGATCGGGCATTTTGTGTGTATTTGTTACATTCGATATAATTGGTTGATTAAAGTAGTCCAACACTAAAGAGATTCGCGCGACATCGGAATTATTCGGGCGAAGTCGATAACATTCGGCGGTGGAACTTTCTACCGCCGAATGTTTACGGCCGCGCCCGAATAGTTTCGGATACGTTACGACGACACTCGAAAAAAAATGATGTTCTTTTAATCTCAAAATGGCCACATTACTGGTATTCTACCTTAAAATGAGTCAGGTTATTCTGACAGGAACTTTAATAATATCAAATGGACCCATGCTAGGTTGTCGGGGGTACACGATTTATTGCTAAAACATCGTATGGAATGGTCGACCTGTAAGGCTAGGTTATGCATACCAAAAGAAATGTCAAATAAAGTTCATTTAGTCCTTCCAGACCAAATTCCGTATACAGTGTAATTGACTGACTCGTCATTTTATTTCATAGTAATATTTACTAGAAACTGGACCTTGAAAGATTGTGAAAAATTTGGTGTCAGCGCTAAAATTCCCTTCATTTAGGCCCTATATAAGACAATGCAAATTCTGCCCGTCTCAATACAGTTCTGATCCATGAAATCCTAGCTAGGTCCTTTATATTGGAATCATTCGCAATGTAAAGCATACCGTCGGTTGGAAGCCGAAACCTCATTCAAGATGTATACTGAGTCAAAAAAGAAATTGTGCATACTTCTACTTTATATATCTACGTGACCGCTACACCAAACTTCTACACAGAGTTCACTAATCAACATTCTCATGTCTATTGACTTGGGAAGCAACTTTTGAGGATTAAATTATCGAGCATATCACCATGAGCTATTAGCACCTTTTTGCAAGTTGTTGTCAAAACAAACGTTTCATAATACACTTTATCCTGTTAAATCTGTATTCAATGTGTATAAAAGCTAAATCAAACATAAAATTTCAATATGCTGTGTAGCCAAATATGCTACGTCCTAGTAAGTACACCAGATTTCACACGTTAGTTTCCCTAGTGTCTTGAACCGGCGTTAAATGTATCGTTGGCGTTTGAATGTGATCACAATGAAATTATAGGCGCTCGCAATCATATTTCTAAAACAAAGGATACATTTTTATAGGCTTCAGTCTGATAAACCGAGTGCAGCAATGACTAGACAATACCGTTACATGACGTTAACGCCCTTACGTCAACGCTTCAAAACCTCATCGTTTATGGCGATTCGGTACAGCAAGCACATGTAAGCATCATTCGAAATCGCTGAAGGCAGATAGACGGTCCATAAGAGATTTGAGACCATATGTTTGTCACGTTATCAGCATGCCAAAATCTAACGTTGCGCATGCATTAGGCACCTCGTCATCGGTACAGGATCCGTGAAAATTAGTCCTGAGTGTGGTGTAGGGCCGAACATTTATCCAACCTGAGTTTCGCTAACGTTAAGGTCCAATTAAAGAAATTGCAGGATGTATAATACGTCTTGCAATAAGAACCCAATAAAATCCCAAACGATAACACGAGATAATATTTTCGATCAGTGAGGCCACACAAGTTTGCCATTATTCATTAGAGACAATAGAAATTGAAGCAGAGATCGCAAGAAAAATGCATTATTTAATCTCCTTACGTTCGGCAGCATGCTCTTTGATTTTTGAAAATGACCCCTATCTCCAATAACTTAAGAAAACACAAGAAATACTCCATTTCACACATTTTAAAAATACTTTCTCTTTTAGACAATTGAATTATCTTTAATTTGATACCAATATTATAATATCAATATTCAACATTACCATAGAAATTCATCTTATCCTCTGTGCACACTTTCACTTTTCACTTTTCACTCGGCATAGTTACGAGGTATTGACTTCCCACCAATGATAAAGTGTGTTGTATATTCCAGGCAGACAGAAATCTTCAACAGGCCGTTGAACATCTATTAAAATTAAAAAAAGAAGTTTACGACCGGTGAGTGTCAGCTTTATCTTTACAATCTTAACCCATTTCCAGACGACAAAATTTATTTTGTAACTATAGAAGATGTTATATCTGTAAACAAGGTCCTAAAGGCGCAGTCACACCACTTCGTATATAGCCAATATATGAGTAACGTATGGATTTTTGGCATTTTTAAGTATTTATGATTATGTTGCATTGAGTAATAAAAATAGGATACTTCGAGAACTGCCTCCAGAACACACATTTCATACTCCAGTTTACGCTAATCATACGCTAGATTGTCGTTTTGCTCAAGTTTGTATACGTTGAAGGCACGCTTACATACGCTACACATTAGTCGGTATAATACGCCAAAAGTTCGCTACTCATACGGCGATGGTACTATTGTTTTCTAGTCGCTGTTTGATCTTAAGTTGACCTCGTATGCTGAAAAGTTGTGCATATAATAAATTTTTTTGATATATTTGACACGTTTCTCATACGCTGGCTCTATATGCCGTGGTGTGACTGCATCATTAGTATAATATTCTCCGCGGGTCTATATTTTTTAACAAACTTAGAAAACAATGTATTTAATTCATTCTTTTAATACAGATTCACAGACGACTGGAATTTAATTGATAATTCAATACTACAAAAAGTTACATACATCTACCTACAGAATATGAATATTGTACTTTCATTAGTTTATTAATGGAGAGTATTTTGTTTTTTTCATCATGTTAGTCCTCCAGAAACCAGCAAATGTTATGCACACTAACGGCCAGGTGGCGTCATTTATAACCCAAGACACATTTTTAACCCTTTCCCAAACAAGACCTGGTTTTGAAGTCCCGGGTAAGAAAAAGCTAAGGAAAACATTGCGACAAAAGGAGAAACTGCTGATAACCAGTAGTTTCTCCTTTTGTCTCAATATTTTCTGTGTCATCTTATACACAGATCCCTTCTTTTTATCATCAACTTTGTAACCTACCACAGCTTTTTAATAGGACCACCCTTAAATATTGCCGTTTTGGAAAGGGTTAAATAAGTATTTTCTTTTTTTTGTTATTTTATAATTTATGTCAAAGGAAACTTTGTTGTTTTTTTTTTTGCCATTGTCAAATATTTTGACAACTGTATTTGCAATGAAATGACTAATAAGAGACGATTTACCTATACTTTTCAATACATTATACTGTGGTAATTTCTGACCCCACCACAACACTGTGCAATATAAGTCTTGCATACATCCAATATAAATGGCAAATTGGCATGATATCAGCGAATGGTACATTTACAAAGTCGGAAAATCAAACTTGTATCTGATAACTATTCTGAAATGATATGGTTTGTGGTTTAGACTGTGCAAACAGACAGAAATATAGATATATTCCCAAAGATCTCAGTCTTAACATTTATCCTTTAGACCGATTCCTCATAATAATGCTATTAGATGTCCCAAAAAGATAGATGTTTCCAAAAAGCATTAAAGAAAATGAAGAAATTGCATGCAACACGCAATTTTTATTTCCTATGGACTTCTTTTTCTGTTTCACAATTTGAAGCTGTGTCATTGAAAAAGTTTGGCACTGATGTGTTTTTTCTAAAAAAAAAGTTCATCTAATCAGCAGAATCTAATGGAATTTTGTTCTTATAAATGTGATAAATGAGATGCTTTACACCAAGCAATATTCTTAATCGTACAAAACCCTGTTATGGGAAAAGGAGACTTAATGTATAACAGCTTTGCGTCTAATACTGTCAGTCTGTCTGAAGCAAATTCTCCACAACCTTGTACTAAATTGGATGAAACTTCAATACGAAATTCATGCAATACTGTCAAGAACTTTTCTCTGTTTCTAAATGATAGGCTATGCCATGGAAACAGGGGATTTTGTGTATTAATAATCTATCAGTTTGAATTGTTTATTATTTTTGAGTAAAACAATAGATTCTGTACATCAAACACTATCATCTTTTATGACAAAATGTTGATGATTATTTGGATTTTGCTGGTCAAACGATAGTTTTTCTGTGTAAAACAATGGTAGCATAGTAGTGCTTTTGTTTCATGAAAAAAGTTTTACCTTCTCAAACAATGCGAAAAACATTATTTACTGCTCTTCGACTGTACTGTTAAATAGCTATCTTTGAGTAATCATATGAGCATCAACACGGTGATTACGTGACTCAAAACTACAGAAATCATCAATACTTGTGTTTAAACTCCACCAATCTGAATTCGATTTGAAGCAGTTAAAGTTGGAAAATGTCAGGAATAATCTAGACGTGGTAGAGCTTTGAAAAATCAACTGATGCATAATTTATTTAAGATCAACCATAATTTTGGTTGATATTTATTCACCTTTTTCGGCTTACTTTTCAGAAAACTATCATATATCTATCTTATGTGTGACGTTTTACCACCTTTTCTGCTTCAAACTGAATTCAAATCGATCCAATATCAACAAAATTATTGCAAAAAAAATTCTGAATTTTTTGTATCACGTGATTAACCACTGAGATCAAGGTTTCGCATTAGGGATAATATTATTCTATAACTTTCTTTTTCAGCCTTTTATTCAACACTCGACGGAAGTGAAACATCAACGTATACATTCAACAATTAGCACCAAAGAGCCAGAGGCGAAATTTGAAAAGTGCCAGTAAATCGTAAACTGTGTTATATTTCCATTCCAAGTGTAGACATAAGCATTTTGAACGGTTTAGAAATTTGAATTAATGCATAATTATAGAAATATTTGACAAAACTGTTATAAATTACCTCCCTTGCATATGAATATAGAGTAAAAAGATACTTGTAAATTATTTTCTTCTTGGAGCATAATCTTGAAATCCGGCACGGTAAATCAACTTATTTGAAGTGTATTTAGAAGTGTGTGTAATTTGATGCATGGCACATGGCTAGAAAGTGGTGTTTTTGATGATGGGTCATATACCTTAAGAGAAATATTGCATTTAAAAGCTGTCTCAAATTTTAAGGTATTGCAGATGTGACCTTATCTGATCATTCTATCCCAGAGGACGGAAAATGTTAGGAGAAAAAGATAAAATAATCTGGTCATCAGAATTTTCTTCTTTTCTCTCATTTATTCCAAATCTTTCTCTGATAGTGTATGAGGAGGCCTGGCCTATTCAGGGCTTGTTTTCAAAAAGACTACTAAAAGTCTGTTGAGATCCGAAACAGTGTACATGTGTAGTAGGGTTCAATTTTATCATGTAAACAGAGTCGTTTTTTTCGTACAAAAATAGTATTTCGCCTAAGTAATTCTTAAATCCCGCAACTACAGCCTCATCGAAGGTGTAGTTACGAGATTTTATAACAATACCGTCTGTTTATCAAAACATTAACAATTAAGCCAATATATTTTAGCACAAAATTCATTCACATGATTTCTTTTATCATATTCACGGTGTATAATCACATGACTTAGAATTTCCGATAATCTTCAATAACTTTGTCAATACTTGAACAATTTGAATTCGGTTTGAAGCAGAGAAGGTGGAAAAATGTCAGGATTAACATAGTCGTGGTAGATTTTTTTGAAGATAAACCAAAATTTTGGTTTATCTTCAATGACTTTTTTACCTGTTGAAAATCAACCACGTCTATCTAATGCGTGACGTCTGTCCACATTCTCTGCTTCAAACCGAATTCAAACCGGCCCCGTATTAACAAAGTTATTGAAGATATTCAGTTATTATTGCATCATGTGATTATCCACTGTGATATTGTATATTTTTTTTTGTAAATAGCAATGACTTTTGTGCTAATCAAACTTGGTACATGTTGGTTATGTTCTGATAATCCGTCGGTGTTGGAATAAATTATCGTAACTAGAGTTTCAATCGAGCTGTATTCACGGGGTTTCAGAATAACACCGACAAAATACTCTTGTTTGTCCAAAATTATGTCAAATGATTACTTGATACATTTCAACCCTATTATACAGGGTGTCCCAAAATATGTGTCCCCATTTTAAACATCTATAAAATTGACAAAAATGTTGTCAACGATTAAATTCAGTATGGATGAAGAGGCCATGATGTTTTGTTTGATGCCTTGAACATCCATATTTACTTTCTTTTATAATTCAACAACACGCTTTAAGAAATTTACCATCATTTCACTTCTATGTCAAATGACGTCATCGACGTCACCTTTAAAACAAAAAGAATGTATCTTTCAAACATTCTGCACTTATTTAATAACTTGTTTTACTTGGTATTCTATAACTTCATAAGACATAGTGAAGGTCTCACTACTTTTAAGATTAATGACAAAATTTTGAGTTTGGAATGAAAAGAAAATTATCAGTAGCCCTTCCTCTAGTTCTTTCTAATTCATAATTTACCGGTAATGTCTTCTGTCGCATTATTGATGGTGTGCAATGTTTGGATTTTTTAAAAGGTAAACTGTGAATTAGACCCTTTTACGACACATCTTGCAAGGGTTTCTTGTGCACGAATAGGAATGATACTTTCAATACTTCTTCGCAAAATGTAACTGCCGTGCCTAAATGTTTGTTTTTGCAACCCCCCCTTCAAAGCACCATTTGTCATCGTCCAAACTTTAATTGAAGCAACAACTTTCCTCATTTCGAACTCTAGTTTCTGTGATTAATGTTAGCCGTTCAAAATTTAATGATTCTAAGGCTTAGTGCATCTATTTCAGCCATAATAATCATGGAAGGCTAAATTAAAACAATCAATTAGACCATCTTAGCATGGAAAAATAAACTTTGTCAAATTCAAAATTGGACGTCGTTTACGTCACTTCGCAAAAAAAGTTAAAAAATGACATCTTATAAAACGTGATGTGGAATACATTTTCAATGTAGATATAGATGTTCTATATATCAAACAAAACTTTATCATGTCCCCTTTAAACCTCTGTGACTGGTTTTACTCGATGACAACATTTGTTAATTTTATATATATTTAGAATGGGGACACATATTTTGGGACACCCTGTACTAGACTGAAAGACAATAAACTAATCTTACTTATAAGCAACCATTTGTACATAAGATCATGGAATAGCCTTTCATGTGTAATGTATTCAGATAAATATTTCTTTTGGTTAATTTGGTGTTTTATTATACCCCCACAAACAAAATAGTTGAAAAAATATTGATGCAAAAGGAGAAAATTATGGTCATCAGCATTTTTCGTTTCGAAGTTTTTCCCAAGACTTTTCTTTAAAGACAACAAAACCATGTCTTGTTTTAGAAAGGGTAAAATAAGCAATTTGTTCGAAACAAAATTAAAAGTCGGCAGGATAAGGGTTAGAAAAGTCCATACCTTAAACAGCCATGTTTTACATTCTGGCAAAAAAGATGTCTGCAGACTAAACTTTTTGTCCGATCTAATAGAGGTTGCTCGTTGTTTTAGATCTACCCACGCAAATTAAAATGTAGCACATAAAATGTTGAGACGAAATGAGAAAATGTTGATTTAAAATTCGCATTTTTATACGCTCGAAGGGTCGTAATATGTTATCGTCTGCATCGTCTGTCTGTCCGTCTGTCTGTCTGTCTGTCCGTCTGTCTGTCTGTCTGTCTGTCCGTCTGTCCGTCTGTCCGTTTGTCCGTTAGCAAATTCGTGTCCGGTCCATAACTGTGAAACTATAAGGCCTATGGTCTTGAAACTTCACAGATGTACATGTATAGATCTCATAGCTAGGGTGTGCAGAGTACAAGAACCACAACTCTACCATTTGTAATTTTTGAGTTATTGTCCTTTGTTTGATTCAGTAAGCAAATTTGTGTCCGGTCCATAACTTCGAAAGTATAAGGCCTATAGTCTTGAAACTTCATATGTGTATATATCTCATAGCTAGGGTGTGCAGAGCACAAGAACCACAACTCTACCATTTGTAATTTATGAGTTATTGCCTTTTGTTTGATTTTGTTTGATTCAGTTAGCAAATTCGTGTCCGGTCCATAACTTTGAAACTATCAGGCCTATAGTCTTGAATCTTCACAGGTATATAGATCTCATAGCAAGGGTGTGCAGAGCACAAGAACCACAACTCTACCATTTGTAATTTTTGAGTTATTGCCCTTTGTTTGATTTTGTTTGATTCAGTTAGCAAATTTGTGTCCGGTCCATAACTTTACAACTGTAAGGCCTATAGTCTTGAAACTTCACAGGTGTATAGATCTCATAGCTAGGGTGTGCAGAGCGCAAGAAACACAACTCTACCATTTGTAATTTATGAGTTATTGCCAGTATAGGCCAGTTTCGTGAAAAGATTTAAGACATATTTTTGACTTACCGATGTCTTAAATATCGCCTAAAGCAACAACCGCATAACCTTGGTCTCGATAGATTGGCGATACGCGTTTCTTGCGCTAAAATTGTCGTAAGATACCGGTAAGTCAAAAATACGTCTTAAATATTTTGATGAAACTGGCCCCTGAAGTTTAATCGCCATTAGAACTGTCCGGGTGAGAAACCGTATGGCTGCTTTTCAAAGAAAACCTCGTAACTGCAGCTTTAATCAAGCTGCAGTTACGAGATAGTTGTTGAAAAGCGACGATATAGGCATATGTACGGATCTAATAGGCCTGTCCCACCTAACCGAATATTTACACCGAATGCGTACCGAACTTAATTCGGTTTATTCGTTAAAGGTTCGTTCCACAAACGGTTTGTGTTCGGTATGTTTACGGTGCCATTTGGTGCTTTTCGTCGACATTACGCGGTGTTCGCAGACGCATAAAAAAGTTTTTGAGCATGCACAAAATTTTTCAACGAATACAGCGAATCAAAATTTCGGAATGAGTTCGGTAATCGTTCGCAGAGGGATCGGTAGGCTTGCGTCTGGCATTCGTTACTTTCGTTTTGGTGTCGGTAATAATTCGCAGAAGAATTCCTGTTCGGTATGTTCGTTTTGTTCTCACCGAAGGACTAGCGTTTGCACTCCGATGAAGGTGCGTTTCTTTACCGATCTGGCCGAAAGGGTTAAACGAACCGCTAACGAAGACACCGATCCTGACGATGCCATTCCGAATATGACGTTATATTCGTTACTCAAACGGTAGGGGTTCGTTGATGTTTGGGAACAAATTGGGGATATATTTCGGAGAAACATCGTTGGCTGTTCGATATATTCGCTACAAGTTCGTTGCGTGTTCGGTGTATGGTCGCTACACAATCGTTGAAAACCAAAGTTCACCGAATAAAAATGACAACGAACACTGCGAATTTCGCACTTGACATTCGGTACGAATTCGGTGCCACTATTCGGTTAGGTGGGACAGGCCTATAGTATACTTTTAACCCATTACCAAACGACTTGTTTTAGGTTGGTCCAAATTTAAAGATGTTGTAGACGACAATTTCAAGTGAATGGAATTTAAAATAATGTCTTCTCCTTGGGTAGAAATCATTGTGGGATATTGAAAAAAAAAAGGCTTATCACAAGCAATCTCTTCATTTTCCACAATTTTTCAATTCAAAAGCTTTTAAAATTATTTTGGGAGTCAAAAAGGTCATTGTGTGGTTATGGGTTAAGATAATTAAGTAACAAATCGAGCAAATATATGACGTCATTTACAATACAACAGGTTTAAAGGACCATTCTCGCCAACAAAGGATTAGCCAATGAGTTCTTAACCCTCTCCCAAACAGCATATTAACTTTATTGTGGTCATATTCGAAACTGCTATAGACAGTAAAAAGTGTTGCTTACAATGTAACATAATGATGTAACAATAAGAATTGAAGCAAAAGGAGAAAATACTGATTATCAGCTTTTTCTTCTTTTGTTTCAATATTTCCAAAGGCTTTTCTGTTAGATGCGTCAAAATCAGGTCATGTTTAGGAAAGGTTTAAGAATGATAGTTGTCCGGTACCAAACCAATAGATTATTAAATGGCTCTATATGGCTGAATAGCCTCCGGTGCCGGTCGATAAGTATACATGTAATTGGCTTATAGCTACTTGTCTGCAAACTCCACACAACGACAATGCCTTACATTATCAATACCAATTCAGGGGAGATAACTGCGAAGGGGATTGACTTGTCTGGTGCCGGAGGAATTTTTGATAGCGCTCTAAATGACTAATTGTCCGGTTTATGAGAACAAAAACCGGTTCGTCACCCGGCTATGTGTGACCATAGCATAATTGTCCGGAACCGGACGAAACGTATCAATGGCTAAGCATCCGTCAGCAGATGAAATGTATAAATAGCTAATCGGCCAGTACCGGGCAAACTGTATAAAAAGTTAATCATACGGTATCTGACGAATAGCCAATGAGTTCCTTTTACACGGTGGATAATCACGTGTGTCAATAATTACCGAATATCTTCAATAACTTTTTAATACGGGACCGATTTGAATTCGGTTTGAAGCAGAGAATGTGGACACAGCGATTTATTAGTTTTGCCTGGAAATGTTTTCATACATCTAAAAACATTCGTTTTGTTGTCTTTAACAGCTTTCGAATTGAATCAGTTTTAAAATTTTGCGGTATGGGAATGGATAGATATATTTGAACCGAGTTTTTGGAAATAGCATGTATATCATCAACAAAAGTACAGTGCAAATGCAGATTACAGCCTAGCGTTTGAGAACAACGTATCGTCGGTTTTCAACGATAACATCGTAACTGCAGCTTAAAAAAGCTGAAGTTACGAGGTGTTTGTTGAGAAACATCGATATATTCAGATTGGACCGTGCATACGCACAATCCAGATAAGACCGTAGCCTCTGTACGCACAGTTTGTTCATGATCTATTTTGTTCTTTTCATTAACTGCAACTTAAATAAAGCTGGATTTACGCGGTTTTGCAATAACACCGACGGCATGCTTACTAGTCATGCACATGTTGGCATTAGAGACTAACATGGGTTTTGATCAGCATTTTTCTGTCGGAAGTAAATGATATTAAGCCTCTCGTACAACCAGTCGTACTTCTTTATAAAACGTACGTTTTCAGAGACTTTTAAGATGTACAGTTGTTGCACGGTTTAAATCAAATTTGAGGGAACGCACGCTACACGTACTTGTGTTTCAGTCGCACGACATTAGTAAAGCCTCTCTTACAAACTGTCGTGCGTCTTAAATCGAACCTCTTTAAACTCTGCAAAATCGCACGTTTTATAAAGACGCACGACGGGTTTTAAGAGCGCCTCAAAATATCTACATTCAAAGCAGGTCAAAAGTATGAATCTCTTTCGATAAAATTACGCATTCTTTGTGAATTTTCTGGAATTTCAGTATATTCCCTGCGTCACACGCACGCCTATCGTACGTGCACCGTACCTCTGTCTTGCGTGCTCCTGGCGTTCTAAAATACGCAGAATGGTCATAGCAAAGAATTATCTGGTTATTTCTTTGCTGCATGCAGTCTGCGTCTTGGTTGCGTCCACCAAAACCGTACGTTGTACGTGCGTGAATCGCACGACTAAACGTACGTTTTAGATGCAGACCGCACGCAGACCGCACGCAGGAGCACGTGCGACCGGTTGTAAGAGAGGCTTAAGATAACCGTACCCGTTTCGCAAGTGAAACTTACGTTCTTAAAATCCTACTTACAAAGTAAAAGCGACGTACGACGCACGTAAGTGTCAAGTACGACAATCTTGCGTGGAACGTACGGAGTTTCAAATTGATATGAAAGGGTACATTGATTCTCTACATCATTCACTGTTTTGCTTCCAATCTAGCATTACCAAGAAGGATGCGACATCGGCTTCTACACCTACTGATGCTAGAGGAAACCGAAGATCATGTTATACTGGACGCATTTGCTCGGGATCGAATTAAAGACAATCACAGAAGGCTGCAGTATTGGTTCAAACCATGGCTGACAAGAAGCCAGTACGAGACATTGTTCCAGGAGCTTGATCATTAGTATAAGTGGTCGTTTAGAACTTTTGACTGTTATATACTAGGACAAAAAAGATACACAACCCCAATTTTTCATAATATTTTCGACAAAATATGTTTTAAATGTCTATTGAGTATATTTTTAATATACCTGCATCCATGCACATTAATACAGTGTCATTTTCTTCAGATGTCGTAAAAATCATCGCGTAATACATATACTGACTGACTTTAAAAACGCATCCCTTATTTTTCAAAATATTTTCTTTATAAAAGTCAATAGGATCGAATTTGTACTTCTGATATATATTTCAATCAATAAGACACGATGTCCAATAAAATTTATTGCGATCAGTTTCCACGTTTTTGCGTACGACGTCAACGTACAAAATATGGATAACGTCTACGTAACTGCGCCTTCGGTTACCAACTGGATTTTTGTTTTAATATTCAATATCCAAATGGTCAGAATTTACTTTTTTTGACAATCAGTTAGATTTAACAAAATATGAAACCAAGAGATCAACGTTCGTTGAGCGCACTCAAATTGTTGAATTATTCTAAGCGGGTGTTTGTCAACGAGAACAGGCGAGGCGTTTAAATGTAAATCAATGGACGATTTTTCATTAACGTAGCCAATCTACGGGGATTGCTGCTGAGCATTAGCGTCCTGATCAGCCGTATAAAATGAGATTACGTCAAGATAATAACTTACGTCAACGTCAATTACGTAATAAGTTTACAACAACATTTTCAACCGCAGTTGTAAGACACTACTGACAAACTTGTGCAATAACAGTGAATTAACGAATAAGATATGGCGTTTTTCACTACTAGCGACTATGGCCGTGACAGATACTTACAAGTTTCAAGTTTATTGGATAACAAAAGACAATATGTCTATCTTGTACATGTACAAAACAATTGAAAGTATAGATGGTTCCTACAGAATGTCATCGTCAGGTCAGAGTGCTTTGGGCCTTAACATGATGAAAGACGGACCCAAAACTTTTGAATACTCTCCAGCAATATATGGTAGATAATTCAAGCCCAAACGAATAAAGGTTTTGTTTCAACTCAAGGGTCAACGAGGTCACGATTTTGGAACGGATTTTTTTATACTCAGAGCGGAATTACCTTTTATTAATATTATATTATTATTATTATTATTATTATTATTATTATTATTATTATTATTATTATTATTATTATTATTATTATTATTATTATTATTATTATTATTATTATTATTATTATTATTATTATTATTATTATTATTATTATTATTATTATTATTATTATTATTATTAATATTTTTATTTTTTTATTAAATAGTGAAAACTGTCAATTTCCTCCTAACGCCTCTCTTTAGATGGCTATATCTCAATCATTTAATCGAATTTTTTGTCTGAAATTTTCGGGAAATGTTGGGAAGATGTCCAGCTGTCGTTTAAAATTGATATTGACGTAGTCGATTATGTATTTTGCATATTATTACCAGATGAATTTCAGTGATGCGTTTTTAAAGTCAGTCAGTATAGTAACTCGCTGAAAACTAATTATCTCCTGACGTGTTTTCTAAATGACTACTATCAAACCAAATTTTCTTCCAACACAAGCTAAAACATAGACATAGAAGAGGCCAAAGCGTTCCTACAATTCTCACTCTTCTACGCATAACACGACTACGCCAAATCCAGCGCCTAGCTGCAGTACGGATGTTGTTCGGTGGGAAAAGCTAGAATATTGTCGTAAGACATTGATAAGGCAACAAATCGACACATTTTCGACTGTATACGCTGTTGGCTCTCAATGGAGCATGAAGTGGGCGTGCAAGAGACCGTGACCCAGCTTCCCATTGACATATGTTGTGTAACTTGACCATAGGCTTCCTTGGTAAAGAGAATTTCCTGGGTCACGGGGGGGACATACTTTTACATTAAATATTCATAAATGAATTGCCAATTGTTTGGCGGGCAAATTTCGCCTTTAAACACATTTCAATGATGCACATGCGCATTCTGGACAAAATGAAAACTGGTTTGTGATTTCAACACTAATTGTCCTTACATTTACAGAAAACTTTTTGCTAGCAAAATCACAGATAACTTAATTCTGGTTAAACGAAAACTGATGGGGTAAGAAAATGTAATTTTGGGGGTAGGTACAGAAACCAAAAGTTACCTGTAGGCCTACATGTCGAATCGTTTCGATTGTGCAGAATCAGTTTTCCCATGAATTAGGTATACCTCTAACAATACCGTTCGAAATAATTATCAATTTGCATATTTTGAAAATTGACTTCCAGTTAAGCCTTTTAGGGAGATTTCTTGCCTTATCCATAGAGGTCTTTGGGTGTCTTAAGTACATGTAAGAGGATTGTTGCAAACAAATGGATTTGGTGGATAGGCCAGGAATTATGAAACTTGGATTATTCTATGATCCTGTATCACAAAATTATTCCTCATGGAATATAATAATACACTATAATAAATTATAATAAAGTGAATTGAGTGATTGAGTGATTTATTATAGTGTATTCTATGATCTTTTTAGACAAAGATCAAAAGATCGTTCTTTACAAAATTTGCAAGACTCTATCAAAATTTATTCCCGATGCCATTTACACAGAATCACACTTGCTTTGTTATATCCAGGAAGACATTTGCAGATGCAGATGTCTCCAAGATTTTGAGAGTATTTTGCAAGGCTTGGATGGTCGGGCCATAAGTTCTTTAGCTCGGAATACGCATACACATTGGTGGTGAACTCGGCCAAAGCGAGGGGCGTTTTTCGCTACCACAAGGTACAGATATTTTGCGTTTAAATGTGAGTTTAAAGATCTGATTGGATAGTTTTTCTGATAACAATGATTTTGTTCTAAAAATAGACCGGGTACACCATAAGTTCATATGGCAACGCGGGTTCGACCCGGGTAACTCGAGTTCCATATGAACAGCCTAGGGTTCGACGCTAGTGACGTCATTTCAACCTTTTAACCTCGACTCCACTAACCCTGGCCAAGGCTGGTGTTACTCGGGTTCCTAGATGGCGCCAAAAGGTGAACAATAACAACAAAAGCCAAGTCCGAATAAAAAAAAACTCGTGCACTTACTCAAAATATACTTTTTTGTGCCATGTTTGAGTGTTTTAACAATGACTATCATTTATGTTAACCGATTTCGATTTATATATTGCATTTTGTGGCCTAAATATCGAATCTACTAAACACCTATATTTGTTTGAACCAGTGGATAAAGTCGTTCAAATGGATTGTTCTATGCGCATGCGGAAATTATTTTTAGACAGTCTTTCCCGAGTTGCACTCGCGTTCGTCATGAACTCACCCATATATGTATCGACAAACCGTCTGTGTTGTTACATAATCTCATAACTACGGCTTTATCGAAGCCGTAGTTACGATATTTTATAACAACACGGAATGCTATGATCGCAAAAAAAACGTCCTACGCTTTGGTCGAGTTCACCACCAGCGATATAGCATTCCAACGATAATGTGATGTTTACAAACAAAGCTATAAATAGAATGAACTCGGCATACAGGTAAGAAAGACTTCTTATATACGATTAAAATGTTATATTTCACGATGCATTACACAGAATACCCGATAGCGCAGTGGATAGAACACCGGCGCTTCGTCCATTTTCTTTTAGCAAACGTGGGTTCGAGTCTCATAGAACGATGGGAAATTACATATTTTGTTTTACAAATAAATTTTGTTTTATCATTTTAGAAAAAAAAGATGAGAAGAAAGCAGACTCTTTAAGATTTTTATATAGATTTATAAGATAATTTCGGAAAATCGCCAATTTCAGTCTAGAAAACTTTAAAAATTGAGCAGTCTAAATGTTTGACGACAGTAAGAGTTCCACACCTTTATTACTTAATTTATGTTTTGTAATGTATTGCATCTTTATAATATTGTCAATAAAAACCATTTAATCCATTTCCACATAACGACGCCTTTAGACATCCCACAAAATAAAAGATCATGATTTTTTCATTTATTTATTCGAAAAAATGAAACTGTTTGTCATAAGCGTGTTCTGATTTCACAAACTGTTTTCTACATAGAAAAGCATAAAAATGTGAAGCTCATTTAAGATCTACTTGCAATTGCAGCATTTTTAAATTTTATTCAGCCTATTTTTACGTTTGACAATGGTTTACATTGAAAATAAAGAATATATATCTATTTACAAATGTGAAAGGAACAAAAACAAAAAAGGAAAACGCAAATAAGGGAAAAAATTTAAAAAACAAGAGCCGTCAGAGACGGACAATGCTCCCCGAATAAGGCATTGTCACAATAAATATATGCCATGCAGAGCAAATATAAAGCTAACAAATGTTAAGCCCCCTTTTTCCATGACATATTTTTATACGCAAATTTTAAACAATTTATTGTCAAGGGCATCTGATTTGCTACTCAAATATGAAATTTCATCAAATTCTGACCATTAGACTAGGAGAAATTAGAGAATAACTGTATTTGACCTTAAGTCCCCTTTTCCCATGACGAGACCTCAAATCCAAAAACCGGGAAAAGTACATCGGCATTATGTCATAGGAAATTCACACGGTAAGTTTCATTTGATTTGGCCCAAGGGTTATGGAGAAATCGCTTCGGACGGACGGACGGAATGACGAACGGACAGGACGGACGGACGGACGGACAAAGCGGCGACTATATGCTCTCCCTTCGGGGAGCATAACAAAATACACGGATATGTGTGATATGTGTTAAAAAAGAGCTCCTTCCCTATGGTCAAGCGCCAACTGTTTAACCATTAGACCACAGACACAGGTACTTGGAGAGAGCCATACTTACAATATAACCATTGTTTTCATTGCGATAATTGCGATAATTGTGTTTTGATCTGTCTAACCTTTCATTATCAAATGGCGGGAACCTGATTATCGTTGGAGCACTATACATGTTGTAAGAAATAATCATTTCCGGACATTTTGCGTTTTTAATGAAAAATCGTGCTGTACCGGGCAAATATAAATAGTATTTTTCTACGTATGGTACCGGACGAATAAACATAGAAAAAATAGCACATTTAACTCTCTCCCAAACGACAAAATTTTAGGATGTTCCAATTTGAAAGCTGCTGCGGACTACAAAAGGCATGTTTTTGAAGACGGAATTTTTGAAGAACAAAGAGCAGAAAATATTGAGGTAAAAGGAGAAACTGCTGGTTATCAGCAGTTTATTCTCTTCCCTCAATGTTTTCCCTTGTTATTTCTTTTACGGACGTCAAAACCAGGTATTGTTTGGGAAAGGGTACATTAACAAGACCAGTCGCAGAATTTCCATTTAAAAAGCTGTAGCGAGTGTTTCTGACTTCACTTGCGACAACAGCAGTTACTGTTAAACGATTTATTAGTCGACCACAGTTAGTGAAAATTGAACGCGACGTCGATCCTAACGTCACAAACCTGAAACGCATATGACGTCAACGTAAGAAACCATCTTGTATAACATGCATTACACGAGGTCTACCTGAATATGCACGATATGGCAAAATGAAAAATGTTCCGGTAACCCTAACTCGTTGGCCAAGACGCATAATCGTCAAACACAGTCTGATATCTTGTTTTTGAGTTCCTCATATTCGAAACAGCTGTTTTCCGATTTGGTTTGTGTTTCCATCTTAACTTGCAACAACAACAGTTACCATACCAAGACATTATGGAAATGTGTCTGAGATGGGGTCAGGAAAAACGGCCATATCACGGTGGATAATCACGTGACTCATACTTTCAGATAGGCATAGGCCTAATCTTCAATATTTGTGTTAATACTTGACCAATTTGAATTCGGCTTGAAGCAGAGAAGCTTGGGAAACGTCAGGAATTAGCTTTTGGTGTTTTTTAAAAACAGTTGATGAAAAAATTAGAGATGATTAGCCAAAATTTTGGTTGATCTTCAATAACTTTTTGATCACATGATTTTTTTGATTTTTTTTTTTTTTTTTTTTTTTTTTTTTTTAATCAACAACGACCATCTAATGCGTGACGTCTGTCCACTTTCTTAGCTCCAAACCGAATTCCAATCGGGCTTGTGTTAAAACATTTATCAACAGAAATTGTCGTGTATCGTGATTATCAACCGTGATATATATACTAGTCAAAACTTCTAACCGGCCACTTACTTTCTGCCGCAAAATATGTATTTGGTGACGTGATAATCACGATTTTTGTTAAACATTGAATAGAATAATCATTTTTGTAATAAAAAAGATGATAATATTATTAAAATTTTGTCAATAATGTTTTCAAACTGCGATCAGTTTCAATGCACCCCTAATTTCAATTTTCTTCAATTTCAACATTGGTGGGTGGGGTATTTTGTAGTTCTTTTTTCGAAAACAGTCCTTCTTTATCGTTTGACTAGCGATATTGAAAAATTATCTTAAAGAAAAACCATATGTAATGTTATCTGAAATTTGAAATTCTGTCGAATTTCTCCGTTTTTGTGATTTTCGAAAATGGAGGTTCTTGTCTTTGACGTTATGTCCTCGAGTCGCATTAATTTTGCACCACTCAACGTTTGTGCGAAATGATATACAAATGGCCAGCCTTTCCAATGGCGTAACCATCTTACCACTCATATCATTGCAATTATTTCAAAAACGCAAAATTCCATATGGCCGGTTAGAAGTTTTGACTAGTATAGTATTTGCGATCAACGTAGATCAGGATCATCCTGTGCATAACACAGACAAATGTGAGTCTAGGCGGTTCTCTTGTAGATTTATCAATATCAGTAACAGATATGTACGGGTGGTGTTCAGGCTAGACCTAGACAGCTTAGGAGCAATGAATTTTGTGCTAGAAATAGACATGGTTTATCGTTATGTTTTGATAAACCGTCGGTGTTGTTGTAAAATCTCGTAACTACGGCTTGAATCAAGCCGTAGTTACGAGATTTCATAACAACACATAGGAAATACTACTGTTTGTCCGAAAATATGTCATAGTTCTTAAACTGGATAAAATCATTTCCTAATGTAATCGATTGATTAAATTATGGGTAACGCCCATTCCAACATTATTCCGGTCATACTGCTGCTCCTGGAGCACCTAACCATGGATTCCTTACAAGCCTCTAGTAGTACGACAATATCCGAGTCCAGCTCAGCATAACCAATTCATCCATTGATGTGGGACAAATTGAATTAGTCAAATGTCAGAAAGCATAATGGCCGATTCAATGCTCGAATCATCTACTCCTTTGACCCTTTCCAAAACTAGATCTGATTTTACGCCTCTCTTAGAAAAGACATTTGAAAAACATTGGGACAAATGGAGAAAATGTTGATCAGCATTTTCTCCTTATGCCTCAATATTTTCTTTGGTATATTTTGTACAAATCCTTTCTTTATCAATATCCACTTTGTCATTTTGAACGGCTTTTAAAGGGACGCCATAATTTTTTGCTGTTTGGGAAAAAGTTAACGACATCTACGTTACTAATCGTCTCAAGTACATTAAGGTAGTCCACCCCTGATGAGATTCACGCGACGTCGTAAACGTTCGGCGGTAGAACGTGATACGGCCAAATATATACAACGTCGCCCGAATAAATTTTGATACGCAACGAATGGCGAATGTTTAAAACGACGCCGCACGAAAAAATTTGATCTCGTTTGAATCTTATTAGGGATGAACTACCTTAAACCATTATCAGACAATTTGTTTTATATTGGTCCAAATCCAAATGTTTTGCATACGATAATATCAGGTGAAATAAATTATGAATTCCTTGATATTTTGGAAAGAATACATTGTTGAAAATTAAGAAATTGCATGTTACAAGCAATTTCTTCATTTTCCACAATGTTTTCCCAAGCTTATTTTCTACAGGGAGTCAAAAGGCGTAAGTGTGTGGGAATGGCTTAAATGGCCTTTTCCAAACACTACTCATTTTGTAAGTTTTCGAACTTTGTAGGCCTATAAAAAGCATGTTGTTAGATGCCAAAATTCAAGTTTTTTCCACAATTACTTGCAGTCCCGATGAAAACAAATCGAATGTTGTAGCCTATAATAATGGTGACACGTCAGGCTAATAGGGACCTTGTTAGAAGTCTATAAAAAGCCAAACTGCGAGAAACATACTATGCTCAACAGTAGTCAAAAACACTTAAGTACATACCCATGAGTACAAGCTGAATTTCAATGTAATACTCTCCAAGGTTGAAGGGTATCGATTGAAGTTCACGTGGATTTCGTGCGATTTGAGTACAGTGCTCAAATCTGAGTCTGAGAACGTACTTAAGTTGTTTTTTTTTTTTGTTGTTGTTGTTGTTGTTGTTGTTTGTTTGTTTTTTTTTTTTTTTTTTTTTTTTTGTTGTTGTTTTTTTTTTTTTTTTTTTTTTTTCGAGAAACCGTGGTCAGATGTCGTAATTGGAACATGCAAAAGAAGAAAGACCTGGAAACATTCTACATTAAGAAGGTTTTTGTCAAGTGAGAGGCATCGATCCTAGTCATTCTGCACAGTCCGGACAGACTAACTAGGAAGAATAGATTTCACGGGAAGGTACTTTTATCGTGGCAGGCCAAATGTATCTAAAACAAATTGCCTTTTTGCCATTTAAGGAAATGAGAATTAAATCAAAAACATTACGGAATTCCGTAACGGCTGTGACTATGAGCTAGTGATTTAAGTCTGCATCATAGGAAATATATTGATGCTTTTCAACAAAAAAACGTAACTGTAGCTTGATGTAAGCTACAGTTACGAGGTTTTTGCTCAAGAGTGACAAACAGAATGGGAGAACATGACACTAAGAGGAAGAAGAAACAAAACAATAAGTATCAATAATCTAGTTTCTTTTAATTCGTTTTGTAGATCAACATTGCTAATTCAAGTTATCATCTGGAAACTGGAAAACTGGGAAAAAAAAAGAAAATGAGATTATTTTTTTAGATCACATTTTTGCTATTCTGTTCATAAACCCTTTCCCAAAAGGAAAAATTTGGACTGTTCCAAATTAAAAAAAAAACTGATGCAGACGACAAAAAATGTTGATAAAGATAGAACTTATGCAAAATATTGAGGCAAAGAGAGGAAATGTTGATTATCATAATTCTCTTCCTTTCCCTCCATGTTTCCGCAAACGAATTGCTGTTCAGGACGTCAAAAACAGGTCTTGTTTTGGAAAAGGTTAAACTATAAAGTGTGTCCATAAGTATGATGAACAAGTAATGTAGATTAAGATCAGATTGTTTATTATAGTGTCTACCCTATTTAAAGAGCCAGTCAGCTTTGGCTTATGAGACACTCTCTTCTGAATGCACAGCATAATACGTACAGTCGACACTCGTTGTGTCGAAGTCAGAGGGACTGTCAAAATACCTCGACATATCCAGAATTCGACTCATCCGATTTCATTCAGTTTCGAATTAAATGTCATTTGACCATTTTTGTTGCTCATCAAGTGCGTTCACATTTGAAATATAGTAGCAAAAGGAAGGAAATTGCTCGAGACGAGCAATTTCTATCCTTTTGATACTAAATTTCAATGACATATTTATTTGTTTGATATCCATTGCATTAGGAAGGGACCACATTTTCACTTCGACTTACATGTAGGCAAAAATTCGATTTATCCGATGTCGACATAACGATTGTCAACTGTATATTATATTCCAAGACCATCATTATAACTTATTAAAGCTGTCTCATAACAGACGCTCATTACAGACGCTCATGAACAAAAATGAAAGATTCGAAAGGTTTAGTAGAGCCTCTCTCTGTCCATGTGTTTGTCTTAACCCTTTCCCAAACAGACCTGGTTTTGACGTCCCTAATAGAAACGGCTTGGGAAAACATTGAAACAAAAGAAGAAACTGCTGATAACCAGCAGTAATGTTTCTCCTTTTGTCTCAATATTTTCTATGTCATATTTTACGCAAATTCTCTCTTTATCAACATGCATTTTGACACTTGTAGCAGCTTTTGTATTAACCCACCCCTAAATTTTGTTGTTTGGGAAAGGGTTAAAGGTTTCACAATACCCACGAAGAATAAGTACGTGATATAACAGTTTCAGTAAATATTTCATAATATTGTTAATGAACCCTTTCCCGAACGGCACCTAAGGGCGATTCACTTCAAAAACTACAACAAATGACAAAATGGAAGTTATACAAGGTAGAATTTGTGTAAAATATGTCATAGAAAATATTGAGACAAAAGGAGAAACTGCTGGCTATCAGCGGTTTCTTCTTTTGTTTCAATGTTTTCCCAAGCCTTTTCTATTAGGGAGGTTAAAACCAGGTCTTGTTTGGGAAAGGGTTAATATGGAACCGATTTGAAATATGTTTGAAGCAGAGAAGGTGGACAGATGTAACACACTTGATGGACGAAGTGGATTATTACAAAAGTCAACTGAAAATGATATTGGAGTTCAACCAAAATTTTGGTTGATCTTCAATAACATTTTTATCCGTTGATGTTTAAAAACATCCATTACATTCAGCTTATTCCTGGCAATTTCCCATTTTCTCTGCTTCAAACTTAATTTAAAATGTTCAAGTATTAACAAAAAAAATGATTTTTTATGAAATTCTGAGTAACCTCCGCTTCAATCCGATTTCCTTGCAAACAAGTTGAAATTCTCAGTCTCCGGACTGCGTCCTCGGCCTGAGATAAAGTTGCAAATTTCGCAACCCCTTCGCCTAAATACAAAGAAAAAAACATTAAAATCATGCAAGCTCTTCCAATTATCTATCAATTTAGGGATGGAGTAAAAGCCAGATTGTCCGATTTGATGTTGGATAGATGTTTATACATTGTGTGTGTGCTTTGCAAGATCCAAGAAATGTTCACAAAATTATTCACAAAGATACTTCATTTGACATTAACCATTACAATAAAGGGAATATTTCGTATTAAAGTTTTGAAGAAAAATGGTAGACCGGGCATTTTATGCCGACGAAAATAACTTAGTTGTGTTACCGCTCGCTGTGGTCTTCTTAAAGCGTTTTTGGACCCTATGGGAAGTTAAGGACAATTAATCCACCTTCATATGCATCTATACTTTTTATGGAACATACGAATTTGAAAGGGGGGAAATACCGTTTGTGTCTCAAAATGTCAATAGGAAATGACAGAAATACAACTTGTAAAGTATGTTTTCGGCAACACAAGATCCCCATTTGCCTAGAAATTTTTTAAACAGATTTTCATTCTATGATAGTTCTTGAGCCTAGCAAACGATGATACCAGTATTACCGATTGGATGACATCTGGTGTCACATCGGCTTTCGAGGTGAATGGAACATTTCAAAGCTCATGGCCCTCACTTGTTTAACAAAACTTGAATATGTACATAACTGGAATTGTTTTCTTACCCTGGTAAGGCTGTTAAACCACACTTCAAGGATTCTTAAGCCCATAAGCAACATTGCAATGTATCTTCACGAAATTTCGATTGTTCACAAATAGGGACAAAATAATCTTGATTCTGGTCAAATAGTTTGCATAACATTTTTTTGTTACTTCTGCGTCAAATTCCAAAAAGTTTGTTGCATGTGCCTTACCGAGCTCTTTTATTGGACATATAAATTATTTGTGGAATCCTTGTACTTTTATCCCAACCGAACAGAAAACGAAATGATTACAACTTAGTCACGCTTCAGGTAAGAAATTGTGCAATAACTTTCTTATTTATCAGTCAATTTCAAGCGGTTTCTTGCATGTACCCCGCGGGGCAAATGTGTCCTTAGATTTTCCCATCCGCCATGATAAAAACAGGCATAGGTGTTTGACAAGGCAGAGGCCAAGGCAGGATAAGATAATAAATTTGTACAATTTAGCGTTTACGGATACGTTTACGGACAGAAGAAAGTTGCAATCAAAAATAAAAATGGTGATCTTTGATCCTCTCGGACAAAATACTACAAAATATTGAGCCAGTATCTGGAAAAACGTCCCTTAAGGCTTTTGAGCCCAACATAGATCCAGATCAGCCTGTGCATACGCACAGTCTGATCAGGATCCATATTGTTCTACAATAGCTTCTTCGTGACCTGCAGTAAGTTAAAGAGAGCAGCATGGATGCATATTGGACTGCATTTGATGACAGGCTGATATTGAAACGCAAATTTTAAAAATGCTATAAGGGCCCTTTTCCCATCTCAAATATATTTACCCGTATACGGATCATTGTATACTTCAATGGCCTGCAATGTCTTGAATACGCCTTCTAAAAACGGCCTCTCCGTCCCCCGAGCGAATTTAAATCTTACAGTTGTTGTAAAGAAAA
This sequence comes from Fragum sueziense, assembly GCA_963680895.1. Lineage (NCBI taxonomy): Eukaryota > Metazoa > Mollusca > Bivalvia > Cardiida > Cardiidae > Fragum > Fragum sueziense. Next base: position 2,743,246 of record OY804608.1, read on the forward strand.
CAATGTGGAGCGTGCATATATGTAATGCTAGGTTCCCACGGCCGATCAAATCAACTCGATCAATCACGACAAACCAATCGAGTACAGATCGAGTTTGGTCCGCACAGATGATCAGGAGTGGTCGAGAAGATCGACCTTGATCTGTATTGCTCTGGTGTTCTACTTTAATTTTTAATGTCAAAAAATATTCGAATGCGATCGAGTTAAAAATTGATCGGGAAGCGATCGTGTATAGATCGAGTAGGAGATCGACCTAATTGAGAAGCAATCATTTCTTAAGATTGAGTGCGATCGAGTTGACATCGTTTACTTTATCAACCTATACTCGACCAGCTCGACTTATACTCGAGTGAGTCATTCCACATCCTGATCAACACGACCTCTGCTTAATCTCTTTACTGATCAAATCTACTGTATGGCTCGTGTTTGGTCAAACTAGAGATCGTAAAAACGTCATTTTGGTTGGGTTTGAACGGAGAATTTGAGCGATCGACTTGATCTGATCACCAGTGAGAACGTAGCATAACATATTAATTTGAAACGTGGTTTAAGACTTAAATATCCACGGTATAGAATTTGTGGTTCACCATAAACTTGGTGTAGGTCTTGATGGTGGCTTGGCAGAGAATTACCAGCTATTAGCTGCCAGGTTAATTATCAGGACGTATATCAAAAGTACTCTAAACTTCTTATATGTGATCCGTCACGTAAAAAGGACCTTAAAGGCTTATATAAAGAAGATGAAATCAATTTTCGAGAAAAGGACATGAGAGGTAAACGATTTGTCATATATCTTGAAAAAAATATTAAAGTAAGAAAGGTAAACATTCTTAAATAGAAAGTACATTCCCATTTCATTTTTTAAAGTATGTTTTAATGCCAAAGGGTTTTTTTTAATTTAATCAAACTGTTGTTTATAAACCAAAAATGAAACGATTTTAAAAGTAGACACAAAATGGCGAATTTCATTTACATGTTAACTGTAGTTAACATCAATTAATTCAATTTAAAGAAAAAAATATATAGTCGGTGTTATTGCAAAACTTTGAAACCCAAACTCTAATCAAACTAGAGTTACGAGGTTTTGCAATAACACCGGTGATATTCCTCTTAAACGGCTCACTACTTTGGCTTGAATTTTTCCAAATCGTCATCAGAAAACTTTATGCTCTTTCAGATAAAATTAAAGTAAAATTCATGGGAAAATATCTATGGAATGTTTCTTTAATTCAGAAAATTATAATGAAGTGGGAAGTGTTTACACTAGTAACTGAGCAGACTGACTACGGTTGATACTTTCATACTTTCAATTAGGTCCTTTTTAGTGTAACAAGTCAAATATTAATTTAACAATTTTGTTGGGAAATGCAGCCAATTGTAACAAAAAAAAAAAAACAAAATTAAAAGATTCCGGTTTGAAATTTTGAGAATAAATATTTTGGAGAAGTACTTGAATGACATGAGCCTTGTAACTTACAAGATGTGTTTGGGAAACACAAATTATATGCCAAAAGAAAATGCCGTTTTTCTAAAATTATGGTAATTGTTAACGGATTATCTTTAGGAAGGCCGTAATGCATGCAGTATATCGTCGCTGTTCAACAAAAACCTCGCAGCTGTTTTTGAAAAGCAGCGATAAAGATATCAGTGCGGAAAGCCATCTAGCCAGCGTTTTGTTTCGAACAGACAGACGGACAGACACACAAGAAGGACAGACAATGATAAAACATTAAAAGTAAAATTTTCATACTCACTGGGTATCCTGGACCCCTCTTGATGGACAAGACCTGTAGGATATAAAATTAAGTGTTTAAACTATTCGCAATTGGCAAAATGTAAGGTGTAACAATTTGAAAAGTATCACAGATTATAAAATGGATGATACAAGAGATTTGTTTTGTAAACAATATATCAAAGAATAATAGAAACGTCTTAGACGCGACACCGACGCGACGCCGACACTAGGGCTGTGACATTAGCTGCCCGGACTCGCTAAAAACTGTTGTAAGATTAACCAATGAGGATCGATCTGCAGCGGCATATTATAAGCCTATATCGTATGAAAATGGCAACAAGTTTAATGAATCATCTACATGTACTTTTAATTAGTTTTTCCTTGTTTTTTTCTACAAGGGTCGTCGTAACAAAGTCTATTTTGGAAGGGGTTATATAGGCATATGTCTTGAATAAAGAAAAAAGACATAACGTCGTTGTAAATGCAAAACCTCGTATCTCTTTTTATGAAGATTTTAAAGGGGAGAGAAAAAAGTGTAATAACTTTATCCAAATTGAAATGTTTTACTTGAAATTTGGACACATTGTTCATAAATGATTTGTCATAAATACTGATCAGTAAAAATATCTCAAAACCTGCAATAATTGTCTTTAACTGGGCACACAAGTTTGTACTTTGAAAATCGCAACAATCGACATACGAGGTTTTGCATATACACCGACGATAACTTACTTTGTGTATTATCATTTTCTCTTGAATCTGAAAAGATGACATACTATAGTAAATGGCTATTAATTTTGTGCTTAAAATAGACTGGGTTTAACATTATGTTTTTAAAAACCAGCGGTGTTGTTCTGAAATTTCTTTACTACGACTTGATTCATGCCATAATTACGAGATTGTATAACAACACCTACGAAATGCCATTGTTTGCGCCCCAGACCCCCCTCCCCCCTGTAGATCTGCCCATGAATACGTACCAAGTTGTCTGTCTAAGGACAGCCAGCTCAAATGAATTGTTTGATACAGGTCGACACAGGAAATAGAGAACTATTTTATCTTATTGACCATGACGTAACTTCGGGCAAACAATGGCATTTCGGTGATTTTTTGTTTTGGTTAGCCCATAACCAAACGACATTTTGTTTGACTTGGGGCCTACAAGTCCCAATTCATAGATGTTGCAGTCGACAATTTCAAGTGAATGGAATAGATCTAGATCTATAAAGTTTGTAAGATCTAGTCGTTTTAAAGCTACTATTTCCCAGATTTGGACCCAAAAATTGTCAAATACAAACGAAATGTACACTTTTTAAGCTTTATATGACCTGATTAAATGATTACGAGAAACTATTGAAGCAACGACTCATTTTTTCGCAATTTGATACCAAATTCATGAAGCGATGTCGAAAGTAGGTCAAAACAGTAGGACATGCGACTTTATTAAATGACGTCACAACATACATGATGACATCATATTGAAATTTAAGTATGAATCTCGTTTGAATCATGGTCCGCGCTGTATGCGCATGCGCAACAATTTCAAAATAATTCTAACCCCATCAGTGATGGGGTTGAATTTAGGCTTGGATTCTCCCTAAATTCAGCTATCTGTCTTGTAATTTCGGCTCATTCTCTGTCTAAATCGCATATTATTAACCATCCCGAGGTGGTCAACACAAAAGTTTTACATATTTTTTCAAAAAATTTCGTTTTTTGCAATTAGACCATCTGTTACCGTCGCCCTTTAAGTACTTGTTGAAATTGAATGTCAAAATATTTTCTTCAATTTCCACGTTTCAGAAGCCATTTTCTTGTAGGATGTCATAAAGAATCACTGTGTCAGTGCGTGGGAATTGGTTAACTCTCTCTCAAACAAGGCCTGCACAGTTTTTGGTGTTCTTGATAGAATATAATTAGGAATACTTTTAGCCATTAAAGAGAAAATGCATTTCTCCTTTTGCTTCAATGTTTTCTGTGCTAGATTCTAGATCTAGTAGATCTATATTAAATTTCTTCATTTTAATATTTTACACGAATACGCTAGACAGCTTGGCATGATCAAATCTGGCAGATCTATTACTAGTATATGTTCTCAGTAAACCTTTCCATCATTCTTTCATAAACAGAACATAAGTAATCTTCTTGCATGATTTCTGGTGCCTTTAAACAATGTTTTTCAAGTTGTTAAATTTTTCAATCGTCCAAAATTTGCCTAAAAAGGGCTGTTCCAGGAATTTCAAACGCCTGAGAGTGGATATGACATTTTCAAAGCCAATTTAGGTCAGATAAAACTGCCATCTGAAAAATTGCCATTGGGAAAATGCCATCTATAGGTACCAAGAGCCGTCATAGACGGATTATGCTCCCCGAATAAGTGCTTGTCACAAAGTAAAAACTATTATACAATAATCCCCCTTTTTCCATGACGGATTTTTGTACACACATTTTTATAAAATATAGTCTAGAACATCTCATTTATCACATAAGTACAAAATTACATTAAATTCTGCCCATTAGATAAAGAGAAATTAGAGAAAAACTAAATTATACTTTAAGACTCCATTTTCCATGACGCAGCCTCAAATTAAGAAACGGAGAAAAAGGTCCCTAGGGATTATCCCAGGGAGTTCACGTGTGAAGTTACATTGAATTTGGTATTAGGTTTGCTGAGGTCTGGCTGTTGGCGGACGGACGGAAAGACGGACACACGGACGGACGGACAGCGTGGCGACTATATGCTCCCTTGAAATGTTTTCGGGGAGCATAAAAAGCCATACCCAAAACGGTAAATTTGCCGTCTATAGGTAAAAATGCGAGAAGTTAATTTTCCAGACTTCCATTAAAAAGAAGTTTTAATACTTTTGTTTCTTTTCACATTAAAAAAATGTAAAAATTTCATTGATTTGAAACTGTTGTTTGCAACATCTTTGAAGCTAGCTTATATCCTTGATATAAATATGTCGTCTGTAACATCCTTAAATTTTAACAAGTCTAAATTTGGATTGTCTGTAACCATTACCCAAACAAGACATAGTTAGACTCCCATGAAGGAGAGAGTTTTAGAAATCAAAGAAGGAAAAGAAGAAACTGCTGATAATCAGCATTTTCTCCTTTTCCTTCAATAATTTCCGTTCAATTATGTACATACATTCCGTTATTTTCTAGATCTTCACCCATTTTGTTGTCTGCAGCAGCTTTCATTCTGGTCCGAGGTTTGAGTTTTTGGTATTTGGGAAAGGGTTATTTAGTTGGTAGAAAAAGAAATGGGAAAGAAGACTGTTTCACTTACCCCTTCGGCAGCGCGCGCACAGAAAATCATCATTTCTGTTTTTGTTTTCGTCAGCTGTAATAATCAAAGTGCTGAGAGCACTGTAATTGGACGTCTCTGATTGATTGAGCGGGATTGTACATGAACGAAAGATATTTTATTCATTCTTCTGTGTTTAATTCTATAAGATCGGTTTCGGACATACGAAATCGGCTTTAATACCAGAAAACCCTTCTCAGGCTTCAAATTGATTTGATTGCCGTTTCAAGACAACTGATTTGTCGCTATGAATAATCACTATTAATTTGATTACCAAATTCAATTAAGGCCATGCGATTAGCACTTTTGTCTTCTTGTTTCGGTTTACTATGAGTATTGTCGTCAGTTATACTTTTCATTGATTTTATAAAGTACGCTACAAAGCAATTTATTCAAAATGTAAGCCAACGCGCTACATAAATGAAAGCCGCGATAGCTCACTTAGCAGAGCACTCACCTTGTACTCTTTACACATGTTATATCCGGAAGGCCCTGGGTTCGAATTCTACTCAGACATTGTTCTTTTTAATCATCTTTTTTTATACGCCGCCGGAGGCGGACGTATATTGGCGTCATCTTCTCTGTCTGTCCGTCCGTCCATCCGTCCGTCCGTCCGTCCGTCCGTCTGTCCGTCCATCCGTCCTTCCGTCCGTCCGTACGTCCGTCCACTTTTCTTGTCAACGCAACTCCTCCTAAGTTTCTGGCTGGATCTTCTTGAAACTTGGTCAATGTTATCACCTCAATTGGTAGATGTGCATGAAGGAAGGATTTTATGGTTCGTTGATTTTTGCCAGAGTTATGCCCCTTAAAAACTTAGTCTCTGGGGCTTATTGAAATTGCAGCCTTGTCAACGCAACTCCTCCTAAGTTTCTAGCTGGATCTTAATGAAACTTGGTCAATGTTATCACCTCAATTGGTAGATGTGCATGAAGGAAGGATTTTATGGTTCGTTGATTTTTGCCTGAGTTATGCCCCTTAAAGACTTAGTCTCTGGAGCTTATTGAAATTGCAGCCTTGTCAACACAACTCCTCCTAAGTTTCGGGCTAGATCTTAATGAAACTTGGTCAATGTTATCACCTCAATTGGTAGATGTGCATGAAGGAAGAATTTTATGGTTCATTGATTTTTGCCAGAGTTATGCCCCCTTAAAACTTAGTCTGTGGGGCTTATTGAAATTGCAGCCTTGTCAACGCAAGTCCTCCTACGTTTATGGCTGGATATTAATGACACTTGGTCAATCACCTCAATTGGTAGATTTGCATGAAGGAAGGATTTTATGGTTCATTGATTTTTTCTAGAGTTATGTCCCCTTAAAACTTAGTCTCTGGGGCTGATTGAAATTGCAGCCTTGTCAACACAACTTCTTCTAAGATTCTGACTGGATCCTTATGAAACTTGGTGGATGTTATTACCTTAATTGGTAGATGTGCATGAAGTAAGGATTTTATGGTTCATTGATTTTTGCCTGAGTTATGCCCCCTTCATTCTTAGTCTCTAGGGCTTAATGATATTTCAGTCTCGTGAACGCAATTCCTTCCAGGTTTTTGACTGGATATTTATAAAAACCTTTTTGTGAACACAACTTTTTACAGGTTTTTGTGTGAATATTTATAAATCCTTGTCAATGTCATTTTTTTGTCTCACGTTTTATAAGTGGCGGCGTATATTGTGACCATGGCACTCTTGTTCGACTTCTATCTCCACCATCGTTGGCGAAAAAACGACCGCATTGATTTAGAATCGATCTTAACACAAATTCAACGAAATAAAGTAATGAAACGCCGATCATTTACATACAATTCCGCTCAATCAATGAGAGGCGTCTAAATATAGTGCTCCAAGCACTTTGATTTTTATTCCTGTTTAGAGTAAAAAAAAAAAGAAAAAAAACACGGTAGCAGTTTTCCCTGGTTGTGGTTACAAAACAAATTCAATACATACTTTTCCTGAAACAAAATACCAGATGAATTGGAGCACTTAACCATGGATTTCTCATACAAGTACTACCGCAGCATCCTTACATCTACAGATATGCATAAAAAGAAGAAATTGGGAACGTGCCGTCGGGAAAATGGCAGTGGAGTACAATAAGCAATTTAAATCTTCATATCATTATCAACGAAAATTTGAGAATAGCAATGTCCCTATCTGTTAACATATTCATACGATCATCCAGGTACCATCTGTTGCAGACCCATTGCTTCATCTTCTTAGCTCAATACACGTAAACGGGTCTCTTAAACGAAATAAATACAGATCGCTGGCACTTAGTCTTCAACTAGTAATAATCATTGTTGTCATGATCATCGATCAGTATGTAAATAGGTCATGATACTGTCGAATATCAGTGATACAGATGCTGGAGAAAAAACTCGTAAGAGCAACTATTTTTCTGAATAGGTGGATTTCACTAGTGTCTCATCTGAGGCTGTTCAGATGGAACCCCGATTTGTCATCGAGTCGAACCCGAGTTGCGAAATGAACTCACTCCCCGATAATCAATTTCAAAACCCTGGTTCCAAAGTACGTCTCGTGGAAACCCCGTTCCTTTAAATATGTCAAAGACTTAAACAACAATGATCAAAGAAAAGGAACCTATCATACACAATACGTGCATTAAATTGGGTAATCATTCTAAAATGTGTGTTTTCAGTAAACACATCAAGAAAAACAAACGTTTTACAGAAGAAATAATCCGAACTGGTTTTGAACCAACGGCGTTCCAAATTTCAAACTGAAAAAAGGTTGCGAGGTATATCCTTTCCCGTTTGAGCTATCGCTGCTGCTGATATAGGGTGTCTGTTTACATTATAACCATAGTGTATGCATGTATCGCTTTCTAAAGATCTTACCCTTTACACAATAAATATTACGAAAGTCAAAAAACTACAAGAAAATTATTAAATCGAAAAAAGATCGTAAAGTTGGTTAAGACGTGGCATGAATTGAATCGGCCAATGAATCTTATAGTATTTGTTAGAGAACACATAGAAAGTAGGAAAAGATACGACAGTTTTCCTGTATGGTCGCAAAATCTATTTTGAATTTTGGTCAACTGGCAATTGAGTCTGAGAAAGGGTTTTTTGGTAATGAAAACCCATTTCGCCTGTCCAAAAGTGGTTATAAGAATTGTACGTCCTTTCGGACGTCCAATTAAAAATGAAAATTAGAAAGATACTGTTTAGAACGCAAATATAGTTAAATATTTTATGCCCTAATATCCAGAGATGGTTTGCATGTTGGTTTACTCGTGTCCATCTGTCTGTCGGTCCATCCATCCATTCATCCATCTGTCTGTCGGTCCATCCATCCATCCATCCATCTGTCTGTCGGTCCATCCATCCATCCATCCATCCATCCATCCATCCATCCATCCATCCATCCATCCATCCATCCATCCATCCATCCATCCATCCATCCATCCATCCATCCATCCATCCAACCATAAATTCATTCATCCATCCATCCATCTGTCTGCCGGTCCATCCATCCATCCATCCATCCATCTGTCTGTCGGTCCATCCATCTGTCTGTCGGTCCATCCATCCATCCATCCATCCATCCATCCATCCATCCATCCAACCATCAATTCATTCATCCATCCATCTGTCTGTCGGTCCATCCATCCATCCATCCATCTGTCTGTCTGTCGGTCGGTCCATCAATCCATCCATCTGTCCGTCGGTCCATCCATCCATCCATCCATCTGTCTGTCTGTCGGTCGGTCCATCCATCCATCCATCTGTCCGTCGGTCCATCCATCCATTCATCCATCTGTCTGTCGGTCCATCCATCCATCCATCCATCTGTCCGTCGGTCCATCCATCCATCCATCCATCTGTCTGTCTGTCGGTCGGTCCATCCATCCATCCATCCATCCATCCATCTGTCTGTCGGCCCATCCATCCATCAATCCATCCATCTGTCTGTCGGTCCATCCATCCATCCATCCATCCATCTGTCTGTCGGTCCATCCATCCATCCATCCATCCATCCATCCATCCATTCATCTGTCTGTCGGTCCATCCATCCATCCATCTGTCTTTCGGTCCATCCATCCATCCATCCATCCATCTGTCTGTCGGTCCATCCATCCATCTGTCTGTCTGTCCATCCATCCATCCATCCATCCATCCATCCATCCAGCTGTCTGTCGGTCCATCCATCCATCCATCCATCCATCCATCAATCTGTCTGTCGGTTCGTCCATCCATCCATCCATCTGTCTGTCGGTCCATCCACCCATCCATCCATCTGTCTGTCGGTCCATCCATCCATCCATCCATCCATCCATCTGTCTGTCGGTCCATCCATCCATCCATCTGTCTGTCGGTCCATCCATCCATCCATCCATCCATCCATCTGTCTGTCGGTCCATCCATCCATCCAGCCATCTGTGTCCGACAACTTTACATTTGCCTTTTATCCAAAAGTATTTGACATACAAAGCTCAAATTTGACACGTTACATTCTTTCGATGATATCCATCTGTTCCTCGCAATATGACCTTCCTCGAGGTCATCCTTTAAACATTATCGACCCTTTACATGAAGAATTAACATGAAAAATTAACATGGCAATTTCTGTGCATTTGTGTTTCACAAACATAACTTGTTTTTGTTTAAATTGTGCATCCATTAATTTTGAAATACCAAGATTGAAAACTGGAAATCAGGCCCCGGTTTCTCGAAAAAAAAAACTCGTGAGAACATGCTCAACTTCAAAAGAATAATCTCCAACGTTGAAGGGTATTCGATTGAAGTTCGCGTGGATTTCGTGCGATTTGAGCACGGTGCTCAGACTTGAGCATGAGAACGTACTTAAGTTTTTTTTTCGAGAAACCGGGGCCAGATGATTCAGCTTATTTCATACAGAAACATCAGACAGTCACCAGTCAGAAGTCATCTTAAATGACCCGGGTAAATCCAATATATATTATTATTTATTGTTTTTTTTTTTTTTTTTTTTTTTTTTTTTTTTTTTTTTTTTTTTTTTTCATATATACTTAGCAGAAGTGTTCACTGGGATCCATAGAAACTACATTAAATATCTGATTTGCTTCATAATTAATGTGCATTGGGACCCTTAGATGTGCAAACATTGCAATCAATTACATGTATGTTTGAGTTACGGCCCCTAATAGCTAAAATTGTCTGGTCATTTATCCATAACTATACACATCTAGATCCATAGCCAGATTCAGTTATTATGATCAGTTAACCCTTTCCCAAACGACAAAAATTTAGGGTTATCCACTTAAAAAACTGTCACAGATGACAAAAAATGAATGATATTAAAGATATGATTTGTGTAAAATATGGCATAGGAAATATTGAGACAAAGGGAGAAACTGCTGTTTATCAGCAGTTTCTTCTTTTGTGTAAATGTTTCCCAAGCATTTTCTATCAGAGAAGTCAAAACCAGGTCTTGCTTGGGAAAGGGTTAAATAGGCATGAAAATAGTGAGGGACAATAAGAACATCTTGGTTATCAGCATTTTCTCTTATCTCAATATTTGCTTAGACTTTCTTTCTGAGTTATATTAGGTAACAATATTTTCTTTGAAAGAATTTGCCCTTTCCCAAATAACAAGATTTTAGTGTAGTTACCAGAAAACATAATTCATTAATCCTTTGCCGAAAAACACCTGGCCCCGGTTTCTCAAAAAAAACTTAAGTACGCTATCAGACTTAAATCTGAGCACCGCGCTCAAATCACATGAAATCCACGTGAACTTCAATTGAATACCAATCAACGTTGATTGGTATTCAATTGAAGTTAAGCATGAACTCATGAGTATATACTGAAGTTTTTTCGAGAAACCGAGTTCAGGTTTTGCATCATAATAGGTCTAAGAAATAAAGAAATAAAATGAAAAAGAAGAAAGAAAATGTACGTAGAAAAACTTGCAGGCAATGTTGGAATTAACCCATTCCAAAATATTGACACGTTTAACTGAGGCCTTACAAAATGAAGACTAAAGGAAAACATTATGGAAAATTAGGAATTTGCTTGTGACAAACAATTTATTCATTTCCCACGATATTTTCTACCTATAAAGGTAAACAAATGCAAAATCATATTCACTTGATATTGTCGTCAACAATTTGTCTTTGAATTTGGACCAGCTTAAATTTTTCCTGTCTAATAAGATTAAATCCATGGCTCTCCGAATTATATGTTATAATAAACTCTTATAATATAACCACTGAGCTAGCCAAACAATTTGCCATGAGGCTACCCAATTGCTCAAACATCACAGCAGAAATACTTTGGGAAAACATGAAAGAAAATCAGAAATTACTGTAAAACAGCAAATTCTCATTTTCTCACATTTTTATATTATAAAATTACACTTTCATACTTTTGATATGAATTGTTTTATCCCAGCTTTCAATATGGAATGTTTGAAACTGTTTCCTCTTGGGAATTGTTTAGTGTTGTGGCAAAAGAAGTATAAAATAAAATAGACATAGACCCATTCCCAAACAGTTTCTGACACCTTTTGACGCCTTACAAAATTAAAGCTTTAGAAAACTCTGTGGAAAATGAAGAAATGAATGACGAGCAATTTCCTCATTTTCAACAACGTTTTTTTCTTACTAAAACACCAAAAATGTAACATTCCAAGCACTTGAAATTGTCGTCTGCAGCATCTTTGATTGTGGACAGGTCTTACGCTATATTTTACTATCGTGTAATGGGACGAGTAGATATGCTGACAATTTTCTCCTTTTCCCTGAATGTGTCCTTAACTTTTGCAGGTCCGTAGGAACAGGGAGGGCTAGGGGGGCTAAGCCCCCCAATATTGGGCAATTAATGCCAAATTTTGCTAATTTTACACTGAAAATTCAGGGAAAATCCGATTTAGCCCCACAATATTCAAACAAAGAAGCTTGAGCCAACCCAATATGAAATTGCTTCCAACAGACCTTTTTTGGAGCCTTTGCATACAAAATGTGCTTGGGAAATAAACACATTTTAGGGCCACAAGAGAAATGGATTTTTAAACCCTTGAAGGAAAAATGAAAGTGCTGATACATGTTACCAGCTTTTTTGTATTTTCCTTCAAGGCTAAAAACAGTTCTAAAGTATGGTTTAACATCGAAGCTTTCTTAATTTTGCATGAACATCTTTCATTTAAAGGGCGACGGTAACAGATGGTCTAATTGCAAAAAATGAAATTTTTTGAAAAAATATGCAAAACTTTTGTGTTGACCACCTCGGGATGTTTTTTTTTTTTTTTTTTTTTTTTTTTTTTTTTTTTTTTTTTTTTTTTTTTGTAATATTTATTTTTCAGATAATTACATCGTTTATAACAAAGTTTTACACGATACATTTAGTAGTATACAAACTAAACAAAAGGGAGTAGCCATACATACATTTTTTTTTCATTTGATTTACAGTTGACTATATACTATATCTTTATGTTTAATCATCAAAGTGTCATTGGTCGCTAAAACCATATACTAGCATTTTGGGAGTCATAGAGATAACGAAAGATAAAAGTCGAAACTCAAAAGTTTTGTTTTCATTTTCTCCATGCTTTCTTTTGATTGGGTGTTTTTAGAGAAGTTTCTTGTATTCGAAAACTGCAATATATCGTCAACTGTAAAATCGTAGATTATATTAGTATCAAGTACATGTATAATCATTAAACAGATCATGTATTTGTAATAATTTGAAAAATAAAGTTTTACATGAAATGAAGGAACAGAAAGAGAAAATCTTAATTCCACCGGCAAAGGTGGTAAAAGATACCCTTTAAAGAAAGTGAAAATAAACATAAATATCCAAAGCATGCTATAATTTTGTATATTTTATTGGCTTATTATTGATCTTGTACCAATCTTTCAACAATTGCCCAATTTTCTTTTTTATTTTTATTTTTCTTTGTTTGCGTGATAATTTCAAGGGTTAGTTTAAGACGTCTTATGAAGCCGTTTCGAGTGGGTACTATCTTTTTTAATTTGTTATTGTAAATATAACGTTTAAATTCTAAACATAAAATATCTAATTGAGGTTTGTCATCAAAACCAAGCAACACATCTGTACTCCTTAGTTGATCAAAATGGTTCATTTCATTTAGTTTTTGATCTATAAATTGAATGATTGGTTTGATTCTGTTACATTCGAAAAATAAATGTAAAAGGTTTTCTTCATTTGTGTGACAAAAAGTGCATGTTTTATCGTCGGTGATATTCATTTTTTGTAAAAGTGAATTTGTTGGAAATATCCTATGAACGATTCGGGTCTGTAGCCATTGAATAAATGAATCATCAGTTAATTTGAAAACATTTGAGTAAACCTTTTTCCAGTCTTTATTTAGATTGTTGAATTCTAATAACCACTTATTTTGGCTTGTTGGAATATTTTCATTATAAATCAATGTTGAGTAAGTGTGCTTATTTACATTTGGTTTAGTAATAATTGGAAATATATAGCTATTCATAGAAGGATTATGACATTGATTCAAAGATGCAAAATCAATAGGTATATGTAGCTTTTGTAAAAATGATTTAATCGCATTTCGGATGCTATAATACTCAAGAAAGTTTAATTTACCATGAACTAAATTCCTGAAGTAATCAAATGATTTAAAATCTCCATTTTCCGTAAATACATCTTTAATCAGGAATATTCCTCTTTGAAATAGGATTTTGTTGAAAATATATTTCGAATCGGTCTTGATTCCTTCATTGTAAAAAATAGGCGAATGTAATATGTGATTTCCATTTTGGAATCTAAATTTTTCAATATATGATATGTACGATCGTAGAACATCAATCCAGAAAGCATTTTTTATTTTATTTACCAAAGTATCACAGTAGAACTTTCCGCATTTCATTACTTTATTAATATCAATACAGATATTTGCTAGATCATAATAAGATGATTCTGGATTTAAGACTAAGTTTTTTAACCATTTTAATTTCATACATTTAATAAAGCTTACGATATCTGGTATTTTCAGACCTCTATCCTCATAATCTTTGATAATGATTGAAGCTTTGATTTTTGGTCTACCATCCCAAATGAATTCTGTGAATAAGTCGTTTAATTTCTTTAAAAAATCCGATGATGGGGTTGGCAAGCTTATAAAAAGGTGATTTAATAAGGGTATTAAAAGTGTTTGACTTTGTTACGACGACCCTTGTAGAAAAAAAACAAGGAAAAACTAATTAAAAGTACATGTAGATGATTCATTAAACTTGTTGCCATTTTCATACGATATAGGCTTATAATATGCCGCTGCAGATCGATCCTCATTGGTTAATCTTACAACAGTTTTTAGCGAGTCCGGGCAGCTAATGTCACAGCCCTAGTGTCGGCGTCGCGTCGGTGTCGCGTCTAAGACGTTTCTATTATTCTTTGATATATTGTTTACAAAACAAATCTCTTGTATCATCCATTTTATAATCTGTGATACTTTTCAAATTGTTACACCTTACATTTTGCCAATTGCGAATAGTTTAAACACTTAATTTTATATCCTACAGGTCTTGTCCATCAAGAGGGGTCCAGGATATCCAGTGAGTATGAAAATTTTACTTTTAATGTTTTATCAATTGTCTGTTCTTCTTGTGTGTCTGTCCGTCTGTCTGTTCGAAACAAAACGCTGGCTAGATGGCTTTCCGCACTGATATCTTTATCGCTGCTTTTCAAAAACAGCTGCGAGGTTTTTGTTGAACAGCGACGATATACTGCATGCATTACGGCCTTCCTAAAGATAATCCGTTAACAATTATCATAATTTTAGAAAAACGGCATTTTCTTTTGGCATATAATTTGTGTTTCCCAAACACATCTTGTAAGTTACAAGGCTCATGTCATTCAAGTACTTCTCCAAAATATTTATTCTCAAAATTTCAAACCGGAATCTTTTAATTTTTTTTTTTTTTTTTTTTTTTTTTTTGTTACAATTGGCTGCATTTCCCAACAAAATTGTTAAATTAATATTTGACTTGTTACACTAAAAAGGGCCTAATTGAAAGTATGAAAGTATCAACCGTAGTCAGTCTGCTCAGTTACTAGTGTAAACACTTCCCACTTCATTATAATTTTCTGAATTAAAGAAACATTCCATAGATATTTTCCCATGAATTTTACTTTAATTTTATCTGAAAGAGCATAAAGTTTTCTGATGACGATTTGGAAAAATTCAAGCCAAAGTAGTGAGCCGTTTAAGAGGAATATCACCGGTGTTATTGCAAAACCTCGTAACTCTAGTTTGATTAGAGTTTGGGTTTCAAAGTTTTGCAATAACACCGACTATATATTTTTTTCTTTAAATTGAATTAATTGATGTTAACTACAGTTAACATGTAAATGAAATTCGCCATTTTGTGTCTACTTTTAAAATCGTTTCATTTTTGGTTTATAAACAACAGTTTGATTAAATTAAAAAAAAACCCTTTGGCATTAAAGGGCGACGGTAACAGATGGTCTAATTGCAAAAAATGAAATTTTTTGAAAAAATATGCAAAACTTTTGTGTTGACCACCTCGGGATGGTTAATAATATGCGATTCAGACAGAGAATGAGCCGAAATTACAAGACAGATAGCTGAATTTAGGGAGAATCCAAGCCTAAATTCAACCCCATCACTGATGGGGTTAGAATTATTTTCAAATTGTTGCGCATGCGCATACAGCGCGGACCATGATTCAAACGAGATTCATACTTAAATTTCAATATGACGTCATCATGTATGTTGTGACGTCATTTAAGAAAGTCGCATGTTCTACTGTTTTGACCTACTTTCGACATCGCTTCATGAATTTGGTATCAAATTGCGAAAAAATGAGTCGTTGCTTCAATAGTTTCTCGTAATCATTTAATCAGGTCATATAAAGCTTAAAAAGTGTACATTTCGTTTGTATTTGACAATTTTTGGGTCCAAATCTGGGAAATAGTAGCTTTAAGATCTCTTTTTAAAATTGTTTTTTGGGGTACAGTGTTACATTAAGGTATACATCCAACCCATTATTAGCACAAAAGAGCCAGAGTCGAAATTTGAAAAGTGCCAATAATTCCTAAACTTTGTTACATTTCCATTCCAAATACAAACATAAGCATTTTGTATGGTTAAGAATGTTGAATTAATGCATAGATCTTAATTATGGAAATATTTTTTTAAAAACTGTTCAAAATTACCACCGTTGCGTATGAATATAGAGTAAAATAATATTTGTAAATTATTTTCTTCTTCAATTAAAGTCTTGAAATCCGGCACGGTGAATCAACTAATTTTAAGTGTTTTTACAAGTGTGTGTTATTTTTTCTTTCTTTCTTTTCTTTCTTTATATACTGCTACACACCCTCGCGGGTAACTTTGAGCAGCTACGCGTCTGTGCCAAAATTAAAATAGAATAAGAAAAGTTAAGAAATAAAAGGATGATGATGATAAATGATTGATGATTTGGTTAAAAGAAGTGTGATAAGATAAAATGATAAAAACACAGCTGCAGCGCTCAAGGTTTTAGGTGTGAGATGGTGCTGACAGAAGACCTGAACTGGTTCAGGTCCCCTGCCAGCACAACATCTGGTGGCAGTGCATTCCATTGGACGATCGTTGTGGGAAAGAATGAATATTTGTACAAGTCGACTCCTGTGTGAATTTGTCTGAAGCTGACAGGGTGGCCAAATCTTGATGTGCGGGGGTTTCTTTGTATGTACATTGGCATGGGAACAGCTACCAGACCGTGAACAATTCGGTAAAACATACACAGTCTGGCATCTGCTCTCCGCTGCTCAAGTGTTCTCCAACCTAACTTTTCAAGCATTGACGTAACACTTGAGTGTCTGGAGTAATCACACAAGGTCCAACGGGCTGCTCGACGCTGCACCATCTCGACTTTGTCGATGTTGGAGCTCGTGTGAGGATCCCAAACACTTCCCGCATACTCGAGTTGGGGACGCACCAGGGTCTTATATGTGCATTCTCTAATACGTTTTGACTTACATTTCACGTTCCGTTTAAGAAATCCCAGTGTTCGGTTGGCAGTGGAGGTGATACGGTTAACATGTGTGTTCCACGAGAGGCTGCCAGAAATGTCCACTCCAAGATATCGAGCACTGCTGACGGTCTCTAGAGTCTGTCCATGTAGGTGGTAGGTTGTCGGAAGTGGGACCCTTGACTTGGTGACTTGTATTACCTGGCATTTGGAGGGGTTAAAGCTCATGTCCCACTTTACTGACCATTCCTGTAATTTGTCCAAGTCAGTCTGTAGAGTGGCACAGTCTTTGTCCTTGTCTGTAATTGTCAGGTATGCAGCAGTGTCATCTGCAAACAGTCTAACCTGTGAGGTTATGTTGTCCGGTAGGTCATTGATATATACCAGAAACAGGATCGGTCCGAGGACCGATCCCTGGGGTACCCCAGATGTCACTGGTATAGTATCAGAGCTCTCCCCATCCAATACCACCGTCTGTGTCCGACCGCCAAGAAATGCCCGAATCCAGGATAGGACAGGACCTTGGACGCCATAGGTGTGCAATTTGTACAGCAGTTTCTCGTGGGACACCATGTCAAAGGCCTTGCTAAAGTCAAGAAGGATTAAGTCTGTTTGCTTACCTTTACTGGCTGCTCTAGCAAGGTCCTCCACTAGCATAAGGAGTTGTGTCTCTGTGGATCTTTTCTCTCTGAATCCGTGTTGGAGGTCATATAGCAGACTGTTTTTATCGAGAAAACGAACCAGAGTGGAAGCAACAATATGCTCCATAAGCTTACACACTATGCAAGTTAGAGATATTGGACGGTAGTTAGCCGCGACTG
Organism: Fragum sueziense; assembly: GCA_963680895.1. Classification (NCBI taxonomy): domain Eukaryota; kingdom Metazoa; phylum Mollusca; class Bivalvia; order Cardiida; family Cardiidae; genus Fragum; species Fragum sueziense. Next base: position 2,761,069 of record OY804608.1, read on the forward strand.
ACTTATCTCCCTTCTTGTATAGTGGGGCTACGTTAGCCCTCGTCCAGTCCTCAGGTACCTGGCCAGTCTCTAACGAAACAGTACAAATTACCTGTAGAACTGGTGCAATTTGCTCATGGAGCTCTTTTAGTACTAGTGGCTTAATCTTGTCCGGTCCAGCGGCTTTATCAGGCTTCAGGTCTTTTAGCAGTTTGTCTATACCATTAGAGGAGATAGAAAGATCAGATAGGATGTCTTCCCTTGGATTGTCGGTCCCTTGTTTGTCTGTCTTGTCATGTAATTGCATCTGGCATAATTGGGCTAGACTTAACGGTGATTTAGGGGTGAAGACCGACTGGAATTGCTTGTTTAGAACATTTGCTTTTTCTTTTGTGTCCGAGACCAAGTTTCCATTTGACAGGAGAGGAGCAATTCCTTGATTATCTTGTCTACTATGTTTTAGAAAGGAGAAAAGTTTTTTTGAGTTGACCGAGTTCGACATTGTACCTTCTTCTTGACCTGCGCCAATTATGCCATTTAAATATTCTTCGTAGGCCAGTTTGATCTTTTTCCTGCAGGCATGCCTAGACTTAAGATATTTCTTCCTGTCATTTTGATTTTTTGACCTTTTTTGCCTGCAGTACTGTTTATTTCTCCGTCTTGCTGTTCGTCTAATGTCTTGTGTAATCCAGGGAAGGGAAGATTTACCTTTAATGAGTTTTCTGGGGATGCAGTCCTTCATATGTTGTTCAAGAGCAGATGTAAATTCCTCCCACAGGGTTTGTACTGACTTATTTGCATAGTTTTTCAGGAAAGAGGTAGCGAAGGATTCCATGTTTTGTCTCAAAAGATTCCAGTTGGCTCGGCTATAAATATATACTTCTCTGGGTTTTGTATTGATTAGTTTTGGTTTGAGGTTTGCTTCTATGCATACAGCCTCATGGTCACTGAGTCCGGGGATTGTGTATACCTTATTGATGAGTGTATCATTCGTGGTAAGGAAAAGATCCAAAATGTTTTCACCTCTAGTTGGTTGAGACACCATCTGGATAAGGTTGAAGTCATCCAGTATACTAATGAACTTATCATATATTTGGCGGTACTGACAATCCTGGTGTATTTTCGGGTTCTGGTCATTCCACATCATTTTGGGGAAGTTGAAGTCCCCTGCAACCCAGATATTTCCCTTCTTCTGAGTGACTAGCTCCAGTGACTTTCTGAATTCATTGAGACTGTCTTCGTCATGCTCGTGTGGTCTGTAGTATGCTGCGATGTACAGTGGCTGTGTCCCAGTCACCTCCAATCTCACCCAGGTGATCTCACACCTGGCTGTAAATTGCGGTGCCTGGGCACAGACCATTCTGTCGCTGACCATGACGAAGACACCTCCACTTCTTTTACCTTTGGTGCTCCTGTCCTCACGGTATAAAGTAAAGCCTTCAGGTAAAAATTCACTAGTCAGGATATCAGGGGAAAGCCATGTCTCGGTGCCAAACAGGATGTCAGGTTTCTCAGTGTCCACAAAGGCTTTTTAAAACTTCATCGACTTTATTGACGATTGACCTGAAATTTATGTTTAAAGCTTTTACCTTTAGCCTGGGATTGTTCCTCTGGACCTATGGTTTGTTTTTCTCGGTGTAGAGGTGTGAAAGGGATCTGATTCATCAATAGTTGATCCGGATGTTTCCGAGGAGGAAGATTCTGATTCAAAGAAACTGGATGATAGGTTTGGAATACCACACTTTAGACAAGACCAAGAATAACTTTCATGCTGAGCAAACACCCTGTATGGTGCCTTGGACATCCCGATACAGTCTCTATGGTACCAAGTGTCACATCCATCACACTGGATACCATCGGTTCTGTATGTTACGCCTCTCCCACAACTTCCGCATGGGTATTTTGGGGGCCTGGGGCCTGGATTCAGTTCAACATCGTTGGAGAGGGCCAACAGGAGCAGACTGATATATGCACATGACCTTGGGGTATGCCTATAATTTGGTGTAAGGTATCGACACAGTTTCTGCACAGTGAGTTGGTGTTTAGTGCGTGGAATACAACGAGAACAGAGGATCCCTAATGGGTCCGTGCCAATATGCCAAGATTCGTTGTAACATACAGGCACTTGCAGTGCTTTGGCAACCGAAGATACGGCAACCAAGCAGAACAAGATACCTGTCAGCATCCTCCAAATCACACGTCGGAGGACTGTCAGTTCTTGCGTTATATGTTGGAAACTTTACAAAGTTTTCAACAAAGACCTATCTAACAAAGATCGTCACTATTTCAGGGGATGTATTTAAGACATCGTAAATATTATATATGGGGCATCAGTGTAACAGTTTACCTGTATTTGGTCTCATATAAGAGGGAAAAGACAGTTTGTTTACATTTTCGAGGGTTGTAATAATTTCCAAAATGGCGGCCAATGGCAGCGTAGTAGTGGATAGTTCCCACCTTGAAGTTATGAACTAGGAAACAAAATAATAATATATCAAAATATGTGGCTGCACTTGTCACACAGATGTTAAGAAAGACAAATAAGACAACTTATGCTTGAATTAAGCACTGCAACTTATGTTTTTCAAGAAATAGGCAGGAGTGAGAAAAAGTATGTCGGCACGACGTTGCGCAATTTCTTCAATACATTTAATGAATTTCGTATGGCTAGAAAGTGGTGTTTTCGATGAAGGTCTGTAAACCTTAGTAAAAAAGTAAGAAAAGTAATATTCTACAATGTTTTTAACAAGAATGTAATAAAATTATATTTACCCATTATAAATGTAGTATGTCCGGTCTCTTTTAGAAATGCAAGGAGAGTAATTGACCACTGGCTGTCTTTAGTGTATTTAGAAGCACATCCAAAAAGCTGTATCTACAGATGATTCAATATGTAGTTAGGACATTTTATCACAACTTATACCTCAACTTATATGCTTGATTACATATGAACGTTGTTTGGAATATTTAGTTCACCTGAACATAATGTGTTTAACCCTTTCCAAAACAAGACCTGGTTTTAATGTTCCCAATTAGACAGTCTTTAGAAAACATTGAGGCAAAAGAAAAAAAGTGCCACAATATTGTTTATATTGTATGGAATTAAGTAAATCTTTATCAACATACATTTCTTAAACAGCAGCTATTGAATTTGGCCACCATGAAATTTTGTCATTTTGGAAAGGGATAAGGTACGCTTTGAGGTTTCTCATCATGTGCCATTTTGTCAACTTTCCCATCCGCCCATCTGTCTGTCTGTCTGCCCATCCATGATCTCAAATGAACATCAACCTTTTCCCAAGAAACAAAATTTTAGGGTGGTCCAATAGGAAAGAATCTTGTAGGCACGTAGGAAGCAATTTCATATTAGAGTGGCTGAAGCCTCTTTGTCTGAAAATTTGGGAGGGGGGGGGGTAAATTTGATTTTCTGTTAATTTCAATGTAAAAAGGAGAATTCATCATTTTCGACCAACTCTTGGGGCTAAGCCCCCTAGCCCCCCCCCCCCCCCTGCACCTACGGGCCTGTTTTGTTCTTCAAATAGACTGGGTTTCTATGAATCATCGGTGTTGTTTTGAAATCTCATAACTATTGCTTGATTCAAGCCGTAGTTATAAGATTTTATTACAAGACCCATGAAATATTTTTGTTTGTGTGAAATTACGTCACGGGTGACTGGACAAAATCGTTCCCTATTTGAAAGCTGCTGCAGACGACAAAATAGATGTTGAAAAGGAAAGACTGAGTGTACAATCTAGCACAAAAATATTTAGGCAAAAGGAGAAAATGCTGATTAAGTTTATCAGCATTTTCTTCTTTTGCCTTTCTTTTTTTTTTTTTTTTTTTTTTTTTTTTTTTTGCAATGATACCTGTATTATCCTCTGTAGCAGCTTTTTTAAATAGTCAACCACCCTAAATTTTCATTATTTTGGGAGAGGGTTGATATATCTCAGGGTCCTCTCAGGTGAGTGATGCATGGCATCTTATCCCTCTTGTCTTTACTGTTACTTTAATCTCTATTTTAAGGTATGTCAACTGCTCAATGCAGAAGCTATATATGGCAGAAGCTTTATACCCTTTTCCACTAAAAAGACTGAATGACTTATCACTTATCTCTTTCCCAAACGACAAAATTTTAGGGTGATACACTTCAAAAACTGCCACAAATGACAAAATGGATGTTGACTTTTTTTCTCCTTTTGTAAAAGAATATAACATGTAGAAAACAGCAAACTATCAAGGTGAAATTTGTTCCTGTTTGGTAATACAAAGGTAGCATTATTTTGTAAAGGAATGAACGAATACTTTATAATGTACATAGACAATTTATAAAAAATAACTATTGAAATCCCCAAATCTGCTGTAGTTATCATCGTGGCCTAAAATCATGAAAGCGCCCATTACGCAGTTTTTGCAAAATGTATATTTCCTGTCCAACAAAACTCTGTCGGACGAGTGCCTTGAACCACTGTCGCCCTTCCCGTCGACCTTTGTATGGTTTTATTTCAAAAAGAAACAAGAGCCGTCACAGACGGATTATGCTCCCAGAATAAGTGTTTGTCACAAAATAAAAACTATCATACATTGATTGAATTTGGTCGAAGGGTTGCCGAGATCTGGCTCGGACACACGGACAGACGGACGGACGGACAGACAGCGTGGCGACTATATGCTCCCCCGAATTCTTTTCGAGGAGCATAAAAGCATAAAACAGCTAAATTGGTCAGCATGACAATTTCAAATGTCTTTGAAATTTACACCATATTTAGAGCTTGAAATGCCCTTTCCATAAATGTATGCATCATAATTATTATTATTATTATTATACCGCATTTATATAGCCCCCTTTTCATAGCAACACTACGTTCAAAGGTGCTTTACATCGTATGTTAAATACATTCAGTAAAAAAAATGAAATGATTAGTATACACTAAACTTATATAAAAAAAAGAGAGAAAACTTAAGCTAAAACTAAATTAAAAAACAGAAAATGATGAGTGAAATTTATATAAGATAGTCTGCAACGATTGCTTAAAATTGATTTGTATCACTGCTTAATGTCCATAAAATCTGATGAATAGATTGGTTTTAAGACCTTTTTTAAAAGCAATCAGTGAATCCGTGTCTCTGAGATCCGCTGGTAGATTGTTCCACAACTTTGGAGCTGCACTGATAAAACTTCTGTCACCATACTTGACACGACTTCTTGGAACTTGTAATGTCAAAGAGCTGTGACTCGACCGTAGGTTTCTGGAGGGTTGGTACACGTGGAGAAGTTTGTTTATATACACTGGGGCCTGACCATGTAACGCTTTGTGAGTTAAAGTTAAAATTTTATATTCAATCCGGGACTGGATGGGTAACCAATGGAGTTCTTTCAACACTGGGGTAATGTGGCATGTTCGTGATGACCTGTTTATAATTCGGGCTGCTGTATTTTGGACACGTTGGAGTTTATTTAAGACTTTGTCTGGCAGACCATATAGCAATGAATTACAATAGTCAAGTCTTGATGTTACCAGGGAGTTCACGAGAGATTTTGTTGCGTCTGAAGTCAGATATTTTCTAATGTGGCCGATTTGACGTAACTGAGCATAACACGACCTACATACTGTGTTGATATGTTGCTCCATGTCCATATTCGTGTCTATCCAAGCACCTAGGTTTCTTACACAAGTAGCTGGTTTGATTTTAGAGTCCCCGATTTTTAGCTGTACGTTCTTTATATACTTGGCATTTTTACCAGAGGAAAATAGTATGACTTCTGTTTTCTCCGTATTTAACTTTAGCATATTGGAATGCATCCACGACACAATATCAGTAAGACAAGATTCTATTCTGCTGATTGTCTCGGATCTTGAAATATCATCCGTTGGCTCAAAAGTCAGATACAACTGAGAATCATCCGCGTAAAAGTGGTAATCTAGTCCGTGCTTCCTGCAAATCAACCCAACTGGTTTCGTATACATGGTATAGTACTTTGGCCCCAGCACAGAACCTTGCGGAACACTAAATTCCATGAGTACAGGTTTCGATAGATTTCCGTCTATACTCACAGTCTGATACCGGTCAGTCAGATAAGATGTTATCCATTTGAGGGGTTTGCCAGCAATTCCAAAATGACTCTCTAGACGTTGAAGCAGTGTTCTATGATCGATCGTATCGAAGGCTGCCGAAAGATCTAATAGGACTAAAACTGTAACTTTGTTCTGATCAAGGGATTGCAGTATGTCACTTTGGACTTTTAACAACGCTGTTTCTGTTGAATGACAAGATCGATAAGCAGATTGATGTTCTTCATGAAGATTGTTGGACGTTAAATGATTTTCAATTCGTGAGTTTACTACCTTTTCTAACACCTTTGAGATAAATGGCAAGTTGGATACGGGTCTGTAATTTTTCAATACATTTTGGTCTAAGTTGGGCTTCTTTATAAGTGGTCTTATTCGTGAACTTTTGAAACATAAAAGGACCATAAAAGGTCGTAAGTACCACTTACGACCTTATTTTTCTAAGGCATCGAGTTTTGCTGTCTAGTAGGGTTCTAAATCAGGGTATAAATGTCAAACACTTTCAAGACATCTATTTGTCGTCTAAGTTATGGGTTTGCGTCTTTCTAGGAGATTAACCCTTTCCCAAAATAACGAATTTCTAAGGGTTTTTTTACAATATGAAATCTGCTAGAAAAAACAAAGAGAGTGTTCAGAAATACAAAATATACTTTACTCCCCGTCATAAGAAAGTAGCCACTTGTCTAATGCAAATGGACGACAGTTTTAGGATTATTTATAGACGTACCGAAATAGATATAAAACTTTGTAACATGGCAAGTAAAACGCATTCGTGTAAGTATCGAAATACCCCATAAGCTATCTTAGCTTGGTGGTAGATCCAGGAAATCCGTAACTGATACGGAACACACTACTGAAATTCATGGTCATGTATAGGGCTACAAAAGAGGCCAAAATGATTTAGGACGTGTGTTTATTATACTGTTTTTATTCGAAAGCTTTGTGACTAACAAGCTATTTTTTTACACCCAAGACCCTTGCAAAATGGCGGTTTCCGGTTTTAGCCCAAGCAACCTCTAAATTTCTCTCCAGTGCTATATTCTATGAAATTTTGGTTCTGTTTGTTCTTTAGTAAGTTCCAAATTGATAAAATGTTTTCCTTCGCTTTACCTACCAACCACTTCCGGTTATTATTAAACTTTTAATATTGAAATATGCTATCCTGTTAGTGCTAAATTTTCATTGATCACTATCATTTCAACAGAATAATTGTCTTTAAAATTGAAATGGGACTTTTGTTTGTGGTTTCAACAGCGTCACCTTATGCAGACAATGACAGTTGTAAGTGAACAAAATTGAAATACATCCTAAAATTATGTTTTGAACACCTATTGCATCTAAGCATCTTTCCGGGCATGTTGAAAGCATTTAACCATTATGGTCTAAAAAGAAACAATTCGGAATGCGTATTTGTGTGTAAAAACAAATAGACATAAGGATATGCGAAAATTATGGCTATTTGAAAAGTGGCTACTTTTTTATGACGGTGAGTATATATGTATAATTTTTTATCAATTTATCACAGAAAATAATACGGCAAATAGAGAAAACTTTGGTTATCAACCTTTTTTCCACATTGTTTCCAAAAACCATTTCTTCTATGCCAGGTCCTGATAGGGAACGAATTTATCAAGTAAACCGTGATAAACAATAGCGAACAATTTTCGCGCCAATTTGTGCTAAAAATAGATTTCTGATGGGGAAAACCCCCAACAACGCTTGCCGGGTACCAGTCTAATATTTTGTTTATCGGTCATGAATCGGACAATTTTTTCGTAACAGTGTTAGCGAAAAATTATCATTTTCAAGCGAGATATTAGTCGATCGTAGATAATGCAGGCGGGAACTAAAACTACGAAACATTGCGCATATTCAACATGCAACATTGATTCCAGATACGGAGACAGACCAGAAATGACAAACGTTTTTTCTTGAGGTTCCTCAGCAGCTTAACCAGAAAAAACATCGAAAAGTGTGAAAGTAAAGTAGCTATGATCATGAAACTTCGCGGGTAGATAGATCTCACCAAGGAGAAGTGCAACGTACAAGGAGCATAACTCTACCTTGCTTATTTTGTGAGTTATTGCCCTCTGTTGTAGTGGAAGCCTGTGGGGGTATCATGACAAATCACATTCAGCGACAAATTCTAGTTTTTTCTAGATTAATCATTTCCCAAACAAGACCGGTTTTGTCGTCCCTTACAGAAAATTATTGAAAAAACATTGATGCAGAAGAAGAAAATGATGATCGATCAGATTAAAAAGACCTGCACAGCAGACAAAATGAGATTGAATAACTTCTTTGGATATTGATGATCATTTTACTTTTGCCTCGATATTTTCTCTGACATAAAACACTAAAAGTATTCACATCCGTTTTGTCGTCTGCAGACTTTTTTTCAATTTGGCCCAACATGACATTTTGTCGTTTTGGAAAGGGTAAGCGAGTAGCACGAGCGACACGACGAAGCTAAGGTAGGACCGTATGTGTAAACATTACTTGTCAAATGGTTATTTCATAGTTACCTATCTTAAAAAGTACACGACAGTGCAGCAACCTTCTCAACTCTGAATTATAATGTTTCTCAACAAATGATTACGGCAATCCAGCTCTTAGAACGTCATCTTCAGCAAGTTGAACGTGGAAAAACTTCGCGATGTTGACAGCCATATTTGTACGATAGAGGATTCCCAATCTATTTTTAGACCAGTGAGGCGTGACGATGACGTATTTGTTCAACGAAAAAAGCGAGTCCTATTATATTTTGTATGTGTTGTTATAAAATCTCGTAACATCGAATTAATCAAAACGAATAACCCCAACACCGCATTTGATTTATATGGATCTAAATAAGAGATATGATCAGGCTTATTTGGATCCATTAATAATTAGTCAGAGCCTAAAGATCTCAATGTTCGTTTAATATAAGCCGGTCCACATAAAGATATTTGAGCCAGAATCTGGAAAATGTCAATTAAGGCTTTTGAGCCCAACATGTTTCAAGATCAATAAGCGCATATACACGCAGTCTGACCATGAACCATGTTGGTCTTCGATAGCTTCTTCGTGACCTGTAGCAACTGTGAGAAAGTAGCATAGATCCTGATCAGACTGCTTTTAGGTATAGGTTGGTCGTGAATCACAGCAATTTCTAATCATTTAAATTGGCTCTTTTCTATACTTGACTTATATTTTCAAGGATGACGTTACCATCTTTATCTTATTTAAATGGTGCTTAACCCATTAACACACAATGACTTTTGTTTCCTCCCTACAATATAACAGCTTTTGAAAACTTTGTGGAAAACGAAGAAATTGCTTGTCGCAAGCAATTTCTTCATGTCCCACAATGTATTCCAACCCACTATGGATATTATTTTTTTTAAAAAAATCAACAACTATAAATTGTCGTCTGCAACACCTTTCAAATTGGATCGCTCCAAAATTTTGCCGTCTGGTAATGGGTTAAAAACCAAGTAGGCCTATCATTAGTTTTAACGGAAAACAAATCTACGGTCATGAAGTCTAGGATTTATTTACAAACTCTGGTTTTATTTTTTGTTGTTTGCTTATTATCAGGTACGCTTTTTATTATCTGTTTTATTTATCTTAAACATATCTTGTTGTATTTCTCGCTAGTTTTCTTCGAAATTCTCGTAACTGCAGCTTAAAACAAGCTGCAGTTACGAGGTTCTCGATGAAGAGCGACGACTTACTAAATATGTTGTTTAAAATTGTAGGTTTAAACTTACTGATTTGAAATGTTAAGAAAGAAATGTACATTAAATATGAATATGTTTATAAAAGAAAGGTGAGTATTGATAGAATTGTCTTCTATTCTCACAATGTTTCCCTCGGAATCTGAATCAAGTTGTTTCTTCAAACATTCAAGCAAAAGTGTTTTTCGGTGCACGCGAACGCTTCCCACTTTCGTTTTGCACCGAAAAATACTTTCGCTGGAGTTGTTGAAGAAAACCACTGGATTCGGAGCAGAGTAAGTTAGACCCGGGAATGACCCTCTCAAAATCGCTCACGATACACTTCACTGGTGGCGAACTCGGCAAAAGCGAGGGACGTTTTTCGCTACAACAAGATATTTTGGGTTTAAATGTGAGTTTATAGATTTTGTTTTCTAATAATGACAATGAACTTGTTCTAAAAACAGACCGGGTTTACCGTTTTGCATTGACAAACTGTCGTTGCCGTTATAAAATCTCGTACCTACGGCTTCGATAAAGCCGTAGATAAGATATTTTATAACAACACCGACGGAATACACTGTTCGCGAAAAACGTCCCTCCCCTCCCTTTGGCCGATTTCACCACCAGTGATAACCTGAGAAATTAAACGGATAATACAATGAAGCAGGCGATTTTTTCATTGTGAACGCTTCCCAAAAGTTACGTGGGTTATCCACCATATGGTAGATAGAGAACAAATATGCGAAAAGTAACTATGGCCACAGTGGATAATCACGTGACTCAGAATTTCAGTAAATCTTCAATACGTTTGTTATCTCTTGATCTATTTGAATTCGGTTTGAAGCAGAGACGGTGGGAATTTGCCAGGATTAACATGGAATGTGTTGGATTTTTAACCATCCACTCATTAAAAAAGTTATTGAAGATCAACTTAAGTTTCGGTTGACCGTCAATAACTTTTTGTCTGCTGATTTGTTTACATAATACACCACGTCTATCTATATAAATGGACATCGAGTCGTGAGCCGTGACGAAAGGTTACGGTATATTCCAGTACATGTAAATAGGGAGGAGTGCCTATTTTCCACTGAATAAAAGCGAACAATGACAGGTATTGCGTGCTGTACGTGATGCCGTGTGAGTTCAGTAGCTGTGTCCAGATAGTACTTCGTCGAATTATTACAGGGAGACAGGTTCGAGTCACATAATTTTTATAATTCAAAATCCCTCTTCCCCCGTCAATTTAGACTCGCTGATCCTTGATCATTCACGGCTCGTTGTCTATCTATAGCCTCTCTTACAACCAGTCGTACGTGCTCCTCCGCGCGGTCTGCGTCTAAAAGATAGGCATAGTCTTGCGATGCACGCACGAGCAACGTACGATTTTGGTGGACGCAACCATGACGCAGACTGCACGTGTCAAAGACTTCATCGGACAATTCTTTGCTACGACCATTTTGCGTCTTTTAGAACGTCAGAATCACGCAAGACAGAAGTACTGTGCAAGTACGACAGACGTATGTGTTACAAAAGTCTTCGGAGATTTCTAAGGCCGACTTCGAATCAGGGGGTAGCCTGAGTGATAGCACCAAGCGAACACCGAGAGTGCGAGCTATTGACGTCATTTCCGCAGCTATAGCTCCAATCGAGCAGCAATGGTGCGAGCTATAGTCCGACCACCGGAAAAAGGGTGGTCCGGCCATCCGAGCCATTGCGTCATTCGGATATCTCGGATAACAGCGAACCAATCAGTGTCGAGGTAAACAAAGATTTTGATTAGCTGACTCAGAACGGGGAGGAATTCAAAAGATAGAACAGCGCTGGTTCCCAATGTTGGTTCCTGTTCGCGCGAGCTATAGTGCCAAATGAAGTCAGCCTAAATTTCGAGATTTATAAGGACGCACGACATGTTGTAAGAGAGGATTGATGCATAACGTCTGTTCATATTCTCTACTTCAAAACGAATTCAAATCGGTCCTGTGTTAACAAAAATAATGACGATTTGTCATGTGATCATCCACTGTGAAACATGTGAAAACTAACTATAGCATCGTATCTCATTGTCCAGGAACCCATGCGTTACGGTGTTTCGTATCAAATCCTGCTCAATTAAGAATCAGACGAAAGACTTGTGGAGCTAGTAATCAATCTTGCATGCTGGTTATAAGCAACCGTAAGTAGATGTTTGTTTACCCTCCCCAAACGACAAAAACGTAGATTGTGTAATTTTTTGAGAATGTCTAAGAATTTAAGGGGGAATGCTCCAGTTTTTCGGAACACTCGGTCGGTCAATGTTTCGTACCAATATGTTTCGTTAACATATTTTCAATAATATTTATTAACACATCATTACAATTTACCATTTTCGAAGGTAAAAGTGTATTTATTATGCGAAACTTATTTCCTCAAGATGGAAATCGATTATTTAGAGCAAGACAGTCGTAAGTATGTATGCAGTTACCACTGTTTTGCATCATTTTATTCACGTGTGGCTGATAAAAATTGCTGTAATTCACTAATAAGTGCGCTGACCCATACATTTTCTTTTTGAATTATTACCAGGACATGTTGCTTAATACAATGAGGGAGTTTTGTCAAATTCTATTACGTAGAACTTGAAATATTTCCAAAAATATGCAAACTTTGACATAAAACACTTCAGCTTCGTTGATCTAACCGAACACGTGAGCATGCTGTTTTATACATCAACCTGTTTATGATAGCACATATTTTGGGATTTCTGTTCTTATTAAATGTAAGACGTTACTTTAAATCCGTTTTCGGGACTAAACGATGAATATACAGCATTTTATTAGCATTTTAGTGACATTGGACAGGTGCAAGAAATTGTGCATTTTTTCGATTTAGGGGTATGTGATACGAATGTCTATAAAATTCAAACAAGATCGCTGACCATGCATTTTTATTTTATTTTTCAATTGGTAGTAACATGTAATTTCAACATACAAAATATAAATAAATTCTATTATTGGGATTTTTTTTTTATGAAACTGGAGCATTCCCCCTTAAATTGATGAGCCGAGATCTGGAAAAATGTCCCTTATAGCATTTTAGAAAACTGAGATTTAAGATCAGCCTTTGGTCAAATGCAGCCCAAAAATGATCCATGCCGGCATATTCAAGCTCCTATAGGTCATGAAAAAGCTTTTAGAGAACATGATGGATCATGATCAGACTGTGCGTATGCACAGGCTGATCTGGATTTATGTTGTTCTCAAATGCCTTAAGGGACGTTTTTTCAGATCCCGGCTCAATTATTATTATAGCGAAAATAAAAAAAAAGTTCATTATCAGATACATTCCGTATTCTTTTATTTAGACGTCGAGGGCTTAATGCAAAACTATTGTAACTACATTTGGTAGAATTTTACAGGAGAAAGAAAAAACTTAACAACTTTCTTACAGTTAAAGAGATACAATATTGTTTTTTTTTTTTTTTTTTTTTTTTTTTTTTTTTTTTTTTTTTTTTAATTCTCAATATCTTTTTTAATGATACAGACTTGAAATCCAATATTAAAGCGATGTTTTCCTGCCTAAATATTCAGAAAATACAAAAAATGAATTTATGAAAAATATGCAGTTAAAAATAAAATAGTTCTGCACTTAGTCATCGACGTTTGTTAAACATTCTTGCTTATAAAAAGAAAAATAGGAAAACATCGGCTACTAAAATCACATGATATACAACTAAAATTTGCTAAGGATCCTTTTTTTCTAATTTGATAATTAGGTAACAAATTTTCCAATCAACGATCAAAATGGTTTATTAAAGGGGGTGTTTCACGGATAGGAAAAGTAACATTGGAGTCTGCAGACGCTTGGAATTTAATGGAATTTTGCGTCCATTTAGTACACTAGATAACGGTTCGTTTTCATGAAATGTTTGGAATCAAACATTCCAGAAATCAATTTTCTTAGAATTCTTCACATTTTTACCGGGAAAAAAGATGGTACCCTCAATAAACGAGTATGCATGCGTTATGATGTCCAGTCCCTGATCATGTATGATACAAAAATTTACTGAACCTCAGAAGTAACGCACCACTAACATTTTTCACTATGACTTTTTTATCATGTTACGCTTTCAAACTATACAATCACAAACCGAACTACTATCATTTTATTCGTTTCTGGTCAAAACATTGTTTCGCTACATTAAAGCAATCAAGCGTGATGAAACGCGCAAACGTGACTACCCTCTCAAGTGAAAATCGCAAAATCAGTACTCTGTGAGACCACTTTGCAGAGTAATGCAGTCTGTGCTTCGTCGACGCGTGGATCTTATCACATTTGGGATTCTGGTAGTTGGCATGACTCCCCACTCTCCATGTATCACTTTGCACTTGAACCTGTGTACCTGTTTTGAGCTGCAGTTGGGACCTTTGGCGCACCTCTTCCCGGGCAGTCCAGCAGTGTAACAGTTTGTTGGAAACGTTCTCTAAGCCGGCCAATCGTCTTGTGATGAAATCCCTGCATGTGTGCAAATGCCCGTGACGTCATCACTGCCTGCAACATCCCAATATCACGATTACGTTCGTCAATGGAAAGTCTGGGCATTGTTTAAACCATTAAAAACTTCCGACCGACGAAATGTTTGGATGTTTTCTTTCCCTTACCGACTAAATGTCGAGGGATCAGTGCAAAACTATTGTAACTACATATTTTTCAGAAATACACTTTTTTTTGTATTTTCTGAATCTTCAATAAGGAATGCATCATGTGTTCTAATATTAGATTTCAATTACCTATACTTAAAAAGATATTTAGAATTTGAAAGACAAATTTCCTCTTTAACTTTGAAAAACTCAAAAAGTTTTTTCCCTCTCCTGTAAAATTTTACAAAATGTAGTTGCAATAATTTTGCACCAAGCCCTCGATGTACCCTCTAAACCGATGAGCTGGTTTGTGCACGAGGTCAATACTTCGGCACGTGCAGAAAACATGTTTGCCATTTTTGGACGGCTAGCGTCATGGATGAATGGGTTTTGTGCTTAAGAGTGTGTTGTGTGTATACCTAGGGTCCGGTGAATACCGAATAATACTGTGTCAATGAAATGAATGATTTTGTTGAAAAAATATAAAACAAGAAAAAGTGGTGCGTTATTTCTGAGGTTCAGTATACATATAATTCTTTACGAAGAATTATTTATATAAAATGATGTTTATAAGGGGCCTATGCAAAAATAGTTTTTAAAAATAATTTCAGCAAATTCAGTTAGAAAACTTACCATGTTCCAGTTTTTTGTCAAGATATGAAAATCTTGTAAAGGTTTTCCACAAAAAGTTCCACCGCCGAATGTTTACGACGTCACCCGAATAATTCTGACGTCGCCTGAATCTCATTAGGGGTAGACTACCATAACGAATTATACTTTCTTCTATTTTACAGTCGGGATGACAATGAATTGTGCCTGTAGACATGAAGAAGGAATCAGGTTTCGTTCACACTCCATCGTGTATTATTGCAATCGAGATTTCTGTAATGACGCACTTCCGCTACGATTTAGTCAACCTTAAAGGCTACCAAGCTCGACAGTTGATTTCACCGTATATTAGAAGAAAATCATTAAATCAACGTGTTTTATAGAAGATCCGTCAAACACGATTGTTTTAAAAATTTTATTTGCTTTTCTTTGCGTCGATACTTGGAAGGAATTAAAGATCGGCAATTTCCGTAAATCTCCACTGAATGACGTCATACCGTGGCTTGACTCCGCCCCAAATTTAGAGCATGAGGTTTCTGACACAGATAATGTGTTCGACTTTTCTGTCATAAAGCGAAAATTCAATACAATTGTTAGAGTAATACAGACAAACTTAAACCGTTCTTTGGCACATTCCTTCACTCACTAACGACATATTCTTTGACTGTTTTAACATTTTTTCTAACATTTACCAAGGATAAATGTTTTGATTATCGATTGGGGAAGTCGCTTTATGACAGAAAAGTCGGACACTTTACTTTGTCAGAAATCTCAGGCTTACCAGGCAATGACCCATGACTTCCCGTTTTTCCCGCCATGACGTCATTAAGTGGCTGGTATGACGTCATAACTTCAAATTGGAAGTTTTGCGTTTTTTGTTCGGTAGAGATCGGAAAAGACCAAAATATCCAATTTAAAAGACGAAATAAAAACACTTCTAATGTTTAAAAATTGTAGAAACTTTGATATTTGTTTTTTAGAAAGGTGTTTTTTCGACACAAGAGTTTGATTTTGCCAATCAATGGACACTTTAACCATTCCCCAAACGACAAAATTCTAGGGCGATCCAATTTAAAAGCTGCCGCAGACGACAAAAATGATGATAATAAAGATATGATTTGTGCAAAATATGGCAAAGAAAATATTGAGACAAAAGGAGAAACTGCTGGTTATCAGCAGTTTCTTCTTTTTTATGTCCCCGATAGGGAGGCATCATAAATTTGACTTGTCCGTCCGTCCGTCCGTCTGTCCGTCTGTCTGTCCGTCCGTCCGTCATTCCGTCCAAAAACTTTAACATTGGCCATAACTTCCTTATTACTTAACATATTCGCTTCATACTTTACCACAACATTCCTTGGTACATTACCTTTCTGTAGGCACATACTTTGGTGACCTTGACCCCTGGATGACCTTGACCTTGAATATAGATTGGCCATAATTTAAAATCAAAGCGGTGTCGGGGGCATTGTCATCTTACAGTGACAGCTCTTGTTTGTCAATGTTTTCCCAAGCCTTTTATGTTAGGGACGTCAAACCCAGGTCTTATTTGGGAGAGGATTAATAGCTATTGGCATTGCGTCGTTGTAAATGCAAAACCTCGTATCTCGTTCATGGAAAATTTCAAAGGAGAGTGGAAAAAGTCTAATAACTTTTCCGAAACTGAAATGTTTTACTTGAAATTTGGACATATACTAGGAAGAAAAAGAAACGCCGGGTAACCATAAATGATTATTTTGAGGGATAAATTGTATTATTGGATTATTATATTCATTTTAGTAGGAAATGTCATCTGTATGAAACCAGCTGTCGAAGTTTCAATCGATTTCCGATGCTGATTATGTGAAAAATAACGATGACAAGAGTTAGCGGCAGATAGACATGGGGACGTCGGGCTCTTAGGCTATTGTCGCGTAAAATGTTTCGAACCGTATCGGGATGAATATGGCGATTATGACTGCCTATAGTGTTACTTGCAGTTTCGCTAGCTGTTAGATGGCGATTACCTAAGTGAGAAAGTGTCATAAACCGATACTGACGTAGCGTCGTGAAGCGCGAACGTGCACTCCGCGGTCGGTCGTTGACCATCCCCGTCACTCGCAGATGTTTAACAAGACTTTCAATAGTTCCAATTTGCACACCAAAATGTGCAGCAACCTGCTGTTGGCATTGACCCTGCACAAGTATTGCTATAGCTTGCCCCCGCTCGACTTCCGACAATCGCAATATTATAACTTATATTTTTTTTTCAAAAAAAAATATCTCGCTAGATACATATCACGCCGCAGTTTAAATGCCATCCTGAATTTGACACTTTTTTAAACCAGGTACATCAAGATATTGTATCACTGAATCGCAATCTTTTCTTTCAAATAAAACTCTAAATTCTATTCTCTCACCCAAATATTGTGTTAAAAACAAATTTGACACATGAGTATGTTTCTTTTGGCAAATTTAGAAATAATAAAAACAGTGTATGTGTATCTATCTGCGTATCTGTATGTCTATATGTAGCGTGTCTGTCTGTCTGTTTTCTGTCTCTTTCTCTGTCCATTAAAGTACATGTAGTACGTATAATTAGATGACATTTCAAATAATTGATCATTGAGTCATCCTTTTTTACAAAATGCTGAAAAGAATTGGAATCTGAGTCACAAGGTTCATGATATGATGGCACAGAAATTGTTACAATAGATTTATGAAAATTGAATTAATGGATTCAAAGTGGTAGGCCTATTTCTATATGTAGAAATATTGTAGATTGTAATTCGTTTGTACAGAGTTTTCTTCTTCATGAAATGCCGATCTTAAAAAAGTTCGCAAATTATTTTCATTTCAATCGTCATTATCCAGTCAAAATCCTTTATACTATGATCATTTTTCTATCCGTTTTCTGTTCATTTTGTACTGCATTTTTAAATGTTGCGCAGACACTTATTTTGATCATTATTATTGTTTTTTCGATTTCTAGGCCAGGTTTTATCGTGATATTTCTAGTTTTACTCCTTACTATCAATTAACATTCATTTACATAAGGGCATCCCTTTTTACATTTCGTTCCGTTGCTAAGGGAAGTGTTATACTTTCCTTCTAGTGTAAGCTCCACTGGCCAAAGGCCAGCGTGTTATTGTCATGGCGCTGTGTCCGTCGTGCATGCGTACGTGAGTGCATCCGTTAATTTTTTTTTTCTTTAAAATTTTCTCCTCTCAAACCCGTGGGCAAATTTTGATCAAACTTTATAGAAATGTTGCTTGAGTGACCCTTTACCTAAATTAGTCAAAGAATTTTGATTTGTCAATAAATGTTGGCGTGGCAGGGTGGGGCTTATCCGAATGGGAGAAATCACGAAATAATTCTTTAAAAACAACCATTGGGTCAATTAAGTACAAACTTAGCAGAAACGTTCCTTGGGTGGTCCTTTACTTAAAGGTTTCGATTTAAAATCTGTTTTAAGAACTGAGAGACGATCTCAACCGACTTAACACTTTACTGTAACCCACGATCACAGAGTCTTAACAACTGGCGCCTTCGGCAGCCACATCACTTTGACTTTCAACTTTCCCGTGTATCCATTTATACCCATGGGTGAAGAGGAGCAACGTTGGGTGACCTTTTTGCTCAGAAAAATTCCCGTGGCACCGGCAGGATTTGAACTCAGGACCCTTCGATCCAAAGGCCCATATCTATCACTAGAGAACGGCGCCCAACAAAGAGACGTTGTTAGTGAAATTCCGATTGGTCTATAAACTTGGGTGTGGCAGGGCAGGGCTTATTGGAATTAGACAAACCATGAAATAATTCTTTAGAAGTAAACAAATGTGCCAATTCAGACTAAACTTTGCAGAAATGTTCCTTAGGTGCCCTTTTTAGAGAGCATGGCTCTCTTATTTTATCATGCTTTAATGTACTTTAGATGTACTTTACAAACCGCACAACGAGAATAGTTCCTCCCAAACAAGACAAAAAGATCTAAATGACAATTAGAATAGTCTACGTGTCAAATGTGTCATAATATAAACTAGATGGCATGTATGATCTAAGCAAAAAATCAAGTATTAAACAAGTCTTAAATAAAAAAGAGATCTGAGTAGTAATTTGCCATTCACAATTGGGTCATGCAGGTCATGCGGTCAAGTCATGTAGCCTAAATTTTGGACAGTGCAAATGGTCCAAAAATAGAATCACATTCGCAGACAGAAATTCTACTAGTGGGTGTCTATCTGAGTGTATTTATTGTAAAGCTTGTGCTGTTTGGTGATAGTATGTTGTGTCATGGATAAAGGGGGCATTAGAGTGAATTTCCTATTAACTCATCTTCTTGCACATTTATGAATGGATTGATTTGAACTTTTCCCAAACAAAACTTTGTTTTAATGTATCTATAAGAGCAAGCTTTGGAAAATATTGAGGTAAAAGAAGAAAATGGTGATAGGTTTGGTGATACTATATTGCATCACAGAAAAAGAGGCTTCACTTTATTGTCAATACATTTTTAACACATTCCTCCATTTATGGTTGAATTTGTAAGAAACTATGATGGACAGTTCCTCATTATGCAGCCTTTTGAATGAAGTCATGTTTTGGTGACGTTTTGGTGGGCTTTCTTTCAACCCATTACCACACAGTGACTCTTTTTGACACCCACAGGAAAATAGTCTCAGAAAATAATGTGGAAAATGAAGAAACTGCTTATGACAAGCAAATTCTTCATTTCCCACATTGTTTTCTATATAGAAAGACAGAAACATGTAAAATTTCATTCAGTTAAAATTGTCGTCTGCAACATCTTTGGATTCGGGACAGTCTAAAATTTTGCTGTTGGATTAAAATGTTTTGTTAATACAGCTCCACCTATATTCATGGATTGTTTTGCATGAATTATGTTACCATGCAATATTGTCACAAGATTTCATGTTGTGTCAAACATGCTCTCTAACAGTACTTTCAGTACTTTGATTTGAATTTAGCAGTGCACGTCTTAGGCCTACAAGAAATCATGAGATAATTGACCAAACGCCAATCGACAGATCGCTCCGCCCAACATAGAATTTAAGACAAACAATGGGGGTGTTATTGTTAATAGGGATCGATTTTATCCAGTTAATCGTGACGTAAGTTCGGACAAACAAAATAGTATTTCGTAGGTGTTGTTATAAAATCTCGTAACTACGGCTTGGTTCAAGCCGTAGTTACGAGATCTTATAACAACACCGACGGTTTATCAAAACATAACAGTAAACCTAGTCTATTGTTAGCACAATTTTTTTCCCCATTGGCATGTCGATTGTTTTGATTGTCAGTCGATAAATCGATACAATAACACGTGCAACGAAGAGCAATTGGGGCATGACATTTTTCTGATCGTCTATTGGCTAAACGATGTTTTTGATTGACAGTCGGCGTTTGGTCAATTCTTTTACTTTAGCCAGTGGAGCGATTCATGGCCTCTTGTCTCTATTAATACCTGCGTTTATCAAGCTTTGTTTTCTATTTCTCATGTACATGAGTATTTTGATCATTTTTGTTTTGTATTTATTGTATGAAAAAAACTCGCCCCTGTGGCTAGTAAATAAAGATATTCCTGTATTATAGAGACTGTTTGTCTGATTTTTTTATTCTGATTAGCTTAACAAAGGTCAGATTTGGTAACTGGAGGCTCGTAAAAGAATGTTGTGATTGTACATGTGAAGGCAACGACTGGAAATCCATGCTTAGGGGTTATATTGACAATCGTTATCTCGACATCGAATGAGTCGAATTTTCGCCGAAGTCGAAGTGAAAGTCTGGCCTCATTTTCATCAATGGATATCAAATATAGTTTAATTGAACTAAAACCCAAAATTTTAACGTGAAAATAAGAGGGACAGTATAGCCGTTTAAATAGTACAAAAAAGTTATAAAACATAATCAAATGTAGCTCAAATCGAAACTGAAAAAAATTCGGAGCAGTCGAGATGTATTGGAAGGTGAGATTTGAAAAGAAGGCTAAAATAAGAAAATATGTCTGTTTGGGTAGAGATCATTGTAAGAAGTTAAATAATTGCTTGTAACAAGCAATTTCCTCGTTGTCACGTTGTTTTCCAAAACTTCTATCTTGTGGGGTATCAAAAGGCAACAAATACTTGGGAATGTGTCAATATTGAAAAAGATTGTTTTGCACACCATCCTTTTTCTAAAGGCCGATTAAATATCGTCGCTTTTCAACCAAAAACTCTTGACTGCAGGTTGTTGTAAGCTGCAGTTACAAGATTTTCGTTGAAATCGACTTTATACTGTTGATGACACATTTCGTGTAAACTATAATTCAATTTAGAACATGGCACCATGGGTTGTTTTTACAGAAAAATAAATTATTTTTTGTTCAAATGGATACACGTAGTCCATTTATGATAATATGGTACATGTTTTCAGGTTGCTCCTCTATTTACAATGCAAAGGGATGAAAATATAACTTTGCATGCATCAGATCGAATTTTGCAGGTGCGGGACACCTAAGTTTCTAAGCATCGCTTGCAAATTTATAGTAAATTTTAATTTGTCAGTATCTTGGTGCCATAATATCATGACCGAGTTATTATGGATTCATTCCCAAAGGACAGATATGATAGCTCTTTTTAACCCTTTCCCAAACGACAAAATTGTAGGGTGATTGACTTCAAAAACTGCCACACAAATGACAAAATGGATGTTATTAAAGACAGGATTTGTGTAAAATATGGCACAGAAAATATTGAGACAAAAGGAGAAATTGCTGGTTATCAGCAGTTTCTTCTTTTGTCTTAATGTTTTCCCAAGCCTATTCCACCAGGGACGTCAAAACCAGGTCTTGTTTGGGAGAGTGTTAAATGAATTGCATTAAATTCTAACTCACTTTTAAAATATTTATGTTACCGTATAGTTAACATTAATGGAAAAGAAGAAAGTTCTAGTCATCACCAGTTTTATGTTTTTACCGAAAGAATTTCTTACCCCTATTCCAGCGTGGTCGTTCCAAGGGTTAAAAAGTACATTCTTGTGACAGCCCCTTTTTGATACTACATTGTTTTAACCCAATACCAGACGGCTAAATTCTGGACTTTTCCAATTTGAAAGTTGTTGCAGACGGCAATATCAAGTTGAAGATATGTTACAAATATTTCATTTCGGATAAGAAATCATTGTGGAAAGTGAAGAAATTGCTTCACCCAGGTGTATAAATGGGTACACGGGAGAGTTGAAAGCCAAAGAGCTGTGGCTGCCGAAGGCGCCGACTGTAAACAGCCGACTTGAGACTCAGTGATCGTGGGTTAAAGTGTAAAGTCGGTTGAACACGCAAGTGAAAATAGACTTTAAATCGAAACTTTTTTTTCCAAGCTTTACCTTGACAGGGGGTCGAAAGGCGTCGTTTTGTAGTAATGGGTTGATAAGGAAAAGATGTGAAGAGCTACCGAGTTTAACTAATTTTTTAACAACCACCGGGAAAAACGGCCACACACATAAGAATTCGAGAATAATTTGAATTAAGGGGGAATGCTCCAGTTTTTCGGAACACTCGGTCATTACTGTAGTAAATTAAATGTTTCGTACCAATATGTTTCGCTACCATATTTTCAATAATATAACACATCATTACAATTTACCATTTTCGACGGTAAAGGTGTATTTATTATGCGACACTGATTTCCTCAAGATGGAAATCGATTATTTAGAGCAAGAAAGTCGTAAGTATGTATGCAGTTACCACTGTTTTGCGTTATTTTATTCATGTGTAGCTGATAAAATTGCTGTAATTCACTAATAAGTGCGCTGACCTATACATTTTCTTTTTGAATTATTACCAAGACATGTTGCTTAATACAACGAGTGAGTTTTATCAAATTCTATTATGTAGAACTTGAAATATTTTCAAAAATATGCAAATTTTGACACAAAACATTCCAGCTTCGTTGATCTAACCGAACACGTGAGCATGCTGTTTTATACACTTACGCGTTTATAATAACACATATTTTTGGTTTTCTGTTCTTATTAAATGTAAGACGTTACTTTAAATCCGTTTTCGGGACTAAACGATGAATATACAGCATTTTATTAGCATTTTAGTGACCTTGGACAGGTGCAAGAAATTGTGCATTCTTTTTTATGTAGGGGTATGTGATACGAATGCCTATAAAATCCAAACAAGATCGCTGACCACCCATTTTTATTTTATTTTTCAATTGGTAATAACATGTAATTTCAACTTACAAAATATAAATAAATTCTATTATTGGGGAAAAAAATAGGAAACTGGAGCATTCCCCCTTAATGAAAATATGGGGTCAGCGTTCGATTTTTAGATTGGGCTTTGCCCAATCTATTAAAACCGTTCAACAGAAATCGCTTCGCACCAGACATTTCATTTTTCCTCTTACCCGTTGAGCTATGTGTTCAAGCCAAACTATGTGTTTTCAAACATCACAGAAACGTCCTTTATCAGTCACAATCTTCAAGGTTTTTCATCTTTTTGACTTCTGCGACAAATAAGGAGGGGGTTAATAATCACATTTGATGAAATTTTCGCTTAAATTAAATACTTATTAGTATTTTCATTGTTTTTACACTCTTTTCGGTTAAGTAAAGGAGCTTGAATGCAAAAAAGTGTGACTCTCAGATAAATTCCATGTTGTTACAATATTACTGCTCTGATTTTTTCAACGGTCATTTACCAGTGAAAGGTGTCTCCTTAACCCTGCAACTATCTATTTGACCGCGTTATCCATACCCTTAGCCCATTCCTTGGATACAATGTAAGCGCTTTACCCATTCCTATATTCTTACTCCTTTAGGTTCCAATGAAATATATATGTGTTTGGAAAACATGGTAGAACATGAAGAAATGGTTTTGACAAGTCAGTTCTTCATTTCCCACAATATTTTCTTCTTAGAAAGACCAAACAATGTAACGATTTATTTGCTTGAAATTTGGCGTCTGGTAATGGGTTAAGGATTTATTCTGCATTCACTTTTTTATTGTCAACAGTTACTCATGTGTTAAAGGCTCTTCCAAACGACAATATCTCAGAGTGGTTCAAATCAGAAAGAGTTGCAGACGACGAAACGGATGGCGTCAAAGATGAAATCATGTCATGAAGCACAGAAAATATTGGGACAAAGGAGAAAATTCCACTTATCTTTGTATGTTTCATATTATTTGCTTCATAACAATGTCTTGTTTGGGAAAGGACGAATGGTTAGAGGCTACAGAGTATAGACACTGTGATTTTAAAACATGTTGTTCAAAGTAAAATCATCGTCTTAAATTTGCCGTTTTCTAGAATTTTAACATTTTTGCCATGTATACTGTTATTACACTGATCATTTGAACCAATAAACAAGTACATTCTAATTAATCGAAATATGTTTGCAGATCAGAAATCAGTTAGGCTAACACCCCCACCCCGGTCCCACTGAGCCCGATTTGATCCCGATTTCGAAAACTTTGAAATCGGACGGAAATCGGGTTACTTCGAGAGACTCGTAGTTCATCCTGATTCAAATCGGCACCAAATGGGGATCGAAAATAAATCGTGACAAAAATTTCAACATGCGCAAATTTTTCTCCCGATTTTGAAAATCGTGGATAAATCGGTGCACCTGGTACTAATACCCCCCTCACACATACATCGCGACCTTACTGCGTCCTTACTGCGACCTTGCTACGACACAGGACGCAGTACAGTCGCCATGGACGCAGCAGGGACGCAGCGAGGTCGTAGTAAGGACCCCAAAGGACGCACAAGGACGCACAAGGTCGCAGACCGTCGGCGACTATTTTGAACATGCACAAAACAGTCGCAGAAGCTCTGCGGTCTTACTGCGTCTTGGTTAGATCGTCGTGGGGTCTCAGTGGAGTCGCCATAGTCGCAGCAGCACCGTAGTAAGGACGTAATTAGAACGCAATAGACGTTGTACACTCGCACTAAGGACGCCGTAGAGTCGCAGATAAAATTACAAGACATTGCTTATTTCACACTATGTTTTCTACAAAGAAAGAGGACAAAAATGTAATAATTCATTCACCTGAAAATGACGTCTGCAAAAATCTTTGAATTTTGATCAGTATACAATTTTGCCTTTTTGGTAAATAGGCGAACTTCATTGATATCATAATTTATCAGAATCGGGGATTTGGTGAACTTGTAGCACCTTAGAGGCCCCGTTCGTTTGCCTCGTCCGCCTCTCATCTTTGGAATTATGTGGATGAATTAACTTGAAACTAATCAAATATATATACGTATTCACTCGTTGAAGGCCAGACTCAGAATGAAATTTACTGGAAATAAGTGTTATTTTCATAGACGTAGCAAGGACGTAGTAGGGTTGTCTTACAGTCGCAGAACAGTCGCCGGACAAACGCAATAGTCGCCGTAGAGTCGCTGTAAGAACGCAGAGGACGTACCACAGTCGCAGCTGGATCGCCGATGATCGCCGTGGGGCCGCCGTAGGGACGCAATACAGTCGCAGTGAAAACGTCATGGACGTAAAAGGGTCGTATTGAGGACGTAGAAAAAAACGTACAGAACACAAGACTGCGGAGTCCCGGACCGTTGGCGAGAGAAATTTGGAAATCAGAGAGAAAACCAAACGATTTTCGAAAGAAAAATGCTATTTTACTAGTTTTCAGGTCGCAGTAAGGTCGCGAGCTATGTGTGAGGGGGGTATAAGTCGCAGTTATTCGGCTTAGTAAATCGAGGTTATTCGGCGACAGATTTGGCCTATTTGGCTATACCTATTTCGGCTATGAACAACGAATAACGGCAATGCAGTACGAGTACTCCCAATTCTCGTTAATGAAACACATAGACGGAACAAACTGGTCTTAAAAGAAAATACGCCCTATCTTTGGATGGACGGAACAAGTCGGCTCTAATTCGTAGTAAATTGGTAACAACGCACCTTCCCGAGGCACTACGTATATTTAGGAAATCGGGCTCAGTGGGACCGGGGGGTAATCAAAATATTGATTTAATGTAAAATCCGGTAAAGTGTAACATTTTCCTTTTCACAAACAGCCTCGCATTTTGGATTCACCTCGAGAGTGTTCATTCAGCTTTCTTTTATCACCTGTGCACGTTTGCCTACACGTTAATTAACCATTTTCCAAACGATGACGCCTTTTTACTCGCTTCATAGAAAATGCTTAAAAAACATCGAATAAAAAATGGGACAATTTTGCAATTCAGCATATTGTCCTTTTGTCGCAATATTTTCTGATGGCGCGAGCCATAGTGCCAGTCGAAGTGGACCTAAGTATTTGGATGGTACTCTCTATGTAGTCTGGTTTCCTGTCGTACTATGAATTTTTGTACGTCATGTACACTCTGAAAATGGCCGCCGCCTGTGCAGCGATTTCACTACAAAGGTAAAGAGCAAAGTTTGTTAATTTTGACTGAGTAAGACCGAGTAAAACTAGTTGATACTTCTAGTGTTAAAATATACCTAAAATTAGCTTCTTCATAAATATCATATCTTTGCTCTCAAAATTAACAAACTTTGCTCTTTAACCTTTGAAGCGAAATTACCATACAGTAGGTCGCAATGGTTACTATGTGCCTGACCCAATAACGAAGTACTAGTGGTAGGTTAACCGGACTATACTTTCATGTGCATCCCTAGCATCAAAGATATCATATAATCATCTTTAGAAATGACATTCTTTAAATACGATTAGAGAATGAATTGTACATTTAAAATATCCAAAATTTCCAATGACCATTGCCCAAATGTAGAACCTTATATTCAAACATGGACAGTTCTGTTTCTACTCAATTTCTCAGTGATGCCCAATCTACAGTGCTGATAGCACTTTGATTTTGTCTGTGAACGTTCAAACGCCGTCCGTTAGCGGTTTTTTCTGGATTTTATTTGCTCTGGGTTGTACACAGAAAACGTCCGTAGTCAAAAATACGTGCGTCTTTCGACATTTATAAGACATGGTTTGAAATGTAAATAGAAAGAATAATCCATACAAGTATTTTTCATTTGAAATGGGTCCCCTGTCGGAATATTATATGCCGTAAACGTCGAAAAACTGACGTTTTACGGTATGCCGCTAGGTGGCGTTGTAACTTGAAGGACAGGTGATACATCGGAAAAATAAAATCAGAAACATAGTCGCGAAATATTTATCTAATAAATGTCTGAGTATAATTCATTTCTGAGAGACAGCCCTTTTTTGACGCGCATAGGTGTGAACGTCCTTAAAGTAGTCGCCCCTAATCAAGTGCACACGACGTAGGAATTTGTTCGTTCGGATATCCTCGGATAATGTCGATCAAAGATCGAATCATCGACTCGGATGTGTGTGTATGAAGAAATCTTGAAAAAAAATTGGATTTCTTAGCCGGAAGTAGCTACGCTTCATAAAGTAGTTTTCGAGGTCAACCAAATGCACAACCATGGCAACTTGCGGGACTTGCAGGTTGTAATCATTCTAAAAAGAGAGGGCACTGGAACTGCAAACAATGTATTTCAGTTCATTGTCGCGTCATTGTTGACATTAGTCACAGACGAACGTTTTGAATTGTTGTTCTATTCTATTCTATTCATAGTCTGAAAGTAGTTCTACGAGATGCATCCAAAGTATGATTCAATAGACTTGTCCTTGGTGATCCAATTGGGAATTAGTTGTGCGTCATCGTAAACATTCGTTGCGTATTCGAACCTATTCCGGCGACGTCGTAACCATTCGGCAGTGGAACGTTCCACCACCGAATGTTTACGACTTCATCCGAATACGTATTTCTGACGTCGCGTGAATCTCATTATGGGTCGACTATCCAGCAAACATTCAGATCGGCCCGATATCGGCTCTGTAACACCAAACGCTATCCGCCCAATATTCATGATCGGCCCGATATCGGTGTGACGTTGGTCCGTTATCGCAGAAAAAGTAGAAAATTCAGATTTCAATCTGATATCGACCCGATATCGGCAAAAGGAGTCGATATTCCGACTAAGAGCTTACATCGGTTCGATATCGTATGTTTGCTGGGTACCATACTTACCCACATCTTTTGTCTTCAGAGGTTAACCAATGCAGATGAAGAAAAGTAACATCTATTGACAATAGTTATGACTGTAGCCCTCTAATCGAACCCATTGCAGGAATCACAAAACGATTTTGACGTCCATAGAAGAAATGGCTTGGGAAAATATTGAGGCAAAAGATGAAACTGCTATCAATATCTTATCAACGTTTTCTCCTTCTGTTTCAATGTTTTCCTATCTATTTTGTACCCTAATGCTATCTTTACGTGGTATTCCACGGTTATTGCATTTGTCATCTGCAGAAGCTTTCAAATTGGACCACCTTAAAAGACACCAAGGGAGATAATATCTATCCAAAAATACAGAGCTATCTCCCTTACTTAGACCTATTGAATTTGTAAACATTTTATTAGTGTCTTAACAATTGGTTAGTCTAATTGCAATGAATAGAGAAACGAACTAGGACCTTGGAAAATTGCATTTGAGACCAATAAGAATCCAGATCATATGCATACGCACAGTCTGATCAGGATCCATATTGTCTTCCAATGGCTTCTTCAGGAGTTAGTTAGATCTAGCATGTGTTGAAGATAAATCTTGATTCCAAATGCCGATCAGATGAACTCGATTGCTTTTCCCAGACCAAATGCTACAAAGTGCCTTCTCAAGCAATAGAACTAATTGATTAAATAAGAGCTCTTCAGTCGATTTGGTTAGGGGAACAGATGGAGCAGATGCCAAGTTGATCGGAATGCGGTCGGAAATCACACGAGCATAAAGCGAGTAGATTGTGTGCAGGATTATGGTGCAGATCGAGTAAAAGGTATCATCCCGATCACACTCGATCTCTAGACACGATTGACTCTCGATCATTTATCTTCTACCAGATCTCGCACAAATAATTTTTGGAAATGCGTTCGAGTAGAAAGTTCGGGCCATGCACATAACAGTGTCAGTCACAAAAAACGACAGAAGTCAGCTTGTACTCAATCGCTTGTTCTTGTTTGATCGAGATGATCTGATCGGCATTGCAGGTAACATAGAATACAAATTGTGTCTTGGTGACAAAGGGGTTATTATTTCCACATTCGCTGGACCATTTGACCCTTTCCCAAACAATACTTTTTTTGACGTCCCTTACACAAAAGGCTTGGGAAAATATTGGGACAAAAGAAGAAAATTATCAACATTTCCCTTTTGCCTCAATGTTTTCTGTGCTATAATATTCACAAATTTTACATTAGTATAATCCATTTTGTTGTCTGCAACAGGTTCAAGCTGGGACACCCTAAACATGTTGTCTTTGGAAATGCAGTCGACACTCGTTATGTCGACATCGGATAAGTCGAATTTTCGCTTAAGTCGAAGTTTAAATCTGGTCCCGTTTTCATCAATGGACATAATTTTTTCAAACAAAATAATTTCGAACTCAATATAGCTATTGAAACATAGTAGGAAAAGGATAGAAATTGCTCGAAACGAGCAATTTCTTTCCTTTTCCTGCTATATTTAAAAAATAATCGTACTTAATTAGTATCAAAAAACAGTCAAATATCAACTTTATCGAAGCCGAACAAAATCGGATAAGTCGAACTCCGGATATGTCGAGGTATTTGGACGGCCCCTCCGACTTCGACACAACGAGTGTCGACTGTAGATTAAATCCACGTTTATCTTCTTTATGCTATGTTCCCAATGCTCATCAGATCACCTCGATCGCCTAATTTTCACGACCAAAACGATCAAATGGCTTCTTCTCGATCTCTAGTCGATGTGATTAATGGAGAGATGGAGCAACCCAGCAAACATGCTTATATGGGTCCTATATGGGATGTGTATGGGTAAGCCCATGTGGGTAGGCCTTTGATCATAAGGGACCCAGATTGGTCCCATATTCCCAGCATATGGGCTGTGTATGGGCAAGCCCATATGGGTATGCCCATATAGGACCTATGTAGGAAAGCCCATGTTGTTCCCAGTTACAATAATCGGCTTTCGCCCATTCAAGTACAACAGAATAATTATGTATACATGAGCATATCTAAAATATCCATAATCTGAATCATGTAGCCTATAGAATTGTGATTTTTCAATTTGAATGACGATCTTATTTATATCCATCAAAATTAATGACCATCAAATCAATACAAATTGAAAAAACAACAACATTAGATTCAGCAAGACAAGTAGCCTAAGGCAACATCAATAAGACATGTCTAATCCTTTCTCGAACAAAACCTGGTATTGACTTCTCTAATAGAAAGGTAGGCCTAAATTGCCAAAAAACATAGAGATACTAAATAGAAAAAGTTGATAATCGGCATTTTTTTCTTTTGCATACGTTTTTTCTGCGCTATATTGTACAGAAGTACATTCTTTGTCGATATCGTTTTTTAAACATGGGCTTCATGTTGGATCATCCGAATTATTTTGTCGTTTTAACGGTGTTTAAACTGTAATTAGTCTGTTCAAATCACTAACATTATCTTATCAATTAGTGTGTTACAAGGAGTTTTATGTATATTAAAGGGAAATAATTTAAAATCTTGACAATAAATCATGTTTTTACAAAGCGTTTATGTAAAGAAAGCGTTTGGCTTGATAATCCTATATGATTCTGTTAAAAAAAATTAAATTGTGTACACATTTTCAAAAGAAGATAGAAATAAATCTAGACATAAAAATATATCAAAAAACATATAGATAGTTATAGAAACCCTCGAAAATGTTATGACAGTTAAGACCAAATTCTTAGGTATCAAACCGTAGAAAATATGCTAAGGTCGTCAGACATACCTGGCGAGACCTTAATCCTCTATGGTGGGGAATAATTACCCCTTCTGAGCGAGAAGCTCTGGAAGGTTTCCATCTTCGATCAACACCAAACGAAAGCCAATAGAAATAGGTTAGATCAGGGCTGTCTATATGGGTCTGCCCATTTGGGACCCATATGGGTCCCAGATTGCATGTATATGGGCTGCCCAGATAGGACCCATATGGCCCCCGGTTGCACATCCTAAATGGGTCCCATATGGATTACCCTTATGGGACCCATAAAGGTGCCCATAAGGGCCCCATATGGGACCCATACAAATTGCTTGCTGGGAAAGGTCGAATTGATCGAGATGCGATTTTGAATAACTCGAGGTCAAGTCGAGATAATCGAGTTTATTTTTCACTAGTTTGGGTGCAGGTCGGAGAACGATATCAACCCGATTGCTTTCAATTTTCAGACACGATTGTTTTTTTTATCTTTTTATCATTTCGATCTTCTTTCCGATCAATACACGATCGCTTCGCTTTAGATTTTCTACTCGATCGCAAACAAGTATTTTGACAAATCAAAATATAACAATAGGAAGCCTGGGCGATACAGATCGAATCCATCACCTCGACCTCTCTTCACGGTGGTTAATCACGTGGTTCAGTATTTCAGAAAATCATCAATATTTTTGTTTAAACTTACTGGTGGTGAACTCGGACAAAGCGAGGAACATTTTTCATGAACACAAGGTACAGATACTTCATGTTTAAATGCGCGTTTAAAAACCAGTTTTACTAGTTTGAGCATATACACAACGATTTGCACGTGTTTATCCGCCCAAAACAATATGGACGAATCGGAGAGACACTTAGAGGCTATTGTCAGTTTTGTTATTTTATTTCTCTAACTGATTCTGAAGTTGGTATTACAATTCTTGGAGTAGAAGTTTTTTTCCGATGTGAAAATCGTAGTTAACGTTTTTTGAAGGGGACTTGTACGGTTTATTTATGATCCCGTGAACATTTTCAATGGCTGTTCGAATTGCAATGACTTTTGTCCTAACAATAGAATGGGTTTTCGGTTAAATATGGATAAATCGTAGGTGTTGTTATAAAATCCCGTAACTGCAGCTTCAATAAAGTTGAGTTTGTGATGTTTTAGATTTACGCCGACGAAGCACTAGTGTTTGTCCGAAAAACGTCACTAGGTCTATATATACCGTAGTAGATAAAATTTATTCTTTTTCAAAGACGAATTAATGGTATACAGTAATCATTTCCAAAACAATAGGCCTATCTGGTATTGCAGCCCCCAATTAGAAGGCTTTCAGTAATGACCACCATATAGATATAGTGCTTCGTTTGCCCGTCCGTCCGTTTTTCTACCCGTCCGCCAATTTGTCTAGCTGACTGCTCTAGATACATTGATTTTATATGTTGAGAAGTTAAAATGTGTGTACTAATTAAGAAAATATGAAAGAAAAATATTAAGAAAAAAGGAGCCAAATTATTTTCAGTATAGATCTATTCTTCTTTTGATTCAAAGTTTGCTATACGCGCTTCAACGTCAATTACACAAAACGTGGGAACGACGTCGTATTGTTTGGCGGCGATGTTATAAAGTCATGAAAACAGATCATGAGCGTATACTTTTGTTTCAGGAGAAATGTAGTGAGACGTCTTTTTTAACATTTTATCTTTAAGAAATCTAAAATATTGAAACAAAATGGATTTAATTATAGTAGCACAAATATACTCCCCGTCATAAGAAAGTAGCCACTTGTCTAATGCAAATGGACGCCAATTTTAGGATTATTCATAAATGTACCGAAATTAATACAAGATATTGAAGCATGGCAAGTAAATCGAAAACAGTCGAATTACCCCATTAATTAGACTGTTTTCGATTTACTTGCCATGCTACAATTTTGAGACGATTCCAACACATCCAACGTCTACACGTGACGTCATTCCGACAAGACAACCATTATCGGAACGACTACCTGTGAAATCGACAGAAAAAGGCAAACGTTACAGATAGGCTAGATTGCTTCCTGAGTTGAGTTCTATCAGCAGTAGAGGCTGATTAACGGATTAGACCATCCGTTTCAGACGTCTTGCGATACCCATAGTCTTGCTACGATGTTATTGACAACATTACCTTCAGTGGGTTAGACAGCATCTATTGTTTTCTAAGGACAATTGCATAGCATGTATTAATACCAACAGTGTTCACACTCGAAAATGTCTTGTAAAAGCGAATCTTATCCTTATCCACTTTCAGGAATTGTTACGGTAATAACAAGTATAGTAATACATTGACAATTATTGAAAGTAAAAGATTAAATGTGCATTTGTAAAATTTTATTCATGTACCGTATGCAGTCAAGGTGTTAATTGAAAAGGAAATGCACACAGTTAACTTTTCCCGTTAGTATACTTTAGAATGCATGCCCGTAGAAAGCAATTCCATATGGGCCCTGTCTGGGCCAGTGTCTAATATTGGGGGGGGGGGGGGGGGGCTAAATTAGATTTGCCATAAGTTTTAAATGTGAAATGATGAAAACTCGGCATTTTTGCCAACTATGGGGGGGGGGGGGGGCTCCAGAGTCCCCCTGTTCGTACGGGCCTGGGATGTGTGAAACAGTGGATCCTCCTTAGAATAAATGGTGATAATGGTAATGACAAACATTACAGTATATATCTGGAAACGTTCATTTAGGCTTTTGCGACCAACATGGATCCAGATCAGACTTTGCATGTGCACTGTCTGATCAAGATCCATCTTGTTCTCATTTAATAGCTTATTCTCCACCTGTACCAAATTTAAGAAGGCATAACGAAAATCTTACCGGTGAAACTCCAAGGTAACGATAAAAATGATGATTATTATGATGATGATGATGATGATGATGATGATGATGATGACGATGATGGCATCTAATTGTCATCACCTGTCAGTAATTTATCTGAAAGGGGAGTTAGGCAGTACAAATTGATATATATTGAAAAAAGTACCTGGTGCTCGAATTTGATTCCGGAAATCTATGGTTAGATGCTCAAATTAGTGCGATATTACCGAATAAATGTTTAAATGTGCCGTTAAGTCCAGTGCAATCGATTAATTTATCAAACATGTGGTCATAAAACACCGTAGCTGGAAAAGATAACATCGCAAACATGCTGTAACGTTGTCACGAAGAAACCGCACAATGATTTTCAATGACATGACACCAAAAACTGCCATTTACAGCCTTTTTTGTACATTTATATGTCTTTTTTGTTTACTTGCAATGCAAGTTGATAAACATAAACAGTGATATCGTACCATTTCGTTCGGGCGATTAAGATCAACCCACATGATCTCAATATGCGCTTTGTGCACTTGCAATCCGTTTATAACATTTGAAAATAATGATCGATAAAACTGATATTTTCGTGCGTATTATAAATCATATCTACATACCTTAGTAACTTCCATTTGAGTGCATCCTTTAAAAAAAGACGGAAAGAGAAGTAAAACAAAATACCACGTGCATTGTTTACAAAAATCCGGATGTGACATGAAGTATCTGTACCTTGTGTTCATGAAAAATGTTCCTCGCTTTGTCCGAGTTCACCACCAGTGAAACTTGACCGATTAGAAAACGGTTTGAAGCAGAAAAGGTGGAAATATGTCAGGGACAAGCAGGATGTGGTGGAGTTTTTTAATCAACTGATAAAAAAGTTATTGACGATCAATCAAAGTTTTGGTTGATCTTCAATAACTTTTTATCATTTTTTTTTCAAATATCTACCATGCACATCTAATGAGAGACATCTGTTCACCTTCCGTGCTTCAAATCGAATTCAAATTGGCCCGATATTAACAAAATTATTCGTATTCAAGATTTTCTGAAATTGTTGTATCACGTGATTATCTGCACATTGTCTCTTGATCACCCATGTTGACCACGAACTGTACTACAATGTAGATCACGGTGTATAATCACGTGACTCAGAATTTCCGAAAATCTTCAATAATTTTGTTTAAACTTGACCAATTTAAATTCGGTTTGAAGCAGAGAAGAATAACCTGGACGCGGTGGGCTTTTTAAAAATCAACTGATTAAAAAGTTATTGAAGATAAACCAAAATTTTGGTTTATCTTCAATAACTTTTTTTATCAGTTGATTTTTCAAAAGTCAACCACGTCCATCTAATGCGTGACGTATGTCCACATTCTATGCTTCAATCCGAATTCAAATCGGTCCCGTATTAACAAAATTATTGAAGATTTTCTGAAAATGTTGTATCACGTGATTATACACCGTGTAGATGCTTGATCGAGATTGATCGACTTGTTCTGGCAATGGGAAACTATCATATCACTGGTGGTGAACTCGGCCAAAGCGATGGACGTTTTTCCTAACCACAAAGTACAGATATTTTGCCACTCTCTTGCACACGGTTCATGTGTAACGAACGACAACTCTGCTCGGAGATTGATATTTTGCGTTTAAATGTGAGTTTAAAGATCTGATTGGGTAGTTTTTCTAGTATAACAATGAATTTGTTCTAAAAATAGACCGGGTGTCCTCGGTGTTGTTATAAAATCTAGTAACTACGGCTTTAGTTACGATATCTTATAACAGCACCGACGGAATACGATGATTGCGTAAAAACGTCCCACGCTTTGGCCGAGTTCACCACCAGTGCATATGGACACCGAAGAGATGTAGATCAAGCTCTATTATTCCAAACACTTGCGATCACCCATACCAACCGAAATCGATCTGTAGGCATACTTGATCGCTTGGACATAGCCTTCTAAGGACTACATACTTGTACGATTTGGTATCAGGACGCTTTGCAAATAACTTAGATTTTATTTTATTGGGGGCTACGCCGTTTTCATCTGCTATGGTCATATCGCGGCGGCTGGAGCACCTAACCTTGGGTTCCTGGTATTTCTCACACCAGTACCACCACAATATCCAAACCTAGCCTCCAGCTGCTCTGTCACATAGATGATTCGCACCCATTGGTGAGAGACAAATATGACTTTTGTCAAATGTCGGGGTTCGAACTCGCGACCCCTAGACTGACAGAGTTCGACGTAAACATAACTTAGAAAGAGTCAGATATTTGGATCGAAACAGCTTTATTTATTTTTTAACAAATCCCGCTCCAAACTTAGCCTACACACTTAGTCCGTCTGATTTGCCAATCACGTACATGTACTGCATGAATTCCTGAAATATTTCCCGGACAAAATATTCCGGACGCACGCACTAGTGGTTAGCTCATGAACACACGAATATAAAGGAGAAATATATAGTAAATTTTAATGTTCATCTATGTCAAACTCGCCACATAGCAGACTTAAGATAATTGTTAATAGTATGCCTTCATAGGCACCAAACTCATCATCTAATATACCGTCTTGGATGGAGAGTCTTTCACCCATATAGTGATGGCAACATGCTAGACTAGATCTTGTCTAAAGACTAATTTTTTGTCTTTCGTGGTTGACAATGTTGTGGGAAATGAAGAGTTTGCTTGTCAAAAGCAATTTCTTTATTTTCCACAATGCTTTTCAAAACGTTTATTTTGTAATGCATTAAAGGCGTCATTGTGTAGGGATGCGTTAAACTCCCACTGTCAAATAAGCCCTTTTTAGTGAGGCGGGACTGATGTCCGGGGAGCAGCTAATCGTCGCTTTTCAACAAAAACCTCGTAACTGCAGCTTAAAACAAGCTGTAGTTACGAGGTTTTCGTAAAAAAGCATCGTAATGTCACAGCCCTAGTAGCCTATTGGCGTCAGCATCTGCATCGGGTTAGCCTGGGTCCAGTCGTCAATATACAAATTGGTCAATAAGATAACGCATAAAAATTAAATACCCGTTAGATAATGCGGCTACCGTTTTTGATCGTGTTGATATTGACGATGATATTTAGACCGGAGAAAGTAAAGGAGGCAAAAATGATCAGTCTGGAACCCAGTCTAGCATCGGGTAGGCCTACGCCAAAAACTTCATTTAGCATGGCCTAGAGCCTGTCCAGATCACGGTTATTTCACACGTTGTTACCTCCTTCGAGACCTTTTATTTTGGGGTCATGACCTTTGTCCTTGTGACATTGACCTTGGAAGTTTGCCTACTATATGCCTAGGCTACTTTTCTGGTCTAGCCTATATCTTAGGTACTATTAGATTAGACATATTATTAAAGCTGTTATTTTTCACGAATATCTCCTTGAAGACCTTGAATTTGCTACCATTAAATTCGGCCTCGTGACCTTGACATTTGACTGACGTGTTTTGGTGTTATGATGATGCAATAGGCTATATCTGCATATATACCGCCCTTATTTATGATGTGTAGACGAAACGATGTTACAAACATTTACTAAACCGCATTGGATAGATCTAGATCTGGATGGGTTTAAATGTTGACCGTATGCCTTGGGAAGGATATAGAGACTGGTGGTTAGTCAACTTATTTCATATTCTTGTTTGAGTTGCTTCATTTTTCCTGTCCAAGTATTGAATATATATAACGTTAACTTCAATGTCGTGGTGGATAATTACGTGATAGGCCTACTTGAAACTATTTAGGAAAATATTCAGTAATCTCGTTCATACGGGACCGATTTGAATTCGATTTGAAGCAAACGATTTGAACAGACGTCATGCAAGAGGTTAGCGTGGTGGATTTTTTTCGAATCAACTGATAAAAAGATATTGAAAACCAACGGAAATTCAGCTAATTTTCTAAATTCCACCACGGCAAGCTAAGTCCTGACGTTTTCCAACCACTATCTGCTTCAAACCGAATTAAAATTGGTCCGGTATTAACAAAATTGTTGAATATTTTCTGAAACTCACTCAGTCACGTGATTAACCACTGTGTCTGTCCTATGTTGAGGCGGACTTCCTTCTTATCTCAATCCACTCACTCCAGGACCTTATCGTCCACTTCATTTCACTTCTCGTGTTCTTTTTTCAGTTTAGGCTACATTTCTGTGTCAATACTGACGAAGGATAATCACATCACGACACAACAATGATTCAAAGATTTTTCTTAATAGGCTTACCGATTCGAATTCGATTTGAAGCAGAGAACTTCAAGATTGGCAGACGTCTCGCATTAGACGTAGGCCTACCATCCTCGGAAACCCAGAGGTCATAGCTATGCTACATGTCATGTAGCATAGCTATGACCTCTGGGTTTCCGAGGATGTAGGCCTACTTAGTGGAGTGGTTCTTGAAAAATCGGCTGATAAAAAAGTTAATTTTGGTTGATCTCTAATATTTTTTATCATTTCATTTTTTAAAAAAAACCCTCACACCTGAAGAGCTTATTCCTGGCATTTACCCATTTACGCTGATTCAACCCGAATTCAAATTGGTCAAGTAAAAAATATTGACGATTTTCTGAAATTCTGAGTCACGTGATTAACCAATGTGATACATGAAAATCTAAATCATTGTATTCGAAATTAGAATGAACTGTAGGTTTATTTATTTGATGTTGACTTGAATGAGGTCTATTCAAATGTTCATGCCCGAGTACTGCACACAAGGCTGTGTAGCATAACAGACACAAAGATAATCTTACGGACCATATCCACGAAACGACGAAACGAAAACGTCTTTGTAGGGTTATGGATAACTGGCGTCGGAGGGAATGATGGACGAATAGACAGATGGACGCACAGCGTGGCGGCTATAATTATGCTGTCTTGACCATTTTCTAGGAGAATGAATGTATATCGAAAAAAATGTGTGGCATGTGATTCCCGCCACATGAAAGAAATAATTGAAATATCATCGTTAACCCTTTTTTTGACACCAGGCCTCATCCTGCCCTGTTTAACCTTTTATAAAAAAAAAGACCCGGTTTTCAATTTGAAAGCATCGAGGCAAAAGAAGAAAAAGCTGGTAACAAGTGTTTTCTCCTTTTGCCTCAATATTTTCATTGCTGTAATATTGTACACAAATAGTCTATTAACTATAACCACCATTTTGTCGTCTGCAGCTGGTTTCAAATTGGAACACCTCGATGTTGTCATTTGGGAAAAGGTTAACCAATTGTGAAATATCGACGCTTTTTGGCGCCCTTGAACAAGTTAGAGACGATGGGTACATTGAGGAAAATTTAGATTTTGCTTGTGCCGAGGCAAGTTTAAACAAATTCGGAATTAAATTGTATGAGATTCGCACAGGAGCAATTCGGCCTTTTTTTCACTCGGGGAAAGTGGTCGTGTTATAACTGTCTAGAGATCGAGAAGTCATCTAGTCCGGTTTGGCAGGGGAACTTAATGTACTGTCGATCAGATCAGCTAAATATCCTATTAAAACCCTACCAAATGACACCTTCTCGATCTCAAGTCGATCAAATCCGACCTCTGTAGTCAGGCTCTTAGGAATAGGGGGCTAGCCTCCCTCCCGAAGTTGGCCAAATTGTCCTAATTTTACACTGAAAATTATTGGAAAACCCAATTTAGCTTCTCTAATATCTAGACATTGGCCCTGACAGGGGCTTTAGTCCCGTCCCACATAAAATTGCTTCCTACGCACCCGGTAGTCCATTTGATCAAGTGAACATTTATCGCAGAGGTCGACTTAATAGGGATGCGGTCAGGAATCAAACTAGTAGCCTACAAGTCGCGGAGATCGAATGCAGGTTTGGTGTAGGTCGGATAAAAAATATCAACCCATTACATTCAAGCTCCTGACACGATTGATTCTCGATCATGTAGATCATATACCCGATCGAAGGAATCACTTTCCGATCAGTTTTCTACTCGATCGCCTACGAATCTTTTGACATGCAAAAAAATCGAGTAGGAAGCCAATTAGCCCAATTGGTGCAGATCGAGCTCGATAATCCCGACCACTTCCGATCACCGATGACGGTCTAACTCTGTAATCGATCGCTTGATCGGGTTTGGTCGTGTTGAAATGGTCGACAGTGGGAACCTAGCATTAACCATCGAGTTGATCTGATCGGCAATAGGAATCTAGCTCCAAAACAGTCAAAACGGCTAGTCTTTACAGTTTACAGAAAATTAACCTAACCAAAGCTTATCATACCAAAGCAGAAACATTGTCAAGCAAACTAGCAAAAACAAGCCAAAAATATGTTTACAGGCAACTATTAACCCTTTCCTAAACAAGACCTGGTTCTGACGTCCTTAATAGAAAAGGCTTGGGAAAACATCGAGACAAAAGAAGAAACTGCTGATAACCAGCAGTTTCTCCTTTTGTCTCAATATTTTCTAAGCCATATTGTACACAAATTCTTTCTTTTCTAACATGAGTTTTGTCGTCTGGAGCAGTTTCCCAATTGGCTCACCCCAAACGTTTGTCGTTAGGGAAAGAGTTAAAGATCACATATAAGTAGGCCTACAGGGATGTGTCCATTTTCCTATTACTATTGCTGCATTTCAAACATAAGCCCGCAAACAGATACTAGAGTAGCTGAGTATAGCGATGGCCAGTAATTCTAATTTTCACGTCTTACCGCGTTTGTCCTCGTCCATACATGTTGCACTACCGGAGCACTGCTTATCGCGTTTATTCCGCGGTGTATAATCACGTGACTCAGAATTTCCGATAATCTTCAATATCTCTTTTAATACTTGACCAATTTGAATTCGATTTGAAGTAGCGAAGCTAGGAAAATGCCAGGAATAAGCTGGACGTGTTGGATTTTTGAAAAATCAACTGATAAAAATGTTATTGAAGATAAACCAAAATTTTGGTTTATCTTCAATAACTTTTTCATCAGTTGATTTTTCTAAAAATCAACCACGTCCATCTAATGCGTGACGTCTGTCTCCACATTATCTGCTTCAAACCGAATTCAAATCGGTCCAGTATTTACAAAATTGTTGAAGATTTTCTGAAAATATTGTATCACGTGATTATCCATTGTGGTTCCACTACAGCACCGCGTCTGTCAGCCGTGGTTTGGCCGCAGTAAACTGTATGTGCAGTTCAAACGTTTTACCACGTCCAAAATCATTTCGATTTCATTTTGCGTCCTACCACGTTCATATCACTGCCATAGCACGGCCGAAGCACTGTCACAGTGCGTCCATTCCACGTTTGTTTTTTTAGTCGTGATGCGGACGCGATATGGACGCTAGATCGTATGTGACCGCGCATTAATGAATAGACACCACTGAAATAGTTTTTGGATTGAAACTAAATGAGATGCGCATAAGAAATTACTAACGAACGGACGGACAAACGACCAGGGTCATAACATAATATGAACCTTCGGGCATATAAAAAGCATGGAAATAAAACACTTTCTCCATATACCTCAGTATTTTTCTTTTATCAAAATCAAGAAATTTGTACAAAAAAAGACAAATGTCTGTTCACGATATGGACACTTTCCGCAATTTGGCTGAATTCTGACGTATCAAGTAAAGAAAGTCCATGCAAATGTTAACCCTTTATTAAACAGCATATTGTGGTCCTTATTCAGGATGTTGCAGTCGCCAATTTTATGCGAATGAAATAGCAATTTTGTGCTAAAAATAGACTGTGTTTACCGGTATGTATGTATAAACCGTCAGTGTTGCTACGAAATCTCGTAAAGTTCTACAGCTTTAATTAAAGCTGTAGTTGCACGGTTTTAAAATAACGCCAAACTATTGTTTGTCTGAAATAACGTCATGGTTTACTTGATAAAATTGACTATTTGATAAAATTGATTGAATGATAAATTGATTGATTGGGGTTTAATGCAATGGATAAAATTTAACCCATTTTACACATTTTTATGTATTTTGGAGTAGAAAACATTGGGGGAAATGGAGAAATTACTTGTGACGAGCAATTTCTTCATTTTCCAAAGTTTTCTCAAACCGTCCATGTATGGAAATATGTTTATCCCGATTTCTAACCTTATCCAATATTACACCGTTTTATCAGGACCCGTCTAATTTTATTATTCGGGAAAGGGTTAACAAGACAGAATAGAAATTGTCAAGGAAATCATTGAAGCAAAAGAAAATGTTGATAAGCAACATATTCTCAATTTGCCTCACTATTTTCATTGCTAGAATAAACGAGATGTGTTTGCGAAACACTATTTAATGCTTTCGAAATGACCAATGTTAAGATTTCGAACAGACAGACGAACTGACCCGAGTTAAACAATATGCCTCGGTCTTTCAAATACCGTGGAATAAATAATTCCATCAACGGCTATTTCGTTGCTTATCAACGAAAACTTCGTAACTGCAGCTTGTTTTAAGCTGCAATAGGGAATGATTTTATCCAGTAAACAGTGGCGTAATTTCGGACAAACAAATATTACATCGTGGGTGTTGTTATAAAATCTCGTAACTACGGCTTGATTCAAGCCGTAGTTACGAGATTTTATAACAACACCGACGGTTTATCAAAACATAACGGTAAACCCAGTTTAATTTTAGCACAAAATTCACTGCCATTACGAGGTTTTCGTTGAAAAGCGACGATTTGTTGGTTGTAGCAGCTTCCAAATTGGACAAGTCTTTTTCAACGGTGTATAAAGAGATTGATTGATTTGTGTTCAAGGTAGTCCATCCTTAATGAGATTCGCCCGACGTCGGAATTATTCGGGCGAAGTCGAAAACATTTTGCGGTGGAACTTTCAACCGTTGAATGTCTATGACTGCGCCTGAATAGTTTCGGATACGTAACGACGCCACTCCTAAAAATCTCAAACGGGTATGGGTATTCTACCTTAGCACCTCTTTCAACTACTATTGTCACATCGCGGTGGCTGGAGTACCAAAGTATGGACTGACCAATGTCGTTTCTCGTACAAGTACTACCACAACATCCTTACCGAGCCTCCAGCTGCTCCCCCACATAGGTTTATGAAATCGAACCATTGGTTGGAGACACTTTCTGTTGACAGTGTAAATACATTGAGCCAGGATCTGGAAAAACGTCCCTTATGGCATTTGAGAACAATCTGGATCCAGACCAGCCTGTGCAAACGCACAGTATGATCAGGATCCATGCTGTCCTCAAATAGCTTCCTCATGACTAATAGCAACGGTAAGAGAGCAGCATTGGTCCTGATCAGACTGCTCTTAGGTACATGCTGATCGGAAAACATGGTTGTCTAGAATGCTTTAAGGGACGTTTTTTCCAGATCTCGGTCCATACACCTGTACAGAGCTATAGATAAGATGGGGAATGGCTTTTCATTTTGCAAAATACCTTTCTGTTAATCAAACCCTATGCTGTAGGTACAGAACATAGCGTTGCATTAGAAATGGCAAATTGGGAAAGCATAATCTCTCTTATCTGACCTGCTCTGCATTTAAATGGATTTTTTCCCTAAAAACATGACTGTAAAGCTCACGAAAATGATCTGGCAGAGTGTCTTTATCTATCAGCTAGAGATACTCTGCTATGCCATTCATCCGGACCTATAAAAGGGACGAAAAAAATAGAATAAACAGTTTTTTCTACAATATGATGTGAATTTATTTATGCATGTATTTGTAAAACAAAAAGTAGATATATATTACACAATTAAAACAATTAACAGCATGTTAATTTATCTATGAATGTATGGGATACAATTTAACCTTTAGTCCAAACAGCAATATTTTAGACTGGTAAAAATTGAAAGCTATTAGCAGACAGGATTTTTTTTTAAAGAATGAAGTGCATATAATAACCAAGAAAATATATTAATGCAAAGAAGAAATTACATGTATTGAATATCAGCATTTTTTCTCCATTGATGTTTTCTGATATTACTTATAATAAATAGGTATATACATACAAATTCCTTTAAGTTATTTGCTGCTGTTATTACAATTAAAGCAAAAATATTTCAACCCTTTCCAAACAATGGTTTTGACATTCCTGATGAAAAAGATCTTGGAAAACTTAAAGGCATACAAGCATATTCTGATATCAGGATTTTCTTCTTTTGTCTAAACGTTTCCTTAGCTAACATTGCACTTATTTTGTATTAATTTATCAATAGCAATATATTTTGCACTAAAAATAGACTAGGTTTACAGTTATGTTCTAATAAACAGTCAGTATTGTTATAAAATCTCGGAACTACAGCTTGATTCAAGCCGTTGTTACGAGAATTTATAATCACAAGTACGGAAATGAAAAAAGATTTCTGAAATTATGTCACAGTTAACTGGATGAAATTGTGACCTATTGGTATGTCCTAATTTTTTTGCCATTTGCTAAAGGGTTAACAATATATTCTGGCATCAAAATAATTGAACCATGGTGTGACAATAAAGCCCATAACCTTTTCCAAAACAGAGACCTTTTAGGGGGTTCAATAAGACAGCTACTACAGACAACAAATGATTGATATGCGATTTGTGTAAATTATAGCTTTGAAAACTTTGAGGCAAAATGCTGATTATCAGCAGTATCGTTTTATCTTAAAGTATTCCTGGCTAAAGTTTGCTCTAATTTTGTATTGATTTTTAAGTTGGTTCAGCCTAAAATTTTGTTATTTGGGAAAGGGGTAAAAGGTCTATGTTTTAACTCACTCAAACGACAATTTTTTGTGGTGGTTTATTTCAAAGCTATTGCAGATGACAAAATGGAAATAATGGTAAAATTTCTTGGGACTTTCTGTGCTGAAAAGATTGTGAGAAAAGAAATTGATTTTCACATACAATTTCTTTTCAAACAAGACCTGCTTTTGACGTTCCTAATTAAAAAGGCTTGGGAAAACATTGAGGCAAAAGAA
Source organism: Fragum sueziense (assembly GCA_963680895.1). Taxonomy (NCBI): domain Eukaryota; kingdom Metazoa; phylum Mollusca; class Bivalvia; order Cardiida; family Cardiidae; genus Fragum; species Fragum sueziense. The sequence continues at coordinate 2,805,550 of OY804608.1, forward strand.
GAAACTGCTGATTATCAGTAGCTTCTCCTTTTTTCTCAATATTTTTCTTTGCTATATTGTACACATATCCTATGTTCATCAACAACCATTTTGTCATCGGTAGCACCTTTTAAATTGGACCATCTTCAAAAAATGTTGTTTGGTTAAACAAGAAATTTCTCCTTTCGGCTAAATAATTTATGCTCTTTCTAAAACAACAAATTAGTCTAGGAGGTAGATGAGGTTTAATTGCGGTAAAAGCACCATACAACTTTTAGACTGATTGTTGTAGCAAATTGTCTCAGGAGTTCGGAAATGCGCGTCTGACGCGCATCCGCCTAGATATAAGGGGAGAAAATTGAGGTTAAAGTTGTCTGCCCTTGGATTTTTTAGCCAAAAATGGAATCTTACTAGGCATTTCTTTTAATGCATTGTTTTATTACAAATGGTTTAAAATTGGTAAATATATGCACATATCATCTCCACACATATTTTAATGATGTTTTATGAATGTTTTTTATCCATAAAAATCCAAGATGGCCGCCAGAATGTCTATTTTTAGTAACAAAAAGGTGTTTTTCTTTAAAATAAGATTTTTTGGGGGATGCATTTTCCCTGAAATGAAATTTTATGCATGTATTTAATAAATATAAACTAGGAAATTATCTCAGGAGTTCGGAAATGTGCGTCTGACGCGCATCCGCCTTGATATAAGGGGAGAAAATTGAGGTCAAAGTTGTCTGCCCTTGGATTTTAAGCCAAAATGGTAATCTTACTAGGCATTTCTTTTAAAGCATTGATTTATTACAGACGGCTTTAAATTGGCAAATACATGCACAATTCATCTCCATACATATTTGAATGATATTTGATGAATGTTTTTGATCCACAAAAATCCAAGATGGCCGCCACAATGTCTATTTTTAGTAACAAAAGTGCATTTTCTAATTAGGCTTTTTCTGGGACGCATGTATGTTGATGTGGACTTAAAATTATGCACGTATTTAATAAATATTAACCAATTGGAACTTTGAAAATTCGGTAAAATAAGTTTTGGATAGTATTTGAAACGGATTTGAAAGCTTAAATTGCATTTATCAGCCTAAGAATTTTATGAAAAGCGTTTCGATGCATTCCTTTTAAGGCATTGAATTATTACTACTGGCATTAAATTGCGAAAATATGCTAAATTCATCGCCATTCACATTTCAATGATTTTTAATGAAAGTTTTTGATCCAGAAAAATCCAAAATGGCCGCCATAATATCTATTTTTAGTAACAAAAAGGTATTTTAATAAGATTTTTTGCTGAGACGCATATATATATATATATATATATATATATATATATATATATATATATATATATATATATATATATATATATATTATATATATATATATATATATATATATATATATATATATATATATATATATATATATATATATAATATATATATATATATATATATATATATATATATATATATATATATATATATATATATATATATATATATATATATATGCTAATATGAATGTATTATATATATATATATATATATATATATATATATATATATATATATATATATATATATATATATATATATATATATATATATATATATATATATATATATATATATATATATATATATATATGAATGCTAATATGAATGTATATGAATGTATTTGATAAATATTGACTTTTGTAACATAGAAAAGAAAGGAAAATAAGTTTTGGATAGGAGGAAAACAAGTTTCGGATAGTGTTATAAACACAGTTTTAAGCTGAAATTGCATTTACATAATCCTTAGGATTTTGTCAAAAGTTTTTCCGAGTCACAAATTAAACACATTTACAAACAGAGTTATTCTTTTCAATATACGCGTGTATTTTACATTGTATATGCATTCCACATACTCACTAGCTTAGTACGAATACTTATAACCATCAAGAATTATGTAAAGCCAACAAGGTTGCCACCATTTTATGAATTCTTGTATAAATTGGCTTACTCACGGGAGGTTTTCCTAATCATACAAAATCGCATTTTGTTGATGCAGGACTGCATGTTATTGCTTCATATCTTGCTGAATCACAATTATAGAAACAACAAATTCGAGAAGCAATGAAGTATTCTGTTTTTCGTCGTTGTAAATGCAAAACCTCGTATCTCGATTTTGGAAAATTTTGATGGGGAGGGAAAAAAGTACAATAACTTTTCCCAAACTGAAATGTTTTACTTGAATTTGGACAAACTGTTTACCAATAATGTCTCATTAATACTGATCTGTAAATATATCTCAAATCCTACAAGAATTGTCTTCACTGGACACACGAGTTTGTACTTTGAAAATCGCAAGAATCGACATACGAGGTTTTGCATCTACACCGACGATTTATAACACAGAACCTTGGTATATAACCTTTTCCAGGATGTGGCAGTTATAAAGTTTTGAATTGTAAAATGTATCCTATAACCTTTATAACAATATTTCTTTCTGTTTCCCAGGTACACACGAAACTAACTGATATAATGTTGTAAACTTTGAAAGACATTAAAGGAGGTCAACATGTCCGGGAACAATACTTTACATCTTGTCCAAAAATTATGACCTGGGGAAGTGAAATCCTTTGATGAAAATACATGATTAAAAGCCTAAACATGTGTGTCACTTAGACAGTCCAAAGCTAGTTTCAGGCTGTCAACCGATTCCTTTTTTTCCTCTAAACCCCCTAAATTTTGGGCACAAATCATTTATTTTTAAGTAACTCATAAAATAATAATATTATACTCCTTTATGCAATTCTCCTATATTTTGAAAACATTTCCTACATTTTTGTTTTGGTAAAATTATTGTCGATGAATAATAAGATGCTATTTGTTTCTTCAATTTTCAGGTAAGAGAATTTCTGTCTTCCATTATAGCATTGACATACTGTATAACGTTCTGGTGTTTTCGTCTATTCATCATCACTGATTTGGTTACCTACAAGGTTTTTGAATAGGACACATTCCTTTAAGGTGTCAATACAGATGATGAGGATCATGATATGCTACATATAGTAGCCTTCTTTCTGGATTGTGATGCTGTGGATCTGAAGTGATTACTTTATTAGCTCACCTTAGCATAAAGTGCTGAGGGTGAGGAATCGTGATCACTCGCCATCCGTAGTCCGCCTGTCTGTTCACAAGTAAAAATAATACTCTCCTCCCATACCATAAGGCCTAGAGTTTTGAAATTTTGTATGTAGAATCTCATTGTATGAAGCCCCTCTACGAAAATGTTTCAAGTGCTTGTGGTACAATGAAATTTAACCATAATATTGTGGGACCTGTATCAAACTTCATATAGACATAGAAGGAAATCATGTACAATCTACTACACTTAAATAGTTTGACATAGGGCTTTGAAATTTGCTCTATGTAGTTGTCTTATAGCATCCCCTAAAGAACTTAAACTCATTATGTTATAATGAAGATTGGCCATGTGTTATTAGTATTAGCTTACATAATGAGACAAAAATTTTGGCTTATTTTTACTCCTGAATTGACTAAAAGCCCTCTGCCAAAACTCTTTTAATTATTGCGCTACAATTAGATTGGGTCCTATGTTGTGAAATATCATATTCTAGGTAGAGACGAGGGAGCAAATCCTTGACAATCTTCTACTCCCTATGTTTGACCTACAGCTTTGAAATTTGGTTCGTATAATTGTCTTATGGTCTTCTATCAAAATACTTGAAAGTTTTGTGCTGCAATGAAAACTGGCCTTTTGTTATTGTATATTGTATTACATATGGAGGGCAAGAATGAAATCTTGTACAATCTTCTGACAAATGTTTGCCTGAAATGAAAATTGGCTGGAAGTTGTTGGTCTGGGATGAGACAGAATGTATCTGATACATACAATCTCCTCTAAACCTCAGTGTTGTGCGATATATGGCCATCTCGACTTTCTTGTCTATATTAAACACAAATGCATTAACATACAACAAACTAGACCGGGTAAGAACTGTTGGTATAACACAAAGCTGTCAGTGGAATTATGGCCATGACTGTAAAATTTCTTTGGCTTAATGTATTATATATATGTTTAATGAGAATTAAAGCAAAAATGGGCCTCTCAGAGTCTATTCAAATTGATTCTAATGTCAAAATTTTCTTGGGGGAGAACATTCATCCCCCTTTCTTCAGAGATGTTGTCTTTCATATGCTCCCCCCACTTGTACCTTTTGTGCTTGTTTGAATCAGCATTTTCAATGCTGCACCACTTTCAATAATAGCGTGAAAGCCCCTGTGAATGCTTGAGACAAAAATACTTTACTTAAACTCCTATATTTTAACTCAAAATGGACTAAAAGCTCCTTGGAAAATATTCCTATTACAACTCCCTTTTTTTGAAGACTTGGTTGACAGCCTGTAGTTCCTCTGAGCATGTCTCATTTCTCAATTCCCAGACTTGTTTGATGATACCATGGGATATAACATCAGTTGTTACAGCAACTTCACTGCCATAAGGGGTTCTACAGGACAACCTTATAATGTAGATGAGTCGAAATCATACACAATTTGCTCTAATGAGCAAGGTAAAGCTGGTCCATGGAGTACATCTAGTATATTCCCTGCAACCTGTGTATTTTGTGACTGTCCTGCGAAATCGAAAAGTCAGTTCAAAAAGGAATATCCGGGGAAATGTGAAACTGAAGATGCAGCAAATGTCATTATATATGAATTACCGTAGGTGTGAGAAAAGATGATAAAAACTATTAGCAAAAATCAGTGGCATTGGCATGATATCAAAAGAAGGCAAGTATCACCAAAGCTGCAAGGAAACCTGCATCATGGCTATGGGCTGGTTGAGGAAGCATATCTAATGGACAAATCACCTTCAGCTGATGATCATAATGTTAATTAACTAAAGAATCCCATTCAGGAATCAGTAGTAGAGTGCGATGGAGCTGAATTCTTGGCATTCCTGCAGGAACTACCTCTAGACAGTCTAACAGACGCACATGTTTGTGCTTTTAACCAGGTATTTTCGTTAAAAATGGTTTCACTTCTCCAGGCCAAAAGTTTTGGCCTATGTATAAAGTACAATTCCTTGACATGTTGGCCTCCTTTTTTGTCTTTAAATTTAAGCATTATATCAATTATTTTGTGTATCTGGGAAACAGAAAGATATAATAATTATTATTATAAATGTTATAGGATACAGTGTTCGAAACTCGTACATTTTAAAACTTTACAAGGGCCACATCATGGAAAAGGTAATATATTAAGTTTCTGTGTAACAAAAACAGAAATCGATCCAATTCATTGCTTTTCAAATTTGTTACATGTAATTCATGATTGTGATTCAGCCAGATATGGAGCAATAACATGCAGACTTGAATCAACAAAAAGCCATTTTGGATGATCAGGAAAACTTCCTATGAGCCCATTTCTACAACAGAATTCATCATGTAAGTCTAAATTAACCAAAATGGCGACCATCTTGTAATCCATATTGACTTTAGAAATTTTTTCGGGTGGTTATATTTGTCCGTATTAATTGATTATGCGTAATGCATATTCAATGTATAATACACATGCATATTGAAAAGAATAAATCTGATTGAAAATTTAATCTAGGATCGAAAAGCTTTTCGCAAAATTCTCAGGATTATGAAAATACAATTTGAGCTTAAAAATTAGTTAAGAATACTATCAAAAACTCATTTTCCCTACTTTTCTATGTTCCAATAAGTAAATATTTATTAAATACATGTATATTCTTAAAGATTCATATTAGCATAGACCTAATATAAATGCGATCAGAAAAAAATCTTATTTAAAAAACACCTTTTTGATACAAAAATAGACATTTTGGCGGCCATCTTGGATTTTTATGGATCAAAAACTTTCATTAAACATCACTAAAATATGTATGGAGATGAATTATGCATACATTTGCCAATTAAAACCATTTGGAATGAATCAATACCCTATCAGAAATGCATCGAAACGCTTTTCGCGAAATTCTCAGGATATGAAAATGCAATTTAAGCATAAAAAATCATTTCAAATACTATCCAAAACTTATTTTTCCTAATTTTCTAAGTTCCAATTGGTTTATATTTATTAAATATGTGCATAAAATTCATATCAACATACATGCATCCCAGAAAAAAGCTTATTTAAAAAAAGACCCTTTTGTTACTAAAAATAAACGTTCTGGCGGCCATCTTGGATTTTTTATGGATCGATAACTTTCATAAATCATCTTTAAAATATGTGTGGAGATGAATTGCGCATATATTTGCCAATTAAAAACCATTTGTAATAAATCAATGTCTTAAAAGTAATGCATTGTAAGATTTCCATTTTGGCTTAAAATCCAAGGGCAGACAACTTTGACCTCAATTTTCTCCCCTTATTTCTAGGCGGATGCGCGTCAGACGCGCATTTCCGAACTCCTGAGACAATTTCCTAGTTTATATCTATTAAATACATGCATAAAATTTCAAATCAGCGTATATGCATCCCCCAAAAAATCTTATTTTAAAGAAAAACACCTTTTTGTTACTAAAAATAGACATTTTGCGGCCATCTTGGATTTTTATGGATAAAAAAACATTCACTAAACATCATTAAAATATGTGTGGAGATGATATGTGCATATATTTACCAATTTTAAACCATTTGTAATAAATCAATGCCTAAAAAGAAATGCCTAGTAAGATTCCATTTTTGGCTTAAAAATCCAAGGGCAGACAACTTTAACCTCAATTTTCTCCCCTTATATCTAGGCGGATGCGCGTCAGACGCGCATTTCCGAACTCCTCAGACAATTTGCTACAAGAACCAGTCTAAAAGTTGTATGGTGCTTTTACCGCAATTAAACCTCATCTACCTCCTAGACTAAATAGTTATGACATCCATTCCAGAAATTGTTGTTGAAGCATTGAGCAAACAGAAGAAACTGCCTTTTCCTTGAATGTGACTTTGTCTAGATGTTATAATTCACTTTTCCTCTACTTTTGAAATCCATTATTTTGTTGTCTGCAACTCCATCCAAATAGGGATCAATTTTATCAAGTTTACAGTGATGTATTTTTGGTCTAACAATAGTATTTTGTTGATGTAAATGTAAAACATCACAACTACAGCTTATTTAAAAGCTGTAATTATGAGATTTTACAACAAGAACCAAGCTTCAATCAAGTTGTAGTTACAATGTTGTAGAATACACAACAAAAAATATTATTGTTAGTCTAAAATTACATGACTGTTTATGCCTACATGATAAGATTGATCCCTGCTTGGAGTGTTTCTAATATTATTGTTGTTTTAAGAGTGGCTTAGATTTAGAGTAAACCTTTCCTAAATAAGGCCTGGTTTTGATGTCCCTGATTGAAAAAGCTAAATTTATAGGAAAGCTGTGGTATATTAAGGGAAGTAACCTTTGATGTTAAACAAGTTAAAGTGAAGTAGAGTTGTCTTTCTTTTATGTTGGAGTTCAAGAAGTTGCGATTGAGCATGTAGATTAAATGGTCACGTAAATAAATCTAAAACAATGATTTTGGCCTTAGTTATTATGTCTTGAACACCACAAAAGCATTCAGGCAAAAGAAGAAAATGCTGGTGACCAGCATTTTCTCCTTTTGCCTGAATGTTTTCTGTGCTAAATTCTGCACAAATCTTTTCTTTATTTACATCAATTTTGTCGTTAGCAATGACTTTCAATTTTGAAAACCCTAAAATTTTGCTGTTTGGGAAAGGTTTAACAGTAGCACAGTATCACTTTTTTTGGCTGCCATCCTTCTAGATGAAAACATGAATTGTCTCAAGTTGGTAGATGTGCTCGATAATTGAATTTGCCGTCTAGGAACATATTCACTTGTCCGAGAAGTTTGTGTCAAGACACTAGCACTTATATCTGGCTGTAATCCTCCCTAATGAACACATGGATTGTTTCAAAAAAGTTGGTAGAAAGGTTGCTTGATGATTGAATCTGCTGTCTAATGGTACACAATTTTTTATTTCGATCGATCGTCTGAGAAGTTTGTGTTAATACACAGTAGCACTTATTTCTAACTGTCATCATTCTTACGAAATATGGATTGTCTGGTAGAAAGGTAGTTTGACTTAAGTTCTGCCATTTGGGAACAATATTTTCAGCTTGTCTTAGAAGTTCATGTTTAAATATCGGGAAGCCAAGACGAGAAGTCCAGTAATGTTCAAGCGAATGTCTTCCATGATGAACTGTATGTGGATGGGGTTTCTGTTGATCTGCAATGAATTATAAAATGTACCAAAATTAACGCTTTTCCAAACAAGACCTTATTTGGATGTCCCCGGTAAAAATTGTAATCAGCATTTTCTCCTTTTGTCTCAATATTTTCTTTGCAATATTGTACATACATCCCCCCTTTTTCAACAACCATTTGGTCATTTGCAGTACTCATTTTTAAATAGAAAGAACCTATTGTTTTCGTTTGGGAAAGGGACAATCTGTTGCTAGACGGAAAATTTTAACACACTACCACATGATAATTTTTTAGACTGGTCTTAATTTAAAAGACACTGCAGTGAATGTGAATGATTATACATTTTTTTGTCTTTCTGAGTAGAAAACATTGCAGGCAATGAAGTAGACTTGTGACAGTCTGATAAATATAGAGTTTAAAGTCAAACAATGACATTAAATGAAATTACAAGTCTCTTGATTCTCTTATTTGCATGCATGCCAGACCAAGGAAAGATAATTTACTATAATTCTGAAGGTTGTTCACGGTTGCGTGCCTTGATTTTTTAGACATAACATAAATATACAGAGTCTGACACCAGACTAGCAATGAAGAAATTGCTTCCCAAAACTTTCTTTAATTCAATGATATTGCAAGTGACAATTTCAAGTTAATGCAAATTTTGCACTTTTTGGTTTGGTTTATTGGGGTATTACGCCGTTTTCAACTACTAAGGTCATATCGCGGCGGCTGAAGCACCTAACCATGGATTCCTGTGGTTTCTCATACCAGTGCTACCACAACACCCTTACCGAACCTCCAGCTGCTTCCCCACATAGGTTCACGATATCAAACCATTGATGCGTCACTATTGGGCAATGGGGAAAATTATTATATCAAATTATGTGCTTTCAGTATTTCAATGATTGCAATTATACATGTACATGTACCTCAAAATCAGTTTTTCTCCATGTCATTAGGTCGCTGCCATCTACGGTTGTTAGCTTCTCATATTCTCTGGATATTTACATAGTCCCTGGTCAATATTTGTGAAACCAATCATTCAGCCTAGTTTTAAAGGTTGTTCTTTACATTTTTCTTCATCTAAAAATGCAAAACATGAGAATATAACAAACTCTGTTTGAAAAACACTAATGCCAACGAAAATGCTGAAGATTTTGAAATGATAGACAGACAGATGGACACGAGTAAAACAATATGCCCCTGATCTTTCGATACGGTGGATAACATTACAAAATTTGTAATCTTGAGCCAAGATTTGATGTGTCTAAGGGAAAACACAAAGGCAAAATTAGATTTTGTTTATTGGGCTTTAACACCGTTTTCAACTGCTATAGCCATATCGTGGATTCCTGTTGTTTCTCATACCAGTACTATAACCACAATACCCTAACCAAGCCTCCAGCTGCTTGCCCACATAGGTTAACGATATCAAATCATTGGTGGGTGACATTTTTGTTAGAAAGGATATTTGCCGAGACCCAGTATCAAACAGCAAAATTAGACAAGAGTTGTCCGCGGACAAAGTAGCTCGCCTATACGGAAGCTTCTCACAAAAACAGCATTTTTTTAAAAGTAGGTCAAACTCCAAGGTCAAGGTCATAAGGTCAAGGGTAATGTTCCCAAATGAAAGGTCTTGTCGAGATGTATCTATGTATGAAATATCAAGGCTGTATCTCTAATAGTGCATGAGATATAGGCCAGGTTAAAGTTTTTCAAAAGTAGGTCAAACTCCAAGGTCAAGGTCACTAGGTCAAAGGTCATGGTCCCAAATGAAAGGTCTTGTCAAGAGGTATCTGTGTATGAAATATCAAGGCTGTATCTCTAATAGTGCCTGAGGTATAGACCAGGTTAAAGTTTTTCAAGTGAAGACGCGACGGGACGGGACGCCGACGCCGACACTAGGGCTGTGACATTAGCTCCCCGGACATAAAGTCCCGGCTCGCTAAAAATACTATATGCAACCAGCATTTTCTTCTTTTGTCTCAACATTTTCTGTGTTATATTTAACTGAAGATCGTATTTAGAGTAACAATTTTTCGAAAGTTTTCTGTTTTTCAAAGCATTCATCTTGTTGGGGCATCATAAGGTGTCAATATGGGGGAATGGGTTATATTATATTATTACCTCTTTCGCTGCCAATGTCGCTGAAAAGCGACCCATAGAGAGACTGCCAATGTTGCCGATTGGCAACTTCCAAACAATTGCTTAATGAGGTCATTCAAGGTCAAAGTCATCTGATTAAAATGTCTGATAAAAAATATGCTATTAGACAAAACAGTTTGTATGCAATGATTCCTGAAAGTTTCAGCATACTATTATCGAACACTTATTTTTTACTATTTCATAAACTGATAAGCCCTGTGATGTAGTTTCCAAAATTTGGCACCGGAAAAAGGACAATTCCGGGAAATTTGGCTGACAAAGAGTAAATTGTGTGATTCAGTTCAATAATTGCAATTATACATACCTCAAAATCAGGTTTATTGAGTCCTTAGGTCACTTTCATCTATGGTTGTTTAAGCTGCTAATATTCTCTGGATATTTACACAGTCAATGGTCAACTTTGAAACAACTGCTGATCGCCGACCCAGTTTGAAAGGTTATCCGATATTTCCGATTCTAAAAATGCAAAATATGAAAATAAACAAGATGTGTTTTTAAAACACTTGTCCCAAAATGGCCAATGTTAAGTTTTGCAACAGACAGACATATGGATAGACATAAAGGCACTTAAAACATTGCAGTGTGTAAGAAGACTCAAATAAACAAAGTCACATGTCCGGGTTTCCAATTTGAAAGGTGGTGCAGACGACAAACTTATAAGTAGATGAAATTCTAAAAATATTTTTAGTTTGAAAACAATGTGGAAAATGAAGAAATTGCTTGTCACAAGCACTTTCTTCATTTTCCACAATGTTTTCCCAAGCCCTTTCTCGTGAAGGAGTCAAAAGGCATCAATGTGCAGTAATGGCTTAAAACTAGTTAACCCATTACCTGCATGCAGTCAGCAAAATATTAGACAAGTCCAAAATCAAAGATGACGCATTGATGGTAAATCCAAGTTGATAGAATTTTAAAATTTATTTCGAATTTTAGAAAATATTGTGGAAAATGAAGAAATTGCTTGTGACTAGTGCATTTTCTTCACTTTCAACAATATTTTCCAGGTTGTTTCTTGCCAAGGAGTCAATAGGTGTCACTGTGCAGTAAAAAATATTTCCATTTTTGTTGGAAAACATTGTGGAAAATGAAGAAATTGCTTGTGACAAGCGCAATTTCTTCATTTTCAACAATTTTTTTCAGACTGTTTCTTGTGAAGGAGTAAAAATACTTCCATCTTGGTTAGAATGAATGAATGGAGTTTTAACTCTTTCGCTGCCATATTTTCCTGGAATTATGCTATTTCCTGAGCCAATTTTTTTTAAACTTCATAGCAGGGCTTATCAGTTTATAATGTAGTAAAATCATTATTTGATGAATTCTAAGCTGAAACCATCAGGAATGATTGCACATAAACTATTTTGTTGAATAGCGTACTTTTTATCAGGCAGTTTGATCAGATGACCATGACCTTGACCTTGAATGACCTAATTAAGCTATTGTTTTGAAGTCACCAAAAGGCGACATTGGCAGTCTCCTAATAGGTCGCTTTTTGGCGACATTGGCAGCGAAAGAGTTAAGGCCAGTCGACAACTAAGGTCATATTTGGCACAACCTTTTTGGTTAGAAAACGTTGTGGAAAATGAAGAAATTGCTTGTGACTAGTGCAATTTCTTCATTTTCAACGATGTATTCCAAGCTGTTTCTTGTGAAGGAGTCAAAAGGTGTCACTGTGCAGTAAAAGTATGTCCTTTTTTGGTTAGAAAACATTGTGGAAAATGAAGAAATTGCACAAGCAAGTTTTTCATTTTCAACATGTTTTCCAAAACTTAAATTCTAAATTATCAGAAATAAACACTTACCTAGTTTATCTGTTGGAAATTGTTGCCATACCAGACAAATTTTTTTTTAGACTTGTCAAAGCTCAAGAAGATGCAGAAGATAATTTAAAGTGACTAAATTTTTACTTTTTTATCTTTCTGTATAGAAAAAAATGTGGGAAATGACAAACAATTTCTTCATTTTTCACGTTTTCAAAATCATTAAATTTTATTTTGAATTTGCATTAAATAGAGTTTTACCTCCCACTCAACTGCTAATCTGGTCATTTGGAGACGGGACCTCTGTTTAACCCTTTCCCAAACAAGACCTGGTTTTGACGTCCCTGATAGAAAATGCTTGGGAAAACATTGAAACAAAAGAAGAAACTGCTGATAACCAGCAGTTTCTCCTTTTGTCTCAATATTTTCTATGGCATATTTTACACAAATTCTATCTTTAATAACTTCCATTTTGTCATTTGTGGCAGATTTTGAAGTGAACCACTCTAAAATGTTGTCGTTTGGGAAAGGGTTAAAGTCTCATCCGAAAGACTGGAGAGGCAGGGGATCAAACCTGTGACCCATGTTACATTTATCTTGCAGGTCGTCAAAAGGCTCGACTCAGTTGTTAATGGGTTGATACATCCATAATCTCTGACAGGTGCTGGACATCTTTTACATAAGGCACAATGCAAGTTTCTTCTTTCAACATATTTCACCTGCAATAGACAAGCTAGAGGCCCTTGAAGGCCATATCACTCCACAGGCCTGAACTTCCTTTTTATAATCTATAAAATCCAAGTTTTGTCTAGATTGGTAAATAATATACCCTATTTGGTCCTTGGAGCAATTTAAAATGAAGTCAGAAACAGCAATTTTGTCAATTTCAATGGCATATTACTCCGGCTGGAAGAATCAAATCAAGATTGAAATTGCATTCATGGAAAGGCGCACCAACAGACACATTCAAGATGTACACAACAACATGACATAATTATTATAGACACCTGGCGATTTGACCAAGAGCTAAAAAACAAAACTTTATTCATACAAATAGAGATGTTTTTAAAACATGTATGCCCCTTCCTTAATCTAGATTACTGAAAGGCTAGAAATTGAACCTGTGTCCACGGTTTTCGAGGTGAGTGCATTAATCCATTACTGCACAGTGACGTCTTTTGACTCTGCCACACGAAGAGGCTTGGGAAATCATTGTGGAAAATGACATTGCGACAAGCAATTTCTTCATTTCCCACAATGATTTATAACCCAAAATGGAAAGATTTCTAAAATTTCTTCAACTTGAAATTGTCGTCTGTAACGCCTTTCAAAATGGAACAGCCCAAATTTTTCCATCTGGTAATGGGTCAAAGGAAAAACACACAGCAACAACAAGAAGTCAAACAACAACCCGCTCCACCAGTAAGTTTAATTATTTACAATAACAAGAGCTGTCCGAAGACAGCGCGCTCGACTTTCTAAGTGCTTAGTATTAAGGGGGCATAACTCCAAATATAGTGGAACCAGGGTCATGGGCCCTGCTAGTAAGGTAGAAGGTGTGATGGTGAATAAGTATTCCAAGTTTGGGTTGAATCCCTTTGACAGTATGAAAGTTATTGATGTTTGAAAAAACTTTAACCTTTGTTGCAACGCTGACGCCAACGCCGATGCCCGGGTGACAGTATAAGCTCTCATTTTCTTCGAAAAGTCGAGCTAAAAAATGGTAAGAACTACAATAATAGAAACAATTAAAAGAACAACAGGTATTGAGTAAAACCAATAACAAGAGCTGTCCGAAGACAGCGCGCTCGACTTTCTAAGTTGCTTAGTATAAAGGGGCATAACTCCAAATAGAGTGGTCCCAGGGTCATGGGCCCTGATAGTAAGGTAGAAGGGTGTGATGGTGAATAAGTATTCCAAGTTTGGGTTGAATCCCTTTGATAGTATGGAAGTTATTGATGTTTGAAAAAACTTTAACCTTGGTTGCAACGCCAACGCCAACGCCGACGCCAACGCCGACGCCCGGGTGACAGTATAAGCTCTCATTTTCTTCGAAAAGTCAAGCTAAAAATGTCGATAAATATTTTCATTAATTGTGTTTATAGACTTTTTTATATCTGCAGAACTTTCAACGTCAAAACACAGGTCCAAGTCAAACACAGGTCCAAGTCTAACATAGATCAAACGTCTAATTCTCCAATCAGGTATGACTGAACAGAAGAAAGATAAATGGAACCCTCAACATCAACAACTGAAAACAGAGTTCTTCTGTAACAAATTGTCACTTAAATGTATAATTACTCAATATAAAAGGCTTCAGAAAATATGGAGTAAAACAAAGAAAATGTTGATAATGTATGTGTATATCTACAACCTATTTTGCGAATGGTATACCTCGTGATAAATGGCCTGGCAGAGCATCCCAGCTTATTGGCTAGGGCTGCTCTGCCAGTTCAATTATCGTGAGTTATAATGGGAACACCTCAGATTAACCTTTGCTAGGTATTGGGAAGATGCAGAGCCGACAGTATACATGTACGGCTTACAATAATATGGAGTAAAACAAAGAAAATGTCACTTAATGTAGGTGTAAAACAAGCTATTTCTGAAATTGGCAAATTTAAGGGATCATTCAATATTCATGAAACCCTGTGATTGTTTAGAAACAACTGAAAAGGAAATGCCTTCAAGTTTGAAATATTGGACAATAATGATTTAATTATGTAGTGCCCCTATAGGACAATAATGATTTAACTTTTATTTTTTTAATTTTTTTTCAGAACAAGAGGAAAGAAAAGACCACACAATGAACATGACATTAGAAAAATGGAGATGGTCTAACGTAGGGCGGCTGGATGGACACTAGATATTGATAAAAGACAAGAAAGTGTCACAGACATGATTACCCAACTTGGTTGGCGTTCTTTGGAACAGAGGAGAAACGATTCCCGGCTTTGCCTATTCTATAAAATTATTCACAGCTATGTTGCCATAGATTTACCACCATATGTCCAGCACTCAACCAGGATTTCCCGAAATTCCCATCCCCTGATCTTTAGACAACTACATGCAGGGAAAGATTATTATAAATCGTCGGTGTAAATGCAAAACCTCGTATGTCGATTCTTGCAATTTTCAAAGTACAAACTTGTGTGCCCAGTTTAGACAATTCTCGCAGGTTATGAGATATTTTTACTGATCAGTATTAATGACACATTATTTGTGAACAATATGTCCAAATTTCAAGTAAAACAATTTAGTTTGGGAAAAGTTATTACACTTTTTTACCTCCCCTTTAAAATTTTCCAAAAACGAGATACGAGGTTTTGCATTTACAACGACGAAATACTCGTTCTACCCTCTCACAATTGTGCAATGGAATTGGCTGCCTTCTGAAGTTGCATTACTGCCCACCTTTGAGTCATTTATGAGGGCAGTATGCATGATCAGTCACCCAATGCCATAAATGCCAGTGCACTGTTTTTAATTGGACGTCCGAAAGGACGTACAATTCTTATAACCACTTTTGGACAGGCGAAATGGGTTTTCATTACCAAAAAACCCTTTCACAGACTCAATTGCCAGTTGACCAAAATTCAAAATAGATTTTGCGACCATACAGGAAAACTGTCGTATCTTTTCCTACTTTCTATGTGTTCTCTAACAAATACTATAAGATTCATTGGCCGATTCAATTCATGCCACGTCTTAACCAACTTTACGATCTTTTTTCGATTTAATCATTTTCTTGTAGTTTTTTGACTTTCGTAATATTTATTGTGTAAAGGGTAAGATCTTTAGAAAGCGATACATGCATACACTATGGTTATAATGTAAACAGACACCCTATATCATCAGCAGCAGCGATAGCTCAAACGGGAAAGGATTAACCTCGCAACCTTTTTTCAGTTTGAAATTTGGAACGCCGTTGGTTCAAAACCAGTTCGGATTATTTCTTCTGTAAAACGTTTGTTTTTCTTGATGTGTTTACTGAAAACACACATTTTAGAATGATTACCCAATTTAATGCACGTATTGTGTATGATAGGTTCCTTTTCTTTGATCATTGTTGTTTAAGTCTTTGACATATTTAAAGGAACGGGGTTTCCACGAGATGTACTTTGGAACCAGGGTTTTGAAATTGATTATCGGGGAGTGAGTTCATTTCGCAACTCGGGTTCGACTCGATGACAAATCGGGGTTCCATCTGAACAGCCTCAGATGAGACACTAGTGAAATCCACCTATTCAGAAAAATAGTTGCTCTTACGAGTTTTTTTTTTCTCCAGCATCTGTATCACTGATATTCAACAGTATCATGACCTATTTACATACTGATCGATGATCATGACAACAATGATTATTACTAGTATAAGACTAAGTGGCAGCGATCTGTATTTATTTCGTTTAAGAGACCCGTTTACGTGTATTGAGCTAAGAAGATGAAGCAATGGGTCTGCAACAGATGGTACCTGGATGATCGTATGAATATGTTTACAGATAGGGACATTGCTATTCTCAAATTTTCGTTGATAATGATATGAAGATTTAAATTGCTTATTGTACTCCACTGCCATTTTCCCGACGGCACGTTCCCACTTTCTTCTTTTTATGCACATCTGTAGATGTAAGGATGCTGCGGTAGTACTTGTATGAGGAATCCATGGTTAGGTTCTCCAATTCATCTGGTATTTTGTTTCAGGAAAAGTATGTATTGAATTTGTTTTGTAACCACAACCAGGGAAAACTGCTACCGTGTTTTTTTTCTTTTTTTACTATAAACAGGAATAAAAATCAAAGTGCTTGGAGCACTATATTTAGACGCCTCTCATTGATTGAGCGGAATAGTATGTAAATGATCGGCGTTTCATTACTTTATTTCGTTGAATTTGTGTTAAGATCGATTCTAAATCACTGCGGTCGTTTTTTCGCCAACGATGGTGGAGATAGAAGTCGAACAAGAGTGCCATGGTCACAATATACGCCGCCACTTATAAAACTTGAGACAAAAAAAATGACATTGACAAGGATTTATAAATATTCACACAAAAACCTGTAAAAAGTTGTGTTCACAAAAAGGTTTTTATAAATATCCAGTCAAAAACCTGGAAGGGATTGCGTTCACGAGACTGAAATATCATTAAGCCCTAGAGACTAAGATTGAAGGGGGCATAACTCAGGCAAAAATCAATGAACCATAAAATCCTTACTTCATGCACATCTACCAATTAAGGTAATAACATCCACCAAGTTTCATAAGGATCCAGTCAGAATCTTAGAAGAAGTTGTGTTGACAAGGCTGCAATTTCAATCAGCCCCAGAGACTAAGTTTTAAGAGGGCATAACTCTAGAAACAAGAGGCCCAGGAGGGCCTGAATCGCTCCACTGGTTAAAGTGGAAGAATTACCCCATGATTTTTTGTAAGCCTTACACAGCAGCCAAATCTTGATATTTGTGAATAAACTTTGAAGAGAGACTCAAAGAACATTCTTGCAAAGTCTGGTTAAAATTGGCCTTATGGTTGATTTTTAAAGAATTTTCTTATGATTTCTCTTAGTCTGATAAGCCCCTTTCTCCCTGCCACGGCCACATTTTTTGACAAATATAAACATTTGTGAACAAATTTTAAAAAGAACGACTAAAGGCACATTCCTGCAAAGTTTGGTTCAATTAGGCACACTGGTTTATTTTTTAAGAATTTTCTTATGAATTATGATTTCTTTAAGTCTGATAAGCCCCTTCCTCCCTGCCACGGCCGCATTTTTTGACAAATGAAAAAAAATTGTGAATAAATTTTGAAAAGAGAGACTCAAAGAACATTCCTGCAAAGTCTGGTTCAAATTGGCCCTATGGTTGATTTTTAAAGAATTTTCTTATTTCTTTAAGTCTGATAAGCCCCTTTCTCCCCGCCACGGCCACATTTTTTGACAAATGTAAAAATTTGTGAACAAATTTTGAAAAGAATGACTCAAGGCACATTCCTGCCAGGTTTGGCTCAAATTGGCCCAATGGTTGATTTTTAAAGAATTTTCTTATGATTTCTTTAAGTTTGATAAGCCTCTTTCTCCCTGCCATGGCTGCATTTTTTGACAAATGTAAAAATTTGTGAACAAATTTTGAAAAGAATGACTCAAAGCACATTCCTGCCAGGTTTGGTTCAAATTGGCCCAATGGTTGATTTTTAAAGAATTTTCTTATGATTTCTTTAAGTCTGATAAGCCCCGCCCTGCCACGCCCACATTTTTTGAGGAATCAAAAATTCGCGAACAAGTTTTGATAAGGGTCACCCAAGGAACATTCCTGCCAAGTTTGGTCAAAATTGGCCTACTGGTATAAGAGGAGAAGATGTTTAAAGAAAAAGTTAACGGACGCACACACGCACGCACGACGGACACAACGCCATGACAATAGCCCGCTGGCCTTCGGCCAGTGGAGCTAAAAATTTATGGGTGACTCTTAAGAACATTCCTGCAAAGTCTGGTTCAATTGGGCCAAATTGTTGATTTTTAAAGAATTTTCTTATGATTTCTGATAAGCCCCTTTCTCCCTGCTACAGTCATATTTCTTTGAAAAATTGTAAAACATTGTGAATTAATTTGAAAAGAGAGACTCAATGTACATTTCTACCAAGTCTTGTTCAATTGGGCCCAATGGTTGATTTTTAAAGAATTTTCCTCTAATTTCTCTAAGTCCGATAGGCCCCTTCCTCCCTGACACGCCCACATTTTTTGACAAATGTAAACATTTGTGAACAAATTTTGAAAAAAGTGACTCAAGGAACATTCCTGCAAAGTCTGGTTCAATTGGGCCCGATGGTTGATTTTTAAAGAATTTTCTTATGATTTCTCTAAGTCCGATAAGCCCCTTCCTCCCTGCCAAGGCCACATTTTTTGACAAATGTAAAAATTTGTGAATAAATTTTGAAAAGATTGACTCAAGGAACGTTCCTGCAAAGTCTGGTTCAATTGGGCCCAATTTTTGATTTTTAAAGAATTTTCTTATGATTTCTCTAAGTCCGATAAGCCCCTTTTTCCCTGCCACAGCCACATTTTTTGACAAATGTAAAAAATTGTGAATAAATTTTGAGATGAGTGACTCAAGGCACATTTCTGCCAAGTTTGGTTCAAATTGGCCCAATGGCTGATTTTTAAAGAATTTTCTTATGATTTCTCTAAGTCTGATAAGCCCCGCCCTGCCACGCCCACATTTTTTGACAAATCAAAAATCTGCGAACAAGTTTTGAGAAGGGTCACCCAAGGAACATTCCTGCCAAGTTTGGTAAAAATTGGCCCAATGGTATAGGAGGAGAAGATGTTTAAAGAAATTGTGGACGGACAGACGGACGGACGGACAAAAATCGACCACAATAGCTCACCTTGAGCACTTCGTGCTCAGGTGAGCTAACAAGAGGACCATGATGGTCCTGTCTCTCACCTGAGTGTTACTTCCTTCTTTATTTCTTCATAAACCAGAATGTAAACAGAAAAATCATTAAGACCCCCTTTCTTAGTCTAGATCTGCCCAATTCAAGACAAGCTTCTCTTTTTAAGTGACAAACACTTTGACTCAATCAAATTCAGTGTAAGAAAATGTCATAAAGACCCCTTTTCCCATGTTTTAACACAAAACCTTTCCATGTTCAAAAAGGTTCATTCTGTATGCTGAAACAATTATTTTGACCAGTTGTTTTTTCAGATTGAGCTGAATTTGTGGCCTTCAGTATATAAACATTGGAAATGTCATTAAGATCTCTGTATGCTTAAACAATTATTTTGACCAGTTTAATTATGACCAAGTTTCAATAGGATTGAGCCAAATTTGTGGCCACTAGAGTGAAACAGTGAAAATGTAAATAAGGCCCCTTTTCCTGTGTTTTCAAAAGGAATAAAATTCCTTTTAAAACTTTGGTAGAGCTTAACCCAAAGAAGATCCCTGCAAAGTTTCAGGTCGTTTGGCCTTGTGATTTAGGAAAAGACTTTTAAAGCAATTGTTGGACGATAGACAACAGACAGACGGACAACGGACATTCACCGATTACAATAGCTCACCTTGAGTACTTTGTCTTCACGTGAGCTAAAAGTTGAACGCACGGACGGACAGACGCACGCACACACGACGGACACAACGCCATGACAATAGCTCACTGGCCGAATAATGGAAAATAAGCCCCGCCCACAGTGGCCATGTTTTTCGAATTATCAAAATTTCTTCAAGGAATCTGAAAAAGGGTCACCAAAGGAACATGCCTGTCAAATTTCAAAGAAATCTGATAAGTTGTTTGGGAGAAGAAGATTTTTTAAGTTTTTTCTAAAAATTCGTATTTGTTACCATAGCAACCAGAGTTTTCAATGGAATTGAATTCTTTGAAGGAATTTGAAAGAGGGCTATGCAAGGAACATTTCTGTGAAATTTAATTAAAATTGGTCCAGTAGTTTTTGAGAAGAAGATTTTTTAAAATTACACTATGCGCCATATATGGAAAATAAGCCCCGCCCACAGCGGCCATGTTTTTCGAATTATCAAAATTTCTTCAAGGAATCTGAAAAAGGGTCACCAAAGGAACATGCCTGTCAAATTTCAAAGAAATCTGATAAGTTGTTTGGGAGAAGAAGATTTTTTAAGTTTTTTCTAAAAATTCGTATTTGTTACCATAGCAACCAGAGTTTTCAATGGAATTGAATTCTTTGAAGGAATTTGAAAGAGGGCTATGCAAGGAACATTTCTGTGAAATTTAATTAAAATTGGTCCAGTAGTTTCTGAGAAGAAGATTTTTAAAGAAAAAGTTAACGGACGGACGGACGGACGCACGGACGGACGGACGCACGCACGCACGACGGACACAACGCCATGACAATAGCTCGCTGGCCTTCGGCCAGTGGAGCTAAAAATCAATGAACCATAAAATCCTTCCTTCATGCAAATCTACCAATTGAGGTGATTGACCAAGTGTCATTAATATCCAGCTATAAACGTAGGAGGACTTGCGTTGACAAGGCTGCAATTTCAATAAGCCCCACAGACTAAGTTTTAAGGGGCATAACTCTGGCAAAAATCAATGAACCATAAAATTCTTCCTTCATGCACATCTACCAATTGAGGTGATAACATTGACCAAGTTTCATTAAGATCTAGCCAGAAACTTAGGAGGAGTTGTGTTGACAAGGCTGCAATTTCAATAAGCCCCAGAGACTAAGTTTTTAAGGGGCATAACTCAGGCAAAAATCAACGAACCATAAATCCGTCCTTCATGCACATCTACCAATTGAGGTGATAACATTGACCAAGTTTCATTAAGATCCAGCAAGAAACTTAGGAGGAGTTGCGTTGACAAGGCGGCAATTTCAATAAGCCCCAGAGACTAAGTTTTTTTAAGGGGCATAACTCTGGCAAAAATCAACGAACCATAAAATCCTTCCTTCATGCACATCTACCAATTGAGGTGATAACATTGACCAAGTTTCAAGAAGATCCAGCCAGAAACTTAGGAGGAGTTGCGTTGACAAGAAAAGTGGACGGACATTCGGACGGACGGACGGACGGACAGACGGATGGACGGACGGACGGAGAAGATGACGCCAATATCCGGCGGCGTATAAAAAAGATGATTAAAAAGAACAATGTCTGAGTAGAATTCGAACCCAGGGCCTTCCGGATATAACATGTGTAAAGAGTACAAGGTGAGTGCTCTGCTAAGTGAGCTATCGCGGCTTTCATTTATGTAGCGCGTTGGCTTACATTTTGAATAAATTGCTTTGTAGCGTACTTTATAAAATCAATGAAAAGTATAACTGACGACAATACTCATAGTAAACCGAAACAAGAAGACAAAAGTGCTAATCGCATGGCCGTACAATCCCGCTCAATCAATCAGAGACGTCCAATTACAGTGCTCTCAGCACTTTGATTATCTTTTAGCTATCACTGTCAGCTTGTTTCTGACTTTAAACATTTTAACCCTATCATCTTTGATTCACTCTCACTAATATTTCTATATGAAAACTTTTTACCTTTTACCATTTCTACTAACATCGCACAGACGAGCACCTGCATGTAATCCCTGCGAGGGGTGATGCAGTATAAATAGATAGAGATAGATAGAAGAGAAGAAATGTGTTGTGTGCGTAGGTACATTTTCTACATGTAAATAAAGACATGAGACTTATTGGTGACATTAATTATGTAGTGCCTCTATAGGACAATAATGATTTATCTTTTATTATCCCCCGCCGAAAAAATTTTTCGGGGGGGATATTGTTTTTGCCATGTCCGTCCGTCCGTCCGTCCGTCCGTCCGTCCGACATTCGTCTCCGCGCTATTTCTTGGAAACTATTGACTGGATTTCGATGAAACTTGGCACACAGCTTCACTACAAAGAGGACATGCGCATATCGTCGGGGTTACCCGGTTCGACCATTGAATTCAGAGTTACTGCCCCTGACTGTTTAAGCCATATACATACAGAGTGATATTCGTTTCCGCGCTATTTCTTGAAAACTATAGATCGGATTTCGATGAAACTTGGCACACAGCTTCACTACAAAGTGGACATGCGCATATCGTCGGGGTTACCCGGTTCGACTGCCGAATTCAGAGTTACTGCCCCTGACTGCTTTAGCCATATACATACACAGTGATATTCGTTTCCGCGCTATTTCTTGGAAACTATAGACCGGATTTCGATGAAACTTGGCACACAGCTTTACTACAATGAGGACATGCGCATATCGTCGGGGTTACCCGGTTCGACCGCCGAATTCAGAGTTACTGCCCCTGACTGTTTAAGCCATATACATACAGAGTGATATTCGTTTCCGCGCTATTTCTTGGAAACTATAAACCGGATTTTGATGAAACTTGGCACACAGCTTTACTACAATGAGGACATGCGCATATCGTCGGGGTTACCCGGTTCGACCGCCGAATTCAGAGTTACTGCCCCTGACTGTTTAAGCCATATACATACAGAGTGATATTCGTTTCCGCGCTATTTCTTGAAAACTGTAGACCAGATTTTGATGAAACTTGGCACACAGCTTCACTACAAAGTTGACATGCGCATATCGTCGGGGTTACCCGGTTCCACCGCCGAATTCAGAGTTACTCCCCCTGACTGTTTAAGCCATATACAGTGCCCTCCAAAAGTCCTTGGACAAATATTTCATTATGCATTTTTGCCCTTTTCCGTGGGTTTTAGCGAAAATGCCTGGATTTTCCCAACTCTTTCTAATACAGGGAGGTAATTAAACACTCTCTAAGATAATTTTAGTACTTTTCCTCGAAATTAGACTTTGATTATTTGAAATAAATCAATTTCATGAAATATCCATTATTTACACAATATCGGACGCATAGATATTTCATGTCTGTATGCAACCTTTTGAACCAGTTTTCGAAAGCGAATGGAAACATCATATAACTGGTGACCAGAAAACAGCCTCACATCACCTGCGAAAAGAATTTACAAAAAAATGCTGACCGAAGAGGGAAGAGTTTGTTGCCAACTCATGAGAGAGCAGGGTATCTCCGTTGCACACATCTCTAGGCAGATTGGACATCCTAGGTAGGCAATTGCATTTTTATTTCAATGCTTACTAGATGAATTGATAACTCAATGTTATAAATACAGTAAAAATGTAACATTTTCTCGAAATGTTTGCACTTTATCTTGTACAGATTGACGATTGACGATTTACTGCAGAGGTATGCAATGACTGGAAGCCATGATGGCAGGCCCAGAATTGGCAAACCAAGTGTTTCAAGTACTTGGGATGACAGACTGATAGTTAGACCTTCACTTGGGGACCGTTCCACTGCTACAGTCTACTTGGAGAGACACAAATGTGTTTGCATCAACATTGACAGTATGGAGAAAACTCCATGCCGGAGGACTAGATGACCATTTGGCTGTTCAGAAGCCTTTGCTAATCCCTCATCATAGACAATTGTGCTTGGACTTTGCCAGAGAACACCAGGACTGGATTGGTCTGCTGTATTTGTCAGTGATGATCAAAACTCATTCTGTTTCAGAGTGATGGTAGAGTGTGCGTGAGACAGAGATCTGGTGAGCAGCTTTGTAGTGACTGTACTGCTCCCACGGTGAAGTTTTGAGGTTGTATTGTCATGAATTGGGGAACAATGAGTTGCAGGGATACTGGGTGTATGGCTTATGTTGAAAGAAAGCTGAATGCTCAGGGTTACACCAAGATTTTACAAGATCGTGCAGTGCCATCAGCTCATCTACTAGAATATGGAAATGACTTTACATCCCAGGATGATGGAGCAGTGCGTCATAGAGCGAAAATTGTGAATGAGTGGAAGCAGGAAAACCATTTCCAATGTTTGAATTGTCTACCTCAGTCCCCTGACCTCAATCTGATTGAAAATCGTTGGCAACAAATGAAAACCAGTCTCCGAAACACCTGCAGCCAAAACGTTCGAGACGTTAAGCATAATGTGAGGATTTGTTGGGACCAAGTCACTCCAGAGACATGCAAACACCTTGTTTGAAGCATGCCGCATCATATACATGCTTTCATACAAGCCACAGCAGGCCATTCTAAGTCTTGACAATTATTGGCATAATTGCTATTTAGCGCTCATTTTCAAAAAATGTGTTTTTGTCAATAAAATTGCCAGAATTATAGAACTGGTTTTGAATATTTTCATGTTTATTGATTATTTTTATAATAAAAAAGCAAAAAAATATCCTAAATATTGGAATTTTGCAATGAACTTTACTGAAAAGGCCAAAAAAGAGTTTGTCCAAGGACTTTTGGAGGGCACTGTACATACAGAGTGATATTCGTTTCCGCGCTATTTCTTGAAAACTGTAGACCGGATTTCAATGAAACTTGGCACACAGCTTCACTACAAAGTTGACATGCGCATATCGTCGGGGTTACTGGGTTCGACCGTCGAATTCAGAGTTACTGCCCTGACTGTTTAAGCCATATACATACAGAGTGATATTCGTTTCCGCGCTATTTCTTGAAAACTGTAGACCGGATTTCGATGAAACTTGGCACACAGCTTCACTACAAAGTGGACATGCGCATATTCTTGGGGTTTCTCAGTTCGACCGCCGAATTTAGAGTTACTGCCCCTGACTGTTTAAGCCATATACATACAGAGTGATATTCGTTTCCACGCTATTTCTTGAAAACTATAGATCGGATTTCAATGAAACTTGGCTCACAGCTTCACTACAAAGTGGACATGCCCATATCGTCGGGGTTACCCGGTTCGACCGTCGAATTTAGAGTTACTGCCCCTGACTGTTTTAGCCATATACATACAGAGTGATATTCGTTTCCGCGCTATTTCTTGAAAACTATAGACCGGATTTCAATGAAACTTGGCACACAGCTTTACTACAATGAGGACATGCGCATATCGTCCGGGTTACCTGATTCGACCGCCGAATTTAGAGTTACTGCCCCTGACTGCTTTAGCCATATACATACAGAGTGATATTCGTTCTGTTGAAGCCATATACATACAGAGTGATATTCGTTCTGTGGAAGCCATATACATACAGAGTTATATTCATTTCCGCGCTACTTTATTGACAATGAAAATATGTTCGGCGGGGGATATCAATTCAACGAATTTGCTTGTTTATTTTTTTTTTCAGAACAAAGAGGAAAGAAAAGACCACATACTAATGTCGACATTAGAAAAATCGAGATGGTCTAACGTAGGGCGACTCGATGGACACTTGATATCTATAATAGACAAGCAAGTGTCACAGACATGATTACCCAACTTGGTTGGCGTTCTTTGGAACAGAGGAGAAATGATTCCCGGCTTTGCCTATTCTATAAAATTATTCACAGCTATGTTGCCATAGATTTACCACCATATGTCCAGCACCCAACCAGGATTTCCCGAAATTCCCATTCCCTGATCTTTAGACAACTACATACAGGGAAAGACTATTATAAATACTCGTTCTACCCTCTCGCAATTGTGCAATGGAATCGGCTGCCTTCCGAAGTTGCATTACTGCCCACCTTTGAGTCATTTAAGAGGGCAGTATGCATTATCAGTCACCCAATGCCATAAATGCCAGTGCGCTGTTTTTATCTTTTAGCTATCACTGTCAGTTTGTTTCTGACTTTAAACATTTTAACCCTATCATCTTTGATTCACTCTCACTAATATTTCTATATGAAAACTTTTTATCTTTTACCATTTCTACTAACATCGCACAGACGAGCACCTGCACGTAATCCCTGCGAGAGGGTGATGCAGTATAAATAGATAGAGATAGAAAGAAGAGAGGAAATGTGTCGTGTGCGCATGTACATTTTCTACATGTAAATAAAGACATGCGACTGATTGGTGACATTAATTATGTAGTGCCTCTATAGGACAACAATGATTTAACTTTTATTTTGTTTTTTCAGGCTAAGAAGAAATAATAAGACAGGAGGAAGAAGAAATAGACCATGAATACAAGAAGACCATTTCTGAATTTTAAAAGAAAACTGCTTGCTTTAAAGAAAAATAATTCTTTTCATTATTCAGTTAGAAAATGAGTGACGGAAAATTCTAAACATTTTTTTTATAAATCGTGTCAAATCAATGTTTTGTCTAGTTTTGTGTAATATATTATGCAAAGTTCTCTTTCTAGCTTTGATTAGTGATTAGTTTACACAAACTAACTACAAAAAAATTCTTTAACAAGAGCTGTCACTGTAAGATGACAATGCCCCCGACACCGCTTTGATTTTAGATTATGGCCAATCTATGTTCAAGGTCAAGGTCATCCAGGGGTCAAGGTCACCAAAGTATGTGCCTACAGAAAGGTAATGTACCAAGGAATGTTGTGGTAAAGTATGAAGCGAATATGTTAAGTAATAAGGAAGTTATGGCCAATGTTAAAGTTTTTGGATGGAATGACAGACGGACAGACAGACAGACGGACAGACAGACGGACAAGTCAAATTTATGATGCCTCCCTATCGGGGGCATAAAAACATGACCCTCAACAATAAATTCATCATACATTATCTTATCTTGAATATGTCCAAAATCGGAAAACTTGGTTTCGGGAGACCCAATCCTGACCAGATCTCGGAAGAAATGAAGCTACACGCCTTGCACTGGGATAAACCTCATTGGCAAAGAAAACATATATTCAATTCAGAATTAACTACAGCGAAAAATTCCAGATTCTACCCACTAAATGATGTTGAAGCTGCCATGGCAACGGTGAAGAGAACTGTGGAAGAGGGACAGGTCGTCCAGTTCGATTACATTCGACGCCGCATCGGAATCAAACTCACTTTTCAGAAGCAAATCGGTATTGGTTTCAACGAAGAGCCTGTTCACAGCTGCCTCGCCATCCTATTCTTCGATGGGTTCTGTATTCCAGAGAATATTACCTTTGAAGAAAGTTCGATTGTTACAGCATATCCGTGTCATTAAACATCCTGAAAAGCTGTCCAGCCTCCAGCCCTTCATCAAACAGTCCTTATCAGGACTAACATGTTTCTCGAAAGTATTTCCTTAAAATTGTCTAAAGGATAATTTTCACCCTATATTAACCCTTTCCCAAACGACAAAGTTTTAGGGTGTTCCAAATTCAAAGCTGCTGCAGACGACATTATTAAAGTAACTAGAAAGGAAATTTCTGTACAATATAGCACAGAAAATATTGAGGCAAAAGGAGACAAGAGGACCATGAAGGTCCTTAATCGCTCACCTGAACCTAGATAGAAAGAAAGTCACAATGTTGTCAAGTTCAAGAGCACACAATTTAAGATGTGAAATTATGATCCAGCTGAAAACTGCTTTCATAATCTTGAATGATCAATATTTGTGGCTGTTACAGTGAAAACAAAGTGGAAGAAAACAATACAGTCAAGGGCACATAACTCTTTTCCAATAAAAGTATTCTCATCAACATTATGTCCATTTTTTTTTTTCATTGGTCAATATATTGTTAGAGTGAAAATAAAGTCAAAAACTGTAATTTTGTAAAATTCAAGGGTCAATAACTCTGGTTTTTCTAGTCAAATCAAGCTTAAAGTTTCACTCATCCAGGATCTTATGGCCACCAACATTGTGGCCAAGTTTTGTCTTGATTAGTCAATAAATGTAGATGCTACAGAGTAAACAAAGTCGAAAACAGCAATTTTGTCAAATTCAAGGGCACATAACTCTAGACTTCCTACTTCAATCACACTGAAAATCGAAGTCTTTCAAGATCTTATGGTTACCAACATTGTGGCAAAGTTTTGTCTTGATCGGTCAATATTTATAGATGCTATAGTGGTAACAAAGATAAAACTAGCCATTTTTGGTGTTCAAGGGCTTATAACTCCAGATTTCCATGTCCGATCTGACAAAAAATTGAACTCATCTGAGAACTTATAGTTACCAACATTGTTGCAAAGTTTTGTTTTGATCGGTCAATATTTGTAGATGCTAGAGTGGTAACAAAGTCAAAACTAGCCAATTTTGACGTTCAAGAGCACATAACTCAAGACTTCCAGGTCCGATCTGACTCAAAATCAAACTCATCTGAGAACTTATAGTTACCAACATTGTTGCAAAGTTTTGTTTTGATCGGTTAATATTTGTAGATGCTAGAGTGGTAACAACGTCAAAACTAGCCATTTTTGATGTTCAAGGGCACATAACTCCAGACTTTCTAGTCCGATCTGACTCAAAATCTAACTCATCCGATAGCTTATGGTCATACATATATTGACCAAGTTTGATTATGATTGGTCAATATTTGTAGATGCTAGAGTGGTAACAAAGTCAAAACTAGCCATTTTTGACGATCAAGGGCATATAACTCCAGACTTCCTGGTCCAATCTGACTCAAAATTGAACTAATCTGAGAACTTATGGTCATACATATATTGACAAAGTTTGGTTAAGATTGGTCAATATTTGTAGATGTTAGAGTGGTAACAAAGTCAAAACTAGCTATTTTTGATATTCAAGGGCGCATAACTCCGGACTTCCTGATCTGATCTGACCCAAAATCAAACTCATCCAAGAACTTATGGTCATACATGTTATGACCAAGTTTGGTTAAGATTGGTCAATATTTGTAGATACTAGAGTGGTAACAAAGTCAAAACTAGTCAATTTTGACGTTCAAGGGCGCATAACTCTGGACTTCCTGATCCGATCTGACTCAAAATCGAACTCATCCGAGAACTTATGGTCATACATGTTTTGACCAAGTTTGGTCAAGATTGGTCAATATTTGTAGGTGCTAGAGTGGTAACAACAAATTGTGGACAGACGGACGGACGGACAGACAGACGGACGGACGGACGGACAGACGCCGACGGACAAAAAGCGACCACAATAGCTCACCTTGAGCACTTCGTGCTCAGGTGAGCTAAAAATGCTGATTATCAGCATTTTCTTCTTTTGTCTCAATATTTTCCAAAGCAATTTCTAAATAGGGACGTCAAAACCCGGTCTTGTTTGGGAAAGGGTTAAAACTGTGAAGTCTTTACCTAGAGCGAACCGTCAAAATTCCCGTACTTTTTAAAAACATTGAGACAAAAGAAGACAAGAGCTGTCACTGTAAGATGACAATGCCCCCGACACCGCTTTGATTTTAGATTATGGCCAATCTATGTTCAAGGTCAAGGTCATCCAGGGGTCAAGGTCACCAAAGTATGTGCCTACAGAAAGGTAATGTACCAAGGAATGTTGTGGTAAAGTATGAAGCGAATATGTTAAGTAATAAGGAAGTTATGGCCAATGTTAAAGTTTTTGGACGGAATGACAGACGGACAGACAGACAGACAGACGGACAGACGGACGGACAAGTCAAATTTATGATGCCTCCCTATCGGGGGCATAAAAACATGACCCTCAACAATAAATTTATCATACATTATCTTATCTTGAATATGTCCAAAATCAGAAAACTTGGTTTCGGGAGACCCAATCCTGACCAGATCTCGGAAGAAATGAAGCTACACGCCTTGCACTGGGATAAACCTCATTGGCAAAGAAAACATATATTCAATTCAGAATTAACTACAGCGAAAAATTCCAGATTCTACCCACTAAATGATGTTGAAGCTGCCATGGCAACGGTGAAGAGAACTGTGGAAGAGGGACAGGTCGTCCAGTTCGATTACATTCGACGCCGCATCGGAATCAAACTCACTTTTCAGAAGCAAATCGGTATTGGTTTCAACGAAGAGCCTGTTCACAGCTGCCTCGCCATCCTATTCTTTGATGGGTTCTGTATTCCAGAGAATATTACCTTTGAAGAAAGTTCGATCGTTACAGCATATCCGTGTCATTAAACATCCTGAAAAGCTGTCCAGCCTCCAGCCCTTCATCAAACAGTCCTTATCAGGACTAACATGTTTCTCGAAAATATTTCCTTAAAATTGTCTAAAGGATAATTTTCACCCTATATTAAAACTGTGAAGTCTTTACCTAGAGCGAACCGTCAAAATTCCCGTACTTTTTAAAAACATTGAGACAAAAGAAGACAAGAGCTGTCACTGTAAGATGACAATGCCCCCGACACCGCTTTGATTTTAGATTATGGCCAATCTATGTTCAAGGTCAAGGTCATCCAGGGGTCAAGGTCACCAAAGTATGTGCCTACAGAAAGGTAATGTACCAAGGAATGTTGTGGTAAAGTATGAAGCGAATATGTTAAGTAATAAGGAAGTTATGGCCAATGTTAAAGTTTTTGGACGGAATGACGGACAGACAGACAGACGGACCGACGGACGGACAGACGGACAAGTCAAATTTATGATGCCTCCCTATCGGGGGCATAAAAACATGACCCTCAACAATAAATTTATCATACATTATCTTATCTTGAATATGTCCAAAATCGGAAAACTTGGTTTCGGGAGACCCAATCCTGACCAGATCTCGGAAGAAATGAAGCTACACGCCTTGCACTGGGATAAACCTCATTGGCAAAGAAAACATATATTCAATTCAGAATTAACTACAGCGAAAAATTCCAGATTCTACCCACTAAATGATGTTGAAGCTGCCATGGCAACGGTGAAGAGAACTGTGGAAGAGGGACAGGTCGTCCAGTTCGATTACATTCGACGCCGCATCGGAATCAAACTCACTTTTCAGAAGCAAATCGGTATTGGTTTCAACGAAGAGCCTGTTCACAGCTGCCTCGCCATCCTATTCTTCGATGGGTTCTGTATTCCAGAGAATATTACCTTTGAAGAAAGTTCGATCGTTACAGCATATCCGTGTCATTAAACATCCTGAAAAGCTGTCCAGCCTCCAGCCCTTCATCAAACAGTCCTTATCAGGACTAACATGTTTCTCGAAAGTATTTCCTTAAAATTGTATAAAGGATAATTTTCACCCTATATTAAAACTGTGAAGTCTTTACCTAGAGCGAACCGTCAAAATTCCCGTACTTTTTAAAAACATTGAGACAAAAGAAGACAAGAGCTGTCACTGTAAGATGACAATGCCCCCGACACCGCTTTGATTTTAGATTATGGCCAATCTATGTTCAAGGTCAAGGTCATCCAGGGGTCAAGGTCACCAAAGTATGTGCCTACAGAAAGGTAATGTACCAAGGAATGTTGTGGTAAAGTATGAAGCGAATATGTTAAGTAATAAGGAAGTTATGGCCAATGTTAAAGTTTTTGGACGGAATGACGGACGGACAGACAGACGGACGGACAGACGGACAAGTCAAATTTATGATGCCTCCCTATCGGGGGCATAAAAATGCTAAATAGTTGTAAAATAATGCGGTTCTTTAAAACAAAGAGACAAAGGAAGAAAATGCTTATATTTCATTTACTTGAAATTGTCGTGTGCATCATCTTTCAATTTGGACTAGTTTAATTCACCGTTTCTTAATGGGTTAAAACATAGTGACAAAAGAAGAAAGTGCTGATATTTCATTCACTTGAAATTGTTGTCTGCATCATCTTTAAATTTCGACTAGTAAATAAATGCTAATAGTTGTAAAATCATAAAAAAAAACTCAAATTATCCGGTTGTCAAGGGATAAGGACATTATAGTTTGTCATCACACACGCAATAATCATTCAATTCACTTCTTGACGATCATAATGACATATTCATAGAATTATAAACAAACAGTCTACCAAAAAATCAAACTCCATGACAACTTTATTCATGGTGAGATAAACCACTCCTCGCTCTTAAAGAAAACGACTTCACAACTTTAACCCTTTCCCAAACGACAAAATTTTAGGGTGGTCCAAATTCAAAGAGGTTGCAGATGACAAAATGAATTATATCAAAAGGAGAAAATTTGCATGTTATAGCCCAGAAAATATTGAGGCAAAAGGAGAAACTGCTGATAATCAGCAGTTTCTTCTTTTGTCTCAATGTTTTCCCAAGCCTATTTTCTTTTGGACGTCAAAACCATGTCTTGTTTGGGAAAGGGTTAAAGACATCTAACATGAAAATCAAGCAATTTCAAAACTGTGAAAATATAACCAACACAGACATTGGACATATTCGCAACCCCCCAAAGGTGACAAAACTTTTTAACAGCTAATTTACCAAAACCAAACAACCCCAAAAAACACTATGTTACAGAAAATACAATCTTCATATTTTACTCATAACCACCAAATTAATATATAGTCTCACAAATCTATTGTCTTAAACCCCTAAATACCCCTAATAGAAATTTTTAGGGAT
Organism: Fragum sueziense; assembly: GCA_963680895.1. Classification (NCBI taxonomy): domain Eukaryota; kingdom Metazoa; phylum Mollusca; class Bivalvia; order Cardiida; family Cardiidae; genus Fragum; species Fragum sueziense. Next base: position 2,838,387 of record OY804608.1, read on the forward strand.
GACGCCCAAGACACTACAAGTAGACCTTTCCTAGTTGAAAGCTATTGCAGACATCACTAAGTTTGAGTTTATTGGGGTTTACGCCGTTTTCAACTACCAGGGTCATATCGCGGCGGATGGAGCACCTACCCATGGATTCCTGTTGTTTCTCGAACCAGTACTACCACAACACCCTTACCGAGCCTCCATCTGCTCGTCCACTTTGGTTAACGATTTCAAACCCATTGGTGGGTGACAATTTTGTCAGAAAGGGTATTAGCCGCAGCCGGGTATCGAACCCGGGACCTCTCGATTGAGGGTCAGATGCCCTACCAACTGCGCCAAGGCCACGGCCCAGAAGAAGAAGAAGAAAAAGAACCTCAAGACGTACATTTCATGTATGTAGCTAACACACATCAACTGAGCACCTTGCTGTCTCAGACTTAACCCTTTCCAAAAGAAGACCGAGTTTTGACGTCCCTAATTTAAAGGCAAGGGAAAACATTGAAACAAAAGAAGAAACTGCTGATAACCAGCAGTTTCTCCTTTTGTCTCAATATTTTCTATTTCATATTTTACACAAATTCTATCTGTAATAAGATCCATTTTGTCATTTGTGACAGTTTTTTAATTGGATCACAAAATGTTGCCATTTGGGAAAGGGTTAACTACAGGGGATTTGGAGGAGGTCTGCCTCAAGACATGTGGTATGCATGTATGTAATTTAATTCATTTTGTGAAAGAAAGGAAGAAATACCAATTGATCATTATCTTCTTTACATTCAATGAGTCCAACTAATTCTGTATTAGTACCCTAAAAATATGTCTTCAACTTCAAATAGTGGAAATATCTATGTAACCGTAATTTTGCCTTTCAGAACCAGTACTGTGGTACACAATATCAATACAGAGCACCTGCTGTTTGTCCACATAGGTTTACTATTGTCCAACAACTGGTGCGACACAAATGTTAGAAAGTATGTTCGCTACAGCAGGGGATCAAACACGCGACATCAAGAGTGAGAGTTGGATGCACTATCAATTGCGCTATGGCCATGGCCTTGCAAGATTAAGACTAAGGGCAAGTATAAAGAAAATCTTACGACCCCATATGATAAACAATGCTATGACAAATTCACCATAATGATTCCAGTTACAATCTTGTCATAAGACCATTCATAATAAAGGCATATTGCAGACAGACAGACAAACATGAGTAAAACTACATGCCCTCAATCATTCGATATGGGGAATTAAAAAGGAAGAGTTCAACTTGAAATGACTTGAGTAAACCTGTCATTACATGTTAAAGCTGATTTCACCGATTGACTTTCCTAAACATATTCTCTCTAAATATGGTGGGTTTTTTTTCCAGGATCAATAAAATTTTCTAGTGTGGACAAGTGCAGGTCCAGACTGATCGGAGACATATTTGACATGTTGTCAAGATCATTCTGTAGCCTACGCTACAACCCCAAAACAGGTAATCATCATATTTCAATAATTTAATATTAGTTGATTTCATTAAAATCCGAGCGTTTTGATGCTAAATTTTTTTTCATAACTCCATGAAAAAAAAAATTGACATTGCCGGAACTTCTTTCGGAGTCAACAATATGGATAAATGGATGTGCCCTTTACAAATCGGCATATTACGTTCGTTTTGAGTAGTAAACTGCAAGTTTTATCATTAAATCTTACTCTTGAATAGATTTTCTCGTTGAAACAAACTCGGTTTCAAAAACCTATTGCTTAAAGCGCACTTGAGGGGATAGAAAATAACGTTACGACGACTGAATTCGCTGTAAACGACGTTGCAGTTATGCACGCTTTTTATGACGTCATTTAAAGTTTTCGTCACGGAAAGGCACGTGCGTAAGATCTGAATACCTTGGCAGCGGGCAGATATCGCACGTCTATCTGCTTCTTTTAACATAGTCCGAACGATATCTCATTCTTTCTAGTCGCAAATATTACTATTTACGGTAATAAAATGTATTATTAAATTATAAGGAATGAATGCAGTTTTATTTTTTTCATGCCGGTATGAAAAATAAAATCTAATCACACTTTTGTATTCATACAGTGTGATTAGATTTTATTTTTCATACCGGCATGAAAAAAATAAAATTGCATTCATTCCTTAATTGAAAAGAAGAACATTGCAAAGAAAGACATGAACGGGGATTACAGGAAGGAAAAAGAGGACAACCACTGCAACAAAAAAATATTGGACAACTTTGCTTTTTTCTTTTTTTGCAGGAGTTTGCAGGAGACCTTTGCGTAGATAGACCACTGACACAATGCAGACCTTCGCGTAGATAGACAACTGAAACAACGCAGGAGACCTTTGCGTAGATAGACATTTGCGGGAAATGTTTTGCATATGATGCTCACTTAAAAAGTCACACAATGTCTTTAAATTCAAAATAGTGGAAATATCTATGTAACCATAAATTTGCCTTTCAGAGCCAGCACTATATTACAGAATATCAATACAGAGCACCTGTTGTTTGTCCACATAGGTTTACTATTGTCCAACAACTGGTGCGACACAAAAGTTAGAAAGTATGTTCGCCGCAGCAGGGGATCTAACATGTGACAAAGAGTGAGCGTTGGATGCACTACCAATTGCGCTATGGCCATGGCCTTGCAAGATTAAGACTAAGGGCAAGTATAAAGAACAATCTTACGACCCCATATGATAAACAATGCTATGACAAATTCACCATAATGATTCCAGTTATAATCTGGTCATAAGACCATTCATGATAAAGGCATATTGCAGACATGAGTAAAAAAACATGCCCTCAATCATTCGAAACAGGGAGTTAACAAGAGCTGTCACTGTAAGATGACAATGCCCCCGACACCGCTTTGATTTTAAATTATGGCCAATCAAGGTCATCCAGGGGTCAAGGTCACCAAAGTATGTGCCTACAGAAAGGTAATGCACCAAGGAATGTTGTGGTAAAGTATGAAGCGAATATGTTAAGTAATAAGGAAGTTATGGCCAATGTTAAAGTTTTTGGACGGAATGACGGACAGACAGATGGACAGACAGACAGACAGACGGACCGACAAGTCAAATTTATGATGCCTCCCTATCGGGGGCATAAAAAGGAAGAGTTCAACTTGAATTGACTTGAGTAAACCTGCCATTACATGTTAAAACTGATTTCACTGATTGACTTTCCTAAACATATTCTCTCTAAATATTTTTTTTTCAGGCTCAATAAAATTTTCTAGTGCGGACAAGTGCAGGTCCAGACTGATCAGAGACATATTTGACATCTTGTCAAGATCATTCTGTAGCCTACGCTACAACCCCAAAACAGGTACGGTAATCATAATACTTCATTGAAAAGAAGAAGAACGCAAAGAAAGACATGAAGTGGGATTAGAGGAAGGGAAGAGGACAACAACAAAATATTGGACAACTTTGCTTTTCAGTTGGAGAACACAAAGAATGTGCTATAAGATTCAGATGTAGGAAACTAAGGAGCAGATTAGTCTCAGATATATTCGAATCCCTTCTACCAACATGTGTCAACATTATATATGATCAAAGAACAGGTAATCATCATTTTCAGGAGCTATAGACCTTGGCGCAGATAGACCAACACAATGCAGGAGACCTTTGCATAGATTAACAACCAAAACAATGCAGGAGACCTTGGCGCAGATAGACCAACACAATGCAGGAGACCTTTGCATAGATAGACAACCAAAACAATGCAGGAGACCTTTGCGTAGACCAACACAATGCAGGAGACCTTTGCGTAGATAGACAACCAAAACAATGCAGGAGACCTTTGCGTAGACCAACACAATGCAGGAGACCTTTGCGTAGATAGACAACCAAAACAATGCAGGAGACCTTTGCGTAGACCAACACAATGCAGGAGACCTTTGCATAGATAGACAACCAAAACAATGCAGGAGACCTTGGCGCAGATAGACCAACACAATGCAGGAGACCTTTGCATAGATAGACAACCAAAACAATGCAGGAGACCTTTGCGTAGACCAACACAATGCAGGAGACCTTTGTATAGATAGACAACCAAAACAATGCAAGAGACCTTGGCGTAGATAGACCACTAAGACCATGCAGGAGACCTTTGTATAGATAGACCACCGACACCATGCAGGAGACCTTTGCGTAGATAGACAAACGAAACAGATCAAACAATTATTAAATATCAACCAAAAGGTTGATCTCCAATAACTAATTTATCAACTGATTTTTCAAAATTCCATTGCATCTGTCTGATGTGTGATAAATGTTTACCTTCTCTGCTTCAAACTAAATTTAAATCGGTCATGTATAAACAAAATTTTTGAAGATTTTCTGAAATTGTTGTATCATGTGATTATCCACTGTGATTTTGGTAAGTTTTTGTTATGCTGTCATGTTATAAATTCTTGCCACTTTGCAGCTCAAACGATTTCTTTCTAAATAAATAATGATTTGTACTTCCGTAATAGATCTAGGACATGTCAGGCAAAAAAGAGCTGATTGCAAGGAACATGAATAATAAATAATAATAATTATAATAATTATTATCATATTTTTTTCTTTTCAGATGCAGATAGAGCCTCGCAGATTGTGAAAGATTTAGGAATAAGAAATGAGTTTGATTCAAGGCTGGGTGCTCATGAAGCAGAGTGCAATAAAGACTAAAACATAAGAAAAAGATGGAATGTGAGTAACTTATTTATCATAAGTATTCGACCTACTTTTTGGACCGGTGAAATTGAGTAAATTTGTCATTACATGTTAAAGCTGATTTCATTGATTGACTATCCTAAACGTAGTCTTGTCTCTAAATATGTTGTTGTTTTATTTTCAGGCTCAATAAAAATTTTCTAGTGCGGACAAGTGCAGGTCCAGACTGATCGGAGACATGTTTGACATGTTATCAACATCATTCCGTAGCCTACGCTACAACCCAAGAACAGGTAATCATCATATTTCATTGAAAAGAAGAACAACGCAAAGAAAGACATGAAGGGGGATTAGAGGAAGGAAAAAGAGGACAACAACAAAATATTGGACAACTTTGCTTTTCAGTTGGAGAACACAAAGAATGTGCTATAAGATTCAGATGTAGGAAACTAAGGAGCAGATTAGTCTCAGATATATTCGAATCCCTTCTACCAACATGTGTCAACATTATATATGATCAAAGAACAGGTAATCATCATTTTCAGGAGCTATAGACCTTGGCGCAGATAGACCAACACAATGCAGGAGACCTTTGCATAGATAGACAACCAAAACAATGCAGGAGACCTTGGCGCAGATAGACCAACACAATGCAGGAGACCTTTGCATAGATAGACAACCAAAACAATGCAGGAGACCTTTGCGTAGACCAACACAATGCAGGAGACCTTTGCATAGATAGACAACCAAAACAATGCAGGAGACCTTTGCGTAGACCAACACAATGCAGGAGACCTTTGCATAGATAGACAACCAAAACAATGCAGGAGACCTTTGCGTAGACCAACACAATGCAGGAGACGTTTGCATAGATAGACAACCAAAACAATGCAGGAGACCTTTGCGTAGACCAACACAATGCAGGAGACCTTTGTATAGATAGACAACCAAAACAATGCAAGAGACCTTGGCGTAGATAGACCACTAAGACCATGCAGGAGACCTTTGTATAGATAGACCACCGACACCATGCAGGAGACCTTTGCGTAGATAGACAAACGAAACAGATCAAACAATTATTAAACATCAACCAAAAGGTTGTTCTCCAATAACTAAAAATTTTCTAGTGCGGACAAGTGCAGGTCCACACTGATCGGAGACATATTTGACATGTTATCAACATCATTCCGTAGCCTATGCTACAACCCAAGAACAGGTAATCATCATATTTCATTGAAAAGAACAACGCAAAGAAAGACATGAAGGGGGATTAGAGGAAGGGAAGAGGACAACAACAAAATATTGGACAACTTTGCTTTTCAGTTGGAGAACACAAAGAATGTGCTATAAGATTCAGATGTAGGAAACTAAGGAGCAGATTAGTCTCAGATATATTTGAATCCCTTCTACCAACATGTGTCAACATTATATATGATCAAAGAACAGGTAATCATCATTTTCAGGAGCTATAGACCTTGGCGTATATAGACCAACACAATGCAGGAGACCTTTGCATAGATAGACAACCAAAACAATGCAGGAGACCTTGGCGTAGATAGACCAACACAATACAGGAGACTTTTGCGTAGATAGACAACCAAAACAATGCAGGAGACCTTGGCGTAGATAGACCAACACAATGCAGGAGACCTTTGCATAGATAGACAACCAAAACAATGCAGGAGACCTTTGCGTAGACCAACACAATGCAGGAGACCTTTGCGTAGATAGACAACCAAAACAATGCAGGAGACCTTTGCGTAGACCAACACAATGCAGGAGACCTTTGCATAGATAGACAACCAAAACAATGCAGGAGACCTTTGCGTAGACCAACACAATGCAGGAGACCTTTGCATAGATAGACAACCAAAACAATGCAGGAGACCTTTGCGTAGACCAACACAATGCAGGAGACCTTTGCATAGATAGACAACCAAAACAATGCAGGAGACCTTTGCGTAGACCAACACAATGCAGGAGACCTTTGCATAGATAGACAACCAAAACAATGCAGGAGACCTTTGCGTAGACCAACACAATGCAGGAGACCTTTGTATAGATAGACAACCAAAACAATGCAAGAGACCTTGGCGTAGATATACCACTAAGACCATGCAGGAGACCTTTGTATAGATAGACCACCGACACCATGCAGGAGACCTTTGCGTAGATAGACAAACGAAACAGATCAAACAGTTATTAACATCAACCAAAAGGTTGATCTCCAATAACTAATTTATCAGCTGATTTTTCAAAATTCCATTGCATCCGTATGATGCGTGATTAATGTTTACCTTCTCTGCTTCAAACTAAATTTAAATCGGTCACGGATAACGAAAATTATTGAAGATTTTCTGAAATTGTTGTATCACATGATTATCCACTGTGATTTTGTTAAGTTTTTGTTATGCTGTCATGTTATAAATTCTTGCCACTTTGCAGCTCAATCGATTTCTTTCTAAATAAATAATAATTTGTACTTTCGTAATAGATCTAGGACATGTCAGGCAAAAAAGAGCTGATTGCAAGGAACATGAATAATAAATAATAATAATTATAATAATTATTATCATATTTTTTTCTTTTCAGATGCAGATACTGAGCCTCGCAGATTGTGAAAGATTTAGGAATAAGAAATGAGTTTGATTCAAGGCTGGGTGCTCATGAAGCAGAGTGCAATAGACTAAAACATAAGAAAAAGATGGAATGTGAGTAACTTATCATAAGTATTCGACCTACTTTTTGGACCAGTGAAATTGAGTAAATTTGTCATTACATGTTAAATCTGATTTCACTGATTGACTATTCTAAACATAGTCTTCTCTCTAAACATGTTGTTTTATTTTCAGGCTCAATTTAATTTTCTTGTGCGGACAAGTGAAGGTCAAGAATGGTCAGGGACATATTTGATATGTTGTCACGATCATTCCGTAGCCTACGCTACAACCCAAGAACAGGTTATAATCATATTTCATTGAAAAGAGTTTGAGTTTATTGGGGTTTTACGCCGTTTTCAACTACCAGGGTCATATCGTGGCGGCTTTCATTGAAAAGAAAAAGAACAACGCAAAGAAAGACATGAAGGGGGATATTAGAGGAAGGGAAAAGAGGACAACAAAATATTGGACAACTTTGCTTTTCAGTTGGAGTCACAAAGAATGTGCTTGTTTCCCATGCAAAAAGGTAAGGGGCAGATTAGTCTCAGACATATTCCAATCCCTTTTGCCAACGTGTGTCAACATGATATATGATCAAAGAACAGGTAATCATACTTTTCAGGTGCTATAAGCTTCCGATGCAGGAAACTAAGGGGCAGATTAGTTTCGGATATTTTTAATTCACTTCTTCCAACATGTGTCAACATGATATATGATCAAAGAATAGGTAATCATCATTTTCAGGTCCTATAAATTTCCGATGCAGGAAACTAAGGAGCAGATTAGTTTCCGATATTTTTCATTCACTTCTACCAACATGTTTCAACATGATATATGATCAAAGAACAGGAAATCATCATTTTCAGGTCCATTAAGCTTCCGATGCAGGAAACTAAGGAGCAGATTAGTTTCGGATATTTTTTATTCACTTCTACCAACATGTTTCAACATGATATATGATCAAAGAATAGGTAATCATCATTTTCAGGTGCTATAAGTTTCTGATGCAGGAAACTAAGGGGCAGATTAGTTTTGGATATTTTTTAATTCACTTCTTCCAACATGTTTCAACATGATATATGATCAAAGAACAGGAAATCATCATTTTCAGGTACTATAAGTTTCCGATGCAGGAAACTAAGGAGCAGATTAGTTTCGGATATTTTTAATTCACTTCTACCAACATGTGTTAACATGATATATGATCAAAGAATAGGTAATCATCATTTTCAGGTACTATAAGTTTCCGATGCAGGAAATTAAGGGGCAGATTAGTTTCGGACATATTTCATTCACTTCTACCAACATGTGTTAACATGAAATATGATCAAAGAACAAAAGAGGAAGAACCTTGTTGCCTCAAGCTAAACTACAGGGAAGTGTCTATAGGACAACAATAATTTAACTTTTATTTTGTTTTTTCAGATCAAGAGGAAAGAAGAAAAGAGGTGAAGAAATGCGAAATGTTCCGAGAACAAGAAGAATAGGAAGATCTTGCAGAAAAGAGGAAGAACCTTGTTGCCTCAAGCTAAACTACAGGGAAGTGTCTATAGGACAACAATAATTTAACTTTTATTTTGTTTTTTCAGACCAAGAGGAAAGAAAAAGAAGGTGGTAGGTGTCCATGTGTCAAATATCAAGGCTGTATGTGTAAAAGGACAAGATATATCAACAATAATTTAACTTTCAATAAATATTTATGACTTTAAGACTGAAAAAGAACTTATGGCCAATAACGTTGTGAAAATCGAACTCATCCCTGGTCTTATAGTGCCCAACATTTGCTTGATAAATGATTGTAGATTCTGGAGTAAAAACAATGTCGAAAACAGCTGAAAACAGCAATTTTGTCAAATTCAAGGGCACATAAATCTCGACTTTTTGATCAGATCAGACTGAACAAGAGCCGTCATAGACGGATTATGCTCCCCTAATAAGTGTTTGTCACAAAATAAAAACTTTCATACATTAAGCCCCCTTTTCCCATGACAGCTTTTTTGTACACACATTATTTATAGAATATGGTGTAGAACATCCTATTTATTACAATAGTACAAAATTTCTTTAAATTCTGCCCATTAAATGAAGAGAAATAAGACAAAAATCTAATTTTAACACTAAGACCCCTTTTTCCATGACGCAGCCTTAAATTTTCAAACGGAGGCAAAGGTTCCTAGGTATTGACCCAGGGAGTTCACATGTGAAGTTTTATTAAATTTGGTCCAAGGGTTGCTGAGATCTGGCCGTGGACGGATGGACGGACACACGGACGGACAGCATGGCGACTATATGCTCCCTCGAATTTTTTTCGGGGGGACGGACACACGGACGGACAGCATGGCGACTATATGCTCCCCCGAAATTTTTTCGGGGAGCAAAACAACAAACTCATCCCAGATCTTGTGATACCCAACATTGTGTCCAAGTTTTGTCTTGATTGATAAATAATTGTAGATTCTAGAGTAAAGACAATGTTTGAAACAGCCGAAAACGGTAATTTTATCAAATTCAAGGGCACATAACTCTCAACTTTCTAGTCATATCAGGCTGAAAATCAAATTCACCCAAGATCTTATAATACCCAACATTGTGTCCAAGATTTATCTTGATTAATTGTAGATTCTAGAGTGTAAACAAGGTCGAAAACACTCGAAAACAGCAATTTTGTCAAATTCAAGGGCACATAACTATCGGCTTTTTTATCAGATTAGACTGAAAATCAAACTCATCCAAGATCTTATGGTCTCAAACATTGTTTTGAAGTTTTGTCTTAATTGATAAATAATTGTAATTTCTAGAGTGTAAACAATGTCAAAAACAGCCGAAAACGACAATTTTATCAAATTCAAGGGCATATAACTCTCTTCTTTCTGGTCAGGTCAGACTAAAAATCAAACTCATCTGAGATCATATGGTCTCAATCCTTTTTGTCTTAATTGGTCAAAAATTGTAGATTCTAGAGTGTAAATAAGGTCGAAAATAGTCAAAAACGGCAATTTTGTCAAATTCAAGGGCTCATAAATCTCGACTTTCTGATCAGATAAGACTGAAAATCAAACTCATCCCAGATCTTATGATCCGCAATATTGTGTCCAAGTTTTGGCTTGATTGATTAATAAATGAAGATTCTAGAGTATAAACAAGGTCGAAAACAGCCGAAAATGACAATTTGGTCATATTCAAGGGTAAGTAACTCTCGATTTTCTGACCAGAACAGACTGACAATCAAACTCATCAGAGACTTCATGGTCCCAAACATTGTGTCAAAGTTTTGTCCTGATTGATGATTAATTTTAGATTCTAGAGTGTAAACAAGGTCGAAAACAGCCGGAAATGGCAATTTTGTTGAATTCAAGGGCACATAACTCTCGTCTTTCTAGTCAGATCAGACTGAAAATGGAAATCATCGGAGATCTTATGGTCTGCAACGTTATGGCCAAGTTTTGTCTTGATTGATCAATAATTGTAGATGTTAGAGTGTAAACAATGTCAAAACTAGGTATTTTTTGCATTCAAGGGCAGATAACTCATGACTTTCTAGTTCGATCTGACCCATAATCAAACTCATCCGAGATCTTGTGGCCATACATGTTTTGACCAAGTTTGGTCAAAATTGGCTTATATTTGTAGATGCTAGAGTGTAAACACGAAATTGTGGACGGACGGACGGACGGACAGACGGACGACGGACAAAAAGTGACCACAATAGCTCACCTTGAGCACTTTGTGCTCAGGTGAGCTAAAAAGAGGTGAAGAAATGCAAAATGTTCCGAGAAAAAGAACAAGAAGAGAATTAAGGGAGAGCTTGCAAGAAGAGAATTAAGGGAGACCTTGCAGAAAAGAGGAAGAACCTTGTTGCCTCAAGCTAAACTACAGGGAAGTGTCTATAGGACAACAATAATTTAACTTTTATTTTGTTTTTTCAGACCAAGAGGAAAGAAGAAGAAAGTTGTAGGTGTCCATGTGTCAAATATCAAGGCTGTATGTGTAATGGCACATGAGGTATAGGCCCAGTTTATTTTTTTTTTAAAAGTAGGTCAAACTCCAAGGTCAGGGTCACAAGGTCCAAGATCATGGTCAATTGTGAATGATGTTGATAGGAGGTATCTATGTGTGAGATATCAAGGCTGTATGTGTAACAAGAGTTGTCCGCGGACAACGTAGCTCGCCTATACGAGAGCTTGTAACAAAAACAGCAATTTTCTTAGTAGGTCAAGGTCACAAGGTCAAAGGTCATGGTCCCAAATGAAAGGTCTTGTCGAGATGTATCTATGTATGAAATATCAAGGCTGTATCTCTAATAGTGCCTGAGATATTGGCCAAGTTAATTTTTTTTCAAAAGTAGGTCAATCTCCAAGGTCAAGGTCACGAGGTCAAAGGTCATGGTCCCAAATGAAAGGTCTTGTCGAAATGTATCTATGTATGAAATATCAAGGCTGTATCTAATAGTGCCCGAGATATAGGCCAAGTTAAAGTTTTTCAAAAGTAGGTCAAACTCCAAGGTCAAGGTCACAAGGTCCAAGGTCATGGTCCAAAATGAAAGGTCTTGTCGAGATGTATCTATGTATGAAATATCAAGGCTCTATCTCTAATAGTGCCTGAGATGTAGACCAGGTTAAAGTTTTTCAAGTGAAGACGGGACGGTACGGGACGCGACGCCGACACTAGGGCTGTGACATTAGCTCCCCGGACATAAAGTCCCAGCTCGCTAAAAATACATGCGATATAGGCAAGGTTAAGAATTAAGTGTAAAAATCAACAAAGGGCAATAACTCCAAGAAGTTGATCGGCAAGGTAATGGTTCTTGTAAACTGCACCTCTCCATAATGAGATCTATCCACCTGTAAAGTTTCATGATTCTACCTTACATACTTTTTGAGTTGTGCTCCTGACAAGAATCAAGTTATAAAATCAACAAAGGGCAATAACTCCAAAAATTTGATCGGCAGAGTTATGGCTCTTGTGCATTGCACCTCTCCATAATGAGATCTATCCACCTGTAAAGTTTCATGATTCTACCTTACATACTTTTTGAGTAATGCTCCGGACAAGAATCAAGTTATAAAATCAACAAAGGGCAATAACTCCAAAAATGTGATTGGCAGAGTTACGATTCTTGTGCACTGCACCTCTCCATAATGAGATCTATCCACCTGTGAAGTTTCATGATTCTATCTTTAATACTTTTTGAGTTATGCTCAGGTCAAGGTTTGGTATACGGACAGACCGACCAACCGACCGACATACCAACACTTGCAAAACAATATACCCCCATTTTCTTCAAAAGGGGGCATAATAAAGACATCGAGACTTACATTAATTACGCAGTGCCTCTATAGGACAATAATGATTTTAATTTTTATTTTGTTTTTTTCAGATCAAGAGGAAAGAAGAGATGAAGGGAATCTGATTTGATTTATTGGGATTTTACGCCGTTTTCAACTACTAAGGTCATATCCTGGCAGCTGGGGCACCTAACCATGGAATTCCTGTCGTTTCTCAAACCAGTACTACCACAACACCCTCACCGAGCCTCCAGCTGCTCCCCCACATATGTTTACAATACCAAACCATTGATAGGCATAATTTTTGTCAGTAAGGGTGTTTGCCGCGGCCGGGTATCAAACCAGAGACCTCTCCAATGAGAGGCAGATGCCCTACCAACCATGGCCGCTTTTCAAAAAAAAAGAGACTTGATTCTTAAAAGAAAAGGCTTATAAAAAAGAATTGAAGCAAAAGAAGAAAATATTTAAAATCAACATTTTCTCTTTTTCCCTCAATGTTTCCTGAGCAATATTATTCACAAATTTTATCTTTTGTATCATCTAATAATTATGACATCCACAGCAGCTTTGAAATTGAGCCAACCTTACATTTTGATGTTTGGGAAAGGGTTAAAATGGCCTTCTAATAAACTCCACCCAATCAATAGTTTTTTGGAAGCTTAGATTAACTTAACCCTTTCCCAAACTAGACCTGGTTTAGAAATGGCTTGGGAAAAACTAAGACAAAAGAAGAAACTGCTGAAAACTAGCAGTTTCTCCTTTTGTCTCAATATTTTCTGTGCTTTATTTTACACAATTCCTGCCTTTACAAACGTTCATTTTGATGTCTGCAGTGTTCTTTTCAGTGGAAAAGTTAAACTTTTTGTCATTGGGAAAGGGTTAAAACATTTTCTACAGACATATTATTCAGTATACTCCGTAAACATTGACCTGAACCTGTTGAATATGTAATGAGTAACTGTGATACGAAATAATCACTCTTCGACGTATATTGACGAGGAGCACGTGCAGAATACAAAGTTCCAATGCTTATGGAAACTATCGACTCTGCTCGACAGTGAGGAGTGTGGGCGAGTATTGATTATTCCGCATCACAGTTACTAATTACATATTCAAAAGGTTCAGGTCAATATTTACGGAGTATACCAGAAGTTTTAAGAAGAGCTGTCCAAAGACAGCGTGCTCGACTTTCTAAGTTACTTAGTATAAAGGGGGCATAACTCTATATATAGTGGAGCCAGGGTCATGGGCCCTGGTAGTAAGGTAGAGGGTGTAATGGTAAATAAGTATTCCAAGTTTGGGTTGAATCCCTTTGATAGTATAGAAGTTATTGATGTTTGAAAAAACTAACCTTGGTTGCAACGCCGGGATATATATTATATTAGAAGGGGGTTTGAACATACATATAAGGGGTTTCGTTTTGCTAGTATTGCATAATTTTGACTGAATTTCTGCATGAATATGAAATAAGCTTCTGCAAACATTTATCTAACCCAAGTCTCTAAGAGACAATTTCGAAAAGTACCCATAACAGAGGGTTTGATAATATTGAAAAATATTTTTAAAATCTGACATCTCTCTTATCCACTGGTGGTGAACTAAAACAATTTTCGCTGCAACAAGGTATAGATATTTTGCGTTTAAATGCTAGTTTATAGATATTTTTTCTAATGACATTGAACTTGTTCTAAACACAGACCGGGTTTACCATTTTGTATTGACAATCTGTCGGTGTTGTTATAAAATCTCGTAACTATAATCGATTCACAATTAAACGAGAATAATTACAGTTGAACTGCTTTATCAAAACAACTGAAACTATTCTCGTTTAATTGTGAATCTATTATACAGCTTTGATAAAGCCATAGTTATGATATTTTTTCAAAAACACCGACGGAATACTTTCATCGTGAAAAAACATCCCTCGCTTTGGCCAAGTTCACCACCAGTGTTTTCTGTATAGCTCTGAGTTGGTATTGAAGATAATGCCTGTCAAAATACCTGCATCCATTTAAGATAAGCAAGTCACTAATTAACCCTTGTCCTGCTGTCTTAAAATTTCGTTATATACAAATTGTAAATTATAAGAGACCTTACAATAAGCATGTCTCAAAATGTTTGCCACAATAATTCAGTAGAAAGGAGACAGCGTAGGGCAAGATCAGACTGCATGTATGTACTCTCTGTCAAAGCTTTAGCAACGGGACCCTTAACAACAGCAGAAATAATATGAGAAGGGTTAAGCGTTTTTCTTTCTACCAAGTGGTCAGATATTTTGTTGATTGTCTATTCATATAGATTCATTGAAATTTTGAGACATGATGACTGAAGACTTGCTGATTTCGTAACCAAATTTTTTAATGAAATGAGCCAGGATCTGGAAAAAGGGCCCTTATAGCATTTGAAATTTTCTTGTTTCAAGTCCAGACTATGTCAAAGGGCAGGCTGATCATGACCCATGATACTCTCTAATACTTGCTACAGATCATGGGAAAGCTATTTGAGAACATGGGTCCTGATCAGACTGTGCATTTGCACAGACTGATCTGGATCCAGGTTGTTCTCAAATACCATAAAGGACCTTTTTCCAGATCCTGGCTAAAATAAAATGCCCATTACCATGTTATTCCACTGCTTAATAAAACAAAATATCTCCTGATTGTAGGACCAAAACTTGTTGCTCCATAAATGTATATACCAATTATTGTGAAATTAAATATTTACTTATGTATTTTGACAGCATAAAATTCCTGTTCACAGCAAAGCAATTTGCTTCATAAAATTACAAATGATTATGAACATGTCCAATATGTCCAATCATGGCATTTGACTGCTCTGTCAAGATAGTCTCCTGGTCAAGAAAGTCAAGAGTAGCTCCGATTCAGAACAAAATAACATGAATTTGGTACAAAGTGAGAATACATTAAAAAAGATATCATTAAAATTATCTTGCATTCAGATCTCTTCCCATACCCTGTTGTCAACATAAGATTTGGATAAGCATTATGACGAGGGTACTTTATTTCATTTGTTGTCATTGTCTAAATGAACCTATTGCAGGTCCACCAATGATCAATTATACATATAGTTTGTTAATTAACTGCCCCTGTATAGACCGACAACCTTTCTGGCTTGCCTTGATCCGTCATTGGTGACAGTTTTTGTTTGTTTGTTTGTTTCTATTATTTTTTTATTTGGCCCTTACTCATAATGAAACATGCTCAACTCAGAGATGAAAACAAAATACGAGAGGAGACCAAATGCTATGAAGAACATGGTAAAGAGGAGGTAACATATTCTCACCTTTGAACCAACCTAGTCAGTTGTGACTGTTTATTACTATAAGTCACTGCTTTTCAACAAAAACCTCATAACTGCAGCTTGAAACAAGCTGCAGTTATAAGGTTTTTGTTGAAAAGCGACAACATTTTGGTCAATTACAAAGATCAAGACTGCAGTGATTACTATGGTTGTGTTGCTGTCCAATATAGCAACAGATAATCACAAGTACCAGTGGCATGTCTGCCAAATTAATGTGTAAACCAGAGTTTTCCCTTGACCTTTTCTAGAAGGGGTCATTATGTCCCCTTGGTATTCAAATTAGGGGGCCATACTCATTGTAACATTGTTTCTCCATGTCCCTGCTGATAATTTTTAGAGGGTCATTCGAGTTAAAACTGCGCCAAAACACACAATTTCTTGCACAAAGGAAAACCATGAAGTCTAAATACTGATGTCAAATACATGTCTCACCAATATTACTAAGCACTGATGTCACTTAAGTATATCAGCTGCCTTCATAGAGACCATGACATTTTTGGCTTAAGGTAGAATACCCGTAATGTGGCAACTTTAAATTTCATAAAACATTGGATTTTTTTCAAGTGTCATTGTTAACTATCTGAATATATGTAAGGGCGCTGTCATAAACATTTGGCGGTGGAAAGCTCCAATGCCAAGTCTTTAAGACGTTGCCCGAATAATTCTGACGTAACTTGAATCTCACTAGGAGTGTATTACCTTAACAATGTCTTGGCTGAAAGTGGAGAGGGTCAATAGGGTAACTTTTGCAAGGGAGATATTGAGTATGTATACATAAACTTTTTAAGGCATCTTGGCTTCATTTCCTTTTATTTGTGTTAAATTGCATGATGTTGACCATACTTTTCTCTTTTTAAATGTCAATAACACATAACTTTGTTTCTGCATCCATGAGATCTTACAAATCACTTGACGAGAGAGATGCATACTAACCATTCTTTCCAAATTACAGTATTTCTGGCAATATTGTCACGAAATGAGTCATTGAGCCAACATAAGTTTTACTATGAATGTCATTATTGATATTTACTGTCTTGTTGTAACCCTTCTCATGCTGTTCACATCAATATCCTGTGAGCTTTGGTAGGTAGTATAGACTTAAGATCAGCTTGCATAGATGTACAATCTGATCTTAGCCTACAATGCCTGCTTTCTACTCAATTATTTGGCAAAAACTCAAGATAAACTTATAGAAATATCTTGTAAATTGGAAATTTGTTTGAAACAAATTTTAAAGTTAGCAGGATGAGGGTTAAATGGATAAGGTTCTAAGTACAGTGAACAAAATTTCATTTCCATGCCCCTATGTTAACCATTTCCCAAAACACTTTGTTATTTTGTCCCCCCACTTGGAAAGATTTGAGAACAAGGCAAAAGAGGAAAATGCCTATAACCAGCATTTACTCCTTTTCACGAATACATGTTAGCTTTCGTAAACAAATCTAAGTTTTCTTCACCTCAGATCCCTTTTCTTTCTCCATCAATTTTCAAATTCAAACTGGTTACATATTTCTAATGCTTTTCAACAGAACCTTGAAACTGCAGCTTAAAACGAGTTTTTCATTGAAAAGGGACGTTTTGTCATTTGGGGAAGGGTTAAATAGATACTTTGGAGAAATTTGTCCTTCAAACTTATCAAAATGTGATCAGAGCAAGGATAAGTGGAGATAAATAAAGACATTTATTTATTCCCTTTTCCAAACAAGACCTACTTTTGACATTGCCTCTAAAAGGGAGTCTGAGAAAACAATGAAGAGAAAGAAGAAAGTGGTGCTTAATATCAGCTAAATAAATATTACATTTTTAAAAGCCTTTTTGGCCACTTGTCTCGAGCTCTGATCTTACAATTATTAAAGCATGATTACTCTGAATAAGTCTCAGTGATCCTTGAGCCAGTGGTGGACCCTGAGGGGGTTGGGGGGTTCAACCCCCCCCCCCTCCCGTTTGACCCTCCCCTCTGTAGCCCAATTATTTCATTTTCATGCAGAAATTCATTCCTGGACCTTCTTTCTTTTCAATTCCTTCTTACGCAAAGACATTAAATCAGATTTAAACAAAATTTGATACATTTAAAGCAATATCATTTCACCTTGTAAAGTTCACAAAATATTGTTGGTGGTAAATTTCATTAGTAAGGAAACACCCAGTTTACACTTGGAGTCAACAAAATTTGACAAAACAAAAGCTGTCCAAAGACAGCGCGCTCGACTTTCTAAGTTGCTAAGTATAAAGAGGCATAACTCCAAATATAGTGGAGCCAGGGTCATGGGCCCTGGTAGTAAGGTAGAGGGTGTGATGGTGAATAAGTATTCCAAGTTTGGGTTGAATCCCTTTGATAGTATGGAAGTTATTGATGTTTGAAAAAACTTTAACCTTTGTTGCAATGCCGAGGCCAACGCCGACGCCCGGGTGACAGTATAAGCTCTCAGTTTCTTCAAAAAGTCGAGCTAAAAAGTGCATGTAGGTCGAAAAACACAATCTGTTTCGTTCAGTTTGGTCCGATATTCGAATGTTGTGAAGTCCATACGATTTATTAGCGGTCTCATGATATTTTTTTTTTAAATAATTGAGGATGTACTACAATTGCTGTGTCACATTATTCCCTGCCATGTAACTATATCTGGTGAAAATTATTATCATAAGTTTTATCAAATATATCCAGAAGGTCGTAGACCCAAGTGACATATGAATATATAGGATAATGATTTATGTTGTACTACATGTTTTTAATGTTTTCAATCCTTGATTCAGATTCACGATCATCGTGATTTCGTGAGAAATTAAACAAAGCTCATCGAGACAAATAGAATTTCAGTCTTATTTATGATCGTGAATTCAAATATCATACAAGATGTCTACCATAAAGTGTCCGGTGCCTGGCTGCAAAGAAGAATGGGAAACAGCCCTCTCCCTGTAGCCGTCATAACCTGACTGATGGATGGCTACTCTGCACACATCCAACCCTTAGTGCATCCAGCTGCTGCGAGTTCCTCACCAGCAGCAAAGGCAGAAAAGGTTCAACACCCAGATGTCACATCCAGGGTGACACCAAAGGACTTTAAATATTTCTAGCAGCGATGGACTTATTATTTATAAGGCAGCTACTCTGCTTACCGGAAGGGACATTATATACCAACTTCTGGAATGTTGTGAAGAAAACTTACTTAAAGACATTGCCCGCACCTCCGGTTCTCTAATGTCTAAGACAGAACAAAATGTGATAGACTGCATTCAGGACTTAGCTGTGAAAAAAGAGAACAACATGGTTGGGGACATGACTTCCATAATATGCAGCAGGACCGTGATGAACCAGTGCGCAACTTCGCTGCCAGACTACGTGGTCGAGCCACCATTTGCTAGTTTACAACTAAGTGTGCAAATTACAATCGGTGTGTTGACTACAGCGCAATAGAAATAAGAGACGTCCTGGTCAGTGGACATGCTGACCCTGATATCAGAGAGGACATCTTTAGTCAGGAAAACCAGGACATTGAACGAGATATCCAGCACTCTGTTACTTTCGTAGGATTAATCGGCAGTTTTCCAAACATTCTGCCCCATATCAGTGGACCATTTGAAGCCTGCTATAACAGATACTCTATCATGAAATGATGCAGGCTATGTTTAGGAAGACTGTGAGGAACACACAAAGTATTGTTCTAGTGTAGAATGTGACATGTGCAAATGTGCTGTTAAGAAAGGACTATAATTATGATATAGCTCGCCAAGGCGTATCTCAAATGACTTCAAGCTGAGAGCTCATTCTTTTGGCCAGGCATATCCCAAGCTATTGCTGAACCCCGTGCGCATTCAGGCCCGTAGGAACAGGGGGCTAGGGGGGCTAAGCCCCCCCCCCCCAATGTTGGCCAAAAATGCCGAATTTTCACTCTGAAACTTTTGGGAAAATCCAAATTAGCCTCCCCAATATTCAGAACAAGGGCTTTAGCCCCCCCCCCCCCACACACACACACACACGATATGAAATTGCTTCCTACGGGCCTGACATTGCAATGAGAGCAACAGGATGGCCCCATCACAACCACATGCACCACCTACCCCACCCATGCTGCCTGTTTATCCCTTTCAGTGCATAGCTGCAGATTACTTCTTGTTTAAAGGCAAAAATTATGTTGTTGCGGTGGACAGATACAACAATAATGGCCTATCCTAGAAATGGCAACTGACGGTGCTGCTGGCCCGATTTCTTGCCTTCGTTGCCTCTTTGTGACATATGGCATCAGTGAAGAATTGCCATCCGATGGGGGACCTCAATTTGCTGCCTCTGCCACTCAACAATTCCTAAAAAATAGTCTTATTTAGAATACAGATGGTGAGACAGTGAACATTGATAGTGCATATAATACAACGGTAGCAAACAATACAAACGAAATAATACAAGTCCCGTAATTGATTACCTTGTGCGAAACGAAAATACAAGGTTAATCATAGGACACCTTATTTAAGGTCCTAAAGCTTCATGGAATTGTCCTGCACGGTGACTGATAGAATGGGCCAATTTCGACAATATTCCTTTTATTGTGACAGATAATCAAGGGTTCCTGTCTTTTCTGTCACCAACACTACTTTAACATTCTTTCTGTGTCTCTGGCTGTTCATCCATATTAGGTTAACTCTTTCCCAAATAAGACCTGGTTTTGACGTCCCTAATAGAAAAGGTTTGGGAAAACATTGAAACAAAAGAAGAAACTGCTGATAACCAGCAGTTTCTCCTTTTGTCTCAATATTTTCTATGCCATATTTTACACAAATCATATCTTTAATACGATCCATTTTGTCATTTGTGGCAGTTTTTGAAGTTGATCACCCCAAAATTTTGTCGTTCGGGAAAGGGTTAACTATCCTTCACCCCTGAGCGGAAGACAACATTATGTAAGGATACCAAGTCACTGTCTTGGAGGCAACCTTGGATTTCATGATTTAAGAAAATGCCAGGAATAAACTGTGTGTGTTGGATTTTTGAAAAATCAACTGATAAAAAAATTTTGGTTTATCTTCAATAACTTTTTATCAGTAAATTTTTCAAAAATCAACCACGTCCATCTAATGTATGACGTCTTTCCACATTCTCTGCTTCAAACCAAATTCAAATCGGTCCCGTATTAATAAAGTTACTGAAGATATTCAGTAATTATTGCATCATGTGATTATCCACCGTGAACACACTTGGTCTAATTATAAGGGAACAAGCATCTGACCAACCAACACTTGCAAAACAGTATAACTCATTTCTTCAAAAGTGTGCATAATTAAGAAATAACTTGTAAACTGTTTTCCTTAACAGGAAAAGGATCTGCCCTTTACTGTTTATTTTTAGAAAGCTATAGCAGACGAGAATGGACCTGGCAGAGCATTCCATTTGATTAGCATGGGCTGCTCTGCCAGGTCATTTATCGTGAGGAATAACACAGCATTCTTAACAGCAACAACAAGCCAGTCAGCAAGGAAGAGTTCAGCAAGGAAATTATTTGTGCGATGTGTGCAATCTTAAGCATAGTTATCTACAACTAATTGTGAATTTGGAAAAATCTAACCCATCACGCTAAAAAGGACCTAGACAAGAGTTTTTCGTGGACAATGTAGCTCGCCTATACCAGAGCTTGTCACAAAAGAGTCAAAGGTTAAGGTGACTAGGTCAAAAGTCATGGTATCAAGGTCAAAGGAATGGCATGAGGTATTCATATGTGAAATATCAAGGCTCTATTTGCAATAGTGCGTAAGATATAGGCCAGGTTAAAGTTTTACAAAAAGTAGGTTGAACTCCAAGGTCAAGGTCACTAGGTCAAAGGTAATGATCCCAGAAATGAAAGGTCTTGTTGGGAAGTATCCATGTGTGAAATATCAAGTCTGTATCTCCATTAGCGTCAAAGATCTAGACCAGGTTAAAGTTTTTTGAGTTAAGACGTGATGCGACGCCGACACTAGGGCTATGACATTAGCTCCCCGGACATTAAGTCCCAGCTCAATAAAAATGTGAATAGACCCTTGTCTGCACAGACTGAAGATAACTTCCTGATTCTAGAATGTTTTCCTTTTGGTTGTTTATTTTGAGAATGCGACATTTGATTACCCGATTCCCAGTCTAATTATCTTTTATATAATTATATTCAGTTTAGAAACTACCCTGAAGGTCACTTTTAACATAACAGATCACATATTTTTGTTGCTATGTTAGGGCCAATCTGTTCTAATGCTGCTTTAGAAGTATTCCTGCTAGAGAAGACAACATAATTATACAAAGACCAGAGATCAGAGTGCATACACATAAATTATGTACAAACAATCTGTTTGATATGATGGAAGAAATAGCTATTAAGCTTAATTTCAAAATATTTTCAATATTCTTTTTTTTTTTCAGATAAAACAGTAACACTCATCTTAGCCACTGCCTTGGAAATTTTATTAGCCAGAGAAAGGAGACG
Organism: Fragum sueziense; assembly: GCA_963680895.1. Taxonomy (NCBI): domain Eukaryota; kingdom Metazoa; phylum Mollusca; class Bivalvia; order Cardiida; family Cardiidae; genus Fragum; species Fragum sueziense. The sequence continues at coordinate 2,860,744 of OY804608.1, forward strand.
TGGTAAAATACGGAAAAACAAACGGAAGCAATTGGGTAAGTAAACCGTCATTCACTTGATTCTGTTGAAAACTTTATTTAATATTTTTTTATGAATTTGGTTTATGATAACATACCAGTTTCTAAAAGAACATCAAAGTATTCAGAATGAAGAAATTTCATACGGAGCCAACACACATCCCAAACAAAAACAACAAGCAAGTCTCGGGAAAGAAGGAGAGGAAAATTAAGGAAGAATAAAAGAAAAGAATTCAGTAAGTGTGTGTGTTTTTTGTCTGGTGAATAACTGAAGTTACTATTATGCTTGTAATAATCGGCCTTTTTTCAACGTAGAGAAAGGAGAAGAGGAAAAGTAAGACAAGAGGACCATGATGGTCCGATATATCGCTCACCTGAACCAAAAGGATATGAGCCACAATTTTGTTCTATTCAATTAATATTTACGACTTTAAGACTGAAAACGAACTTATGGTCAATAACGTTGTGAAAATCGAACTCATCTGAGATCTTCTGGTGTCCAACATTGTGTCCAAGTTTTGTCTTGATTGATTAATAATTGTAAATTTTAGAGTGTAAACAAGGTCGAAAACAGCTGAAAAAGGCAATTTTGTCAAATTCAAGGGCAAGTAACTTTCGATTTTCTGATCAGATCAGACTGAAAATCCAAATGATCAAAGATCTTATGATCCCGAAAATTGTGTCAAAGTTTTGTCTTGATTGATTCATATTTGTACATTCTAGAGTGTAAATGAGGTCAAAAACAGCCGAAAATGGCAATTTTGTCAAATTCAAGGGCACATAACTCTCAACTTTCTGAAAAAGATCAGACTGAAAAACGAACTCATCAAAGATATTAGGGTCCCAAACATTGTGTCTAAGTTTTGTCTTGATTGATTTATAATTGTAGATTCTAGAGGGTAAACAAGGTCAAAAACAGCCTAAAATGGCAATTTTGTCAAATTCAAGGGCACATAATTCTTGTCTTTCTGATCAGATCACACTGAAAATCGAACTCATCCGAGATCTTATGGTCTAAAACATTATGTCCAAGTTTTGTCTTGATTGATCAATATTTGTAGACGCTAGAGTGTTAACAAATTAAAAAGTAGCTATTTTTGACGTGCAAGGGCACATAACTCCTGACTTCCTGGTCCGATCTGACCCAAAATCGAACTCATCCGAGATCTTATGGTCTAAAACATTATGTCCAAGTTTTGTCTTGATTGATCAATATTTGCAGATGCTAGAGTGTTAACAAGTTAAAAAGTAGCTAATTTTGACGTTCAAGGGCACATAACTCCTGACTTCCTGGTCCGATCTGACCCAAAATCGAACTCATCCGAGAACTTATGGTCATACATGTTTTGTTAAAGTTTGGTTAAGATTAGTCAATATTTGTGGATGCTAGAGTGTTAACAACAAATTGTGAACAGACGGACGGACAGACGGACGGACGGACGGACGGACGCCGACGGACAAAAAGCGACCACAATAGCTCACCTTGAGCACTTCGTGCTCAGGTGAGCTAAAAAAACAAACGAAAAGCGCTTAGGTAAGAAAACCCCCGTTCACTTGATTCTGTTTAAAACTCTATTTCATGTTTTTAATGAATTTGGATATGACAGACCGAAATCTAAAAGAACATCAAAGTAAACAGAATGAGGAAACATCATAGGGAGCCAACACAGCATCCCAAACAACAACAAGCAAGACAGCAAGGAAATAGTTCCACAAGCTGGTAAGTTAAAGATACACCAACTAATACAGACTGATGACTGTAAGTCATGCTAGGTTGGCAGCGGAAGCACATTACCCTCAGTGGCGGATCCAGAGGGGGTTCGGGGGGTTCAAACGAACCCCCCTCTGTAGCCGGATTATTTCATTTTCATGCAGAAATTCAGTCAAAATTGTGTAATACTTAAACAAGAGCCGTCAGAGACGGACAATGCTCCCCGAATAAGGCATTGTCACAATAAATATATGCCATGCAGAGCTCATATAAAGCTAACAAATGTTAAGCCCCCTTTTTGCATGACATATTTTGTATACGCAAATTTTAAATAGTTTATTGTCAAGGGCATCTGATTTGCTACTCAAATATGAAATTTCATCAAATTCTGACCATTAGACTAGGAGAAATTAGAGAAAAACTGTATTTAACCTTAAGTCCCCTTTTCCCATGACGAGGCCTCAAATCCAAAAACTGGGAAAAGTACATCGGCATTTTGTCATAGGGAGTTCACATGGTAAGTTTCATTTGATTTGGCCCAAGGGTTATGGAGAAATCGCTTCGGACGGACGGACGGACGGACGGACGGACGGAATGACGGACGGACAGGACGGACGGACGGACGGACGGACAGACAAAGCGGCGACTATATGCTCTCCCTTCGGGGAGCATAAAAACGAACCCCCTTTTTGTAAAAACGAACCCCCCTCTCAGAAATCCTGGATCCGCCGCTGTACCCTGGCACACTGGTATCTAAAAGAACATCAAAGTATACATGTATAGAATTAACAGAAAGGGGAAACATCATAGGGAGCCAACACAGCATCCCAAACAACATGCAAGCCAGCAAGGAAATAGTGTGTATTTTAAAGACTAAATGCGAAACTTCTGTTTCAGTGCATTTTATTTGATACACAGATATACTACAGATTAGACTTGATAGTAACTGTTGTGCTTTATTGTCCTTTGACAACTCTTGTTTATTGAAATTATAGAGCCAAAACACAGTAACAACAAACACCAAGATAACAAGGCTAATGAAGTTTTATGTCCCACTCAACTGCTAAGGTTATATGGAGTCACAGGATTATGTGCTTCATTCAAACATTGTCGTCTGCTTACCCGTTTCCAAACAATACCTGGTTTTGACGTCTCTAGTACAAAAGGCTTGGGAAAACATTGAGACAAAAGAAGAAAATGCTGATAACCAGCATTTTCTCCTTTTGTCTCAATATTTTAAGTGCTTTATCTTACACCAATTTTCTCTTTAGCAACATACAATTTGTTGTCTGCAGCAGCTTTTGAATAGGACCACCCTAAGATTTTGTTGTTTGGGAATGGGTTAAATTTTAGAGTCTGAAAATGGGTTGATTTAGCATGACACTAGTTGAAGTCTACCACAATAATAAGACTGACATGGGATGCTGTACTAGCATGGATCCGGATCGGGCAGCGTGTGTGCAGTCTACACTTGTAGATCTATTCAGTCTGATCTGGATCCAGACTGGTTCGACTTAAAATCTTGATCAGACGATATGAAACTAAGTACAGGCTGATCTGGATGTATCATACAGTAGGTTTCACTTAGAAATTTTTTTCAAAAGAGCGATCGAAATGAGATAATTATGACAGACTGAGGCGTTGTTAAAAAGGCGACAAACGCAAGGGTTACCAAATCCACCCCTCAACAAACACTAGAGCCACCAATTGCAAGGAAATGGTTGTAATGCAAAACCACTGTTAGTTCATTTGATTTGACATGCTCATACATTATTGATTAGTTTTCTTTTTTTGGAATAGGGACGGCCACTTTTGTAAGCATACACCGCATTAGGAAAAGGAACAGCATTTTAATCAACAAGACAGCAAGCCAGGTTGACTGCCATCAAATTAAAACAAGTATCTGGTGTTGTATGCAACACATAAAGTCCCCTACCGGCTTCACATTGACTCAATATGGTAATCAATAATAGATTACAAGTCATCAAAATAATTGTCAAACATATGAAATGTTATGCCAAAAATTTCGGAAATATAATTCAAATGACTTGAATAAAGTTACTAAAAGATCAATGATTTGTAATTGCTACCATAGCAAGTGTAATTTTATAAAATAAGAACAATGGTAATCTAAATGTTTAGTGATATTCTTGCAAGCAAGTTTTCAGCGATCTTAATAAGTTATAAAGACCTTAACCCTTTCCCAAACGGCAAAAATTTAGGGTTGTCTAACTAACATGGCTTATATTTTTTTTTTACATTTTAAAACAGGTTTCATCAAGTTAGCTTGCTTAGTTATTAAGTTATTGCAGGATCCATTTTTTGCCATATTTTCACTATTTCCGTTACCACAGCAACCGCACTTTTCGTCAAAGAACAAAGATAAAATGATGTGCATAATCTACACATTGCCATCTAGTCATATACCAAGTCTCATCAAATTAGCTTGCTTACTTATTAACTTATCGCAGGATCCAATATTTTTTGCCATATTTTCACTATTTCCTTAACCATAGCAACAACAATTTTAGTCTAAAAACAAAAATAAAATGATGTGCATAATCTACACATTGCCATCTAGTCATATACCAAGTCTCATCAAACTAGCTTGCTTAGTTAATATCTTATCGCAGGATCCCATTTTTGGCCATATTTTCACTATTTCTGTAACCATAGCAACCTCAATTTAAGTCGAAAAACAAAAATAAAATGATGTGCATAATCTACACATTGCCATCTAGTCATATACCAATTTCCATCAAAAACGCTTGCTTAGTTATTAAGTTATCGCGGGATCCAGATTTGAGCGGACAGACAGACGGACGGACGGATGGACAGACGGAGGGCAAACCTATAGTCCCCTCCGGTGTGAACACCGGTAGGGGACTAACAAGGTATTTAGATCTACTTGAAGGTATTCAAATCAAAACAGAGGTAACATAAAACTTAAAAGATAGTTAGGCCCTATAATAGTTATATCCGTACTGGTACTTCTTTAATTTTTTCATTGACAGGAAAGGGGTTGGAAGATTACCACAGCAAGAGCCATGTTAGGTTGGTGGTATAAGAGATTAACCAAATTTCTTTATCTATGGGTGAATGGATACATTCAGAGGCAACAAACTACTTTACTAACTATAGTTATAATAGTAAAACAAGTAGAAATATGGCTAATAAACATGTACATCAGAGATAGAGTCAATATACATGTACATATTTTTGTGACCAGATCCCGTTTAGGCGATATTTATAGTATTTTAAATTTATACATTTTTTTTACAGGAAAAGGTCTGGCACAGTATAAGACCGAATACCATGCAGTAAATGCATTAAAGGAAATAGAAAAAAATTTTGGTGCAATAAAAGCAGAGGTAAGAAACAACAACAAACTATAGTAATAATTTACAAATGATGCTTTCAAAAGTAGGACAATTAATGTCTGTATGCATGTGTATGCAATGTATGTTCATGCGCATGTTTTAAATTTTTTAAAAAAATTTAAAGGAAAGGGGGAGGCTACTTATGTCACATGACGCCACGCCAGAATGGCAGTCGCTGAAATAAACAAGAGCTGTCCGAAGACAGCGCACTCGACTTTCTAAGTTGCTTAGTATAAAGGGGGCATAACTCCAAATAGAGTGGTCCCAGGGTCATGGGCCCTGATAGTAAGGTAGAGGGTGTGATGGTGAATAAGTATTCCAAGTTTGGGTTAAATCCCTTTGATAGTATGGAAGTTATTGATGTTTGAAAAAACTTTAACCTTTGTTGCAACGCCGACGGTACTCACTGGTACTCAGTACTCATGGGGAAAATGAGTACTCATACTCATACTTACTCAAGTACTGACCCTTCAGTACTCAGTACTCATGAATCTTTTCGAGTACTTTATATTAGAAAACATATTTCAAAATCTGAACAAATGATTCAATCAGAATACAAATGCATGGACCACACTCAGTATACTACCAGTCATTATTTTACAGTTTTACCTGTGTTAACCCTTTCCGAAACAAGACCTGGTTTTGACATACCTATTAGAAAATGTTTGGGAAACTTTGAGAAAAAAGAAGAAAATGCTGATAATCAATCGACAGAGTAACAATTCTTATACACCACACCTCTCCACAATGAGATCTATCCACCTATGAAGATTCATGATTATACCTTAAATACTGTTTGCGTTATGCTCCGGACAAGAACTAAGTAAGTAATTTAACAGAGGACAATAACTCCAAAAGTTTGCTCAGTAGAGTAACGGTTGTTGTGCACTGCACCTCTCCACAATGAGATCTATCCAACTATGAAGCTTCATTCTATTTTTAATAGTTTTTGAGTTATGCTCCAGACAAGATTTGGTCTATGGACTGACCGACAAACAAACCGACCTACTGACCAACTGCATCTAAAGAGATAGATGTCATGAAAAGAACAGAATCTGCTCTCTATCCAGGTGGAAACTTGCGATTGCGCAAGATTGCCTCAACCAGCCCTACAAGCCTTTTTATAGTGAGGGAAGGTAAGAGCAGTCACTCATAAGATCGTTCTACAAAGAAAAGATTGCTCCTGAACTATAGCACGAACTTTGTACACTAAAGCAGAGCAACAGGAAGGAGCCAAAAGACTATTTTTAGGGCACTCGAACTGAAACAAACTGATCTTTATCGCCAAAGCCAAAGGACCCATCAAGTATGTACCAGCGTTAATCGATCAAACATTCAGAAATAGCCTCAAAACTGGCATTAGAGATGAGACGTAAAGATTCGACTTGTATCACATGTAGCATGTGCTACCTTACGTTACTTCATTCAGACGAAGCCTAATTCGTTCCCCAAAAGTAGAAAATTATATTTCTAAAGAACACACTGCGAACAAACAGGATATTTAAGCCTAAAATGGAACCATCAACGTCAACAGGAAAAGCCACACTGCGAACAAACAGGATATTTAAGCCTAAAATGGAACCATCAACATCAACAGGAAAAGCCACACTGCGAACAAACAGGATATTTAAGCCTAAAATGGAACCATCAACGTCAACAGGAAAAGCCACACTGCGAACAAACAGGATATTTAAGCCTAAAATGGAACCATCAACGTCAACAGGAAAAGCCACACTGCGAACAAACAGGATATTTAAGCCTAAAATGGAACCATCAACGTCAACAGGAAAAGCCACACTGCGAACAAACAGGATATTTAAGCCTAAAATGGAACCATCAACGTCAACAGGAAAAGCCGCAACATCAACAACAAACAGACAGAGTTGGGCCCCTTGCAAGATGGCCGCATGAATTTTACCGCTTGGCAAAAGAAATAGATAACTGCAAAGATGGGAGAGCAGCGAATTACAGGGAAAGGAAAGGCGGAATACTCTAACAAAGCACAAGCGAAAAAGGCATTGGCAGAGATAAAAAAAAATTCAGAGTTTTAAAAGCGGAGGTAGGGCACAACTATAGTAATAATTTACAAATGACGCTTATAATATGATTTAGATTTTTGCATTTTTTGTTCAGTATATAAGAAAATGTCAAAAAACAAATCATACTAAAAACTACATCATGTTGGATATCAAATCGTAGAGAATTATCTGTAGATTGTAAATATTGGTGTTTGAACTAGTTATATTGATTGATTTTTGTAGTTTTAAACAAATCAAGTTTTTTTCTTAAAAAATAAACATTTTTGTCATATCAGTCCTTATTTAACTTTGGTCAATAAGACAGCTTAAGGTTATCCTGTCTTTAGATGTAGAATCCTCTTTTTCATGTAACTAAGCCTATTTCAATTTTATGATATCAGGTTAAGTCTAGGATATCCTCTTTTCAAGTTCTTAGACTATCATATTAAGTCTAAAATCCTAGATACAGCCATTTGAACAGCCCTTAAGACAGAATGATAGTCAAAGTTTAGAATCTTTAATAGGATTATGCCTGTAGACAACAGAGGACTATATAAACTCCTGGCCCTGGGCTGGGCTGTATCTCAGTCTACACAGCTCAGACCAAATTAAAGAACGTATTGTTTACTGGAGTTGTCTCTCTGTTCTTCAGGTAAGCTCTTTTTTCCACATTGTTTTCAGTTCTATTTTTCACACTGTTTTTATGTTTGGAAATGTTAAACAAATCAATAATTTACAAAAGCAGGACAAATGTCAGTATGCATGTGTACGCAACGTATGTCCATGCGTATGCTTTCATTTTATATTTTCTAATTACTGGAAAGGGAATAAAAGAAATCACGATAACTTCAGATGAAGTAAGGCTGCTACGCACAAACAAGAGATGGAGGCCAGAGACACAAACTCTTGATTCTAATTTTGAGTCTGCAGATATGGGCAAACATATATTTTACACATTTAGCAGACATAAAATACAACTTTAATTTCTTTAATAAGCAAACACCAAAGTTGTTTTTGTTTTGATTTTTTTAATTACAGGAAAGGGATCGATCTGCCCTTTATCACTCAAAACACAATTCCAGATTGGCTGTCAAAGAATTATAGAGTCCTGGGTGTTACCATCATTCACAAGGATTAAGGCTAAGGTAAGGCACAACTTAAACGATAGTAATAATTTTTAAATGATGCTAACAAAAGTGGAACAAGTGTCCATATTCATGTTGGTGGGATACATGCAGAGGTAAGGAACAACTTAACAAACGATAGTTTTCTTTTCAAGAACAGGGACGGCCACATGTAGGCACACATCAGTGACAGTTGAGAATAAAGTAGACCCTTTTTACAAGGTGTTTTCAATTTATGTGGAAAATGTTACAAGTGCTAGCACATTCAAGCACTTTAAATAGACAGGGGCGTAGCTGGCCCTATGTGTAAGAGTAGGCCTAGGCTAGGGGGGTCCGGGGGCATGCTCCCCCGGGAAAAAAAATTCCCTGTAGACGCTTGTAGGTGTGTTTTCCGAGATATCTGAGGTAAAAAATTTAATCAATTACAGGTAACTAATTGCATAATTTATTTAGCATCTCTATGAGTTTTTATTTGTAATCCAATCTTGATTTAGACAGGTCCCTTGTTCAAACCCTAGCTTGGCCTTATGTTAATTTTGGAGGGCTTAGAAACAAATCTCAAACCAACTGCTTGGTATTTTAGTCTCAAATAAATGACATTTTTCATTGATCATTAAACGCAAACTGGTAACAAAAATAGTTGTACAATTCAAATATAGCACTTTCTTGATGATATGTTTCTATGGCCTGTTTACAACAGTTACAAATAAAAAGGAACGAAGAAATGGTTCGTTGGGGACTCGAACCCAGGGCAATGCGATTCCAAAATTTGAACGGCTTAGACTACTTTGCCATCAAGTGTTAGAAATATGCTCTTTCAGGTGAAAATAAATTTAAAGTGGTTAGTGACATTTCACATTCATTTTTCTTGAATTTCACTTTTATCTTATCTGAAAGAGCATATTTTCTTATGAAAATTCTGAACATTTCAGAGCAAAATATTGAACCGTTTACGAGAAATATATATTTTTGTGCTAAAATTAAACAAATTGTTGTGGACAACAGTTCAGATTTATATGGAATTTGTCATTTTTGTCTCAAATTTAAAGGGGTAATTTTTGTTTTTAAAGAACAACTTCAAAAAATTGATATCATTTCTACGCATCAGAATAACCGATCTTAGCATCAAGACATACAAATGTACTTTAAAAAATGAAATTTAAATGTTATGTCCCTTTAAATTTTTCGAAAAATATTAATGAAATATCACTTTTGGCGTAAATCTTTTCACATTTCAATACTATGTTCAACGGTACCGTCGCTTATAAATTATCAACTTACTGGTCTGCTAATATACGGTGGATAATCACGAGACGCAACAATTTCAGAAATTCATCAATAATTTGTTAATAGGAGAACGACTTGAAACAGAAGGTGAGCAGACACCAGGCATAAGATGGTGTCATCATTGGTGTTTTTTTCCTTAAAAATCATGTGATAAAAATGTTATTGAAGATCAACCAGTAGTTTGGCAGGTTGTCAATAACATTTCTATCACCTGATTTTGAAAGAAAATCCAACAGATCAACCTAATTCCTGGCATTTTTTCCACATTCTCTGCTTCAAATCCAAAGTCAAGTATTAACAAAAACATTAAAGATTATCTGAGATTCTGAGTCCGGTGATTATCCACTGTGTTTTTGGAATGATTTCATTCTCAGTTTTTCTTGAAAATCAAAATTCTGATTTTTTGCAGAACAAAATCGGAATGTTTAACTTCTTACAGAGGTAGATCTTTAGAAACCTCGTGAATCTATATTACCGTCGGAGGTCCATATCTCGACACTGCCTTATGATTCCCCACCATGTTGTGGTGAATTCCGCTTTTTTACGAGTTTATGACGTTTGTTTTCTAACAATGATGTGGCTGTCGTAATTTCCGGGATATCACAGCCTTTTTCGCTGCCATGACAATTTCGGTACCTATAACATTTTAATCCCGTAGCAGAGGCAAACTTTGGTGCGTTTTGTTAATATATGTGAGACTGAGGACATTAATTTTCCCTAAATTTTCAGTGTAAAATATGGAAAGTTCTGCATTTTGGCCAACTTTGGGGAGGGGTTAGCCCACTTGCGCCCCCGTTCATTTAAGAGAACATCTAATTCTGTATGTTAGCATTAGACTTCTATAATTTTAAATGTGAGTTGTTTATATTCAGTCCAGCGAAATTTAATCATTGAAATCATTGACTAATTTGCCGTGTAGCTTATTTATCCCATAAAATGGATAAAACAAATTATAAACACTGACGATTTTAGAGAGGTTGCGCGCCGCTTCCGCCCTCTCTAGATCCGCGTATGGGGAGGCTTCAGGAAAGGTGTCTCCCGTCTACGTGAGAAATTTTTCAGTAAGACAGAAAAAAATCCCAAGTTCTGTGACGTGTTATGGTATTTCATCTAAATGAAAAAATAAACCTTATCATTACATAGCTGCACCTACAAGGGCTATTCAAGAAGTTCTTAGACCTGAATTTTAACAGAGGCAACCTAGTTGTGTGCTTTATTTGCAACTGGAAGGCCACTGTCAAGCTAAAATCTTGTATCATGAATCGAAAAAAAAATAAATAAAATAAAAAAGAAAGCTGCGTAGGTCTATGTTATTTAAAAAATATGAAACTGGTGCTACATGGAATTAATAAGCACTAGGGTTATTGATGGGGTATTTTTTTATATTTTATAGTACTATTGCGATAGCAGTATTGCTTTTCACCTTGTGACAGACTGTTCACCCCTCACCCCCTCCCCTTTCGAGTTTAATGCATTTTTGGACTTTTATAAAATCGCTTTTTTGAATCGAAGCGTAGGCCCGGGCCTACTGTGCCTATAGGGAGCTACGCCAATGATAGACACGTAATTATACACACTGGTGAGTTGAAGCCAAGCTAGGCTGGCATTGGAAGCACAGAATGAAATAGTATAACCAACGGAAAAGGAAATGGGACGGCCACACATAGGCACATTGAGAACAAAGTAGACAGTGTTTACAAGGTGCTTTCAATTTATGTGGAAAATGTTACATGCGCTAGTTTCTTACAAAAACATAAAATGATACATACTGCTGACTGGATGCCATGCTAGGTTGGCAGTGGAAGTACAGAATGGAATAGTATAATCACTGATAGGGAAAGGATCAAGAGGGACTAGTCAGTAAAACTAGCCATTTTTTTTCAATTCAAGAGCAGATATATCAAACATGAAACAAGAGTTGTCCGCGGACAACGTAGCTCGCCTATACGAGAGCTTGTCACAAAAAAAGAGTCCAAGGTCAAGGTCACTAGGTCATGGTCTCAAGGTCAAGGTCATTACATGAGGTATCCATATGTGAAATATTAAGGCTCTATCTGTGTGTGATAGTGCATGAGATATAGGCCAGGTTAAAGTTTTTCAAGTGAAGACGAGACGGGACGCTGACGCAGACGCCAACACTAGGGCTGTGACATTAGCACCACGGACATAAAGTCCCTCACCTAGGCACACATCAGTGACAGTAGATAACAAAGAAGACAGTGTTTACAAGGTGTTTTCAATTTATGTGGAAAATGTTACATCAGCAGTTTCTTCTTTTGTTTCAATGTTTTCCAAAGCATTTTCTATAATGGTCATCAAAACCAGGTCTTGTTTGGGAAAGGGTTAACAAACGATGGTTTTCTTTTCAAGAACAGGGACGGCCACACCTAGGCACACATCAGTGACAGTAGATAACAAAGAAGACAGTGTTTACAAGGTGTTTTCAATTTATGTGGAAAATGTTACATCAGCAAGTAACTTAAAGAGACACATAACTATACATACTGATGACTGCAAGCCATGCTAGGTTGGCAGTGGAAGTACAGAATGAAATAGTCTAACCAATGGGGTAGGAAATGATCTTGCCAATGGCGAAAGGATTAATGCCGAGAAAAACATGAGCAGTCATAGCTTCATCCATGTCTGCGTCAACATGCCAACAACCACAGAATCCAATTACACAGTCGAATGGAAATCTGCCTCCTGCAGCTACTCTAGTTCCATTTACCGCTTCAGCTTCAACCAAGCAGGCTGGAGTCACAGCCTCCCAGGACATACAACTCTAGTTCCATTTACCCCTTCAGCTTCAACCAAGCAGGCTGGAGTCACAGCCTCCCAGGACATACAACTCCAGTTCCATTTACCCCTTCAGCTTCAACCAAGCAGGCTGGAGTCACAGCCTCCCAGGACATACAACTCCAGTTCCATTTACCCCTTCAGCTTCAACCAAGCAGGCTCGAGTCACAGCCTCCCAGGACATACAACTCTAGTTCCATTTACCCCTTCAGCTTCAACCAAGCAGGCTGGAGTCACAGCCTCCCAGGACATACAACTCCAGTTCCATTTACCCCTTCAGCTTCAACCAAGCAGGCTCGAGTCACAGCCTCCCAGGACATACAACTCTAGTTCCATTTACTCCTTCAGCTTCAACCAAGCAGGCTCGAGTCACAGCCTCCCAGGACATACAACTCCAGTTCCATTTACCCTTTCAGCTTCAACCAAGCAGGCTGGAGTCACAGCCTCCCAGGACATACAAACTCCAGTTCTATTTACCCCACTCAGCTTCAACCAAGCAGGCTCGAGTCACAGCCTCCCAGGACATACAAACTCCAGTTCTATTTACCCCACTCAGCTTCAACCAAGCAGGCTCGAGTCACAGCCTCCCAGGACATACAAACTACAGTTCTATTTACCCCACTCAGCTTCAACCAAGCAGGCTGGAGTCCAAGCCTCCCAGGACAACTACTCCAGTTCCATTTACCCTTTCAGCTTCAACCAAGCAGGCTCGAGTCACAGCCTCCCAGGACAACTACTCCAGTTCCATTTACCCTTTCAGCTTCAACCAAGCAGGCTCGAGTCACAGCCTCCAAGGACATACAACTCCAGTTCCATTTACCCCTTCAGCTTCAACCAAGCAGGCTGGAATCACAGCCTCAAAGGACATACAAACTCCAGATCCAATTACCCCTTCAGCTTCAACCAAGCAGGCTGGAGTCACAGCCTCCAAGGACATACAAACTCCAGTTCCATTTACCCCTTCAGCTTCAACCAAGCAGGCTCGAGTCACAGCCTCCAAGGACATACAAACTCCAGTTCCATTTACCCCTTCAGCTTCAACCAAGCAGGCTGGAGTCACAGACATACAAACTCCAGATCCATTTACCCCTTCAGCTTCAACCAAGCAGGCTCAAGTCACAGCCTCAAAGGACATACAAACTCCAGATCCATTTACCCCTTCAGCTTCAACCAAGCAGGCTCAAGTCACAGCCTCAAAGGACATACAAACTCCAGTTCCATTTACCCCTTCAGCTTCAACCAAGCAGGCTGGAGTCACAGCCTCAAAGGACATACAAACTCCAGTTCCATTTACCCCTTCAGCTTCAACCAAGCAGGCTGGAGTCACAGCCTCAAAGGACATACAAACTCCAGATCCATTTACCCCTTCAGCTTCAACCAAGCAGGCTCAAGTCACAGCCTCAAAGGACATACAAACTCCAGATCCATTTACCCCTTCAGCTTCAACCAAGCAGGCTGGAGTCACGGCATCCAAGGACATACAAACTCCAGATCCATTTACCCCTTCAGCTTCAACCAAGCAGGCTGGAGTCACAGCCTCAAAGGACATACAAACTCCAGATCCATTTACCCCTTCAGCTTCAACCAAGCAGGCTCGAGTCACAGCCTCCCAGGACATACAAACTCCAGATCCATTTACACCTTCAGCTTCAACCAAGCAGGCTCAAGTCACAGCCTCAAAGGACATACAAACTCCAGATCCATTTACCCCTTCAGCTTCAACCAAGCAGGCTGGAGTCACGGCATCCAAGGACATACAACCAATTGAAAATAAAACAAGAGGACCATGATGGTCCTATATATCGCTCACCTTAACCAAAAGGATATGAGCCACAATTTTGTTCTATTCAATTAATATTTACGACTTTAAGACTGAAAACGAACTTATGGTCGATAACATTGTGAAAATCGAACTCATCTGAGATCTTCTGGTGTCCAACATTGTGTCCAAGTTTTGTCTTGATTGATTAATAATTGTACATTTTAGAGTGTAAACAAGGTCGAAAACAGCCGAAAAAGGCAATTTTGTCAAATTCACGGGCAAGTAACTTTCGATTTTCTGATCATTTCAGACTGAAAATCCAAATGATCAAAGATCTTATAATCCCGAACATTGTGTCAAAGTTTTGTCTTGATTGATTCATATTTGTACATTCTAGAGTGTAAACGAGGTCAAAAACAGCCGAAAATGGCAATTTTGTCAAATTCAAGGGCACATAGCTCTCAACTTTCTGAAAAAGATCAGACTGAAAAACGAACTCATCAAAGATCTTAGGGTCCCAAACATTGTGTCTAAGTTTTGTCTTGATTGATTTATAATTGTAGATTCTAGAGGGTAAACAAGGTCAAAAACAGCCTAAAATGGCAATTTTGTCAAATTCAAGGGCACATAATTCTTGTCTTTCTGATCAGATCACACTGAAAATCGAACTCATCCGAGATCTTATGGTCTAAAACATTATGTCCAAGTTTTGTCTTGATTGATCAATATTTGTAGACGCTAGAGTGTTAACAAATTAAAAAGTAGCTATTTTTGACGTTCAAGGGCACATAACTCCTGACCTCCTGGTCCGATCTGACCCAAAATTGAACTCATTCGAGAACTTATAGTCTTAAACATTATGTCCAAGTTTTGTCTTGATTGATCAATATTTGTAGATGCTAGAGTGTTAACAAGTTAAAAAGTAGCTATTTTTGACGTTCAAGGGCACATAACTCCTGACTTCCTGGTCCGATCTGACCCAAAATCGAACTCATCCGAGAACTTATGGTCATACATGTTTTGTTCAAGTTTGGTTAAGATTGATCAATATTTGTTGATGCTAGAGTGTTAACAACAAATTGTGGACAGACGGACGGACAGACAGACAGACGGACGCCGACGGACAAAAAGCGACCACAATAGCTCACCTTGAGCACTTCGTGCTCAGGTGAGCTAAAAAATCCATCAAAAAGAAAAAGCAGGAGGGCCAAAAAACGACTGAAAAGAAAATTGGAACTAAATATGCAAAAGGATCAGACATTTTGGAGGTTAATAGTAGAGCTAGGACTCCGAGACGAGTTTCTGCCTTTCCGGGAGTTAAACCCTTTCCCAAACAAGACCTGGTTCTGACGTCCCTAATAGAAAAGGCTTCGGAAAACATTGAAACAAAAGAAGAAACTGCTGAAAACCAGCAGTTTCTCCTTTTGTCTCAATATTTTCTATGCCATATTTTGACACAAATCCTATCTTTCATAACATCCATTTTGTCATTTGTGGCAGTTTTTAAAGTGGATCACCCTAAAATTTTGCCGTTCCAGAAAGGGTTAAAACCATGTCTCTCCCCTCTCTCTGAGGGCCCCTTCCAAAAAACTGCGAAAACAATCCCTGGGGGTAAGGATGAGTCTGTGGATGATTGGGCAGAAAGGATTATGACCCTAGGTACAGAAGATGTACCAGACTAATAAATGTTTCTTTGATGTTTTTCTAACAAAATAATGAAGCAAAACGAGAAAATGTGGGTAACTTTATCTGTTTTGTCTTTATATTTCCCCAACAAATAACTTAACTTACACAATAATAATTAATATTTTTATTTCCAGGTCTATAATCTTCCAAATCTTCCAATCGAGGAAACAAGGCCATGCTTGGTTGGCAGTGGAAGAACAGAATGAAAATATTTTACCAATGGAAATATCTTTTTTTATTTTAGAAAACAACTTTATTTTCTAGACTCTCAAGACACCAGTCAAGTCCAGCCAGAAACTGTGGCAGCTCCACCGACTACACTACCAGGTCAGTATTAATGGGTTTTGACGAGTATTGTAGACTAGCCCTACATGGAAACATGGAAAATAAAGGACAATCTGCAACACATGGAAACATGGAAGATCAAGGACAATCAGCGACACATGGAAAATCAAGGACAATCTGCGACACACGGAAAATCAAGGACAATCAGCGACACATGGAAACATGGAAGATCAAGGGACAATCAGCGACACATGGAAACA